>LR994599.1:8351073-9636182 GCA_905187575.2 Celastrina argiolus | reverse complement strand
CCGGGCAATGCAAGCTCGCTTACCTTTTGCAGCTCTGTGGAAATAACAAAATAACAGTTATATGTCATATTACATTGTTACAATAATTAGTTTAACAAATCGGGACAAAAGCAGTTTCATATGGAGCCAGCATGCGGTGACTTTAGAGGACTTTTCTATTCTTATGTGTTTTATAAAAATGTTAAGCTGGGATTTAAAGGGTGGATTCATATAGGTAAATCGGAGCATCAAAAATAATTATATGGCTTTGGAACTGTGTAAAGCATCGTTTCTCTTTCATGTCGCTAAAAAAATATACTTGTATTTTTAAACCGACTTCAAAAATAGGAGGGTTCCTCAATTCGATCGTATATTATATATTTTTAACATAATTATAGTCTCTTCATTAGATAGTAAAATTTTCTACTATAACGTGAGAAACGATGCTACGAGGAAATTGTGAGGGATACGTTGTTGCAGCGGGCGGCTGGGTGAGGGGGGGTTAGCGGCGCGGGGGTACAGCGTGTGGGCGGGCGCGGCGTGCACGGGGGCGTGGTCTTGCGAGGTGGAAGTGGGTGCGCCCGGGGAGCGGCTTCCCCACCGCGCCGCCTACTACCGCGCCTTCCCCGCGCGCCTCGACGCCGCCGCACTGACGCCGCCGCCGCACCCCGACCGCAGGTCTGACGCGCCCTGCATACACACAGCGACACACGAGCCTGCATGTCACACTACATCGCTTTATGCGTCACACTCGGGTGATACAGCGCAGCCTCATGCACCTTTCATGACACAAGAGTACAATACACCACACGCGACTCATGCTACAGCTGACACTACCCCAGTGCCATGCGAATCCCACACCCCTCCAGAGTCTCACGCATCTCAATCCACAGAATCTCCCATTAATTCAGTCGCTGCTCAGGAAATTCAGGCTTGCCCGGCGCCATACCAATCTCGTGCCACACCAGATCCTCACTCAACAGAATCTCGCGCTACTCCAGTACCTCATGACGTTCAGGAATCTCAGGCTGCAGCTACTCACACTACTTTAGTGCCTCGTGACAATACTACCCTAGTGGATTCGTTATCCCAGGCTACACCAGTGCCATGTGAATCCCATGCAAATCCAGAGCCTCATCACGCATTTCACCTTACAGAATCTCACAATACTCCAGAGCCTAATGAAGGTTATGCTACCCCAGTAGTTCAGGAAACTCAGACTACCCCAGTGCCATGCGAATCCACTGCCACTCCAGAGCCTAGCATATCTCAGTGTCCAAAATCTCGCACTACTTCAGTCTCTGTTCAGGATACTCAGTCATCCCCGGTGCCATGCGAATCTCTTGCCACTTCTAAGCCTTGCGCATCTTACTCTACAAAATCTTCCACTACTTCGGTGCCTCATAAAACTTATGCTACCCTAGAAGGTCAGACTCAAGCAATCCCGGTGTCATGCGTATCCCATGCCACTCCAGAGCCTCACACATCTCAGTCTACAGAATCTCCCACTACCTCAGTGCCTCATTATGCTAACCCAGTAGCTCAGGAAACTCAGGCTAATCCACACGAATTGAATGCCGCTCCTGAGTCTCGCGCATCACGCGATACTCTGTTGTCCAATCAATCTCCGATGCGTCACGAAAGTCGTGCTACTTCAGTGCTTTGCACACATCACAGCAGAATGCCTCACATGATTTTGTCCCCTTCATCTCTTGCCATATCTCTATCAAATGAACATCCGTCCTCCGTTAATGACAAGGCTCACATATCGGCACAAGGTCCAACAAACCAGGCAACTACTGTCGTGCCGTCCACGAACCTTGGGCGTCCTAAACCTCACACGTCCCCACCACCTGTTGCCATTTAATCGGTTTATAGAAAGGTAAAACGGATTTTTTTTAATTTATAAAATAGATAAGATTGTTTATGTAATATTTACTTCAAAGAGTAATAGAGGTATTGTCCGTTTTGCTTTATTAGGTGCCTGAAGGGCAAACGGTAGTTGTATTGTGAGCTATAATTGTATGCAGGTTTTTGATGGCGACCTATGTGACAGTGTTGCATGTCAATGAGTTTCGCTTTTGCAATGTGTTATTTTATGATTTTTTTTGTGTTATGTATTTTATGGTTCCTTAATACATACAATGGCCTTATAGTTTGCTCTACGGCCGTCTGTCGGTTCGCCCTATTTAACTTCTGTAATTATGAACATAAATTGAGACAACTAAGTACGATTATAAATTGCATAATAATATTACATTTTGCATAATATTTTTGAATATTTTATAAAATTCATCCCCAGTTCATATAGCTTCAAGCAGAGGTGGGGATGAATTAAGGTTTTCATTTCACCCCATTTTGATCTTAAATAATAATCATTTAATTCTCATTTCATACTATTCATGTTACATTAAGACCATTTAGTTTATTATTATTACATTTTTACAAAATGTATTCATAAATTACTATCTAAATACTTTAAAATAAGGTTTGGTAAGAGGTAGATACTTGTTACTTTCAGTGCAGGTATAAGGCCTCACTAGGAAAATGTAATAGGCGAAATCGAACAATCATTTTTGAAGTAATTTTAAAAATAGGTAGACATATCCTGCCCATGCCCTTGAATTGGTTATTTTATTTATTTTGTGCGAATATATTTTTAATTAATTTTGTTTTTTTATATATTGGTTTACGCAAACCACAATAAGAAGTTTTGGCAGCAAACTTTCTAATTGTATATTATGATATAGTATGCAATCTGATATAATATTAGGTATTATTATTAAAGAGATTTTTAATTTTGTTTAACAAATAATATTGTAAATGATTTTTACAGTTCCTTTTTTATTTTTTTTATCCAGTTGTTTAATAATAATTTTATTTATAAGACTAAACATAGCAACGTCTGTGCTGACGCTAAGATTTGATTGTTTTGCAATAGTATTTTTAAACCTTAATATTTTATCTTATATATATTTTAGTTGTAGTATTAAGAATGCGTTGACACAATTTCAACTAATGTAATAATCAAAATTGTATGCTTTTTAATAAATTTATTATAATATTTTAGTTATAAAAGTAATGTACGAATCTCCTAAAAGTGATTTATTGTTTTAATGACTGAATAATTAATATATTTTGAATATTATTAGCTAATTTATAAAATATGTATATAAATTTTTAATTTAAGTGTGCTCAAAGCATATTTTAGCTAGATAATTTTATTTGTATTGTAGAGGCATTTATGCACTGCACGGAATTTTACTATCGGGCATTCCGATTTTTTATTTAACTAACTCTTTAAGAATCCCTTTTTATTTATATGATCATTATTAGTTGTAAGTAAAAATTCGGACTGCCGAACGGAAAAATTCCGTGCTGTGTACAAAAGCACTAGCTGTGGTAAAACCATAAAAGTTAATATTTTCCGATCATATAAAAAGGTTAATTAATTTGGTACACAATAATTTATTCATATTTGATTATTTCATATTCAATAAGATTGTTATGAGTGAATATATACATACGGACCTTCCGTCTTAATCTTTAAATTAATACTATGTTAAGGCGAGGAATAACCTAACTAGCGCCACTCTTTTTAAAATAAAATTTACAATGACATAAAGATCTTTTTAAAAAAAGTAATCGGTTCAAACTTTAAGTAAATAGTTAAACTAATTTATTGGCATTTAATTACAGCTCTAAATCCTTTACTGTATTTACTCTCGTAAGTAAGAACTAAAACGGCCGATTTAGTTATTACTTACGAGATATATAATATATAATATAATTAATTTATTATAGTAATAGTTTAACTATTACTATAATAAATTAATTTGACTATTTACTTAAAGTTTGAACCGATTACTTTTTTTAATACGATATTTGTGTCATTGTAAAATTTATTTTAAAAAGAGTGGCGCTAGTTGCGGTTATTCCTCGCCTTAATGGGATGTTGCCTAGTGTCGAATATAAATATCACTTCTACAAATTTAATTTTAAAATTATTTAATTGTTATGTTTACATAAATGTTGAAAAAATTGTTTACGCAATTAAAGATATAGGTACATAACATAAGAAACAAAAAATATTGCTCATCTCTTCTCACACAACAATTTTCTACGTCACAATCTGCTCCCGCCATACATTTGTCACTAAAATAGGGCGGTAGCAGATTGTCCTTATGACTTCTCATTCACATCTCTTTTTTATTGTCAGTGTTAATTGTTTGTATCATCGTTATATTTTAATATTTACAAAAATGGGTTCTAGATTGTTTATTATCATGATGGCTCAAACATTCCTATTACAAAACCATTTCAATGAATGATGACGAAAAGGCAGCTCTTGTTTATACTCACTCTACAGGGTAATTCATGGTTTATATATTAAGCCGAATATAGTGTGAAGAGAAAGACGCGTAGAGAATTTTTTGTTTTGGCACCTCATATTTACTTAATATAAATAAAAAAAAATCATAGGTCTATCATTCTCCTTGTGGTCACATGAAGTGAGTCTAACTATGCTGGGGCTCCTAGTCTATACGTATATATGTCGCAGTCATCTAATTAAATCAGCTATTTCATTGAGCGACTAGCGTTTTTATCGAATGACGACATTTAATTGAAAGACTAAAGGACAACTTGTCAAGTTGTTTATTGTAACATCCAATGTCTTGACTGAACATTGATTGAACGTCATTTAGTCATGTAGTCATTGACTGAACGTCATTTAGTCCGATTTTTTAACCGACTTCCAAAAAAGGAGGAGCTTTCTCAATTCGATGAATAAGTAGGTTTTTTTTTGTTTGTTACCGAATAATTTTCCGATTTTTTAACCGACTTCCAAAAAAGGAGGAGCTGGAAAAAATTTAGTATAAATCTCTCTTAATTGGGGGGTGGAGGGAGGGGGAGGAGGGGAGGGGGAGAACCCCCCCTACCACTCCCACCTTTAGGAGACTACTAGTTTGGAAGATATTTATGGTTGAAGTTTTGAGGTTATGTCTGTGTTTCCGGGATATTTCCAGGAGTAAAACAGGGGAGAAAGGTGGAGACGGCGGTAAGAGGACAAAGGAAATCCCCCCTACCCTCCCCTCTACTCAACAACCACTAGTTAAGAAAATATTTACAGTTGTAGTTTAGAGGTTAGATAAAACAGACAAGTTCTACGTGGAGATTTGTTTTTGGGACAATGTCGGTCTGTCGCGTCTCCGGCGCTGCGGGAAATGCAGCCCCTTCGCCCATGCGTAACGAATGACATCAACCAACACTCGCCTTAGGCAGCTCCGGCTTTCTGGTCGCCTTCGGCGACCAGCCTCCGCCGCCACGGCGAGTCCTGGTTTCTGCATTACGTTACGGCGGGCGGGGGCTGCTCTCCCTCCGCGCCTACGCGCTTAAATATACACTCTAGGGGTTGACAGACAAGTACTACGTGGAGTCGGGGTTGAAAGATTCGCTTTTAGTAAAATTCAGTCACCTGACTGATTTTATGTCCGCTCTCATATAAGGGCTATGTTACAATCCGCTAACTAATTGGACGTTGAGTGACGATTGTACAATCAATGTTCGGCCTAGTCTTTCAATTAAATGTCGTCATTCGATAAAAACGCTAGTCACTCAATGAAATAGCTGATTTAATTAGATGACTGCGACATATATATGTTCGTATAACACACTGGTCGTTAGACCTAAGACCTGACCAGGATTAATACTCATCTGTTTTGTGACTTTTATGGAGATCTTTAATCGTGAACGTCGCGATCGTCGCGTTAAGTTAAGTAATTTATAAGAGGTGCCATAACAGATAATGCTCTACGCGTCTTTCTCTTCACACTATATTCGGTTTAATAACTATATGAACCATGAATCACCTTTATATTCTACTGTACCTGGAATTGTACTTCAAGTGTCAGTTTTTAACAAATGTTCTTGCTTTTTTTATTTGTATGAAAAAAGCGCCCTTCCTTCAGTATCGTTTTTACCATACAAAATATATAACGCAAACGACAAAAACTCCCAACTTGATGTACTGTTAAATAATGCTTCCATTTGCTGTGATCTGTGCATGGGAATTATATAAAATCGTGATTGTGAAATTTCAATGCATGTTATAATAATAATTAATTTTATTCCTGATGTTGACTTATAATAGATCTGATGAAGAATTTAGTACATGTAATATTAATATTAGTGCATGTTTTATGTGATACGCATGTTTATGTACTAAAAATGTCTGAGCAAAATGTATGCTGCAAAAAATAATAAATTTACAAAAAACTACGCACGATCCACAAATTCTAAAAGTCTCTTAACAAAGATATTGAATATTTAAATACAACCTGATTTGAGTTTGGTAGAACTAGATAAATCCGTAAAATATAAATCCGAGGGGTTAAAAATTTATGCCCGATATTGAAGCGTTCTCCATTTTGACTTAAATTCAATACATAGTATAAAACAAAGTCGCTTTCGCTGTATGTCTGTCCGTATGTATGCTTAGATCTTTAAAACTACGCAACGGATTTTGATGCGGTTTTTTTTAGTAGATAGAGTGATTCTTAAGGAAGGTTTGTATGTATAATAAATGCATAATATAGTATATCGCCTCCGTGGTCTAGTGGTTCAGAGCTTCGCTCTCGACCCGGAGGTCGTGGGTTCGATTCCCGCGTTGGAACAACAAATAATGTTGTTTTCAAGTTTGGTTAGGACAATTCAGGCTGATCACCTGATTGTCTGACAAGAAAGATGATCCATGCGTCGGATGGGCATGTAAAAAGTCGGTCCTGCGCCTGATCTCTCGCTAGTCGTGTCGGTTTACCGTCCCACTGGGTTATGAGAGAAAAGGAAGAGAGAGTGCTTCTGTGTATTGCGCACACGCTTGGGCACTATAAAATAACTCCTGCGTAGCTGGCCCGGTTTCAATGAAATCGGCTACCGACATCGAAATCGGTGAGGGGAGCTATTATTATTATTTTATTATAATATAGTAGAGAAACACAGATAAATTTAAAGGTTTCTAATGTGATGTCGTAAATAAGCACGTTTTTTTGCGCTTATATTGCAAACGCTGGCTGAACCCTACGAGATAGACCAAAATAATGTACTACAGTATTGTTCACCTTAAAAAGTTCAACAAAAAAGTCCGCGAGGTATATGTCTATCTCTTAGGGATAACCCACCACAACCATTTTTATCCTTTACTAAAAAATGGTTATTTACGAAGTGATTTTAAACAATACAGCATTAATCCTTATCCAATTAAGTACCTTAAATAAATTGTGCATTTATCAATATGCTCACTCAATCAATATGCTTTAATTTAAGCGAATATTACCGAAGATATTACAAATTTAATGCAGGGTCGTAGTTGTTTGCGCCGCGGCGGTACCGACCCGCGGCCGGCCGGATCGCAGGGTCAAACTTTTAACGTTGCAGGATTAGACTTGAGCGTTGATTGTTTTTCACATGGCCAATTATATGTCGCGCTGTCAAGAGTAACGTCTAAGCAAAACATGTTTGTATTGGCTAATGACAAAAAAGCTGTGAACGTTGTGTATAAGGACATTCTGTAGTAGTTATATTTTGCATTGCACCCGTGCGAAGCCGGGGCGGGTCGCTAG
Source organism: Celastrina argiolus (assembly GCA_905187575.2). Taxonomy (NCBI): domain Eukaryota; kingdom Metazoa; phylum Arthropoda; class Insecta; order Lepidoptera; family Lycaenidae; genus Celastrina; species Celastrina argiolus. Next base: position 9,628,584 of record LR994599.1, on the reverse strand, counting down.
TAATATGTATATAAAATGACTAGCTGACCCGTGCGCACTTCGTTGAGGTTAAAAAAACCCGTTTAAACATTCCCTGGAGTTTTACAAATATTTCAAGACCAAAAATAGCCAAATCGGCAGGCTGATTATGTATCTCGCAACAGCAATTCGACAGGCGTGAATTGTACAATTGTATACAATATCGCTCTCAAGTGTATACGTTTGACAGCGATATTGTAAACAATTGTACAAATTACGCCTGTCGAATTGCTGTTGCAAGATACATAATCAGCCTACGGTTCAGCCCTTCTCGAGTTTTAGCGAGACTAACGAACAGCGATTCATTCTTATATATAAGATTTCAATCGTTTTACATTCAATATATACTTGTAGTAACTTTAAATTGCAATTAAAATCATACAGTACAAAAAATATAATGTTTGTTAGATTAAAATTTTGCTTATATTAGTTTATTAGGAACTTCTGTTAAGACGAGCAAATATAAAACTTGGACTATTGAAACCATGTTTTATCATATTGAATTTTATACAAGATAATAGATATAAAATAAATAAGTGATAATACTTTAGGCTGTGTATGTGCCTACTATGTAGAGTCTGTACTTTGAAAGTACCAGCGCTGAAAGACTTACTTTTGACTTTCATGTTTGAACGAGAAATGCCCTAACATTATAAATTTTCCCATACAATAATAAAAAAAAATACCTCTTTTAACGCTGATACTTTCACAGTAAACTCTATATACTGGACCCATACATATTCTAAAGTATTATCCGTCATTAATATTATAGCCTGTATATTTGACTTGAGGTATTTTAACTTGTTTTTCTTGGAACTGGAATACTTCCTACTCCTCCTTTTTTTCTTCTGATTAATTTCGTTGTGGGTCCCAAGACAGATTTAACTTGTCCCTCGGGCACCCCTGAGATCATATCAAAGGGTTTTTTCGTGGTTGGTTACCGCTGTCGATCCTGGCTCACAGGAGTTGCAGTGGTGGGAATGTGAGGTGGGCCAATGCCCGTTTAGAACTTGTTTTTCTTCAATGTCAGATATTTGTTTATCTACCTTTTGCTCAGACATTTTTGGTGTAACATTTAAATTATGATCCCTGTTAATTTTTAGCCTCGTATGACATAATGTTACACGTAGATATCTAATGGTAATGTAAAAGTTGTGCAATCTCTGTTGTGGTAAACAGTAGACAAATAAATACGTTGTCGTAATCAACCGTTTATAATTACACCCCTTAACAATAATTAGTGAATACTAATCAGTGGCACGTAAATGCACACAATTTGAAACACTGCCCTTCCAACATTGTGACCCAGTTTGAAGGTAAATTTATTTGTTGAAGCTAATCTGGACGCAATAATGTGTTAACCCACAAAATCCTCATTTGTTGATTTTTGTGGATTATTGCTTAATTGCGTCCATCTGTGGTTTGCATAAATATTTGCCGTAGTAACCTACCACTTTTGAAGTAGTAAGCTATTAGTTTTGTAATGTAAAAGTCTGCTTCTGCTTTGCCCGCTTTGCGTGTGTTACTCAAAACTTGAAATATACAAGTAAGTCCATATACCAGTATTGAAATTCAATTTTTTTTATCACGTAAAGTTTTTAAATTTATCCCCTGTATTTTTTAGAATGCGCATGATTGGAAATGAATGAAGACTTATTTTATGTTACAGAACTAATAGCTTGAAACGCATAAAGAATGCGAAGTGGCAGGTGAAAGATTGTCCGCCGGAGTTGCTTCTGGGGGACATAGGTAGGCGACTGTCCACAGAGGTCACCCCTGCTGCCATTGCACAAAACAATAGGACATTCGTTGAGAAGCTTCTAAAGGTACCTAAATTCTCTTTCATATGACGGGTTGTAAAAAAAACAGGGGGCCTACTCAAGATGCCATCGCTAATTGTCGCTTACAAAGTTCGATAACAAAATGTATGGGATTTGACATAAGGTACGCTAAATGATCGCGATAATTACCGATGGCATCTTGAGTAGGCCCCCAGTTACTATAACTTTGGGATATTATTATACTACCTTTGACCAAATAGGTACATTTCTTATTCTAGAAATGTACCTATTTGGGCATTGTTATTTTTACAAAAAATTTAAACTTTTTTTTCGTTTTTGAAAAAAAAACATACAAAAATATACATTTTCAAAATGAGGTAAGGTAGTATAATCGTATCTCAAAGTTATAGTGACTGTTCTTTATACACACTGTATATTTGACCCTTTAACATTGGCGCTGAGTCTTTGTGTCGAAACGCGCTATTTCTTTATGTATTCACTTCAGAAAAAACATAAAGCGCGTCTAACAAGCATTACCGAATCCTTTAGTCAATTTGCCATATAGCTTATTTCGATTATATAAATGTATAGGATTTGACAAGCATTAGCATCGTTGAATGGCAGAAGTGATGCTTAACTGCCATTGTTAATATTATAACTACAACTAGTTTTTAGTTATGAAACCGGCCGTAACTCATCGTTGCTTCTGTCAAATGCCATACATTTTTGTTTTCGAACTTCGTTATCTTAATTGGCGAAGGCAATTTTGTTAAAGTCTCTGATTAACGATCTGATAACAACGCCGAATTGTGTTGGGGCACATACAAAGCTAAATTCAAGTTGTTTGATCTCGATAATAATATTTTTTGTTAAATATGAGTAGAAACTAAACAGCTGGTTTAACTACGTTTATCAATTTAGGAGTGCAAAAGCAAAACGAAGCGAATGCTATTAGAGAAGATGGGAACAGAAGAAGATCTGAGTTTAGGGTGCGAAGTCTCCATAACAGGGGTAGAGGAAAACACCATGATAGCGTCGCTATGTGACCTGCTGGAGCGGTTGTGGTCCCATGGGTTGCAGCACAAGATGGGGAAGTCAGCGCTGTGGATGCATCTCACCAACTACCAGGAGTTGGAGCAATGCAGCAACTCAACCAAACCCATCGATCCCAACTATTTAACCCCCGGTAAGTTTGTGTTAAAGTAAAATGTGTTGAGTTTCAGTATGAAATTACATGTTATAGTGTTAATAAGTTCTTTTTGTGGGCTCATGTGTCAATTAACTTTAATGTCGACATTACACATTTGTAGCTAATAGACAACCTCTGGTTCCAACCACTTCGCCAATAATAATATTATACACAGTAATAATACACAAATTACTTGCACTTTCTCCACTTTATTAGTTGTTAAATATATAAAAAATTTATTGTAAAATTTGGTAGAAAAAACTGCACAAAATTGTAAAAATTTCACTGAGCTGGCAACATTAATATTATCTGCACAATGTTTACGAATTATTTATAAATTTTAAATCTATCTACACCTGATGATGACTTAGTCGAAACCGGTCGTGTATTTCAATAAATCTTATGTTTAACAACTAATAAAGTGGAGAAAGTGCAAGTAATTTGTGTATTATTACTGTGTACAATGTATTTCCATCAAGAATCCACAGTACATTCAATAACATATACAATAATAATATTGTTTTAAGTTGCAACTTTATAAGGATTATTTTATATCTACATTGTAAAACTATAATCAAACTTTAAAAATAAATAATCTTTAAAGTTTGATTATAGTTTATAATAAATAAAGACATGAATGGATGAAGGTCGCAAAATTCCGATGTCGAGAAAATTGAGTTGAAACTGTCACTTCAACATTTTAGACTATGTCGTAACGTATTAACTACCTTTTTTTTTTTACTTGGGGAAATCCTTTAGGGATTCCCGACTGATTGGGGATGTCGGCCGGGATATATGGGACTCTCCCGAGTGCCAGGTAAGGAACGCACTCGGGGTTACCGCACTAAAACCCCCAAGTTGCCATCTCCTCCGCTAGGCGCTGGGCCACCGGACCCGCCTAAGCGATAACAGCAGCGACAACGTATTAACTACCTACTACATTAATCTTAAGAACGGTTAGGATTTATGTACTTAATACGTTACAACATATCCCAAAATGTTTAAGGGACGGATTTTACTCAATTTTCTCGATAATATTTTTTGCGACATTTCATCCATTCATGTATTCAAATAATAATAGAATATTGTGTGAATTTCATGCAGCGCTAGCTTGGTGCGTGTTACGAAAACGATTGGATTGTAAGTATGATGCATATATCAAAATATGGACCTACTAGTAAATAAGATAAGATAATTTATTTATTTTCTCTCACAATCACATAGTAGGTAAATAAGTAGGTAGCTGTAATAATAATCCTACTTTATTATTATCAATGTAAAATGTTGTATGGATGATGTAACAAGTTAAGTGCCCGACCTCTTCGAAAGTATTCTAGGTACACCAAAATTAATAATGATACTGAAATACAATTATGTATTTACGTTTATTAATTTACTTAAAAATGATATTTTATCAAAATTTATAAATACTTTTATTTATTTATTAAGAAAAAAAATCATAAGTTAAAAGCATAAAACTAAAAACTTAAAGTAAGAAATACAAGAGACATAAAGTACACTACTTATAAGAACTAAGCTTTAAAGCAAGTAAACCTACATACATACGAACAAACAATCAAATGTTTCCTCTTTATAAAGTGTATTAAAGCTATATTTGTAGGTACAAAAATTATTACCTAAGCTTTTTGTTTAAGTATTTTCTGCGTTTCTGCTGGTTTGGTTGCGTTTGCTAATTATTGTTTGAGGAGCGAAGAGACTGATGATGCGTATATTTTTCTGGTACTTATTTCGCAGAAATACAATAGGTTTTAATATTTATAACATAAAGCGCACAACAAAATGGAGTTAATATTTTGTAGTGAACCGCGTAAGCCTATGTGACTGGCCGTTCAAAAGTATCACGTCATTGGCGGCCAATCACGGGACAGTTTATACGCCAATCAAATTAGCGTATTACGGTTCAGACTGTGACACTTTTGTAGAAACCAGTTGTCAAACCTCCACAGATCTCTCATCCGTCGGCGCGGAGGTGGAACCGAAGCAGAGCTCCAGCGCGAACAGATCACGGGACAGTTCCCGGGGCGGATCCCGGGACAGTTCGCGGGACAGGCTCAGCAACTCCGGGACCTTGGAGAGGAAGGCTCAACCGCCGAATCCCCTGCGCCCGTTACCGGAAAATTTGACCTTTGATATGAGGTAAATGCTAACAAAGGGTCTTCAATCAAGGGATCAATAATATATCTACTAGATAACGTATAACCCATACAAACACAAGGCTAAAAAAATCTGTCCGTCTGGTATATGCCAATAGAACTATATTTGTTTAATAACGAACTGAGACAAAAGTTTTAAAATATTTCAAAGTTGATTGAATGATTAGAAATCGCTTATTATTTTGAATAATCGAAATTACCTAAAGTGTTTAAATTGAGATTTAAAATTTGAAGTTACACTATAATAATATATCTCATTAGCTGTGCCCGCGACTTCGTTCGCGTGGTTCTTGAGTGACTTAAACCGTTTATGCAGCGCACGCAACGAAAGTCCCCAAATGTGAATAATTTTGCCCGTTTTTGCAACATTTCTCACTGACGTTTCGGTCCTATTGGTCGCGGCGTAATGTTATATAGCCTAAAGCCTTCCTCTATAAATGGACTATCCAACAAAAAAATATTTTTTCAAATCGGACCTGTATTCCTGAGATTAGCGCGTTTAAACAAACAAACTCTTCCGCTTTATAATATTAGTATACATATATGTCTTTTCAGGAATGTGCAAGCCATGACAGATATTAAAACAGAAATAGGTTATGCGCGTGCATGGGTGCGACTGTCTCTGGAGAAGAAATTGCTGTCAAAACATCTGCGAGAGCTACTATCGGACACAACTCTTCTGAGATCTCAGTACAAAAGGACTGCGTTTTTGCGCTGCGAAGAAGAGCGGGAGCAATTCTTGTATCACTTGCTGACGTTGAACGCAGTGGATTATCACTGCTTCACGAACACATATCCTACCACTAGTGAGTGTTAATAAGAGCCATTTTCATACTTGCTATATGTAATTCTTAAGTTTGTACTGTACTAGGTGTAAAATAAATCACACCAAAAACATTATCATGTAAAAATGTTGCCAAGACGAGTCTACATAGCTTACCCTGTGAAAAAGTTATCAGATATCGTATAAAGCCAAGCTCTAAAGACTACTCGCCCTAAATCTACAAGCACCTTGATCAAAATCTATAAAAAGTGGACAAATCTCATGTAGAACCAAAGTTCTTGATCTATGCGCCCTTACTTAATAGGCTTAGCTTCACTTACTCTACATTTCAGTTAAAACGTGATGCTTGGCCGTTTTATTTCACACACGATAAATGCGAGTAGTCTTTAGAGCTTGGCTTTATACGATATCTGATAACTTTTTCACAGGGTAAGCTATGTAGACTCGTCTTGGCAACATTTTTGCATGAAAATGTTTCTGGTGGGATTTAATTTATTTTTGTAAGGGCAAAATACCCCGGGCAATTACTTTCGCCTTATTCTTCGTCTGGAATTTAGATGCTTTATTGTATTTCTGTTTCATTTGATACCCATATTGTGAGAGTACCTGTGAAAACGATAAATCGCTATTTTGGATTAAAAATGGCGGCATTCATGAAATCTTGTATGAATTGTATTTGTTTTCTCAAACTCTCTCATCATTTGATACCCATATTGTAGGGGTTGATATGAAAACGATAAGTCTCCATTGTGGCTGTGTAACACCGAACTTCAATAAAACACCTTACTACTATAATTGAACTCTCTTTATACTTTATTCTTGTTTTTTTTTTCGAAAGTGCTATAACTATCCGGGTGGCTAGTTGTTTAGTCATAAGCTTGTTTAATCATTTTAGTGTTTGCTATAATAATAATAATATGTCCCACACTGATTTCGGTGATGGTGGCCGGTTTCATTGAAACCAGTCCAGCTACGCAGGAGTTATTTTATAGTGCCCAAGTGTGTGCGCAATGCATAGAAGCACTCTCTTTTTGCCGACGCTGAGCGCCGCGACGTCTGCTGACGCCCAGAGCCGCGACGCCAAGCGCCGCGATGCCTGCCGACGCCCAGTGCCACGACGTCCAGCGCCGCGACGCCTGCCGACGCCGAGCGCCGCGACGCCTGCCGACGCCCAGCGCCGTGACGCCGAGCGCTGCGACGCCTGCCGATGCCCAGCGCCACGACGCCCAGCGCCGCGACAACTGCCGACGCCCAGCGCCACGACGCCTGCCGACGCCCAGCACCGTGACGCCTGCCGACGCCCAGCGCCGTGACGCCTGCCGACGCCCAGCGCCGCGACGCCTGCCGACGCCCAGCGTCGCGACGCCTGCCGACGCCGAGCGCCGCGACGCCTGCCGACGCCCAGTGCCGTGACGCCGAGCGCTGCGACGCCTGCCGATGCCCAGCGCCACGACGCCCAGCGCCGCGACACCTGCCGACGCCCAGCGCCGCGACACCTGCCGACGCCCAGCGCCGCAACGCCAAGCGCCGCGACGCCTGCCGAGTATTTTCAACAGTATCTTATACTTAATAGTAGTGGTGATGATGGTAACTAGCACAAGGAATTCTATAGAATATTTTAAGTCACTGATTAGCTAGTTTCTTTCAAATCACATTATAATAATGCTAAGCATACAAAGAACTTTACAGAAAAGAAATTTAACAACAGATGGAGCTTGTGCCGGACCTGTTCCATACACCGACAGTTATATTATCTCCTTTGTGACCGACAGCAATTTACAACTATTAGCTGCCTGCATATTCGTGCTAATCAATACACAGTATTAAACAAAGTCGCTTTCGCTGTATGTCTGTCCGTATGTATGCTTAGATCTTTAAAACTACGCAACGGATTTTGATGCGGTTTTCTCTAATAGATATAGTGATTCTTAAGGAAGGTTTGTATGTATAATAAATGCATAATATAGTAGAGAAACACTGATAAATTTAAAGGTTTCTAATGTGATGTCGTAAATAAGCACGTTTTTTTGCGCTTATATTGCAAACGCTGGCTGAACCTTACGAGATATACCAAAATAATGTACTACAGTATTGTTCACCTTAAAAAGTTCAACAAAAAAGTCCGCGATGGTATATGTCTATCTCTTAGGGATAACCCACCATAACCATTTTATCCTTTACTAAAAAATGGTTATTTAGGAAGTGATTTTAAACAATACAGCATTAATCCTTATCCAATTAAGTACCTTAAATAAATTGTGCATTTATTAAGATCAATATGCTTTTTACAACATGTAATTTAAGCGAATATTACCGAAGATATTACAAATTTAAAATGCAGGGTCGTAGTTGTTTGCGCCGCGGCGGTACCGACCCGCGGCCGGCCGGATCGCAGGGTCAAACTTTTAACGTTGCAGGATTAGACTTGAGCGTTGATTGTTTTTCACATGGCCAATTATATGTCGCGCTGTCAAGAGTAACGTCTAAGCAAAACATGTTTGTATTGGCTAATGACAAAAAAGCTGTGAACGTTGTGTATAAGGACATTCTGTAGTAGGTATATTTTGCATTGCACCCGTGCGAAGCCGGGGCGGGTCGCTAGTTTTAAATAAGTGGATAAAAAACAAATTTTCCTCTCATAAATAATATAATAATATATTTTTCATCTTCGGTAAAAGTCGGTCACCGATTAATAATTGGTGACCGACTTTTTGTAGATAAATAATAGAATATGCTGATTGCAGTAGTGCAACGCACTCAACATACATAAAGTCGGACATAAATTATATGGAGCAAAACTCTGAACGATTATTGGTCCTACAAAAAGTAGGTCGTAGGTTTTTTATGTACTTGTATATTATATTCCTTTTATAAATTAAAGATCATCAGATCCTTATAATAAATATCCTTTTGAATCCAATATGGTGGTCCACCATATTGGATTTCTCCTCTTTTACTCTTCTGTGGTAGTGCCCTTGCGCTTCGCTTGGCTCGTCTTGACGGGGGCACGACCGTGCCCCCAGATGTTAATACTTTGGATAGTAGGTTGGAGGTATGTGCCCCTTATGAAGAGTTTACTGTGAAAGTACCAGCGCTGAAAGACTTACTTTTGACTTTAATGTTTACAATAATTTTAAAAAAGTAACTCTTTCAGCGCTGGTACTTTCACAGTAAACTCTATAAACGGGACACATACACACCCTAAAGTATTATCACTCTTTAGTATTGTAGCCTGTATAAGGGTTATTAATTTGCCACTCATATAAAAAAACGTGTAATGAAATTGTATAAAACGCACAGTGTGAGTGTGAGTAATAATCTGAGGGTTGTCGGTATTTTAATTAGTTCTAAGCATTATTTTGAAAAAAATAGATATTAATATTAATTTCTTATGGTATTCTCTACCAACTAACCTTAGGGTATATGCAAACAGTGTGAGTGGGCGCATATTTTAAAATATCTGAATATTTGCACTATTTTATTTACATGAACTTTTCCATATTTAAAAGTTCAGTTTTCAAAGTGTTTTCCCTAGCGTATTAATATAATGATAATATTTCCAGAGTTGCCATATCGCGTTTTGATCGTGCCATCTCGCAAGGCCAGCCAGACTACCGCCAACTGTTGGCTGTCCATCTCCGGAGCGAACGGGGAGTCTACACCGAAGATACCGATACCCAGGAACACCAACGAATTCGTATTTCATGTAAGTTTTATTTAATACTAGCCTCCGTGGTCTAGTGGTTCAGTGCTTCGCTCTCGACCCGGAGTTTGTGCGTTCGATTCCCGCATTGTAACAACAAAAAATGTTGTTTTCAAGTTTGGTTAGGACAATGCAGACTGATCATCTAATTTCTGACAAGAGAGATGATCCGTGCGTCGGATGGGCATGTAAAAAGCCGGTCCTGCGCCTTATCTCATGCCAGTCGTATCGGTTATCCGTCCCACTGGGTTACGAAAGTGAAGGAAGAGAGATTGCTTTTGTGTATTGCGCACACACTTTGGCACTATAAAATAAATCCTGCGTAGCTGGCCTGGCTGTCACTGAAATCGGTAGGCATTATTATTATTGTTATCCATAGGTCGCTGGTTCATATCCGGCTCGAAGGACCAAAAAGCAATGTATAATGTAGGGCTAATGCAGCAGCCTCAACATTAACACAAGGAGAAAAGATGTATGATGTCTGATATGTCAGAACGATGATCGGGGATGATGATTAAAACCGTCCCGGTTGAATGCTGAATGATAACTACTTTATTTAAATGAAATATTATGCTACAATTTGCACACGCGTATAACACACGGCGACATGAATAGAAATTGCTTACTGTGCTAATATTATTTCCATGTACGGTTAGCAGCCCGTACATAATGCTTATTTTTACGACTCAACTCCGGCGTAAATACGTATCCCACGAGTATACCAAAAGTAACCTAAGTCTTAATACTTTGTATATATTATAATAATTCTTTGTAGATTACACTGGTCTACAGCATTGTTGCGCATGGGTTTTACTTAATATAATATTATGACTGTGTTGTCTAATTTACAATAGTACAATCCGTTATTGTAGCTGTAGGTATATTATGTTTCCAGCACAAAAATTTGGGAGTGTTGTCAACACTTCGCATCGGTCACGACAACTCCGGCCTGTCGCCGCGCTGGCTGCTGGATCAGGTGTTCGTGCGAAACGAAGTCACAGGGCATACTTACACGTGAGTTACTATATGTAATTAAAAAAAAGATTATTTACTATCGTTTAATAGCGCTGGGACTACGATTATTTCGTCGCTTTACGTTCTAAACCTCGTATCTTAATAAAAACTGAATCTCGGATAAAAATAATTTTATATACTTTAGGTCACTACAACCTAGATATAATACGTATAACAAACTTAACATCATTAAAAAAAAAATTTCATAATAAAATCTCTAATTATTAAGTTTTATTACTCTACTGAAAAGTTGTAGTTTTATAGATACGAGATTGTGAAAGTAAAGCGACGGTTTGTGTTCTCGTTCCCGTTCCCGAGGGACAAGCTAAATCTGTCTTGGGACCCACAGTGAAATTAATCAGAAGAAAAAAAAGGAGGAGTAGGAAGTATTCCAGTTTCCCTCCCCAAGCAAAGTGGACGACAGTACAAAATTGTAATGACTCAAAAGGCCAAAAATTAAGGGAAAGCACCACGGGAATATATATTTTTATGTCATTGCAATCCAATTATGAGTTTATGTAATTTTTGGAAATTTATTTATTGTGATGTTGATAAATGTTTCCAATAATAAGTATGACAGAAACACTTGAAAGCACGGAAATTCCTAGCGCTGTCCACGAGGTCACCGTAATATGCGACTCCAGATTTACAAATTAGGCTGTTAAGCATTGTAGTTCTTTCATCTCGCCAGAGATCACACTCCCATAGACTATGATGCACCGTTTGTTAGAAAATGTTGCCTTCGGTCGAACACTCGCATAGAGGTAATTCAAACAATTTGAATCCGTATAGTTTCGCTTTAAAATTACCATGACCGGTCAGGAATTGTGAAACGCAGTGATCAATATTAAGACATTGCGTTCCCTAGATATGAAACAACTAAATATCCAATACTATCTACTATTGGTGTTAGTGTCGGACGTGATTGGGCTGTTGACAGTTCTCAAATTTTATACCCAATGCTAGTGTCATTTTCATTCCAACTAGGTGCTAGAATCGTGTTTAAAATTGGAGAACTGTTTCAGAAAATTGGAGAACAAATTCCAATCTAATCTCAATGTCGATATATTCAAGAGTGGGCCTACAAACCGACTGGTTGTATTATGCCAAATTTCCTGACCCATGCCCACTTCGTTGAGCATAAAAATAAACAAAAAAAACAGTTTAAACATTCCCTGGACTTAGACGAATATTTCAAGACCAAAAATAGCCGAATCGGTTCAGCCGTTCTCGAGTTTTAACTAACGAACAGCAATTAATTTTTATATATAAGACTAGCTGTCCCGAGCCCACTTCGTTGAGCAAACAAACCGTTTAAACCTTCCCTGGACTTCCGCGAATATTTCAAGACTAAAAATAGCCGAATCGGTTTAACCGTTCTCAAGTTTTAGCGAGACTAACGAACAACAATAAATTTTTGTATATAAGATTATGTCATGTGCTATTACGCCCAGGTTCCTGTGCAACCGCTGGCTGGGCACCGGCGTGGACGACGGGTCGACGGAGCGCGTGATGGTGGCCGGCGAGCGCGCGCGGCCCCCCGCGCACCCCGCGCCCTCGCCCACCACGCACCTCTCCACCTCCACCATACAGCACATGATCGGTGAATACCCTGCGCCTGCGCCTGACGCGGTGACGTCATACTGACACGTGACAGGGCGCCGACGTCACGTGACACCTGTCCCACGTCGTCACCGTAAACTAGACAACGTCGCGTGACAGCTATCTCTCCATCATCAATTTTTTTTCTGTAAATGCGTTAATAATGGCACGTTCCACCTCCACCATACAGCACATGATTGGTGAACCCACCGTCTGCGCCTGATGACGTCGCGGTGACGTCATACTGACACATGACTCTGCGACAACGTCACGTGACCCCTGTCACACGCCACGCTATTACTTTTCTTTTTTGTTAAAGTTTTTATTGTTAAAGTCCTCAACATACAGCAGTAACAGCACAAAAAAGTTACCAACATACAGCAGTAATAGCACATGTCAGTAAATACACCGCGCATGCGCCTGGCGCGGTGACGTCATACTGACAACTTCACGTAACAGCTGTCACACTCCACCATAAAGTTTTTGTTTTATATTTATCTATACTAATATTATAAAGAGGTAATGTTTGATTGTTTGTTTGTTTGTTTGTTTGTTTGTTTGTTTGTTTGAATGGAATAGGCTCTGAAACCACTGAACCAATATGAAAAATTCTTTCACCGTTGGAAAGCTACATTCCTAGCGCTGAACATAGGCTATATTATATGTTTAAAAAAAGTAGGGTTCCTTACTAAAACCCCAAAAATGTAGCCCAAAGTGTAAAAAAACGACCTCCAAAATTTCTTACATCGTGTGCGCTTCGACAACGGCTTGACCAATTTCGCAAATTTTTTTTACGGTATGTTCGTTATTGTCACGAAAAGGTTATTATGAAAGAAAATGTTGAAAAAAATAAGCAGAAAATTAGAAAAAAGAAGAAAATACGTGATGGTCACGCGGGATTTGAACCTGGGCTCGATCGATTCACGTCGTTGGCAGTTTATATGACACGGCTGTCATGGCAACATAAGTATTAACAAATGGAAAATAAAAATTATGAAATGCTATAAATACCGTTTTTATATCAGCTTAAACTATTTGGATTAATAAAATTATTAGGATTAACAAAAACATGAATCCAAATAGTTTAAGCTGATATAAATACGGTATGTATAGCATTTCCTAATTTTTGTTTTCCATTTATAAACAACGTGGTTACCATGGCGACCTTTAGACGTTATAGACGTTTGGCTGCGTTTCCATTGACACGGGGCGAGGCGGACAGGAGCTTGCGGTACCCGAATTGACCAATCACTATGCTCGAAATCTCTGCTCCACTTCGCTTGGAAACTCTAAGTTCCTAAAACGCCAAGATTGGGGAAGTTTTCCAAATCTATACATCTATACAAATAAATAAAATTGAAGTGTCAGTTTGTAACTTTCAATTAGCAACGTCTTTTTGAATGCATATGACATTTTAAACGATATCTTCTGCTTTTTTTTGCATTGGCAACGATATTTAATGAAAACGAAAATGTAATTAAAAAAAAATGTCTGTCAGCGTGTCTCTTTGCTCCGGCTAATCTCTGGAACGGCTGGACCGATTTTAACGAGACTTTCACTGGTAGATAGCTAAAGTTATAAGTATTCATTTAGGCTACTTTTAATCATCATCATCGTCGTCATCTAACTAATGTTCACCGAATTGGCTGGACCGACTGTGACGGGAGCATTCACCGGGCTTAGCTTATGTTAGTAGGAGTAATCTATACATCTATATGTATAAAAGTAAGTCGTGTTAGTTAAATTATTTATAACTCAAGAACGGCTTTATCGATATGGCTGAAAATTGGTGAGGAAGTAGCTTAGAGCAAGTAGACGGACATAGGATACTATTTATTCCATATTTTGTCAGCGTTTCCGTGAACGTTGCGGGTTCTGCGTTTGGGTTTCGCGTTGTGGGTTCCGCGTTGTGGGTTCCGGGTTCCCGCGTTGCGGGTTCCGGGTTCCCGCGTTGCGGGTTCCGGGTTCCCGCGTTGCGGGTTCCGGGTTCCCGCGTTGCGGGTTCCGGGTTCCCGCGTTGCGGGTTCCGGGTTCCCGCGTTGCGGGTTCCGGGTTCCCGCGTTGTGGGTTCCGGGTTCCCGCGTTGCGGGTTCCGGGTTCCCGCGTTGCGGGTTCCGGGTTTCCGCGTTGCGGGTTCCGGGTTCCGCGTTGCGGGTTCCGGGTTCCGCGTTGCGGGTTCCGGGTTCCCGCGTTGCGGGTTCCGGGTTCCCGCGTTGCGGGTTCCGGGTTCCGCGTTGCAGGTTCCGGGTTCCGCGTTGCGGGTTTCGGGTTCCGCGTTGCGGTTTCCGGGTTCCCGCGTTGCGGGTTCCGGGTTCCCGCGTTGCGGGTTCCGAGTTCCGCGTTGCGGGTTCAGGGTTCCCGCGTTGCGGGTTCAGGGTTCCCGCGTTGCGGGTTCAGGGTTCTCGCGTTGCGGGTTTCGGGTTCCCGCGTTGCGGGTTCAGGGTTACCACGTTGCGGGTTCAGGGTTCTCGCGTTGCGGGTTTCGGGTTCCCGCGTTGCGGGTTTCGGGTTCCCGCGTTGCGGGTTCAGGGTTCCCGGGTTGCGGGTTCCGAGTTCCGCGTTGCGGGTTCAGGGTTCCCGCGTTGCGGGTTCAGGGTTCCCGCGTTGCGGGTTCCGGGTTCCCGCGTTGCGGGTTCCGGGTTCCCGCGTTGCGGGTTCCGGGTTCCCGCGTTGCGGGTTCCCGCGTTTCGGGTTTCGGGTTCCCGCGTTGCGGGTTCCCGCGTTTCGGGTTTCGGGTTCCCGCGTTGCGGGTTCCGGGTTCCCGCGTTGCGGGTTCCCGCGTTTCGGGTTTCGGGTTCCCGCGTTGCGGGTTCCGGGTCCGGGTTCCCGCGTTGCGGGTTCCGGGTTCCCGCGTTGCGGGTTCCGGGTCCCCGCGTTGCGGGTTCCGGGTTCCGCGTTGCAGGTTCCGGGTTCCGCGTTGCGGGTTTCGGGTTCCACGTTGCGGTTTCCGGGTTCCCGCGTTGCGGGTTCCGGGTTCCCGCGTTGCGGGTTCCCGCGTTTCGGGTTTCGGGTTCCCGCGTTGCGGGTTCCGGGTCCGGGTTCCCGCGTTGCGGGTTCCGGGTTCCGCGTTGCGGGTTCCGGGTTCCCGCGTTGCGGGTTCCGGGTTCCCGCGTTGCGGGTTCCGGGTTCCGCGTTGCAGGTTCCGGGTTCCGCGTTGCGGGTTTCGGGTTCCGCGTTGCGGTTTCCGGGTTCCCGCGTTGCGGGTTCCGGGTTCCCGCGTTGCGGGTTCCGAGTTCCGCGTTGCGGGTTCAGGGTTCCCGCGTTGCGGGTTCAGGGTTCCCGCGTTGCGGGTTCAGGGTTCTCGCGTTGCGGGTTTCGGGTTCCCGCGTTGCGGGTTCAGGGTTCCCACGTTGCGGGTTCAGGGTTCTCGCGTTGCGGGTTTCGGGTTCCCGCGTTGCGGGTTTCGGGTTCCCGCGTTGCGGGTTCAGGGTTCCCGGGTTGCGGGTTCCGAGTTCCGCGTTGCGGGTTCAGGGTTCCCGCGTTGCGGGTTCCCGCGTTGCGGGTTCCCGCGTTTCGGGTTTCGGGTTCCCGCGTTGCGGGTTCCACGTTGTTTTTTTTTTAGTTGAATTTCATCATAAACTCTTTTTATGCTCAACGAAGTGGGCAAGGGTCAGCTAGTACTTCATATAAATAGCAGAGTCTTTAACCACTCTGAAATGGAGCCATCATAATAATTAGAAGCTTTTATTGTAAATGTTAAAAAGGCACGATTCCATTATGCAAGAAGCTTGCATGCTTGTCTTTCGCTAATAACAAAAAATAATACAAGATAGTTTTATAGGTTGTTTTAACATGATTTTAAAACTTTAAAAATCGTCATAGAGTTAAAAAGCTTTACTGTTCAGCGCCCTTACTCTAGAAACTAAATTCAAGTTCAATTCAAGACCAATCCGATTCCAATGCTAATTTTGCTGTCATGTCATTTGGTACTCTTGAAATACCTATTATATTTAATTTTAATGGATCCACAAAATCGACAGTCTAATTTTAACCCATCTTAGCGCTAGTGTTGTGTTCAAGATTAGCAAACTGTCAAATTCCAATTCCGTTCGAGTGGAATTCATTTCAAGAGTACGGGGGCTGATGCTGTATAGTCTTGCATCATGCCGAGGAGAATGTCAATACTTATTTTTCCTATGTACGCTAGAATCTTTGCACATACTATGCTGCCCTGGTAATTAATAGAGCAGTAAGTCAGCAAAGGTGGTTTCGAGAAAATAGCACTTAAAGCTTCATTATTAAGTGCTGTTTTCTCGAAACCGACTTTTCTGACTTACTGCTCTATTAATACCAGTGCAGGGGCCTTACTCTCCAAACTGATTCGATTTTGATTCAGATTCGATCGTCGATATCGACGTACTACCGAATAAATTGACGTTTGTTTATTTTGATTCTCAGTCGATTGATATGGTCGGGAGTACAATAAGTTATGATCTAACTATTTTCTTTATCCTGGTCAATTTCAAAATAATCCACTAAATATAACCCAAAAGCCGTTGAGATCGAATTGATTCGATTCTCGATTTTGTCGGGAGTATAGCCTTTTGTTGTTTTTCTTTTATGTTAAATAATACCACCGCTATAAATTTAACTTTATATTAAAATGTTATATTAGATAATGTACATAATATAATAAACATATAGTTGTAAAATTATGAGGGTAATACTATAGGAACAAATCTGGTTTATTTCCTATTATGAAGTTGTAGCAGCTGTAAGTGACATACTATTTTTAAGTTCATAAAAATTTAAGACTCAATTATTTACATAAGTTTATAAGTCAATGATAGTTTTATGTTATATATAGAAGCTGCAAGTATCTGTAGAACGTTTTTTTTTTGGTTCATTTTTGTTACTTTTATTTTTTGTTATGTTATTTTGTTTTCTGTATGTTTTAGTTTTTTGAACATTTTCATTTATGCCGAGGAAATCGATTTACATTAACTAAGTAAGTAAATAGTAAAGTCTTCATAATTAATATACTGGTGGGGGGTAGTTATATAATTTTTAATTATATTTATTTATTTTATATTCATATATTTTTGCTTGCTTCTTTGCAACGTTACAGTCTCCATGACTGTAACGTTGAAATTAAATGAATGCTTTATCATTTTGTATCTTCCTATGCAAAACGTATAAATTCCTAATTGCGTAAAAAAACTCCTTAGTTTACATTTTTTATCTTGAATTAAACTTAAAATTTAAAACATCGCCTTATAGCGTCCATAGATATAGTCCGATTTAAATAATTGTGGTGTTGAATGTCGATAGATTCGAAATGAAGGCGAAAGTAGATAATAAACTACAATTATTATAAATAATAGTTTTGACAAAACCTGTAGTTATTTAAGGGGTGATTTGTTAACTATCGGATAACTTCTATTTGTTGAATGGTCCCACCATCAGTTAAAAAAAAATGTCCAAGCAACATATTATTTTACACATAAAAGTTACAAATCACCTCATTATTTATTATTTTGTTACTATTTTTTATTCTTCAATAACACCTATTCTGCGACTTTTCAGGTGACTGCGTGAATGCCATAGTGAAGTGGCACTACCAGTCGAAACGGGACAAAGATGCCAACTCTCTCAGCGTGCTCTTGTGTGGAGAGAACGGCTTAGTCAAATGTCTGGAGCAAGCGTTTTTGTGCGGGTTCAAATCCGCCCGTCTCTTTGGAAAGAATCTCTTTATTTGGGACTATTTTGGTAAGTACTTAAAGTACTAATCCCCGGTTTCATGAACGCTATTCGAATCAACTAATATGGCATTCAAATCAACAACCCATAATGAACGCTGATTGGTGGAATATTGTCAGACAGAAAGGAACGGAACGGACTGGCTGTCCGTTCCTTCTGTCTGACAATATTCCACCTATCAGCGTTTAATGTGGGTTGTTGATTTGAATGCCATATTAGTTGATCGATCATTCATTTGAATAGCGTTCGAGACACCGGGGGTTAGTCTTGCGTTTGAATTACAATAAATGTCTCCTTTGTAAAGGTATAGAGTAGGTACATATTACTTGAGTAAAAAATAATTATAGTTTTACTCGACTACCACGAAATCTAAAGAAAGGGTAAAGATTGTGTCTATCTGTCTGTATCTATGTTTGTTCAACCGCAGCGTCTAAATTACTGGTCCTATTTTAATAAGCGAGATGTCAATAGATTCGTAATAAAATCGAAAGTAACATCAAAATATAAAATACATTTATTAATTTATTTATAATACATGGTTTAATTTATCATTATTTCTTTATTTTAGCGAGAGTGAAGGATGAGTTCAAGATGAGTCTATGCGACGAGACCGTCCCCAACAAGGGCTGCGGCGTCGCCTACAACTGTAGACAGGACCAGGAGCACAGGGCCATATGGAGGTGCTACTGTCACCTGCTGGACGAGGTCAACTCGGTTGGCAGAGCCCTGGGGAAGGATGGCAAATTCCAGCTGTTCGTATGCCTCAGCTTACGGTAAGTTTGGGGCGTTCTGGTCTGTCCTAATCAAAGCGATACCAACTTGGTAAATGCTCATATTTAGTCAAGTTCGCTAATTACGAAGATGAAGTTCGAAAACAAAACTATTTGAGTTTTGACACAAGAGGATTTGGAATGCTATGACACATAAGGGCCGGTTTCTGACAGGCGTTGACTTAAACATTGCTTGGTGTAACACGGCCTAATCAAATCTGTGATCAACTAACATGGCATTCAAGTTAACAACCCACATTGAACGCTGATTGGTGAAACATTTATAGGATAGAAAGAGAGAGACAGCTATTATACATTGACATCACGCTCGCACTCGCAAGGCTGTTTAAAATTCCACAGATAAGCTGAATCCCATACATTGTTGTAAGTTTACGAATCCTAGTCAATCCTAGGCAATTGTAAATAAGCCCCCCCCCCCCCCCCCCCCGAGCTATCTATATACTCTGATACCCAAAATAAGTTTTTTTTTGTGGGTAGCTTTATTTAGTCCAATTGAAGTAGGTATATAATTAGATATTCACTTAATTACAAAAACAACTCACAGCTAATTCCATAGTAATGATTCTAGTATTCAGTCAGTCGGTATTTTTTGACTTTTTCAGGGAACACTGGCTGCATAGAATGCTCGTGCCGATGTCTATGACCCGAGTGACGGCGGAGATGTACGAAGAACAGAGCTTCCTGCGCAAGCGCGGCCTGCTCACCTTCCTGCGACAGATACTGGAGCCGCTAGACGAATTCGACATTGTTCTAGAAAACTCTCTCACACAAGGCATTTAATGAACTTGAAAAAAAAACGATTTATTTTTAAATTAACTAAAACTTTTGAAACATAAATACTCGTAGATTAAGATTTTTATCTTTTGTTTTTAAACGTTATTTAATAATTAATTGTTACCGTTCAGGGAATGTATCTGCGTTGGGCGATGTGTTTTCGTTATTTATTCCAGGATAAAGGAATGACATCGATTCGCTTTTAATTAAAAACTTTTCTAAATAAGTTTTAAAAATGTGAAGGGTTGAAACTAGAGATGAAACGGATAGTAGTTTGGCCGGATACCGGATATTCGGCAAGCTACTAGGCCGGAGCGCCGGATATCCGGCTGCCGGATATTCGGCCTTTTGATAATATACAGTGTGTAAAAAGAGCAACTATAACTTTGAGACACGATTATACTACCTTTCCTCATTTTGGAAATGATTTTTTTTTTATATTTTTTTTGTCAAAAACTAAATTTTTTTTTTTAACTTCTTACCATTTCTTATTTTTTGTCGCAAAAATAACAAAAAGGCAAAAAAAATTTTTTTTTTTGTAAAAAAAAATACATTCTAGAATGAGAAAAGGTAGTATAATCATATCCCAAAGTTATAGTGACTGCTCCTTTTACACCCGTTAAAATAATAAGTTTGATTTGAATATTGGCGCGGTGAACGAGATCGGAAATATTCAGGCGCATTCGGGTCGCACGTAACCGGAGATCGGGTCGACTCGGGGGCGTTCGAGTGTTATCGCGTAAAATTTGGTATTTATTCATCACAATTTGCCACTTGTTCATAAAACAAACATTTTTGATGTGCGATTATAAAAATAAACGGTGTCCACAACCTATTGGAGTATGATTTGCCTATATAAAATAATAAGATTTTTTTAAATTTTACTATCCGGTATCCGGCCGGATACTGTACTACTATCCGGTATCCGGCCGGATAGTGAAAACAAGGCCGGATAGGCCGGATACCGGATAGTTACCGGATATCCGTTACATCTCTAGTTGAAACCTAAATAGTTGTTCGTAAATATAATTAGCATGAATGAATAATGCTTGATAATACCTGCACTTTACAACTTGCCAGTTCTAACCAAAGATTAATTAACTTAAAGTGTTACGCATGAATTTTGTTATATTTTTTAGATAAGTTTTGCTAGATAAGTTTTTTTTATTTTTTGTTAAAATTTTTATTGCACTTTTGTGATCGTAAGTCTTCTTGCTGTATTTTAATAACGAATTTAAGAAATATATGATTAGTTATTTGCACTGCTGGTCAGTGTTAGAGCATGCCGTTCTAATTGAGTAGTGGGTATGTTGTGTGGTTTATTTGATAGTAAGTGTAGGCAGAATCTCTTAATATAAGTCCCTTGACTCCGAAAGATTATGTTAATGGTAATCTTTATTACTTTAGCGCACACTGTATGTTCATAATAATTAATAGGTAAAAATTTACTTTAAAAAGCAGGTCGTAATATAAAGAATTCAATGGAAAGTAGTTTGTCTCGCAAGTATAATAATATATGATCTCTCTAATACACTAAAGTTTAATTTTTAAATTGAGTAACTCGCGTTTATTTAAGAACAGTAGAGTATGGATACTATATTGATTGCTGTGGTAATATAGGGCAACATTTATTGTCACAGAAATAAAAAATAAAATATTGTCAATTACCAGTGTGGAAGTTACATAAAAATATATCATTTTAAATAAGGTAGGCTAAGAGCAAAAAAGCATCAAAATGAACCGTTTGTTGCATAATGATATTATTGTTTGTGTCAATAGTTTTCATAATTTAACCATCATAATTTTCGTTGATGTATATGGAAAGTTCAGAATATCATTAATAATGTTTTCACGAGAACACCAAACTAATATTTTTGTAAAAAAAAAAATCTCCAATAATTTAATATAAAATATTTAATAATAATGCCAATTGTGTTATTGTTAGATGAGTCGACACTAAATACTAAAAATAAAAATGTAGAAGGTGTACGTAGGATTTTTAAGGAGGTGAGATTGGGTTAAAGATTAATCTCACCCATTAGGAAAGGATAACCGACAAATCGATTTATAAACAGCATCTATGCATTCCAGCTAAATTCCAGCGACATGTATGTTCCAAAATAATTAATAAGCGCATATTATACTACCTTCATAATAGACTTTATTTTGACTTTAAAAAACTTTCCAATGAGCATGCATTTATTGTTATTGATAATTATAAAACGCTTTGAACGTAACAATTAGTGTCTGTTTAATGTTAATTAGATTAATGTAAAGAACTATCTGGAAATAATAGTAAGCTACCTTATTATTAAGTAGGTACATCTCAATCGAATATGCGTAGGAAGTGGTTTTTTATTTAAAAAAAGAGCATTGACTATGCTGCATGTAGATTAAAAAGGAATTAAAATTGGAATAAACTTTAACACGCTTATAAGAAAGCTATAACCGAATAAGATTATAAATATCTATTTAAAAAATGAATATTCTTAGACAAGTATGCAGATGATTTTTTGCTGCACAGCTATAGATAGCTGTTATATAAAAATGAAATTGAAAATGTCTAAGGATAACCTACGGTATTGCATATTATATTTTAGAAATCATACTAGAAATATCTTGAGTTATATTTAAAGAATTGTCTCTATATGAGTACTCCAAAAATGTAGGAAGCTCATTTCAAAACGTCCCTAAAATAATAGTTATACTAAAACACTGCCGTCAATGCCTACTATATGTAATAAAACATATTATTTGGCAGAAATACTTATTTATATCTCAAGATAATATTGCATGTATAAATTATAAAATATAGTATAAAGTTGTAAAACATTATTTACATTAGAATAAACAAATATATTGAAGTAAGGTATTATGGGACACGACAATCATGGGATCAAATAACACACCAAGAATAGATTTCATTTATATTTTACTCTATCAATAAACAATACTAATAGCACCGATGGAATAACAATTCTATATTAACATCTATAATATCTATAATGGACGCTTAAGAGGAAACACTACGAAATTTTTTCCATACAGAAATAGGCGTCTACGGGATTCCTGTTTCCTCCCTGGATAATGCTGCTAGAGTAACAATTTTTTTCCTGAATATTTATGGATATTGTTTGTACGTCCCTTTTTTCCTTTTTTTAATAAATTAATTATTTAAAGAGATATGGACGTTCAAAAACCTAAAAAAGTGGTCAGACTCTCCGCTAAACCTAAACATCTAGGAAACAGATTTGACTACAATAAACAACAAAATCAAAAAATAGGAACCCAGCTTAATTCTTTTTTAGCTAATAAAGAAAAAACATTTTTAAATCGGTTAAGTTTTGGAGGAGGAAACAGGAATCCCATAAACGTCGATTTCTGGTACTTTCAATAGGTATTTCAGTCCAAGTTGCAGTTGTCTCTGTCGCGCTAGTGCTGGCTAGCTAAGCCACTGCGAGACAGCAATAGATTTTATAAATACCTATTTTGTATTTCTCTCAACCGTGTTGTTTCCTCTTAACACCACGGCTGTCGCCTCTATGGCCTCGTGCTAAGTATCCGAAGAGCTTGTTTTACAGATAACAGTCTCATATTTTGTGATTCATAATAATCGTTGTCTTGTCCCATTTTACCTTATACAAAAGAGAGCCTGTGAGCCCATTAATTCGTTTTGAAAACTGCCACTTATCCAAACTAAAAAATGATAATAATATTATAGTAGGTAATCTAATAATTGTAAGTCTAGCTTGCAACACTAAAATGTTTAAGCGTTTATAATCGTGTAGAATTGTAGACGACAGATCGCAGTACGCACTACTACTTAATATGAAAACAAAGCGCATATGTTTACTTAAACATAATATAAATGTCGTTTACGTGACTATAAAAAAATTAGAAGGGTTTGCATGTTAGTGCAAGCACTAAATAATAAAAACGTGTGCGTCTCGGTACGCCAGACAGAAGTGATTGCTTAATACAGATAGCGTTGTGGCCTGTGGGTTAGAGTGAGAGAGGAGTCTGCATACCGCTGACGTATGCGTGAGAGAAAGGGAAGCCAGACAAAATGGCGCCGTAACGCGTTACGCAACGAAACGATTTGCCCATAAGAAGTTATCACTTCTACATTAAGTTATATGTTATTGGAAAAAATATCGTTATTAAGTCTAGTACAATATCACTTCTATTCCCAGTGTGTTGTTACAATACATTTTGTTATATCGGAGCCGTCCTGCGCCGACCTTTGCGCTCCGTAGATGCCGTCTGATTTTGTCCCCTTGAATGCTTAGTTCCTTCGTGCCAAATATTTAGAAACTTATATAATAAATATCTTTACATTCTATCTATAATTATCTATTCGTAACTTATATGTGTGTACTAATGTATGTAATGTTCACTTCTTTTGATGAATATTAAATTTATTATCTGTCAATTTGTAAATTTAATTTCTCTTTATTTCTAGTTTCTGTGACAACATTTTAAAATCATGTGTAGTTAAACAATAATAGAATTATTGATTGTACAACAGTATCTCCATACTGTTGTATAATCAATAATTCTATTATTGTGATGATTATTAAAACAATTATTTACAAAATCAGTAAATTAGTGAAAACATACTTCACTGATATAAATTTACTTCCATTTTATACTTATTTTTAATAACAATAACTAGAAATCTATAGTTTACTTAATTATTCATTAATGGCCATCTTCGTCCGCCTAAAGGGCCAGGGTAGGGCTACTAAATTTGACTACTAATACCACAGAGTCCCATGTCCGGTCGGAAACTCACTCGCGTATCCTCTGGTATTGCGGATGTACGGGGTGACGGTAGTTGGCTAGTTGTGGCACCAGGCAATCCGTCTGCCTGATCGCCCTTTGATTATATTATTTATTGCAATATTGCTGTCTTCCTGTAGATATTTCATATATATTGTGCACCTGTACCAAAGACAGAAACCTGTAATACTTGAAAACTGTATTTGAATAATAAATATTTTTTAACTTAGGTAACGTATTCATTTATAAAACCAATCCTTTTTAACTCCCGTCGAAAACAGAGAGGTGTTATAAGTTTGACGTGTACCTGTGTGTGTACGTGCGTGCGTGCGTGCGTACGTGCGTGCGTGCGGGCGTGCTTGCGTGTATGTGTGTTTCACAGACACACGTTTATTTATTTCCTATTTTAGGTACGAAGTCCATGACGGTTTTAGTAAACGACAATTAAGGTTACCGGGCACCTTCGTTCCCTTACCTTTATAATAATTTTGCTAATAATTGCTTTTCATCGTCTCCTGTTGCCCTTCGAACGTTATGGTCGAATACCTCGTTGACTGACGCATTCATAGATAATCTCGGCGATAGCGTCTTCTAAACAGTTGGTATAGTATGTAGGTATACACAAGTATTGGTGTGTCGCGACTGTGTTAGAATCGAGTGAGGTATTATATTATGTTGTGTCGTTCCAAGTTTGTAAAATTTACAACGACTCAAAAGTTAGCCCTTGAGAAGTGAGAATGGTCAAGACGCGTGTATTTAAGCTAGTTCAGTATGCCTAGATGTTCAACAGTACCAGTCAGCGGAAATATATTTAATACTTATATACCTAATAAGTATACTTAAGTAGTAAGTACATATTTAAGATTTTATTATAAACATAATTCGACACATCTTTAATAATATCTAATGTATGGACGCTTCACACCACGTCAATCTGGCCTCGTGGTAAGTATCCGAAGAACATGACTGTGTTACAACTTACAAGTACCAGACAACGGAAATATATTTAATACTTTTATACTATAATATACATATTTAAGATTTTTATCATATTATACAGAAATTTAATACACATCCATGACCCAAGAGCATTGAAAACTTTTTGTTCCCTCGGCGGGATTCGAACCCGCGACCTCTCGCTCGAGCACCAGCGCGCTCAACCATGGCGCTACGGAGGTCGTCAAAAATCTATGATCCAAAAACAGAAAAATTTGTGTTCTCTGACAGGATTCAAAACCACGACCATTGGCTGGGCTAGAATACCCTGACCGGAGAAACTTCCGATCGCCGAAAATAGAACTCAGCGCTAATGCAATAGAGTTGAAAATCGAATATAAACAAATCTCAGATACGATGAATCTAAGGTATTTATATTACAACTACTGCAGGGCCTAATGAATTGATAATAATAATAATTATGATAAACATACATCAGACAAAATTTTGCAATAGTACACGTACAACGTCTATAAAACTACGTCTACTGTACCTACTTTGGCACCGGATTTAACTTTTTGATGTTTCGGCTCATTATAATTTTAGGTAATTCCACTATAACAGTAAGTGAATCCAAACTGTACAAACTACAACTAAAGTTCATTATAACATTGTTCAGGTCTTATTGGAGGACTAGCTGACCCTTGCCCACTTCGTTGAGCATAAAAAGAGTTTATGATGAAATTCAACTAAAAAAAAACAACGTGGAACCCGCAACGCGGGAACCCGAAACCCGAAACGCGGGAACCCGCAACGCGGGAACCCGGAACCCGCAACGCGGGAACCCGGAACCCGCAACGCGGGAACCCGGAACCCGCAACGCGGGAACCCGGAACCCGCAACGCGGGAACCCGGACCCGCAACGCGGGAACCCGGACCCGCAACGCGGGAACCCGGACCCGCAACGCGGGAACCCTGAACCCGCAACGCGGGAACCCGAAACCCGCTACGCGGAACCCGCAACGCGGGTACCCGGAACCCGCAACGCGGGAACCCGGAACCCGCAACGCGGAACCCGGAACCCGCAACGCGGGAACCCGGAACCCGCAACGCGGAACCCGGAACCCGCAACGCGGAACCCGGAACCCGCAACGCGGAACCCGGAACCCGCAACACAGAAACCCGGAACCCGCAACACAGAAACCCGGAACCCGCAACGCGGGAACCCGGAACCCGCAACGCGGAACCCGGAACCCGCAACGCGGGAACCCGGAACCCGCAACGCGGAACCCGGAACCCGCAACACGGAAACCCGGAACCCGCAACGCGGAACCCGGAACCCGCAACGCGGGAACCCGGAACCCGCAACGCGGAACCCGGAACCCGCAACACGGAAACCCGGAACCCGCAACGGGGAACCCACAACGCGAAACCCTAACGCAGAACCCGCAACGTTCACGGAATGGAATTTATTCCATTTTACAGCTTTTTAGTATCCTATGTCCGTCTACTTGCTCTAAGCTACTTCCTCACCAATTTTCAGCCATATCGATAAAGCCGTTCTTGAGTTATAAATAATTTAACTAACACGACTTACTTTTATACATATAGATGTATAGATTACTCCTACTAACATAAGCTAAGCCCGGTGAATGCTCCCGTCACAGTCGGTCCAGGCGATTCGGTGATCATTAGTTAGATGACGATGATGATGATGATGAAAAGTAGCCTAAATTAATCCTTATAACTTTAGCTATCTACCAGTGAAAAAGTCTCGTTAAAATCGGTCCAGCCGTTCCAGGGATTGGCCGGAGCAAAGAGACACGCTGACAGACAGATAATTTTTTTTTAAATTACATTTTCGTTTTCAGTAAATATCGTTGCCAATGCAAAATAAAAGCAGAAGATATCGTTTAAAATGTCATATGCATTTAGAAAAATTAATTGAAAGTTACAAACTGACACTTCAATTTTATTTATTTGTATAGATGTATAGATTTGGAAAACCTCCCCAATTTTCTACATACCATAAAAATACATACCGTATTTATATCAACTTAAACTATTTGGATTCATGTTTTTGTTAATCCTAATAATTTTATTAATCCAAATAGTTTAAGCTGATATAAAAACGGTATTTATAGCATTTCATAATTTTTATTTTCCATTTGTAAACAATGATGTTACCATGACACCCGTGTCATATTTAAAACTGGCAACGACGTGTATCGATCGAGCCCAGGTTCAAACCCCGCGTGACCAACACGTATTTTCTTCTTTTTTCTAATTTTCTGCTTTTTTTTTTCAACATTTTCTTTCATAATAACCTTTTCGTGACAATAACGAACATACCGTAAAAAAAATTTGCGAAATTGGTCAAGCCGTTGTCGAAGCGCACACGATGTAAGAAATTTTGGAGGTCGTTTTTTTACACTTTGGGCTACATTTTTGGGGTTTTAGTAAGGAACCCTACTTTTTTTAAACATATAATATAGCCTATGTTCAGCGCTAGGAATCTAGCTTTCCAACGGTGAAAGAATTTTTCATATTGGTTCAGTGGTTTCAGAGCCTATTCCATTCAAACAAACAAACAAACAAACAAACAAACAAACAAACAATCAAACGTTACCTCTTTATAATATTAGTATAGATCTTTGTAATTATCTAAAGTCTAATAGACAAAAGAAAAAATTAAAAAAGGAAGAAGAAGAAGGAAATCCTTTCATTAACTGGAGGGAAAATATATTTTAAAGAAAATTTTCCTATTTGTATACAGAAATAAGTTGTATTTTTATAGAAATTTTATTGTAGGTCATTTTCAGAAAATTACAAAACTGCATACAAAAAAATATCTTTATAAAAAAGATGTCGCTGTTGTACTTGTTGTGCGGTCGTTCATTCGACATTCGAGTTTCGACAAGTAAGATGGCGGCGATTAATGTGAAAGGCGAAACGTTGTCGTATTTTTACTTGTAAATAAAGAAATTGATCTTCTTAAGCAATATTATTCACAAATAATCATCGAAAAAGTTTGTGTCAAGTGGTAACATTGAAGTGAATAGTTGCGTAACATTACAATAGATACTTTGTGGATATTATATTCACATGAAGACAAAACCGTCGCGACGAGTACTCGAAGAGTCGAGGCCATATTTATGATGTTATCTGTTGTGTGAGCGTCCAATAAAAGCACATTGATGAATGATTATTCAAAACGGAGGCAATGGTATGTTTTTATAAGTAAATGCACACTATATGAAAAGGATTCCTCTTAAATATTTTTCTGCATTGTTCTGTCTCTTGACGCTACCATCATGGAGCGGCGCCTTATTTTTATTTACTTTGTTTTTATTTAGTTAAAAAAGATTGAAGGAGTGGTAATAAATCTTTAAATTATATGAGATACATTTCTAATCTCATAATATTCTTGTATCAATGTAGCTTTTCAGCATTATTTATTTCTTTTTCAGGCATGTTGATATTCCGAAAAATATGAAAATAAAGAATGAATAATAAGTGCGTACAATTGAATTGGTGGTAAATAAAGACGTTAAGTGAATAAAAACTATGGATGAGAGTGTGGACATCTGTTAAAATATATATTCAAGTGAAACAACACGGAGGTGGTAATGGATCCAGTAGGACCATGGTCAGCATACGCTTCGTACAATCGGTTAGCAGGCGTACAAGCTGGTGCTGCAAGCGGGGACTTTCATCACCATCTAGCAAGCGGTGGCTCGGGGCTGGGAAGTCAATCAGTGCCATCTACAACTAGCCAGTTGTTATTACAGGCTGCACATACTACAGCATCCTTAGCTGGGCAGCTTGGTTCATCAACTGCTTCACCATTTAACCCCGGATTCTTGTCACCACCGGCTGTAGGATATGATGCAGTTTTCTCGCCACTTTTCCATCATGCAAACCCCAAACCAGCACATTACAGTTCTTCTTTACAAGCACAACATCGCCAAGTGATTGCTCAAGCACAAGCTGCAGCGGCATCAAAACAGTCATCAGTAGAGAGTGAACTATCATCATTAAGAGAAAATTACTCTCACCAGACATTAGCAACTCAAGGAACATTTTTTGATCAATCAGCAACACCTGGAGGTACGTCAGGATTGACTTGGCAAGGAAATAATCAGCTACCAAGTCCATTTGGAATTCTGCCGCATGAAAGTGTTGTACCTTCATCTCCAAGTCCAGCAACTACTAAATCTTCAGCTACATATGAAAATTTTAATGCCCATTTTGCAGCTGCGCAAACTCTAAATAACCACCTTA
Organism: Celastrina argiolus; assembly: GCA_905187575.2. NCBI lineage: Eukaryota > Metazoa > Arthropoda > Insecta > Lepidoptera > Lycaenidae > Celastrina > Celastrina argiolus. The sequence goes on along the minus strand of LR994599.1, from coordinate 9,599,052 downwards.
ATTCACAAATTGCAAGTTCCGGCAAACAGTCTAACAGATCGGGATCACCTGCAACGGCATCAAAGCAACCAGCATCGTCTTCATCATCAACATTCTTTCAATCTCCTACATTTGGAAACCAGAGTGATAATTATAGTTCGAGTAGTTCAAAAAGTGGTCAGCTTTCATCACAGCAGGATTATGCTGGAAGTAAGTCTTATTCAAGTTCTGCAAGCTCTACTGCTCACACCCAACAATCATGTATTGTGTCAACTCCATCAGTAACCTCTTCCCCAAATCCACCAAGTAAAGATTATCGTTCTCCTTCCTCGACATCTGCTAGACCATCGGCATCAATTTATAATTCCCAGTCTCCCAAAAGCTCATCAACGGAAAAGCCTTCAAGGACTACTAATAGTAGCAGTGGTTTTGTATCACCCACATCAAAACCACCACAAGTCCAAACTAAAGCTCAAAGCAAAATATACCCTGAGCTATCTAATGAGCAAAGAAAAAGTTGTGATTCCAATCCCAGTGACAAGCTTCAACCTCAGTCATCTCCAATTAGTTATTCTATTATGGATGCTCCTGGAAGACTAAATTATAACAGTAGTTCAGCTAGTACCAAGTCCAATCGAATTGGAGGTTCTCAGTATTCATCTTCTCAAAGCTCTAGTTTCAGACATTATCAAAGTGGGAATAATGTTGAAGCAGATTATCATGTGAGAGCTAAAAGCAGCTCAAGTACAGATACAGGCTACTCTAGCAGTAGTTCTCAAAATGGCCCAGATTGTGGGGTTGTAGTAACCAGAAAACAAAGCCCACTTCAAACAGCCCCACAAACGTCTCCAATAGGTCATGGCTCTAGTCCTGCATATCCTATGTACCATAGTCCAATGAATTCCATTAATTCACCACAACAACATGGAGATCACTACTCCAAGCCAAATAGTGCAGCTCCAAGATCTCCTTTAGATGCTTCTGTTACTAGGCCTCCATCTCAGAATAGTCAAGTAGCATATCCTTCAGTTATAACCAGAGCATTAGGTATAGAACAAGGTAAACCTTATAATGAAAATAGGTATGAACGTAATCAGAATCAGACTTCAAATCAAAGTTGCTGGGAGTCCGAGAGACAAGCACCTAGAAAGTTTAGTTCTAGCAATTTTAATAATACTGTATCTGAAAGCAATACTCATAATGATAAACCTACTGCACAAGCACAAAGTTCAACTGAAAGAAATATTACTGTAACAGAGAAACATTATTTTGATAGTAACAATGTAGCATTACAAGACCTTTCCAGTTGTCGTGGTGATCCAATGAGTATTGTTAAAAACCTACAAAGTTTACAACAAAGCTGCCAATTACAGGAGGTAAAAACTACCAAAAACCCACCTCCAGTTTCAAATTCTACACCTTCAAAACCAGTTACAAGGCGAAAAAGTACAGAAAAACCTTCTCATCCAAATATCAATGAGCTCTCAAATGCTGTAATGGCTGATTACTTTGCAAATCGAATTCCTCCTCCTGCACACAGTTCTACTACTAATCAACAACAGAATGGTACTTATTTCGACTTTGAAAGGTGGAATCTACCACCACCCCCTCCAAAAATGTTTCCCGGCACCTCTGCTTTTGGCTCTCAAGCTCCTCTACATGCGACAAATTTTGCTAACCAACACCAGGCTCTGGCCATGCAGCATGGGCATGCTTTAACCTACTTTCCACCTTTCCACTTGGGTCCCCATCCAGATTTCCAATCTTCTGTGGAGTTAACACCTCTCTCTTCGTTTAGTGAAACTCCACCTTCGGCTTCCTCATCATCATTTTCTACACCAGAAACTCGTGAAGAGGAACAGCCTAAGGTAGTAGTGCCTAATATAGAGGAAGAACTTGGTTTCCTTGCAGAACAACGGGGAAATACTGCATCAACGGTAGCACCCACTTCTCAGCAGCAGAGTATTAACAATACTGCACAAGACTCAAAAGTTATGGAAAAAAAATTCAATGTTCCGGTCACGGGCCCCGGTTCAGGTTTCATGGCTTCTTACCTTAAGTTTCTACAAGGCGAAAGAGACACCTCTCCGCCGCCGGCCGGCCGAGGCGCTAGGAAATCCACATGGTCGAGGTCCAACACTAATAGCAATACCAATAGTAAACCATATACTCCTAATGAACATAAACCTCATTGCGAGGGAAACTCACAACAAAATTCCAATGGTGCTATGGCTTCCACAAACGCATTGAGCTCAGGTATGGCATTAAATAGTCAAGTTATGAGTTCATCTGCAAACATGAGCGCAGTCGGTTTGTTGGGAGCTAACCAGTTACATGGGACACCAGCAAACCTTTTAGGTTCGAAGGGAGTAGATTTGGACGATCCAAGATACTACCATCTCAATAAAGATCGAAAAAGAAAATACGATGGTTCAGAGGAATCCGGTTACGACCCAGACGAGGAAGCGAGGCGATTAAATAAGCCAGTACTCAATGTTCCCAGTACGCCTTTAAACGATAAAGGGAAAAAGGGCCGTACGACAAATCCGGCTATGAGTAAACCTACGCCTGCGGCAGTGGTGGCTCCTCAGCCGGCCGCGCCTAAGAAGCCCAGAGCACCCATACCGCCGCCCGTGGCCGCTCTGCAGACCACCCCACAGCAGCAATATTATTACCAACATCAACCCGAGGAAGGTGCGTTTAATTTATTAGATTTTCACTTGAGAAGTAGAGCGCGATGGTGAAGAACCAGCCCTGAAGCTTGTATGACAGGAGCAAGCTAGCTGCCAAGTGCAGGCTGTGAAAACTTGTTACATTTTAACTGTGATATGTAAATTTTTATTAGATAAAATCTATTATTTACTGTAAATAATTTCTATATTGAGAAAATGTGATGTACGTATCTTAGTAGAGAGGGATATTTAGGTTAGTCTGTAACAAGATTTCACCCTTATGTTGATGACACAATGTTAGTGCCATTTTATGTATATTGTAAATTCTGTGACTCTTGTCATACTCGCTACTGAAGGGGTGCTACCAGTTATAATTCCAAATCGTGGTATATTTTTCTATGGGTCTAATAATACCAGTGGTGTCTGTTGTATATATAATTAAATTATGTATTGTAATTTACAGTATTTGAGTTTAGTTGGTTATGATAATGTACTCATGTACTTTGCTGTTAGACGAAAGTGATTTTTTTTATATTATAAGAAGAAAATTATTGCATAATAAATACAGCTATACATGGCGTATAATGTATTATTAGAAGGCCGTGCCCTGAATATAAGTTTTGTATTTCTATTTAATTGTTATTTGTTTATGCACAACTCAATATTATATGTAAATACTTTTGTATAATAGGAAAAACTAAAATAAACGCGAGTATATTACTGATATATGTGTTAAATAATTTTAGTTTGTAATTATTCCTGGTAGCACCCCTCACTTCGCCAATAGGGATAACATGTTCATAATAAATATGATATCTGTAACATAATCGACCTGCCCAATCTAATATCAGCAATTTGTTGAAAGTTTACATCAAGTGTACATGTTATCACGATGGTGAATAACACATTTACATCCCATTCCTTTACCTCTCCTTTCCGCTTGAGAATTCAGGGTTTTTAACTTTTTATAACATATAATTACCATTTACCGCCACTATAATTTAAAGCGGAATATATACATTGAACGTATTCGAAGAGTCTGTTTTTTCCGTTTGCCCGGTTCACTTTGGACTTCCGACTCGAATGACTGCGAATTCGTCCGATTGTGTGATTTCAGCTTATTAATAGTAAAAAAAACACAAGGTAATATGGGCATTTCAAATTCAATTCTAAGTAAATTAGCATTTTCAGTATTAAGCATAATATTGTGTACTATTTTAGTTTCGGCACATACAGCCGGATTAGGTTACGGCGTGTATGGATCGGACGACGCAAATTCAAACAGGAAATTGCACCATATTAAGTCCCATCAGCAAATATCCAGCACTAGCCATATCGATAGCAACCGGCCGGTCGAAGAAATGCCGTATCAGGTATGTAGTTGTTATAGATGTAATCAATGAATTATGCAGTGTCTGATATTCCTAACCCGGAAAAACTATTTGAATGTTTAATACCTTTTATATATTGCGAGTTTCGAGTTCAACTGACTGAGTTGGTGACAAATAATTAGATGGACGCATATTTATTTTGTTATTTATACCAATATACTGCAGGCATACCTATTACATGCGTGTATTGCTAGTACACTTAAAACAAACTATTCTTAAAGACCAAAGACCAATCGATTGATACACAGAACGTATTAAAATATAACCTTGCAAGGTGGAGATACTATCTTGATTTGATAACAATATCTTGTTAAATTATTAATATAAACAATAATTATACATTAACATCATCGATCACAGTAGGTATTGTTATAATATTTATTTCGATTTTGTTTCATCACCACTTACCAATAGCTAACTTCTGGTTACGACCTATCTTGACCCTAGATTACAATGTGGATCTATTCAGCTGAAGTACCTACACTGTTGATGTACGAAAAATGTTATGCTTAATTTAAATATTATAACTGTAAATATTGTATCTAAGTAGGTATACAAAAATAACAGAAATTATTACTTATCAAATTATTTTTTTTCAGTCTGGAGAATTTGTAGCTATAAAAAGCGAATTAAACGAACTGTGGCCTGCTATTTGGAGAGTCGATGGCAGGACATTACTTCAGAAATATGAGCCATTTGAGGAGAATGGAAAAGTATTATATAGGAATATTTCAACGGTATTTAAAAGGAATTAATAATATCTACTTTTTTATAAGTCCCGATTTCACCAACGCTTGTTAGTGTTAACGGCTTGTTTAAATACCATGCTTTCTCATTATCCCTATAACATGATATTTGACGAAGAAAAACGAGAGGGATAACATGATATTTAACGAAGGATTAACTTAAGTGTTGGTGAAATTAACACTAAGTCCATATTTCGCCAACGCTTGTTAAAATATCATGCCTTTTCATTCATTGACAGGAAATACGAGGGATAAACTGATATTTAATTAATGATTAGGCGCCTGCGCACACAGACGTGCGATAGATTTTAAAATATGTACTCTTAAACCAACCATCAGATGTAGACGACCTTCATATTTTGTAATACAACTTACAAATAATATACAGTCCACAAATTCTAAGCTTTTCAGTTATATCTATAAGTAATAACACTATCACAAAATTGAAGGCTTAAAACTATTGTATTATTCCAGTATGCGGCGTGGAATCCAGAAAACAAAAAGCTGTATACCCAAGTCCCTGTAAAAGTTCGTTCACAATCACATTTAGAAACAATTGTAGAATTAATTAGAAGCGAACTTCCACTAGACGACTGCAATTTTATAGAGAAGAGAATGCTGGAGACGCAAATGTACCAGGAGAATTTTGAAGTGTATATACAAACTCTTATCTCACATGCTCTAGATCCTAATTTCCTAACTGAAATATTCCAAGAAAAAGGTAAGAGAATATCATTATGTTTATATATCTCATTTTATGTTATTAACGTGAACATTATTAAACCATACAACGTGATAACGATCCAATGTCACATTGTATGACTTGTTGAAAATGAAAAAAAGTTCAAGTAAAACTTTACAAGTTATACTCGGAATTTCAACATAAAAAGCTACTACTGATTCGACTCGCAAGAACCTGACTTGCCTATTATATTAACTGAGAATTAATAATCTTATACCATAAACAAATACCATGATACAATAATAAAATAATAATGAAGTATGAATCGAAAATAAAATGGGAGTAACCTCATAAATTAGCTACAAAATATCAATGTCATACCCATGACATCTTATATTTTACTATCTTAGTTATCGTTATATATTTATTTGGCTAAACATACTTACGATACACTTCCAGACGAGTACTTCCTATCGAACGTGAAGACGGTGGACGAGGTGACGGACAGCATGCGCGCGCGCGTGTCGTGCGGCGGCGCGGGGGGCGGGGCGCGCACGCTGGACTCCGCGGCGGCGACGTGGCCGGGGCTGAGCGTGAGCGCCGCGGCGGGCACGTGCCGCGCGTGCGCCCGCGCAGCCGCCGCGCGCCTGCTGCTGTACGGCCAGCCCTACAACCCGGCGACGCTGGAGCCGATACAGCCAGACGCGAGGCTCGCATATGAGAAGGTAACTAGGGTTGTATACTATCCAGCGCGAAGACGGTAAATGAGGTGACGGACGTGGCTGAGGTTAAGCGTGAGCGTCGTAGCGGACACGTGTCGCGCAGACGCAGCCTCCGCGCGCCTTCTGCTGTACGGTCAGCCCTACAACCTGGAGATGCTGGAGTCGATACAGCTGGTCGCGAGGCTCGCATATGAGAAGGTAACTAGGGTTGTATACTATCCAGCGCGAAGACGGTAAATGAGGTGACGGACGTGGCTGAGGTTAAGCGTGAGCGTCGTAGCGGACACGTGTCGCGCAGACGCAGCCTCCGCGCGCCTGCTGCTGTACGGTCAGCCCTACAACCTGGAGATGCTGGAGCCGATACAGCTCCCCTCACCAATTTCGGTGTCGGTAGCCGATTTCATTGAAAGGCCAGATACGCAGGAGTTATTTTATAGTGCCCAAGTGTGTGCGCAATACACAAAGACCAATGACCCAACGACTCCTACGCATCCATCCCAACCTGATTCCAACGTTATTTTTGGTGTCATGTAATTTGCATTGTCATTGAAAATAATAAAAGTCATTCGATAATTTCAATAACTTTAATCCATTTTACTATAAGACGGAGGACCCCTACCATCGAAGTCCTCTCGTCGTCCCGAAACGTCGAGATGCCCAAAAATAAACAGTCCGTAAAAACACCGACAAACTGCCATTTTGGTACATTGTGAACCATATTATTATATTACACAAAATAAAGATTTTATATTATTTAAGTTTTATCTGGAAGTAACAACAACTAATATTACATTTAAATGATTTCAGGACTTCCTCGTATGTTCGACGTGTTGTGGCAGAGTGCAACTTTACTCCCGAATATCACATCAGAAATACCTCATGTATGCCGAGTGCAGCAAGCGGGTTACCGAGAAGAGGATGCAAAACCCCAACAACGACACCACAGCCATACTTAACGAATTGTTAGCGGACGAGGTGTGGCTATCACAGGTAAATTCAATAAACATAATGCATATGTAAATATCCTTACTAATATTCTAACCCCCACTAATAAAAGTATTTACACACTACAATCGTAACGCATCAGATGAAAAAATATACAATGTTTTTTCCTGTCTGATACGTTAGACTTGACACTAACCGATTTTTCAATCGTCACATAACTTTTATCTAAGGAATAAATATGTGACTTTGACATATTTTGTATGGAACAAATGCCAAAGTCACATGTTTATTCGAAAGATAACAGTTATCTGACGATTGAAAAATCGGCCTTTAACAGAACAAAAACTTGTTTTGCTTAACCAGTGTGAAAATAATTTTATTAGTAAACCCCTTTACTGTAAATATTAAAGTAAAGGGATAAATGAGTAAGTTTAAAATTATTGGTGCAATTTGTGTTATTGCTGTGCTAGACACATGTTATGAATTTTAGTTGTTTAGGCTCTGGATTATGGCTACTTTTTATCACAGGATATATTATATCACAGTCGCAGGTAACATCTGCTACAGAATATTTATACCTATCACAGAGATTACTAATACTCTATATTAACTGCCAAGTTCCGCTGTAAGCATTGTATTCATCGAAATACGAGTAGTTAGGCATTTTTGCCACTAAAGCTGCGTTTCCACTGACGCGGAGCGGGGCCGAGAGGAGCTTAGCGGTGCCCAAATTGACCAATCACTATGCTCGTGCTGTTTCCATGGAAACGGAGCGGAGATTTCGAGCATAGTGATTGGTCAATTCCGGCACCGCAAGCTCCTCTCCCCTCCCGCTCCGCGTCAGTGGAAGCGTAGCCTAAGGCCGTTTTCTGGCGATGCTAGAACTTTGTTACAAAAACTCGCAAAACAATGTTGAAATGTCATAAATAACTTAAATACTCATTTATTCTTTCTCAAAATTTCAGTTATTCAGAGACGTCCGGCATTCGTGGGCTGAGGCGGAGTCCTGGGACCGGAAAATGCGACACGCCATGTCGCGCCAAATGATATAACACTCGCTCTAGTACCGGTAGAGCCGACACACAGACAGTTTGAGTTCAATTTATATGTGTATGTGATGTATGTGATTAATTATTACGCGTATGTAAGCATTTAATTATTTTTTATTCTGAACAGTATCATCACAACTTTTTACGAACGGTGCCATCTTTCCCGGTGCAAGTTTCTCGCAGTACATAGTACACTAAATATATTTTGGTTTTTTTGGTTTGTTACTTTATAATACCTACCGGTTGTGCGAAGAAAGTAATGAATATATGTTATTGTTTTAGTTTAGATTATTAAGGTTATCACAAATTTGTAAAGTTGTAAAGTTAAAACTCTATTTCAAAAATGTACAATATCACCAAGTTTCTGCTCGATCAATATCTAACATTCTCCTTAGGATTAGGACTGAAAATATTTTGACACAAATTAAGAGACCACATCTACTGCAGATGTGGTTGATATTCATACATGAGTATGAGTGGTGAGTATGATTTCTATCTGGTCTGGTCGACCAGCGACTTGTTCGATTGTACCTAATACAATTGTCATACGATAACATATTAAAATATTTATGTAATAAACACAATATTACGTGAGTTATGAACATTAGATCCTTTTATTATTTAATATCGAACAAATGTTTAGAGAAATATGCATGATTGAACATCAGTCAGTCAATATTACCAATAGTCATAATTACCAGTCTTCTTACAGTCCCACTGAATAAAAACAACTACACTACATATTATATGTTATCAAAACCTACTTAGAAATTGTAGATTTAAAGACCAAATTTCTATTTTGTATTAGATATCTAATATCATCATTGCCCTTACGCCTTGTTTACATTTCAATTTATAATGCTAAATGAATAACAGTTACAATAAAAAAGTAAAAACATTGATTATTATATTTTAAGTAGTAAATATTCGTATAATATAAAAGTCCGCAATAATTTCCCAATGTGTGACCTAATAAAGGCAGCTGTAAATTATTAAACGTTAAAAGTCCTTTATTTTAAGGCAAAAATATGTAAAACAGCGATCATACAGGAGATTGGCCAAAACAGAACATATATATAAAGAAAATGTTTGAAATATTTAGTTAAATAATTGTGTAAAAATCACTCAAATTCTAGCGTTGCCTTCATAATTATTGTAGTAATTCCATGGTGTATGGCGTTTTCAATATAAACAACGGTTACGAAAACGCTGTCAACCATTCTGTCGCCCTTATCATCAACAACGCAATCGAAATTTTTGGCGAAAATAGTGTAGATAGGTATTAGATAGGTATACTCAATTTTTAATAGCTGTTATACTTTTCGTGTTTTTGTTAAATATGTGGATCCATTCCAAACTAATAACTAGTCATAATATATCGCACATGCAAAGTCCACATTGAAAGGCACTCAACAAAACAAAAATATTTGGAATATTCCCATTAGTTTCAGAGACAACAAAATATATATAAAAAATTGATCGCGATTTACTCGAAAGTAACCTCCAGGCAAGTGCGTTGGTTATGATAAGGACGGTAGCATAATGTTTACATAGAAAATAATATTTACTCATTGCTATTGGGCAATTTTCTAGAAATACAGATCTCAATACAAAAAATCTACATGGAGTCAAGAGCCCTCCTACTCACAAGCTGCCTCTATTACTGCTTCATAGCTCATACCAAGTCCAACATTAGACTTGAGCACCAATAATCGTTCAGTATTGTTTACTAAAAACATAAAAACGACGTGCATATTTTAAGAAAGTATTGGTTCAAAACGCCACATTTTTCAATGCGATTTTTTTATAATTTTAATAACAAATATAAAGTTATTTTTCTCTCTAAATTTCAAAACATACCTACTAATATCCAGTGCTGCCAGAACGTACCAAAAAGTTCGGTTTTCCGTACTTTTTGTCATACGGTTGTACCAAATTATACTAGTAATTCATGTTATAATAGATACTATAAAATGGTTACTATTGGTAGACTATAGTATTTTAATGTTTTGGACAAACCGTACTTTTCAGTTAAAATCCGTATCTTTTCAGACTTCAGAGAGACATTCATACTTTTTTGGAGAATCATACTGGCAACACTGCTTATAACAGTGACTAACATGTTAATGATCCAACACGCTTTTAATATTATGATACATTATTCCAAGCATTTTAAATTTTTTTATCTGTTAATATATTAAATGATGCATTGTGTTTTTTCAATACCTGTCTGTTTTCAATATCATTTGAAAACGGTAAAGTGAGTGTTTATCAATGTAATTTACCTAATTATTGTAATTGTGCAATTTCTATCAATCATATTTTTGTCTCAGTGATATAAAATTATTTATTTTAAATTGATTCATGATTTTATTTCTTCTTATGTGTATGCTACTCTTGTTGAAGAAAATGAATAAAAAAGTATTTGAATATTATAATATGTAATACCAGTTACCTACGTAAAAACCATAGGTGAAAGTATAAAATGTATGTAATATAGACCTACATTATAAATATCAGTAGAAATCTCATATAGAAGTAATATATAACATTCCTAAGCGGCCTTTTGAATGTTTTATAATAGTTGAAACATACTAACTTAAGTAATGTTTAGTTCGTAAAACGTATCTTCTTTTTACAAATGGACAAAGTAATTGATATTATATTTCTATAACAAAAATAAGTACACTATTAGATAATATTTTGTATGATTACATTGGGTTGTATAGGTTTATAGTATAATAACATTTTTGTAAGTGTTAGAATATGCAATACAATAGTATTAAGTTTGTAAAAATAAAAGGTTCTGTCTAGTAAGGTTAAGGAGAACTTTTATTTATTTTCATCGACGCTAATTATTTCTAGTATTAGAATTTTTTTACTTTACGATACAATAAATGAAAATATGTAAAAACCGCATCACTATATTTTTAAATAAGTTAAACCCTATCTTAGTTTGCCCTAAGGCCTCGGTCTCGAATTTTGCGGGTAGCGGGGCGGGAGCGGCGGCGGCACGGGTGCGGTACTCGATACCCGCTTCCGCGCCGCTGTTTTCGAGAACAGGTCCATTTGATTATACGCAAAAGATCCTGCCGCTCTCGCGCCGCCGCCGCTCCCGCCCCGCTGCCCGCAAAATTCGTGGCTGAGGCCTAAGTGAATTCTCGCAACTATTGTCGGTAAAATCCCTTCTGAGCGCGCCGACAGATCACGGCGTGGAAACTATCATCGTCTGTAGTCGCTGCGGCGCAAAATCCATACCAATCTTAGTACAGAGATCTTTTTGATAACACATTATCTTACTTTACAGGCGCGGTTATATTTTTAACAATAAAAAGTAGTGCATCGAATCTCTACCAGCAACATAGCAACCGTACTTCTGGGGTCTTCGTATTAGAAAATTACAGCATAAATTATTGGATATAATAATCGCCACCACCAGTTTTTTAAGATATAGTTCTTGTCGCTTTTACACCACGGCTATCTGGCCCCGTGCTATGCACTTCAAGAACCCACTACTAATCTACAACTGGAATAATATACTGCCCCCCCCCCCCCTCCCCTAATACATTATATCTATGGAAGCATCACACCACGTCAATCTGGCTCCGTGCTAAGTATCCAAAGAACTTGTGTTACAGGTATGAAACGGAAATATATTTAATACTTTTTTATCTGAGGTCTAATGAGCCGGCCGCGTCGACGACTGCAAATATCTCTGCCGTTGGGAACATGCCGCTCGTGTGTAAGAGCCGTTAGAGCGTAAAGCGTGTAAAACTCTTTAGTGCTCATTTTCATTCCATAAATGCTGAAAACGGATAAGGGCTGAAAATACAAAATTCTCTTGCAATTGCAATTAAGATAAATTGCGTTAAAAAAAGTAAAACCATTTTAAATTCATAGAATACTTTTTATTTGCACACAGCCTCTATTGAGAACAATGTTTGGAAAATAGAGTAAAGCTTGGAAACAAGTAACAAATACAACGCAGGAACAATTATCCTCTGTTGAAACGAGTCATCTCTTTACGTGAAATAATATATTGTATGTATTAGTAAATTAAAAGATATTATTGTATCGAATTAAAAATCTAAATTATTGACCTAAAGAAATTTGATTGTTTTTGAGTTCAGGTAGGTGTTATCCACTAGCCACATGCATGTCAACCATCTGGATAACGCATGTATAAAATATACGGCGTAACGACAGTCCATACTTAATTGGCGTCGCTGTGTCAATAAGTGAAACAACAATTAAATATCTCTTAGCCATTAAAAATAGAATTACTCAAACAACTTTGAATGAATATATTCAGGTCTTCATTAAAACAATCATCATGTAACACATTATAAATTAGCATTTTTATTATATTCAAAATACAAAGGTTTATGAGATTTGAGAGAAGGTCCAGAAAGGATAAATGTGTGCACATCTCATGTACTTAAAGTTATCACGAGGACGAGGCACGCATGAGGTACTCAGCAACCTAGGCCGGAGAAATTTTGCTTTGTCTCCAATACCATGTCACTTTAGTCACTTGCATGACATAAATCCTACACGAAAAACTAGAATTAATATAACTTACAATAATTGCATATATCATACATCTAACTTCAAGTAACTTATTTTTTATTTAGTTTCAAGTTTTATTATTTTACTTTTTTTTTATTCTTTTTTTTTGTTTATTTTTTTTTATACCATAATCTCTGTTTGTTGTTTCCATAGCGCGTTGTTGCCGGTGAAATTTGCCTTCCACAAATGATTTAGATCTTTAAATTTATAAATACGAAGCCGTAACCACTGGTACGTTTTGCGTCGTTAAATAAGGGACATTTTCTAGTGACATTCACTATTCAACTTGTTCAGCTTTCCGATTATACTGATGAGGCCGGGGTCCACGCGGGGCTCCGCGAGGGCCTCCACGGGGTGCGCCTCTGCCGCGACTTTTAAATCCAGACTGGTAGTTTTGGTTATCGTTATATCTTTCTCGTCCTCCATTCTCATGCTGGTGATTGTCACTTGCATCACCATTGCCATAGTATGAGTCTCTGTTTTGGTAATTTTTAGCATGTCTTGGTTGATAGTCATCATTGTATTGTTTCTGGTATCCATCTTTGCTAGATCTATTTTGGTAGTCCCCACCATGGCGACTATGATATCCATCATTATTTTGCCTGTTTTGATAGGATCCACGACCTCGGAATCCATTTGAAGATCCTCTTCCATTTCCGCGACCATATCTCCGATATCGGTTTTGGTTCTCACCTTGGCTAATTTTACGGTCACTAGACTCTTCATAGTCTGGACTTTGGCTTTCTTTTGAGCCATCATCATTTTTATCCTCATTAGGAGTAACAACTTTCCTCTCCTCTGCTGGTATAGGTTCGGGGAGGATTGGTTGCGACATTTGAGGAGCATGCTGCATCATTTGGGGCACTTGCTGCGGAATAGGACCGAGTGCAGCCTGGGGGTGTGCAGGCATTGGGCCTGGAATGGGGTAAGCAGCATGATCTGGGTGCGGAGAGAAGTGAGGCTGGTGAGGTAGAGGAATAGAACCAGGTTCAGCAACCCGGCCACCAGGTAATGGAACAAAGTGCTGGTTTGTAAATGTCTGAGTGGGGATAGGTCCAGGAGGTGAAGGTTGATTCATAATTGGTTGTGGCTGAGGGGTACCAATAGGACTGTCTATTTCAGATTCTTGAAGAAAGAAGAAGTTTTGTGATCCAATTACCTCTGAAATTGGACGTTGTTGTGGATATTGTTGAGCAAAATAGGCATGCTCTACCTCTTGAAGAGTGATTGGAGGCAGAGGGCAGAGGGGATAAGCTGGAGTCGGAACAACACTAGCAGGTGGTGCCGGAATTGGCACTGGAGTGGGATACACTGGTACTATCTCTGGTTCCTCAGCTTCAGGGATGTGATGGTCCTCATGTACTTCATCTTGAACAACTTGTTGGATCTCCTCATTGACTAAAACAATCTCTGTTGTTTTGTCAAAATAACCACAATTATGAATGGCATTGATGATTTCTTTTATGTGTGTGTAGGTAGTACCCAGCACTTCTTTCGGTTTGCCATCTATAATGGAATATAGGTGTTCTGCAGCTTTATTTGTGTAAATGTGGAATCCAGGTTGACCTTCTTCATTTAATTCATGTTTGGGATTTACTTCTGGATACCTGTCAAAATATGTCATAGTTACATATTTAAAGTAGATAATAAATAATTCTGTAAATTACACTAACAAGATAGGATTTTAGGTAATTAGTATTATTGAATTATTTTTTTTTTTAATATCAAATTTGGCATTTGGCCAAATGAAACTTACAGATCATCTAAGATTTTAATGTCTTCTTCAGTTAGCTTTACTGCTCCATTAGTTCCATTTAAGAAGTCATCTCTTGCCTCAGTGTTACCCATTTGCACAAGACTGTCTAATATTAATAATACTTCACGAATTTTGTTTGTTTCTGCTGTATAGCGAACCCATGCATCCTGCAAAAGTAGTTATAATGTTTAAATAACATAATGATGGTCACAAGATGATATAATGATAATTTAAAATGTACACTCCAATAATCAGAGAAAATATAAATAGTACTTATATACAGAATCTACAGAACTTATAAAATAAATGCTTGTCTTACCTTTTTAGCTTGTTTCTTAGCTTCTTTTTCTGCAGAAGTTGCTATGCCTGCAACCTGTTTTGCCAAATCTCTCGCAAATTCTAAAGTCTGAGCTACCTCATCATACTTGGCAACTGCAACTTTCTGGTCTGATTTTAATTCTTTCCCAGCTTTTTGCAGATCTCGGTATGATGTTAATTTACTCTGAAAATGTATGCCAAATTGCAAAAATGAAAAAAAAAATACTTTGGTATTTCTCTTATTACTTGCTATTTCTTATATTACTTGCATTTTCCGAAATAAAATATATTACAAGTTTGGGACTTGGGTTATTATAGTAGGTACATGGAACCTCAACGGTTGTAAATAAAACAACAATAGCATTTAGCAAATCTTTGCTACCGGCAGAATTTTGGCAAAATAATACAAAGATACTGTACAAGACAAAATATAATTATATAACAATTTATTTCTTTGTCAGCAAAGTAAATAACGTAAACACGTATAAAACAAAAATTTTAACGAATATCTATCAAAGCGTCAATAGAGCACATGTGGAAAATGGCGTCAGCGAAATACCGCAACTTTATTTACATACGTACTAAGGCAGCGCGTACTTGTACCAACTAAAAAAACTATTAAAATATGAATAAAAGTTTGATGATTTATGAACAATATTAAGCTATTGCTATCAGTTTAAGGCAAATAATAAGCTAAATACAGACTTTGTTGATAAGTATAAATGTATAATAGGGAGATACATACCTTTCTTTTTTCTAAATTACGAATTTTGTGATCGATTATAGTCATAATTTGTCTTATCGGTGAATTATCCGTAGCTTCCGAAGAAGCTGGTTTTTCAGACTTCGCATTCGCAGCTGAAGGCATCCTTCACAGGCAACAACTTCTTCTGGATTGTTAGATGATCACAGATTAAGAATTAGTTACTACGTAACAGATGCGACAGCTATATTTTACCGAGTTTCCAGTTGTTACGTTTTGGCAGCACTGTAGCATCTGTCATTTTGACCGCACACCACAGACCATAGCACATCACAGACTACAAACACACATTGTATAAGTGGTTAAATAATCGAGTCCAGCTATCGATACTTTAGTGAGGTATCGATTTTTTTGTAGGTAGGTTTTTGTAGTTCAGGTAATTTATTTTTATAATAAATAATACAAAATAAAAACAGGTTACATTTATCATTTATTTATTGATTTTTTTTCTGAATTTCTAATAAGCCCTGATTGATATAGCAAGAACATTAATATTTAACAGAATATTTTTTTAATAATATTTTAATAATTATCCTAATAAAACTCTCTAATGTCGTAATCCAACCATCTAGTGATGGTAACACACAAGTCCAGGTTTTCATGTTTCTAAGGCCACTTGCCTTACTTGAAGTGTGCTCATATTTCAATTGTTTTCATTTCTTTGATGACACAAAAGTTGATCAGTCACTTCTGTAAATAAATAACACAATATTTAAGATGAAAAAACAATACATATGTTGGCCGGTCACTTAGTCCGGCCATCAACAACAACAAAACAAGGAGGGTTTCTAGTAAAAACTATAGTTAATTAGCAAAAATAGATTAACTAGTTTTGTCCTTCAGCACTATAAGTTGATTACCCTAAATAAAACTGCAATAATATTCTGCTATAAAATATGCTTAAACTGCCATAACACTTGTTTAACATTTATGAAAATACCATCTTTTCATAAATGTTAAACAAGTGTTACATAAATTTTTTGTTGTTTCAGTGAAGTTATTGATACCCACAACCTCCAATTCCTGAGCCAAGTTCCAAACCACTAAACCTTGGTATTTCACAAAAATAAAACAATTTCAGTATCTTTTGATATGTTAAAATATCATATAGAATGAGTGTCAAAATGCCATAGTACTTAATACATACCCGCTCTTCCAATGACCAACATTTCATCAGAAGCATTTACATCCTCATTGGAGTTCTCTTTGTAATAATTGTTATCACTAAGGCCTAGGGGTATTTCTGTCTGAAACAAATGAGTACAGTTTAAGATTAATATTGATATACAAAAGCAAAAAACATTGGCAAACTTAATGAGTCAAAGATTAAGTATAATTATATTATATTGTTCATACTTTATATTACACTAGCTCTAACTATAACGTGTTAAAAGTAAAACTCACCTGTGAACTAATAGTTGCGTTGCAACCGCCGACACAAGACTTAAATAGTCCCTTAAAACGAAAAATGAACAATATTTACACTAAATTAATTAACATACTATAAAAGATTGATATAATGTATCAATAATCTGCGGAGTAATTGAATATTTTGGATCAAATCAAGCAAGAAACGAGGATAAACAAAACACTAACAAACTACACGCGGCCATATTTGAGTTTTGACAACAAAATTACTCTAATCTATGTTTGACAACATAGATCATATTTTGACACTACAAACAGGAAACAGGAACTTTACGTGTGTGACGTCACAAAACGACGCCATTTTGCTTTCGACCGCAGCGCCAAAACGTAACAAATGGAACTACACTGTCAGCCCCCTGAGATGATTGTAGTCTATGGTGGTTATTAAAATTGAATCATGGAAAATGGAGATGTCAATCAGAAACTAAAACCATAGAGCATAGACCATATCCTGTTCCACTAACTCGATGGAAAGGAAAAAACATTCAAATCAAACGAAAAAAACAAATTATTATGAGAAAGAGCGAGACTAACAGTAATTACACTTGCTAAGAATAAGCGAAAATAAAGTTTTTTTTCGTTCACATCGCGTTTCTTTGTGTGCGAGACTGCGACACGATTGCTCCGCCAAGTTGTCGAAACCGTTCGTGTATTTAATAAATGTGATGTTAAATAACTAAAGTAGAAAAAGTGCCAGTAATTTGTGTAGATTTCAATGAGCTCAACGTTATTAGGCTTAGATTAGGTATATACTCATGAAAGAGTTGCACTAGGTTTTTAATCTTGTACTGAGGTAGAAGCTGAGGCAAAGCTCTAGCTAAGGCTAGAGAGGAAATCGTCGTTATGGCTAATTCATACTGTATGATGCCTAAGACCCGAGCAAACCAGACACGTGAAACTTACCACTTAAATTACGGTATAATATCTAATGTAAAGTAAGGTATGGTATCTAATAATCGTTTAATAAATGAATATCCTTCAATTTAGCTCATAATATACTGACTATGATATTATAATCAAGTCCCGATTTCACCAACGCATGTTTGTGTTAACGGCTTGTTAAAATACCATGCCTTCTCATTCTTTGATAGGAATTAGGAATTACGACACTACTTTTTTTCATACATTGCCTATTATAGGCGCACAACACATAGTAAATATGACAGAACTACCTTTAAGTTTTTTTTTTTTTTTCTCTCTAATGGCATGCACTTTGTGCATAGCCAAAACCTTTATGTTAATAATAATCTTTGGACAGAACGCCTGAAGGCGTATACGTCGTAAGACGTACTGTCAAGAAGTTAGTACGAAAAATTTATCGTCATGGCGTTCTGCCTTTAGCTCAACATAAAGTCTTACGCCGAGAGGCGTTCTGTCATATCACTTTTTTAGTCTTTACGTCTGTGGGTGGTACTGTCCATCAACGTGTTAACATTGCTTGGTGAAACCGGGTGAAACACGCTCTAAAATCTTCAAGAAGCCTTCAAGTATCTGACATTGGCAAAACGGTTGTCAAATGTCAAAAATAAAAGAAGAAGAAAAGAAAACAACCAAATAACCTGCAAATTTAAATTTTCATGTAGTGCGTACCTACTGCCCCCTTCGATCTTTCGAAAAAATATATATTATTTTGAACAGTATTCGTCAATAACAAGATTATTGCTATTTAAAACAGACATATTAAATATTTAGCAATATGTTGTGTTTGATACGCGTGAGTAAATTTACGTTGTAATTGGCGGTAATATTCACCATAAAAGAGTTTTTGTTTTGCTTCTAGCAAGCCTGTGATTATATTAATCTATTTTTCCTCATAGAAGCTCAAGCTCTTAGATATAATCACTGTTTTGTTTTAGGCTTCAAGATTTTGCAACCGGCTTACAAACACTACAAAATTTCATGCAACAGCAATATCTTTAGATGGCCAGAAGACTGAAAAAAGTTTGTATACCTAGTTTTTTTTCTTTGTTTAACCTTTAAGTGTTAAAGCCTAACCAATAATAAGCCTAACCTAACCAATAAGCCAATAACAGTCCAGTGAATAAGACCAATTAAACATAGCTAGTCAAAAAACAATTTACCTACATATTTTAGTAAAATATTCTATAGGTCCAGTAACAGGGTATTTTTATGATTGGTAAATAATTGGTAAAATATGCCAGAATAACATTGCCCCTTTAGCATATTATAATATTATGGGCATACTTTATTATTGTATCATATTCTCGATTTGTTTGTGAAGAAAACAACAAAAAATTATATAAAATTTATCTTTTTTAAACAATTTTTAGCTATTAACCAAGTAACTTTGCTTGGACGTGTTGGAGCTGACCCTCAAAAAAGAGGCAACGAAGAGCATCCTGTGGTAAACTTTCCATTGGCTACACACTTCAGCTACAAGTATGAATCTGGTGATGTTCTACAAAGAACAGACTGGCACAGAGTTAGTGTTTTTCGCCCGGGTCTGAGAGATACAGTATACAAATATCTTAGAAAAGGCCAAAGAGTTTATGTTACTGGTAAGCTGTCTTATGGTGAAGTAAAACTTGATGATGGACAAGTAAGAACTGCTTCTACAGTGATTGCAGATGACATAATTTTTTTCCAAAGTCAACCCCAAGATAGTTAATTTAAGATTTTCTCTTTTAAATGTATCAAAGGTTTTTAGAACTGTAAGCTACAGAACATAAATATTTTAAAAAGTAATGAGAACTGTAATAATTTATGCAAATTGCATAACTGCCAGCATTCAATACAATAAATCAATTCTAATTATTATTATTTTTGTTTAGAGAAGATAATATGAATTGGACAATGTCTTAGTGGTTCTTTATTATATATTATGATAAATTTTAACTTTTTGTGTTTTTCACACATTTTCTTGTGTGAAACAGCTAATAAGTTATATAGCTGAGTTTTCCTAAAAGAAATTTTGCAGCTTTGTAAAAGTCTAATAAATTCCAAATTCTTTCAACCTTACTTTCTAGTGAATAAATCTGGTATTTAGTAAAATACAAAGTTTAAAAACTAAAATCCTCATGGTGTGGCCTTTCCATCCACACACAACTATCCGAAAAATAATATAGAAAATTAATGAATTTACAAATTTACAGACTACAAGTGTCACATAATATAATGATATACAATAATGTATAACCACAGAAATGTGATCCTTGTCCACTCAAAATTAAATAGATTGTGATATCATTGACTATAGTCAGTTTTCTAAATTTGCTAAATTGGTAGAATATTACCTATTAATATTGTGCACAGGGGGTATGTCCAATATCAACAACAACAATAACTTAAAAAATATATTATTTTGCATTATCTCAAAAAATTCCTCATAACTTTCAAATAAGCGTCTTCCACCTCAATCCAATCTATTTGATTCAATGATTTAACCGCCGTTTAACATGATACTAGCAATAGTTTTAAGCTATACATAGTCATGGCCTGCCATCCGATACAATCTATATTTAATACAAAAAAATTGCAATAGATGTCACTACTATTAACGTTTGTAAATTATAAAATGTAAATATGCCGAATTTCGTACAAATATTGTCATTAAAATAAAGATAAGCATATTACCGGCTAAATTCAACTCCTTAATAACTAAGAAGAAGATACGATACGAAATTAGTATAGTGTTTTCCAATAGTAGCGCTAGATGGCAGTTTCCGGAATCTGCCTGGACATTACCTTTTATCTATTGAAAATCGAAGAAAACTAAAATAGCCAGCCGAATTGCCAGTATTAGGGTGATACCATTTTCTAGTACTAGGTCGTGTCTCTGTAATATATCTACTTTGTGACAGGTTTCATAAAAAAAAAACACTAGCTTTATGACGCTGTCATCTAAGCTGTCAAGTGTCATTTGTTTTTCTTTGTTGTCTTTGGTCAGTTGGGAAAACGTTTTCAGCAGAGTTTTCGTCAATCACTCTGACATTGGCGAGTCACCACGGAGCCATAAATAAAAAAGAATAAGATGGGAAAACGTTGCATTGGTTTGAAATTTAATTAAAAGTTTTTTAAATTCAATGTACCTTACAATGTTTCCATATTACT
This sequence comes from Celastrina argiolus, assembly GCA_905187575.2. Lineage (NCBI taxonomy): Eukaryota > Metazoa > Arthropoda > Insecta > Lepidoptera > Lycaenidae > Celastrina > Celastrina argiolus. Next base: position 9,577,961 of record LR994599.1, on the reverse strand, counting down.
AATTACTATAATAATAATATTATAATATCTATGGACGCTTCACACCACGGCAATCTAGGCCTGTGCTAAGTATCCGAAGAACTTGTGTTACAGGTACCAGACAACGGAAATATTATATTTAATACTTTTATACTATACACATATTTAAGATTTTTATTATATAATACTCAAATTTAATACACATCCATGACCCAGGAACATTAAAAACTTTTTGTTCCCTCGGCGGGATTCGAACCCGCGACCTCTCGTTCGAGCACCAACGCGCTCAACCACTGCGCTACTAAGGTCGTCAGTCAATTACTATTGAAGTACAGACTGCGTTTTGGTTTGATAGTAGTTGCCTTGCATTTAAAGTTCAGTAAAAAGCATGTATTTAAATAATGACTTTCGGCAATCGTGTTACAAGTTACATCACAACGTTTTTCATACATCATCTATTATTTTCATACCAAAACGAACATTGTTCAGGGTTATAATGAGCTTAATATAAACTGCGATAAGGATCCAATGTATTATACCTAATATAAACGAAAATAAAAAATAATAGCGCGCAAATAATAGCGTGAAATATTTAAACTGAATGTGTAATATTTGATTTGGTCTTGGGAATTTCATGTAGATGTAGATCCGATTTCAGAAACAGTAGCTATTAGTTATTACCAATAATAATTTAATTGTTATTATAGTAGGTATCAATTATTAAAATTTTAGTATACCTATTTAGCTCTTATTGATTTAAAGTTGGTTACTGGCTTGAATTTTAATCTAACACCAATAGGTATAATAGCTAGTTTTATAAAGGAAGAAAAAGAATTTCTACTTTTTTAATTTTCTCTCGGCGCCGAGGAGAGCGCTTCAGTTTGCCGGAGCGCTCTCTTAATTTGATGGAAGTCCGGTCCCTATTGAGGTGAACCGGCCGGTCGAGGGAGGAGTAGCCTGTGTTTAGACAGATACAGGCACTCCACTCCACCCAACATAACGGCTGATGGCAATCCGCAAGTGGTTTTAGTGGGTAAACCGGCCGTAGCGAGCCGGGAGTCCCCCATACCCCTCGGCGACCCTCCCGGGGGGATGCGTAACGCATTTCCATTGCGAAATCAAAAAAAAAAAGGCAGGATACACACGTCCACGAGTTTACGTTTTAGGCATAGTGAAAGGTCCCCTTTCATATCGGTTCTTCTCGGCGGGCTAGGGTTGAACCGGTAGCCTTTTTGTTGACTTTCCGAAAATAGCTTGTTAAGTTTCATTTGGAGATACAATATTTTGAATATGTTGTTTCGTCGACCAAAAGGTTTAAATCGCTGGTCGACTTCTTTATCCTGTCTGTTGTGGAATGATGTTATTTGGCCTAAATATACGTACTCGTCGACAAAGTGTATCTCATACCCATCTACCTCGACCCTACATTTTGTGCTGTTAGACATGGTCTTGGTCTTTGATCGATTCATTTGAAGTCCTACCTCGAGGCTCATCGGCGAAGTGAAGGTTTGTTAGAGTTTTCTTGTCGACAACGATACCTTTATCTCCCCAGCCTATCGAGGCTTTCTTAAAAACCTCTTCTAAGGCGCTCGTAAACAGGCGTGTAGAGATCGGGTCGCCCTGTTTACCTCTCTCGATTTTAAATTTTGGGCCCGTGGATTGTAATTTAACGGCGGCTGTACTATTTTGATAGATTATTTTTAGAAGGTCTATGTATATTAATCAATATTCTGGTTGCAGAGGGCTAAAAATATATTTTTGTGATATATGCTATCAAAAGCTTTATTAAAATCGATAAAGGCTAAATATAAAGGTAAATAAGGCTAATTATAAGTAGTTGTTGTTTTTATAATTTTAGGTATTGCTAAGTTTATATTTTTTAATGTAGCTTTCTGCATACCTTCCACCATAATATAAAGTTTAATTACTGCAAATTTCACTGCAATTCTCTGGTTGAAAAATTCTTGACAATGCTCTTCGTATTAATATCATAGAATCTTATAGTTTTTTTCTTTTTGAAAAACTTTATTATTTTATATTTAATTCTTTGTTATAAGTTAAATTTTATATTACCTGCAAGGTTTTAGAATCGTTCTGTAGATAGTAAAAATTGCGACCTTTTTTTGTGGTAAAAGTGGAAATAAATATTTTTGGATTACATTTAAAGAAACATACTTTATTGTGTACAAGTTGGAAATGGCAGATGCCAAAGTATTATTATATAATGTAAAAATACAAATTCAGTTGTAATTACATACCTAGGTACTTTAATAAAGCTTCACATTTTGTTTGACAAATCATACACTCTTTTGGTTTTCTTAATTAACTTAATAATAAAATATTTACAAACACAATATTTAATTCTCTATTTATTACTTACACATATTGTTAAAAGAGATCACAGAAAATTGTAGCTGGAAAAATTTAGTAGACTAATAATAATATATTTCTTAGACACTACCACAATGTTATCTTTATCACAGTGGAATTTAAAGATTGATTAAAGGCATTCATAGGTAACACACATACATAATGTTATTGTCATAATGTATAGTTTCTTTATGGAATAATGGATTATATTATATTTATAATATAAAGTTTTCTTTTTATGGAGATAAATTAAATATGTGGTAGGTAGTTTACTTATAATCTTTCACTTGCTACAATTGAAATATTTTGCCAAATGAAATTAATGGAAGACAATATTATTTAGTTCTCATGTATTTTACATGCTGACAGCTATGTTTCTACTTAAATTGAAATTTAAACATTTAAAGAACTAACTAAAATTAACAAAATGCATGATAAGCGCAAGTACATAATATTACATGGAAACACACATCGCAGTCGTAATTTGGCAACATTATCTTGTTTCTAACTGAATCAGTCAGTATATTTTTTGAATATTTAATTGCACAAAATGTTAAAAAAGTCTCTATTATTTTAACACATATAAACTCTCGTCTTTTCACAACTAAATACTATGATAATTGACACTATTATTTAAAATCACTTGGCACAAAGGCATTTTAGGTCCATACCCTGTTAAATGTCCAAAATATTAAATATCTGCCAAATTTCTCTCAGTAGTTTGTTTTTATATATTCACATTTATAGAGTTACCTATACCTGAGAAGAATTTGACTAGAGATACTAAAGTGCTTATAATATTTGAAATCATCTCACTTTTCTGTAGTAAGTCATTGTTCACACTTTTCACTTTTCAAATTGAGAGCGTAATGCTCAGCACCATATTCCGGTTCTCGTTTCAACATCATAGTTTCCCCAATGAGTGCACTAATGCGGTGTTTGTCGTGGGATTGTGATGGTGGTGCCGCTTCTGATCGTGGTCTCTTCCGCCAAGGTTCTGAAGCAGACATACTTAGATCTGTTGGCATATCCTCGTCAATATTGTCGTCGTCACAGCGTTCTTCTTTCATTTCTGCTTTAACAATAGGTTGTTGTTGCGGTGGAACCCGTGTAGGACTCATTTGTTGTCTTAGGAGGGATATGTTTTTAATATTTTTCAGTTCTGTTGGATTTCTTAAGAATCTGTAAAAGATAATGTATTTGTTAAAAATATTCATACAACTTAGTATTTGTTATTTTATCATAGAAATACTATTTTTATATTGTTATCACTTATTAAGTACTTTTATATTTAAAAAATGTCATCAGAAAACATTCACATCAAAATTAAAAGACTGAAGTATAGAAAATAGCAACAACTACTTACTGGTAACAATGCCTTTCGCCTTGAACTTTTCTTAGAATATTAACTCGATAATAGTATCTTAAAGCCCGGGACATCTTGTCATAGTTCATTGAAAGGTGATTCTTTTGGATACCCCAGAGTTTGGCTAGGCCGGCTGGATCCACTATTTTAAAGACACCAGTTTCCCGGTTCTTCCAAGCAATATAATTAGTGTACCGTTGTGTTGGATCATTTAGAAGCTGTTGTAAAAAGTCCCACAGAAGTCTTCCGTCTGAAACAAAATAAATATGATATTAGTTTTCCGAATATAATGTGTATTATAGTTGATCCTATTTTTATATTGTTTTAGGACAAACTTTTAATAAAATCATTGTATGAACTCACTTGTATTGGATTCTGGCATGTCATTAGGGAAGAATTCTCGGTGCTGATTCCGATAGTGTGGGTGCTGTGGCACCGTATGGGTTTGAGGCGCAGGGCTAATGAGAGCAGTTTCCTTTGGTGACCGTGGTTGTGAAAATTGAGCTTCTTCATCAGAATCGCTCTGGTTGCTGCCTGAACTTCCAGCTTGAACATTAGTTTGTACTGATTGAGCATACGCTGGTGCATACGTCATAGCTTCCCCTCTTTGCGGGCTTCCTGAGCTGTCTACAGATGGTGCGGGACTTAATGTTACCGAGTTCGGTTGTGCTGCAGCAGCTGCTGCACTATGAAAGTGATGGAATCCATCAACGGACCAAGTTGGCGTTGGTGGGTGTGAATGTGGTGAAGGTGGGTACGGGGCAGCGCGTGCTGTGGGCGTCACAGGTGATGAAGGCACTCGTCCTAAAAGCGCTGCATCCCTTACTAGCATTTGAAGAACATTGTGTAAAACGTCTCCAGCGCCCGGACAGCGTTCACCCAAATCAGTTTTTGTCAAAAGGCATAATGCTTTACCTGAAAAATGAAAGAAGCTAATTAATATTTATAAATGCAGCAATTCTACAGTAACATATAGCAAATCTTAAATCTCTCAACTCGAGTACGGAGGTATTGTTCTAAACTTACCATTCATTTGGAAAAGGTCCATTTCGAAGTTTGGTAAATCGAATTCCCTTTCACACCATTTTAAGAATACAGCGACATCTTCACGACTCCACAATCTTGGTTCTGGCGGAAGACCAGCTGGCAATTGTGCTTTTGTGTCTCCAAGAGGTGAAGGAGGTGGTGGTGCCCACGGTAATGGGTACCGCCATAAGAGTTCCGTCGGGCTGAATGGCAACGGAAGCCGCTCCATACTCGGCCCCGATGGCAGTTGTAAGCTCACTACTTTCATTACGATTATCTGTAATTAATAAAATTACTTCTTAATGATATTCAATAGTAATTATAAATTAGAATAAAAGACGAGAAATAATAATTATGGAAAATATGTGTTTTTTTGAAAAATTAATGTCTTTTTCGTAGTAATAGTTGAGAGGCTCTCCACCAGGTGAAATTCGAAACAATCGTGTTATGTGGGATCTACGGCCGACTACGGAAATACATATTAATGTCAAAAGCCTCCTGTTTACGGTTTGTCACTGTCACTTCTTGGCGGACAAGAACAGCATGTGACTTAAGCGGAACTTAATCTAACTATGGTTGCAGTAGTCACCCGTTGGTCCTTCGAGCTACACGAACAAAGACGCGAGTAATAGCATTTTTTTTCGTTCCGTGCCCAAAAGGTACGGATACGGTAACAAAATATATAAAAGCGGATAAAAATAATAATTCTCAAATTAATGAGACTACGCTGTCTGTCTGTCACCAGGCTGTATCTCCGTAACCTTGAACTGATGATGTTAACGTTACCAATAAAAATTTAACTGATTAAAATAATATTTATGGGGATGTAAGGAACCCTTCAAATCAAAAGATGTGTAGTAAATTTTAACCGACTTTCAAAAAAGGAGGAGGTTCTCAATTCGGCCCTGTTTTTATATGTGACTTATGATTATTTGTTTAGTAACTAGTTACTACCGGACTAATCTTTAAAATGGAAATTTTAAAATTAACGACATTTACTGTTTTGAGCCCTAAATCTTGGTGCCTACCAAAAAAATCTGAATTATTCTTATTAAAATACAATCTTATACAAAATAAAATTAAAAATACCTTGCAACATGTGTTTACATTTGAAAAATTTTTAAACATTACCTTTAAAAAATATGTTAATCGTTATATAATATTCTACAACTTAAATAAAAGAACAATGCATAACACAATAACATCGGAATATTATATTCCCCCGGATTTTGATATATGAAATCGCCAACTCGTCAGTAGGCACCGATGCTCTTATCGGGCGGGGTCGGAAATGCGTGAGTCCGAGATAGCGCGCTTTGCGATAAGAACCGCTACTCACCGGCTGAGCAGATCCGGAACTAACAGTGTTGTCAAAAATCCTTTGAAATAATGGTGTTCAGATCTTGATTTAGCACATATACATCGTCAGCACAAGAATCACAATGTTCTAGGGTTCACAGAGCACTAGGCACACGCGTTGTAGTAGTTAGTCCCTCCAAACGTGTCGTATTACGGGCACACCGTAAGCCAGCAGCGTATCTGAGGGAGCAAGCTCGCAGACAAGCGTCGCGAGCAACTCTTCGACGCGGACTGACGATGCGGTGGCGGCGCGGGTGGACGGACGCGTGTCCGACGCTCCCCCCGCGGCCCGCGCCCCGCTCGCGACCGCGCTTCTCTGCCACTTCTGTTATTGCGGAGAACGAGATAAATGATAAAGTTCGGAACATAAATTATATCGTTTATGCGGTATGCCCCAACTATTCTTCACAATTTAAATAGAAGGAAAGCGGGCCAATTTATTAGCCCTTTCATATTTTAAAAAGCAATTTTGAATGTTAAGTCAATACTAAGTTTTTTACCTATTTATACCTAATTAACTAGGTTTTTTATACATGATATTAGCATACATTTAAATGTACATTGTAATAGTAAGAAAATAACGTCATATAACCGTAAAAATTAACTTCAGCGTAGTCTGGCTGCCTTCCCACTACCGGTTTGTACAGAAATATTCGGCAGCTAAGGCGGAAGTGGCCTCGGAATCTTTACCTGTTGCTCCCTTCGCCCGCTGCGCTCCCGCTTATGCGTCCCGCTCACACCAACGCAACGAACCATAAGAAATTTAGTGAAGTAATAGCATTTAGCTGGTGTTAGCCCGCGTAAATTATTATTATAATCTTTGTTCATATTATTAATAGGTCGCTTTAAGTGTATTATAATATACTTAGTAGGTATAACCATGACCGCAAAATGTACATAATATAATGTTAATAAATATACTTAGTAGGTATAACCATGACCGCAAAATGTACAAATTATAATGTAAGTAATTTTAAGTCATAAAAACTTTCAAAATTGATTTGGAATTAACGCTTACTTAGGTAAAGTACAGTTCACGTCGGCCGGGAGCGAATGCGACGAGCGGCTGGTCCAAATCCTGACACATGCGGAAGTGTTCAAAATAATTTCATTGCGTAAGCATAGCGGAGGTATATTTGTGTGTCATACTCATGTTTTATACTACATATTTACATAGTATGTACCTTATTCTAAGGTACGTATTAATAAACTAATCTCAAACTAGGGGTCAAGAAAAGAAAGAAGAAAGTCTACTCGAGAACCTATTCGACAGATAAAACCACGTATCGTTTAACTTTTAAAACTGAACAATAGAATATATGGTAGGTACATACTTTACGTAAAATTCATAATGTGGATTACTTAAAGGAACGTACTAATTTAACTTTAATCTTTATTTTACGTTATACAAGTAAGTAATAAAAGTAAATTTTAAAAGTGAGTTTGGAATTAAGACTTGTAGAAACAAATACGGGCCTAAAAGAAAATCTCGACAAAAGTCAATAAGTCTGATCAAAATATTTTTAATTAAAAAGAGCTCAATCGAAATAAATATGGCGAGGCCGCAAGAAGGAAAAAGGAAATTAGATGACTCTCAAGCCGTTCAGTACCGGATCTCGGGAGGGTCAAAGGGAGTAAATCTCTGTTTAACTTCCTGCGCTGTCTGTACCGCGGAAAAGGAAGCATCGGGTGGCGGAAGTGCGGACTTTGCGCCTGAGAATCGTGTACATAGAATTATTTACAGTAGAGCTATATATAACTTTATAGTTTCATCTTCTATTTCTTAAATATATATATTCAATAACTAGCTATTAGCATTATGCTTCAAGCTCTTAAAGAATTATATATTATAATTTATTATGTTATTAACCTTACTCAAATCATAAATGCTTACGCTTTGGCCATAACAAAATTAAAAAATATAGTCAAATTAAGGACACGGAAGTCGGAACGTGCATTAGTAAGTAAAGGTGCCCTTTTCTGTACAAATTACTTCTTTTGTTTTCTTTATCTATTTAGGCAGGGCATTTTATAAACTTTTATATTTGTTTAAAATATTAGCATTGCCGAAACTAAACTATAATATTCAGTATGTAGTTAGTATAGTAGTTTTTCACTTTGAATGGCGACCGTAGACCGTACATTTTCCACGTTAATTAAATACCCAGTACTTTAACAAGCTTACTTATCATCTAGACATCTATAAAAATCAAGCTGAAAAAAGAAGTCTAGTAAAATGATACAGGAAATGAACATTCTACGGAAGTAAAGACCGGATGCTGCTACACTTGAAACTGCAATCGTATGGAAATTACAATATTGTGTTTCCTGAGCGCTGACCTGAAACAGGAGTACCTACATAATTATGTAGAATATAAGTAAAAAACTCACAATTAAAATAATGTAATTTTATGCAAATAATTATTAATTTATTTTAATTGACTACTGCAAATGTCTTCATGCATTTTTCTTCTCGATTTTTCTTGTATATCTCGATAAAAATATTTTAATACTTAATAATATATTATTATAGTAGGCACAAGACCGGCAAAGTGACCTGATAAGCGATTATTGCCTGTTACACTGACTATCGTAACAGAAGATCTTTTCGACAGACTTTTTCTTTCATAGGTCTACAAATTTTTCCTGTGGTAGCACATTATGTACATCTTTCAAAGATGGCTTACTATACACATCATTTTATTCTGATTTATTATTATTGATGATTAATATTTCAACAAAATTCTCATTCTACTTTCTGCTAATATTACAAATGCGAAAGTATGTATGGATGTTTCTTTATTACTCTTTCACGCAAAAACAACTCGACGGAACTTGATGAAATTTGGTATGGTAGTAATTAGTTTATAATATGTTGGATTCGCACATAGGCTACTTTTTACCGCAGCAAAATATACATTATACAGTTCCAGTGTGATTTTATTTTGCGAAGTAGAAGTAAAAATCTGGTTATGAATATTTCGGTAATACTTAACGTGTAACTGTTTGCTAATAAACATTCTAAATTATGTTTAAGCCCATGCTGCATACCTTTTTTTATCGCTGAGAAATGCTTTTAAGCATTCCGTGGGGGATTGGGTATTCCCGCCACGGATATGTAGGACTCGCTGCGTCCGAAAGATGGTAAACGGACGCAGCCCGACCCACTACAACTCGGCGGTACTCCGACTCCACCGCCGTTGACGAAGCCACAGGGACTACAAAACATCCACGACAAGCCCATGCTGCATATCTACATGATACATATCGTGTACTTGTCTACATAGATGTCACAAAGGTATAGATCACGTGATTACATCTATCCCATATGCACATCTATTTACATCAATAAAATGTTGTCTCCTAAAAACATTAAACTTCACGCACTTCCGAGCTCTGACCCCAATTCGGGCGTCATTGTTCTGGCATTACATAATTTGCTGCCACTCAAAACTAGGCAACGATGTCACATCGAAACGTTGCGCCACTTCTGCTTGTGAACCAGAAGTTACTTGTAATGTTTGTGTTGCTGCGGTTGCGAAATCTTATTTCTTATTTGGAATTCATCTTTTTGTGTAATTTTCATGCGCCTTTTACATAACGTGTGGAGTAATATTGATATATTTATAACTATCATGTATTATTGTGTGTATATATTTTACCGTTGTTAGATCACAAATTAAATTTGTAATAACATTTGACCGACCATTACGGTAATAGATAAAAACCAGGTAGGTATGTGCACATTATGTTATAATATATTATATTATCATCAATAATAATATTATATAATAAATTTAGTCTGGATCTATCCATTTGAATTGAATTTTGATCGGTGTTTACTACAATATAGGTAGGTATAAAACTTATTCCTATATAATACGTATTTTAATAATGGGTATTCATGCTTTTGTAAACGTTATGGAATACCCGACTTATAACAAAATTATGTTATGACTTATAATACGTTATTAACAGATAGCATTCTTAAGTTGCTATGTAAATAAAATTAAATGAAACTTTTAAGTTACTACCCGCGACATCATACGTACAAATATAAATTTCCTGAAACCCGTACATTTTGTCGCGATAAAAAATTGTCTATGTCCTTCCTCGTGATCTCTTCTAGTTATATGCCAAATTTTACTAGTACAGGTCTAATAGGAAGCCAGTTCAATGCGAACAAACAAAGTAACAAACACATGCTTCATCAGTATAATATTAGTAAGATAATTAATATGATAAGAAACAATGGTGCCGAGGCACCGGAGAATTGTTTGCACTTTGCGTGGACTGCTGATTGAAGTTGTAGCTTATTGTAGACAATAGACACGATGACTAGACTAAAGAATCACTAAAGTGTAGTGTTTATCTACTAAAATAGGATTAATATTAATATATTATTCTGTATAATTACAGAAATTTATTTGGCAAAACAAAACTACTTGGGTTATGTTCATTTGGATAAATCTGATGACGTCACTAATCCGAATCAGCCACCAACTGCCACATCTATAATTATTTTTACACTTCAAACTTGTCTATCGTACATGACGTCACAAGTTTTTGCGATAATTTCGAACGTGTAATAAAATTTATTGCAAAAATATTATATTTTTGGAAATAGTAGGTAATAAGGTACCTACCTATATTATTAGGACGTTATATTTAACAGTTTACCAAAATTAGTTTCTACTAATATTAAAAGTTGATAAATCGACTTTTAATATTAGTTAAAAAATAGAAAGAAAGAAAACTAATCGTATCAAGTGTAATGCTAGCAGGATAGGGTGCCTTATTGTCGCCAAATAACCCAATGTACCTGCAAAACATTAATAATCCATTTCTTCATACATATTGGTTGTCATGAGCACACTTTTATTTATCTCTTGGTAGAGGTACCTAATTAGTACTTATTTATATAACACACAATATTTTCTTTTTATGTAACTAACAGCTAACTATAGCAAATACAATATGCTCATCTTTCGACAATTTCTATCTATGTGATAGAAAAGATTATGTTTTATTAGTGATCCTAACGAATAACCCCCAACTGAGTTACTGAGCGCTCAAGTGTCACATGACAAAGCGACCCCTTCGTTGATTTGGGATCAACGTGATCAAAAAACCGGGTCGGGAATGCACGGTGCATAGAGGGTGCATGATCATCGGGTGTGGTAAATGTTAAGCTTTTTTAGAAAGTTAAGATGTTAAACATTAAATTTCTATCTATGAAGTATGAAAATAATAAAGGAGATTGCTGACTGTCTGCCTTTTAGCAGGTGTCGGTTTAATTTTTGGTCACCATTCCATTAAATATTGTGATTTAAACGTTTTGTGATTTAAAAGTATTTATTTAATTTCCAAGTAATCTTAAACTGACTAGCGAATATGAAATAGTTAAAAAACATTTAAAACCAATCTATTTTTTACTTTAGGTACGAATAATTACTAAAGTAATCATGTTAGTAATAAATAAGCAAGAAGTACGTGTCGGTAAGTATAAAAAAATATTGTGTTCGAAATCTAGCAAAGTATTTTCCTCAAATTCATACGATAGCATTAAAATATACTTACTATCTAAATATATAATAAAAGCGAAAGGTCACTGACTCATTGACTCATCACAAAATGTCAGAAACTACAAATGCTAGGAGCCTCAAATTTTGCATGGGGTCTTTAAGACATACCTTTTATGACATAAGTGCTCACTAAGACGAGAGGGGGTGCAAAGTTAGTATGAAACTGCCGTTTTTGAATAAAATTTTGTATAAAGGTTCACTAAATTCCATGATATGGGGGGTATGATATAATATGATATAGAAAGGTGCAAAGTTAGTAAAAAAGCTTCAAATTTATTTCAATGAAACGTTGTATTTGGTTTATATGTTTCTAATAATGATTATCGCTTTTGTGAATTCAACCTAAGAGGGTAAAGAGGGGTGCAAAAGCGAACTGGTTAATCACAGAAACTATAACACTTACAGACTTGAAATTAGGCAGGTAAATTTCTTTTAGGGTGTAGACATCCGCTAAGAAAAAAAAATTCTAAGTTTGTTGACTAAAGAAGTTTTTGCCACAAACATAATACCACGCGAAGCCGCGGACAAAAACTAGTAATAATATAAACAGGGACTATACCCTAGTTCTGTATCAGAGAATATGTGACATATTATGTGCACATCGTAAAAAGTGTATCGTCAGAACTCAGAGGGCTCGTTTGGTATGTCCCAATCGGGCCATGTGCGCGCGCTCCCACGCGTAGTCGACTTGGTAGTGTGCGCCAGCGCCGCGCCGCAGCGTACGTACATCCTATGCTTGTGTGTGTAACTGAGCTGCTACTTCCTGGTACAATGCGCGAGATGCTTTATTTAAATTCCTTCCTTGTGTGTGTATGCTATATTATTTATATTCGTGCCGCTCTACACGAGTGATATTGCTTTTGAGATGACTGTGTGTGCGCGTGTGTCTTTAATCTCCATTGTACTTCCTGATTTCGAGCCTGTGTGTGTAAGCCACTTGTTTGAATGCTAGGGCGACTTATCTCAGCGAGGGACATAGTGCAGCGTCCGATTACATTAGTCGAGTTAAAATGTTTTGTTTATTTGCTTTTAGAGCTGAAACTATAGTTATTGCTTTTTAACACTACCTTATAACCAACAATTATAACGATTTGTACTGTAGGTATTAAGTTTTGCTTCGTAAATTGAAGGCTAAAGTGGTAAATGTAGCGCTAGTAATTTATTAGTACCAGGAAGTTAAGTAGGTATGTATTATGATGATGCCATTCGTGGTAAGAAACAATACGAGTTCCGATTTGTTTTGCAAAGTTATGGGCGGTTTCAGGAAGTAACTGCCATTAGCAAATTTAACAAGAAACATCCTGGAAATTTTCCTATTTCATTATCGTTAAACATACCTAGTATTATTGTCTAATACCTGTTAACTACATAGTATTTTATTACCTAGCAACTACTCCGTTTTATTTAAAATAAGTAATGACTAAAAGAAACAAAGATCGTATGAGCAGTAAAACCAATAATATGCCATTTATTGCCTGGCTTCCTCAGTAGATAAACATTATAGCGTCATAATTCATAAAATTATTATCATCAATTTAATATGAGCTGGAAACCTCTGCGCGTTATGTGCACTGCACTTTGAATACAACTAGGAAGCGCAAGTGGACAGATGTGGCTATGAGCCAGTATTTTGCACAATTGAGAGGGGTCTGAATCCTCCTTTTGGAGGGAGACCAATGAATGTTACCCTCCTGTCGTTCACATCTGTCGCAATCGAATGCGGATTAGATACAAACGTCATTAATTGATTTCAATAAAGGCGAAGGGTTAGCGATTACTTTTAAATCGGATATGCATATGTCACCAACTTACTTCGCAGTTCGCACTGATCGGCAATTTGACTGACGCACGATGTTAGCTCTTTTGAAAATAAATTCTTACAGATATTATAAATGCGGATCTTTCACTACATCACGCAATATTGGTGCTATTGGTCGGTTTTTGATGAAATTTTGTATGGTAGTAGTTTAGGCTTGGGATTACCATAGGCTAGTTTGATCGAATCAAAATGATTGGGATTCTTAATTTAGGCACGAGCAACATCAACAATAATGAATTATAAGTTCACAATAATATGTACAAAATACTATGTAAGTACCTATGTTGTTAAAAATATTTCTTCGTGTCGTCTCGTTTGTAAATTGTTTATTTTTCGAGTCGAATTTCAGGAAAGTAATAATTTTAGATGGTTTGAATATAATTCAAAGAATTTGCGTAGGTTTAGTCAATTTACTCTTCCGTAGTTTACGTGACGTTTATGTAAACATTGTTTATTTTCTGTTCATTTATATTTTCATTTAACATAGTGTTACGTGTTGCCACGTAATTAGGGCTATTTCCGGGTTAGACTTTTCCTTATTTTTATATTTGATAATCTTCTGCGCCGATTTATTATGTGTGTGTGTGTGTGTGTGTGTTTTAAACGACTTCCAAAAAAGGAGGAGTTCTCAATTTGGCCTGTTTTTTTAAATATGTACCTATGTAGACCGATTACTATGAGGTTAATGATCCGATTTCGGTGATTCTTTTATTCGCCGCAGAATAGAAAAATATCATTTGATCCTTTAAAAATTTTACATGTTTGGCCCTGTAGTTTTTATTTTATGAACATTTTTCTCTAATTTCCAGAGGTGTAGCTACGAACATTTTTTATGTACATGATGTATCATGTAATTTCAGTACGGCTAATTTAGAAATTTTTCACTTTCATAATTGGACGACCCAAAAAGGAGGTGGAAATTGTAAATATGGAGTGTGTGATGTCTATGTCTGTAGCATCGTACCAAACGGATTTGTCCTACTGTAGTTCAATTTGACTTACTATCTAAGTCAAATTTAACTACAGTAGGACAAATCTAAATAAAATTCAGTACACTAAAAAGTAAAAAATAAAAAGAAACTACGTTTAAACAAAACTGACTTCACCCATTTAAAAAGTGAAAAATAATATTTTAATGTAGTTACAATTAATATTCTTTTGAAGTCGGTGTAAGCAAAATAACAATATCCTAAAGTTCCTGAAAAAAAATACGTTTAAACAAATATGATCAACCTTATAAAAAGTATAAAATAATATTTTTTTACACCACATCAGCGCAGAAGATTATCAAATAAAGTTTGTAGGTTACACTTATCTAAAGTGTACCTACATAGATGTCGGTGACAGGTTTAGGTTGTAAGTAGGTATAGGTGTAGGTACTTATTTATTTATTCTAGTACATATTAACCTACCTACTTATATTAGTCTATGATAATCACAAAAACCCTTTTGATTATAATTTTTTTTAAATTTATTCTACTATCCAAGCATACCACTTTTGTATTTTGTAAGTGCAGTTGACGTCATGAAATAATGCAATTATTTCAGTTGCGTAGGTATTCTACATTTGTAGGGAAAGAGCAATGCACTTGTGGGGCTTATGTAACCGATTAGGTAAATATACTTTACTGTAATTTATTGGTATCTGAATCATAATTCATAACATATACGAAACGAGAATTTAATGTACTAATAACATTATCTACTTACAATTTAGTAATAAAAATGTTAGAAGTATTATGATAAAATATGACAGTCACTACAAATTATTGTAATTCTATAATACCTATATCTTACAGCATTAGATATCTTATATTGAGAAAAATCTATTATTAATGCATGTCACCTTGTAGTGAGTGAGGCGTGGCACGTTTTTAAGGTTCCGTACAGGACTCTATTACTAAGTCGTGTTTGCCTGTACTGTCCATCTGTCTGTCACCACTCACCAGGCTATATCTCAAGAACGCTAATAGCTGGACAGTTGAGATTTTCACGAATTATTTAAGTATCTATTTCTGTTGCAGCTCGAGTCCTACTAGCCGGTTTCAGACTTACCTAAATGACTTCGACGGTGACCGCTGGACCTTTTTCTTTGAATTGCTATGAAAATTATTCAATAACTTGTAGCGTTTGGGTTAATTCAGATACTATGCAATTAATTACATAACGAAAATAGGTTTTTAATTTTATCCCAAAATACATCTTTAATAAATCAAAATATACTTTAAGTATTAAACGAAAAAAAAACTCATTTCGTTGATGCAGAAATACTTCCTGAGCAGACAGTAATATAATGCGTATGGTAACATCGAGGCAGCTAACAGGAACAATGTAGCAACACCAGCACACCATAGACAATGTGGCATAGCTCTGCGCCCTCGCAATCTTCCTAATGAGTGAACCCTTTCACACTCTGGACAAAGCCAGGGTTTCACGGGTGATGTGACATGTATTCACGATGTCGCTCTTTGTTAATTCTAGATAAAATGAGATTTTTCCTTTACATGAGGAAAGACTTACAAGTACTAATGATATTGCTTTTAAAAAACCGACTTCACTCGGCATTTTTGTCCAGAATACATTAGTTAGAGACATTTTTTATAAATGTCATTGTCAGATAGGTAAGGACGTTATTTATTTAGATTTTTACTATAACACTTACACAATACTCATAATTAATTAAATATTTTTTTTATCAAGTCAAGTGAAATCTCGTAGTATTACCAAATCTAATATTATGTATGGCAGTTAAACGGTAAAATTAATGTAAAATAAATAAAGGCCTTCTTTAATATTTTATATATAAAAAATCTGTTATAAGTTAACTGATGAAGTTTAGTACTTCATATATACTTCATAATACAGATACTATGCCAAGATGGAATCGAGCAGGAAGTAAAGTAGGAAAACATTCTAGCGTCATCCAAGGTCAACCGCGCGACGAGTTCCATCCATCCATCGGTATTTGGTATGTCATTACTGTGTGTCTTGCCGCGTTTAACATAATTGCATTACTTACATAATTATTATTTCATTGTTTAACGATAGGTAAAAATAACTGATAGGTAAAAAATAATAGGTAAAAAATACTTTCAAAGTATCAATTTTTCAAATATTATAATTAACATCCATAATACATCCATAGGTAGGTACTATGTATACTAGGTATACATCGTGTAACAGAAATTAATGATAAAAAATAACTGGCGTAATTTTTTAGTTACTGCAACGAAAAGTAGTTTTAAATATTTTTGAACCATATGATTTTGGAGAGAAACAAATTTAAAATATAATACCAATATAGTTACAGAAACTTACTAGTCTTATGTTAGGCAGTTGTTATAAGTCTTGCGTAGTGCGTACGATATACGATGCCTAATAAGAAGCCTAGTAAGGTATTCACAAGTCCAAGTTTCAATTTCTCCAAAGCCCGTTAGAGCAAACGCTTATTATAAACCTAGGTACTTCAGAGTTTCAAAAACAACAACAGGCTTACTCCCGACACAATCAAAAATCGAATCAGTTCGATATCAACGGTTTTTGTTGTTTTATTTGGTGGATTACTTTGAAACTAATCAGGATAAAGAAAATCGTTAGAGTTTATTCGGGAGTACGCGGCACGATCGAATCTGAATCAAAATCAAATCAGTTTGGAGAGTAAGGCCCTAGCCTTAGTGCCAATTTCACCAACACATGATAAAGTTAATCTTTAATTAATCATGTTATCCCTCTCGTATTTCCTGTCAATGAATGAGAAGGCATGGTACTTTGACAAGCCGTTAAGACCAACAAGCGTTGGTGAAGCCGTCGCTCAAGCCAAGCTATGGCTTATCATTACAGGACCATAAATATATACGGCTTAGGTACTTAGCATTACGTATTCTTAGTATGAATAGTTCCGCTATTGATTAAAAATTCTCGTGTGCAATCCGCACACTTATTCTATTATTTGGCCCAGGTAACGTTAGCGGCTCACAAAAGAAACGCATTTTGGGATAAAATATTAACTTTCACACAAAAGAAAACATTATATCCTCAACGAAGAGAACTTCTTCACTGCGTAACAATAGCTTGAATGAAAAACGAAGTGGTAAACAGTAGTATGTAAAAGGTTTCGAAGTTTGGTTGCGCCTAATCCAGTGATCGTCGCATTGTTTTGGTCAAGGGATCAATAGGATTTGCTTTGACTTTTTTATAGATTGAAACCATAAAACTTCTTTTTAAAGACTTTGGATTTCACAATACTAAAGTCTATAGCTTAAAGCAGACCGTTGGTAGTCAATAAAACGCGAGCGACTAAGATACTTTTTGCTTAATTTATGGATTATAATAATTATTTAGTTCAAATGTTAATATAATTTAAGCTCTAAAAGATTGTGCACATAGTGCATTTTATAGGTAACATTGGGGTTAAAATTCCGGACGAAGCTGACGAGAAATTACATAATATTATACATATTACTTTAGAAGTCACAAGAGAACATCATATCTGAAAGTACCCATTTGACAAAGAAACTACGAATTTTAATACTTACCAAAATTTGTAGCGTTATTCGCTTTTAAATTGCATTAGAGTTAAGAAAATTACAGTACCTAAATAACGTCCGGCCAGCTTTGCAGTCTAGGCCCATGGTCCTTTTGGCGGATCTTGCGGACCGCGGGCCGCAGTTTGACGACCAGTGGCCTAATCTTTCCTATTCATTTCTTATAATATTATGTGTTAAGTGTTTCATACTAACTTGCAACAACTTTATTACAAAAAAATATTAGTAGTTTCGGCGATATCACGGCGGTAGGACCTAAAGGCTGTTGTCCTTTTCGTCATCTAACCGACTTTAGGTATTGGTTAGACTACTGACCACTGACCATAGTACCAACCTATGTAAAATTAGACATTCAAATTACCTAGTGATGCCGTTCCTACTAAAAACCACAGTTTTACAATCAAGACGAATGTATCGTCTTGTTATAGGTACTATAAAAGCTTATTATCATCAACTTATAGATTAGTGATTCAGGGAATAGTAAAATACAAATTCTTAGCTAATAATAATAATTGAAAACCTACAAAAGGATGTAAAAGGCCATTGCTTGCGCTTTGTATTTCTTTATTTGTTAAAATTCTTAAGAGTACCATTGCTTTCTTGCGCCCCTCATACATTATCCTGTACTCTATAGTGTCTGCGCCGGCGCTAGTTCTGTAAACATCGTGTACAGGTTAAGCATTTGCGTATTTTTGATGTGTCCGTTTTGTGGTATTATTTTTTTAAAATAAAAGGTCCATTTTGTTATTACTACGTTCTGAGTTTATCTATTTACTAGCATTTGTAGAGCATGAGTCGGTTGAAGGTATGTATCAATTTATTTTTTTAAATTTTTACATTATGTATTACTTTATGTCGGTGAATCTTAAAATATTTATCATTCACTAGCTGACCTGTGCCCACTTCGTTAGCATAGAAGCCGTTTAAACCTTTCCGGGACTTCTACGAATATTTTAAGACTAAAAATAGACATTCATTTTTATATTATTTTTAACAGAAATTCATGTTTATATAATATACTAGCTGTCCCGGCAAACTTCGTATTGCCTTATTAATTAATTGCTTGACATACTGACTGCAGCGAGACCTATCGGTTCCAATTGTAAATCTAAACCATTCTCGAATCTCCACGAACACACACAAAAAATTTCATCAAAATTGGTCCAGTCGTTTAGGAGGAGTTCAGTCACATACACACGCACACAAGAAATATATATATTAAGATAAGAAGAAGATGAGGAAAAGTAGCCCTTACTGTAATGTTATAAAAAATATTTGCGATTATATCTTCTGAGCGTTCTCCGACGTATTGTCTGCTCGCTTCATATCGTCCCAAAGGATTCCTGATCATTATAATTCCGGTGAACATTACCATAAAAATCATTCCCGATCGTTATCTTGTGAACAGGTCGGATTCTTTTTTACGCGCATCATTTATTATCTTTAAATGTACAAAAAATAAGGGTCCAAAGCGCCGCGTAGACCCTTCTTAGAAATGTTCAGATTTGTTTGACACTCATCTGTGAGATATAGAGCGGCTAGTGGACAATAAAATTCGACGAATCCGGACATCCACTTTACATTGGGCTAAGACGAGAGAACGGAGGTGTGAATTGCTACGTTTACCTATGTATTAAATAGTTTATAGTAGTAATTATCTAATATGTAGTTAATAGTTCCCATCAGTAGGTCATCATGTAAGACAATCAAAAAAAGTTAGTTTCTTACCTATTTGGAAATAAAGGATTCATTTTCTATTTTCAGTAATAAAAGTCAGTAGGTATACTATTTTGCCATCATCACAACGCACATATCGAAAGATTTTTGAATTTTTGTTATGAAAGTCAGGTCAACGCAGTTTGTTAACAAAATTTAAAAACTAGATATTTTCAGATATTTTCGTCGGTAACTAATATCTTACTTGCCCAATTCCATAGTAATATTTCCGGGTTTTCCTATTGAGGCACGGAATCCCAAAAATACAATCTTGATGCAAGGGTTGCTTCTTTACCTGCTTCATCTATTACAAAAGTTTATGTACATGTATAAAATTGTACTTTTAAACCGATGTTAACCCCTTTACAGCCTTAGATGTAGTTTTCTATAGAATTTGATAATCATAAGATTACTTGCTCCTGATAAAATTACGGTTCATAGATTCACGAAGGCTATATCAGAGTTGTGCAATTTCCCACAGGATCTTCAAAGCAAATTCTTTTGAATTAGAACACAAAGGCAGGGCAAGAGTCAGGTAAAGCGCCTCACGCCGCGGGGATCCCTCATAGCAGTTTTATATTTCCGCTTCTTTGTCGACTCTGCAGCCAATTAATAATTTTTCTGACTGACCGAAGTCATTGTCACGTTACCATTCTTTGAATAGTCGTTTCTTTGCTCCACGCTGTCTGATAAAATTGACTCCCTGCAATTGTTCATTTTATGGACTGTTTTTGAATGACAGGTTATTGATTACCTTCGACAAACGTTTCTTAATGGTTACCTGTTTCGTTAACTCTGGACAATTTGAAATTATGTATGGGTAGTTAAAACCTTTAGCTACCTAATATATTTTTTTTAATATTTAGTTTCAGTTATGTTAATGCAAGTCTGCTAAAATATATTAAAATTTTATAATACGTTTCTACAATACTTTACATATTTTGATGGGGTTTTATATAATTAAAGAGTATATCCTTAATACTGTTATGCGGAAAGTATAATATTATCTAATACTTTGTAACTACGGACGAAACCTCTCTATTAGGTAAGTCAATTTAAAAATTCTTTCCTTGTCTGCCTTAGTCACAACAATAAACACGTGCGTGCTAAATTTCAGCGCTATCCGTTCAATATCCGTAAATATTTCCCGCGTATGCAATGGTTACGAATAGAATACGAAAGATCAAAATTTTATACATACATTTTAATATGATTAGACTAAATATTCTGGTTAATATTATTAGGGCACCAATGTGCCAAATAACATTGGGACCTGGGTTAATGAGTTAGAACTTCAGATAAAGGTAACTGTAGGTCCAGGCCTTAGCATTTTTATTTTGCACGAAATTGCGGGACAAAGATTTGGAGATATTTTGTTAAAGTAAACATTGCTAAAGTAAGCAAGTCCAAGATATGGGATATTAGTTTAGAACAGACGAAATGAGATCATCGTGTTTAATGTCCACTAGACACAGCACTGATAGTAGTCTGCCAAATAATGATCAGAATTGTGGAATGGTGATATTAAAGCGTGGGCGAACTTCCTGGCGCGACGGCTAAAACACGCGCAGACTGGCGGAGCGACAATTTCCTATGATTTTAAATAGAATTAAACATGTGTCACGTTACCTTAGTTGACAATTATACACCGGACTAAGAATGTTGATAAAAATGTCGCATAATACCAATAAACTAGTTATATAACAGTACGTCATCAGTTCATCACTTATCAGTTGATTAAAATTTAAAATAAGATTTTATCTTGTGTATTATAACATACTTTCAAGAAAAGAGGAGGTTCTCTATTTGACTGTTTTTTCTATGAACTAAGTATAGGCACTGCGCAAATTTCTATTTTGGATTCGAAATATAAGTACCTACACTTTACGCTGCACGTTTTTCACCGATTGAATCACGTTGATATGCTAAACCTATAAAGGTACCTGTGTATCAATCACACTTTATATTTGCGTTAACAATTACAAATATTTGCATGCGGCTCCACCTACGCCCATACAACCTCTTATGTTATTTGCAACAATTGAACGTGGAAGACACGATAAGAATTTTATAAATTGTCGCTTTAGCTTCTCAATCTCGTATTTAAAAGACTTTCAGTAGAGTCAAAAAACTTCATAATTTTAGTTTTATTGTGACATGGATTTTGGATCTATACTGTACATAACTGAACCTCATTTAAAACAAAATCCATGTCAGAATAAAATCTAAAATCATTATGTTTTTGGACTCTACTGAATAGTTGTAGTTTTATAGATACGAGGTTAAGCGACGAAATGCGACCTCTAAATCATTGCTCCCTAGTTACGAATCGCTTAGAAGGTAAGTACATATTGGTAATTGATGTGCTATATACCTAGATACAGCGGGGACTTGTGCGGCCGCCGCGACGGTTCGCGGAATGCGATCCTGTTTTTAGCTTGTCTAATAAGTGTCACCGGGCCCGGGACCGTAGCGGGCCGCTTGCACTCTACTTGTGCTTTTAATTGCATTAAATGCTGCTTGCTCTACTGCGCGTTCTCGGTACTTGACTGCTCGGAGTACACTTATTAATGCGATTGCGGACTGAATATATTTTCAGAGACATTTTCCTTATTCTCAGATAACTGCTTTTTGTTTTACTTTGCAGATAAGTTGAGTACATAAGCGTCCTTTGTGTTTTGTGAAGAGGAAGAGTTTTAGCCGCATTGTGATGTCTTAATCTTATTATGGTATAATTACATTATGTATTTTTATGTCTTGGTCTACTTAAATACGTAACGGTATTTAAGTTTTTTAGACTTCTATGCATGCTGTTCTCTTAAGTCTTACTCATTGTAGTATTTAGATTTGGGCAGGTGCAATCTGAGGAGTTTGAAATTTGGCCAATAGTTATGTTTAGGAAGGTATGCAGAATATTTTCAAAATAATGCTTGAAAATGGATATAATAAAATAATACGTCAGGGTGACCTCTAGTATTAAGTAGTAATTCGACGAACCATGCTAACCAAATAAATATATTCACGAATATGGTTATATACTGCTCGTGGCTATAAGGAAAAAGCCATTATTAAATTTCTTAACTGTTTTATTTTATTTTATAATTTTATTAACTGGCATTACCTAAAATGAGTATGAGCATTAGATTGTAATCATAAAAGGGTGGCAACTGGCAAATTCGGGACAGTTTATCGCCGCTGTTATACAACATATATAAGACATATATACAAAAGCTATGATGTAAGACGTGGATGTAGGAAAAATATTTTCTAAAAACTGTGTTGAACTTTGAATATAACTGGCGTAAAGTTTTTGCTTTGCTATGCTTTTATACGCAAATTTATTTTAATTTCATTTTATAGACAACTTTTGCCAGCAACTTTGCCATAGAAGAAAATTGCGATAATAGGATTTCAAAATTTCTACGTTTATAATTTCGTTTTAACGAATCAAAATTCTAAGTTGGAACTCAACTTCCATGTGAGTCACGAGGTCACTAATAAATAATATTCTACGGTGTACTATATTAGTAATGTTCGAGACATTCAAATTTTAAAGTGTATCTATTATTATTGATATGTAGGTAACTGTCTAATCGTTTTTGAAAATAATCAGATAGATTTTTCTAACTTTATTTAATCAAAAGTACTTTAAGTAGAATAATTAATATGCACATTAGAGCAATTCGCCTTCTAAAATTATTTTTTAACAGCCTTTAGTTCTATAATAATTCCAATAAAATATTAAACGTGTCTTCTTTGAATTTAGTTAAATAATGTTTATGAAAATCTAATAAGTAGATTGGATCAAGGACACGCAGTGATCTAAAAAACCTTGCCCTAATGGGTGTGGCTCTTAAGGGTAGCTTCAGCTATGACGTGAGATGGCCACTGTTTCATACATGTTGTATTTCATGGGAAACAGTTTTTTTTTATTTCGCAAGGGAAATGCTTTAATCCCCCCGGGAGGGTCCCCGTGGGGTATAGGGGACTCCCGGCTCGCTACGGCCGGTTTACCCACTAAAACTACTTGCGGATTGCCATCAGCCGTTATGTTTGGTGGAGTGGATCTGTCAAAACACAGGCCACTCCTCCCCCGACCGGCCGGTTCACCTCTATCTCTCGTCTAGTCTCACCGGTCAACCATCAAATTAAGAGAG
Organism: Celastrina argiolus; assembly: GCA_905187575.2. NCBI lineage: Eukaryota > Metazoa > Arthropoda > Insecta > Lepidoptera > Lycaenidae > Celastrina > Celastrina argiolus. The sequence continues at coordinate 9,554,040 of LR994599.1, read as the reverse complement.
TGCTCCGGCAAGGGGAATAATTACCTTATCCCATACTAGCCATGCTAGCAGGCGGGTTTTGTTAGTTTTAAAATAATAATGTCCGCTGAAACGCTACTGCCCATTTCCGCATAATATATATTCCCTCTGTCTCCTTTTACGACACCCACGGGAATGATTTGGTTGATGGGCTTCCTTATTACTCCGACACCCCACGGATCCTTAGGGGTAGAGTATCGTAAAATCCAGTCCAGGTAATTCCGGAAAAAGTATTTCATATTATGTAAGTATATCTAGATAGGTTGTAGGTAAAAAATTTTAACACGGGTTTATTTTAAAGAAATGATTGTTTTTAGCAATGTTTAGCAAAAATAAATGAGTGATAATACATTAGGATGTGTATGTCTCTACATGAGTATATGTGAATGTACCATCGCTTGAAGACTTACTTTTGACTTTCATGTTTGTATGGGAAATGTGCCGGCAACATAAATTTTCCCATAGAATAATTAAAAAAATGTACCTATTTCAGCGCTGGTAGGTACTTTCACAGTGAACTCTATATACGGAACCGATACACACCCTAAAATATTATTACTCATAAGTTTTTTTTCTCCACTTCAATTGGCCACGTGCTAAGTATCCGAGAACTTGTGTGACAGGACTTACAGGTACCAGACAACAAAATATATTTAATATTTTTATACTATACACATATTTAAGATTTTTATTATAATACTAGCTGTGCCCGCGACTTCGTACGCGTGGAAAAGTGATTTAGGGCAATGTTATAATAAATCTGTTTTAATACTTAACACAGTTTTAATATTTTTAACAATAGACGTGCATAGCCAAAGGAAGTAGGCCGATGAAGTAATAATAATGCGAGTAGTTTACCGTCAAATAATGGCTCGGACATGCCATATGAAGACATAGGACTATCCCCAATAGATGTAAATCTTGAATAGTCAGACATAACTACTCAGCATCAAAAAGTACACAGAACACCATCATGACTACAAACAAATGGCGCAACCGCTGAGGACTTTCGCTAATAGGTACTTGCCAATGTTGATCCCGATCCAGTTAGTGACATGCCCGGCAAGCCGCTTGTATATTACCATCCTTTCGGAGCTCAGCAGAAGAAGTAGGCCCCGAACAACATGTAGATAGTAGAGAAGTTATCCGGATAATATTATTTGGATACACCGTATAAACCCGGCCAATTTTTCTCGTTAATTTAGTATAGGATTTAACTTCGTGGTCCATCTGTCTGTCTGTATTGCAAAACCCTTTATCTCTAAAACATGTGTAGGTATCAGGCTAAAAATCATATCAAATACTCAGGATCTATAACTGTCCCTTGAAGCTGTGAAAAAATCAGACTTCTTAGCCACCGCAACCAAAAGATACAACCGTTTATGTCGCATTTTTTCGACACTTGCAAGGGAATCAAAACCTAAAGGGACTCTTCTACTTTCCTTCTTCTACTTTTTCTTCTACGCTCACATACACGACGAACATCTAGTACTAAGATTTGTATGGATTTTGCGCCGCAGCGACTGCAGACGATGATCGTTTCCACGCCGACGCTGCTGGTGTGGCGACAATGATATTAAGACAGCGCGCCGCAAAATTTTGCGGTCTTTTCGGTGCGTAAGTCCGACTCGCACTTGCCCGGTTTTTTTATTTATTAATAACCAAACATGTAGGTACTGATTATAAATCACTTCACTGTTAAAGTACTAACTGATTTTATACAGAAAAGCAGCAAAATATAGAAAGTCCCAAAAGAAAGAAAACAAACCTAAGTTGTACCTACCTAACATAAAAACCATTCGGTCCATGATAAAAACTAAGAAATAAAAATATCAAGACAAATATAAATCTAACTTATATTGACATAACTTTTTTAATTTAACTGTAAAAACAATACTTATGTTAATCAAAATTCTATATATTATGCAGTTATCGAATACATAATTTGGACAAAGAAAACTATAATATAGAATGCAAAATAATATTAAGTATACATTGCTAATGATGCACGCTGAGTATAACTCTCGGATAACGTATTGTATAAATATAGGTAGGTACCTACTCATCTTTGCTATAATTGTATTAAAAGTACGGCATTTGGCGTATAGATAGATTTGTATAAGAGAATACTCTGTCAATATTATGATATTTGACAAAAAACCCATAATATTCACACTGTTAACACATATCCAGGGCAGGCCGCAAAAGGCTAGAATTTCAAAAGGTATCTCGATTGGAATCGAGTTGTATCAACAGTTTTCCCCTGTAACACAGTTTAGTAACTATCGAGATGTTTTTAACGTGTATCTTATTAAATAGAAAAAACAAAAAAAAGAGCAATATATTTATGAAAATCTTAAAACTGTTTTTAAGATTCCGTACCTCAAAAGGAAGAAACGAAACACATATTATAAGATCATTTCCATGTCCGTCTGTCTGTCAAGACCCTTTTACTCAGAAACGCGTGTTGTGATGAAAATTATATAAAATACTCAGGAACTACTGTTCCTTGAAGCAGTGAAAAAATCAGACTTCTTATCCAATGCAATCAAAAGCAGTCGCTTATGTCGCTAAATTTCGTCATTTTCGACACTCGTAAGGGAATCAAAACCTAAAGGGTACGTCCCGTGAACTCATAATCATAAAATTTGAAACCAAGCAACGTCTAAAACAATACGTTTTTAGTAACATTATATAGATAAGTAGTAAAAATATTTTGATTTTTTTAAACTTCGTACCGCTTGTCATGAATGTGTTTAATTGAAACTTATAACAAATACTTAGGTCTCTTATATATTCAAGCTGTAACCAAATCAAAATTCTATGTCAATCCGGTTTGTATGGTACTCTCGGTGTGCAAGTCCAACTCGCACTTGGCCGGTTTTTATTTATTTACTTATTACTAACATACGCTAACAAATATGTATACAGTACCTACTTATCACAAAGGACTGTACAGTAAAAGTACTAACTATTTTTATACAAATAACTTTCGTAATAAACTCAAGAAAAAAAATCATAGATTGTTACTACCTAGCAAGCCTAAAACTAACAAATAAAAGTCACCCCCGCGGCCCCGGTGCGTTTGCTGCTAATACAATTTTAAAGAGGCGCGCGCGCGCGCGCGGCGGCACACGGCTCCCGGGCCCGGCGCGCGCTTCCTACAAACGTCCAGCAAAAACGACATGATCTTTAAAATATTGTCATAACTTTTTTATTTATGAACCGATTTACATGAAACAAACACTAAATGTTAAGTGAAGCTTGCCGCAATATATTACTGAAAAGTACATCTAAATCGGATTAGCCGTTTCTGAGATTAGCGTGCACAAACCCACAGACAAACAGACAAACAGATAAACAGACAAACAGACAAACAGACAAAAATTTCAAAAATCATTGTTTTGGGTACTATTGCGTAAATAAAGGTCCCCTATAATATTTTTTCTCAAATATCTTCAATGTACAGACACGACTCCTCTACAGATTTATTATATGTATAGATTATACACAAATTTAATACACATCCATGACCCAGGAACATTGAAAACTTTTTGTTTCCTCGGCGGGATTTAAACTCGTGACCTCTCGCTCGAGCACCAACGCACACACCACTGCACTACGGAGGTCGTCAAAATTTATAAAATATTATTATTAGTCAGGGCTTCCGATACATTGTTTTCACTTGATTAATATCAAGCAAATTTTTCTTGAGTAGCTTTATTTTGATGAGACGTCCAATAATTTCTTGGACGGAAGTCGGAACCCTCGATTGTGGTAGCTAACAGAGTTAGCAAGGATAAAAAAATCTCAACTTTCGAGCGTAGGACCGGGATAACGTACCACGCAATTTGTAGAACAATTATGTCTGTTAAATTACATTAATGTTAACTAAGTAATAAAAACAAAATCAGCTGGTTGCTAATAATTTAAGATGACCTCGTTATCGATACAAGTTGGCAAGAGATGGGGAACTCTTTGATCAAACCATAAATTTTGTAGGACAAATATTTTTTCGCATAATTTAGATCATTATCTTGAGATTTATCAAAAAATAATAATAGATATTTTGAAATTACCAAATCCACAAACTTTATTTTTGATATCTTTGTTAGCCACCACAAACAAGAGCTCCGTCCAAGAAATTCTTGGGCGACTCATCAAAACTCACGAAAAATTAGCTTGATACTAATCAAGTGAAAACAATGTATGGGGGAACCCTGACTATATAGCCTGTAGACAGAAATGTTTTTTCTTTTGCATGTGTGTTATGAGAATGTTTTCTATGCGTGTCGCAACTCGCAAGAGGTTCGTCGCAGCTTCGGATCCGGGTCAGGCGCGTCACGTAACGGGCTCGGCGATAACGGGAGGCCGCCGGGGGCCGCGGCTGGGTCGCACAGCGGGATGAGCTACGCGGAAGTGGGATTGCGGACAACGATTAAGCTGACGCGAGCTAATGTAGCGTCAAAGCATGCCGCGCTGTTCGAGGAATCTAACAAATTGGGTCTTCTTTTTTTTTAATTATTTATTTCTTTACCATAGCCATTTTCACGACCTCCGTAGCGCGGTCAGCGCGTTGGTGCTCGACCGAGAGGTTGTGGGTTCGAATCCCGCCGAGGGAACAAATAGTTTTCAACGTTCCTGGTTCATGGGTGTGTATTAATATAATAAAAATCTTAAATATGTGTATAGTATAAAATTATTATATAATATTTCCGTTGCCTGGTACCTGTAACACAAGTTTTTCGGATACTTAGCACGGGGCTAGATAGACGTGGTGTGAAGCGTCTATAGATACTATTATTATTATTAAAGAGGCTTTTACCATACACGGCATGTGAGTCCATTTTCTCATTTTATTATTGGGACAACTTTGGTATACGGTACGCCGTACGTTCTGATTCAATGCGATCTTAATGTAAACTCAGTATGGGTGGGTATTACTACAAGTTTCATTGTTATTATTCGCTAACCAATAAATATATACAATGGCACATTAATTTGGCCAAATCTTTTTTATTCGGTATTTTAATCCATACATTTGAAGACATGAATAGATAAAGGTGATAAGTGATGTGTCACAAAATTCCGATTTAGAGAAAATTTAGTTCAAACTGTCACAAACATTTTAGAATATCTCGTAACGTAATTAATGTAATGTAGATTAATCTAAAGAACCGTTTTACAATCAATATACTTAATACGTTACGAGTTACGACAAAGCCTAAAATGTTTAGGTGACAGTTTAAAATAAATTTTATTTTCTCGAAATCAAAATTTGCGACATATCACCTTTACTATGTCTACAATCGTATGGATGCAAATCCATACATCCATACAATGGCGCTAGTGGCAAACTATGGTAACAGATTGTGGTCAACTTTCTCACGGTGAACAGTGACAAAAACTCGCACAACGCACACGGAATAAAATATACCATAGGGTACATTTATTACGTACATTATAAAATATTAGTAATCACGTGAGGCAAGTTACAGAAAGGAACGCATGTCATCACAATTTGTTATTTGTGTTTGATTAGCTGCTAATATTTAAAAAGGCTTCCTTATCATTTGGCGACATTGACAACGCATTTTGTTATTATGTCATAGTGTGTTACCTCGTAGATACCGCGCGATGTGTGAGCCGGAGTAAAGAAAGCAAGTTCACTGCCACGGCCAACAGTGCGACAACCTTGTTCGCTTACCTTCGCCTCTATAATGAATTAATCGAGAGTCAAGCTTATGATAATAGATTTTGGAAACGAGCTATTTTTTTTCTCAGATGCGCCGGCTTTTTCTAACGTCACCAATACTGCCCTCGTAGTACAGAATGCAGTAATTATAATTTTTGGGATTTTCACTTTTTACCAGAAATAACATTCCAAAAAAATACATTTTCATAATAATTACTAGAAGTATGCTTTTTTTTGAAGATGTATTTTTTGCATGAAAAATATTACTGCAATCTTTATTTTGAGGGCAGAATACTTGGCATACTTTTACAGTAGTGCAAGGAGCCTTTACATTTTACACCGGGATTTATTTTTGTCTCTCCACCCAACCTTTGGCTAGTAATTACTTTTCTATAAATGCTTGTGAGCGTCATATTATGGAGGTTTAAATATTACCGATAGTGAAGTTTTTTCGTGTTTTACTCGGATTTGAAATATAAATTACCCGAAAATGGTTAAACATAACGTTTCTTGCGAACGCTGCCCTAATATAAATAATATTGATATTGAGTTTCAGACTAAAATTTTGGAGCTTGTAAATATTGCTGTCTTTGTCTATTTTCCATCGTATCAGAATTTTAATTTTCGCGGTCCAAATAATTTTAAGACAGAGTTTATAGGATTTTAGATTGGAAATTGTGCCAAAAAGGTTAAATAGATAAGATCGTATAGTAAACATTCACGCGGTCGGCTATCGACGTTGAATTCGACGTCGAATTCGAACTGTAATATGTAGTAGACAACACTTTCGATTTTTTTTTGCAGTTAAATTGGCATGCAAAGTATCAACACACATAATAATAATACAGAAACAATATAACTCCCCTTATTTAGTCACTAAATAAATCATCATCAATCACTCTGTACAGCTCTATTAGTGATTCATACTCATAATTTCCTCACAGGGAATCTTGTGCAGCTAGCAGCATACCTACCTTTAAACAGTGCAGTATAAATTAGTATAAGGGCGTTTGAACACATCTTACTCAAACGTTATATTAGTTAGTACTAAGAAAGCAAATTAAAGGATCGTCTAAAATATGGACAACCAAATTAAAATAAATACATTGTGTCTGATGAGATAAAGCTTGAATAAATGCCAGACAAAGACAGACACATTTCAGATTAGGAATACATATTACGTAAAGCTGAATCACAACACAGAAATGTTATGAGCCAGAATCAAACGCCATCGCAGGTGAATCAGCGTCGAGCGTAGTCGCTGCGCCGCGCTGGCCGGAAACTGCGCCATGTTTGTTGGCCGCCATGTTTACTCACATTCCGGAAGTGGCGCGCGCGCCGACCGTCTTTAGACATCATTTCCACAAGTCGAGCCGTACTCGAGACGAAAATATTCAGCGGTTATTTCGGTTTTCGATGTTTTTCCCCAACGCTCAGACGCCGACGGAGCTAATCATGTACTTGACCACGTAATCTGATTTATTTTTGGTTTGGTTGCTTGAATAGAAGTTACCTACATAGTAAATATTACAATATACTGTCATAGTATTGTCGACATCATGTAACGCGGTACACTTTAATGATATCACGATATTTGCATAATATATTATTGTTAATTGTGAATTACTTGCAGCACTATACGAATATGTAGTCATGCTTGTTTGTCTAGTACAACAGGTAACAGTATCCTATTCTAGAATACCGGAATCTTTAAATAATATAGATTCCGGTAGGTTATCATCAGAGTTATTTTACCACTGAGTGAACTACATATAAACTCTGAGGAAAAATAACTCTGACCGTACCTACTACTTAAACTAATTATTTTCAATACTTCAAATTTATTAATAAATACTTTAATTTTAATAAATATCTGTCCCAATAGAACTTCCGATTATCGACCTGGCAGGGTGAAATGTAGAAATATAAAATGTTGTTGCAAATTTCACACTCCTCCGTTTTAGGATTTATGTACTATATCTTTAAATAATATAAAAATTAAACCTTAAAACGGCAAATCAAAATTACGATTATGTAATCACTAGGCATGTTTTATTTTTTAATGATCAGTGGATGCGCGAGTGCTCCGGGTCCGTATAGTATAGGAATGTGGTCTGACTGGAACGCGCGGGAGAGGTGGGAGGTTGAGGGACAAAGGCTCTGGAACTGGTTTCGCTTCCTGTACGTGTCGGATGTCCTGCGGCTTCCTGCCCCTCTCCCGCCACGCAACGGGTTGAGAAAGAGGGTAGGGTTGCAACCTGCTATGTTCTTTATGTTCTTCATAACGTTGGTTTTCTCGTAATAAGTATAGGATATATTATAATTTATAAGCAATAATAATAATTTATGCAATATATTATAAATATTCTGTGCGCATGTCTGTAATTGATCTTGTTCTGGCGGGCCGATTTTTGACACATTTTTGGTATTAGTTATAATTGGATCTAGAATGATTTAGATTTACATTTTCGTAGCGTGTAGTTGTAGATGTTGGTATAGGTTGTAGATTGAAGGAGTATGTGTAGATTGTTAGTTATTTATCTATTCCATGCTAGGATAATTACGTTATAGCTAATGTTAGCAGCTCTTATTTTACACACAAAAAATTACATTCGAAACTTAAATAAAGCACATATTATGTATAACACGTACAAAGATGATACTTAAGTATTCCTATTTGGAATTTCTTCCATAAGACCTGATAAAGGGAAATTTAATTTAAAAAGTTAATTTGACTTCTAAAGTCTCTATGGTTTGTGCAGTCGGTAGCCCTAAGCCCTGTTCTCCGGTACGCACGATTGAGGACATTATCTTATTTTGTTTTTGTTTCTCTGTGGTCACTGTAACATAACACGACTCACGAGCGCTCGCTGTCTCCGGAATTGTGCTGCTTGTATTTATTTTTACCCGACTACTAAGAAGGGTATTGTTATAAACTGGCTGTCTACACACGTTTTGTCTTAACCATCAACTGGGATTAATAAATACTAAAGTCCACATGTAAGTCCAATACACGAGGTTTCATAAAGGACGTCAATCTAGTGTCCTGTGTCACACACAGTGTTTGTTACAAAACTCCAACGAAATAGCTTGAGCGATTTTTATTAATTAGCTCTTACTCCCTATACCCTAGGATCTAGGAGTCTGTAGTAGATGTAGTACCAGTACCACAAAGTAGATAATAAAGTAACGCCTCCGTGGTCTAATGGTGCAGAGCTTCGCTATCGACCCAGAGGTTGTGGGTTCGATTCCCACGTTGGAACAACAACAAAAAAAGATAGTATGTCTTTGTGTATTGCGCGCACACTTGGGCACTATAAAACGACTCCTGCGTAGCTGGCCTGGTTTCAACGAAATCGGCTACCGACAACGAAATCGGTGAGAGCTATGATTAAAGTAGTGCGTATCTGTAGGTATTACATTTTAGTAGAGGTATGTAATATGTATAGTAATGTTTTGTCATTTGTAGGGGTAGGAAGTTATTTTTGCCAGATGATACTCAAGGCAGAACCTTTGCTTCCTGTGGGGTTAGCTAGTTGTATCTATATTCCGCATAACATGTAAGAAACATATTAATATAACAATTTACCAACTGTAGGTATGTTTAATTTTAAAATATACATCTCAGTTACGTCAATTCACTCAAAAACAATGCATGAACGCTTCCGCATCGTCGTCTGTTGTTTTTCACGAGCAAAGCGAATGCCAAGGTCTCGGCTTTCTATGAGAGAAGGGAAATAAGCCTTACAAATCCATTGGAAAATGTGGTTTTGTCTTTTTGGTGCATGTTTTCTTTTAAATAAGTACCTACTCAACATTTTCAAATAGATTATTATCTCACTAGCTGTTCCCGCGACTTCGTTCGCGTGGTTATTGAGTATCTTAAGCCGTTTATGCAGCGCATAATTGGCATAACATTTTTAGAGTTCCGTAGACTAAGGGCCAAAAAGGGACCCTATTACTGAGACTGCTGTTGGACTGTTTCATAATAATAATAATAGTTCCCCTCACCGATTTCGGTGTCGGCAGCCGATTTCATTAAAACCAGACCAGCTACAGAGGAGTTATTTTATAGTGCCCAAATGTGTGCACAATACACAAAGACACTCTCTTCGTTTTACTCTCATAACCCAGTGGGACGGTAAACCGACACGACTAGCAAGAGATCAGGCGCAGTACCGACTTTTTACATGCCCATCCGACGCATGGATCATCTTTCTTATCAGACAATCAGGTGATCAGCCTGCATTGTCCTAACCAAACTTGAAAACAATATTATTTGTCGTTCCAACCATGATAGCCAGACTGTTGAAATTTTCACAGCTGATGTACCTACTCGTATTTATTGACAGAATAAAATTAATATTTATTGGGAGTCCCTTACAACGAACATGATTTTCGTTTTGTACGAAAGGGAGTCTGACTCGCACTTGGCCTGTTTTTTATTATTCCCATGATGATTCCCCTTTCAGTTTTGACTTGAATTACAATTTTGCTGGCTCCCGCTTTGCTTGGGAAGGGAAACTGGATCACTAACTTTTTCTCCTTTCATCTGATTGATTAACTTCGTTGCGGGTCCCAAGACAGTTGTAACTTCTAGCATGCCCCTAGGGCATCTCCATGATTGGTCTCAGGGGTGCCTGCTATATTTCTTATGATACCTATGCTTTTACCTGTAGAGGTCATATTACCTTAGCTAGAAATTGAAACATTTACTTAGTATCAGCTGTTCCTGTTCTCAAAACCGAGGCACAGAAATCAGGAGATACCGTGTAAAGAATGTAGAAAAAACGTCGGTTGTGCCAGCCATAAAATTATAAATGTCGGCATGTCGAACATCCGCGATTGCATCATGAGATGAGAAAAAAAAACAGCCAATAGAAAACGACCGGCAATCAGAGCCGGACAAAGTAATCCCACACAATTAATACCTCAATATTATTGTGACCACTTCAGTGATTATCTCGACTACTTCCTTGAGATACAGGATACGATCTCATAATCGACTGCTTTAACTAATTACATGCTACATGTTGAGACACGCGATAAAGTATAAACAAATGCTGAATACCCACTGTGTACTGACCTTCTGTGTCCTAGACAACCTCGTGGGTAGACCGTTCATTAGCACTCGAAAGGGATTTTGGTTTTTTTAATCTTTATTATTTAAGGGGTTTTTGTACAAAAGTTGACGATGTCAATTCCATCGTACATTAATCCAATATCAATAAACATATAATAATTTTTCAATTACAAAATATTCAACTATTTCAATTATAAAACATGTGATACTTTATTTACAATAGGTACTAGGTACATAACTACATAGGAACAAAAATATACCTATTAATTATGGCAAAAGCCTGTACAAATAATGTACAGAAAATGGTAATAAGTTATATCTTCTTTCTCTTCTTCTTCTTCTTTATATATAAAAATGAATTGCTGTTCGTTAGTCTCGCTAAAACTCGAGAACGGCAGAACCGATTCGGCTACATTTATTATTGAAATGTACGTGGAAGTCCCGGGAAGGTTTAAACGGTTTCTATGCTCAACGAAGTGGACACGTGTCAGCTAGTTGGTTATATAATAGACCTGGTTGCTACTTCCTAGTTCCTACTAAAGTTTTTCAAGTTTTGAAGTTTGAGTACTTTGAGTCACTGCTGTGGGGGTCATTGTCGCTGAGATTGGCAAGACGGGGCTGACGTGAATTCCTGACGCTCAGAAAGTGTTGTGATGTGCACCAGTTCAACCGGAACGTGGAGAGTAAGAGTTGTGTGATTCATACTACTACTACTACTGTAGTACTAGTAGTAATGTTTCTGGCCAATTAAAAATGAATTAACAAATCAAAGCTATATAGGTCATAATGATCATTTATATTTTATGTTTGACACTTCAGATTTATTGTAAAAAATCTATTATGTTAAATGTATTGTGATGTGACTGACAAAAGTAGATAATATACCAAAATATAGGAGAAAAAATTAATATTATACCGATATTATGTTATTTGACTTAAATAGATATTTAAGTATGTTTAACTAATTGATTACTGATTCGAAAAATATAAAAAAAATCATTATAGTGAAGTAAATTTATTTCCTCAGTAGTTCGGAGTCATATTGTATAACAGTCAAATTATTTTGCGTAAAATTAAGAATTTGAGTAACCCTCAACATTGTCAGCGAGTTGATGATGATGATGTGCAGGACACTCTAGATTAAGTCACCTTCCAAATAAAAAAATGGGTGCGTGTACTTATGTACGCGCGTGAGAAGTTATACTTCTTTAGCATCATTAAAAAATAGTTTTTTATATATATATATAATTATATATATCTATATATATAATATATATCTATATATAATTTTTTCGAGACTTAATGAGCGGTTAAGCAGACGACTTCATACTGTTAATTTTGTGTCACAGGTGCGCGCGCATCTTAAAATTTCACTCTCATCATTTTTTCATAACGCGCCTAAAGAAGTATAACTCAAAAAAATAAATATGTTAAACATCCGTTTGGGAGCTACGATGCCTCGGACAGAGATGATCGTTTCCCACACATCCACGTCAAACTATGAGTAGAAAAAATTTGCCATTGCTGAAACGTGATGCTTGGCCGTTTTATTTCACACACGATAAATATATAACTATATCTTTATATCTTTATATAACTTTTTCACAGGGTAACTAATAACTATGTCGACTCGTCTTGGCAATATGAAAATGAAAGACATGAAAATGTGGGTTGGTGGGAATATGATTTACGAAGTTTGAAAACAAAAATGTATGGGAATCGCGAAGTGACTCACAAATTCGTATGTCACTTATGTCAGATCCCATCATACCTTTTGTTATCGAACTTCGTAAGTGATAACATTAAAGTGTAAATTCAATGATACAACATATTTCGCTCGTTTTTGTACTTGGGTACTACGCAAACATACTTTTAGATAACATTTTCCTTATTTGAGAAATATTATATTATACCCTATCTTGATACATTAATTATTCTTATTATTATATCCTGTATTAAATACGACCAGAGTGTACTTAATCAATATGTCTTAACTATCGCATGATAAAAATTAAACCATTTATCTATAAATTAAAAATAGCAGCGTTCATCGGCTCCACGTCCACCCATTAGAGTTCCGTTTTGTCATTTTGAGGTACGGAATTCATCTTTGACGGGTTTTCGCAAAGATCTTAAAATAATTATAACAATATTTTTTATCATAATTTAATCGTCTTGTGCAAACATCCTATGATTTTGGTGAACATCTTAATTTTGCAATTATCCTACGACATAATACGTAATATATTAAATTTATATTCGATTATAAAAAAAAAACATCAAAACACACTTAACTTAGAACAAAGATCATAAGCAATAAGTATTGAGTAGGTAAGTATTTATGTACCGATTAGTTTAAACTACATAATATCTGAGTTCGAGTGTGCAATAATAATAAATTGTTACCTAAGTTAGAACGTGTAGTTTTTGATATATATATCTTCGACTTCCTGTCGCGGTGACGTCACGGCGGAATCTGTCCATTATTAACATAATCTTCTGAGTGTCTGGGCGGCGATTCTCGGGCAGTGGAAAAACGTTCATACTCGAATAAAACGTCGACATTCGGAAATTTTAAGAACGATGCACACTTGGTGTATTCTCAGAACACACTGAAAAAAATCCGTTTATTACTTATTTAATCATAAGTGTGGAATGAGCAAAGAATACTCGTTCTTAGGCTGCCGGCATAAGTGTGAAAATTCTTTGTACATTTTTAAGTGATAAGAGTTCATTTTGTACAATATGCGTACGCATATTTCGCTGCTAAGAAAAATCGTTCTTGTTAGAGGGTAATAAGAGTAAAAATTCTTTACTATTGCATATTACTTTTATAAGTTGTTATATTTTAAACGGCTTATTTTGTACTTGTTAGAACTTGTTAGTTGCGTTTTGCAGGTCGATGAAGTAACGTGTTTTTATTATTTTACTTGACTAAATGTTTCGTATTTTAATTGTTTTGGTGGTGCGTTTAGGTACAATATCGTTGACTTTTAAAGCGTCAATAATTATTGATTATTAAAATAATAATTAATTATTTTTATTGTAGACGTAAATATATTAACTATTATATACACATTAATAAATTATATAAATACTAGCTGACCCGTGCCCACTTCGTTGAGCATACAAACCGTTTCGCCGAATCGGTTTAGTCGTTCTTGGGTTATGCGCTTACCAACATATTTTGCGATCCATTTTTATATTATAGAAGATGTAAGGAAACGTAGTGATTATATTCTCTTTGATGTAAGCTTCACTTCGACAGTTCGATTGGTAATTGTTCTATTGGTACCCCAGAATACGTGTTTCATGAATCGTTAGAACTTTTCGGTAGTAGAACGGACAACTTCATACATATCTATTATGGCGGCTGGTAGGTTATCAAATTGGTGATGCACTTTTCTTACTTAACTTTAAAAAAACTTAGCGTTAAAAAAACGCTATGGGAAACTTCAAAGACATAAAGTGATTTTCTTGTAAATATTGTCCGAAATATTAATATTTTATATGGGTAAGTATAATATTATGTAGGTATTATAAACGTATCAATTACGTATTTCGTCAATCATAGATAGTTAAAATAATTTTTACCCGACTTCGGCGAAGTCAAAAGGAAGGGTACATGATTTTGGCAGTCTATGTATGTATGTAGGTATGCATCCCTCGCAGCAGCTAAACTACTGGTCAAAATCCAAAAAAATCTAAATTTAAAACTTTTTATTTCCATAAAGATTATTAAATAACACATATAGAATTGTCCTACATGATGCCTACCACCGGTTCGGAAACTAGCCCGGCGAGAAGAACCGGCGCCGGCGTAAGAAACTCGCGCTGGGCCATCTTTAGCAAGGTCCGAGACTATATGAATTTCATTATCTTAATTTAATTTTTAGAATATAATTTTTTAAGTTTAATTTTGAAAATCGTTTTTTAAATATTACACCCACTCTCAATAATGACAACATTTGAGTAATAAAAACTACATAATAAGTTGCTAAAATTAGTAAAAACTGTCAGCTGTTCTTTTGTCGCTTTATGATAATAGCCCGCAATAAACTTGACTGTCGGCATCATGCATAGTGAACTTTGTAAGAAATTCGTTCTTTTGTTTACAAATTGGGATTGCTTGCACGTGTTGACTGTTTTTGACCATTACTAATAAGTAGGAGTCATGGATTAATTATCTAACGTTAACATATTCTTAGTTGGTCACAAACTTTCAAACGGTAAGCGTGGCTAGTAAAAGAAAATCACTGTGTATTGATGAAAAAGTTTTACTGATATGCGCAATAGAAACGGAAAATATGAGACATATCTATCTACTAACACTACTCTGAAATAAACTTTATTTTACATACATACATACATACATAGTACATACATACATACATTATACATTATACATACATACACACATACATACATACATACATACATACATACATACATACATACATACACACATACATACACACATACATGCATACATACATGCATACATACATACATACATACACACATACATACATACATACATACATACATACATACATACATACATACATACATACATACATACACACATACATACATACATACATACACACATACATACATACATACATACATACATACATACATACACACACACATACATACACACATACATACATACATACATACATACATACATACATACATACATACATACATACATACATACATACATACATACATACATACATACATACATACATACATACATACATACATACATACATACATACATACATACATACATACATACATACATACATACATACACACATACATATTACATACATACATAAACTGACAAATTATTTATTTGTACATGTGGATGCGGACATCTACCGGTCCTTACCACTCGTTGGATATCGGGGACTTTTACACGATTTACTTCGAGTGTGAAGATCTGAGAATACACAAGTGCTCATCGTTCTTAAAATTTCCGAATTTCGATGTTTTATTCGAATATTAACTTTTTTCCACTGCCTGAGAACCATGCGCATTACGTGTTTTATAAACCGCTCGAACGTTTCGGTAGAATGGAAAAAATCATGAACAAATGTCATGCGGAAAATATTCTAATAGCGAGAATCGCCGCCCTGGTAGTGACGTGGGTTCCTTTAATATTATCACGTGCTGTGAACAATAATAACAATGATGGGTCACGTGTCAAATTAGCTATAACATTTATTTGTAAATAATAAGTAATATTGACTTCCGTCTTATACTATACTAGCTGTGCCCGCGACTTCGTTCGCGTGGATTTTGAGCGACCGTTTATGCTGCGCACACAACGAAAGTCTCCCCGTTTTTGCAACATTTCTCACTGACGCTTCGCTCCTATTGGTCGCAGCGTAATGTTCTATAGCTTAAAACCTTCCTCTATAAATGGACTATCCAACAAAAAAAAAAGATTTTTTGAAATCGGACCACTAGCTCCTGAGATTAGCGCGTTTAAAATCGATCAGCTGCTTCATTTCGGTATAATATGTTATTTTTTATTCCGAAATTATTAATACAATCCCGTATTAGGGATCAGCGATAATCGTTGACCGACTTTTTGTAGGAAAAAAATAGTACATACTGATTGCCGACGACGTTTGGTGTGAGTGTACAACGCAAATGTATTTTCGCATTTATCTTTCCTACTAAAAAGTATGTGTAACTAACCTGTCTATCTAGTGTCTAGTAGTCTCTTATAATATGTGTGAAGGCTAGTAGGCTACTATGAATGTAGGCGTCAAAATCATCCTTGTATAAATTGCTTTTTTTAACATTGAAGATGTATTTAAATCTAATCAAGTTAAATGGTAGTTAGAGATAAATAAAGCAAAAAATATTTATTATCCGTTGTACATAAAGAGTAAATACTGTTAATTTGCGGAATTGCGATACTAAGGAATTAACAATCTAAATATGAACTTGCACTTCCCCAAAACTTATCGATCATCTACCGCTGTCATGTGTGATAAGCATTATCGGCTTACGCGAAATAGCTGTGGAGATAAATACGAACAGGGCTAAGGGTCTTATCGTACTAGCGGTTAGGAAGCGGCTGCGGAGCGGAGCGGGCACGCAGCGAATAGTTGCGATGCGCAACGTAACCGCTGCGAATAGCAACGTGGCCGCCATTTTGTACAGTCTCGTTCAATCGTCAGTCCGTTACGAGACACTGATAATCTCAAATGTGTGTCTTCATGCCTTAAGCCAGATTCTACCAGATGCAACAACTCATAAAATGTAGGACATTCTCAGGTAGGTACGTAATTTTTTGTATTATTTTTTATTCGTTTGCAAAACAACGCATAGTAGTCGCTCTCTTGCATTCGATTAATTGATAATGGATCCTCCCAAATCCTTCGATGTTTTCGTTTTCTTCTCCGGCGTCTATGAAGTAACAAAGCTATTAGCAAAGTTTTCTCGTCGGAATCTATTTTGTTACAAATACGCGATGAAAATGTTGCGAATCTGCCACTCGTCCGCCACGCATTCGCTACGCAGCCGCGGCGCATTCGCCGCGCGCCCGCTACGCTCCGCAACCGTTCCCAAACCGCTAGTATGATAAGGCCCTTGGTGTCAGTTCTCATAGCGACGCCGCACCGGGCTGCATTATCTAAATGGGGATCAAAATTGCACTTTATTAACTGCACCAGAGGAGACACGCTTCATTGCTGGAGTTCGAATTTCGTTTGTGTAACTAACCTATGTATCTAGTGTCTAGTGTCTACCTATTAAAATTTTGATTTCGTTGAACCGCGCCGCGTAGCGCTCCTCTTGCAATGAAACATGCATCTATTTATGTGATTAATAGAGTTATTCTAATTACTCTAATATCATATTAAATGATGTTTATGTTATGGGTAATATGTACATCATTTAATATGATATTATGTTACTTTCTTTGAATTTGTCGCTCAGTGTGTTCCTAGTTCCTTGATGTATGTTTAACTTAAATTTAGAATAGTTATCGTTATACATACATACAAGGTGAAAAAAATGAGTGATAATACTTTAGGATGTGTAATGTGTATGTGGCTCCTATGTAGAATTTACTGTGAAAGCACCAGCGCTGAACGTACTTTTAACTTTCATGTTTCTATGAGAAATGCCTCAATATCATAAATTTGGCCACATCATAAAAAAGTATCACTTTCAGCGCTGGTACTTTCACAGTAAACTCTATACCTACACGGGACCCATACACACCCTAAACTATTATAACATATTAATTTTACAGCTTGTATAAGTGCAAAATACATTCGTTAGAAAATAACGGACACCAAATTTTTTGTTGATCTTTAACTAAAAATTAAAAACGTTTACCTCGGAAAGCTATTATAGATAGGTTATTGAACCAGCAGTTAATAGGTACCTTAGTTGGTACGAAACAATATTGCGGAAGAAAGTTCCGGTACCGTTCGACGGTTTCCGGTTAAGCGATTCCGTCCGCCATCGGATGTGTTCTACTGAATCCGATGTTCGCAATATCCGCAATATCCTTTTGTGTAGAAACTAACTCTACTGCAATTATATTGTATATACTAGCTGTTCCCGCGACTTCGTTCGCGTGGTTTTTGAGAGACTTAAACCGTTTATGCAGCGCACGCAACGAAAGTCCCCAAATGTGAATAATTTCCCCCGTTTTTGTAACTTTTTTCACTGACGCTTCGCTCCTATTGGTCGCAGCGTAAAGTTATATATATATAGCCTTCCTCTATAAATGGACTAACCAACAAAAAAATATTTTTTTAAATCGGACCAGTAGTTCCAGAGATTAGGGCGTTTAAACAAACAAACAAACAAACTCTTCCGCTTTATAATATTAGTATAGATAGGTTCACTCTTTGTTTGAGATAAAACTGGTAGATAGAATATGAAATATATTATTATTCTGTTTACGGCGAAAACGGAGGCTAATTTAAAGATTTCTACTATTTCTACAGTATGTAATGAGCTCATACTCTATTTTTCATCGTAGTGCCTAAAATTGATCCAAATTGAATGAAAGGGTCTATATATCACACTTGGGCACTATAAAATAACTCCTGTGTAGGCGCCTGGTTGTCACCGGAATCGGTGTGTGGGTATTATTAACAATGGCCATTAGCCTATGTAACATTATGCTGAGACCAATAATTATAAGAGTGAAGGGTCAGTGAGAAATGTTGCAAAAACAGTTGCAAATTATTGCAAATTATTCACATTTGGGGACTTTCGTTGCGTGAGCTGTATAAACGGTTTAAGTCACTCAAAAACCACGCGAACGAAGTCGCGGGCACAGCTAGTATTAGTATAGATAATTTCAAGTGTGTGCATTCAAGCAGTGTGCATGGTATATTGAAAATTACACGCAGTAGATAGTAATAGAAAACAGCTTTATATATTGTCCGTGGGGTGTCGGACTTCGGAGTAATAGCACCCCCCCATCAACCATATTTCCCGTGGGTGTCGTTAATGGCCACAGAGGACATATAAATCCGGAAATGGGTAGTAGCGTTTCCGCGGACATTGTTATTAAAACTTCGCTCGCCAACGGGCTGCCTGCATGCATGGCATGCGAGCATGGCGAGAATGTGTGTATTCACATCATATTTTATTTCACTTAGGTATATTATAATATACTAATTTATATTTTTACGATTGCTTGCTAGGTCTGTCGTACATCATACAGTTTGGGGCCACGGAAGACCTGAGTGGTACTCCATTTTGGTTTTAGGCAATACCTACACTTACTTCCTTCTATCCATTTTTATTGTTCGTTTTTTATTCAATTTTTTTTTGGTATTATCTGGTGTCCTATTTTGTATTATAATTATGTATCTGTAAATGTGTTGTCTAAAATGTCCAAATAAAGTTTATTATTATTATTAGTCAACTACCCCCCTAAAATGCTTTGGGAAAAGCTTACGTCCACCAGAGACCGTCATTACGTCAATAGTAAGGTTTTATGCCTATTGGGGCGTGGCATAGAATGCCTTACCCACTAACTACAAAAAAGAAGAGGAAGCCGAGGTGTCGCGTAAAATGACAGCCGGGTTTCTCTCTGGATCCGCTCCTTCGCTTAATTATACTGCGTGAATGTAATTTATTATAATTAATATGGTTCGTCCCTGATAAATTTAACCTAAAGGTAAACAAACCGAAAACATCGAAATTTTCACTTATTTACTTATTGTGCACACTTATGTTAAAGGATCATACTTCATTATCCCTTCTTATCGTTATATATAATTAACATATCTAAACATCAAATGAAAATCCTTCACAGTAAAAATACACTATTTTGACACTGCCGACTGTAGAATATGGTTTATAGTCTATGGATTCATGCAGCCAACAATATCATTGGATTAATATTGGCCAATTGGCATCACTGACTAATCTATGGTTATGTCATAGACGGCTTTGTGGGTTCTTGGCGGGAATTTAAAAAAGCGCGGTTATAAATTTTCCAAAATTTTAAAAATAATTAAATAATTATTATTTCTTTGTAAATATTACTGTAAATAGATCGGTATTAGCTAAATATAGTGCCTAATTAATAAAAATGGACTTAGATGAGGCGGGCGGGGATAACCCGCCCACCTCAAAAAAGAGACCTCGGCCTCCTGAAGATTTTCGGGGGGCTTCAGATGCTGGCGGCGGAGGTGGTGAGAGTGACTATTTACCTTATCGCAAACCAAACTATAAAAGATTATATTCAGAAAATTCCATCAATACGGAGTTTAAAGTGTTCATAGAAAGTAAAAATGCACAGGATAGACTAGGAAATAAAAGTCCGATATATCTAAATAGTATATTTTCTAATATTAAAGGAGTAGTAGCAATACGGCGAATTAACGCAAATAAGATAGTTGTGATTTTTAAACAACATAACACGGCCAATGATTTCATTAATAATATAAATTTTCTCAAAAATTTGATTTGAAAGCTCACATCCCAGCAACTCAAATTGAGAAAACTGGCATTATACGATTTGTACCGGCAAATATACCGAATAAAGAACTATTCTCTAATTTAACATCCACATATGAAATTATTGCAGTAAGAAGATTCATGAGAAAAGTCGGTCATGAACTGATTGGTACTCAAACTGTTAGTATTACATTTTTATCAAATATTTTACCCGACAATGTACAGTATGACTTATTTTCCTATAGAGTGTTTGATTATATTCCACCTTTGCAGCAATGTTATAAATGTTTTAAATTTAATCACTCTGCTAAAATTTGCAATGGCAAGCAGCGTTGCTCAATTTGTTCAGGAGAACATTTTTATAAAGACTGTAGTAAACCAAATGAGATTTGCTGTGTCAACTGCAGTGGGCCTCATCTGGCTATTTCAAAACAATGTCCAGTAAAGATAAAGAAATTATTAGAAAAGAAAAACAAAATTACATATGCAAGTGCTTCTATTACAAAAGATAACATTGATTTCCCTCCTCTGCCATTACGCCCAAACCCTGTAAATAAAAATGTAAAGAATATTAATAATACACCTAAACATGTAATTAAACCTGTAAATAAATCTGTAAATATTAAACCTATCTCTCAAGACTTAAACATTACTGATATTCAATCTCAAATAATTGAAAACAGTGATGTACTTATGGCCCTAGTACATACTCTGGTTCAAGTAGGTAATAAAAATGATAACGAACCTATTACTACATTGTTAATTAAAGATATGCTCATTAAAAATCTGTCAAAATAATGGATACACAAACTCATAACAAATCCTCTTTATGTATTGCGCAATTTAATGTTCAAGGACTTAATAATAAAAAACCTCTTCTTACAAAATTTTTAAATGAAAAAGATATTGATATTTGCCTATTAAACGAGACATGGTTAAAAGACCATCAGTCTTTTCGTATTTCTGGTTATAATTTTTACAACAAAAATTCTAGAAACTCTCGCAACGGAGTTGGAATATTAGTAAAGCCACACTTGAAATACAATGTTATAAATACCACTTTTTATGAAGACATACAAACAATAGCCATATGTGTATACACAGATAATACAATGTTGACTATACTCTGTGTATACTGTCCTCCCTCAAGTGGGCACATAAGAATGAATAGATTGCATAATATTATAAGAGATTTACCAAAACCTCTATTTATAAGTGGCGATTTCAATGCACATCATATTGCTTTTGGATGTATGTCCACCAAAAGTCGAGGTCAAAATTTATACGATATAATTGATGATTGTGACTTATGTATTTTGAATAATGGCAGCTTTACAACAGTAAATTATCCTACACGTAACCCTTCAGCAATAGATGTAAGTTTTGTTAGTCCACATTTGGCCCCACTTTGTGAATGGTTTGTACATGATGATGCCATGGGTAGTT
The DNA here is from genome assembly GCA_905187575.2 of Celastrina argiolus. NCBI lineage: Eukaryota > Metazoa > Arthropoda > Insecta > Lepidoptera > Lycaenidae > Celastrina > Celastrina argiolus. The sequence goes on along the minus strand of LR994599.1, from coordinate 9,531,832 downwards.
ATCATTATCCAACAATTACAAACATTACAACTTGCATTGAAAGATACACAGTGAACCAATGTGATGACAGATTTTTATATCATAAAACTGACTGGACTAAATATAAAGAACTTTCTAGTTCAGCTTTCAATGAAATTGTGGTTAATGAAGAGGATCCAATGAAATCTTATGAGGAATTCTGTAATCGACTTGATAAACTTAAGCAAACGGTGGTTCCTAGATTTACTAGAAATAACTTTAGGAGTAGGCCGCCAGCTCCCTGGTGGAACAGTACATGTGAACAAGCCGTCATCAAATCTTATGAATCATTAAAACTTTACAGAAACAATCCTACATTAGATAATTATATTAATTATAAAAGGAAAGATGCTCTGAAAAAGCGCACCATAAAGGAACAAAAAAGAAATAGTTGGAATAGTTTATGTAATAGTTTTAATAGAACTACTCCCATCAGTAAAATCTGGAATCTCATTAAAAGATTTAAGGGCATTAAAACTGGTAATAAGTCATATAGAAATGAATTTGTACAACCACTTTTAGATAAACTCTCAGATAATTCTAATTTAGTAGATCCAGTTTTATTAGAAGAATATTTTAATTCTAACAACGAAAATCCTCAGTCAAGTTTTTTATTGGAACCTTTTTCTTATTCTGAATTTTTAATGAGCATACAGTCTCGGAGAAATACTAGTCCGGGTTTGGATGATTTTCCATATTTATTGATAAAACATTTACATGAATCCATACAAAAAATATTTTTAAGCATATTAAATAGTCTCTGGCATAAAAAGTTAATACCAAGTTCATGGAAAACTCAATGTGTAATACCTATACTTAAACCAGATAAGTCTCCAGAGCAGCCTAGTTCCTATCGTCCCATTTCTTTATCATCATGTCTTGGAAAGATATTTGAAAACATGGTGAAGATTCGCCTTGACTGGTATGTAGAATCTAATAGTATCATTCCTCATGTACAATATGGATTCCGTAGAGGACGAAGTTGTGCTGATAGCTTCATTTCTCTCATTCATGACCTGAAAAATGCAAAAGGTAATAAATTACACTCAGTTTGTGTATTTTTAGATGTGCAAGGTGCATTTGATAATGTAGATCCTGGCATACTGGTGAAAGTACTGAGTAATGCTAATATACCTGGATATTTATGTAAATGGATTTATGACTTTATTACGAATAGAATATTATATCTAAAACATAATAATATTCTACATGGACCAAGAAATGTGTCAAAAGGAACAATGCAGGGTGCAACTTTTCACCTTTACTATTTAATTTATATATATGGGAGATTTGTAAATATGTAAATATTAAAAATGTAAATATCCTTCAGTTTGCAGATGACGTAGTATTGTACACATCAGATGTAAACTTAGCTGTAGCTATTAGAAATATTAATACTTGCTTAATGCAGTTGAGTAATTATTACCAGGAAAAATTAAATTTAAAAATAAATGCCACCAAAAGTACAGTAATGATTTTTGGTAAAGACACACCTGTAGATAATGTCATATATGATGGTGAGATTATTCAAAGAGTAGCTACACATAAATTCATAGGCATTTACATTGATCAGAAGTTATCATTTGAAGATCATATAAAATATATATCTAGAAATGCATTGAAAGGTGTTAATATTTTAAAATGTCTAGCTGGTGTTACATGGGGTGCAGATCCCAAAATACTTTCAGTATTATATAAATCTATTGTAAGAAGCCATTTTGATTACAGTTCTTTGGCCTATTTAAACAGCACTCATAATCATAAATTAAATGTAATTCAGAACAAGGCTTTGAGGATTATATCTGGGGCAATGTGTTCAACTCCCATAAGGGCCATGGAAGTTGAAACAAATATCATGCCTTTGATATTGAGACGACTTTTGCTCACAGAAAGATATTGTCTAAAACTATTATCATCAAATAACTTCCGAATTATAAATAGAATCATACCTCATCCAATCATTGCAGATAGTCCACTAGTTTCATCCCATGATCTTTTGACAGGTACATCTCCAAGTCTATGCCGCATTTTACTGGAAATGAAATCACAATATGAAAATATTAAAAAACATTCACACTGGTCATGTTACACACATTCATATAGTAGTATAGTACATCCAATCACCATTTTAACTGAATCTATAGCGAACAATTCAGAATTTTCTGCCTTTTTAGAAGTAAATAGTAAATATTATACCATTTACACTGATGGTAGTAAAAGCAATGATCATGTGAGAAGTGCCATTTATGATCCACAAAAAGATCTTGCTCAAAGCTTTGTTCTGGAAAACCATTGTTCTATTTTTACAGCAGAGGCATATGCAGTTTTTAAAGCCTTAAATTTCATCAGTAGTATAAATGTTTGTAAATATTTTTTAATTTTAACAGACTCTTTAAGTCTTATTAATAGTCTTAAGTATATAAATTTCAATTTTAAGACTAATTATATTGTTTACTTAATTAAGGATTTTGTATGGCGGTTGCATATCAAAGGAATGGCAATTGCCTTTATGTGGGTTCCGTCACATAAAGGTATTATTGGAAATGAAATAGCAGACAAAACTGCTTATGATGGGGTCAATGCTCTTAATGTCAAAAATGTAGTGAAAGTACCTATGACCGACTTTTATTATAGTGTAAATATGTCTCTAAGAAACATGTGGGAAGACTTTTGGAAAGAAGACCAAAAATTCAAAGGAAAGTGGTATGGATTATTACAAGAAAAAATAAGAATAAGACCGTGGTACCATGAGCTGGAGATAGCTAGCCGTGACTTTATCACAACTATAAATAGACTGAGATTTGGCCATAATACTGCTCCTGCACACCTTGCGAGACTAAATATAATCAACAGCAATATTTGCACTTATTGCAATAACGATATTGCAGACATGGATCATATTTTCTTTAGGTGTCCAAACTTCACCTTTCATAGACTAGTGTTGGCAAGTGAAATAATAGAAGTCAGTGAATTCAGTGATACCTCCCGCCGCCACTTGTGTGAATTACTCAAAAACAAGAAGTGTTATAGTGCGATATTCAAATATATTAAAAACACAGTAGGATCTATATAACAAAGTGCTTAAAAACATTGAAACATAACAAAAATAAGAAAAACATAAGAAGAATAAGACTAATAAATAGAAAATAAGACTTGGCTTAAAGGTTTTGTTACCAGGCCATAAAATCTTCAAAAAAAAAAAAAAAAAAGACGGCTTTGTTTACGTTTGGGTTAAATTTATCTCGGACGTATTATACAATATATTATGAACTGGGACTGTATAGCACACTAGAGGTTTCGTCCATTATTCTCCTTCCATGCACCATAAATTATTTTCTCTTCCATACATCATGTGATTTAGGATTTGCTGGGCGGAAGGGTGAGTAAGTGGCAGCTGGAGCGGACCGCTGACCGAGACAATTGAAGCAATTGATAGAAAGAATCAACATCGCTCTACATCAACGACGGCACGGGCTCTAGAATAATAAACCCAATGAATATCACTGACTCTCTTATTTATTATTTAGTTTTTACTTGTAAACTACAGTTTTACAAGTAAAAACTAAACAATATCATCTTTTAACAGTCAGATTACAATCCGACAGTATAATATATGTCGGAGCCGGATATGAATATGGACACAAAACGAGACGGAAGCGCGCCCCCAAGTGGCAAAATGGCGCAACTTGTCTATGGCGCGCTTTGACATGACTTGGGACTTTCTCGACGAGACTGAATTCATTCGTGATTTGGTCGCCAAGTTGAGATGTCTTGAAACGTGTTATGTTTCGTTAGTGTCAATACTTGTAAAGTAAAGTAAAGTGAACTTAAAGTAAAGTAAATTCATAAAGTGTAGTGAATAGTGAATTTATAAAGAAATTGTGATTACGAATAAACAAGTGATATTGTTACTCTGTTCTCTTTTCACGATTTACCCACGAAAGCCCACAGTATCCGAAGGAATGTTATTAAATCATGAGAGCCCTTTCGACATCAGAATCTGGGATCAAATCGTGCAAGAGACAGGTTTTTCTTAAAAGTGCGGGTAGTAAAAAAAAAAAAAAGTGTACCTAATCTTTTGTGTAGTCTGCAAAAAGTGATAATAGTAATCATTGCAAATCAATACGAACTCGATCCACATGAGTTGGGCAGTACGTACTAACACGTGCTGCTTTGCAAGCTATGTACATGGCGTAATTGTGGTAAGACGGGACAGCGGTGAGCCGAGTGCTGCAAGGATACCATGTACCAATAATCCCGCCACGATGATTAAGAAGGAGTAGAAGTACTGACAGCGGTGACGTGATGATGACAGTGACGTGACGTCTACACGGTGGCGACACCAGCAGTGGCGCTTTAACGACAGGCTTTGATTATGGTTTTGGTAAAAGGTGGTAGCCAACTTTTTATTCCTTAAATAATTTTTAAAGACCAATACACTAGTTATTAATTTGTGTTTCAAGTGTCCATAAAATATCTTGCTTATACGAGTATTATCACAAAATTTCATTTACAATAAATTGTACCTACACTAAAGTGTTCTTTTGTTTTGCTGTTTTGTTTTATGTGCAGATGGACAAAACACTGGGATGATGTTCGACCGGATGATGCATAGCCTCGCCAAGGGGAGAACGAGCAGTGCTGGGTGACCGACCAGCGTGCTGACTGCTGGGTGACCGACCAGCGTGCTGGGTGACTGACCAGCGTGCTGGCTGTTGGGTGACCGACCAGCGTGCTGGGTGTCCGACCAGCGCAGACAAGCATTGTGCATCTTATGGACTTCTCTACTCGCTTCGCAATGATGTGAACTGGTTGTATCATGATCGTTACTTATTTCATTATAAAGTTCTAAATGGTTCTGGTTTTATAACCAAAGTATTATTTAAAAAAATAATCGAAGTGAATAAGCAATCATTAACGCAAAGTAAAAACAAGTACTTAGTACATAGGACATACGTCTTACAGATATTCATTATTATTACTGTTTGATTGACCGAAGTAGATCAGGCTGTAATACAGCAGTACTTGAAAGTTTGATCAGCAGATGATCATTATCGACATTTCATTTCGTGAAATCGTACTGTTTGTAATAAAGTGATCAAAATCAGAATATGATAAGCAATTCTCATGACGTGTATTTTGATAATACAATTAGGCATTCGTGTTATTTTTTGGGTGTTCATTTCAGAATAGATAAAGTTCCAACGGATTCACATTAACGTGAAGTAAGAAAGTAGGAAAGGTGAATAGTACTATAGAGTCGATATCGTATCGATATCGATTGGTTACCAACACCTGAAACTTGTTATTGGATGTACTATATTCTTATTAGGTGTGCCTGAAATAAACAACATCCGGTATGCGTATCGGTGCACCTGCACTGCATAAACAAAAGCAATTGACGTGTATAAATATTGTTTGGAAGATGCTACCTAGTTTGAAACTACTTAAATTAAATTTCCGTAAACTTACCATGTCTATTAAACCGGGAAGAAATGGATTTGAAATTTCGGATACGGATATGGATATTAAATGATATCGGATTACCCATTTGTTTCGGATAATTTCGGTTACGGATATTGGATATTAGTTTCCTTTTTACAGTAGCAAAAGTTTTATTTCGGATTCGGTTACGGTTACGGAGCTCCCTAACATCCCTGCTATTAAATAGCGAAGTTCATCAAGTGGGTGTTAATCACAGTAGATACATACAGTTTGTACACAGTTCTATTTCTTATTTGGCGTTACCGCATACGTAGTAAGAAATAGCCATTGATCAGTTTCAAAAGTAACTTTAAATAATGTCGTGTTTGTTATTTATTCTGAGAGTGTTTAAACAAACAGGTAACTGATAATAAGTTCTAGGACATTCGCGATCCGCAATAAAACTGTCAGTTTATGATATTGTTGTTGTAAGCTGTAAAATTTAAACATGTTTGTCTATCTATTACTTTCACACTAGGCGGATTGGAATTACTATAAGTTACGGCAATAATAGTGTAATTTGCGACGAAAAGAAAATCTGTTGTGATTTAAATAAACTTTATTGAATTGACGCATTTTAATTTCACGTTTCCAGAAGATGCAGTATGTAAGCCTACTAGGTGCCTATGGCTGGTGTTGATGGTGAACGCGGCAGCACACACTCATCGGTCCAGTGGCAGAGGCCGTGAGCTTGTGGCTGAGGCAGATAAGAAAGTTCATCGGTGGACTTCAGTCAGCTTCGGTGAACTTGGTTATCATGTGAAAGGTTGTAAACGCACTTGGGAGTCTTCTGGTATTGTGATCGCACACGTGACCAGAGCGTGGCTCTCCACTTAAGAATTGTGGGTTCAATTCCCGCGATGGTGCAACTAAAATGTAGTGGTCAAGTTGTGTTATTGGGACAGCTGCTGATCAGTTGTTAATATGAGACTGTTACTGTAACAGCTTTTCTTTAGTCAATTAGTTATATCGTTGAAAGGAAATGAAATGAAATTTATTGCAAAGTCAAATTTAACATTTTGATCTCATAATAATTGTCCGCGATATTTGAACTGCGATAGCTTGGTTCTTGAGCTGCGGCCTGGTGGCAAACAGACATACAGCAAAGTATTAAAATTTTCTGTTCCTGTTATTTACCCTTGGATGATCATCATCATTTCGGATATGATGTTCACTTCTGGATATAAGCCTCCCTTAAAATATTACATGGGGGATAGTTGCCTATACTCGCCACGTTTGGCAGGCGGGTTGGCGGGCGCATCTACGGGAAAGATGGTTGATGGAGGTGCTACTCTTTTTTTTCGACACCCCACGGATAGGAAACCCTAAAAAGAACATAATTGGACAGTTTGAACATTTTTTTGTGCTGTTTATTTTTGTGTACAGACGGAGATTCAATGAACGAGCGCCGCGACGTGACGCAGACGGCGCGCGTCGAGCTGTGCTGGGTACTGCTGCCAATGCAGCAATGCTGCAATGTATCGGCCTATAATGATGGCATCAGGCGTCAAGGGGCCTGCACTCTGTACTTCATCAGATTTGGATATTGAGTTTATTTGGTGAGCGTAATTGTTTATCTCGTGACTTTAGTGTGAAGACTGTGTATAGTCTGTTTCTATGAACCCTTTTTACAAATCTTAGTTGAGAAGGTACATTGACTGTTTTATACAGTAACCGAGATAAAAGGATAGTTCAAATAATACACCTTATGAAAAGCAATAAGGCGTAAGTAAATAGATTTTCGATTGGTTGTTTTTCATAGTTGAAAATAAGGCTGTAAAAGTCGCAAGTTCAAACTTACTACGTACGTATTACGTACTTATGACGCTGCATACGTTACGAGAAAGATTCCTTCGGGTCATGTATTGGTGAAAGATGATAAAGATTTTGCTAATGATGAACAAGTTTGTGTTGTTGGGTAAAATCTCTACCTACCGTACTATGAGTGATGAGGTTGACCGTCCAGTTATTTCGTAACCGGTAACTCGGACTATATTAAGTCCGTTTTATGTCAGGAGGGCGTTTGACTGGGGGTCTGGGACAATGAACCTTGTGAGTTCCATGTCTATGAAATTGGGTATGGTAGTGGAGTTAGAGATTTTACTAGTTTATTTGTGTTACAGTTCCTACAGTTTTAACATGATTTAAGTAACATGACCCAGGGTATCATTCCATGTCGAAATTTTTTTGATCGAGAATTTTATTTGAAAGATTATTTGAAACAAAATTTTATTGAGATCTGAACTTTATTTTTGATGATTTGTGGAGATTGGTCAGAGTTGGCCGAGCGAAAGGCTCGTGATATTGCAGCTGGTTTTCTCTTTTGCAGAAGCATCACACGGGACGTGTGGCTTATCAGAATGGCCGTGTCGGAGCCGGATATGAATATGGACACAAAACGAGACGGAAGCGCGCCCCCAAGTGGCAAAATGGCGCAACTTGTCTATGGCGCGCTTTGACATGACTTGGGACTTTCTCGACGAGACTGAATTCATTCGTGATTTGGTCGCCAAGTTGAGATGTCTTGAAACGTGTTATGTTTCGTTAGTGTCAATACTTGTAAAGTAAAGTAAAGTGAACTTAAAGTAAAGTAAATTCATAAAGTGTAGTGAATAGTGAATTTATAAAGAAATTGTGATTACGAATAAACAAGTGATATTGTTACTCTGTTCTCTTTTCACGATTTACCCACGAAAGCCCACAGTATCCGAAGGAATGTTATTAAATCATGAGAGCCCTTTCGACATATATAATATTGACGACCTCCGTAGCGCAGTTGGTTGAGCGCGTTGGCGCTCGAACGAAAGGTCGCGGGTTCGAATCCCGCCGAGGGAACAAAAAGTTTTCAATGTTCCTGGGTCATGGATGTGTATTAAATTTGTGTCTAATATAATAAAATCTTAAATATGTGTATATTATAAAAGTATTAAATATATTTCCGTTGTCTGGTACCTGTAACACAAGTTCTTCGGATACTTAGCACAGGGCCAGATTGACGTGGTATGAAGACACATAAAAAAAAAAAAATAGATGATATTATGATACATTAATCCTGATATATTATGAAACAATGTACACCGCCGCGTGTGCCTGTCTGTTCGCGATAAACCCAAAATCTGCTGCACCGATCGTCATGCTTTTTACACCAATGGATAGAGTAGCTCTCGAGGAATGTTTCCGTGTATTAATTGGACCCGGTAGGTGGCACTGCTGTCAGTGCGTCAAGAAACTTAATTCTGACAGTACGTTCTTTTTTTTTTTTTTTTTTTTTTTTTTTTTTTTTTTTTTTTATTGATGTACCTATCGTCGGGACTGCCAGTTTTAAAATTCTAAATAGTTAAATGGATACGATTAGGCAATACGTTGGGATTGCCATCCATCCAGTTTTGGAGATGGTATACCTTCAATGCTGATATGTCTTTCAAAATATCTTTAGTTCCTCTTGTGTTTAGAACCGTTATAACTCTTCCACCACGCGTCTATGACCACCATAAAATAATTTGTAGGGAACAAAATAATCGATAAAAGAAATCAATCATTTTGTCCCTACAATATGTCAGTATTTTTTAATCTTGCGTTTTTGTGATCATGCTCAGGGCGGCGATTCTCATGCCTCGAACTTAGTTCCGAATATTAGTATATCCCGCTCGCACGAGCGGTAAATCTCATTTGCATGAGCGGGACAGACCGATAGTAAAAACTATGTTCGAGACCTGAGAATTAGGGCCCAGTATGCTGACTGAGGTTATTTTGTGGTCGGTAACCCTAAATCGCGTGAATAACTTGTTTTAATGTGGTTTTTTGAATGTCTACGGTGGACCGTCGACATTCGAAAAACTATAGGTAATGAATGTTTGTTACTCAGGGGCTCAGGGCAAGTCAGTAACCCTCTTGTGGCTACGTGTAACACACGAGATCCTCTGCATCGCATTCGGAGACAGCGACAGATGTTCGTTAAGTGGCGACAGGCGATGACGCTAGCGTTTAAAAGCGGAAGGGTGGCGGCGCGGTGTAGTCAATTGGCGCAATTGCCAGTAATTGTGGACGGAATGTCCGGGCAGCGCGACCCCGGCTACTCTACAAATTACTAAAAATAACATACCTATTATACCGTGGTCATCGATGATCCCTCTTTTGTTTATGATTATGTAGAAACTGGAACGCTTTACTGCTCTTCGTTTATTCTTCTGATTAATTTCTTTGCAAGACAGCGTCCCGCAAGTGCCCGCAACTAAATCGTGAACTCGCGCGTACAAGCTGGAAAGATGGCACAAGATCTGAGCCCCTATTCTCATATCTCGAACTTCGTTTCGAATCTCAGTCTGCCCTACTCATGCACAAGTGTTTTAGCGCGGGTGTGAGCGACTGTTGATCGTATAGAAGTTCGAATTGCTTAAAACGGGGGAAGACTGAAGAGTAATGGTTTTGGTAGTCTATATAATACGAGTATGTATTAATATTTGTTCTACTGTCGCCAAAACTGATCTGATTTTATAGAAAGAGGTATCAATAGATTCGGAATAATAGCCCGGGTAACTTTGCTTAGTTTTTGTTACGACGCAAGCAAAAAAACAATTTAGTGGCTATCATAGGAATTACATATTAATTAAATGTTACGTCAAACAAACATCGAAACCAAATTATATTTCCGAATTTTAAAACTTTAAAATGCTCTACTGTTTAATTTGGTTTTTAGCCCTTATAACCGTTTTGTGTGGGAGCACTTAAGCTTGTTCGGCGTCCTTGGAGAGTTTTCATCGCGACACCTTCTCTACACTCGTTATGTATCTGTCGCAGTCATCTAATTAAATCAGCTATTTCATTGAGTGACTAGCGTTTTTATCGAATGACGACATTTAATTGAAAGACTAGGCCGAACATTGATTGTACAATCGTCACTCAACGTCCAATTAGTTAGCGGATTGTAACATAGCCCTTATATGAGAGCGGACATAAAATCAGTCAGGTGACTGAATTTTACCAAAAGCGAATCTATCAACCCCGACTCCACGTAGTACTTGTCTGTCAACCCCTAGAGTGTATATTTAAGCGCATGGGCGAAGGGGCTGCATTTCCCGCAGCGCCGGAGACGTGACAGACCGACATTGTCCCAAAAACAAATCCATCGACTCCACGTAGAACTTGTCTATTTTATCTAACCTCTAAACTACAACTGTAGGGTACAACTGTAGGAGGGTAGGGGGGATTTCCTTTGTCCCCTTACCGCCGTCTCCACCTTTCTCCCCTGTTTTACTCCTGGAAATATCCCGGAAACACAGACATAACCTCAAAACTTCAACCATAAATATCTTCCAAACTAGTAGTCTCCTAAAGGTGGGAGAGTAAGGAGGGTTCTCCCCCTCCCCCTCCTCCCCCTCCCCCTCCCCTCCCTCCACCCCCCAATTAAGAGGGATTTATACTAAATTTTTTCCAGCTCCTCCTTTTTTGGAAGTCAGTTAAAAAATCTGAAAATTATTCGCTAACAAACATAAAAAAAACCTACTTATTCATCGAATTGAGAAAGCTCCTCCTTTTTTGGAAGTCGGTTAAAAAATCGGACTAAATGACGTTCAGTCAATGACTACATGACTAAATGACGTTCAATCAATGTTCAGTCAAGACATTGGACGTTACAATAAACAACTTGACGAGTTGTCCTTTAGTCTTTCAATTAAATGTCGTCATTCGATAAAAACGCTAGTCACTCAATGAAATAGCTGATTTAATTAGATGATTGCGACATATCCATCATTTTGACAACAGTAGGTGGTACTAAGAAATGATCTAGATAAAAATATCAAACAAAACAAAAATTCAAGTTGTACGAATAAATTCTGTAAAAGTTATGTAATTATTATTGCGATTACAGACTCTACACTGGATAATTAGTTTAGCTGTGGCCGCGACTACGTCCGGGTGAAATAGTGACTTTAGGATGTGGGCATGTAGTAAATTTAAAAATATAATTTAACTATTTACGCAGTGGAAACTCGTAAGGGAAAAAAGAAAAATGAAAACCCCCGATATTCACAAACATAATTTATTGATGTTTTGCTTCTATTGGATCGGATTTCGGATCGGATTAGTAGTTTTGAATATTAGCGCTTACAAACATAGTAAATCTTCGGAGTTATAATGTTAGTAAGTATCTATAGATAACATAATATTTGCCGTACCTCATTAGGTTCAGTGCAGGATGTCAATGTTATGTATATCTCGCAGTCATCAGGTTGAATCTGAAAAAAAATATTTCAACATACTGCTATCTGTACAAGCTGTTTGACGCCATTAAATGACCGGGATAGTCATTCAATGAAATAAGCAGATTCAACCAGATGACTGCGACATATAGACCAGCCTATTGTCTGTTTCAAAATCTACTGATAAGTGTCAGATAGCTTATTTCCTTGTGTTCTCTCTGTAAGCAACGACAAAACTTCTGAATAAACTAGTAGCTTCTTTGTTAGAAGATTGTGAAACAAGCCCTTTGAATTTACATTTTACGGTGGGCTCTTCTGTAAACACACGCGTACCTTAATGTATAGTGTAAGTCTTGTCTATACATAGTATGATTCAGACGAAGATTTCAGTGAAACCTTTTCATTATTCTTAAACTCTATTTATTACAAGTACATACCTATCGATGTGCACCTACACAGTGCGTAGATGCGATTAATGTTTAATTTAGTGTTATTCACATGTTTATTATTCTTGAAATTATGCTAGAATTGTTTGTACTTTATAGTTAGTACACGATCACTAATCTGTATATTTGAAGGTAATCTCTTTAATTTTGTTAAAATTTAACTATACCTTATGACTAATTAATATTATTAATGAGACTACTTAAAACATTTCTCGTTGAATATTTAGTACCGAGCAAGAGTATTTGCCAGACTTTAATAATGCATGTAGAAGTCACGATCAGTGCGCACGAGTTGCGCAGGGCGACGCGGAAGTCGCACACACTTCCGCATGCCGCCATCTTGACTGCCTACTTGCGAGATTCTCCCGCTGATCTTTACTGTTAATGGTTCAACGGACTTGTTTAATATTACAGTAAATTACAAAGATTTCACCTAGTTGCAATTAAACCTGAAATATCTTTGTTACCTGATATATCTTATGTGTGTCTGAAATTCCTGTGTTGCATAGCTACGTTTATAGAATTTACTAATCTAACAAGTAATTTAAACCACTATTATGTCCATAGCAATCATTTTTAACGATGTATATTAAGTGTGGTTAGGACAATGGTATACCTAATGGTAAAAAAAATCTAGAAACGAAAAAAAGAAAACAAAGGAACGCTGCGTAGGTGCAAAAATCGCCGCCGAAATCCATTGATTACGTTCGTTAATGCAATCAGCTAATTTACATGTGCTTTACATAGTGCAATAACTATGTGAACTGCATACAACTAGGCTCACCCTCTCTTTCTAATTAGAGTATATGTGGTGGAACAAAAAGAGACGACCTAGTTTCGAGACCGGTCGCGCGAGATCGGGTGCGCACCGTTGCACATATTACGTGTTAGAAGATGAGGTTATACTAACGGAACATACCGATGTGAATTTTCTCGCCCTAATAGCTTTTTGCGCGGTTTTTCCGATTTTGCAGCGAACAGCGATGTAACTTGTGTAACGATTGCTTGTTCAGGCTTAAAGATTAATTATGTTCATTACGTTGTTGCTTAAAAAATAAGCACACGTTGCAATCGAAGTACCAACACTACCAACCATTACTCGGTTGCTTTACGACAATAAGTCTCAAGTGGGTAGTGTAATTTTATAGTCGTCTTGCTGTTTTCAAAGAGATTTCATAATAGCGTCGGGTCCGATAAAGCTTATGGGCTTAGGTAACTTTGTGAGCTTTTAACAGGCTTAGATAACTTCCGAGATGCGACAAATTTGCAGAGCTTGTGGTGATGAAATATGAATGTTAATAGATTATGTTACAAATTTTTGTTTCAAATTGGATACTAAAACTGTTGCGGAAATGTTTTGGTCAGAGACAGACACAAGTGTTGCATCATTAAAATGTCTGTTTAGGAAACATAGTACATACAATTTGTGGAGAAGTAAATGCTTTTCAGGAAGCGTAGTATGACCAGGGCCTCGATTCTCGTGGCTCGTAGGTACTTCGTTTGAATGACTATCCCGCTCGTACGCACGTAAAACAATGCACGTGCGAGCGGGACAGACTGACAATAGAAACGTTATTCGAGTAATGAGATTCAGGGCGCAGCAATGATACGGTTACTTCAAGGGACGAATAGACAACATAACAGATTGTGAAAGCAAATGTTGTTCCTGCAATCTGTTAGTATTTTTTTCACTGCAGTTACAATTTTCAGTTCGAAAAGTAAAGGTATGTATTTAATGTCGCGGGCACAGCTAGTAAAATACAAAAGCCGTTGAGATCGAACTGATTCGATGCTCGATTGTGTCGGGAGTGAGCCTGCTGGAAGGTAGTGGAGAGGCGAGAAGGCAGCGGCGGAGCTGCGTACCTACGTAATCCCTGCAGCGCTCGGCACTTCCTGAAGGTGGCGCAAGCGTGCGAATGTCGGCCGCCGCCGAGCATTTCGCGCCACTTTCGTAATCCGTTGCGTGGTGCGACCGGCCGCCTTGCCTTGCCAGTTGCCCGCAGGAAGTAAAAGTTCGAAGGTAAGAAAGTAGGTCCCCGATGTAATTGGCAACGCGCCTGAATACTGATGTCCGCGGTATAAATAGGCTGAGCACCTGTAATCGACTGAATCAGGATGTGTGAAAATAATAACTGTTAACAAAATTAAAATTTTGAAGTAACCTCCGTATTGCGAAACAGTGAGTTATTATGATTCGATCTGATTGGGAGCTACGATGCATCCTCTCTGTTTTTTTCAGGGGCTTAAAGTGATATCTGGCTTGTGCAGAAAACAACGATGCGATATCATAATATCGCGAAATAAATACCTAGTTACAAAAATGCCTTGCTGTAAGGAACCAAGGATTTTTTGTAACTGGGTATTTAAAAGGTATTGATAAAATAGTTGCAAACTTGAAATGAAATTTTATGTAGCTACTTAAAATATTGATAGGAAAATATAGAAAAAAATTACAGAATATAGATTTTTGGTTCGCAGCGTTGCCGCGTAGAGTCGTACGGACTAGTTAGTTCATATTATATTTATTTTGTAGGACGCAATGACGTCACAAACGTTATTAGAAATGTCATATTATGTGTCTGTCTGTCCGTCCATCCTCCTCGAGAATAAGGAATTAAGAAATCACAAAATAAACAGATAAAATAAATTTAGTAGGATTATATCTACGTTGTCAGTATTTGGTAATTATAACCTGTAGTGCTTTGGTAATGCATATTATATCTATACATATAGTAGGTGTACTAATTTAGGCCGATATTTAGGCAATAGACATACTAAACGCGTGTGATATCACGTATTTATCACGTGTTGCCGTACTGATTACTGGTTGTATGACATAAGTTGCGTAGGCGAACGCCCCACCGTATCTACTAAGCCTGATTCAATTTTTTTATTGCACTTAAAATACACCAACAATAGCAGTTTTTAATTCATCATCATCATTATCACTTCGCTCATTTTTGAGATCTTGAATAAGTTATTTTTACGTACATATTTTGTGTTGTGTCTATATTACGCCATCACTTAAAAATAATATATTGTATTATTAACGCGTAATAGGATGTAATAGGATCTCTTGTTTCTAAGTTGATATGTACAAGACGTATTCATTTTCCTTGTACGAAAAAATATTTCTAAAATCAGCAAGAAATAGGTAGGTATGTCTAATGCATATTCGCATATTTTAAAATATAACTAATTATGTTATTTCTCGTTAAAGTGACCTGAAAATGCTGAAGTAAGAGGAAATTTCAGTCGTGTTCAAAGGAAAGCGGAAACCGGAAACCGGAAACGTAGTAAGGGTTAGACCGGAGACGACGCCCGTTTCCGGTGGAAGCGCGGCGCCAGGAAGGTGGATAGATGGAGTAGATAAATATATCGACGCCATATTGCCACCGATCGATAAATCCGATCATCGTTTTCCATTTTCATTTTCCTACTAGCTGTAGAATTTAGCTAGGCCGAGGTGTACTCGTAATTAAACTATAGTACGTCTGAGATAAATGTAACCCAAACGTAAACAAAGCTGTCTATGACACAACCATAGATTAGTCAGGGATGCCAATTAGCCAAAATTTATTCAGTGATTATTGTTGGCTGCATAGACCACGTTCTACAGTCGGCGGTGTCAAAAAAGCGTATTTTTACTGTGAAGGTTTTTCATTTGCTGTTTAAATATGTTAATTATTGTCTAAGTGTTATAAAATGTGTTGGATAATGAAGTATGATCATGTGAAAGTGTTGATAAGTGAGCACAATAAGTGAGTAAGTTAGAATTTCGATGTTTTCGGTTTGTTTACCTTTAGGTTAAATTTATCAGGGACGAACTATAAGTACTAGACAGCAATAGACTTTACGAATACCACAATGTAGGTAATAAAACGAATTTGAGTTTTGCATTTATCTAGCCCGTGGTTTGTTAAAAATAATGTACTGAATTGTTACTCATAGGTCTTACGAAATGTACCTACTAGTACCTACAAGTACCTACCTAGATCTACTAACAGCTATGGTGTATTTTGTCTGTAATTGCGAATAAGACTGTATACAGTATTGGACAAACCTCAGTGGTAAAGAATGTTGTTACATTATAAGAAAGTCGTATCTTTTCATTTTTTTCATTTTGGAAAATAAAGGAAAACAAATTGGAAGATGAATTCGGACAGTTTTTCATCTGGTGTGACTTTGAACAAAATTATATTTTGGTTATCAGTAAATAAAGTATTTCTTTGTGTTAAAGTTTACATACTCACGTTACGTTACTCACTCCTACATTACGTGTATATCCGATCTGTTACTACTTACTAGTGTACTAGTGTTCGATCATTTAACAATTACCCCATTGTAGGCAAAACTACCCTCACTTTGAGTAATAGTTTATTGCACTATAGTCACTGAAGCTACTAATGAAAATGAAATTAAAAATCTTTTATTTCCAAAAAGGTTAAAAACTAACACTTTCAGAATTGTCCTACATGGATGACCTACCACCGGTTCGGGGACTAACCCGGCGAGATGAACCGGCGTAAGAAACTCTAGTAAAGTAAAACTAAAGCAATTACAAAGTGAAAAGTGAATATGTACAATAATTTCACTTTAATGCAAATATTACACACACACACAGAGCGTCATAATGTTTACAGATAAACTATTATCTAATAATTGTAAATAAAGTAAAAAAGAAGAAAATTTTAAAAGATCGAAAAACTTGATGGAATATTATGGTACTATTTATGTGTCTATGTACTACGTACGTATGTATGTATGTATGTCTGTACCTTGACACTATTATGAGCAAACGCGTAGGCTGATTTTGATAAATGTGACACGTTGTTATAATTGCTTCAAAAAATTAAAAATGCAATTATAATGTGAAATTTG
This sequence comes from Celastrina argiolus, assembly GCA_905187575.2. Classification (NCBI taxonomy): domain Eukaryota; kingdom Metazoa; phylum Arthropoda; class Insecta; order Lepidoptera; family Lycaenidae; genus Celastrina; species Celastrina argiolus. The sequence continues at coordinate 9,514,803 of LR994599.1, read as the reverse complement.
ATAAAAAAAATTAACGAACTATGTCGTTGAAAATGTGTTTAAAAATATTTTTTAAGTATGTAGGTAGTCCGTATATTCAAATTTCAACTTCTACACCACTCGTTCGAGTGACTTTTAATCGAACTATTACGAATATAAGTTTTAAGAATTAACAATTTGTGTTTCGCTTTAATCATATTATATGTTCTAAGGTGTTTTGATTTTAAAATAAGGAGATATGTTACATAATTTCGAATTTTTATTCCATATATGATTAATTACTAATATAACTTATTAAGTACTACTAACACTTATGAAAAATCTCCTTCAATGTTTTTTTTAAATTGTGTTGTATGGTTTTTTTTTTGTATTTAGGACAGACTAGTGGAATGGCAAAACAAGTAACGAATACCTCGCGCGGTGCGATACAAGGAAGGAAACATGTTGATATTTAGCGACGCGCCGCGATCGTCGCGCGCGCGACCGGTCCTGCAAGTGTTATTCCGAAACGAGATGCCTCGGACTTTCCGGCCACACTATTTTTACTTATTGCTCGTCTCATGCTACGTCCAAAGGACGGCCATTTGTTGACGGACGTCGTCGAAGGTCACGTGGAAACTTCGCCTTTCAGACGAGTTTGAGGAGTAACGAGAAACGACAATTGAATAAGGAAGCCCGTAGCTGGTACGGACGAGGAATCTTTTGTAGGCTCGGAATAGTCGTGTATGGTAATTATTTGCATAAATAAGTATATTTATGTAGGATTTACATTATAAATAGGTATCACGCAGCGTTAAGTGAGATGTGGAGTCCAACTTTGCAACTCTTGTCGCTAATTGGTTTGATCTTCTCAGGTTAAAATTATCTACTGTTTCAAGACAATTAAAGAGGAAGGTTTATTTACTAAAAGTTTAAATACCTACCTGTATTTTTACAAAAATCTTGTAACAAGAGAGATTTTTAAAATCCTACTGCTTAAGTAATCTGCTAATTGGAACAGAGAGCTATAAACGTAAGCATTTAGTTGCTTCGCCCTTTAAAATTAAAATCCATCTACATATTAATTAGGTTCCTTCGGTCAAGAATTGTGGTCATTTTTTACTTTTACAGCAATGGTCGATATTTATGAGCATCGATGTAACTTAAGTGACCTCTATATAGGTCAAAGTCAGACGAAGAACACATTCATAAGACCATTCTAAACATTATTACCTTTTTTTTCTTAGGTATCTTTACTCCAAAGTCGATACTAGCAGCGTTTTACCCTGAAATAAAACGCTTATTAAATACTTACCTTATTCGAATGTTATAATTTGAGAGAGGTTGTTCCTTTCCAAGCCGGTCGACGTCTAAGTTGACCCTAAATCCGCCAGGCGAGGGTTGTGACTTTTTTCCACTAGCAAGTTTAGGATACTCTGTGAAGTATGAGCTGTCATCTGTCACAATCCCTGTCATTCTCATTTGTCGAAAATCACCAGGCAGAAATTGTATATAACATTCGAATAAGGTAAGTATTTAATAAGCGTTTTATTTCAGGGTAAAACGCTGCTATTAAATTCTGTACGTTATTCGAATGTTATAATTTGAGACGTGTTTGTTATCGCCTGGTGGGGTGACACCAATGTGATATATGATTAAATTAAAGCTTGAGATTAGAAAAGAATATTAAGATTTAAACAGAGAATTAAGTAATTAAGAGTGGTGAGTGGGATCAAAACAACATTGATATTTGAGATCAAAATGGAAAATAGCATAATTTCAACATCTGTGATTAAAAGTAGAACATAATATTGACAACATACCCAAGATTTTAGTTCACCGGTTCAAACATCCTTGTGACAGTGTTTGCAGTAGACTCTGGCATGACTTGACGCTTATAATAACGAGCAAAAGTATTTTCTGACTTCCAATTTCCCCTTGCCATTATTTCATCCAATGGGAAATGGTCAGCCCAATTTTTAGAAGCCACAGCTGATCTAAAGCTTCCCGGTGTAGCTGTTATGCCTGCTTCTGATAACAGTGTCTTTACCCATCCTGCAATAACTGTACGACTAGCAGGTTTAGCCTGACCTCTGAGGTTTACAAATAAAAATTCGCAATTTGCGGAGTTCCTTCTAGCTTCAACTATCTTTATAGTTCGCTTGACCCATATTACTGGATCAAGGTTAGAGTTGGTTGGGTTGGACCTTAGTCTCCATCCTGATTGCCTGTGAGAACTGTTGTCGGTTTTTGAACCAAACACAGGCCAAAAAATTATGCCTTTTCTATCTTCTATTAAGTGCTCCTGGTCCACTGCCAACAATGTAAGGTCATGTATTCGCCTACCTGAACACAGTAAAAGTAGTGACGCTGTATGTCTACATACCTCAAAAGAATTATTAATATCTATAGTTAACCTGCTCATGTATGATGCTAAGAGATCTATGTTCCATATGGGAGGTTTTCTTTTAGGAGGCTTTCTTAGGGATATTGACCTAAGGACATGCTGAACTAAGGTATGGGAGCTTAGTCTACCAGCTTCTTCTGTGTCGCATAAGGTAGATACCACTGATTTATGTAGCAAAATCGTATTGTACGACAGTTTTTCCTTAAGGTGAAGATCTGCTAAGAACCTTGCTAGAATGGACCCATTTGGCTTTGTTGGATCCACCGAGTGTATTTGTGTCCAGCTTAGCCATCTTCTCCAAGCTACTTTATAAGTTTTCCACGTTGAAAGTCGCCAAGCTGATTGCAACAATTGAACTTGATCTTCGTTCCAGTCAGTTAAGCTCCCAGACCAGCCCCACATTTCCATATTTCCAGCGTCATTTCTGGAGTGTTCGGTGGCGGTAGTCCTGTCCCTGTATCTACCAAGCATTGGCTGAGATTGTTGACAGTGAACGGGGCCGCTAGAGCCCTCGCTTTCAGATCTGGGCGCCAAAATACTTGCTTCCATCGTGGGACTGCAAGGAGATAGGTTCCGCACGATTTGTTCAGGTGTAGTAACACTTTGGGAATCAGGTAAGGCGGTGGAAATATCCACGCTAGCCGATAATTCCAAGTCCGCGAAAATGCGTCGTGAAACACGGCCAGTGTGTCCGTCAAGTCTTGTGATACATAGTCTCTTACCGTGTGTGCTGTTCTTGATGCAAAGAGGTCTATTTCTGGGACTCCGAATCTTTTGAACACTTGCTGCATTCCGTTCGGTAGAAGATGCCATTCTGGTGGTAGACGATGGCGAGATAGATGATCTGCGTGAACATTGTATTTGCCGGGCAGGTAATGAGCTTTCAGATCTATCTGATGTTGGCTCAGAGTGTAGAAAATTTCCCTTGTCAGGTTCATTAATGTCGTTGATCTTGTGCCCCCCTCGTTTCTCAAATGGGCTACGACCGTGCGGTTGTCGCACTGGACAAGTACAGTGGATTGACTTAGGTATTGACCGTAGGACTGTAGAACTTTCAAAACTGCTAGCATCTCTAATTTAGGTTGCAGTGCGCTTTCTGTTCTCTCTTCGACCAGGTCCCTGACAGAGGAAAGCTGTCCAAATGTGCACCCCAAGCTAGATCGGATGCATCCGTGGCCAGAAAATGTGTTGGGGGTGCCACATGGATTGGGGAGGACAGTTTGCAATTCTGTAGCCACCACCTTAACTCTTGTATTGCCATTTCCGGTAAAAGATGACTTTTCGATGTCGGGATCTTGGTGATTGTATTCAAAAATTGTAGCAGAGCTCGGAAATGCAATCGTCCTCTGGGCACTACGAAGCTTGCGAAATTCAGAAGCCCCACGAGACTTTGTAGCTCTTTCACAGAAGATTTCCTTCTTTTCAAAGTGGTTGAGATTTTCGCGGTAAGGTGCGTTACTTTTACTTGGGGTAAGTATTTTTTGTTGGACGAGGGGTTCCATTGAATACCCAAAAATGTGAGGTCTTTCTGAGGTAATATCAAGGACTTTTCGAATTTTATGTTCCAGCCCAGATACTGGAGTCTGTCTATTAACATCTTTACATGGGTCTTCAGGATTGATTCGTCCTGATGAACTACAAGGAAGTCGTCCAGGTATACTACTATGCGCAACCCTTGATTCCTCAAAGTTTGTGCTATCCAGTTGGTTAGTGATGAAAAGGCCTTCGGCGCCGAGCTGAGGCCAAACGGGAGGCAAGTCATCTGAAGCAGCTTTTCTTTGTATAGTATGCGAAGAAATCGCCTGTGACATTTGGCAACGGGTAAATGGAAATAAGCCTGTGAGAGGTCGATTTTGCACATCCAATCTCCCGGCTGTAGGAAGTCGGAAACTCGATACTGGCTTATCAGCCCGAACTTGCTTGTGCTCACATATTTGTTCAGAGCCTTCAAGTTGAGCACTGGACGGTCCTGGCCGTCGCTTTTGGGTACGAGAAACATGGTCGATATAAAACTTGGAGAGGGGCGGGTTTCCTCTAATACTCCTTGTTCTATCATTTGGGATATCGTAACCGACATAGCTTCGGTTTCCACCGTGCTGTAAGATTGTCCTCGCAGTTTCGGGAACACTAGAGGCGGCTTCTGAATGAAAGGTATGCGGTACCCATTTATGAACTGAAGTAGAGTGTCTGGAGCTCCCAGTTGCTTCCATTGTTCTAGATACCCTGCTAACTGTCCCGCTCTGAACTTGTGGTAGTCAATACTTCCGCATTCTCTTACTGGTGTAGGTGGATGTAGGTGCTGACCGTTTGCGGGTACCACTGATGTATTCTTGTGGTTTGTTTTGTGTACCTCCTCGAGGACGAAAAGTACTTTTTGTGGAGTAACCTGTACGTGGGTAACGGTTCATATTATTCTGTCCCTGTGGGGGATGATTTTCTTTAAAACCCTGCGAGGGTTGATAAATAGAGCGCGATGGCGCATTGTACATAGGGCCCTGCGAGGGTTGAAAAATAGAGCGTGATGGTACATTGTGCATAGGGCCCTGCGAGGGCCCTCGACTATATGATGTCCCCTGCGGGGGGAGCTGTGCTCGAAATTGAAAATTGTCTGATTTGTTCAATGGCATAAACACCTTTCTGACACCTCCACTCTTCTCCAGTGCCGAAACAAAAGGACTTGGGTCAAACAAAAACTCTGTAGTCGGAGGTATCTTCTTTAACATAGCCTTGATCAGAGGATCTCTTACAAATTTTATGATTGCATCTCTCCTCATTTCAATCACTTCAGCACGGTGCCCACAGACTATTTGTAATAGGTCAGATGAAACTTTAAAATAATCACCAGTTGCAAAAACATCCTTTATTTTTGACTGTACAGCATCCCTGGAAATATCAGAACTTGTCTCTGCCCATTGAGAGAATTCATGAAGGCAACCCCTGAGTGCTTCATTTTGTTTAAGTACACATGAAGTTAGTGCAGCAAAGGTTTTATCATTATATGCAAGGTGGCGGAGGGAATCATAAGTCTTCACCTCCTCATTTGCCTCCAGCTCTGTAAAACCTGGCGCATGGTTGTATAATTTCTGGGCTTCAGAATATCGGACCTCAGCCCACTCTTTCTCTCCAAGGTGCTGCACTTGGGCTAACTGTTTCAGTAACGTGTCACTAGTTTTAGGAACTGCGGGTTCCTTTAATTTTGTTGTTAATTCAAAATTAAGCGCCAATCCAGAGGGAAAGGGCTGTTGACTAAGTGACTCATCAGGATCTTCCAGGCCCAAATCTAACACATCTCCATCCAAATCGTAATATGGTTTTTGTGCATTATAGACTTCTTGTCTTAACTCTTCTATTTGACTCCGCATAATAGACAACTCAGATTCCCCTTTATGAGGTTTGCTGCGACGTCTGCGTCGGCGACTCCGCTTTTTTGGCGGTGAGGAGTGAGGTGAACTTGAGCTGGTTCCATCCTCACTGGATGAACTTGAACAGATTCCATCCTTACTAGTCTTGTCCATGCTATAGAAATAAAATGTAAAGTCTGCTAAATAAATAAAGAACTTATATTTAGGAAATAAAAAAATTAGTACATATTATGATATATAGCCAAGGTAATTTGTTGTTTTATAGTAAGGAGCTTATTTGTTATAATGCAAAAACAAAAAGCCTTTTTATCAAAACTGCAAACTTTAATTATGTTAGCTTGTATGTACTTATTGTTTTGCTGAAAACAATTTAATATTATATTGTTTTTGCCCATTTAGTATTATGCCCCAATTTAAAAGCAAATATCATAATGAAATAATCTTTCAAGTATAACAAGAGCTTGTGAACAGGTTACGACAAGCTTGCACATGCGTTAAATTGTTTTTGTTAGGTACCTACGCACATGTAAAAAGAAGCATTAAAAAGCTGTGCCTGTTAATGTTTCGGTACACTAAACTTACTGCATAAATAATTAAATTGTAACTATTCTTAAAATAAGCAAACTTGCATTGTATGTGAAAAACACGTTTTTCAGAAATGCGTGAAGGCGTGGGTCATACACTATTTTTGCAATAGCTCAAATTTTTCGAACGACTGAACGTTTATTGCATTTATAGCTTGTAATAAAATAAATTTGAGCTACTTACGCTTATTTTTCAGTATTTTCACTAATTTTAATTCACTTTTAACTTACAGAAAAAATTTTAACCGTCGTTTTCCGGAAGGAAAAGTGACACCAATGAGAATGACAGGGATTGTGACAGATGACAGCTCATACTTCACAGAGTATCCTAAACTTGCTAGTGGAAAAAAGTCACAACCCTCGCCTGGCGGATTTAGGGTCAACTTAGACGTCGACCGGCTTGGAAAGGAACAACCTCTCTCAAATTATAACATTCGAATAACGTACAGAATTTAATAATAATAGAAATGTTTGTTTCGACGCGCTAATCTAAAGAATTAGCTTTAGATTTGATTTGAAAATTCTTTCTATGTTGGATAGCCTACTGAGGAAGGTTATATAATCATAATATTAACGCTAAGCCAATAGGTAAGAACTCCAATGAAGGTTTTAAAATCGGAAGTTTTATCTTATTTCACTATTTCACGCGGACGATCGCGGATACAGCTAGTATTAAATATTTTTTTTTTGTTTCTAGGACTTAGGTCTAAAATAACTTGTACCTCATTCGAGACTAATAGGATGAGCTTTGGAAAAAGTGAATTGAGAAGTGAGTTGAGAAAAATTGAGACCAATAATTGACTAATCGGTAGCGTTAGCCTTCGGAGGATGACTGCCTGTCCTGAGACCAGTGGGACAATAGAAGCGATCATTTTACGCCTAAACTCTCATAATACTAGCACAGTGGACTTCATTGAGATTCGGGACTAATAGAAGTATTGGATGACCGAAGAAGTGTATTGAGTGGATATTTTGCGGCTCGAGGACTAACGAACACTTCGGTATGGTTCATTTTCAAAGGCAGTGTCGTCTGACCTACGACCATCAGGACTATAGAATATAATATATATCTATATCTTATATATAAAAATGAATCGCTGTTCGTTAGTATCGCTAAAACTCGAGAACGGCTGAACCGATTTGGCTATTTTTGGTCTTGAAATATTCGTGGAAGTCCAGGGAATGTTTAAACGGTTTTTTTTTAATTATTTGTGTGCTCAACGAAGTGGGCACGGGTCAGCTAGTAGGTTATAATAAATATATAGGTTTCTGTCGCTTCGGAATTACTTCTACGTTATAGGCCCAAGCAAACTCTAGCTCGATCTCTATGCCGATATAGAATGTCGTGTAGACTCTTACTTGCCGAATTCATAATATGAATGGTTTCCAAGGGAGAAGGAGTGACTGGAGCCTTACCACGAGATCTAGTGTAAAAATCTCTATAAAATTTAAAAAAATAAGAAAATAATAGCAGTATTACTGTAAATAAAATTCAAAGATCTAAAGATCTCGTGATAAGGCCCCATGTAACTGAAAGCTATAATATTAAGTTAATATTAAGACTTTACAGTGAACTGTGAAGAGTTTTACTTTTGTTTAAAAATTGTATTGTGAAAAATACTTATTTTGCTGTCAACTGTGAAAAATAACAAAAAGTAATATTGCTATCACATTTATTGTTAAAAAAAAAATGATACGATTTCGTAGTCGTCCTTGCGGTGCTAGGAAATAAATCTTAATAAAGATGAATTACAATTTACCTACAAAGAACTGAACACAGTAGTGAATAATTTATAATGAAAATTAGATTTTTAATTACAAGGAAAACTTAAATTTAATTACTTAATGACGTAAAAGAACATTTTCCGCGAAATTGAAATTTTTACAAAATGAGGATGGGGGACTAGTAAGTAAGTATAAAGCGCTTATTTATAAGTCAATATAACTTGATAATTGACTAATTAAATAAGACTTCGTGGATAATTAAAATTAGGACAGCATTATATTTCGATTAAAGGGTAGTTTAAGCAATTACAAGAAGTTTGAAAATCATCGATGTAATTTTCATGTGATCGATGATTTCTAGATGCGTAAGCCCTAATTTCATTCTGAATTTCTGTCTGCCTACTGATTTTCAGAATTCAAATATTCTACTAAAAAATGTGAAATAAATAATAACGCCAATGCTCTGTGCATTCCGCCATATGACTGGTAGGTACTGTTAAAAACTTATCAGATCAGATATTAAGTAAATATAATGATCTAAGGATTACACAGATCTCATCTAAAGCCAAGCTTCAATAAGTAACGCTACTTCACAACCTCTATATCTTAGTAAAATTATGTGGATGACCATTTGGCTCGCAAGAAAATATAATGAAGAATCAAGAAACAAGTTGCTGCGAGCATGCGCACGCTGCGTGACATCCAATTGGTCGAGATTGCGCGTTTCCGCCGCCAGTCGCACTTCCGGTCGATACAAGACTGGTACCGGACTTGTTAACGGTCAACGGACTCTCCGGCTCTACATATTTTAGCGGTGGGCTAGATGCGAACAGGTTCCATATGAATTAGATAGGTAGTCCCACTTAATCAGCGCCATATTCAATTTCTTAAAACTGAGAGAAAGTGCACAATTTAATGCGTTCGAAATTTGAATCAATGTTTCGTTTACTATTCAAATCGATAGAGTGGATATACAAATACATTGTGTCTCCTCCTAAATAGGTAGTTCTGAGATCGAACTGGTATATTTTGTCAATACCTAGGTAGGTATTGACAAAGTTTTTTTTCGATTAGGTATCGAATTAGGAATTCTAAAGTTTGAAATGTATGCTTATGAGCTCAATTCAACAACTCTTTTAATTTAAACTCTTTGCATATTTTAATAGGTACAACGAATAGTGCACTTTAAAAACAGTTAACGACAATATAAAGTAAGTATAGAGCTTCTTTATTACATATTAGTTAGTATTTAATTATTAAGTAAAAAAATCTAAATTAAGGTCAAAGGTTATTAGGTAGTAAACTCTAAAACATTTCATTTAATACTAATCAGGACTATCGTGTACCTAATAGAATCAGGTTTAAAATTTTCACCCCTTTCTTTTAAGGGTCAAGGTAGTTAGTAGAGTACCAACTAGTACCTACTACTTACCTACCTAGTGGCGATAGTTTAGTTTAAAAACTATAAAGTAACCTGTTAAATGTTAATAGTAAATAATTATGAAAGTATTTGAAATTTTTTGAAAACAAAGTCGTTAAAATCGTGCTCTTTATGGTAATAGACATAGATATCTACTTATTAAAAACCAGATTTTATTTATGTCTACCTGCGATTTTTTCTTGTTTAGCCGGATACACAAGAGATTAGAATAAGTATTGCAAAAATTGGCTGAAATCTGCGAAAGGTGTGTAAATCGAATGTGGTACTTAGTGTTTTATAATTAATGGCATATTATTTAAGCTTTTAGTTGTTCTCATGATGATTAACATTTCAGGGGGCTGATTCAAGATGCCATCGCTAATTATCGCTCACAAAGTTCGATTACAAAATGTATGGGATTTGACATAAGCTACGCTAAATGACATACCAAATCGCGAGCGCAGCAGCAGCAGGCTTCGTTCGCGTGGTTTTTGAGTGACTAAGGGCGTGTTTCACAAAGCAATGTTAAAGTTAACGCCATGTTAAAATATCATGCCTTCTCATTCATTGACAGGAAATACGAGAGGGATAACATGATATTTAACGAAGTATTAACTTTAACATTGCTTGGTGAAACACGCCCTTAAGCCGTTTATGCAGCGCATGCAACGAAAGTCCCCAAATGTGAATAATTTTCTCCGTTTTTGCAACATTACGCACTGATGCTTCGCTCCTATTGGTCGCAGCGTAATGTTATATAGCCTAAAGCCTTTCTCTATAAATGGACTATCCAACAAAAAAAAGTATTTTTCAAATCGGACCAGCAGTTCCTGAGATTAGCGCGTTTAAACAAACAAACTCTTCTGCTTTATTATATTAGTATAGATATTCCCTCTGCCCCTTTTACGACTTCCACGGTAAAGATGGTTGATGGGGTGGTGCTATTGTTTCTCCAGCACCCCAAAAATATATTTTAATACATTGAGAATTTTTCTTGGATCTATATTTTCATTTTCTACATACTTGTAAACACTGTAAATGATGTAGGAAGATATATTGCCACAGTAATCGTTGTGTTTTATAGTTTTTGCTACAGTGTCTGCTTAAAGTGTTTTTATCAGACTGAAGCTAGGACATTTCAAAACTATTCCACTGCGCAACATTAGACGAACCGTTAATAAAACGTAGGGGGACCAAGCGTGAGCCAGTCCCTGGAATCACATAACAAAAGATACATATATTCTACTTCCTATGATGGTGAGTGCAAGATGTTTGCTGGTAGCCATTTATTGGATCATTAGATTTTTTAATTTAATTTTAACTACAAGGATATATAACTATAAAGAAACGCCCTTGACTACATTTAGTTAGGTTTACATAATATTATACATCCAAAAGTTTCGATATATTTATTTTCGGAGCGCAATGTCAAACCTTAAATTAATGGTTTATCGCGGTGATTTTTTTCAACTCAAAACATGCTTTGTACTAATGTGTTGTTGCGGTGCGACGTTGCGCCGCGATTAAGATGAATGCGCTTGTAACCCTCGGTTATTTGGTGTCTATGAGCGGCGGTCCCCACTGTCTATCAGACGATATGTCAGCTCGTTTACCAGTCTTGTTCTATAAAAAAAATTATAACCTATGTTAACAATTAATACCTCACTTGGAACACTTCCAACTCGTTAATTTCGTTGCGGGTCTAAAACGGTTCTAGCATCACCCCTATGATCATATCAAAGGGTTTTTCGTGATTGCTCATCAGTTACCACTGTAGTTACCACAGTCACAGTCGATCCTGGATACACCGGCCCCTGATTTTAGATGCCATCGCTATTCATCTCTTACGAAGTTCGAAAATAAAAATGTATGGAATTTGACATAAGCTTCGCTAAATGACGAGCGAATTCGTATGTCATTTAGCGAAGCTTATGTCAAATTCCACACATTATGTTTTCTAACTTCGAAGACAATAAAGAGCGACGACATCATCAGGGCCCAGGTGTTGTAGTAGTGAGAATGTGTACCTTTCCCAGTTTTGCCAGTTAAATGTTGCAATTGCCAGTTAAAAAAAAGATGGTCTTAATTGCTTGAAGCGTGGTCACCTCATCGAAAGGAAATAGCTGAGAGTAGCGAGGCGCGATCGAGTAAGCGGAGCGGAAGTGTCGGCCGTTCCCACGGACACTCATCCGTTACTTCACCTCGAGTCTCGGCCGCCGACGTACCTCACTCCCGGATCTGGTTCTACACAGCTTCGTCGGCCATTTTTTCTTTATTTAAATTAGTAATGTCCGTGTAAAAGTCACCCGCCCACGCTTCTAGTAAACACACGCGTATGACCACTATACAAATGGTTTTTTTACTACGGAAGAATATATAAAATGGCAGATTGATAACGAGTATCAGTATTGTTGACAATTTCAACGATGGTCAAATGGTCATATAAAGTGTGCAGTTAGACTGAGATGATCCGGGCTGTAATTTCTGCCAATATTTGCATTGTAAACAACACTAACTATTTCCTTCGCTAATCATACTAAGTACGGAATGATATAGATGGACGTGGGTTTCCTTGTGTTTACAAAATCTTGTTTACAAATCAGTCTCAAGTCACTTCAATGTCGGGTCAATTCGTCAGTCACATCAATGTCGTCGCACAGAAACTTAGACGTATGTTTAACGACTCGCCCACAGCAGTTGTGTTGATCTCATTGTTTAGTCTACACCGCCGACCAAATAGTTCCTAACTAATGGAACTAAATATTTGGAAGGTACCAAATACAATGCGCCTAATTCATTCCTGGAACAAACCAGTCTTGTTCGGTCTATTGCGGTTTCTACACCAGTCAAAGTCCTCATGTAACTTGTTACATCAGCTCTACAATATGTTTAATAGATCTTAATTCTACTCTTGTATTCATAATAATGTGTAGATTACTGGAGTTATAGATTTCATACCTACTCGAATTATTTGTTATGTGGATAAGAAGCTAGCGTAAGAAATGCTATTGCAATAAAAAACCGATTAATATGTTTGTTATCGCGGTTAAACTTATACCTACCTCTTGTGACAGTAATAAAATATTCACTTCCTAAATATATGTGTTTCCAATTTAGCCAATCATCGTTAAACTTTTAAATATAGAATCAACGACGCGACGGTTCGAAATTAGAATTCAAACGGGTTCCTAGTTCCTACCGAGATTGTAGAGACTTGAGTAAAACTCGTTTGAATGTTTGCTTAGTGTTAGAATCCTACTTAAAGGGGCTTAATAGGTTACTTGACTTATACCTACTTCATTTTATACATCAAAGGAGTAGTTTAGGCATAATCAAAATGAGACAAAGGAAAATAAAGCTACAAATAAGTATGTTCTTGATTTAAACTGATAGTATCACATAATTATTTCATACTCGTAGTACTGGACCGCAGTTAGTCAATGTAGGAACTATACTAATTGTTAAATGCAAATAAAAGCAATTTGAACCTGTCAATTGTCATAATACACTATAAAAATTGCACACACAAAAAATCTTCTTAAATTTTGAAAGAGGATCTAAGTCTAGATATTATACTAAGCTATCGATGGACTTTATTAAAGAGAGCGTTTTTGACAAAGAAGAATTAAAAATAGTTTTTTTAGGGACCATTATTCACCAGGACGTATACGCTAATATGGTATGGTGTCGTTGTGCCTATAAAGTCATCTCGAACATCGCAAATCGGTAAAAACGCATAAATATCCCCCTATCGTTAAGACTATTTCTCGTGCCATTATAATGACCTCAGATTTTACATGTACTAGTTATAAGTGCGAAAACAACATTTTCAATCAAATTCTGTTTTGTATCATGTATGAACTTAGGGCGAAAGGAAAAGGAATGCAACCTTGCAATTGGAACGCACCTTACTTCTATGATAATGACGATGATTACGAGGAGTAATTTTTTGGAGAAGCAACGGTCATTGCGCCGCCGGCGGTCGGGCAGGCGAGGCGTGACGTCCCGAGGGAGCGGAAGTCTTGCGCGCTTCCGGAGCCACGACCCGCAGTTCCGCTCCTACATCGCGCATCACGACTCACGACTTACTGAGCTGATTTAAATGAATAACCCGTCGGCCATCCTTGATTTTCAAATAAAGACGTGTCCGTCAAACGCACTAAATGAACAATAGGTGACTTACTACTCGTAGGTGTGGCGCCCAATTATTTGGTCGCGTAGTTGATAACTTGTGTAATCATAGTTTGTTTTAGTAGGTGCAAAGGACTAAAAAAATCTTAATCAAACTTGGAATTATTAACTAAAATAGAAATATACTTAAGTACAAGAAACAATCTTAGGTACCTAGTAATTATTTATTTAGAATGAAACATTTAGAGATGCAACGTTGAAATAGAACAATTTATACAAATGTAGCTTTTATTGTACTCTTTAATAATTTAATATGTATCTGTCTTGCATAAACTTACATAAAATTATTTAATAATATCTACAAATGGCATTTCCCTCCAACCTTTTAGTTTCAAATAGCGAAGATAATGAACCCGTCGAATGAGCAGACATTATTCTGACTAATAATTATTAAGTATTGTTATAAACAATATTCGTATCCGAGAGATAATATTAATTGCCTCTAAACGCGTCGAAAAAACACGTCAACCTTTTAATTTATATCGACCTGTCGGTGTTGCTAAGCTATCGGTATTCATATATTACGTCATGTTGTGGAAATAGTTTAGAAATACCAACATCAGAAGATCGTCGCCCGGAATAGCAATCACGACGTATCGCAAGTGAGACCCCTTGCTTTGTGTGCACATGTGTAATATTAGGCTTAATAATCTCGTCGGTGACTCAGTGCGCCTTTGTCCGCTCCGCAGGCGGCAGGAGAGTGGCTGGTACACGACTGATCGGATATTATCCGGTTACAAGCTATTTTCTCTGAAATATTAATCATCTTACGTAAATTAGGTAAAACCGAATTGTTTTCTCGACTCCAACTTCCAGCTCGATTTTGCAACACGTTTTTGCCAACGACCGTTTAATTTATTTTGATACCATTTGAATATTCGACTACGGAAAACGATAAAAATAACATTTGATTTTATTATTAGTCTATATTCTACACATAACACATGCGATGGATTTATATGCCATGCATACTTAAGTCCTTTACAAAGATTACCTTCTTTATTCGCAGACGTATTTCAAATTTCAGTTAGTGCCTAAGTGTGAATAGTTTGTATACCGTTTATAAGCGTTCCCTTTTATTAATAGGGATAAAGATAACATGATATTAGGTCAACGATTAATTTTAACAGACGTTGATGAAATAGCCACTTAACCTGTTGATAGACTTGGTGATACTGCAGTACTAATGCCTCCCACGCCAGTTTCAGTGACGGTGGTCGGTTTCATTAAAACCAGGCCAGGCACGCAGGAGTTATTTTTACAGTGCCCAAGTGTGTGCGCAATAGACTCACGTACTCTCTCTTCCCTTTATTCTCGTTAAAGGAGGACAGATTTCCCGACACGACTGGCGAGAGCTCAAACGCAGGGTCAACTTTTCCATGCACATCACATGGATCATGTTTCTTGGCAGACAATCGGGCGATCAGCCTGCATTGTCTCTGCCAAACTTGTAAACAACATTTTTGTTGTTTAAACGCGGGAATCGAACCCTCGACCTCCGAATCAAGAGCCAAGCCAATTGCCATACTACAGCAGTAGGCAATATCGCACCTTTCCTACTATAGGGGCACAACTCAAAATTTTGTGATTTCGAGTTTTTATAATATATGGGCAATAAATACCACGGGTCTATCTAATGCTTTTACAGAAAGAGTCAAAGCCTGCAGCTGTGAAGCCGCAAAAATTTATTGTGTCTCTTTCACATTTTCGACTAAATACATTAAAATATCTTTAAACCAGGGATGAAATCGATATGAAATTTCGGATACGGATACGAATATTAAATTGTTTCGGATTATCCGTTTGTTTCGGACAATTTCGGTTACGGATATTCCATTTTGGTTTCCTTTTTACAGTAACAAAACTTTCGTTTCAGATTCGGTTACGGTTACGCATAATTTTTTATATCGGATATTCGATAGTTTCGGTTACGGTTACGGAGCTCCCTTACATCCCTGCTTTAAACGCATTTCCAAACTATCATGTTTTCGAATTACGCCCCTATAATAGGAAACGTGTATTATATGCTCTTGTTACGTGTTTATTTTATTTAGTACGCGGTATATTGATGATGATGGTCCTCCCATAAATAGCGGGAATAGGACGTGAAACAGTGGCACGAGAAATAGATTTTACGAGAGGGCGGTATTTACGCGTGTTTACGTTCGAGACGACTTTATAGGCTCAACGACACCATACCATATTAGCGCATTCGTATAAGGTCTGCGGTTGTACAGTGCTAATTTGCTGAAAATATAAGTTATTTTTAGCTTCCTATTTCCGAGAATCCCAATTTTACGATAATGTCGTTTATATGTAATTCGCACATGTTTAATATCTTCTTCCAAAAATAGCTATTTGCTTACTTTTTGCGTTTAAATTAAAGTTCTAAAATTTACGCTAGGTTTCTGAAAAACTCAACGCTCAATTCAACTAATTCGAATCTCTTGTCAGTTATCAAATTCCATACTAAATATAACTCAGTCAACAATTTGCCTTTAAGAATCCGGGAGTAAGTTGTACAATCTCTATGAATAAAAAAAATTTGCAATTTTAGCTTTTAAATTGGTCGCATAATCTTATAGAATAAGGATGAAACCGGCTTAGGACTCCTGAGTTTTTCGGTTTTTAGATTTTACAAACGAACTCTCGCAGACTATGAAAACAATCATAAGAGCTATCTAATAATATTTCAGACGGATGATACCAACAAAAGCTATTCCCGCTTGTACTAGTAGGTCTTCAGATGAACCACTACAAGTTCCCAGTATTGCAGGACTGTTTCAATTACTGTCGCGGAGCACATTGCACACAACAGACGAATCAATTAGCTGAGGTTTGATATGGTTTCTACCAGTTCCATCTACTCCACTTTGATTTCATTTCCATTGATTTCGTAGTATATTTTTCCATCGGTAGCATTCCATTGACACGATAATTGACGTTACGTTATAAAACTTTGTCCAGTAAAAAAATTGTTAACGGTGTTGTAATCTTTGTTTTTTATAATAATATGGAAACTGCAGACCATCTTTAAGACACGATAAGACACGACAACAAGTCGAAATATTTTTTTAATAAATATAATTAAAAACAATATAGATTATGCGGTGATTATTTTACGACAAAACAGAAAGAGCTACATTAAATCCACTGACGGAATGAAAAATAAGTTAAAATGATCCGTATCAGACAATATTTATATCACACAACACGTCCCTTTGACCTAAATATAACGGAATTAAGTTTTCCATTAACAATCGTTAAAGAAATTTCTCCAGTATTTAATATCGCCGTCGCCTCTGATGTCTATTCGGAGCACAAATTATCAAGTTGGTTTGATCCCACGGCTAAAATAAAATATCATATTTCCTGTCAGGCGAGCGAGCTTCTGAGTTTGAGTGTTTTTTTTTCTCCGTTTTTTTCAGGGCGTAGCGTTTTTTAAAGGAACTGTGTCGCACATGTTTGCTCAACATAAGCGACATCTCTCAGTATATTTTTTGTCGTGTTGGCCTGATTCTATCCTGGTCTTTCATGCCGTGGTTCAATTCAGTGATTGTCTGCGATTTATAAGGTCTTGTTATTACCAATTTTATGGAGAATATTAGTTATCGTTAATTTCGGGTAGTGCCAACGTTTCGACATTCCAGCTTTAACAATCATCCTGTGATTACGACTGCTGGAAAATAACCAAAAATTCAAAAAAAGAAAATATAGCCGCCACACTATCCAATATCCATCAGTGTTTCAATTTACAATATTAAGTTTCAATTAAAAAACCCACCGACAAACCGCTGCGCGGTTTGGTGGGCTGCATGATTTCTGAATGTAACTAAAAAATAAATAAATAAATAATAAAAAAAAATATATTCAACACCAATGTCGTTGAGGTTCGCACGCAAGTGTCTGTGTACATACTTAGTCTTACATAGTGCACGCTGCACTTATAGTAGTAGGCTGTTTGGTATCTCACGTAATAATGATGTAAGTGTTAAGCCCCGATAATCCATTTATCATTGTATAACTTCTCTAGCAGCACAATACTGTGTGGCAGCATAATTAATGAATATTATGTAAGAAGTCAATTAACTTGACAGGTAACTCTATGCTGAAATGGCTTAACCAGGTTGACAATATTAAGTAAATTAATTAAATTTTAAGAAAGTAATGGTTAAACATTTTAGAAGTCAAACGGATTGCCTGAAGTAGATAACTCTACTATCTTGTCTCGTAACTGTTGAAGTCAAAAATGAACTGAATGGTACTTCCTCGATTATGTTTGATAATTGCTTATTAATAGACAATGATAATATTTCATTTTAATAAGCGTGATCGAAGCTAGCGTGTTCGTGCTGAAGCATTCGCACCGTTCTCACGGGCCGAGCAGCGGGCGCCCGTACTGGTTCCGTCTTGCATAACCCCGACTCACGTAATACGCCGTAATACAACATTATGCATGTAGGGCGCGTGACGACAGACCCGCTATGACGTACCCGTCGTTGCCGTATGATACAAAAATTGCGTTATCTCCTTCGGCCTACAGAGGAACTGGCGTCGAAACTTGGAAGCGATTGAATAATTCACTCACGGATAGGAAGATAATAGCTGTTTCAAAACCGCTCGAGTGTTACAATTATGACAAATTTCTTTTGGAAACGTTTTGTCAGATTTGAATCTCGATAGATTTATGAGGACGATTCGCGATGAAGTGGATTTTGACGTGGCGATGATCGATAAACGTTATCGTCCATTAAGGCCGATGGCACATGTCTGGTTCGCATTGTAGTCCTACCACAATGGGTTTCGCCATATTGAATTACAGACGAGATGACATGCGCACGAGACATCGCTGATCAGATAAACGCCCAAGATCGCCTCCGACAACAAAAGATCGGATTGCAACTTTGCAACCGTATCTGCGCCCATTGCTCGGTAGCTGCAGGCGCCAGCTGCTCGCTCGGTGTCGAATGACTAACAGATAATAAAGGATTCTTTAGCGCTAACGAAAAGCGAGTCAAGTACGTTGGAAATGTTTCACGCTAAATTGAATCCAAACATTGAGTTTCTGTTGTAATCCATACCGGATTCTACTTGAGTACCTAATCCCGTTTAAATTCCCTTGCGCATAATTATAATTTGATATATATGGACTCTGTAGTAAATTATTTTAGTAACAAGTTGTTTTCACCAAAGTTTGCATATTACTCTCAGGTTGCACTATTTTACTTTTGTGAACTTAGATATTTAGTCAGTACAACTACGTTCTGTAGGGTATTACGGGAATCGAAGTTTTCATACATCGTCTATCGACCGAACTCTGAGCTGTCGCGGTGTGTTTTTTGTATGGTGTAGCCACAAGCAAATTACCTATATAAAAACCTGGCCTCTGTTTTTATTTGACAAAGCTCTGTCATCACTTTTTATTCGGTCTGAGATCAGCGTAGAGGTTTGAGGCTGAAACACTATCCGTATGAGGATTGAGGAAGTCACTTGTCGGGCGTCACTACCTTGAACATCGTGAATCCAGCGGAAGCCGGAAGTACCTGAAGCGACACAACTCACAACTTACACATACCTATGAATAATATTACCAACTAGCTGTGCCTTCTGACTTCGTTCGCGTAGTTTTTGAGTAACTTAAACCGTTTATGCAGTGCACGCAACGAAAGCCCCCAAATGTGAATAATTTTCCCCGTTTTATCAACATTTATCACTGACGCTTAGCTCCTATTGGTCGCAGCATAATATTATATAGCCTTAAGCCTTCCTCTATAAATGGACTATCCAACAAAAAAATATTATTTCAAATCGGACCAGTAGTTCCTAAGATTAGCGCTATTTAATCAAACAAACAAACAAACTCTTCCGCCTTGTGAAATTAGTAGGTATTAGTATAGATAATACATAACTATTGGATGGATGAGCACTTCCGAAGATCGGGATGGTTGTCGCTCAATGGGGGAGGGCTACGATAACATTCGTCTGTAGTCCCACATACTCCTAAGTCTGGGACCTACGTAACATCGCCTGACCTAGTGATGCGTAATGTATTGCCCCCGCAGCATAAAAAAATTGATGTTCAACAATTAACGGCGATAGGCTATGATGATGAATAATTATTTTTGTCTCAAAGTTGCGTTCTTCTGCTCTATGTAATGCACTATGATTTGAAAGAAAATTAATATGTACTGATAAGTACATGGGCCTTACTCTCCAAACTGGTTTGATTTTGATTCAGATACGATCATGCCGCGTACTTCCTAATAAATTGATATTAAAATTTGTTTATTTTGATTCTCAGTCGATTGATATGTACGATCTAACAATTTTCTATACCCTGATTAGTTTCAAAGTAATTCACCAAATAAAATACGAAAAACGGATCGAACGGATTCGGTTCTCGATTGTGTCAGAAAACCCGCTGTACTGTTTATTGACTTTCGGCGTAATAGCAAAGAATAAAGAATAGTCGGTATCCTATGGTTGCGTGTTCGAATACCGCCAAGAACATAAAAAAGAACTCAATGCTTTTGAATGTAGATCAAAATATGTGGTATAAGGCCCCTCCTTACTCTCCAAACTGATTCGATTTTTATACATATTCGATCGTGCCGCGTACTCCAGAATAACTCAGTCGATTGATATGGTCGGGAATTCGGGACTACCAAAAGTTACGATCTAGCGAATTTCTTGATCCTGGTTAGTTTTAAATTGATCTACCAATAAAATAACAAAAGCTATTAAGATCGAACTGATTCGATTATCGATTGTGTCGAGAGTAAACCTGCAGATGCTTAGTAAAATTTTAGAATAATGTAGGTACCCTTCCCTATTTCTAATCCTGGCGCTATCGAAATCGGTATTTAGGTAGGAACATAAGTATAACATAAAAAGGGCACCAATAATGTTTTAGTTACTGTATTGCACATAATATGGTTAGCTTTTCCTCTATATCCTTATATAGAAAACTTGTTTAATGGTTATGGTTTTTTCTTGCAGTTGGTATTTTCCGGTATTATTCTCCGTTTAAAGCTTACACATGGTTTTATCACGTAATAATTTGCACCTCGTGTTCTGCGGTCATGCTTAATAATAAGTGCAGGTTTTGATGTAATTTAGTAAAGAGGAGTTTTGCCATGATGACATTGACAAAAACGGGCACTGAAAATTTTAAATCCCTCGTTCGTATTTCTGTGCACAAGTTATAGTTATAAGCCACTAATACGATACTCTAGGGTACCTTTCAGCGTTTTGGTGTTGGTTGAAAAAAGGTTAAGATTTTGAACCGTTTGTGGTGGAAACCCTAAGCGCATGGGGTCCGGGTGCACATAAGCTTTTTAAAGTAATATCCAAAAAGCTTATGGAAGCGACCCAAGACCTCAGAGCGGGGACCTACCTAGCACAACGAATAGCCATTGCTATCCAACGCGGCAATGCTGTCAGTTTGCTAGGTAGTAGGTTAGGTAGGTGCAATGTTAAAGTTAATCCTTCGTTAAATATCATGTTGTTCCTCTCGTAATTCCTATCAATGAATGAGAGGGCATGGTATTTTAACATTCCGTTAACATTAACATGCGTTGGTGAAATCGGGACTAATCCTATTACTAGATTGGTCATAAGTCATAACATATGAAAAATCCTTATATTCTAGTGTTATGCCTACAATAAACAATGTAGGGCTCGACGATTACAATGGTGTTACGTAATTTTTACTAAGACTTCCCTTTAAGTAATCAGCTTTGAAATACGCAACTGCAGGAACGAGTCGCGACGTAATCGCTGTTAGCGCTTCAAGGTCTGAAATGTTATTTAATTCTATTACGGATTTCATTTACCGCACGTTTAAGGCTGGCATTATAGGTGCGGAATATTACCGTATGGGGAAAATTCCGAGTGCTGAAAATAGAACTCTGTGGTATAATAATATAGTTGAAAATGGAACGCAAGAGCGTCGCGTTGTCAAATTTAACTTTAACAGTTGACTCATCGCTCTTGTGTTTGATTTTTAACTCTATTATATTAACATAGAGTTCTATATCCAGCACACTGAATTTTTCCCGGACGTCCGGATTCTGGATCATAACGCATCACTTGTCAAATGGAATATTTCCTTGTGAATACCGTTAAATACATGATTTGCGTCTTTGATTATTAAATGAGATTGCCATAGAATAGCGTTGTAAACGTTGTACGACCATTATTGAAAAAGATTGAGAACGGGGTCGTACTGTAGCCTATAGATATCTTTTGTTTTCAGAAAAGTATTAAAATTAATATCGAATTAATTAGTCAGATTCATTTCATACCAATCAATTTCCAATTACAAATTATCAGCAATTAAGATAAGTATGTATATTGTATAAGTACATTCACGTGTAGGAATAAATATATTTTCAAATGGCTAGCTTTACCTGTAATAGATACCTACTACCTAGGTTCCTATAGGTAATGCTATAGCATTCAAATGACACACCCCATAAAAGGTAACAGAACTCAATAAAGAAGATAAGATTAAGATTAAAGAGGGTAGTTTTGACTAGTTTAGTCAAATAAATAACATTATATACTATAAGCCTGTAAATACTATTTAACTTGTAAATAAAAGCTAACCGAATCCAGTGATATCGTCAGCTGTTTTTACATTGCACAGGTATAACAAATAGGTACAGTAACGTTTGTGTTATGTTTGTGTATACCAAATTTCATCAAAATCCGTTCAGTAATTATTGCGTGAAAGAAACACAACATTCATTCATACATGGTGACAAACTGTCACAATTATTATTATTATAAATGTAGTTGTACTATTTAAAAAAATGTAAGCGTGTGCATTCGTTATTGGCTGATGTTAGTGTCCGACCGAAGGTCGATTTTTGGCCGAAGCCGATTAATCGGTATCGCCACTAGATACCTTCGGCCGAAGTAGAAGCCGAAGCCGAAGTTTTATAATTTTGTCATACACTATAATTCTCCGATCGAAGTTAACCACTCTTTAAATACTGCAAGCTTACTCCCGACACAATCGAGAATCTAATCAGTTCGATCTCAATGGCTTTTGGTATTTTAATGGTAAACGACAATCCTAAGGTCGTAACTTTTGTACTACTGGCCATATCAATCGACTGAGAATCAAAATAAACAATCGTTAATTTATTCGGGAGAACGCAGCACGATCGAATCTGAATCAAAATCGAATCAGTTTGGAGAGTAAGGCCCCAGTAGTGCCTGGGACAGGTGGTTTAAAATGTCGCATGGTTGCCCAGCAAATACGGCATTCTTTAGTCCAGAGGAATGACTGGTCAATACGTCTGCGGCCTACCATGTTCGGGTTTCCTTACGATGTTTTCCTTCACTGTTAGAGCGTCCGTACGTCCGAAGCGAGTACTATTGTAGCTGTATGTATTGTCATGTCACCATTGAACAACATAAAAGAACTTTCCATGAAGGACGTCCCGCGGCAATTAGACTAATTTTCGTTTTAAGATGGGTCACAACTTATTATAAATCCTTATAATTAGTATAACTAAGTCTTATATATCAGAGGACATCTAACTATTAGTTAAAAAAACCTTTTACTTATACCTAATAGTACCTTTTACTTATAACCTTTTACACTTTTTTCTTTTGTGATTTTATGGGATAAGTTGATTTGACATTCTGTCACATCACAGCGTAGGATCTGGGGGGACGGTCTTTCATGGAAAGGAAACCTACATACTTAACCCCCGACGCAAAAACGACGGGATGTTATAACTTTGACGTGTTTGTGTTTCTTTGTGTGTGTTGTGTGTTGTCAAATTTAACTTTAACAGTTGACTCATCGCTCTTGTGTTTGATTTTTAACTCTATTATATTAACATAGAGTTCTATATCCAGCACACTGAATTTTTCCCGGACGTCCGGATTCTGGATCATAACGCATCACTTGTCAAATGGAATATTTCCTTGTGAATACCGTTAAATACATGATTTGCGTCTTTGATTATTAAATGAGATTGCCATAGAATAGCGTTGTAAACGTTGTACGACCATTATTGAAAAAGATTGAGAACGGGGTCGTACTGTAGCCTATAGATATCTTTTGTTTTCAGAAAAGTATTAAAATTAATATCGAATTAATTAGTCAGATTCATTTCATACCAATCAATTTCCAATTACAAATTATCAGCAATTAAGATAAGTATGTATATTGTATAAGTACATTCACGTGTAGGAATAAATATATTTTCAAATGGCTAGCTTTACCTGTAATAGATACCTACTACCTAGGTTCCTATAGGTAATGCTATAGCATTCAAATGACACACCCCATAAAAGGTAACAGAACTCAATAAAGAAGATAAGATTAAGATTAAAGAGGGTAGTTTTGACTAGTTTAGTCAAATAAATAACATTATATACTATAAGCCTGTAAATACTATTTAACTTGTAAATAAAAGCTAACCGAATCCAGTGATATCGTCAGCTGTTTTTACATTGCACAGGTATAACAAATAGGTACAGTAACGTTTGTGTTATGTTTGTGTATACCAAATTTCATCAAAATCCGTTCAGTAATTATTGCGTGAAAGAAACACAACATTCATTCATACATGGTGACAAACTGTCACAATTATTATTATTATAAATGTAGTTGTACTATTTAAAAAAATGTAAGCGTGTGCATTCGTTATTGGCTGATGTTAGTGTCCGACCGAAGGTCGATTTTTGGCCGAAGCCGATTAATCGGTATCGCCACTAGATACCTTCGGCCGAAGTAGAAGCCGAAGCCGAAGTTTTATAATTTTGTCATACACTATAATTCTCCGATCGAAGTTAACCACTCTTTAAATACTGCAAGCTTACTCCCGACACAATCGAGAATCTAATCAGTTCGATCTCAATGGCTTTTGGTATTTTAATGGTAAACGACAATCCTAAGGTCGTAACTTTTGTACTACTGGCCATATCAATCGACTGAGAATCAAAATAAACAATCGTTAATTTATTCGGGAGAACGCAGCACGATCGAATCTGAATCAAAATCGAATCAGTTTGGAGAGTAAGGCCCCAGTAGTGCCTGGGACAGGTGGTTTAAAATGTCGCATGGTTGCCCAGCAAATACGGCATTCTTTAGTCCAGAGGAATGACTGGTCAATACGTCTGCGGCCTACCATGTTCGGGTTTCCTTACGATGTTTTCCTTCACTGTTAGAGCGTCCGTACGTCCGAAGCGAGTACTATTGTAGCTGTATGTATTGTCATGTCACCATTGAACAACATAAAAGAACTTTCCATGAAGGACGTCCCGCGGCAATTAGACTAATTTTCGTTTTAAGATGGGTCACAACTTATTATAAATCCTTATAATTAGTATAACTAAGTCTTATATATCAGAGGACATCTAACTATTAGTTAAAAAAACCTTTTACTTATACCTAATAGTACCTTTTACCTATAACCTTTTACACTTTTTTCTTTTGTGATTTTATGGGATAAGTTGATTTGACATTCTGTCACATCACAGCGTAGGATCTGGGGGGACGGTCTTTCATGGAAAGGAAACCTACATACTTAACCCCCGACGCAAAAACGACGGGATGTTATAACTTTGACGTGTTTGTGTAAATGTGTATGTGCCTGACTGAGGGAGCTACCCAATTTTAATGCGATTTTTGTTTGAAAGGAATATCAGTCGAGAGTGTTCTTAGCTATGTTTGGTGGAAATCGGTTCAGGTCTTCAAGGTCATCAGGTAGTTTGTGAGGTGTGATAGGAATATTGCATCGGGGGTTTTTTTTACTTTAGTTTATTAGTCGATGTCGTTGCCAGTTCGCCGATGACTGGCAATAATAACGGAGCCAAGTCTTGCGGCTGGCAAGTAAAAACAAAGAGCCGGTTTCCGAACACCCGGAACTGCGCAGGACCTGTTGTTTCGTTATTTTATAATTAAATCATCAATTGAACTAAATGTGCAATAGGCGGCGGGTCGGGCTTCCTACTCATGAGTCGTAACACACAATGTTACTTGATATTGTGTAAGCGATTGCAACTTAGCAGTTAACAACTCGTTATGTTACAATTAAAATTCCAGAATATACAAACTAAAAGTTGTGTCTTATCATTATGATGACTTATAACTGGTGTAAAAAGAGCAGTCACTTTAACTTTGGGATATGATTATACTACCTTTTCTCATTCTAGAAATGTAATTTTTTGTTCAAAAATAAAAAAAATAAAAAAATTGGCTTGATTATTATTTTTGTGACAAAAAAAAAGAAATAGTAAAAAGGAAAAAAAAAACATTTCGGAAATGAGGAAAGGTAGTATAATCGTATCTCAAAGTTATAGTGACTGAGCTTTTTACACACTGTATATTATCATAAGTTATTAAATTAATAAATGTAGTGGTTAGGTAAAGTTAGAGTAATTTAAAAAGTTTTTGAGAACTCGTCTGTAGTTGCCTTAATGCACTGTTAGCAGGAACAATTAATGACTACGTATTAGTTATTCATCGAATGTTAATTATTGTATAGCCATTGAAAAAATTTGTCTTTTGAATTTTTTTTTAATTGATGTTATTATAGGTAAAGATGTTATTTAAAACTAAAATTATTTAAGTAATGTAAAATGCTAATCTCCTCATTTGTGTCAGCTCAGGAAAATCCATGCATTAAATATAGTGTAATATCCCCAATTTCTATATTACATCTATAGGTACTAATATTATAAAGCGGAAGAGTTTGTTTGTTTGTTTAATAGCGCTTATCTCAGAAACTCATTTCATTTCTCCTCCACCATTTCCACTCCGATTTGAAAAATTATTTTTTCTAGGATAGTTCATTTATACAGAAAGGCTTTAGGCTATATAACATTACGCTGCGGCCAATAGGAGCGAAGCGTCATTGAGAAAGGTTGCAAAAAAAATATACACATTTGATACTTTCGTTGCGAGCACTGCCTAAACGGTTTAAGTCACTCAAAAATCACGCGAACAAAGTCGCGGGCACAGCTAGTAGGTACTTATAATAAACTTCCAAATCGCATAGCCAATAAAGTGTTGTAATAAATCTTCGTATTTAAAAGTGCGACCGCGGGAGAGCTACGGTTTATTAATAAAATAAAGCTATTATAGGCCGGACAAGGTATAATATTTTCAAATGGATATTTTAAACTCATTTATGATTTCAAGATACTTATTCAGTCAAGCGCATAGCGGCGCAGTGCTGATGGGTTCTGCATGTTGTTGGGATTTTATTATTGGTCCTCACTCCTCATGCGTAACTGGTTTTTGCTCATCTCGGGTCTTCACTTTTTTTGGCTCATTTTGAGTCTTGAGTGTTACTCGGATGGGTACAGACTACAGACTCAGACAGCGTTACAGACGGTAGAATAGAGAGTAGAGGTTTCATTGATCTGGGCTACTAAGTTAACTAAGTTAGATAAGACATACACACACATATGATGCAAGTGACACTGGAGATCCGAATGTACATAGATTTAACATGTAGGTCATACAAGTTTATTTAATTTAATTTATTTATTGTTACTACAATTATGGAGCTTACAATATAAAACATACATAACTTACTTTCTAAGGCACAACAATATAGACTATAAGCTATACAATAACATCTAAACTACTCTTCAAATTATGTGGGCATATGTGTCTGAGCTAGATAACTTAATATATTCTGTTAGAACAAAACAGTTAGTAGACATACAAAATTATAATACCATTTTTAGTATGTTCCTCTATATATCTCTCCGAGTGGTCCAGCGCTAACCATCGTCTAGTGTTTGCAAGATTTTTACAAAAAGAAAGAAAAAAAAATTGTCCATAAATAGTAGATATTTCTCTCTTACCCCTTTA
The DNA here is from genome assembly GCA_905187575.2 of Celastrina argiolus. Classification (NCBI taxonomy): domain Eukaryota; kingdom Metazoa; phylum Arthropoda; class Insecta; order Lepidoptera; family Lycaenidae; genus Celastrina; species Celastrina argiolus. The sequence continues at coordinate 9,487,307 of LR994599.1, read as the reverse complement.
ATGTTTCATCACAAAAGCTCAGAAGCTACAAATGCTAGGAGTCACAAATTTTGCATGGGGGTTCTTTTTAATACGTAGGTGCTCACGTCATTTTGCGAAATTCAACCCCTAAGGGGTTAAAATGGGGGTACAAAATTACGCTCGTACCTTACACTGAGCTACAAAATTTTATTTAGGTAAACAAAATAAAAATCAAGTATAAAGAATTACAAAATTGTCCTTTACGAACCTTAAAGATCTCTAACGGCTAACCTCATAACAGTCCAGCATAGGGATGTGACATTGACAAAAAAAAATATAAGTTAATGATCGATTTTTGTTATTCACTAAGAATAATGAAACAAAGTTGATACTTTTGTATTTTACATATTAGATCAACATCCACGGTTAAAAATAGAACGATGAGTATAATATTGAAAGACAAACTCAAAAAGGAGCACGGCTATGTTAAATAATAATCGATTTTTTTAAATAAATAAATCGATTGATATAAATAATAATCGATGATTAGAAAGACATAATCGATTATTAAAAAATCTATTATTTTTTCACATCCCTAGTCCAGCACATGCGGGGTGAGTGAACTGGTAATTTCACGTGGTATTAATTACTCTCGAGGTAAATGTGTTTTTGAGGGCTGCACTCATATTCTGGTTAAATTAAGTATCTACTAATATATTTAAAATGTTTACTTAATTGTTTATATTTGGCACACAGCAGTAGCGATATTAATCGGTTATCGGTTCCGGTGATTGGTGTAACGACTTGTTTTGACTTACTGGTTATTATTAGGAATAGAATTTAGGTAGATACCGGTAACATATTATTATTAAAGTAATCGCCGAATTGTCAAGCTGTGATGATGATGAGCTGATGGTTACCATCTTTAAAACACGTCAAACTTATAAACAGCCGCCAACCTAACTAAACTCAAACTTAATGTAACACAAACCTAACCTAACTCAAACCTAACCTAACTCAAACCTAACCTAACTCAAACGTAACCTAACTCCAACCTTACTTAACTCAAACCTATCCTAACTCAAACCTATCCTAACTCAAATCTAACCTAACTCCAAACCTAACCTAACTCCAAACCTAACCTAACTCCAAAAAAACCTAACCTAAATCAAACCTAATCTAACTCAAACCTAACCTAACTCAAACCTTACCTAACTCCAACCTAACCTAAATCAAACCTAATCTATCTCAAACCTTACCTAACTCAAACCAAAGGAAATTCGTTACGCATCCCCCAGGGAGGGTCACCTAACTCCAACCTAACCTAACTCAAACCTAACCTTACTCAAGCCCAACCTAACTCAAACCTAACATTACAAAAACGTTTTACCATACTTTTTTGACGCGAGACTAACGAAAATGCAAAAAAAAAAATGTAAAAAAATACATATCTAGAATGAAAATATTGGATAATCAAATCCCAAAGTTATAGTGACTGTTCTTTTAACACCCGTTATATTACGATTATTAGTTAACAATTAAGCATTTTATCCAGAAATCTACAAGGATAAAGTTATCTATATGTGGCTAATAATTCCAACAGCGTACACACGACACACGTGCCGGCTTGTCGCTCAACAAGTATCTACCTTCACCACCACCAGCACCAAGTGCTATCGCATGTTGTGGTCAAACCATGAACCGCTGCCACTGTTCATTCTGTCCACTTTAATTCAGCAGGCTTACTCCCGACACAATCGAGAATCGAATCAGTTCAATCTCAACCGCTTTTGCTATTTCGTGGATTACTTTGAAACTAACCAGAATAAAAAAAATCGTTAAATCGTAACTTTTTGCACTCCCGACCACTGACTGAGAATCAAAATAAATAATCGTCATTTTATTCGGGAGTACGCGGCACGATCAACTCTGAATTAAAATCGAATCAGGCTCCATGCGATTAATATTTTGGTGTAGTAATAATCTGAAAATAAAAACTTGAGAGGTGTCAAGGGACACCCGGATCGAACGAAGTTTTATTATATTTTATTATTTACAAAAAACCTGTATACACTCAACAAAAATAATCGTCGCGACACCACACTGTTTAATGCGAAATAGAAATGAACATAGCTGGGCACCGTTAATCACACAGTTAACTTCGTTAATCGTTAATCCGTTACTAAAAAAGTTAGCTTCGTTAAACGTTAAACCGTTACATTTGGGAAGAATTAACGCAAGTTAACGTTAATCGTTAATCCGTTAAAATTCGCTAAAGGTTTAAGAAGTTAACAGGTTAGGAACAATAAAAGACGTGTATAGGTTATTGAAATGTATTCCCCTACATAAATACTAATATATTACATTTAATTTAATTAAAGTTTTCATCCGATAGTGATGCTCGTTTTGCGGTTATAACCTAAAGAAAAAATTAAACAATTGCAGCGCTTGACGGTAGGGCACTATTGTATTTAATGAACAGATTAATGAATATGTTTTCAACGAGGAATGCAATATCTTTGAATGACTCTTATGATTTATGTCCAGCCACAGTTTAACGAGACTTTGCGTTTTACTCTTTAAAGAGTGGGAGCTTTTTGATTTTTAGCTGCTTTTGTTTCACTCACAACACGCGCCTTGCGGCACTTGTCGTTTCATACTGGTCCGAATTAGTTTTTCTTGCCGCGCCCTGGTGCCTTACGGTAAATAGTGGGCATTGGATTAACGATTAACGGACCTCTGGATATTAACGGAAGTTAACGAGTCCGTTAACATTTTAAGATGTTAACTTAAAAGTTAATCCGTTAATGAAAATGTTAACTTCGTTAATTAACGATTAACGGATTAACGAGTTAATGCCCAGCTATGGAAATGAAAATATCTGGCTTGCTTTCTATGAGAGAGAGAGAGAGACAGACAGAGAAACATGCGACGCCGCACAGCTTACAATAGCTTACTATAGCAAAAAGTGTCGTGACAACTTTTCGTAAGAATTTTTTCCGTCTAGCCCCCTTTCACAACGCGCGATAAGGAACTTCGTTCCAATTAGGTCCAATTAGGTCACTTTTTTATTGTGAAAATGGTAAAAACATACAATATAAATATAACGGTAAATATTGAAATTTATTTTGTATACTGAATTATATAAATAAGTGTATAATCATTTAATCAAAAAGTGATAATTGACAAATTATCAATTATTAATTAGTATCGGATGCTCAATAAATATTTCCCTAAATAACAATTTATATATACCTAAATATGTCATCGTATCAGTATTTAAGATAGATGTTTGCGTGTAAGTGATAAGTTGATAGGAAGGTACAAAAAGATTAGTTTTATCGTCTACGTCATATCGAAGACCGGACGTATTTAAGGATTAAGGATATGCTTTAAATAAATTAATATACCTACTAGCGAAATAAAACATAAGGGCTGATATATCATCGCATTTTTGTTTCATACAAAATCTGTGAGTATCATATCTATAACAGTTATCTGACGATTGAAAAATCACCCCTAAATCAAGTAACCAACTTCAGTCCCGATTTCACCAACGCATGTTAGTGTTAACGGCATGTTAAATTACCATGCCTTCTCATTCATTGATAGGAATTACGAGAGGAACAACATGATATTTAACTAAGCATTAACTTTAACATTGCTTGGTGAAACCCGCCCTAAAGGTCCTAAAAATGTCGCATAGAAAATCAGTCAAAAGTTTGACTGTAACATATTATGGAAAATTATTTCTTAGAATCAAGTTTATTCTGAACGTGACGTCATTTGGAATAGGCGGGTACTTCCTCAATGTTAAGATTTATTTAGTTGGAATTACCGAAGCCTTATACGGTAGATAAGTATAATATTATTTTGTTGTATGTACACAAAGGGGTAAAAGGATATATTTAAAATTAATTAAATACCAACATATCATTTATTTCAGGCTGCACTGGCTGAAATAATAATAATAGTTTCCTCACCGATATTGGTGTCGGTGGCTGGTTGAAACCAGATCAGCTGTTTACCCGATACGACTGGCGAACGAACAGGCGCTGGACCAACTTTTTACTTGCCCATCCGACCCATAGGATATCATCATTCTTGTCTCCATAACCAATCTTGTAAAAAACATGTTTAGTTGTTCCAACGAGGGAATTTAACTCACTATCTTCGACTCGGGGGCCAAGCTCTAAACCACTGGACAACGGAGGCGTGAGTAGATATCCAAATAGCCTTCAGCTTAAAATAGCCTGCAAATTGTAACATACTTAGGCCATGTTTCACCAAGCAATGTTAAAGATGTTAAATATCATGTTATCCCTCTCGTATTTCCTGTCAATGAATGAGATGGCATGGTATTTTAACATGGCATTGACTTTAACATTGCTTGGTGAAATACGGCCTTAGTTGATTAGGTGCCAATTTCATCAACAAATGTTAAAGATAATTTTTCATTAAACATCGTATTATCCCTCTCGTAGGTATTTCCTGTCCGTGAATGAGGTATTTTAACAAGGAAATAATCGTATTTTAACTAGCTGTTAACTCTAACAAGCCAAGTGAAATCGGGACTTAGTACCTACCTGCGATATTTTGTGATTTACACGATTTATATTAACTTTACATTTCGAAAAATTAAGCCACGTGTGATAATTATTAAGGCGCTTAATTAATTAAACTTAAAACACTGCTGACCTGTGCAGTACGTCCGTGAGAATTTATAAATAGATAATTCATAATAATTGACGTAATTGCATTGCCTCGTTTAGCGAAAACATTATACATTATTAGTATGGTATTATTAGTGTACAAAGTTGTGTTCCTGACTGAAAGAAGCATAGAAAAGTACTACGTCTCTTAAAATGTCGCAGTTCGTCCGTTATAATAACGTAACAAAAAAAATCAACCAAAGTACAAAAAAAACATTTGACTTTAGACGAAATTCTTTCCATGTACATTATTTTTCTAAGGGTACAATATTATTCTTTCAAAATTAACCTGGTAGCGCTGAGCGCCATTTTGACAGCACTAACCCCAGTCAAGAGGTACTGAAATACTTATCAAACGACATATCCAAACAACTTTAAACAAGATTAAAATTTTGAATAAAGCGGCAACTTTGTAAGAAAATATTTAATTGTCAAGCACTGAGTGGACTAATGATGATGAATTATAGTTAAGAACAGTTTTTTTTTTATTTATTTATTTCAATATATTTAAACAATTATAATCAATAAAAAAAATTGCCAAACTGCAAAACAGTTTGTTGGCAATAATTGCAATACACATTAATAAACAAAACTAAGTATTAAATCTCAAACATAAAATAACAAAAACAATATTTTCTTATACAAAACAAAAAAAAACGAAACTTATGATACATTATAAAAATAATAACAAAAATTATTACAATGTAATATTATACAAAAAAATAAATACAAATATTACAAAATAAATAAAAACATATGAATTATTCTTCCCATTCCATGAACCAACAAATCTACCCAACATTGTTAGTACATTAATTGGTCTTCCAATATATACCTCTTTAATTTTTTCTTTAGGGTTGCCATGCTCATTATTTTGCTATCGTCTCTAATAAAATCTATTTTGTTAAATTTAACTGGAGTCAAGTATTTCCTGGTTCTTTTCCCGTATAAATTTTTTATCGTTGGTATTATATATTTGCCTTGTGTAACATTCCTGGTATGATGTTGATGATGAACTACAATTTCCTTATATTTATTTATGTTGTATTGCTCTAAAGCTATAATGTATTCTACTTTTGAGTGCACAGGTAAAATTTCATATATTTTAAATAACATGAATTATGTGTGTAGGTACTAGGTACCTGTATAATAGTACCGACTATGGTTTCATAAAAACGAAACATACCTGAATCAGTAAACGAATAATTTAAAACAAAATATCCTATCCACAATGTAACAAATATCCTAACATAAGATTTGTAGACATTCTAAGGTTATGGTCTTCCATACAACTTACAACAACAACAACAACTAGTGGATAGGATATTTTGTTTTAAATTATTAAACTAATAATTTACACTGTATCCAATATCCTAACATACGACCATAACCTTACAAAGATTTATAGAGATTTAAAGTTTTAAGGTACAAAAATGGATAGCCAAATAAAAAAGTACTCGTGAATAAATCATTAACAATGTTGCGCCACACGACAGATGCAAGGACAATGGTGCGGGCTCTCCACTAGACGCCTCATTGACTCCTCAATTGATGTACATTCATACCCCAATTCAACCCTCTTGTGTTTCATTTGAATAGAACACAACGCCATTCATGCAACAGTAATTGTACATTGATACTGTGCTTCATAAGAGTAACCTCTTTAATGAGAATGAACTTATATTGATAAAAATCATTGGATGCAAGTCGATGATAACGAATTATAGACCGGTAGGGCTAGCGTATTTTGAGGTGATAAACCTTCAAAAATTATAAAGTTTCTGAATTTTTGCATGTGTGATGTGGATTACCTTAGAAGAGTAGTACCTTATTATTAGCTTATTTTCAAGTTTTGTGTCGTTGGTCAGCCATTGCATTTTGAGTGAATCGAAGATACGTGGGCGATTTTTTAAATTTGCAATCCCGTTTTAAAAGATTTAAAGTTAAAAATAACCACGGGGTCAAGTGTAGGATATCATTTGGATTCTTGATATCTAATTTGTGCCATTTTCGCCCATTGCAACCCAATGGCAATATATATTGCTAGTTCGTTAAAAAGAAAACCCTGTAAAAATCTAGTTGATGAAACAACTGTAATTCAGTGTTACGTCTAGCAAATAGATAAGACCAGGGATTTTAGATAACATAACACAAAATATCTTTTCTTTTATGGAACTCAATCTGGTGGTTACTGGTTTTCTGTGACCTAGTCCGGGGCTGAATTTTTTCTAACTACTTACCTAAAAGTAATACATACTCGTATTATCATAACATATAATATAATATAATATCAGATAATAATTTTTGCGGAAGGCTATTCTACCCTATTTTTTATTTTTTAAAATTTTTTATGCGATAATTAGCGATGGCATCTTGAATCAGCCTCCTGGTAATTAATAGAGCAGTAAGTCAGAAAAGACTGTTTCGTGAAAATGGCACTTAAATATAAAGATCTAAGTGTTATTTTCTCGAAACAGCCTTTTCTGACTTATACTCTATTAACTCTATTAATTACTAGGGCAGTAGTATGGTAGCTATTCCGCGAAACATACCCAGACCTCATAAAAGTTTTAGAGTAATATTTTGTTAACAATAAGTATTTTAATGCTGCACCTACCATAATATTGTCCACTAAAATCACAGAAGGCAGACGTAAAGAGTGAAGTATGCCATGACTGCTTGTTCTCTTGTTCTGGATATAATACAGGATTTGACATTTTGGAAATGTTTTTTTTTGTTGAAAAATAAAAAAAAAACATTTTTCTTTTCCCATTTCTTATTTTTTTGTCGCAAGAATAACGAACACAATATTTTTTTGTAAAAATAAATATTTATTGAAAATACACTTCTAGAATGAAAACCCTTGGGATGATTATACATACTTACTACCCGTAAGTATGTATAATCATCCCAAAGTTGTAGTGATTGTTATTTTTACACCCGTTATATGATTTGTCCATTCTCAGCACTTAAAGTATGTCTGCCAAATTTCAGCAAAATTGGTTCAGCGGTTGAAGCGTGAAGAGGCAAAAGAAACACATACTTACTTTCGCGTTTGTAACAAAGTACATACTTCCATAAGTAATTAGTAAGTAATATAGAAGTATAAGTAGATAAGAAAAACATTACTCAAGATCAAGAAACCAAATTCATTTATCAATCTTTAAACACTTATTAAAATGTAAGAGTGAAATGAACTGAAAGCGATTTTAAAAAGTTTAAAAGCCTTGACGGGCTTTGATTGGAACCACATGACGCCGTCGAACGGTGAAATAAATTAAAAAACAATCACCAGCTCATTTGAGTAAACAGAAAAAAATGTTTAAGCCTCGCTGCAACCGTTACATTTGCTCCCGAAAACAGATCACGGAGTTACAAACAAAAAAGGGCACCTCCGACCGAAATTCGTCTACAGTCGATCGTTTAGTCGAAGCCCGGACCGTTGACGCCTAAGTTTTTGTCTTAGGCTTCAATACGCGTAGCGTGGGAAAGCTCAGTGAGGTCAGGTGGCTGCACATGTGTTTCTCGGTTTAGGGTGTTTAAAAATAATATTAAACAAGACACTAATATAGGTGCCGACCGTCGAGCCAGACGATAGTCGTCGCGGGAGATTGTCTGTTTCACCTCGCTCTCTGCTGGTGGTCCATAAACAATAACAAAGCATTATTTTATCTTCGTTATGATGAGCTCGATGATACTGAAACCTCTCGCTTGTGGTATACTCGTATTACCATAAAATATTTACAGCGCTTGCACTAATCACGTTTTATGGTGTAATCATTGCAAGCATTTTGTAAGTACCTATAGTGGTAATATCCCCCCATGCTAATTTCGGTGACGGTGGCAAGTTTTCGTTGAAACCAAACCATATAAGCAAGGAATGTGTGTCCAAGTATGGGCATATTACATAAGAGCACTATTTCTCTTCTTTTACTTCGTAGCCCAGTGGGAACGATAACCGAAAAGACCGGCAAGAGGTCATTTATATGATCGATCATCATCTTCCGTGTCACTCTGCAGACATACTTGAGATAAGCGTGCATCGTCATAGCCAGACTTGAAATTTATCTTTGTTATTCCAACGCCAGAAACAAACCCACAACATGAGGAGTTGAGACTCTAGACTGACTCTCAAAGTCAAGCCAAAAACCACTCGATCAGGGGCAAAATAGTAGTATTGAATATAATTAATTAAAAAAAAAACAAAAACCTTAGCAGGAATAATTGACAACAGGAATTCGTAACGCTGTCCAAAGAGAATTCTGTAAAATTAAATTTGACATTCGATAATTACGAATGCATAACTATTTCTAAATGGTTAAAAAGACGTTGTTGAAAATGAAATACGATGGTTATAAAGCTCAAATACGTTGGTTCGGCCACTGAGGGATGCAAGCATAGCGCTTTGTAACTGTAATTGTCTCTTGTCCCGCCCGGACTGAATCCATATTACTTATGTACACAAAATTATCGATGAAGCTTATTGAATTCTTGTGGCGAATGTCCTGTAAAAATAAATCATGTTATCGAGCACCGCCCATAGGCAGCTCCCGGGTACCGTTGGACACATGAGCCCGTGGGATGGAAATAATGGGCAAGAATCGGCAACGTGGGTGTCCGCCATTCTGTATTGTGCAGTTTTTTCGTGCGTGCGATCTTTTTTTACGCATTGGTGCGTAAGATTGAATGGACCCCCGTAAACACGGCCATTGCAGTACTACCTAGCTACACTGTTGTTGTGTCGACGACCAGAGGGCACAATCCAAGGTTTCGGGAAATAACATTCATTACCACCACCAAGAACCTGGCTGTTGAGATGTGAATGAATGAAAATTTATATTCTTTATCTGTCAAAGTTTGTTATTATACTGTAGTAAAAAAAATCTAAGTATTGAAAGTTTTGCTTTGTTATATACATATATACAGGATGTTTCATGGTTCATATATTAAGCCGAATATAGTGTGAAAAGAATGACTTTTTGTTTTAGCACCTCATATAAATTACTTAATATAACTCAAAAAAATAAATTCAAAGGCCTTATATGACCACAAGGAGTGATTATTACTATGCTGGGGTTCGCTGTCTCCTAGTCTACAGTCTACACACACGTACGCACTGGTCGTACTCGTACTGGACTTAAGACCGGAGCCTTACCTACTCTCAAAACTGATTCTGTATTGTTTCAGATTTGACTGAGCCGTGTACTCCTTAATAAATTGACACTTGTTTCTTTTGATTCTTAGTCGATTTAACTTAATGTAACTTTTTGTACTCCCGACCATAATATGTCGGGAGTACAAAAAGTTACGATCTACCGATTTTATTTATTTTGGTTAGTTTGAAAGTAATCCACCAAATAAAATTCCAAAAGTCGTTGAGATTGAACTGATTCGAATCTCGATTGTGTCGGGAGTAAGCCTGCTGGATTGAAAATCATCTGTTTTGTAACTTCTATGGAATGGAGTAATTTATATATGGTTATATGTTAAGTAATTTATATGAGTTGCCAAAACAAAAAATGCTCTACGCGTCCTTCTCTTCATAATATATTAGTTTTGATATATGAACCATGAGTCACCCTGTAGTTAGGTGATCAACGTGGTAGTCGGTAAATAAAAGACGCGTAACAACTAACACTTTCAATCGAAATAGAACTGTAGATATCATCATTAAGTTATTATGTATGTATATCTTTTTCTTCTATTTTACCTGACGCCAAGGTTTTGAGCAAAAACAATACGGAAGCTTAGTCACAAACAGACAGTAAGTTGGTAGTAGGTATGTTCCAAATGTTAGTAAAAACTGCGGAAGATTGAGTATTATTTACAAGAAGTATAATAAGTATTCAGTGAAGACTTTTTATGTGTTAACCGGCTTTATATGCAAAAAATCATATTAGTTAATAGTGTGTGTGTTCCGGGCTTCTAAGCTCTTCAAAATGAGACTGAACATTTTCAAAATGAAAGATATATTTCGCAATTAACTTTTAGTAAAAAAAAGTTAAGTATATTTTATTCAATGTCACTGATTAGTGACAAACAACTAATATATATCATATTACACACTTATCAATAGGTAATCGAGCTGTGTCATTTGTGCAGTGTGTACCTACACAACGCTAAACTTTTACAACAGTAAACAGTCATTTCGTCACCAACATGATTTCGATGTCTATTTGCTTCTGTGGACATTCATTAGACAACATTCAAAACAATTAATAATTACATATTTAAAAAAAATACATATTTAAAAAAAAAACGCGACTGCAAAAAATCGTGTGAGTTTTTTACGCCAGTTCTTCTCGACGGGTTAAGGTTTCGGTAGGGTTGAACCGGTGGTAAATTTTCGTGTTGACATTCCGAGAATAACTTTTATTTTTTATTTATTTATTTATACATCATGCACATTTTGTACATAGGCGGACTTAATGCCTCAAGGCATTTTCTACCAGTCAACCTTTAGGTGATTTAGAGATAAAAGTAAAGTAGATGCATTCCAAACGAGATATCAGACATAGGAATAATTCTAAATTCAATTATATATATATAGGATATTAATATAAATAATAAATACAATAAATATATTATGTAATATAATATAATATATACATATACTGAAACAATAATATTATAGTAGATTATATACATTTAAATAATATACGTAGTTATATATAAAATAAATACTTTTATAACACATAATATAATACTTTTATAAAATGTATGAGAACATTAATAATTACAATAATAGAAAATTGTAATAGAAAATTTGACAGCAAGGAAAAACTATACTAAGACCCAGACGAGAGTTTGTGATACCACTCCCGGACCCTGTGTTTGAAAGCCGCCTTGGTTTTTGACATCCTGATTTCTATAGGGAGAGCGTTCCAGAGTAGAATAGCCTGAATGTTGAAAGAAGAGTGCATAAGACTGGACTTGTGGGACGGACACAAGAGAAGAGCGTTGTTTGCAGAACGAAGATTTTTATCATGACTGCTGCAGAGAAATTGAAATTGAGAGGATAGATAGGCAGGAGAATGAGGAGAGTGAAGAAGTGAGTAAAGCGTACCTAATGCTCGTACCGTAACTTTTAAGTATTATATGGAAATAAAATTTTTAATTTTCATTTTCAAACACTAAACCACTGCCATATACCAATAATTCATTCCTAATACTAATTTTATAACTTACATTTCTTAAACAAAATCGATTTAATTTTACAACCAAAACTACAACCTCGAAAGCCGTGCGTGCGTGTTTTCATCAACAAACAAAATAATATAATGTCATTGTTATTGTGTTATTGACGGATTGCGGTTAACGTTACATCAGTTTGATAATAGTTAATAGTTATATAAGTGGTTCGGTGTGCACGGCGTGTCGGGGAGAAAGCAGATCGGCCTTGGCAGTGAGGTGCAGTGGACCACGACGGAGAGCTGTCGCCTCACTCGCCTCACCCGTCGCGACCACGCCTTCAGTGCTGACCCGACTGTGACAAGAGGGTTATGTTTTTCAAGAATATGTTTGTATAATGGCTGTAAAAAGAACAGCAACTATAACTTTGCGATATGAAATATTTTTTTTTACAAAAATTAAAGAATTTTTATTTCTTGCGACAAAGTAATGAGATAAGTAAAAAAAAGGATTTTGACAAAAAGAACACATTTCCAAAATGAGGAAAGGTAGTATTAATCGTATCTCAAAGTTATAGTGAATGTTCTTTTTACACCCTGTATATCCGGTTCCCTCGCCAGTCGTGTCGGTTAACCGTCCCTTTAGTTTAGCTTCAGAGTAGCTGGCTAGGTTTCAATGAAACCGGCCACCGTCACTGGCATCGGTGAGGGAACATAATATTATGTTTGTATGTACGTTATACCATGGGTTATACATACAAAGTACAAACATTAATATTATGCTCCCAGAGAGAGAGCAGAGTCCCACATATCCTGGCCGACGTCCCTAAAGGATTTCGTCATCACAAATTGACGAAAATATCGGTGAACATACATAAAAAAATATATATATACCTAAATACAGACGAATTGAGAACCTCCTCCTTTTTTTGAAGTCGGTTAAAAAAAGTTCGTACCTACTCGTAGTGAAATTTCATGATACATGAACTGCTTACACTTTTTTCCACTTTATTAGTTTAATTTTTGTAGGTCGAATATTTTGACCTAAATTATTATTTTAGTGCATGATATAGTGATTTTAGTGTTTTTTGCCATTGATTGTTTTATTTCTAAGTAGATAAAGATTCATATTATTTCTTTTGTTTTTGTTTTTCTTTTTCCTATGCCAAGGGTTGCTTGGAAGAAATCGCTTCATAGCGATAAAGCCGGGCTTTGTGTTCATTTTTTTGTTTTACTGTATATTTATGTTCGATGTGTTTTTTTTGTTTTGGACCCAATAAAAAAGTATATATTCATTCATTCAAAAAGTAATGTAAGTAGCAAATAAAGTGGAAAAAAAGATCATATTATCCTATCCTAGGGTTTTTGAGGTTCTCGGGACTAAAGTAAGTTTTTCAGCGCTGGTAATTGCACAGTAAAATCTACATAGGGAGCACATACACACTCTAAAGTATTATCACTCATTTATTTTACACCTTGTATTAATTTTTTTTCTAAATTTACTTGAATTCCCGCCAAAACTTTTTGATTTTTATCTTATTTCTGGTTAAGTAAGCAAAAGTTCAGTCCTGACAATGTAAATAATATTAAGAACTTCCTTAATCCATTGGTTTTATTTATAAATAAAAAAACTACGTTTAAATTTTAGACGCACGGTCAATTGATAAATGAGTAGGCAATGTTTCCTGCTGGCAACAAAACAATTAATGTTGGTCTTTGACCGTTTATCACTTTGCGCTTTATGAAGCATCCAATGCAGTGTTCTCTAAAAAATCTTGTCCCCGGTTTTCTGACCCTCATCGAATTTTTTTTTGATCTCACTGCTGGGCAAAGGGGAGGTCTTCCACTTATCTCTTTCCTGTGCCTTGGCCAGCCCGGCTGATGTGCGTCCAAGACTCCAAGTCATTACGCTATCATTTTTAGGCTGGCTACGTCAGCGTCGTGCATCTTCAGGTAACCAATAACCATAAAAAAATGTTCATTTCCAAAAAACAGTTTACAATAATTAAGTAGAACTCATAGTCACCTAGTAAGCTAACGCCTGTATCAGGTAACTAGGCTCTTCCACAAGTTCCACAGCTAACATAATGAATACAATACAAAACAATACACGTAGAGAATTAAATATAATATGAAAATTTAAAATAACAGTAAAAATAGTTCACCTACATTACATTCTTATACATTTTAAAATATACATTTTAAAATACAAAATATTATATTGACGACCTCCGTAGCGCAGTGGTTGATCGCGTTGGTGTTCGAGCGGTCGGGGGTTCGAATCCCGCCGAGGGAACAAAAAGTTTTCAGTGTTCCTGGGTCATGGATGTGTATTTAATTTGTGTATAATATAATAAAAATCTTAAATATGTGTATAGTATATAAGTATTAAATATATTTCCGTTGTTTGGTACCTGTAACACAAGTTCATCGGATGCACAGGGCCAGATTGACGTGGTGTGAAGCATCCATAGATATTATTATTATTATGCTAATCATCTAATTAACATCTAAGTGTGTGTTAAGTGACTATCTTTGCCCAGCTCTCGGAAAATATGATTATTATCAAATTCGGAACCATATACCGGAATGAATAACAATAGTTGCGTGACCAATGACACTCGGACCATTCCTAGGAAATTAGCTTTTCTAAAACAACCTTCTGGGAGGTTGTATATTGAATTGATTACAATTATTGTGATCGTTAAGGGCGACTACTATCACATTGTTTACCTGCTTCATTTATCAGATTGGCTGTCAAGTACAGCATTCTTACACTTGCAGTTTGGACTGCGGGGTCATCGGCAGTCCGATCTGGCATGTGCTCTACATTTTCGTTCTGAGGTTATAACCACGCGCTATTACGTATTTTGACGTATAATGGTAAGATTCGTTTATAATTTCATTGGGTATACAGGCAATCATGCCATGGACGATCGGACATCGTTATTAGCACGCCAGATCGATCCGCAGTCCTAATCGCACAGTTCCCTGCTTGCCAGTTTGGAACGCCGTCCGATGCGCATTTCGAACTGTACGTGTGCTGCATTATGTTGAATGAATTAATTCATTCAACATAATGCAGCACATAATTTTCATTGATTGATAGTCTTACTTCCATCAATATTCATGCTTCCACCATTAACTTCTACAAAATGGTTGTTCTTTCTGTGCAATTTTTTTCGTATGGGCGGTTCGACATAGACAAGAAAAGTAGATAAAAAAATCGGTTATTTATATGGTGGAACAATCTACGGCAAAATCGGTCAACAAAAACTAGGCGGCGGGTGGGCAACCTTATATTTACTCACATAACCCAGTGGGACGGTAAACCGACACGACTGGCGAGAGAAAAGGCGCAGGTCTGACTTCTTACATGTCCATCCGACGCATGGATCATCTTTCTTGTCATACAATCAGGTGATCAGCCTGCATTGTCCTAACCAAACTTGAATACCACATTTGTTGTTGTTCCAATGCGGGAATCGAACCCATGGCCTCCGGAGCGAGAAGCTCAGGGCCCAGAATCAGGGCCCTGAACCACTAGACCACGGATTACGGAGGCGTTCCCCTCATTATTATGGCCTGACCAGCGGATCTTCGTATTATGTGCATACCCACTGCATACGTATAACATTACATATGAAAACGTCACGCTATTTTCTTGCTCGCGAGTTTTCACGCACTCACACTTTCATTGTCAATGAACTTGGAAAGCGGGGATGCTCCGTCATTGTCATCAGCCTGAGAATGCGCTCTCACTGAGATGACTCCAGCAGCACGCGTGATGCAACCACTGTAACCAATTACGAAACAATAGCTCATAACTGAAATTCAATGTAACAATCAATATCTTTTTACCTAGAGATGATTATCGTTTAAATGGAAAAACCAATTAACTAGATTTGGATATTATCCCAAATCTGATTTTGAGAGATTGTTTAGACATAAATCCTGATTTTGGTAAAATGTTGGTCGATCTTTTGGATAAATCCAGATTTGGTTAAATCCAGAGGAAACACCGCAGGCTAGAGAAATGAAAAATAGCTGTTTGTAAAGTCTATTGCTGTCCCGTAACTGTCCAATGGAACCGATAGAGACAACTACAACGGAAATTTATTAAAGTACGACAAATCGACGATTAGGAGACCCCTGTTTTCACCTCCAAAAGTTTACCGATTTAGGTAGGTACTTTTTACATTTCCTATGTTTCGATTTTATCATAAAATGTACTCCAATTGCTTCCTGGATGTTTAAACACGGTCAAGAATCTGGCCATATTTTTTTGGTTTTTGAACGTCCATGACATATATTATCTTTTAATAATTAATTTATGAAAAAAGAAAAAAAATATAGGAACGAATTAATAGTATGCATAGATATTTAGGATTTTTTTTTACTCTAGTGGCATTACTTGGAAGAAAACAGGAGTCGCGTAGACCCCTATTTCCTTTCCTATATTAAAATAATCTTTAAGTAAACATCTTCAAAACTTCTTATTTCTGTTTCAATAAAATCCGTTTCTCGTACCATCATCACCTCATCTTTTTTATGCTTTTTCGAACAGAAGAAATACAATCAAATCTTTTTTTTTGGCATCAGGCCTTATCTAGCTTGAAATTGGTAACTTAGAAGTCACGATGACTGTTTTGTAATTTAACTTTTATATTACCATAGATAAATATATTGTGTTATTTATTTAACTTACTGTGGTCTCGAGTTGATATGTCGTTAGAGGGTTACCATATTTATAGATTTGTACTTTGCATTCGCAATAAGAAAATACTTAAGTCTGCGGAAATCTGTCAATCTATTTTTGTACTGTATTGTTTTGGTGTAAATGTGATAATAGTAGTAACATGAAAATTACTGAAGCGTTGGCTACAGTAATTTTCATGTTGTCTATGGATTCATAGTTGCAAACTATAATCATTGTATTGTATGAGCATCACTAATGAGTAGTCTATGGTTGTGTCATAAACAGCCTGTATATAACCGTTTACGTTCGGGTAAAAAATAAACGGGATGTACAATAGCTAATTGTGGTGCCTAGAAATTGAGGTGTTTGTCTACTTACAACAAAGTTCTTATCCATACTATTATTATAGAGCGGAAGAGTTTGTTTGTTTGTTTAAACACGCTAATCTCATGAACTACTGGTCCGATTTGAAAAATTATTTTTTGTAGCATAGTCCATTTATAGATTAAGGCTTTAGGCTATATAACATTAAGCTGCGACCAATAGGAGCGAAGCGTCAGCTAGAAATGTTGCAAAAACGGGGAACATTATTCACATTTGAGGACTTTCGTTGCGTGCGCTGCATAAACGGTTTAAGTCACTCAAAAACCACGCGAACGAAGTCGCGGGGACAGCTAGTTTTAAATAAAATGAACCTTTATTGTTTCAGATCTCGTGAGGTGCAAGTCATAGGGCTTCAAGAGCCCTCGTACTTGTGGGAACTGTTGGACGAACGTCGAACACATGCAACGCTTCGCCGACTTCGAAAACTACATTGCACCTGGAACAAAAAATATTTTGAGCCGCATCCATTCCAATCCAAACGGCTTTTGGTATTTTATTTGGTGGATTGCTTCGAAACTCTGGACCAAAAGCCGTTTAGAACAATCTGATTCTATTCTTGATTCTGTATTCTTGATAAAGAAAATCGTTAGATTGTAATTTTTTGTGCTCCCGACAGTATCAATCAACTGAGAATCAAAATAATTAAACGTCAATTTATTGGGAATTACGCGGCACGATCGAATCTGAATCAAAAACGAATCATTTTGGAGAGTGAGGGCATTGTACATAATAGGTACCTTTTTAAAAATACCTATTAAATACACGTAGGTAGGTACTCGTAACTCAGCCAGTGGCGAAGGCTGGTTCTTCTTCAGAACAAAGCCTTAGCCTATAATATAAAAGGCGGGAAATTGGAGGGTTAAGTAATAGCTCCCCTCACCGATTTCGGTGTCGGTAGCCGATTTCATTGAAACCAGGCCAGCTACACAGGAGTTATTTTATAGTGCCCAAGTGTGTGCACAATACACAAAGACTCTCTCCCTCTTCCTTTTACTCTTATAACCCAGTGGGACGGTAAACCGACACGACTGGCGAGGGAACAAGGACCCACTTTTTACACGCCCATCCGACGCATGGATCATCTTTCTTGTCAGACAATCAAGTGAAATGCCTGCATTGTCCTGACCAAACTTGAAAACAACATTTTTTTGTAGTTCCAACGCGGGAATCGAACCCACGACCTTCGGGTCGAGAGCGAAGCTCTGAACCACTAGACCTCGCAGGGTTAAGCAAGTTAGGCTGATAGGAATGGAGTTATATGACCCACAACTCACAAGCCACTGCTACCTGCCTATTTGCCTATACCTACTACCTACCCATGATCTGATCTGCGTACTACGGTCTCTGTCCATCTCGGTCATTGTGCATCAATTACAATGATAGACAGGTACTGTTTCGATGCAGTGTCAATGTATGAAGCAAATTGGTACCTAGTTTATAAGACAAGGCTTAGATCATTAAAAGTCTAATACGAGAATTTGGATGAGTAAGGGCTGATTTTTCGTCAGATAACTCTTATCTTTCGAATAAACCAGTGACTTTGACATTTGTTTCATACAAAATCTGCCAAAGTATTTATTACTCAGGTAAAAGTTATTTGACAATTGAAAAATCAGCCCTAAGAAAGATGAGTAACAATAAAATATTTGTCAAACATAAGAACACTTACCTATAGTTCGTAAAATATAATAAAATTGTACATACCTAAAGGTTATTAAAAATATGTAACTATTCTGCTAAAAATTATATTTCAGCCTTGGCAATAATATAAATCATAATTATTCACCGCGGAATTGAGTTAAATATATCCGTTTGCCTGCTACAATTTCCTATTAACTACAGGTAATTTCCTTCCTCTTCAAACTTACAATTTGTACTAACATTGACCATCGCTTGAAATATTTCTGGAAAATTTTCAGAATTAACAATAACGCTCTGTCCTCCGATTTATTTGTGTTAGTGGGAAGAGCTTCATAGGTAGACTGGTACAGTACATGTTCTCATTAAGAAAATTGACATGCAATAAATATTTTATTTATATGCGTAGGTACTCCATAGATTACCCTGTTCAAAAAATCAGTGCTCACAATAAGAAAGGCCCAGGAATTGCGCTTCATTGGTGTCGCCGTTACGCCCTTCCCGATCCCATCCCCGATCCCTCGCGTTATAAAACAACCTGATCCCTCAAAACTATGTAATCGCCAACTGTCAGCTGACGTCGACGAACGTACTTCGCATGGTTTTAATAAATAATTTGACCCCCGTTTCCAGCTAAACAGTTTAAGAGTTTACAACAATTACTGTTATAGTTTCATTTTCTAAATCAACAACAAATAATATAAGAAATTCATTTAACTAAATATACAAAGAAATCTGGGATTCTAAGTCCCGAAATAAATAATCTATAAGATTTTCCTTAACTCAATTTTAACATAAGTCAGTACAGAAAAGTGTGAAATATTTCACGATCTTACAAAAATGTTATGTAGAAACTATATCTGAGGCTATAACTATAACTATTACTATTATCATAAAACGTGTATATATAGGAAATGTCTAGCAATCCGCAGACAGAAATCGCTAGTTTAATATAAACAAGTAAGCAAATATGAATTAACATTTTAAAGGTGTAAATTTCGGAAGCGGACACAACTTATAGCAATTTTAAAGGTATGATCTAACCATTACGCATATTAAACTGTTAGAAAACAATTTCCGTGCACGCTGACTCTACGCTGGGCAATTAATCTTAGACCTTGACAATCTCTTATCGTTTGGGGAAACGCTACGGAAATCACCCGATACTTTAACGTTACTTTACTTTAACAAACAGTTACGGATTTTGTACTTGTTTATGACGTAACTGCTCGAATAGTAACATTAATAAGAAGTAATAATATACTCCGTTCTGATTAGACACGGGCGCCGAGCAAAATGTTCCGGCGGCGGCGCTACGACTGCGGGCCTACTCCCGACACAATCGAGTACCGAATCCGTTCGATATCAGTGGTTTTTCGTATTTCATTTGGTGAATTACTTTGAAACTAATCAGGATAAAGAAAATTGTTAGATCGTAACTTTATGTACTACCTACCATATCAATCGACTGAGAATCAAAATAACCAAATGTCAATTTACTAGGAAGTTCGCGGCATGATCGTATCTAAATCAAAATCAAATCAGTTTGGAGAGTAAGGCCCCTGATCATCGATCATCGTCTGCAGGCGCTGCGGCGCAAAATCCATATAAATCTTAGTGCATCGCGCCACGAGATCTTCGGTGCATATGTACGCGTACTATCAAGTAATAGAATTAATACACGGTCGTTTGGCGAGTTAGTAGTAGGAATTGTCAGAATTTCCATAGGGGAAAATACGCTACAACCGTTCGGCGCGCCGAGTCACATCCTCGACGGTGTCGCGTCGTCCGAAATCGGCGCCCATGTCCTGTTCCGATTCACTGTGAACTAAATGTCAAGATAGCTATTGAGCCTTGTAGTTGAGCAATGTAGGCGGCTATACTAGGCTCTTATTCGTTAAGGCACATACGAATTCGCTTCTCATTTGACCGGTAGATCTACCGGTCCGGATAGCGGAAACCAGCAAGCTTACTCCCGACACAATCTAGAATCGAATCGATCTCAACGACTTTAGTATATCATTTGGTATTTCTTTTGTACCCCCGACCATATCAAACGACTGAGAATCAAAATAAGCAAACGTCAATTTATTCGGGAGAACGCGGCACGATCGAATCCGAATCAAAATCTAGAGAGTAAGGCCCCAGGCCTGCGTGTTTCTGTTCTCAATACTTTAAGATGTGGATGACGTTGACTGGCGGAGGGGGAAGTGAATGCATGACCTTGACATTTCCGCCGAGCAACATAGACACGGCTACTAGGAAGTAGGAGGCGACACCTTCCTCCATTCGATTTACACGTGGGATACCACGCGATAATAATATGTATCATTGTTTTTCGAGAATTGTATGCTAATAAGGTTTTTTGTTTTTTTATTTAATCGATTTGTAAACTAATCATATCGACTTATGAGTGATGGTAACAATTCGGGTACGTCTTTTAAGTGACTATAAGAAAAAAAGCTGCCAGTGGCAACGTCAGTTCTCCTACAGAGAAAAGCCCGGGGCGGCTAAAATATATAAAAATTTGGATGGGGGCAGGGCCGCGCCGACCCCATATAGCGCTTGTGTGCAAAACCCATGAAGCGCCTCTTATTTTCAAGAATATTTATGTTTTATGCATGTTTTATGTAATAATTTAGGTGTGTTATTATCTTAATTATTGTTTTAGCGCCTCGTTATTGTAGCGCCTGTGTGCACCGCACACTTCGCACATAGGGGCAGCGCGGCCCTGGATGGGGGTCTCCGAAAGGTAAGGGGTAAGTGAAGTCCATAGAATTGGAGTTATAGGAATCCCAAGCCCCCAAGGAAATTAGAATTGTGTAACGGGGCCTCTGCGTGTTGGCTTCGCCCCCACACATGCCTTCCAAACGTCCGGGACTTAATTGCCCGTGAGCATGGAAAGCTGAGTGAGAAAGAAAACACCTATATATATATAATAATATCCTTTATTTAAGGGTGCATAGGCCCATACTACAAATACCTTACACACTAACATACATATTACTTATACCAGTAATTAGGATTGGTTACTAAATCTAAATTACTGTAGTCAAAAATTTTAATTCATCTCATGTCATGGACTCCCGGTGAGCGACGGGAGGGACCAGGCGAAATAATTACCTGTAAAATTAGAAGCAAGCAACTCGTGAAAGCATGACTTGAGAAGTCTGGACTTTTTGCTCATTTGTAAGTGCCTAATTGCCTAAATGTAGATTTAAGTCAAATAAGCGAACGCTCATTCGTTCTTCACTCTATAAATTATTTTAGTTTAACCAGATGAAGAGCAATATTTTGTTGTTCTGTTAGTAATGACGACCTCCGTAGCGCAGTTGGTTGAGCGCGTTGGCGCTCGAACGAAAGGTCGCGGGTTCGAATCCCGCCGAGGGAACAAAAAGTTTTCAATGTTCCTGGGTCATGGATGTGTATTAAATTTGTGTATAATATAATAAAAATCTTAAATATGTGTACAGTATAAAAGTATTAAATAAATTTCCGTTGTCTGGTACCTGTAACACAAGTACTTCGGATACTTAGCACAGGGCAAGATTGACGTGGTGTGAAGCGTCCATAGATATTATTATATTATTATTATTAATAGATCAAGAAAGAAGGCTCTTTAGTAGCGCCAGGTCTTTGTTCTTTTGATGTCAAACCACCTAAAAATATTATTATTATTATTATTAGCTCCGGATTTCTATTAAGTATAAATAAATAATTTTAACTTTTAAGTATATTTCTCCGCCTTTCCGTATTCCGGATCTTATAGCTCCAACCTAACCGGTCATATAATTACTTCAAAACTACACGCAGGTACAATATCCTGCAGATGCAGTAAAGGTCATGTGGCCTTATCGTTCCTAAGACAATTGTAAATTATGTTTCAATTAATGGAGGTAGTTACATCTACCAGTCCGTCCAGGAATCCACAACAGTTTTCTGACGGAGCAATTTCTTTTTGTAGATAGTTATGTATAAGGTGCGTATTATATAAATTTGAGTAGACAAAGAGTCAAAACTCTACTTATTATTACTTAAGTCAAGACTAAATATAAAAAAATGCACAAAAGCAAGTCGGATTCGCCCACCGTGGTAAAGGTTCCCCGCTAAAAATTAAAAATAGTTCAGGAATAGAGTCCCGTAGTTTGGTCGAGCCTGGGAAAGTTTTAAGGTATGGAGAACCTTATATTTTTTACATTTCAAGGGACAATATACAGGGTATAATATTAATTAATGAGTGATAATACTTTAGGGTGTGTATGGGTCCCGTATATTATAGAGTTTACTGGCAAAGTGTTTCTCATACAAACATGAAAGTTGTGATGAAAGTCAATAGTAAGTCTTTCAGCGCTGGTACTTTTACAGTATACTCTACATAGGAGGCACATACACACCCTAAAGTCTATCACTCATTTATTTTACACCTTGTTACACCAGACAATCGAACGAACAGATAACAAAGTGTTATAAGAAGTGGTATGGTACAGAATCCTTATAAAGAGTAAATAATATTATATTCAATTAAAAGAAGTTTTACTCAAAAATTTTTGCTTACTTTAATATAATCATATAAATAATCATTAATTAACCGGCTTTCGCTAGTACTTAATTAGTCTTCAGACTATGCAGGTGCTATATGGAATAAAATTACAAAATCATCTGCTCAAATGCTCAATAACGTGACAAAATAAAAAAGTCAATACGTCTGGGTCTCAGCGTTATTGCCCACAATGCGCCCGCAGGCATGGATGGCCCACTTGAATCGGCATGTCGTGAGACAATGACATATCCTTTTTAAATAATAAACTAAAAAAAACTCCTTCCTTAAATGGGCTTCCTGTACTTTAATGTTCGTTAACTCCTCTAACACCGTGCCGACAGATATTTAGCGAATACCTCATGACGGCATCTAACATTATTTATTTATTTACAAAGTCGCTCCATGCGTCGGATGGGCATGTAAACTGTCGGTCCTGCGCCTGAACTCCCGCCAGTCGTGTCGGTTATCCGCTACTTACGCCACTGGGCTACGAGAGTGAAGGAAGAGAGAGTGTTTCTGTGTATTGCTCACACACTTATGGCACTATAAAATAACTCCTACGTAGCTGGCCTGGTTTCAATGAAACCGGCCACCGTCACCAACATCGGTGATAGAGGCATTATTATCTACAATGTACAACAGTAACCACAACATTATGATGTTTGGAATTAAGTAATAAAGAGCTGATTGCAGGTTGTGTCATCAACTATACACGTCCTGTGTAGAGTTAGTCTAGTTTTGGCAACATTTTTAACCGACTTCCAAAATAGGACAAGGTTCTCAATTCGGCCAGCTTTTTCTATGTATGTACACCGATTACCTACGCTGATATCAATGATCCGATTTTCGTTTAATTTTTTCAGCAGCAGCTATTCCGTGTCCAATAAAAAAGAATAACTCAAATCGGATCCTAAATCTCGGAGTATATCGGTGTACTGCTACAGCCAATAGAAATATGACAGAAAATATTTGAATAACGACGATAGCCGAAAGTCGTTGAAGTCGTGTTTTTACTACAGAGAGATGGATGGATGCGTAATGCATTTCCCTTGCGAAATCAGAAAAAGTCGTGTAGCACTCTGGGACTGCCGCGGTAAAGCTATTTTTTTTTAATCTATTTATTTATTTAGGGATTTTGACCCAAAGATATGTCAATCCCATTGTACCCAAATATAATATATAAGCTATTGCATACCATTTTTATCGACTTATCCGATACAACCAATGCCACCTAGAGGCGAGTTGCTGAACTAAAGAGACAAGCGTGATATTTCAAAAAAGTCATTTAAAGTTCTGCTACTCATCGATAGATGGCAATAAAAAGTATCCGGTCGGAGTGGGGGGTGTTAGGTTATTTTCATTATGGAATTTCTGGATAAGGTCTCGGGTCTCCACGCTCAAGGCCCGCGATAGAAGCTATGCAATAGCTTAAAAGATCGTGGTCTTACTAGGTATTACGTAGCAGCCCGTGACAGGTGTTTTGCCAGGAAACTTATGTATGGAATCAAATCAGCAAACCAAGTATGAATGTATTCTAATCAATTCATCGAAATTGTGTGACCGGAAATAGTCGTAACATTCCTGGTATCAATTCTTCCAAACTGAGTTTCTCATGCGTACGTGATGGCAGGCCATGACAGTCGACGACACGAGTGTTGACTCTGCTGATATGCCTATAAATATTGTATTGTCTATGGATATTGGATATATAATTATAAAGCGGAGGAGTTTGTTTGTTTGTTTAAACGCGCTAATCTCAGGAACTATTGGTCCGATTTAATTTTTTTTTTGTTGGATAGTCCATTTATAGGGGAAGGCTTTAGGCTATATAACAATACGCTGCGACCAATAGGTGCGAAGCGTCAGTGAGAAATATTGCAAAAACGGGGAAAATTATTCACATTTGAGGGCTTTCGTTGCGTGCGCTGCAAGTGCTGGTTTAAGTTACACAAAAAATATGTATGAAAGAATTATTCCTTTTGAATAAATATAATAACAAAAACCAACGTGAGCAATCAAAAGATAATCGCGATAGTGTTTCAGACAACTACGCGAACGAAGTCGCGGGCACAGCTAGTATATGGATATGCCTCATAAATCCTCACTCTAACCACACCAAATGCTATCATTTGTATTTACGTTGCAGTCGAAACTATTAACAGTCAAAAGTACTTTAACCAGCACTATAATTTAAAAGTACTTTTTAACCAGCAAAATTAGTGAATAGTTTTAACCAGTTCAGTCAAACAACATACTAATTTGAACTTTTTTTTTTTTTTTTATTCTTTTTTTAATTTAGGGACTTTTGACGCACAGCGTAAGTCAGTCCCATCGTAACCTAATCTTATACTTAGTGACAAACAAATTATAAATAAAGAAACACAACTATACTAGTAAGTAGTAATTGTGCCATGAATGTAAACAAAACCTTTGCTTCAGCATCATTCGGTTGCGTCAAAATTTTATGAAATGTGCCTATATCGGTTCTATTCAAATTCAAGGCACTCAGTAAATTATAACGCGCAGGCTCATATCTGACACACTCCATCAATAAGTGATGTAATAATTTGAACTTGTTAAGAGTTTTGACTGCAATATTCATAACTACATGTGCGCTGAGTGCCTTTTTTATCACCATTGCTTGAAGAAGTTAACAAACAATGGTACTTCGATGCCATACAGTTTGTAGTTAACTTCATCACGGCGAGTAGTGATAAAATCTCGCACTCAGCACACTCATGCCTGATTCACAAAGCGTTATTTAACCAGGTTTCCACAACTTCCATGCGTAATTCAACCAATAAACATTTGCTACGCTAAGCGTTGACCAATAACAACAGCGTGATAAGTTTTCGAATTCAAGTCGAATGGGAATTATGAACCACAGCCCTTATTGCTGAGGGAGTTGCTCTCCATATGTGAGGGATATGCGGAGGAGCGCGGCCTTAAATATAACGCAAACAAAAGTGATCGTGTTCCTCCGGTTTATCTCAATGGGGTAGCGCTCAAAAGAGTTGAGCGTTATAAGTATCTAGGTCACATTGTGACCTACGAGATGACTCTGACATTGAGCGTGAGCGTAGAGCGTTGGCGGTGAGGAGCAATATGCTCGCCCGCAGGTTTGCTCGTTCCACTGCAGATGTCAAAATCACCTTATTTAAGGCATTCTGTCAGTCTTTTTACACGAGCGATCTGTGGGTGTCATATACGAGCCGAGCCTACAACGTTCTGCGCGTACAGTACAATAACCCTTTCAGGATGCTGTTGCGATTGCCGTGGCGCTGTAGCGCGTCGGGCATGTTTGCCGAGGCTCGAGCTGATGGTTTTCACGCCATCATGCGTAAAAAAGCCGCCTCGCTGCTGCTACGTCTACGTAACACTCGGAACAGCATACTGAAAATGATTGCCAGTAGACCGGACTGCCCTATCCAAAGGCACTGGGTAGAGGTAGCACTTGGTCTAAAATGCAAATAAAATGTAAATTAAAATGTATTATTATTAAACTAACAATTATACTAACATAATATAAGTTTATATTGTTACTAACACATCAACTAATATTGTTATGGACTGTATTGTGGGTCTGAAATAAAAGTATTTTATTTATTTATTGCACTGAGTAAGTAAGTAGTTTATACTACCAACTAACTACTAAGTACCTACCAAATGGCTAATATCTGTTTACTTCGTTTCAAACTATTATACCCAACAGCACAAAGTACATAATATAGGTACTAGGGCCATGCTTAAATTACGTCACACGAATTTCATGAGTTATGACTCCTTCAGTTCGAGCACCAACGCGCTCGAAGGGAAGGAGTCGCATCGTCCCGGCGCCCATCTCTACCCTAGTGTGACGTCACATTCTTGCAGATTTTATCTAGAAATTATTGAATCAAAACATCAGTTTTAAAATACGTGTTATTTCCATTTAAGTATTACACGCGGAGGGGAGTCATCCATTGTAAAAAGAAGAAATAGATTTTGAAATGTTCCCTTATCACACAATAACACTCTAACCCCCTTCCTTCCCTCTTAGCATGTTACGTAATTAATGGATGCCCTCTTAGGTGTGTACGAAATCGCGGAGTTCGCGAGTTTTTAACCTTCCAGTCATCGAATAAATCACAAAACACGAATAAATAAATAAATAGCTCCACAGTAACAAATATGTAGATGGGTGTCAAATTAATATTTATTAAAAAACAACTCACTAAACAGTAAACACTAGTTCAAATGCAAGACATGCATAAATATTATAGCGCATCGGGTATATGAAATTTCATAACAAAACTATGGTACAATCAGTTAAATAAATCTAACCAAGGTGCATGTTAGGTCATTTCGGAGGGATCCGTAGATACTAAATAATAGGTTCTTTTCACAATAACTACTTGAAATATTATGGACCGATTATATTATGTATAATATACAGGCTATAATATTAATTAATTTACTTTCGGGTGTGTATGGGTCCTGTAAATAAAGTTTACTGTGAAAGTACCAGCGTTGAAAGGGGTACTTTTTTAAAATTATTGTATGGAAAAATTTATGATGTTAGGGCATTTCTTATACAAGTTAGTCTTTCAGCGATGGTACTCTCACAGTATTCTCTACATAGAAGGCACAAATACACATTACACACCCTAAAGTATTATCACTCATTTATTTTACACCATGTATGAGACATGTTTAGTAGAACATAAATATAATAGAAAGTTGCAAGTCTATACCCCCCTTACTTGTCGATTATTGACACATAAATCAGTTTATGTAAAACGAGACGTTTCCTTCTACTTCGCTACGCGTAAATCCTGCGAACATTTTACTTCGGTACAAAATAGCCTATGTGAACTACTACCATACCAAATTTCATTTCAGTCCGTTCAGTAATTTTTGTGCGAAAGAGTAACATACTTACATACATATATCCACACATACAATCATTCACATTTATAATATTAGTAGGATTTTTATGCTAATAGTAGTAAGTTTTCTCTAAGTAATACTAATATTTACATAATATATTGACAATTTTTTAAATAAATATGTATAAGTAAATATTTTTAAATTTTGACATTTATGAAAAAATGTGAAACTAATTAAGTATATATGAATTTGTAATGACACGTACCAGTCTAATAATAATTAATTTGTAATAGATACTCCAATCTATTACAAATTAATTATTATTAGACTGGTACGTGTCATTACAAATTCATATATACTTAATTAGTTTCACATTTTTTCATAAATGTCAAAAAATTGTCTTTTGCAATTGCACACCATCTGTATGGCAAAATGTACGAGAACACGTTTTATAATTGTAAAGATCTTTGTAATACTATAATCCTGCAATAAATATATGTATTGTATTCTAAATATATTGTACTAGATGTGCCCGCGACTTCGTTCGCGTGGTTTTTGAGTAACCGTTTATGCAGCGCACGCAACGAAAGTCCCCAAATCGGCCAAATGTTAATAATTTTCCCCGTTTTTGCAACATTTCTCACTGACGCTTCGCTCTTATTGGTCGCAGCGTAATAACATACATTAATCACAGATATAACAATATAATTATAATAATGTCCGTATGAAATTTTCTTTTATTTCTTAATAGAAAGGTAAATTAAATAAACAATAATTGATGGTAATTATCAATAAAGAGAGTTGCTTAAATTATAATATCATTTTCTTATATCGACATTGTTTACATCTTGGTACAACACTATCGATACGCACGAAGTACCTAGAATTGAAGCTATGATTCGGCGTGCGCATTGTTCGCTGTGAATGCAATACATTGCGTACTCGCAAACACATTATACAAAATGGTACCCACGTATTGCAAGCAATGGATATTTTGCGCCTAAATACAAATGTATCGTTTTCGATCACGAAGTACATAATGCTATGGAAATAATTACTAATCTATATATATAAAAGAAAGTCGTGTTTGTTACAACACTTATAACTCGAGAACGGCTGAACCAATTTTCATGGTTTTTGATTCGTTGGATTTGTCTCCTCCCCGAATAGCAGAATACATATTAAAAATAGTGAAAACTTGATGTGCAATGAATAATTAATCATATATATAAATGCTCATATTTTGTTCATCAAATGTCAAACATTTGTTGTCAAAAGATGTAACAGCTATGCGTTCAGAAATCTATTAATGTATGCGTATTGAAGTGTCAGTTCGTAACTTTCAATTAGCAACGTTTTTCTAAATGCATATGACATTTTAAACGATATTTTCTTCTTTTTTTTGGCATTGGCAACGATATCTAGGTACTGAAAACGAAAATGTAATTTAAAAAAATGTCTGTCTGTCAGCGTGTCTCTTTGCTCCGGCTAATCTCTGGAACGGCTGGACCGATTTTAACGAGACTTTCACTGGTAGATAGCTAAAGTTACAAGGATTAATTTAGGCTACTTTTACATTTCATGATGATGGTCATCATCGTCATCTAACTAATGATCACCGAATCGGCTGGACCGACTGTGACGGGAGCATTCACCGGGCGTTAGCTTATGTTAGTAGGAGTAATCTATACATCTATATGTATAAAAGTAAGTCGTGTTAGTTAAATTATTGATAACTCAAGAATGGCTTTATCGATATGGCTGAAAATTGGTGAGGAAGTAGCTTAGAGCAAGTAGACGGACATAGGATACTATTTAATCCATTTGACAGCGTTTCCGTGAACGTTGCGGGTTCTGCGTTAGGGTTTCGCGTTGTGGGTTCCGCGTTGCGTGTTCCGGATTCCGCGTTGCGGGTTTCGGGTTCCCATGCTGCTGGTTCCGCGTTGCGGGTTCCGGGTTCCCGTGTTGCGCGTTCCGGGTTCTGCGTTCCGGGTTCCCGCGTTGCGGGTTTCGGGTTCCCATGCTGCGGGTTCCACGTTGCGGGTTCCCGCGTTGCGGGTTCCGGGTTCCCGCGTTGCTGGTTCCGCGTTGCGGTTTCCGGGGTTCCCGCGTTGCGGGTTCCGGGTTCCGCGTTGCGGGTTCCAGGTTCCCACGTTGCGGGTTCCGGGTTCCCGCGTTGCGGGTTCCGGGTTCCCGCGTTGCGGGTTCCGGGTTCCCGCGTTGCGGTTTCCGGGTTCCCGCGTTGCGGGTTCCGGGTTCCCGCGTTGCGGGTTCCGGGTTCCCGCGTTGCGGATTCCGGGTTCCCGCGTTGCGGGTTCGGCGTTCCGGGTTCCGCGTTCCGGGTTCCGGGTTCCGCGTTACGGGTTTCGGGTTCCCTGTTGCGGGTTCCGCGTTGCGGGTTCCGGGTTCCCGCGTTGCGGGTTCCGGGTTCCCGCGTAGCGGGTTCCGGGTTCCGCGTTGCGGGTTTCGGGCTCCCTGTTGCGGGTTCCGCGTTGCGGGTTCCGGGTTCCCGCGTTGCGGGTTCCGGGTTCCCGCGTTGCGGGTTCCGGGTTCCCGCGTTGCGGGTTCCGGGTTCCCGCGTTGCGGATTCCGGGTTCCCGCGTTGCGGGTTCGGCGTTCCGGGTTTCGGGTTCCCTGTTGCGGGTTCCGCGTTGCGGGTTCCGGGTTCCCGCATTGCGGGTTCCGGGTTCCCGCGTAGCGGGTTCCGGGTTCCGCGTTGCGGGTTTCGGGTTCCCTGTTGCGGGTTCCGCGTTGCGGGTTCCGGGTTCCCGCGTTGCGGGTTCCGGGTTCCCGCGTTGCGGGTTCCGGGTTCCCGCGTTGCGGGTTCCGGGTTCCCGCGTTGCGGGTTCCGGGTTCCCGCGTTGCGGGTTCCGGGTTCCCGCGTTGCGGGTTCCGGGTTCCCGCGTTGCGGGTTCCGGGTTCCCGCGTTGCAGGCTCCGGGTTCCCGCGTTGCGGGTTCCGGGTTCCCGCGTTGCGGGTTCCGGGTTCCCGCGTTGCGGGTTCGGCGTTCCGGGTTCCGGGTTCCGCGTTGCGGGTTTCGGGTTCCCTGTTGCGGGTTCCGCGTTGCGGGTTCCCGGTTCCCGCGTTGCGGGTTCCGGGTTCCCTGTTGCGAGTTCCGCGTTGCGGGTTTCGGGTTCCCGCGTTGCGGGTTCCGGGTTCCCGCGTTGCGGGTTCGGGGTTCCCGCGTTGCGGGTTCCGGGTTCCCGCGTTTCGGGTTTCGGGTTCCCACGTTGTTTTTTTTTAGTTGAATTTTATCATAAACTCTTTTTATGCTCAACGAAGTGGGCAAGGGTCAGCTAGTATCACATAAAATTAAAAGTTTTTGGACTTACCGGTGGAAAGAAATTCCGTCTCGGGCTACACTACACACTTGGCTTCTTTTCCGACACGTTAAATCAGCGCAACACGGCATTTTTAACGACTTTTTATGGAGCTCCGTACGCTGTCACAGTAAGAGTGTGACTGTTGACCGATGAAACGGGTTTCGGCTGACATATGATCATTTGATCATATGTACAGCGCGTCTGCCCCGCCTACAATGCCATTCTAACCTCTTTTACTCTTCTGTGCAGCACACGCAATGAAAGTCCCCAAATGTGAATAATTTTCCCCTTTTTTGCAACATTTCTTACTGACGCATCGCTCTTATTGGTCGCAGCGTAATTTTATATAGCCTAAAGCCTTCCTCTATAAATGGACTATCCAACAAAAAAATTCAGAACGGACCAGTAGTTCCTGTGATAAGCGCGTTTAAACAAACAAACAAACTTTTCCGCTTTATAATATTAGTATAGATTCTAAATGTAAGGTAAATTTTTAGTCAATGCTGTATTTTTCCTATTCACAAGTTTATGCCGCCGCGTGTACCGCTCATGTACGTGGTTTGGATGTAACTTACGAGGATAATTTAAATTCTATCGTCAAACAAGGATCTGAGTTGATAGTGACACGCCTGGGTCGTCCCCTACATAGTTATTATTCACATTTGGCACACCGCGTGGTGTCATCGCCCTCGCGGCAGGACCAAGTAACGTGGCACTTGGGAAATCCTTATGTACCGACTGCTTCCTACGAAACAGTAATTGAGAGTTATTGACTGAGTATATCGGAAGAACTTTTAGGGTCCCGTAGCTTACGTCTCGGAACCTTAAGGCCCTTAGGTAGGGCTGCCATCCGTCCGGGTTTCTCCGGATTCGTCCTAGTTTGGAGGCCGTCCGGGCGAGGTTTAATTTGTAGTCCGGGTAAAACCCGGACGGACGAGAACACCCGTGCCCCCAGATTTTAAACAAGATGTAAGTTAATGAAAAAAGTATTGAAATGTCCGGGGTGAAAGCTCCAAAATCCGGGGAAATTACGCTTCCGGTACTGGGTGGCAGGTTTTAGAGATGGCAGCCCTACCCTTAGGACGTGTTTCACCAAGCAATGTTACAGTTAACGCCATGTAAAATATCAGGTTATCCCTCTTGTATTTCCTGTCAATAAATGGTATTTGAACATGGCGTTAACTTTAACATTGCTTGGTGAAACACGGCCTTAGTCTTTCACCGCGTCCGTTCGTCCCCGGCTTACAGTCTAAACTCCAAACGGCTCGGAGTAGAGAGATGAAAATTTGCATAGCTGTTCGTGTATTTACCACATCGACACAGTGAATAAAATCACGAATAACTAAATTAAAAATTAAAAAAAAACCCGACTGAACGTGTAACATTCCTATCACACCTAACAAACGACCTGATGACCTTGAAGACCTGAATCGACTTCCACCAAACATAGGTGAGATTACTCTAGACTAATACCTACTAATACCTTTCAAACAAAAAAACCGCATTCAAATCGGATCATCCGTTTGGGAGCTACGATGCCTCAGACAGACACATACACATTTACACAGACACGTCAAACATATAACACCCCATCGTTTTTGCGAAGGGGGTTAAATATATTTCTTCAGGTGTATTAAACACCACCGTTATACGGAAATGTCATTTTATCCACGCATTTTCTTCATGGCATGGGACATGGATTAGACGATTTATAAATCTGGCTATTCTATCAACTTTAAAACGCACATTTTCCTTCTAAGTACGAAAATCCTTTTAATAAATAAAGAAAAAAAAAGCTACTCGATTACCTCAGATCACTCCCGACTCCCGACACAATCGAGAATCGAATCAGTTCGTTCTCAACGGCTTTTGGTATTTTAATTGGTGGATTACTTTGAAACTAACCAGGATAAATTAAATATCGTTAGATCGTAACATTTTGTAGTTCCGACCATATCAATTAACTGGGAATCAAAATAAACAAACGTCAATTTATTCGGGAGTCCGCGGCACGATCGAATCTGAATTAAAATCGAATTAGTTTGAAGAGTAAGGCCCCATATATGATATACTGCACAAGCTGTGCCCGTGACTTTGTTCGCGTGGTTGTCGGAAACACTATCGCGATTAACTTTTAATTGCTCACGTTGGTTTTTGTTAATATGATTATTAAAAAGGAATAATTCTTTCAAACATATTTTTTGAGTAACTTAAATCGTTTATGCAGCGCAAGCAAAGAAAGTCCTCAAATGTGAATAATTTTCCCCGTTTTTGCAACATTTCTCACTGACGCGCTCCTATTGGTCGCAGCGTAATGTTATAACTATAGCCTAAAGCCTTTCTCTATAAATGGACTATCCAACAAAAAAATATTATTTCAAATTGGACCAGTAGTTCCTGAGATTAGCGCGTTTAAACAAACAAACTCTTCCGCTTTATAATATTAGTATATATGTTACGGTAAGAGTGAATAATTGAAGATTATTAATAATTATCTATTATTATTAATAATTACCGAAAGTCGAGGTTAAAGTGATAAATTAATCACATTTGTCGGTTTTTATTAATAATTTAACCCTAGTAGTGATAAATGTAATAAGTTGATAAGTTGCCAAGGGTTGCGGGGCGGGGCGGTGTGTGCGACGTGCGAGCGGTGAGGGGGGGGGGGGGCTCGGTGTTATTGTTTTAAAAGCACGCGCACGTTATATGTTGTTGCTGAAATGCAAAAAAAAAATATTCTATTTAATTCATTGCCAGAAGCGAATTCTGCCCGATTCACTCTAGTTACGGAAAATAGGTGATCGAACTAGAATAAAAATGGCTAGGTTAGGTTAGGTGAGACATTTAAGATTGCGCACGAGCCGAGCGAAGCGTGCCGCGGCAGCGGCCGGCGAGTGCCAGAAGCGAATTCTGCCCAACTCACTCTAGTTACGGAAAATAGGTGATTGAACTAGAATAAAAATGG
The DNA here is from genome assembly GCA_905187575.2 of Celastrina argiolus. Classification (NCBI taxonomy): domain Eukaryota; kingdom Metazoa; phylum Arthropoda; class Insecta; order Lepidoptera; family Lycaenidae; genus Celastrina; species Celastrina argiolus. The sequence continues at coordinate 9,453,086 of LR994599.1, read as the reverse complement.
CTAGGTTAGGTTAGGTGAGACATTTAAGATTGCGCACGAGCCGAGCGAAGCGTGCCGCGGCAGCGGCCGGCGAGTGCCAGAAGCGAATTCTGCCCGTTTAACTCTTTTTCAGAGAAAATAAGTAATTGAACTAAAATAGAAACTTCTCAAAATCGTATATTATTTGACTAGTAGTTATGGCATGACTGTAAAGGCCTATAGTCAAAATTACCTCAAAAGTAGTCGAATCTTCATACAAAAATACGAATTTTAAATATACCTACAGATTAACTTTTACCAATATGTGTCGTGAATTATTAAAAATTACTACTAAAAGTAATAAATTTCGATCGTTTATTCACATTTACCAAAACATGTGGTTATTATTAATAATTTTGTAAAAATATTAATAATTTTCAATTAATCAGATTTACCGTAACATATATACTTATGGTTAGAATAAAATTTTAATTAAAAGAAAAAAAATGTCTGTCAGTTGGGTCAGGGGTCAGGATCATCGTAATATTATTGTAAATTGTAATGTCTGTAGTCTGCACCTGTACGGTGCAGACTACAGACATTACAAAAAAAACATTACGATGCACTCTACACCGGAAGCTAGTGACGTGAATGGAACAAAAACACCTACATACACAAAGTACCTACATACCTACTGAACTCGTAGTAAATATACTTAAATTACATTCATAAGGTAACAAAGTTACATGACGTCAATTCGGTGTTATTTCCTGATTCCTCATAATAATATAATTTTTTTTATAATTGGTCTTTGGTAAAAGGGTTTGTATCTATTATTCATACCTATTTAAAGGTTTTGGTCACTTAAAAAAAATTTGCAGTCTGCAAAACATCACTGTGTTATAAACTATAAGTGTGCCAAATTTTTCCAGTTTAAATCCCTGCTGCCATTTCCATCACTGGCAAAACTGACATTGATGTGTCACAGTTCCTCATGGGGCAGGAACGTACCTACTTAATATACTAAAAGCTTCACAGTTTACTTAGCACTAACAATATTGTATTTTATAGAGTTTCGTAGATACATAAAAAGGAAAAAAGGAACCCTGTATATCTGTCTGTCAAGACCCTTCTTTTCAGGAACCTTTGAAGGTATCAAGCTGAAATTCTACTCAGGCTTCTATCTTAGACTCAGGTCTACGATCCGTTAGGGCTGTGAAAAAAATCTGACGTCTTAGCCGAAACAATCAAAAGGTATACACGTTTATAACGAAAATTGTCGACTTTTTTTACACTCGCAAGGGAATCAAAACCTACTTACTATCTACTTACTTACGGTACTTCCCGTTAACTCAGAATATAGATAAAAGAAAAATAACGAAAACCGAAATTATTAGTAATTCATAGTCATATAAAACAATATTTAATAACAATTTAGTACATTATCTAAAGTATCGTTAGGTACAGAGTGACTAATTTGAACAGTTTTCCTTAATGGTCTGTTAACACAAAATACAAGCGGGGCAAACAGTTTTTCCCGCTTTCAGCCAGTGCACAGCTAAGGACATCTGAAGCAGGGATGAAATGGATATGAAATTTCGGATACGGATATGGATATGAAATTATTTCGGATTATCCGTTTGTTTCGGATAATTTCGGTTACGGAGATTAAATTTTGGTTACCTTTGACAGTAGAAAAACTTTTATTTCGGATTCGGTTACGGTTACGGATAATTATTATACCGGATATCCGATAGTTTCGGTTACGGTTACGGAGCTCCCTAACATCCCTGATCTAAAGTAAACGTAGGTCTACAGTAGGACAAGGAAGAACATTTGATAATAAAGTTATCGAATGATAATGGTGTGAAAAGTTTGACAAATACAAAAAGAAAAAGATCCGAGAGAAAGATCCGTAAAGTTGACAATCAATCGATTGTCAACTTTACGGATCTTTAAAAATGTTCCTTCTTGGGCAACAGTTGTGTAAGGTGTCAAACTTTTCGATTATCAGAATTAGGTACTTAATTATCTATTAAGATTTAAGTGACAACACGCACAATAGATAAAACAAGACAGTCAGTTCCACTGCCTTCCAGTTAGTTGGCAGCGACAACATCACTTGAATACAAAGGCTGATGAATAGTCCTTATGCAAGTCAAACACATTCGGTCACCGACTCCGAAACCTGGGCCCCTTTCGCCGCTACCACGTGCATCGATCTTCGTTCATTCGTTCATTGTTCCTGTATATTATTGTGCTTACCGCGAAAACTGTCATTTCCAAGAACACACCGGAAACTCAACACGTGAAAATGTCTCATAAAAATAAACAAAGATTGCTGTTTTGTTTGTACTGGTATGACATAATATTGTTATCATTTTTGACGATCTCTGTGGTACAGTGGTTAGCGCGTGGGTCCTCAAGCCGGAGGTCGCGGATTCGAATTCTCCTCCCCCCCTCCCCCAAATGGTACAAATAATTATCAATGTTCCTGGGTCATGGATGTGTGTTAAATATGTGTAAAATAAATATATTAAATGTACAGTATAAAAGCATTATACGTATAAATGTACTTTCCGTTGTCTGGTCCCCGTAAAATAAGTTCTTCGGATTCTTCCCACATGACCAGATTGACGTGGCGTGAAACATCCATAGGTAGTAATAGACATTTACTCTGTGCTGCTATCGAATATTGTGAGTTGTGACCTGAATGTTAATAAATTGTCGACAAGTGTTAATAGGTTGGCAATATGGTTGGCAATCACTAAAATTACTGTTAATTTAGTAACTCTACTGTTACGTTACTCGTAGTCATTTACATTACATTGTATTCTTTAGAATTAACTCTGTTGGTACCTGCTACAGAATAACAATGACAATATCCATATATTTCACAAAACAATTTTAATAGCGTAGGGTTTAACAAAAAATTATATACAGGTATAAATACAGGTGTGTGTTGGGTCCTTATATAGAGTTTATAGGAGGCACATACACACCCTAAAGTATTATCACTCATTTATTTTACACCTTGTATAAATATGTTAACAAAAAATTACTATAAAATTTTACTTAAATATGCTAAAGCAAACGGATACTAAAATCAAGAAATTTGTACCTACCGTAAAAAAAACATTCAATTTAACACATCGTCGATGTGGTACATAAACACATTTTCTCTAACTAGCTAGCTAGCTCTAACCGTACACCGGATGATAAGCTGAAAACGGGCGGACATGAAACTATAAGGGTTTCTTACTTCCGAAACTACAAAACTTGAATGCTATGTTAGTTGATCATTTGAATAGCATTCGGGAATCTGGGGGCGAGACTATTTATTTTTCGTTCTCTGTGACTATTTAGTAGATACGACTATTTAGTACTCTGTGACTGCACGTAAAATATCAGAAGCAAACGGCGGCCATATTTTCTTGTATCCACTATGTATCTGGTCTCGGGATTTAGGATTGCCGCAAGCTTATCTCCATCCGTATTGAGTAACGAAGGAGGCGAGCAAAGCCTGATGTAACCACGAGTGCTGCAACCTTTCCGCTGACGCAACCCGCCAGGGCTGCCACGACGCTGAGAAAACCAAAACCATTTATTATGAAAAGAGTATTGTATTATTTGGCAGGGCACCTAATGATAGTAAAGAAACAAATACAATAGGTACACACTCATATCTATAGATTGTAGATAATACTGGTAACTATTGGATAGATAGGAGGAAAGTATAATAAAGAAAACTTTTCTTCCAAAAGAAACAATTGACCGTGGAGCGCTGTGACAACCCTGGCATCCAGTTGGTCCTACAGAGTATAGACAGTATTAAATAGTGTCAGTATTACCGATGCGGAAATAATAATTAGACTATTGCATCATCGCACAGACAAGTTTTGTAAAGTTGTTTGAGTCCGCGGACCACGTTACTCGTGTGATAACAATTGATCCACACACGTAAAGGTTGAATAATAAGTGGATCAAGAAGTTGATTAAGGATAAACTGTAGACCTGTTGAAGCCTTTATGTAGATACTAGACTCACTATAGAGAGGGATGCCATAGACCAATAAATTGTAATATTTTGAGTAACAGTCCCAGCCTGTGAAAGTATTGTGAAAGTATAAGTAACCTTGCACTAATGGGCGTGCCTTCTTAGCGGTAGAGAAAAACAATAAAAGTATGGAAAATAAATAAATATTAAATTAAATGCAATTCAAATAATATAAGTTGAGAAACCCTGAAATTAAAGGATTTGCTATATCATTTTTAAGCGTTATTGAGGCAGGCTTCATAACTTCTATACAATAGTTGATATAGTTGACAGCAGGCTTACTCCCGACACAATCGGGAATCAAATCCGTTCGATTTCAACGGCTTTTGGTGTTTTATTTAGTGGATTACTTTGAAACTAGCCAGGATAAAGAAAATCTTTAGATCGTAACTTTTTGTACTCACGACCATATCAATCGACTGAAAATCAAAATAAACAAAAGTTAATGTACCTATTCGAGAGTACGCGGCACGATTGAATCTGAAACAAAATCGAATCAGTTTGGAGAGTAACGCCCCAGTCTAAAATGTCCTCGTTGAGCGAATCGTACGTAACATAAATTATTATTGGAATTAATTTTAGACCTGCTGAACCCTATCTCCAAATATAATATACTAATAACTTATTATTAATGTGTTTAATATCGCATTCAATTACATAAAAGGTATTTTATTTATAACAAAAGTATGCGCATGGCACTTATTTTGAAACGAGGTGGCTAACGACTAACAAGGTGCTTTATATGCAGATCGCATCTTCGCCCTCTACGATTCTCACATCGGTCATTATTTAAAAACATATCACATCACGTTGACATAATCTCGCCTCCATATTGGGCAAAATACATTGTTCGAGTGTTATGTCCACCAACAATGGAGTTAACAGTAAGGCTGCTTCTTATTCCGCTCGGATACGGACACGGGGCGGCCGGTCGATGTCTGTGAATTCCGTACATTGTAATTCAGATGGGATGTCGAAACGCACGAGTCGGTATGCAGCTATGCGGATGCCTCCGTCAACACAGGAGGTTTAATGTACTTGGATATTATAAAGTCGTAAACGCATGTTTCGTCCGTAATAGCTGCGCCCGGGGAGGACAGTTCAAACGTTGGAACCAGGGATGTTAAGGAGCTCCGTAACCGTAACCGAAACTATCGGATATCCGATATAAAATATTATCCGTAATCGTAACCGAATCCGAAATAAAAGTTTTTCTACTGTCAAAGGTAACCAAAATTTTATCTCCGTAACCGAAATTATCCGAAACAAACGGATAATCCGAAATAATTTCATATCCATATCCGTATTCGAAATTTCATATCCATTTCATCCCTGGTTGGAACCATTCGAGTCTTCCATAATAATGTAACGCTAATTATAGCGTTCTAGGAAGCGATGTCGTTAACTCCTTCCGCATCTCGGCCCACTTTATTAATCAGTAAATGTCTCGCGGGCCGCGGCTAGTAAAAGTACGGCATTTATAGACCTGCCGTATAATGGTCATAAATTACATCCAGAAGAATGACGTCCCGTGAACCAGAACTTCAGAGGAGCAGATTTCAAAGGAAATGTTATTTTATATTCCATATTTAAAAATCGATTTCAGAAGTGTAGATAGGTACTAGGTAGTAGCCAGTAGGTGACAGCTTATTTATTATACCTTAGTTAGGTATTTAAACAACTGAATATTGTGGTGATATAATAATATTATTTATCTACTTTAATAGTTACATAATAGGTATTCTATGTTATTTAATAATAACCTAAGTACGTTTACTTATGAAACTACTAGATACTACTAGGTAGGTACTCACTTTTAAGGATGAACTTAAGTTGTCGGGCATAACGTATTATTATATAATAGCTTTCATAATATTATTATGCATTAACTAACTAAATACGTTTTAAAAATTAATTAGGTAGTTAATTTCAGTAGTCTGAACTACTTACTCGAAGTTTATCCGACTTAATGAGTAATATTTTCAAGTTTGCAAGGTATTGTAAAGTTGTCAAATAATATTTTGACGCACGTCAACGTAGTCCATACCTACAGCACCTTACCTTACAATTTTTTGTACGCCAAAAAAGAACGACAATTATTTGATATGCTTCTAAAAGGTAGCAAGTAGCAATGGATTAAATATTTTTACAAATCATTGACTATTTATTGTATCCAAGGTTTTTATGGTTTTGTTGCCTTTGATCAAATGCCTGCCCATGTCTTAGCATTGTGTCTCAAGTGCCAATTCTTTGGTTTTCATATCAAACAATCAAAACAGAATTCGAGTTCCTTTTACGGTTGGCAAATCCCCGCCGAAATTGTGACAGAGCCTTTGGAAGACATGCCGCCGCCGCCAAATGCCGACAAACATAAAAGATACGATTGTTATACGTTGACACAACATTATTATAGGACCCGCTTTGTAGGAAGCGACGCGACGCGTACACATTTTGAAAATTGTAACCCGAGATTATCACATCGTACCTTTTATAAATATCTGTACAGTGTAGATAATAATATCGAGTAGCAATCGAAAAAGGAAGTTGTTTTTGATAGACATAATAAAAATAACTTACAAAAATAAAAAGATCGCCCTGTTGTCGAAATTCGCGATTATTTAATAGTAACCTAGGTAATTATTGAAATCTAAAATAGTATCAGAATAACTATGATTATTCTGATGTTTTACAACAAGTGCTCTGTTTATCCGTAGGGTGCCGGAAAAGGAATAGCGCCTCCCTTCGACAGAGGGATTAGATATATATTATCCGAAAAAGTGGGCAGGAGCGTCACAAAAATGCGTTCGCAAAGCTGCTTGCCAGGTGTGGTGATTATAGGGAGCTATCTCCCATAGAAAGGCTGAAAAGATGATGAAGATAACAGAGCCTTAAAAAAATAAAAAAATATACGTAAAAGGGGCAATTGATCCATAAATGAAGACTCCTCAAATGGGTTATCAATTGCCCATTTGCCCGTCCTTTTCTTATATTATACTACTCTACATTATATACTCTATAATATGAGTGTACCTAGACAAGTAGGTACACGCTATTTATGCCTGTATGTGATATGCAATGTGTAGTATAATAGGTACCAGCAAAATGTTTCCAACGAGTACACAAGAAATAGTACCAAGTTTAAAAAAAACGTATAGGTATAACAGTAAACCGTAAAATAAAAGCTAAAATGCCGCATGTGAAAACAATAATCATCGGAGTGTCTAAGCGGATTAATAAATAAATAAATATTCGTCTATGACCACTAAATGGATGAATGGATAACGTCCTTTTAGGTCGACTGGCACAGTTCGTTAGACTATCATGGAGATTTGGTCACATCAGACGGTTCACTGAGTGAATGATTCTTTTTCAAACCATTCTAGGTTCCGACTAAGGGTATTTTCTGGAAAAGAGGTTTTTTTCATATTTTAAAGAATAGTAAAACAGATACACGGTCAAGTGCTAGTCGCCCACGCAGTTTCATACAAAACGCTATAAGTAACGTTTCTATGTGGAGCCTCCCTTAAGTAATAAATTTTTTATGTATTTTGTTTTTAATATTTATTATTAAAGTAAATGTACGTAACGTAGTTATCTACGTAATATTATATTGTTAATATTTCAAGTGGTGTTGCCGTTTTTGTTAACGAACAAAAAAGGCCAAAAAGCGCATTTGTTGTATGGCAGCCACCTCAAATAGATATTTTATTTTGTTTTTAGTTTTCGTTGTTACAGTTGCTGCAACATAAATATACCTACATAAATATTAATTTGTGAAAATTTCAACTGTCTAGCTATCGCGGTTCTTGAGACAGACAGACAGCGACAAGTCTTAACTGTAAAAGGGTTCCATTTTTACTTTTTGGATACAGAACCCTAAAATAGAGTCGTATTCGACGCGACCTTAACAGATACAAAGAAGTTATATAATATATTTTTAATAGATAATAATTTTATTATAATAATGTTAGATACTTTTACACACACAATTTGGTTTCACCTAAAATGTCTTAATCATTCTTTTCCCTTCTTTACTTTATTAGCATGTTTAAATACAATATTTGTGAAAATGTTACACCCTTGTGACCCTTCCCTTGAAGTTGTTATTACATAAAAAATATTGTTACTATCGCCATCTATCGGATTAATTGCAAACCGATGGATGACACCGCGTGTAATCCTCTCAAACTGCCACTGGCAAATTTGGAGGTTTCTCAAGGTTTTTTCTATTTTGTCCTATTATAAAATAAATGGACTTCAATCTGTCGGTTTATTTTTATTCAGCAATAAAATAATATTGGATAACCTTTTGTTTTTGTCTTCGTACACTAAAGTAATAAAAATAGGTTGGAATCTATGACATAATTTTGACTGACGTCGACTGTCATATTTTGGTTTTGACACTTCTTGTCATTAAAAAATATAAATGTTTCTGTCTCCGACTGCCGACAATTTAAAAAATATTTCATAAATAAATGTATCAAAACTGGATTTTGCCGGGTAGTAAAATGCAAAGCACTATAAAGGAGCTTTTGGATGCACTAGGGTATGTTATCTCATCATTTTATGTTTATTCGTACAATAATATAATAACTTTAAGATATTCTTTGTATATACACCATCTCACTCATACGTTATTAATCTAATTATTTACAGATGTAATTTAGAAGCGGACACTGTACTCGATTATATTCAAAACGATCCGAATTATGGCAATAGTAATCTATCTTCCAAACAAGTTAATGAATACGCTCAACGGTTAGCAGTAAAGGCATCAAATTCAAAAATATTTCTAAAAAAATATGAGGACCTCAAACACCGAAAGTAATAACTATCGTAAACAATATTTGCCATTATTATCTTACATGTTTCAGTCAGTGTAAACAATATATTTTTTTATTTTAGTACTGAAAACTTGGCAGATATAGTATATTTGTTTTATAAATTAGTATGTGAGGAAAAGAAGTCTAGAATATCCAAGCCAAAAGTAGCCCCAAAACCTGTCTTGAACGATAACAAGCACCAAATTACTAAAGAAGATGTTCCACAAGTAAGAATTATCTTTACTTTTTATTTGTATAACAAGTCCAAGCTGTATTATATCAAATTGAGATAAATTTAAACACTTGTTAAATTATTTCAGATAAGAGACAAATTGTTGAAAGCGGTTGATGAAAGCAAAAAACTAGTCATGAAGTCATTTGAAGAGAAGGAGGCAAAGTTAAGACCCAATTGGTACAATACACTAGATTTGCCAAACTGGCTCAAAGACCATCCGGCTATGTCATGGGATTTTCCTAAAGAGCAGTTGCCTTTAGTGTCTCCTTTAGGTAAATATCATATTTGTTTTTGTTAAAGTTATTGTAAAATATGAATTAATATGAAACCATTTGATCATACAAATCTAACAATGCTATTTTAGGATTTCCAATTCATCCAATTGCTTGATTGAGATTTGCATTATATACTTATTAACCTATTAGCTAAATACATAAATTTAAATTTCACTTTATTACAGTATCGTCTTTCACAGGCTTTTTAGTATCAGCGTGTCCTGATGACATTTGTATGTTTACATGGTATTTAAGAAGCTTTAAACTCCATAAATCCCATCTAAATTATTTTTATTATAAAAATTGTGTTTTAATTAGAAAGTGACTATAGTTGGTTTTGTTTAATAGATTAACCCCCGCTTTGTGGAAGGAAAATCAACGCCAAATCAACTAAACAGTGTTCGAATCTCTTATCAAGTTTTAATTCAGCACTGAATTTGATAGCTGAGATAGACTTGAACTCAGATTAGTTCATTTAAGCTTTAATTTGTCTTTCAGAAACTGTGGTTTAGTGGTAACAATATCTATTTACTAAGTTTTTATTTCATTTTCAGCTGGAATCCCCGTGGCATCGCAGGAAAACATTATTATAGATGAATTATTGTATTTGTTCTCGGGCGTGCCTGGGAATTATATTGTTCATCTGCCCGTGAAGGACACATATGATGCCCGTACATTTCAAATCACTGAGGACCTAGATGATGCATTGAAACAGATTGTTCAACAAATGTTGCCCCTTGCCTCCAATTATTCTATAGTCAGGAGGTTCATTGAAAATTGTGACATGTGGTCGGGACAAGTTTTACATGCCTTAGTGGCTGCTATTGAAGTTCTGCTGAAGGACTACTATGTATGACTAATATAACGTTTCATAATTATAACTGCTATAATATTATAAGACTCAATATTTACACTTTATGTATAAATTAGATTAAAACCTAGGAACCATTATAAGAAAGAGTCAAGAGTTGGGTAGTTTACCCTACTATATTTTTTTTTTACATTACCACCTAGATAGAGTCCTAGATATAATTACTTACAAGCCTTACAATATTTTCAGACAATGATTGCCCAGTTAGAGACAGAACAAATGACGGGTAACCTTACACTACAAAAATTGTGGTATTTTATCTTGCCAACAATGCATACAATGCAGGTGCTAGCAGCTATCATAAGCAGTATTGGAAAGGTATTTTTTTTTATAAAAACTACTATTCTCTCCTCCACGTAAACTTTAACTGTACCTAGGGTTGCAATGCGTCTAGGTTTCCCCAGATTTTTCCCACTTTTGAGGGCGTCCGGGTACCGGACTGGACGGCTGATATACGAATTTAGTTTTTTTTTGTAGTGAGATTTTTCGGAATTTGGTGAGGCGTATATTTGTTGGTTTTGGCCTCCAGAGACCAGGTTTTGACGCGTTTTGTCCTAGTTTTTTAATTTGGAAAATGGCAACCCTAACTGTACCAAATTTCATAATCCTCCTATCGCATAATTTTCGTAAGAGTAATCTGGGAGCCCGGCAGTGTCCCCGCTAAATTGAGCACGAGCATACCATCCTTTTCACGAAACAGTTTGTTGTGGATGCAGCTAGAAGCCTGTATTTTTAGTAATAATTATATACTACAACATGTCAAAGTTTCTTAATTTTCTCACTGATCGATCATCAAAACTCAAAAGTATTAGCCACTTATAGCAAACATAGAAGCTTCAAATTTGGAATACAAGTAGTATTTAGTGTATAAATGCAAGAAAAACTAAATATTTTACATTTTTACAATTTCTGTCTATATCTGCCAACTGCATAAATAAACTTGGTAATCCCATATATATGTATAGGATTACAAATTATATTTGCACTTTCCGACAAAGACACTAGTTAAAGTTAATGTTCTAAAAAGAACTGAGATCCCATCAAGAACATGACTTCATGCCCAGTCTCTCTACTTAGTTCTTTTGAGATCCATGTGTGTGTTAACTTGGCATAAGTTGGGGTAAGTCATTCTAAATTTATAATTTTCCAGAGTGAACTCAGAGGGGGGGCGGTGCTAACAGTTCTCCACGAGAAGACAAATACTCTGCTGGGTGATGTTCGAGCACAAGAGATATCACTGTTCCTTACTGAGCGGGCGTGCCGACCGTACCTCGATATTCTGGACGAGTGGATACATAAAGGAACTATTGTGGATCCTTTTCAGGTACTTTAAATACTTACTTACATGTCGTCCCCATGGTCTAATGGCTAAAAGCATAGCTTTGGAGGTCGTGGGTGCGATGCCCCTGTTATATTTATAGCGATGATTAGTAGGACAATGCTGATCAATTGTCTGACACGAATAGGTATGTAAAAAATCGGTACTGCGCCTGATCTCTCGCCAGTCTTGTCTGGCAGTCCATTCCAGTGGGCTGGGCTACTAGAGAATAGAAAGTGCTCACTAGAGAACAGAGAGTGATCTTGTGTATTGCGCATATACTCGCGCACTATTGTATAATTTTATAGTACTGCATGCCCAGTGAACTCTCAGCTTAACAAAATACTGGGCCATCCAAATTGTTGTTGGGACCCATTATTATAAAAAAAACTTTTATGATAAATCTATTTCAATATAATTTTCAAGTCTAGTATTGTAAAAATATCTTTCTGTTTTAGGAGTTTATGATTGAGGATAATGAACTGATAAATAAGGAAGAACTACCAGTAGATTACTCTGCAGACTACTGGGAGAAGAGATACAGTGTTCAAAGGGATAGAGTGCCAAAATTCTTGGACAAGTTTACAGACATTATACTAAGAACAGGAAAATATTTGAATGTTATAAGCCAGTGTGGTAAGTTTTACTTAATAGCTGTTGGTTAATAATAGCTGGTTCTTTTTCAAATAGAAACCCTAGCCTATATATTAGGTAGGAATTTGGATGATGACCAATCCTTCAAATGGTAGGGTCTAAGTGAATCTGACAGGAATTCGGTTGTAGCAACCCCACGCCACTAATAATTGAAAAATGGATGAAGGTGTTAAGGAGGAAAATTCTGATTTCGAGAATATTGAGTTCAAACTGTCACTTAAACATTTTAGAATACATCGTAACGTATAAAGTACATTAATCTAAAGATACGTGTCTAAACAATGTATTTAATACATTACTACATCCTAAAATGTTCCTAAAGTGACAGTTTAAGCTCCATTTTCTGGGTAATTTTTTGCGACATATCTCCTTCTTTCTTATTCATGTCTTCCATTGTTATGAATTAAACTTTTTAAATTACAACAGGGAATGCGTTAGTCAAAACTAACACCGAAGAAATAAAATACTCCCTCCGAGAACAAAATTATGGTGCTACGATACAGAAGGCTTATGCCTTTGCGAGCAAGTCGCTGCTCGAGTTACTGATGAAGGAGTATGACTTGATGGGACGTCTGAAATCCGTCAAAAACTACTTTTTGATGAGTCAAGGAGACTTCATTGTTCAATTCATGGATGCTACAGAACAGGAATTGTCGAAGAAAATTGACGACATCATTCCCTCGAAATTGGAATCGTTATTGGGGCTTTGTTTAAGGTAATATACTGAAATGATATTATTTATTTTTTTAACTTATAGGATTCATTCAACTGACTATGGCAAAGCTAAATGGTAGTGAAATGTTGTACTTTGGGATGTTAAAGTAAAACGTCTACTTTCTTCCAATCCTTCTTTAATAATAATAAAGCCTGAAATACATTAGCTAAGAAACTTACGCTACTGGGTGGTCCTCCTTATTTGGGGGACACACGAGATTATAAGGTGTAAAGTTAATAACATACTAAATGCTATGATATATTACTATGCTATAATATATTACTATCTATGCTTTAATTAACACACTTCAGTAGGGTAATGTTTTCACAGTCTATTTATGTTCCACAGTCATGCCTTAACTGCTGATTTAATTTCAATTAAAGAGCTGTCAATAGATCCATAAACTGGGGCCTTTCTCTCCAAACTGATTCGATTTTGATTCAGATTCGATCGTGCCGCGTACTTCCTAATAAATTGGCGATTGTTTATTTTTAATCTCAGTCGATTGATAAGGTCGGGAGTGCAAAAAGTTACGTTCTTGCGATTTTTTTTATACTGGTTACTATTTTGTATTAACCAAATAAAATACCAAAAACCTTTAAGATTGAACTGATTCGATTCACGATTGTGTCGGGAGTAAGCCTGCTATTAGATACATTTTAGTAGTAGCATAAACTATAGTATATCGTGTAACATCTTAGTTTTCCTATTTTTCAGATTGTCGGCTGCTAGCCATGATCCATATAATGAAGATATGCGAGTGGAATTGCTACCGTACGATCTACAATTCCAGATGTTTAAAATATTATCCATTGAAACGGAAGATGAAAAAGGTATAATATTTAGAGTTATAAGAGTAAAGAAAGTGATTTTTTTATTGTGTAGCTTCTACACCGATTTTTGTATTGTTATCCAGTTTCGTTGAAACCAAGCAAGCTACGTGGGAATCATTTTTATAGAGCCCACGTGTTTCAAGTAACTCATAAGGACAGTGTCTCAAAACACTATAAAATTAATTAGCCGGACTGGTGTCATCAGAACTTTACTGTATAATATGACCCTATACTTTACTATACTTTGATTTTTTTCTTTTCTAAAACGAAAAATATCTTATGTATAAAAATGAATTGCTGTTCGTTAGTCTCGCTTTTTTATCCGTCAAACAGGTTCTCAAGTAGAGGTTGCGATTGAGATTGTTTTATTTATGTGGGCCTAACTGCGGGAGTTACATTTTTATTATTGTTTTCAGAATATAAACAGAACAAGGATATACCACCGCTGACTGGTATAGAGACATTCTCGTTTGGCATGGAGGTGAAGTGGCCCGTGTCCCTGGTGCTCAACCACAAAGCGATCGCCTGCTACCAGATGATATTCCGACACCTGTTCTACTGCAAACACGTTGAGCGGATGCTGTGCAGGTTGGAGACTGCTGCTACTTTATAATTGAAGACATGAATGGATTAAGGCGATGTCGCAAAAAAATTAGACTAGAAAATTGAGCTTAAACTGTCACTTGTATATATATGTTTATATAGTAACGTATTCTAGCGACGAATATTTAGATTAATGTACTTAATGCGGTACGACGTATTCTAAAATGTTAAAGTGACCGTTTGAACGAATCAAAATTTTTCTACATATCACCTTCATCCGTTCATGCCTACAATTGTTACTAAAGGCTACGTGTTATATACCTACCGCATGTGAAAAATGCGTATCACGTTATTAATAAAAATATAGACATACTGTATTCTCGCACGCTTCTCTCCTTGTCTGATACGTTATAGTTGACACTTGACAGACCATGACAGAACATTATTTCGCTCAACCAGTGTGTAAATATTTTTATTATTAAAGAGGTATATGTGTAATATAGTACATATTACGCATTTTGCTATTAAAATAAAAATATGATGATGATAGAATCTTGGCAGGTACCGATGAAAGTTCCATGATTACCGTTTTTTATCAATATAATGAAGGGGGCGTCCATTTCACTAGTGTGAATCTTTTGCTTTTTCGTTATTCTTGCGACAAAAAAATAATAAATGGTAAAAAGTAAAAAAAAAATATTTAAAAAATACATTTCCAAAATGAGAAAAGGTAGTATGATTGTATCTCAAAGTTATAGTGACTGTTATTTTTACACCCTGTATGTCTCTGCTCTTGATAATAACCTGCTATAGTTCTTAATCTGAGGCATCAACACAGGGTGTGGCTGTACAACAAGGTGGTGAAGCGGTTCTCGGCGGCGCGGCTGTACGCCGAGGCGTTCGCGCTGCGCACGCGCATGCTGTCCTGCGTGCAGCACCTGCAGTACTACATGTGCGTCGAAGCCATCGAGCCCTCCTGGTGCCAGCTCATGCAGAGCCTGGAGAAGGTACTTTTATGTTTATACTTATTCATTTAATAATAGTTTATTGTAGTTTTGTAGTTACGCGAATATTAAAAATAGCTAAGGAATATTTGGTACTTGCGGATTGTACGAAGCTTGGATTATGTATGTATGTAACGGAATCTTTGAGCATTATTTTCACCAATTTCTAGATGTCTGATTAATTTTAAGTTTGCCATAAGCTGTACAAGGACCAATGACAATGCAATTAGGCGTGTTTTGTTTTTATTTATTTTTTAACTATTATTCAGATTACTATTAATTTATGTAACAAAGAAATACAATTAAGTACCCAATTACCAGGACATACTCGTCGAAACGTTTCAGGTGAACAATGTAGACGAAGTGTTGGAGCGTCACAACGATTTCCTCGAGTCCTGCCTCGGGGACTGTATGCTGACCAGCCCGCAGCTGCTCAAGGCCGTCACCACGCTGTGCCTGGTGTGTGTGCAGTTCTGTACGTTCATACAGGTGAGAATGTATAAGGCTTCGTTTCCACTGACGCGGAGCGGGGCGGAGAGGAGCTTGCGGTGCCCGAATTGACCAATCGCTATGCTCGAAATCTCCGCTTCGCGTCAACGGAAACGGCACGAGCATAGTGATTGGTGAATTTGGGCACCGCTAAGTTCCTCGCCGACCCGCTCCGCGTCAGTGGAAACGCACCCTCATTGTAATGTTTTGGGTGCATGGGTAAATTAGATATGGGAAAGTGGCAGGTCGGGGGTCGAATTCCGGCAAAGAACAATAAGTTTTCTGTGCTTTTGGGTCATAGGTATCTATTAGATATATAAAAAAATCTAAATATATATTCGTTATCTAGTACCCGTCACATAAATGCATTCAGAACTTAGCACGGGAATAAATTGGTGTCAAAAATGTGGTGTCCATAGTTTATATTCTACTTCAGAATAGCCCTAAGCTTGTATAATATAAGCTAGGCATTTGCATCAGGGACTTTTAAAAGTAAGGTGTAAGTGAAACCGATATTAATATATGTAAATATGCCTAAAAATAAATGTATGTAATCAATAGGCTAGATGACAATTTTTTTGTTATTAAATCTCTTTCTGAAAATATAAAATTAACTAAATACCTTACCTTGTAGTCATCTACTCTATTGTTATGTACATAATATTATTTGATGGGCATAGCTTACCTGATTAGCTTTATTATTAATAAATGATAATGTCGTATAAGAAAAACAAAAATACTACAGCTATGGCCGCCAATAAATAACTATATTATAGGATGTATTATAATGTATGAAAATTTAAATGCACTAATTCTTTCTCTTTGCACTACTTTTTATACATTTATATAATTACTAAGGTATTGTTATGAACAAATTTTAAACATAGAATATACGGGTATAAGGCTGCCTACACACTAGCGTTTGTCCAGCGTAGGCTTTCGATGAACGTATGCGCAGCGCAGACGCCGCGTTATAGACAAACGCTAGTGTGTAGGCAGCCTAAATGTGTGATTTCCGTTATACACTAAACAGTTTTATATTGTATATAACAGTGTCTTAGTAAATTGGATAAGCTAATGTAATTTCCAATGTGCCATTATTTTTCTTTAACATGCTTCCGAGTTGTTATATTGATTGCATATTTTATTTAACGTATTATTTTTTATTGTCCAACGCTACCATAATTGGCAAAAGGAAATGCACAAGTACTTCGTGGACGCAGAGCTAAACAGTATGCTCGGGCCGACATATGAGGGTACAGATTACTGCGAGGTACTAGTTCCTGGATACTGAGTAACGCACGAATGCCCGGTTTCTGAGATCTAATTGGCCTAATCGTAAAATATTTAAAATCAATATCTTTATATGGTGTAATTGTCGGTATAGTTCGTCCCTGATAAATTTAACCTAAAGGTAAACAAACCGAAAACATCGAAATTTTCACATAATTACTTATTGTGCACACTTATCAACACTTTCACAGGTATATTAATGGATCATACTTCATTATCCAATACATTTTAAAACAATTAATTAACATATTTAAACATCAAATGAAAAAACCTTCACAGTAAAAATACGCTATTTTGACACTGCCGACTGTAGAATATAGTCTATAGGCTTTGGATTCATATAGCCAACAATAATAATCATTGCATTAATATTGGCCAATTGGCATCACTGACTAATCTATGGTTGTGTCATAGACGGCTTTGTTTACGTTTGGATTAAATTTATCTCTATAGTTTATCTATTCATTAGCGTTCGTTCAATCACTTGTTTCTGAAAAAAAAGCTCTATTATACACGGCTGTTTGTTGTATGTGAAAACGGCCCTTGCGACGCCATAAATTCTTTCATTCTTTAGCTGTCCGGTGATATAGTTGAAATTTGGGGATGACATATATGTAGCTGCAACACTAACTGTTGTAATCACTAGTTATTTTAATTGCGTCCCTATGAAATCAATTTAAAAGACGTATTTACGTTAAAAGTGACATTAGACTCAGCTTAACTGAAGTAATGAGGTGCGCTTATTGATTTCATTACTTTTTGTACTGGCGCTGACACAGAGAAATTAAATGTTTTACAGAAAAATATTACTTTAGTTAGTTAAAATCCATTTAATCACTCCGAAAGTGACAATTGCTTTTATAAAACTAGTTACTCTGCGCGACAAACAAACAAAGACAAACTTACTTTGTGTGATATCCTCAGAAACCGGGTAGTAATGTCATAGCACAGATAGTCACACCGCTTTTGTATACACGTTCATTATTGTATTTGAAAAAAAATCTACACAACTTGAAAATTCTTTCAGAAATGTACAGTGGCAAGCTTTCATATTGTATAATTCATTAAATTAGTCATTAACGAAGACTGTTTTACCATAGTAATTATATATACTCTTTAGAAACATTGCTATTCGATTCTAAAAAAATCACCCATTCATAAATCTATATCGTAGTGAAAATAGAAACGCAAACAATCATTCAACATTAATTTTGAAAATTAATGAATTCATACTGTAGAGTTACATTGTAAATGAAAAACTAATATGCTTCCATGTTGTATTTGTCATTGCAAAAATCTAAATCGTTATTTTTCTTTCAAGACTTATCTATTTCAGAACTCTACGGTAAGTGTTTTTCTTTGTAACTTTTGCTTTTCTTATCTTTTCTTTGAGTGGTTCTTAGTTATTTATTACTGATCTTTATGTTATATGTTTTATCAGTCTTTTATTACCAACACCATCACCTACTAATAAAAAATATTATTTACACAATGAATTAGCTATTTTTGATATGTTGGAAAAGTATCTTGACAGTCAATCCCAATCGATGCGCCGAGCGGTACAAGTGGCGTTTCTTTCCTTGTAAAAATGCTGGCGATTCCTACGACCATCACGCCACATGACCGTGTATTTAGTATTACACGAGCGGGGCTAATTGTTACGCTACATACGTGCCGCAGATATCGTGACGTAGCTGTACTAAAATTTGTATGGATTTTGCAAACTTCCACGATTGAAGTGTCTACTTAACAGACAAAGATCTAGATAGATAGATAACTAATCAATTGTGTAAATATTTTCATTAGTAGCTGAAATAGCTTTCGGTGTTCACATATTATTTCTACTAATCAAAACAGAATTGAAGAGATGAATAGATGAAGGTGATATGTAGCAAAATTATGATTTCTTGAAAATTAAGTTCAAACTGTCACTTAAACATTTTAGAATGCGCCGTGAAATATTAAGTATAATCTAAAGATCCTTTTCTAGAATCAATATACCTATACTTAATACGTCACTGCATATCCTAAAATGTTTAAGTTACAGTTTAAACACAATTTTCTGGATATTTTTTTCTTACGACATAGTCTTCAATTATATTCCTAAGTAAAAAAAAACTCAAAATATGAAAAAATATATTTCATAATATGAGTTTACTCCTAGTAAACTTACTATAATATATTTTATACTTTGATATTATAGTAACATTTTACCTTCATTTTTCATTAAGTATTGGTTAGTTATTAGGGAAAAGTTTAAAAAAAATAGAAATATTACTTGAAAAAAAAAAGGAACTTTGGTACATGGTTTTCCTTCTATTTATATTTTGTAGTTATTTACTGCCTGCATTTACATAAATACAAAACAACAAAATATCTAAGTAGATTTCTTTTTACATTATAACGTTGTGGAAAATCATTCCAAAACGTTATAAATTATAATGTATACTTTCTTAAAGTTGCCTAGTGTAGTGTTGCCCATGTCTGAGAAAACACTATATAATTGATGCAGCGTGTTAATATTTTTATTTATTTATTATAGAGGTTCCCGGGAAGAATCCCGTCAGGTTAGGGTTGAACCGATGGTAGCTTGTATTTTGTTGACTTTCCGAAAAAGTGTAAAGTTCTATTAGGTATTTTTTTTTAATTAGTAAGGAGGTTACTATATAATATTTTTGAAATATTTCCAGGGCACAGGTAACTCGGTAAGCAGTGGTTCCGCGGACTCGTTCTCTCGGTCGGTGTCGCGGTACGGTCTGCGCTTCACCGCCGCGCTGCTGTCCGTACTCGCCATCATAGACAGGATGGCACGGGACAACAACACAAACAAACTACTCAATATATCTGCCAGGTGAGGTCATCTTATGTAATATTTTTAAATGAAAAATCCGTGACGTGCCGAACAAGAATAGCACTACCCCATTATTTCCCGTGGGTGTCGCAGAAAGCGATATATATCCGGAAATTGGCAGCAGCATCCTAAAACTGCCCTCGCCAACCCGCCCGCCATGCGGTTATCCGTCCCATTGGGCTACGAGAGTGAAGGAAGAGTGCTTCTGTGTATTGCGCAAACACTTGGGTAGTGGCCTGTTTCAACGAAACCGGCTACCGTCACCGTAATTTGGGAGGCATTATTATTATTCAGTAATAATAATGCCTCCCAAATTTCGGTGTCGAACTCGGCGGCAGTCGTGTCTTCTAGTCACTTGGGAGAAACAGACAATGTATATAAATACTAATTTTCAAGATCACATAACTCACATAAGTTGTGTGACAATAAGGATTTATTTACTAATTTATTATGGTTTTATGCTCAGATTACTAAAGTTCGTCCCTGATAAATTTAACCTAAAGGTAAACAAACAGAAAACGTCGAAATGTTCATTTATTCACTAATTGTGCACACTTATCAACACTTTCTATGTATATTAAAGGATCGTACTTTATTCATTATCCAATACATTTTATAACCATTAAACAATAATTAACCTACTTAAACATCAAATGAAAAACCTTCACAGTAAATATACGCTATTTTGACACTACCGACTGTAGAATATAGTCTATAGTCTACGGATTCATGTAGCGTAATAATCACAGCGTTAATATTGGCCAATTGGCATCACTGACTAATCTATGGTTGTGTCATAGACGGCTTTGTTTACGTTTGGGTTAAATGTATCTCGGACGTACTATACATTAAAATAATAATTGAACAAATGTTTTCAGATTAAACTTCAACACGTACTACGTGAAGCAGCTGGAGAAGTTCTGCTCCGACGACAAGCTGCTGGAAGCGGACAAGAAGGCGGCTTCGTCCTAGCACCGGCGACGCCGCGCGCCGCTCGTCACCAGCGTGTGAGCACGTGTACGTCGCATGTGCCTACCATAGACTTACAATATCCCTACTATTATAAATGTAAATGTCAGGCTACACAGTAATAATACAAAAATTACTTGCACTTTATCCACTGTGTAATTTGTGTATTATTACTGTGTAACATGTATTTCCATCAAGAACCTGCAGTACATTCAATAACAAATGTCAGGTTGTTTGTTACGATTTCACACGAAAACTATTTAACCTATCCTCATGAAATTGTACACATACGCTTAAAGGTATTAAAAGCAACACAGTATTTTTATACCATGCGTACGAAGCCGCGGAGAAAAGATGTTTTCTGCTACCTCGTACGCGCAAAATGTTAAAGTAGCATGTAAAGTAGTACCATGCAAAATTACATCGATATCCGTTCAGTAGTTTTTGTGTCAAAGACTAACAAACATACATACACATTATACACTTAGAATATGCTTTAGACGTAAGGGTTCGAGGAAGAAGAAAATCTATGCAAGATGAAAAAAGATTACAAGTCGGCACATGTTATCGTATCTTGATATTTGGTATTTATTGGTTAATCGTAGTATAGTAACACTAACACCGTTGGTGAAATCGGGACTTAGGGTTAAATACAAATTATGTATGTACATTAAACAAAATTGAACCCTATAGTAAGAAAATAAAGCTCGTGATCCCGCGCACTTGCATGAAAGGTATAATGTGCAATTAATTAATTTGACTAATACGACGACGACATATTTATAAACACCAAACTTAACTTACATGATATAAAACTGAAGTCAAAATATGTGAAGAGACAAATAGTTACACACTGAAGAACTTATATATTTTTGCAATGGCATCCCTAAAAGTATTACTGGAGCAATAAATAATTAGGTATAGTAAAAATCGTAGAAGTTATCAGAATAAATAATAGGTAGTATGTTTGAATATAATAAGAAGTATGTTTGAAAACCTTGAATGTTCAATCTCATTTTTAGGTTACATACATGAAATTGATGAAATAAATAAAAACTGAAAATACTTAAATATGTGAGTAGGTACAATGAAACCTGGCTAATTGGGATCTCAAGACACCAAGACATACGTAACAATTATTGAGGGTATCCAATAATTCAGTTTTTTCAATAAAGCAGTTTTAAAATTATAGTTGTCACATTTATAGAGGTCCCAGCTTAAAGGGGTTGAAATGTGCCGTTATTTCATTTTTAAAGCTGGAAATGGTAACAAAAATGCGTATTTTTGGTGTTGCGAATGAATGTAATATGATTTTCAACTTCAGGATCTTTGGTCGTATTCGTTTGAGATTCTATATAGGGTTGACTTTAGTATGTTATTCTATATTTATAGTTCATCACGCAACTTTCAAAAAGTCCCATTAAGAGATAATAGAATGAAAAAGAACCGGGACCTCATTGCAACTCTCAATAATGGAGGTTTCTCACTTATCCAGGTCTACTTACCCAGGTTTCACTGTATTAGAACTTAGTAGCCTGTCTATAGCTTTTTCTGTGAGATCAGGACTATGTAGTAGTCTCAATTTATTACCACCGAATTATCAGACTTTAATACTGAAAAAAAAATGCAAATAACGCCCCAAACTATTGTATGATGTCTTGCGTATACTTTACAAAAATGCCCCAATGTCTAATGATAATAATTGTAGGAACCTATTTGAATAGAATAAGGTGCATGTGTTTTGTAGTCGCATTCCAAGAATTCAAATTGTTTGTGATTTTAATATATAGGTAGCGGGTACGCTTCTGTAGTAATGTACTGCTAGATTTGATAGTAAGTATTGGTTGTAATAACATAATAAATTAGAAAGAGTTAAGTACAAATTATTAGAATTTAATCTGGCCAATCCGAATCTCTTATCCATTAAGGGAATATGCATTAAACAGAAAAATTACTTTATTTACAACATTATTACGATATTGAGACTAAAATATGACAGAAATTGCGCAAAAACCGCCAATGTATGTTGAAAAATAAGCAAGATTTTTAAAGCAATCGAAGTTTTCCATATATTTCCAAAAATAGGAATAATATTATAAACTTTATAATATGTGTAGTGCGTACAGAATGACGCCATGTTACACGTCGGATTGCTTTGACTAATAATAATATTTCTTATTTTTAGTTACATCTAAAACTTATTTTACTCCACGGTTTATTAAACAATATAGATATATTTTAAGAAATAAAAAAAAAGTGCTTAATCCCTATTGAAGTACTAGATACGATAATATTTTTATACTAGCATTCTACAAAAGTAATTGCCATAGACCAAACAAAATAGGATTACTGTTTATAGATTGTCTGTTACAATAAATTAATCAGTATTTTTATTTTTTATGTAATTTGATGTAATAACAAGATGCACGAACCTAGTAAATAATAAAATATATTGTAGCACTAAAAAAATTGCCACTCCATATAAGAAATCTCAAAAAAATCTCATATTACCTTCCATAGAGTTTGGTAAGTCCATTCTGAAGAAAGAAGCGTAAATATATTCCTAAAAGTTTATCTCGATTATTAAGCAGATGCCATGACTTTAGTATTATTGTTGTATATGGTGTTGTTCGTTTATTAAATGCAAACCATCGACTATTCCAAAAAATTGTCAATAACAAATATGCAGATTTAAAAAAATGCCAAATTATTTTTTTAACAAACTGTACTGTCAGCATCAGAATTTCTAGTCTAGGAAAAGCTTTTGTTCCTGTATGAAATTTCTAGTGTTTTTGTATTGTCTTTATATTATAGTTAATGACTTTTGGTGTGAAAGTCTGCAAAAATGGTCAATTTTACCTTACGTCCGTTAATACGGAGTATTAAACATGTTTTAAGAAATCTCTGAAATTCCATTAGATATTATTGTGTGTCATCCAGTTTTGTTATAGATTGTTTCGTTTTTAAATTGTTGTAAGTGTTCAGTCAATACTCATTTTACGTAATATTCACAAGTTTTATAGATTTAGTTATTTTTTACTTTTTAAAAATACTTTTCTAATTAATTCCGTTGTTGCCATATTAATACGATTATTTTAAAATAATTTCATTTCGGTGATATAATTTAGATGTATGTATGAACGAAGTATGATCTTAGGTAAGTACCTAACCAATTTTTAAACCATTTCACAATGTCACAAAATGCCTTATTGAATTATTATATTATTCTTTTGCCACACAGATTTTTATCACCAATAAACAAAATACTTACCTACTATAACTGTATTTTATTTAAAATCATATCCTTAAATTAATTATACTTAGTTAAGTAGGTATATTTTGAAAAATTGTTTTAACTTCTTTTTAATGTGGATTTTCGGTAATATTATACTTAAATGAGAAACATTTATTAAAAGCAACAATTTTCTTATTTTTTGCAAAAAATATGTTAATCTTGAATGTATTACGTTGAAATATTAGTTTTGTGAAATATATATTGTCCATCAGAGTTTATCTGTTGGAGAATAAATATTTTTAATTGGCCTCCTTTTTTTATTTTATATAGGTTATTTTAATTTAACAGAACTTAATGGGAAACACTTAACTTAACAACTAAACTTAACTTAACATTCAATGGGATGTCATTAAACTGTCAAAGCTAGCTAGCACCAACACGTGTTAAAGCTAATTCTTCATTAAGGCCGTGTTTCACCAAGCAATGTTAACATTGCTTGGTGAAACACGCCCTAAATATCATGTTATCCCTTTCTTATTTCATGTCAATGAATGAGAAGGCATGGTATTTAACAAGCCGTTAACACTAACAAGCATTGGTGAAACTGGGATTAAGACAACATCTGTCGGTGAAATTGGTACTAAATGTAAGTTATGAGGTTCGTTAAAACACGTTATTGTTTGTTATAATGTAATTAAATATTTGTTAATAATTTTAACAACAATTAATAAAAAAATACAATTATCACCTGATTGACGTTACGCCTTCGTAAGAAAATCCTCAATGTTTATAATAAGTTTAAACTACCAACTGTTTTCTTACGAGAGTGTATGTCAGCATTTACTTACTAGTAGGTACATAGTAATACAATATGATAATATTTGTTCTTACTTTAATGGCATCACAATTGTTAAATTACGTGTTACATTTATAAATACATGGAATCTTTATTTCTTCTCTTTCTCTTTCTCGAAGTCTTCTTAGGACTTTATAAATTCTTTCGCTTGCAGCACACTTTTCAGAGTATTCTCTAAACTTTCGAGTTTGTTTTTAATTTCGTCAAACTCTGACACGTGAGCCTTTTTGCTGATTATGAGTTTTGCATTTTTTACAATTTTTCTGTCCAACCTGTACGCTTGACATCGCTCGAAGCAGCACCTGCCGCCTTCGATATCTTCGTCGTCTCCATATTTGCCCACCGGCTCCGGTTGTGGTATCTCGATTCTGTTGTCCTGGTTGGGCATCACTATGATGCGATATTTCGGCAAAAAGAATGGAAACAGGCTTATCCGCTTCGCGAACGGCTTAATACATAGCATCTGAGGCTTGATCACGTTGATATTTCGAATGTACGACGGCAGCCACGACCAGCAATTCATTTCTTTCGTATACATTTTTCCTATTAGAACACTTTCGAAGTACGATATGAGCTTAACTCGCGACACGTGCCCCACTAGTTCAGCGTCCGCCCTGATCTCCTGAGTGTCACTAACCGCTAAGCCGTTCAGCAAATTGAACAGGACGATCGGGATCATGAAAACGAATACAATAAAGATTATATGGCTAGTGATAGGGAAAGTGCTGAACTTGATAGATCCAGCGTCGAATTCGCCAGTTAACATCACTATGGTCTTGAACAGCGACCTGCCTGGATCCTCGAAGAAGTCTTCCTCCTCGTCCTCGTTTTGAGCGACATTATTTGGATTAGGAGGCTGTTGATCGTCCGCGACGTCTTTCCTGAACAGAGTGTAAAAGCTCAGCGCAAACGCTATTATAAGGATACAATACCAAAGCAGAAACTTGAAGAAGTTCCACGAGACAGTTTTGAGCATAACGATGTTGGTGGAAAGGGTTGGAAACTGGCCGATGAGTAGAACCAATTCCGCTGAGGATAACAAAATAGCGATAGCAGATAGTTGTTGTTTGGTGGATTCCTGCGCTGAGTCGTAGCATACGATCCAAGCCGATACAATAATCAAAGCAACTTCCATCCAATTTTCGATACTCTGCAAATATCTAGTCGGTGAAACTAGCAACTGGAAAATTTCTCTAATCACCAGTAATATCAAACCTATCGAGGCTATGACATGGGTTATAACGTTCAGTGCTTCTGCCGACTTGACTGATTTGTATTCAACACCGTATCCAGATATGATATAAAGATTTAAACATAACCAAAATAGAAAATAGAATGTAATGTTGGCGAAGAAGAGGCAACTTATTCTTTGCCACTTGAGGTATAAGAAACTTGTTATGACTGGATGAACTAGAAGTGGCCTTAGTTCCTCATTTCTAGTCATATACAGTAGAGCTTCTGTTTCCGGTGCTAATATAGCGTCATACTCTTTAGGGTCGTTATTATTATTAGATTTTTCCATAAGTGGCTCTTCCCATAGTTCGTTTTCAATCGAATTATTTGGATACACAAGAAAACTATACTTCATGTGAATTTCATAACCGTCGTCGCTCGGCCTCTCTCCATTTGTATGTATACATTCGTCCAAATATGATTCGAGAGTTTTAGCGTTGATATCAGCAAGTGGGGGCTCCTCAAACTTATTTCTTAAACCTATACACGCTCCTTTTCGCAGCAGGTACAGAACTGTTTCATTATCACCATTCCTAGCTGCATAATGTAATGCAGTGTTGTCTTTAATATCCGAATAATTAACATTCTTTCTTATACTCTCCAAGCTAAATAGTAAATCGAGGCACTCTCTGAAGTTAACCTTAGCACCATCTTTAGCTGAACGCATATTCTTCACTGTGATTAAAAGTAACGATTCTCCGTTGTAAGGCTCAAATAATGTAGATTCATTGTCGATATACATTCTAAGAATTTTGTGATATCCGTTGGAGCAAGCGATAGATACAGGTCGGTTGTTATTGCCACTGCATGATGCATTTGGATCTGCACCAGAATTTAGTAATGTACTGACGACTTTTTCAAAACCCCTATCGGTCGCTAATTGAAGCATAGTATTCATGCCGTTATTGCTAGCCAGTATCGGTCGATGTTCGTTTTTCTGGACGAGTTTGCTAAAATCACGCACAAACTTGTCTTCGTCGTGTCTCGATAAATAGGAAAATAATTTGTCTACACCAATAGCTTCCTTGGCTTCGTCTGTTAATGTCTTAAATCTACCAACGAGATGTGGAAAAGCTTCTTGCAAAAAGTAACGAGCCGATCTACCACGGATATCTTTATACGCATCCAAATCTATGGGTTCCTTAGAATAATCTAATATTAAAGTGATCACTCTCTCGAGGCCTTGTTTCGCCGCTGAGTATATTGGAGTTATACCTTTTTGATCTGGAGCATTGGCATCACTCGCAGCTTTCAGAAGCATTTCAATCATATTTTCGTACACCTCAAGCTCGTGTTCACGGTCATCGTCCAACTCTTGAATCTGTTTTATGGCCATAAGCAGTGCGGTGTTGCCTTTGCACTTGATGTTGACGTCGATGCGGTCATCTTCTAGCAGGGCAGCCAGCGCTTCCCTGTTGCCGCTCTTCACAGCTAAATGTATCGGTGCACCTCCGTGCGTTTCGTTGATGTTGTTCACTTGTGCTTCGTGTTGCAGCAACAGTTTGACGAATTCCTTCTTGTGCGGTTCCGATACTGCCAGCTCGAGGCACGTTTTGTAGTCTGGATACTGGTACACATGTTCCAGGTCGACGGCGCCGTAGCCTAGTAGCTTTTTGAATGTAGCAAAGTCATTTGTGCGAAGCGCCGACCTGAGCTGCACTTGAGGGTCGGTGCCGAACAGAGAACCGCCACGTGATAAGCGGTTGTTATTCATTTCGTTACTTTCCCTTGTTCATTCCAGATGGTATCTGAAACAAAAACGTAAACATTTGGAATCGAGGTTAACAGCTTTGACCGTTTATTTCATTATAAACGATTAAAAGTTAAACTATAGGAAATACACCAATTTTCCAATTAGGTACATTCAATTAAGAACCCTCAAAATATTTGGTCAAACAATGTACATGGGCATTGGTCAACACTTGAGTAAATAGATTAACAACGCTAAAGAGAAGTGTAAATGTTCGTGAGAAAACGTTGGATATGTGGTAGGCCCCGTGGAGCCCGTTAGGTAAACGATAATCTCGGCAGAAAGTGTCTAAGTATAAACTAACTCACTTACTAATTAGATAATAATGAACCGTTGAGTTTGACCATTTACTTCTACTCGACCTTAAGGGCAAGTCTTATGTATGGAATGGACTAGGTCCTAGGAAATTACAAACTGATCGTCTGGTAGTAATGTGATTACCACCCGTCAATCCCGTCATGGACAATCAACACTCGCGTAATTACTCTGGTGCTGCACACTTGCATGATTCGTCCTTAAAATACCGATCCCTAGTTCTGCCAACAAAACAAAACCCACGTTGACGTTGTTTCCGTATTTATCCAGTTGAGCCGGCCCATTCGTGCCAAAGTATGTATCTTTTATACTTGTACCAATTATTACCAAAATAAGAAGGTAATAAGAATCTCCATTTTTCGAGATGACTATCACAACTTTCGGAATCTAATTGATGTTCTCTGCACGGACAGTTATTATTATAGCAGCACGTGCTACGCTTCCGTCACGTAATTGCTCCGATTTTCATACAAAATTTGAATGAGAAAATGCAGAAATTAGACTTTTTCTACATACTTTCTACAAGCAAAAAGCGACTTTACGTCTATAGACCTAGATATTAAAATATCTTCCACGAAGACTATTAGCCCAATTTCAATAGGACTTTATTGCAGTTAATTGTTATTAGTGAGCCTTTGATAACGTGCCGCGTTCATTAAAGCTTCCGGAGTCAATATGAAGTAAAAAAGCTCATTGTTATTTTCTAATCATTAATTACCAGTTTTATAATTTTACTAGAAGTTGATGTTTCGTTAAACGATATGTATTTTTAAATGGCTGACGTGTGTTCGGTTTTTAAATTTATTTTAACTATTAGGGCAGAATTCTATTTTAGCGCTCTGTATTTTCTCCGGCCGGGGACAAAGGCCGGGGAGATTACGGACAATATATTTTCGGCCTTAGCAGTACAAAATATTATGACAATGGAATATTTTAATATCTACCTATACGAGGTTAATTCTCAATCGTTAATTCATAAAATCAACGCCCGGTTTCTAAAATGTTGATCAAATCCTCGATAGCTGATCGACATTTAAGTTAACAACGCTCATTGGTGAACATAGCGAGTGCGAGCATCGTTCGAGTGATGTTCACCAATCAGCGCTCAGATTTCAGAACGGCTTGTTAACACAGTATTTCAGAAACCGGGCGATAGCTTACCACAAGGCATGGCTGTTGCATGCTACGAATTGAATCAATTTGCTTTGGTTATCGTATTAAAAGAAAATGTTTGTTCATGACCGCATTGTGTCTACATAAACGGGCAGGATTAGTTACGCATATTCCGTAAGTCGATATCACGGGCCATAGGCTTATGCGAGTTATGCTTTGGTAGGTAGATACTCAAGTAAATAGTGCGTGGGAAGCGTATATCTTGAAAAGTTTAAATAGTTATGAAGAAGAAGGATTTGGAAGTATCTAAAATAGTTAAAGAAATTTGGCACCTATATGCGTCGGTATGAGGTACCTATTTACCTAATACTTAATTTCATATTCATTAACGGGCTTAGATTTTTTTCAGCGCTTAGAAAATCGACCACAAATTACAGATATGAAATTTTAATATGCGCGGAGGCAGAATATTAATTTAAGGTTATAATGGCGTACTGATTAACTATTAGTAACTGCCAGTTCCCTTGACATACGGTGAGGGACGAGGGTGCCTGTCGAAAGTGTTTGACAAATCGACAATATACCTATCCGTGGGTCACTATTTCACAAGTTATTTAGATAAAATGACTGTCGCCTGTACCTAAATAATTTGTCAACAAAAATATTATTTAAAATAGTCACGACAAGTTGTACACAACAGTCAAACAACTTCACAATTTTATTTAAAAAAATTGTTGGTTATAATTTTTATTAGCATTCAGGCTCTGTAACATAACTGTAATGTAAAGTATTGAGAATCGAAAGTAGGTATGCATTAACTAAGGATTAATCCAGTATCAGTAGAGTCTAAAATATTTGAAAAAAGAAAACTAAATAAAATTACATGGCGCTCTTTACGGCGTATATCGAGGTCATTGCAGCTGATTGTATTGAAATAATTTAGGTATTTGATTTCCTTTTAAATTAGCTGTATGAGGCATATTGTATCTTAAAAAAGAATAAGTACAACCTTAGGCCCACTAGCGGCCACGCATGTGAGTTAAAAAAATACTACCCTGTAATTCTATCACACCTAACAAACGACCTGATGACCTTGAAGACCTGAACCGATTTCCACCAAATATAGCTAAGAACACTCTCGACTCATATACCTTTCAAACGAAAAAACCGCATTAAAATTGGATCATACGTTTGGGAGCTACGATGCTACAGACATACACATACACAGACACGTCAAACTTATAACATCCGTCGTTTTTGCGTCGGCGGTTAATAAAAAACCAGCGCCCCTTAGTATTAATATTATAGGATAACTCTGGGTAACAAAGCATCGCAAGTAGGTCTTTTATACTTTTAATACAATTTACAAAATGTATATCTACGTGTTATATGACATCGACGGTGGTATTCTAAATGCGCGCTCATGGGAACATTACAGTAACATGAAACACGTGTTCCCGCGAACAATACGTTTGTATCCGCTGCCATTTGTTACTCAGGAACCAAAACGATATTTAGGTCCGCGTTGAACCAATATCGAATGAGCACCAGAAATATACAGGCTTATTAATGAGCGATACTTTATGGTTTGTATGGGCCCCGTATTTTATGATGTTGGGGCATTTCTCATAGAAACATGAAAGTCAAAAGTAAGTCTTTCAGCACTGTTACTTTCACAGTATACTCTACATGGGAGACATATTATACCATAAAGTATTATTACTCATTTATTTTACACCTTGTATATGTTTAGTACTACTAGATTTGTACTTACTAGTCTAGTAGGTAACAATTGCGAGATATTTAATCTTAAAGCCCAATTTCTATATAATATAGCATTCGCCACCCTCCCAAATCCATTTACTGACTCAAAAATTCTGAAGGAATTTATGATGGTAGTCCATGTGAATAAGGCTAACATAGTATGTAACTTTGTTAGTTCAGTTCGCCTTCCTTTTAAAATACGTTCACAGAGACCTCGTACGCACAAATAACGAAATAATATTTAGGTATACATGTAAAATATTAAAAATAAAACCATAAATGGGTGACAACGACACCCTAATCAATGCGTGGCCTGACACGCACTATTCTACGCGCTATCAAAATAGATAATTTATTTTAATGATAAAAATTGCTGGTTTGTAATCTGTAATATGTACTATGTACCAACACCGGAAGATAACTCCGAGTTACGGAGAAAGCTCGGCGTGTTAGCTATTACGGAAGTAGCGTAACACTTATAATAATAATACGCGTTAAATAATTGTTTTGATTTCGTCGCAAAATATGACTTTCGATAGATGTTGTTTATCAAGTTATACTTAGTAAACTCTACTTTAAAAATGTCTCTAATAAATACAGAGTGATTCATGTATCATATATTAAATTATTAAGCCGAATATAGTGTGAAAAGAATGACGCGTAAAACATTGCATTGTTTTGGCTCCTCATATAAATTATTTACCATAACGCGACAAATCACGATTAAATATCTCAATAAAAATCTCAAAACAGATGAGTTTCAATCCTGATCAGGTCTTAGGTCAACGACCAGTGCGTTCTTGTGTATAAAGACTAGGAGCCCGCGAGCCCCAGCATAGTAAGATTCACTCCTTGTGGTCATTTTAGACCTTTATTTTTACTTATATTAGATAATTTAGATATATATAAGGTGACAAAACAAAAAATATTCGGCTTAATATATGAACCATGAATCAACCTGTACACCTCTACAAAATATTTTATAATTACATAGAGTTCGGAAATGATAGAGCGAGCACCTATTGAATAGTAATGTTATGAACTTTTATAAAGATTCGGACCATTCATGGTATTTTGTGTTCTTCTATGATTATGGCTTAAAATATGTAAGTAGGCGGGTAAAAATGCTGAGTAATGTGCAAACCTTATGAACATTTCGCAGGAATTCCCAATAATAATTAATTTAACTCTAAACTCTATTTTTTTAAACATATTTTGTAATCAGTGTTTAGTACCTACTACCTAATGGTATAAAGCTGATGATGGTATTGGATAGATAAGTGCTTCTTAAAATGTCAAGTAATTACCACATGACTGTCGCTCGACCAGCTAGCGTAGTTAGAGCTTTTTGCATACTCGTAAGTCGTATTATATATTTTAATGTTTCGGAGTTCGTTTTGTCAACACTGTGGTTAATTTGCTTTGCTTTTGAAAGGCAATTTCCTAAACTGTCTAAGAATTTATGTCACAAAATGTGTAACATACAAGTATAATATATACAACGTGTAAATAAATGACTTATAATACTTTAGGTTGTTAATGTAGGCCACATTAACCTATGTAGAGTTTATTGAAAAGTAACAGCGCTGGAAGACTTACTTTTGACTCTCATGTTTGTATGAGAAATGCACCAACATCATAAATTGACCTCACAATAATTAAAAAAAAGTAATTCTTTCACTGGTACTTACTACTGGCGCTGGTACTTACTACTGGCGCTGGTACTTTCACAGTAAACTCTGCATGTGGAACCCATACATACCCTAAAGTATTCATTAATATTACAGCCTGTAGAGAAACTCCTAAAACTGTTGAACACAAGGGCAAGCGCTCACAAGCGTATGTACTATGTACAGTTTCGAGACAGACTTACATTTAAATAGTATTGTCGTTAGTCGATGAAATGTCTCTTTTAGGTGTTAACGCAACTTATTATATACGTACATAGGTAAGTATGCTGTAATGAAATAATTGTGTCAAAAGATGATGATGAGATGACTTATGCGAGGTACGAAAATCGCTCTAAATGAAGACATACTAAATTCCAACATGAAAATAAAAATGATGGATTAATATTTAACAGTCTCCGCATGTTAGGTCTGTTTACTTTGGCACCGGTGCTCGCGGGCGCCATATTGCTAATTGCCATCGATTTCGTTGAACGTATCAAAGTGCTTATAGCCCATAAAACTCATGTGAAATGGCAGATCGTTTACGACGAAGTGTATGTGCATCTATTTCTGGATCAGGCTGCGCGGCATCAGCACGATAAATGAGTCAACTCAGTTTTAAGACGCCTCTGTGGACCAGTGGTTTAGAACTTGGCTTCGTTCGATTCCTACGTTGGACGACTAATAATGTTTTTATCCAGTTTGATTTGGAAAATGCTCAATGAAGCCTGCATAGAGCATTGTTATCGGACAAAGTAGATGATCGATGCGTCGTTGGGCTGGCATGTAAAAAGACCGACTTTTTTACTGTGTCTCGTGTCGGGTAACCGTCCCACTGAGTTGTAAGAGTAAAAGGAAGAGAGTGTCCTTGTGTATTACGCATACTCTTGGGCACTATACAAATGACTAATGCAAAGCTGGCCTGAGGCCTTACTCTCCAAACTGATTCGATTTCATGTGCCGCGTACTCCCGACTAAATTGACGTTTGTTTATTTTGATTCTCAGTCGATTGATATGGTCGGGAGTACAAAAAGTTCAAACGATTTTCTTTATCCCGGTTAGTTTCAAAGTATTTCACCAAATAAAATATCAAAAGCCGTGAGATCGAACTGATTTGATTCTCGATTGTGTCGGGAGCAAGTCTACAGGTTTCAATGAATAAAATCAGT
Organism: Celastrina argiolus; assembly: GCA_905187575.2. NCBI lineage: Eukaryota > Metazoa > Arthropoda > Insecta > Lepidoptera > Lycaenidae > Celastrina > Celastrina argiolus. The sequence goes on along the minus strand of LR994599.1, from coordinate 9,419,093 downwards.
GTGGGAGCTTATTATTACCTCAGCAGTCAGCACTAATTCCATCGCATTTCGGTTACGGTCCACGGCGAGCAACATTTGGCGCGGTGTTTTCGTTTTGTATTGTGTCCCTGTTACCGGAACACCGCTTCTCGGTCTCGTTGAGATGAGTTTTTGCCGTTTACGTAACATTTGGATACGGTTTAAGCCGTTGTGGTTAATGTAACATGCCCACTTTCCTCTTTAGCTAACTTCCGACCAGAATACCAATTTCTTGTATGTATATTAGTATTAGTACAGTAACTATTTTGTCAGTGCTGTAACAACGTACGGCACCCGTAACAACCGTACATTAATAATTAAAAATACGTGTGGCACTCGGGGACTGCCGCGGTAAAACTATTGCATAGTATTTTTTATTTTATATGGTTCAATAAACTTAATATGTAACTTTTAGTTCACAATGCTAAACCTAGATGGCGTTGTTACTTTTCTGCAGTTTTCTACATCGCGCTATCGAAAACATTAGTGAAATATATAAGTATTGTAAAGGATGTTTATTATTGTGTGGGACTATGTTCGGAAATATAATTCTTCTTAGTAACCAGTTTTAGTTATTATTCGAAGATTCGAACCCCACCACCCAAAGGGCCAAGTGAGTGTTGTTTAGGGGGTGTTAGGTTTATTTCGCTACGGAATTTCTGGATTCGGTCCCCACGCTCAAGGCCCGCGATAGAAGTTATGCAATAGCTTAAAAACTATATTTTAAATCATAGGCATTAGGCAGATAATGTGCGCTAAGCATGTGGGTGAAGCCACTAAGCTACAATTTACTTGGACTATTTCGTCGCTTGACCTTATCAACGTCGTATCTACTTATAAAATTACAACTTTTCAGTAGAGTCAATAAACTTAGTTATTATACATTTTATTACGACATGGATTTTGGGTGTATACTTATCATAACTGAACCTCATTTCAAACAAAATCCATTTCATAATAAAATCAAAAATTATTAAGTTTTTGACCCTACTAAAAAGTTGTAGTTTAGGTTGTGAATGTAAAGCAGCGATTTGCTGTTACTATTTTTTTTAATTTTCTTTTAAATGTACCTACTTAGTATAACTGAGAATATACAAATATCGGGACAGTCGGATATAACGAATTATATCTAATATACCTAGTACCTACCTATAATAATAATAGTAATTGATATTCGATACATAGGTAGCTTGATAGCTTAAAATTATCGAGTGGTTCCAAGAATGATTTAAATAAACAGTCACCAGTACCCAGTCCCCATGTACTAATGCCAAAGCAATTGACACATCCAAATGTTTCCATACCATATCGGTTGTCCTTTGTGGAGTGTCACTGCCGGTTTTGGCACTAAATGGGTTACAGGTTTATTGGTTATTGTAACGGAAGTGCCTAATGTATTCACAATCTAATTATGCATTCGAACTTCACATAAATTGCATAGCGGTTATAGATGTTACAATGTTGAAGGGCTTATATTTGTGTTTGTGTTATTGTACAATACCAATACTATTATTTTTTTACGTAGTTAAATTTATTTCTCATTTCGAAGTTTTGAAGTTATTCTTTTGGCGCGTCAGGCAAAAATGGTGTGAGTAAATTTTTACGATGCACAATGGCACACTGACCGATACTATTAAGTTAGCTAGTCAACATTTTACAGAACTAGCAACTGTATTCAGTTTAAATAGTATTTATTTCTCAAAAAAAAACATTACATTGTTAATTTATAGAGAAAATAAAATATGTAACAATGTAAAATTTACAAGGCGTTAATTTTAAATAATTATAATAACGTATCTTAACCCAATGGTGTAGACAGCTCAAGCGACACGTTCACGTAAGAAGTATAACTTCTAAAGTGCGTTAATAAGTACAGACACTTTTACTATTAATAGAAGTATAGACTAATTATGAAAACGCTAAAATTCTATTTTCTACGTGTCAAATATTTCTATCTAGACATTTCAAAACATCGTACAAGCATTACGGGTCAAATATTACAATTAGCTTTTAGCATAATCTCGTAACTCGTAAGTCCATTAGGCCGTGTCTGTTCTAAAAACTGGCCAAGTGTCGGACTCGCTCACTCATCAGTTCATCACTATTCACGAAGGGTTCCGTACAAAGCGGCCAAAAATCATATTCTGATATACATATATTAGTGGATTAAGGCCGTGTTTCACCAAGCCATGTTAAAGTTAACGCCATGTTAAAATACCATGCCATCTCATTCATTGACAGGAAATTCGAGAGGGATAACATGATATTTAACATGGCGTTAACTTTAACATTGCTTGGTAAAACACGCCCTAAGCCCCTCTTAAATATATACAGTGTGTAAAAAGAACAGTCACTATAACTTTGAGATAAGATTATACTACCTTCCTTCATTTTAGTTAAATGTATTGTTTTTTACTTCTTATTTTCTGTAGCAAGAATAACGAAAATTCAAAATATTGTTTTTCGTAGAAAAAATTTGAAAAAATACATTTTATAGAATTAGAAAAGGTAGTATAATCATATCCCATATGTGACTGTACTTTTTAGACCCGATAATTATTTTGATAAATAAAAATATAATATATTTAAGGAGGGGCTTAATCTAAATAAAATATAGTACATAGTATTAATATAAAAGTGATTACGATTCTGGAGATACAGCTTGGTAAGTGGTGACACGCGCAACACAGCAGTCTCAGAAATTGGATCCCATTTTTAATCTTTGGGGCAACGAAACCAGAACAATCGCATTTTCTTCTCTCGTCTTAACCGACTGCCAAGATTTTTTATTGAAAGTATTAAAGTTATTAAAAAGTTCGTATTTTTTGCGTTTCATTTATACAAGACGTTGTCAGCGACTTTGTGTAAAGTCGCCTATGTCCTCACCGGTCTACTCTATATTTTCTCTATAATATTAGGTATACTTATAATATTCTACTCTATATTATCGCTCCAGTAGTTTCGTAGTCCGTTCAATTCAAACAAAGAAAAAAGACTTTGTGTAAAGTCGCCTATGTCCTCACCGGTCTACTCTATATTTTCTCTATAATATTAGGTATACTTATAATATTCTACTCTATATTATCGCTCCAGTAGTTTCGTAGTACGTTCAATTCAAAGAAAAAAAATCTTTATTATAATATTATAAACTAGCTGTGCCCGCGGCTTCGTTCGCGTGGTTTTTGAGTGAAAACCGTTTATGCAGCGCACGCAACGAAAGTCCCTAAATGTGAATAATTTTCCCCGTTTTTACAACATTTCTCACTGAGGCTTCGCTCCTACTGGCCTCAGCATAATGTTATATAGCTTAAAGCCTTCCTCTTTAAATGGACTATCCAATAAAAAAAGAATTTTTCAGATCGGACCAGTAGTTTCTGAGATTAGCGCGTTTAAACAAACAAACAAACAAACAAAATCTTCCGCTATATAATATTATAGTAAAGATTAATAATTGATGATATACAAAGAAAACTTTTTTAACGTAGATATTTAGTTACAAGTTACTAGGGGTATAATGTGTTCTTGTGTCGCCTGTTTATACAGGTGATGATATATGAGCACGGTAAATATAAGAATAACTCAGTTAAGTAGGCAAATATATACGATATATGATATTATGTACCTACATATCATATATCTGATTCTTATACATACCTATTATCTACGTAAGTCGGTTGATGCTACTTTAGTATGTATGTAAGTACAGAGCAGGCGTCAATGAGTATCACTTACTAATTCCAGAAAATAATATTATGCACTTTGCTGTTACAGGATGTTAATTGTAACCGACATTGGTTTACATTTCATGTCACACTTAGCATACCTCCGTATATTTAATAATAATAATAATAGCTCCCCTCACCGATTTCGGTGTCGGTAGCCGATTTCATTGAAACCAGGCTAGCTACACAGGAGTTATTTTATAGTGCCCAAGTGTGTGCGCAATACACGGAAGCACACTCTCTTCCTTTTACTCTCATAACCCAGTGGGACGTTAAACCGACACGACTGGCGATAGAACAGGCGCAGAACCGACTTTCTAAATGCCCATTTGACGCAAGGATCATCTTTCTTGTCAGACAATCAGGTAATCAGCCGGCATTGTCCTAACCAAACTTGAAAACAACATTTAAGATTATATTATAACAACATAGGTACTTAGTTATACCTAAACAGAAAACAGTAAATGTTATGTTGCTTGAGAGTTGAGATTTTGAGACACGTGGATTTTATCTTAGTGGTCCAGCTAAGCTTAAGTGCCTAATATATTTAAGTTAATTATATCTTACTATATCTAAGTTAATTATAACGTAAATGAGACTTTCGTCTCCAGTTTTTCAACGCCGTCAACTTTCGCAACGGAAATTGTTTAGTTAGAGTTTTTTTTATTTCTGTTATTTCGGTTATACGCGATTTGGTTTGAGAAAGGCATAGAGTTTTGAGGTTATTTAAGAGATTCATATTTTTCCTCCAATGCCCTTAGATACTAGGCTACGTCTATGGAGGTACATTTTTTCATAGCATTGTTACGTCTATCTTTTTACTTAAGGGTAAAGATTTTTTTAGACACCTTGTTGGTTGTGCCTTGTAAGGACGACCATTGTAGAGCGACATGGTATTTCAAACCTTCAGTTATAGCGTACAGTCCCTAGTCACGCCTCGCACATAATTTACAGATTAAGTTGCAGTGGACATTGGCCAAGCCGTGTCCGGTGCGATCGTGAGAACATACCTCACGACGGACACCCGTAACGACCAAGTAACGACCGCGACATGGAGTAGGTAGGTAGGTACGCCCATATCGTAAACATGAATGAATATTATGGTTGATACTACTAGTCACGGGTTCCCCCATATATTGTTTTCACTTGATTAGTATCAATCTAACTTTTCGTGAGTACCTTCATTTTGATGAGTCGCCCAAGAATTTCTTGGACGGAACACTTGTTTGTGGTAGCTAACAGAGATAGCAAGAATTTGCTTGATACTAATCATGTATGGGGGAACCCTGACTATACCTATCTGCCGTAATAAAACCAAACCACTGTAACTTAAGATACAGTGTTTTGGCGTAATAGTGTTCTATCGAATTTTCTAAACGATAGTAAGTAGCTGCGATCGTCGAAATTTTTTAAAAAAGCTTTTGTAGTAGATAACTTGTCCACTTGGTTACAAACGGAAGCTGGAGATTTACCGGCTAAAGATTAAAAAATTAGCTTGTTAAAATGATTTCGATATCGGTGGCTAGTTTTGTTGAAACTAGGCCAGCTATGCAGGAGCCCCCCATAACCTACTGCGACGGATATCTGACACGATTGGCGAGAGAACTGGCGCAGGACCGACCCGACGTGCCTCTCCGATACATGGATCATCTCTCTTGTCAGACAGTTAGTTGATCAGCCTGCATTGTCTTAAACTCCTAACCAAACATGAAAACATTTTTAGTAGTTTCAACGCGGGGACCGAACCCATGGCTTCCGAATCGAGAGCCAAACTCTAACCACTAGACTACGGAGGCACAAGAACAGTATATAAAGCCTAGGCAATAAGCACAGTGTAATGTCTAGATTTCTAGTGTAGTATACTAGAATATCGTCAAGGTAGACTCTAGTAACACATAAATAAAAAGTGATGAATCGATCCTAGTATTTAAATCTATTACCTAAACTACGTGGGTGCTGGAGGCTACGATGACTATTTCTCTAGCCTGTAATAAATCTATAAACTTTATGTTGATGTCTCACATAATATGACGCATGAAATACTAGTCAGTATTTTTTATGAAAACTAAGAGAAAAGTGGGTAAGTAATAAAAACTTGTGAATTTTTTTCATTACTAGTTTTACTCAAAAAATATTACAAATATATACTATATAAACCGTTTTAACCAATAGATTTTATGCAACGTAAACAAACTCTAAACTATACTTATAAGATAAAAGTACGTTATAAAAAAAATTGCTCCCCTCACCGATTTCGGTGTCGGTAGCTGATTTCATTGAAACCAGGCCAGCTACGCAGGAGTTATTATATAGTGCCCAAGTGTGTGCGCAATACATAAAGACACTCCTCTCTTTCATTTACTGTCATAACCCAGTGGCACGGTAAACCGACACGACTGGCGAGAGAACAGGACCGACTTTTTACATGCCCATCCGACGCATGGATCATCTTGCTTGTCAGACAATCAGGTGATCAGCCTGCATTGTCCTAACCAAACTTGAAAACAAAATTTTTTGTTTTTCTAACGCGGGAATCGAACCCACGACCTCCGGGTCGAGAGCGAAGCTCTGAACCACTAGACCACGGAGGCGATATTAGTAAGTTAAATAAGAAATGTGTCTAAGTTATAAATTAAAATGTACAACATTAAAAGAATGTAAAAAAAAGGCACATTAGTGGGTAGCATTTTCGGTTTGTCACCTCCGACACGTCAGTGACACGGCGCACGGCTCACGGCATTCATCAAACAAAGCCGCCGATAAAATCACGCAACTTCCTTCTCAAAGGTCAAACTCGTTTGGCAACAAAAGATCGAAGATGGTAAGTCGATTTCCATTTAAGTATTAAATATGGATTATGTAAAGCATTGTCTTGGACGCGTACCTTACAAACTTTATGCAACAGTAAGATAAGATCACATCTTAATTTTATTAATTTACTAGCAGATCCGTGCCCACTTTGTTGAGCATGGAAACCGTGTAAACCTTCCCGGGGCTTATTTAAGACCACGAATATTTCAAGACCAAAAATAGCCGAATCAGTTCAGCTGATCTCGAGTTTTAGCGAGACTAACGAACAGCAATTAATTTTTATATAGCCTTAGTTACTCAGTGATAATGTAGCTTTCTAATGAAAATAGAATTATTAAAATCGGTCCAGTACTTTTTGAGTTAAGTCGTTACATACAAAAATACAAATCTTTCCACTTTATAATATTAGTGTAGATTAGAAAAGGCTTTTAGTTATGCGGGTGTGTAGCAGTATTGACTTTTTTACACGCTATCTTTGAGTATAATTTTCAGAAGTCTGATAAATTTGAAATTTCGCATACATGTCAAGGACCAAAAAAAAAGGATAAAGCGTGTTTTTTATAGTTTTTTAACTATAACTTTTTCAATCTTAAGTTATTTATTTGTTGCACATGTACAATTAGATTTTGACAATCTCACTATACATGGCTCACGTTTTCAGCACCTTGTAAATGTAGACAGAAGTCAATCCCATCAAAAACATGTTTTTAAATAAATTAGTATAATGACATAGAATTTACTGTCACTGCTGACTGTAGAATTGAGTCTATAGTCTATGGATTCATTCAGTCGCAAACAAACATCATTTTAATGTATTCACATCACAACTAGTCTATGGTTGTTTCATAGATGTTTGTTTACGTTTGGGTTAAAGTTAAACGGGACGTACTACAATATTTTTTTGTGCCTACTAAGTACTAATTATTGGTGCTATAACCTTATAACATTAATTTATTTATCATCGAGTTCGGCAAGGTGTATCTCAGCTGTCGAGTCGCAGGTGCGTCTCACCTGGCAGCAAAACACATTGCTTGTTAAATTGCACTGATTTGTATTATTAAAAAATTGGAATTTTACATTATTTTCTATTTGTTATACCTTTGTCATCAGTAAGGTTTTTAATAATACAAATCAGTGCAGGAGCGATGAGAATCAGTCTTTTATTTAAGAGTCAAGAGAATTGAACAACAATAATTAGGCCTGTCTCGTGTCTAATGTTTGCAAATTAAGATACAACCCTGTATGTAAAATAAGTTCCATATTCGGTGACTTATTTCAACAACACATCTATAGATCTATAGTCAACAGGAAATGTCATACAAAAAGCTTTATAAACTCAACCGAATGATCTACTGTTTATATTTGTCAAGCGTATTCATTATTTTACAAATTTACTTCAAAAGCACATCATTGTTCGGCGTTCTGAGTTCACCTGGCGATGTCCCCACTGACCGTTCTCACTTGCATTCACTCACATATTTAATCCTACTTAGATTCTTTACATAAACCCTATTAAATAGTTTATTACAAATGAGCGATGATTATGTTGTCACGAGATACGTATGAAGTTCAATTTTAAATAAATAATTGAAATACATAATAAAAGTAACAGACGCTGGAACTGTACCCTGGGGCACTCCCAGGCATGTCCAGGATTTCACAGCGCACAAAATGATATATTCACTAAAATATTTAATTTGGTAGCCGTCTGTTGGGCCGTGTGTGGTCTAGCGTTGTCTTGAAGCAGCAGTGGCGTAGAGCGATTGACAAGTCTCGGTTGTTTAACGGCGAGCTTTTCCATCATGGTTTGCAGTTGCTGACAATAGACATCAGCCATATTCGTCTGACCAGATTTAAGAAAGCTATAGTGTACGACACCGGCACTAGTCCATCAAACGCTTACAAGTAACTTTTTTTGAGTCTATTCTCGCTTGGGGCAAGACTTTGCTGGTTCACCAGGGTTCAGCCATTGCGATGAGCGTTTACGATTATCGTACAGTATCCACTTTTCATCACATGTAATGATCCGATTTAAAATTGCTTCATTTGTGCCGGTTGAGCAAAGTAACGCAGCAGTCGACGCGCGTTTGTCGGTTTGCTTCGCTTAATTCATGAGGTACCCACCTTTCAAGCTTTTTCACCTTCCCAATTTGCTTGAAGTGGATTAAAACGGTTTTGTCACTAACACCGCAGCCTGTAGCTAACTCTGATGTGGTTTGCGATGGATCTGCTTCCACAATAGCCTTCAATTCATCATTATCGACCTTGGTCTCCGTCCGTCCACGGGGCTTGTTCTGCAGGTCGAAATTTCGAGAACAAAAGCGTTGAAACCAAAAAACGCACCGTGTTTTCTTTTGCGACACCACCCCTATACACATAATTAATTCTTCGAGCCGTTTCTGCAGCACTGGTGCCACGGTGCTCGTACTCGTAAATAATGCGATATTTTAAGTTATCCATTTTGTGAAATGAATGAAAACGAGAAAAAAAAACCAAAAGAGAATAAAACAAATGAATTACGGTGTTCAAAACACAAATGCATGAGTAAATAGCTGTTTAAATTTGAATTTGAAATTCGTAACTAAACAGGATATATTTAAGATCAAAGTGGCCAGAACGACAAAACGCCAATTTCATATGTAACCTAATACATTCGATCGACCAATTACAGTACTGCTCCCAACTCTTAACCGTTAAGGAGTACTGTAGCTTCATTATCAGCACAGCAGCATCAGATGTTGATTCAAGCATACCTCACAAGCAACATGTTAGCCCTACATACTACGAAATAGTTTACATCGACCAATTGCAGTACTGCCTCCCAACTCCTAACCGTTAAGGAGTACTGTAGCTTCATCATCAGCGCAGCAGCATCAGATGTTAATTCAAGCATACCTCACAAGCAACATGTTAGCCCTACATACTACTAAATAGTTTCCATCGACCAATTACAGTACTGCCTTCCAACTCCTAACCGTTAAGGAGTACTGTAGCTTCATCATCAGCACAGCAGCATCAGATGTTGACACCCTGAAGCATATACCTGAGTAAGACATAATTACGTAACAAAAACACCATACGAGCATACAATTTTTGGTGGTTGCCCTCGATTTCTCATGGATCCCATCATCAGATCCTGACCTGGTGAAAATGGGACCACCCCAGAAGTGAACTCTATCCAACAAAAAAAAAATTTTTGAAATCCGTCTATAATTGACGAAAATATCGGTGAACATACATAAAAAAAAAAAAAAAAAAATATTATACATACAGACGAATTGAGAACCTCCTCCTTTTTTTGAAGTCGGTTAAAAAATTGGAATTTTACATTATTTTCTATTTGTTATACCTTTGTCATCAGTAAGGTTTCATCTATATAATATCCAAAGCAAACCTAAGACGTCTGAAACAAAGCAATAAGGAAACACTTTCAACCACAATTTACGTTAAAGTTCAACTAAAGTTTCCTTAATTTGTTATTAACAATAATAATTAGTCATAACTCATACATCATTATACTAAGAAATTATTATTTGATAACTGTTTGTCTACTAGTAGGTAAGTGCTAGACTCGTAAGTCGTTTCTGATATTATTTAGATAATTGTACTTAATTTCGTTCTACGGAAAAAGCATGTTTGGAGACAACAAAATTGATATGGTACTGCAGCTAAACTAAAAGCTGATCTAGAGCTTTGCGTAGATGTGTTCTGTAATCTAGATTGAATTAATAAAACCGGTCAATTGCTTTATAGCTAACAATGGACCATCATCATCATGAACTTATTATATTTACTTTTATACTAACATAATCATAACTTTTAGAGATGACCGATTGTCAGATCTGTACCCTACTTCTTTTAAATTATTATCTAGTCTAGACTATACAAAGGTACATATTATATGTTTAGAATATCCCTTAAAGTTATAAAGGACCGATAGCGAGAAAGACGTATTTAAAGTGAAATTACAATGTTTTTAAAGAATTTTGCCCTTTCTTTAAAAACATTGTAAGGAAGTAAATAAGTGTTCCTTTTTTTATTATATAGTGATGATGTCATTGTTACTGATTTATTCATATTGTATGACTTTTCACTCATAAAGTACCTACTCAGAGAGTTTCGCCGGATATAATTAAAAATGTTAATGAGCCTACGTAAGTACCTACTACATTACCTACTTGGGTTATGGTCAAATGCGAACCCAGCCAGACGGATCGGTTTCGTCATAAACCACATGTAGAGATCAAATAACCTATTGTAATATTGCATAAAGTAAATTTTACTGAACGTTGTTAAATATTTACTTTCCTAAAGTGCTGGTGTCAGTATATTAATCTATTACACATTTTTACTTCAGGTACATGTTTGATGTAGTAGACATTAGAAGATTCGTTTGTTTATTCCTTTTTTCATAATATTTTCTATCTATTGGCTACCTGATGGCCCTAATGCATCTAAAATGGTGTCAGTATATTAATCTATTACACATTTTTACTTCAGGTACATGTTTGATGTAGTAGACATTAGAAGATTCGTTTGTTTATTCCTTTTTTCATAATATTTTCTATCTATTGGCTACCTGATGGCCCTAATGCATCTAAAATGGTGTCAGTATATTAATCTATTACACATTTTTACTTCAGGTACATGTTTGATGTAGTAGACATTAGAAGATTCGTTTGTTTATTCCTTTTTTCATAATATTTTCTATCTATTGGCTTCCTGATGGCCCTAATGCATCTAAAATGGTGTCAGTATATTAATCTATTACACATTTTTACTTCAGGTACATGTTTGATGTAGTAGACATTAGAAGATTCGTTTGTTTATTCCTTTTTTCATAATATTTTCTATCTATTGGCTACCTGATGGCCCTAATGCATCTAAAAACTAGCTGGTAATATTAAAATATCAGTATTGAACCTCTGTACATATTCCTAGTCTCTACGATAAGTAGAAAGAGTTCCATTCTATGTTTTTTTCTTTTTTCCATTGCAGTCTTCCCTTATTCTGAAGCCTAATATAGTTACTAGTTTTAATGGTTCCTATCTACTTACCTAGCTGGTCTCTACATCGCCGACGCATTTAGTAGAGCTTAATCAAGTTTATTTTCATTACATGTACCCACTATATTGAAATATCTAATAGATATCAATTTTACGTGTCAATATTGAAGATGATTGATTGAGTCTCTCAAATGGTCCCAATAACCCAGTAGAACCCGATTCATCAAACTTCAACGTTAGAAAAATAGCTACAAGTAATTTTTGATTGAGCGCTGTCAATGAAAAATTAATGCGTGTCAACATAAAACGAACACGATCAAAACACTGAACCCTACGAAGGTATGCTTCATTGGCTTGTATGTGGCTCCACGAGTAGAAATGGAACTGGAAATAGAACCTAGAAGCAAACCTGTTCTAGTGTACAAGTCCTAGCCTAGGCTCGGAAATAAATCATTCTCTTATAGGACTAAGGAATTCGTACAAAAATCGTCAAAGAAATTTCGTTACTTAAATAAACCACAAATATAGAAAACAGTATCTTATTGAAACGGATTCCTTTATATGCTTAGATAGTCATATATTATTTATGTTTTATAGGTATTTTATATGCCTATATAGGTAGCTACTTAGATCTTTCAGTTATCTACCATACACAGTTACATATTTTACAAATATAGATAAAGTGAAGTAATAACGTTGTAGAATATCCCTAAGGACATTTATTCTAATTATGTGTCAATCTGTGCGTCTGTTCATACCTAACTACTTGAATTTGTTCTGCGCATTGCAAATATCGCTACATACAATACCATACAAGTAATTTAGACGGTGTGTTCATGTCCCTAGACATTTGGCTAATCGCAATTAAGCAATAGCCCGCATCCTGCAGCCAGCAGCTTCATAAATATCATGACGTCAGCCGACGACCTTTGTCGAGGGCTCATGTTGTGGTCCTTGTGCGATATTTACCCGCAGATGTTCTTTTTACTCGTCTTGTTTGAGATAAATATTTAGTTTAATTTACAACATCAACATTGATGCGAATCATTTTGTTTTTGGTAAAAATAATTAAACAACGTCCTAAACTTATGTGCACTTGGCCTTGTTTGATATGCATATTTTATAAAATTAGTCATATTCGTCGAAGATGATATTATAAAAACATGTACTGGGCTATATTGCAAAAACAAAACATGACCAAATTGCGCTTCAATTGCAGTCTCGATTATCTACATCCGTTTTGGAAATATCATTCAATTTAGTGGGAGTCCAGACTAACCTTTTCCGAGGATGTGAATCCGAATTTCCACTTGGCACAATCACTTGTTCACTGGCGCTATTGGTTCGCGCGCACGGCGCGGGTTCGTGGTGGAGTGAGGCGGCGCGCGCGCAGGCGAGTGGGAGGCGCGCTGTCCTGCGCTACTGACAAACTCAATTGCCGCTCACATTACAACAATCACTAACAAATGACTACACTGGCCGAATGACCACACGCCTATGTTACTCACTGCAGCTCTCATTGTTGATTGTTAGAGATACGCGAGGATGTTTTCCGAAAAAAATTTTTTACGTCTGGTCTTACATAAAATATCATGGACACCGTTAAGTAGGTAAGTAATTATCAAAATACCAAAAGCTTTACGTTATCTTAACGCAGCAGTGTCCAATAACTATCTTTTACCGGCTAAATGTAAGTTAAAATGCAGTATAGGTACCTACGGCCTGCTTATAAAAATACCGGTCACAATTGAAGACATGAATGATGAAGGTGATAAGTAGCAAAAGTTTCGAGAAAATTGCGTTCAAACTGTGATTTAAACTTTTTAAAACACGTCGTAACGTAATAAGTACATTAATCTAAAGAACTGTCTCTAGAATCAGTGTACCTACCTAATACGTTACTATAGATCCTATAATGTTTAAGTGACGGTTTAAAGTCAATTTTCTGGCAAAATTTTTTTTCGACATACCACCTTCATTCATTCGTGTCTTCAATTACAGATGATAAATAAAATTCAATCAAATACTTTAAAGTGCAAACTGCAAGGTAATGTTGTATGTCACTTGTTCTGTACATTGGTTAAAATTCGATCTAATTATAATAGCCTTTGTATTTTTTTCTCAAGTTTTTGCAGTGGGCGGAGCAGTTTTTTGGTTCGTAGGCGGGATCTTACTAACTGCTCCACAAGGTTGTATTACTCACTTTACAACGCCGTAAAAGCCTGCGCCAGTGTCACAGCCTCACAGGGCCTATATTAAATGTAGGTACTATCGGGGAATTTAATCATTTAGCATACTGCGTTTTCGTAAATCGTTCGTTGTTTGAACCTATTAGCTATTATTAGGTATGTATATTGAAGTATACAAGGTGTAAAAAAAAATTGTGATAATTACGTCGCGTACGTCGCGCCGCGCCGATTTCTGACGGCGCCGCCGCCGTCGAGGATCCAACTCGGCGCGCCGAACAGTTCATGTGGCGTTATTTCCATATGAAAATGCTGACAATTCCTACTACTATCACTCTAAATGACCGTCTAATATATCTATTGCGCGAAGGAGGCTACTAGATAGTACGTTTACATACGCGTCGAAGATCTCATAGTGTCGTTGCACTAAGATTTGTATGGATATCCTCGCGGCGTTCCCGGCGCGGCGCGGCGTCCAAGTTTAAGTTAGAGACATAGCGCCAACCAATCGGTAGATTGTCTTTTTTTTTTGGAGTGATAAATAATAGTTGAATGAAAATCTGCGTGTAGAATCGCATATAATGAGGCTGTTATTATATTTTTTGAAAATTTCAAATTTGTTTGTCTCTAAAATCTTATGGTTTACAATTTTAATGTTTGCTACCTTTTTTAGAATAAAACATGACTCAAGAATTACCTACGCCAGTCTTCTGTTATCTTCATATAAATTATAGTATAGATACAGGTGATTCATGACTTATGAGTCAAGCCGAATATAGTGTGAAGAGAAGGACGCGTAGAGCATTTTTTGTTTTGGCACCTCATACAAATTACTTACCATAACTCTACAAAAAAAAACAAATATCTCCATGAAAGTCACAAAACAGATGATTTTCAATCCTGGTCAGGTCTTAGGTCAACGGCCAATGCGTTCGTGTGTATAGTAGACTAGGAGCCAGCGAGCCCCAGCATGCTAAGATTCACTCCTTGTGAATCCACTACCTTTGAATATATTTTTAGTTAGATACATTAAGTAAGTTATTTATATGAGGTGCCTAAACAAAAAATGCTCTACGCGTCATTTTATTCACACTATATTCGGCTTAGTATATAAATCATAATATAGTAAATGAATATACAGGGTGTAAAAAGAGCAGTCACTATAACTTTGGGATAGGATTATAGAACCTTGACTGATTCTAGAAATGAATTTTTTTCATTATTTATTTTTTGAAAAAAAAAAATATTTTTTTGCAATTTATTATGTTAGTCGCAAGGCTGAACTGTTTGGAACAACGTTCTGCATTAAATTCTTAAATTTTATAATTTTTGCCCTAGTACGTAATGAACGTCTTACGCGTGCTATTGACCTAATCTCGGCGTAATCAGCTGATCGCTGTGTTGTGCACGTTGTACATTTTCTATTGAAAATTTTTCAATTTTTAAAACAGTGGATTAAAAGCAAATGACTAGTACCAATGGATATATCTCTTGCCTGGTTATTACCCCACGAAGTTATAGTGACTGCTCTTTTTACACCCTGTATAATCTAAGATGGCATCAGCTGATGAATAAGGTCTGCCGAAAATCGGGATGGCAGGCACCTGGCACTCATTGGGGAAGCCTACGTTTAGCAGTACCAGGAGACTGCGTGGTTGGCCGAGGTGGGAGTAGTCAGCCGCATAGAGCGATTGGGGCTTCGGGTTCGTCTCGAAAAGACCGAAGCCCTGCTTTTCCGCGGGTCTGGGAGGAAAGGACCCCCACCGGGTGCACGACTCCTTATCGGAGAGACAGAGGTCAGGGTGCGCCCAACACTTAAGTGTCTGGGACTCACCCTGAACGGGAGGTGGACCTTCGGACCCCATTTCCAACAACTGGGGCCGAAGATCATAAGGGCGGCCTCTGCGCTGGGCCAGCTCCTACCAAATGTAGCCCAGCAAAAAGGGCCCAGCGATGCCTGCCGGCGGCTTTACTCCGGAGTTTGTCGGAGTATAGCCCTGTACGGAGCCCCTATTTGGGCGGATTAGTAAGGCGCAGCGGGTCACGGCGGTGAGGGTAATCAGGGGTTACCGTACAGCGCCACGATCTCGTGGCAGTGATTGGGCGGGACCTCTCGCTTTCGAGTGTGGTTCGATGCATGCTCGAGAGCGATGAGGCATGGCAGGCGGCGGCCTCCTTTTGCGAATATGTCATTTTGCAGAAGGAGGCCTCGGAGCGGGACAGAGAGATTGACCCATCCTCTGTTCCACTTCGCCGGCGCAGGACGGGGTTGCGGAGGCGTCGCTTTGCGGCCCTCCCATCTCACGTTTAGTACGAGTCTCCGGGTGGAGCGATGGGTAACCTCCCCGGCGTTATCAGTCTCGGCGCCGAGGAGAGCGCTTCAGTTTGCCGGAGCGCTCTCTTAATTTGATAGAAGTCTAGCAAGATAACGTTTAGCAGTGGAGCGATAGGCTGATAATTATTATGAAGCATATAGAATAATAACTAAATGAGTAACTTTTTGCCCGCGTTTTTAACCAACTTCCAAAAAAAGGAGGAGGTTCTTAATACGGCCTGTTTTTTTACCTACGCTTCAAATAAAATATTATTTATAAACATTACCGTGTAGTTGTTGAGCAATGCTACATTCAAACGTAGAGATACGTCTACCACAGTATTACAGACAGCAGGCTTAAATTAACGCTCGTGCAGTGTTACTCCAAGAGGGAATATAAGAGGTTTATAAGTTGGTGAACTAGCAATTAGGTCAGTAGCAGCAGAAACGCACCTGTAGGACAAGGGTCAATTAGGGCCGCGAAGATGACCTCGTAGCCGGCCTACAACAAGAAATACAATCATTTTGTAAAGGAAGTCAACCTGAACATTTTTTACTGGTTAAAAAAATATACATATTCTGAAAGTTTTTAGTGAACTTGGATATGTTGCAAATTATAAATTACATACTCAAGCGCGCGCTTTTTTATTTATACAAAAACGCGCATCAGCAAAGCGCGCGTTAATAAGCGCCAATGTGAACCAGCTCTTATCAAAAATATTGTATCCTAGAAATTGAAAAAGAAATCGTACACACGCGATAAAAAGTAGCCTAAGTACTTTTAACCGAAATCCTAGTACATGCCGAATTTTATTGAATCAATCAGTTGTTTCAGAGCCTATAAATTGAAAAACAAACAAATCATTCCGCTATCATATATAAGTGTACATACATAATGTACAGCCAATTAAAACATAGAATTGGTGAAATAAAACAGAACTTCATGACAATATTCTATTATATTTAATAACAGACTTAAATACAATCTTGCAACATTCATTTTGGTTTCGTACTAAAGAGCACATCACACTGCCAACTATAACAATAAATACATTGCTTTACATTGGAATTACAACTACACTAAATCGGAATAAAAAATTGTTTTAATAAATACAATGTAATGACACAAAATGACTCGAAGCATGCGATAACTAAATATACAATAATACATACGGCATGTTAAAAAACCTAAACTACCAGCCCTGTTTTATACAACATGCTCAATTTTAACGAAATAACACGTAACAATTAAACAAATTTTAAGTAAAATATCACTAAAGAGGATGTTACAGGTTAATATCACTACTTAAATCCATTCGCGATCTACAATAGACATCTTTTCACGATTAAATCGACATGGTAACTGAATAGCACGGTGCTCCTTCGAAATTGCACAGTCAAATTATTTAACCAAAAAATTCGAAGCTGACTTCGAAAGTTAAAATGGGAATTTCAAATAAAACATAAAAGTTCTGTGACAGAAAGATACAAAAATACAGTCGAATTAGGAACCCCCTTTTTAAGGCAGTTAATAATATATTAGTGACATTGTGTTCGTAGAAGTAAAATTAAAATGACTCATTTTACCAAAGTTTAACATGCAATTGTCATGGAAACTGAGATTGCAACAACAATAATATTTAAACTTTATATTTTAATGTAAAATTACAATCCGTATTGATATGACTGTACAATTTCGAATTTAAGGCTCGGACTACACATTCTAGAATCTCTCCGGACGAATTAAACAGCACCGAAAATACAACTCTGCGCTAATGCCTGAAAATCGAACACATGTCATATTCCGGATAGAGTAGTCCGAGTTAATTGTCTTTCTCAATGCATACTACTATCAAATATTAATCTAAGTAAAACAATACATTTAACTCATATTTTATCCATTTCATCTTTGAAATAATAAGACCTATATAGTATTTTGCCCAGATTTTTAACAATTTCATAATATATCTGCCAGACATCTAAGATATTTCAGATAACATATATTTTACATCAGGCATGCTATTGGTGTTATTTAAGACTACTTACCACATCAAGAATTTCAAATACGAATCATATTAGATGTGTTTTAAAATGTATTTTAATAGGAATATTATAATAATTATATTTCATAGTAATTTTAGATGTTTTACTACAAATGTTACAAATTACATAATACATTCGTTACAAATCTTTGGTTGGTACCGTCTATTTTCAAATGCGCCAATCGATAGCAATATTTCGATGTCGGAGTATTAGTTTATTTATGTTTGTATTTTAATAACACCAAACACATTGAGTGCGTTGACACCAAATCTACATATTAACTCAATCCATTACAAATCGCTAGTTTTTTAAAATTCAATTAACGACTATCAAAAAACAAAAATCCAACTACCTCCTATTTCGACGGTCGTTAAAAATTGTCATGAGCGCCCAAGAACTTGACAAATTACAAAACCAAAAATAAAAACATTCTATTTAATATAATAATAAAATTGTTATTTTCTTAACAAGTGCAAGAAAGTCATTGATCATAATTTGATATTCATGTGAATTGTGCATATTGCGAGGCGTTTGCTCGTTTTTTTACAGAATGCAAATGCAGTCTTTGTGACATAGGCCTATTAATATAGCAGTCTCAAACCCAATCTCACTTGAGAACCCATTTGACAGACAGCTAAAACAACGTTTCGTTATACTTTCAAAAGTGAACAACTTTATTAATATTACATAGTACTTTAATTTCTTTTCTTTTTATACCGTACATATTATACCGTAGATAACAGAAAAACATTAAAATAAGTATGATCTATACTATATAATCGTTTATTTTTACGTTTTAAAAAAGAAAAAAATTAAAGTATGTAACATAAGTAAGTTCTACATTTTTAAAAGTGAAACGAAACGTTTTTTTTATGTGTCAAACAGGTTCTCAATTGAGATTGGGTTTGAGTCTTTATTAATATGGTCCATATTAATAAAGACTCAAACCCAATCTCAATTACAAATGCACAGTTTCTGTGATACTGCACATAGACTGAAAATGTGCAAAAATGAGCTCGTTTGAGCTCTTTGTTAAAATGTATGTTAAAATATAATGACCAATGACTAAGAATGCTTGATACTTTTATCCGTTCCGATTCAATGTAAACAAAACTCAATATGGGCGGCTATAATGCTTTGAATGAAAAACAATTACACATTAATTCGATCGAATTTCATTGTTTTGTTTACATAAAATCTCATTGAATCTGAATGGAGAATTACAGTCCATTCTGAAACCGTTTATCAAACGTGTAATTGATAATATTACATCAGTATCAACAAAATGTGTTGTAGCACTTATTGCTTTTGTTTAAATTAAGACGCCTATCCACTAGAGGCAGCCTCGACTTGACGCAAACAGCCTGGAATTTGCTTTTTGTCGCGGCGTGCGTCATGTTGAGGCAGCGTCTGCACTTACCTCGGAGCGAGGCAGCCGTTCGACCCAGGGCTACCTCTAGTGGATGGGTTATTTAAGTTTGATATAGACTTAATATGAGGCGTAGTGACCTAGCTAGAAGTAGTTAGCGCAGGCGACTAGAGCCCGTTCAGTTCAGTTGGACTAGAGTCACCGTCCGGAGACCATCACCACATGTGTGTCTCACGGATCTCACTAATGATCTGGCCCGCTCGCTGCAAAGCCTGAAAAGATAGATCAAAGTTACTAGTACCCGAAATTCATTCATTCATAATAATTCATATAAGCCTTAAGGCATTTAACTGGTTTTGCTTTATAGCCAGTTAAAAATAGTTATCAAAAGTATTTAAATGGTTGTTTTAACATGGTTGATCATAAAATGCTACAAATTAATCCAAATCGGTAATTAATTAAATCTATTTGGTTACAACATATTTATATGGTTCAGAAAAATTATAATTATCTACCTAGTCTGGCCATAAATACTGTTACAATTAAAAATAAATAAAATATTCGATTTGAATTTGGAATCTGTCATTTTTATATGATTATTCATTGTGTTTTCTTATGTTGGCGCCATTACACTGCTTATTATTTTGCGATATTGAAATGGAGTGGCGTGATAGAGAGAACAAAATCGCTGTGATTGCGTTACACAAAGTAGGTATGGAGCCCATTGCAATTTTTAAAACTCTCCATACGCTTGGTATAAGCAAAATATTTGTGTACCGGGCTATTAATAGGTACAATGAGACCTCCTCTGTTTGTGACAGAAAAAGATCTGGCCGTCCACGCTGTGTTCGTACGGAAAAGGTGGTTAAGGCAGTAAGAGAAAGAATTCGAAGAAATCCGGTTAGAAAACAAAAGATTTTATCTCGGGAGATGAAGATAGCCCCTGAACCATGTCGCGTATTTTAAAAGACGACTTAAGACTTTCAGCCTATAAGAGACGTACTGATCATTATCTAACTGATAATTTAAAAAAGAATAAGGTGCTAAAATCAAAACAATTACGGTGTACGGCAGTACGCAAAGGGAGGTCACAGAAAAATTTTGTTTACTGATGAGAAAATTTTTACAGTTGAACAACATTTTAACAAGCAAAATGACCGTATTTATGCTCAAAGCTCTAAGGAAGCTTCCCAATTGGTTAAGAGAGTGCAACGTGGGCACTATCCGACGTCAGTGATGGTTTGGTGGGGTATTAGCTATGAAGGAGTGACTGAGTCATACTTTTGTGAAAAAGGTATCAAAACGTCGACACAAGTGTATCAAGATACCATTCTTGAGAAGGTAGTGAAACCCCTTAACAAAACTATGTTCGATAACCAAGAATGGTCCTTCCAACAAGACTCGTCACCAGCTCATAAAGCTCGCTCTACGCAGTCTTGGTTGGAAACGAACGTTTCGGACTTCATAAGAGCTGAAGATTGGCTATCGTCTAGTCCCGATCTTAATCCGCTGGATTACGATTTATGGTCAGTTTTAGAGAGTATGTCTTGCTCTAAACGCCATGACAATTTGGAGTCCCTGAAGCAATCCATACGATTGGCAGTGAGGAATTTTCCCATGGAAAGTGTGCGTGCTTCTATTGATGTCTGGCCTCAACGTTTAAAGGACTGTATTGCAGCCAACGGCGGCCACTTTGAATACTTTTCATATTTTAAATACCTTTTACCAAATAAAAAAATCTTTGTATCAGTATTTATGGCAGGACTAGGTATATTTGTTGAGCCACAAATAAAACATAAATTGATAGTAAAGTAATTTAAATTTGGCTACTATATAATGTGATTCGATTGGTCCCAAAATATGTAGCAACTTTCATGTAGACCAAAAACTATTGTTTGTTTTTTAGGAAACATATTTGAAAATTTGATACATTTCGGGTAGGTGCAAAAAATCAAACACAAGTCCAAAGTTATTAAATATATTAAATTATTAATTTAGCCAAAAGTTTTGAGTATATTATACTATTATTCAATAGTATACATACGATTTATTGGCCAATTATTATTTGTAGCAGTCAATGTAAAGTATTAGGTTTAACTTCAACTCACCACCTGCCAGCTGACCAATTCTCAACTCAACATTTTGAAATAACACTACACTGGTTGTTTTGGATTAAACATGTCTCAACTGGCTGATATACAGAAGGCACAACAGTCACTTGAAGAGTGTGTTACAAAAAAGTTTGAAGAGCTCCAGGCCCAGCTGCACTGCGGTGCAGCAAAGGATACAGTAGCCAAAGTTGCTGATGAGTTTCGGACTTTCAGGGAGTTGACATTTTCAATCCTAAGTCTGCTTCGTACTCAAATCACAGAATGTCTTAAGGCTGTGGACTCCCTTGAAACCAGGTCTCGAAAGAAATCTTTAATCTTCTCCGGTGTGCCCGAACAGAGTAGTGATAACTGTGTGACTAGTGTACTCGATATAATTCATCACAAGTTGGGCATTAAGGACATTTCTGGTAACTCAATTAAAGTGTGTCATCGACTGGGATCCATCGAGCCAAACAGACCGCGCCCTATTCTTATAAAGTTTAAGTCTTATGACTCTAAGGCCGCTGTCTGGAGAGCCAAAACAAAGCTCAAAGGTACTCCTACAACAGTAAAGGAGTTTTTAACAAAAGCAAGGCAAGCAGTATTTGGTAACGCGAGGCTGCATTTCGGAGTTAGATCAGTGTGGACACAGGACGGTATAGTTGTCATCAAAACTTCTGATGGTAAACGCCACAAAGTGCTGACAATTGAAGAGCTCAAGCCCCTGATATCAAATTACCCAAAGGTAATCCAAAGTGCTGCCAAAAGTGTCTAAATAGTTACACCCTTCATGTTCTCAATAATTAATTCAAACTGATTAGCTTTCGTATAAACAAGTGAAGTTGTCAGGTACATCGTCACTCATAGTTTCGATGAGTTGTGTTTTGAGTGATGGTAATATTTTGTATCTCCAAATCGCTTCAGTTTTTAGTTTTACTGGTTACAATATTTGTTAGCTTCTCTTGCAGTTAATAATAAGGTAGACATAAACTGTTCTCTTGATTACCCGATTTGTTTTTATTATTTTAAATTATTGTAAAAAATCTAATACAAGGCTGTTGACATTATTTGACATATTGTTAGGACAACTTAAACTTGATTCAGCTGTCACCTGTCTTTTGAGTTTTGACACTTGACTTAACTTTTTTTTTTTTATATAGGATAATGAGCTATGTCACGCCTTATCGGGTCGCGTTCCAATTAACGCTAAATTATGTTGCCATCACTAATCATATTTTTTTTTTTGTGTTTTTTTTTCTTATACTTATGTGATTATTTGTTATAAGTTGTGTCGGTTGGCGGGTGGTTTAGTGATACGAATTAGTTGTACTCGTTTTATTCTGCTACTTGAAATTAATATTATTCGTTTTCGTTAAATTATTTATATTATTAATATATATTATTATATTATTGTTATTATATTACTATTATTTATATATTGTATATGACTATGTCTGATAATGAATCATATTTAACTGCCAATGATACCAACGATACATCTGAAATCGACAGCTTCGGTTCTGTGGGTGAAACGCTGGGTGAAATATTATACCAAAACTTTAACCCGTTGAGCACACAATTTTTTAACGTATGCCACATAAATGCTCAAAGCGTCCCCAGTCACTTTAGTGACATTATAGAAACGTTTTCAGGAAATAACGTCCATGCCATCCTGATTTCGGAGAGTTGGCTCAAACCTAACCTCTTATCTTCTTCATATCCTCTGCCCGGCTTCGTTCTGATTCGTAATGATCGGATCGATAGACGTGGTGGTGGTGTTGCTATTTATCTTCGCAGTGATATTTCTTACAAAATAATAGCCTCTTCTTCTAATCAACAATGTTCTGCTGCAGAATTTCTCTTTCTCGAAGTTCTTATCAAAGGCATCAAGCTGGCTCTGGGGGTCGTCTATTGCCCTCCTTCGACGGATTATTTTGGTGATTTCGAGTTAGTATTAGAACCGATTTTGTCTGAGTATGTACATCACATAATAATGGGCGACTTCAACACTGACCTATTAAATCAATCATCATCTCGTTCACTCAAATTTAATCAAATTATTAAATCATCTTCTCTTCATGTTCTTCCTCTTCTGGCCACTCACCATAACAACAATGGTGAAGATACATGGCTTGACTTAATTTTAATTTCTAACATCTCTTTTATTAAGTCCCATGGTCAATATCCTGCCCCCGGATTTTCCCATCATGACCTAATATACCTTACATACACCTTAAAGCCTCCAAAACATTGTCCTAGAGTCGTGTACAGGAGAAGTTTTGCACGGGTAGATGTCGCAAAGCTACGAACGGACGCTGCAGATATTGACTGGCATTCAATGTTGAATGCCCGATGTGTAGACACTAAAGTGAACATCTTTAACAAGAACCTTACCAAATTATATGATCTTCATGCGCCACTTAAAAAAACCAAATTAAAGCATCCACCAGCTCCTTGGCTGTCTGAGGAAATTCGGGTGATGATGAGACGCAGGGATCGGGCATATCGGAAATATAAAAGGGATCGAAGTGAAACTAATTGGGATCGTTTCAGAGGGGCTAGGAATCGTTGCAACCAAGTGATACGCAATGCTAAACGCCGCCATTTCCTTCAAAATTTATCTTCCTCGTCTCCATCTCATATATGGAAGTTCCTTAAAAATGTTGGTATTGGTAAATCTCTTCAATCCGATTCTCTTGGGGCAATTAGTTTGGATGATATCAATCTCCATTTCTCCAAAACTAACGTGCTTGATGTCCAAACTAAACGTCAGACCATAGCTTATTTAAGTGATTTACCGCGTATCAATACATCTCATTTTCAATTCTCTCCAATCTCTTCAGATGAGATTTTAACGACAATTAAAGCATTAGGATCTAATGCCGTAGGTTGCGACGAAATTAGCCGTCAAATGATTATTACTGTTGTCGATCTTCTGTTACCTGCTATCACTCACTTAGTCAATTCCTCTCTAGTCTTGTTCCAATTTCCTGACTTGTGGCGTAAAGCTTTTGTACGCCCTTTAGCAAAAGTTTCAAATCCTACTCTTCCTTCACATTTCCGCCCTATTTCCATCCTCCCCTACCTTTCCAAAGTGCTTGAGGCCTGCGTCCATAAACAACTGTCCCGGTTTATTTACGAAAACAACATTTTGTCTCCTCTTCAATCCGGGTTCAGACCGGGTCTATGACTATGGTACCACCTCAGCACTGTTAAAGTTGACAAATGACGTGAGAACAGGTATCGAGGACTCAAAGGTCACCGTTTTAGTTCTGGTGGATTTTTCCAATGCTTTTAATAATATCAATCACGATATCCTTCTTGAAATACTCTCCTGTATCCAAATTTCGTCTGAAAGTCTTAAATGGTTTTCTTCTTACCTTCAGGGACGCCAGCAAGCAGTACGCACTGATCAGAATACCTCCAACTGGCACTATCTTCATTCCGGCGTCCCTCAAGGCGGCATTCTTTCTCCTCTTCTTTTTTCACTATTTATAAATTTTCTTACTCATAAACTTCACACTACGTATCACTTGTATGCAGATGATCTACAGCTCTACAGTCAAGCAAAAGTGGAAGCTTTGTCAGTTGCCATTGATGCAGTTAACCGAGATCTAGATGCGATTAAGAATTGGTCAGTCATGTTTGGGTTATCGGTTAACCCCGCTAAATGTCAGGCCATATTGATTGGCAGTCATCGGTCAATGAGTAAAGTGACCATGAATGCTTTACAACCAGTCACTTTCAACGGTTCTGTCATACCTTTTAGTTCTAGCGTCAAAGACCTCGGATTGCATATAGACTCTACCCTCGACTGGAATTCTCAAATTTCTCACGTGTCACAGAAGGTTACAGGGTCACTGCGATTACTATATCGATTGAAAAACTTTCTACCGACAACGACCAAGACCTTACTAGTTCAGTCACTGATATTTCCAATAATTGATTATGGCGACGTGTGCTACTTCGATCTCAACGCGGATAAGCTAAATAAACTCGATCGTCTCATTAACTGCTGCATCAGATTCGTTTTTAACTTAAAAAAATACGATCACGTCTCATTCTACCGCTCTAAGCTGCGCTGGTTGCCAATAAGGCAACGACGCTCGGCTCGAGCATTGTGCACACTCTACTCCCTCCTACACTCTCCTCATTCTCCTGTCTATCTCTCTTCTCACTTTCAATTTCTCTGCAGCAGTCACGATAAAAATCTCCGTTCAGCAAATAATGCTCTTCTCCTGTGTCCGCCCCATAAGACCAGCCTTATGCACTCTTCTTTCAACATTCAGGCTATTTTACTTTGGAACGCTCTCCCCATAGAGATCAGGATGTCATTAACAAAAGAAGCTTTCAAACGTAAGGTTCGTAGGTGGTATCTTAAGCTCTTGGCAGAGTCTTAGTATGGTTTATCCTTGCTCTCGTCATGTCTTTCATAATTATGGGTCATTTATATATTATTATATTTGTATTTATTAAAAATATTATTGTATTTATTATTAATATCATTTTATTATGTGTTATATATATAATCTTTATTTATTATATTTTATATATTATGATTAATTTATTATTTTACTATTGATTAATTAATGTAATTTATTCATTTTCTGTTTACATGTTTTCGTCTGTACAAGTAATGCATCTACTTATTTTTATTTCTAAATCACCTAAAGGTTGACTGGTAGATAATGCCTTAAGGCATTAAGTCCGCCTATGTACAAAATATGTGCATGATGCTTAAATAAATAAAATAAATAAATAATCAATTATGGTATATTAGGACTTCTTTGTTTATATGAAGATTAGCGATAATTCCATACTAATTGTTTCAAATGTTTCCCCTTCCTTTCCAAAGGGTATAAAATGTGCCTTATAAAGAGAAGGCACATTTTATAGAATTTTGTAAATAATTTACCTTAAGCATGTCTGCGGCTTCCTTCCTCCTTTGGGCGATATGTTCAGACTCGTTGAGCATACTCTCCGCTTGGTCAGACTTGTAAAGATGTGTCACCAGCTCCGACTGGAGGTTGTCTTTCACGTAATTAACTAAGAAATGCATCACAGCCTTGGGCACCGAGTCTTGGATAGATTTCCTCACGATGTAGAAGTATGATTTGATCAATCTCTCTGTAACAAAATGTTAATTCAAGTTCATTTCCCTACAGGATTTGCTCTCTCTTTCTCTACAGGCTGTAATATTAATGAGTGATAATACTTTAGGGTGTGTATGGGTCACGTTTATAAAGTTTTCTGTGAAAGTACCAGCGCTAAAAGAGTTGCTTTTTTAAAACTATTGTATGGACAAATTTATGATATTGGGGCATTCTTTATAGAATCATGAAAATTACAAGTACGTCTTTCATCGCTGGTGTTTTTACAGTATAATGTACATTGGAGGCACATACACGCCGTAAAGTATTATCACTCATCTATTTTACACCTATACATTGACCCCTTAATAATAAATAATGAATACCATACGAAACGGATAACATATTCATATCGCTGTCTCTGTCTGTCAAGTTACTTTTTCGGCGTATCAGACAAAGATAGCGATATGTATATTATATTACAGGTAAGTAATTAGTGACATCTATACATCGACGGCGTGCTGTATTGACTAGACAACGATGACAGATGAGTAAATATATTAGACAAAACTGAGCGCGTGCATGTTTTAAAACGTGGCCAAGTGTCAAGCTAATAATAATAAAAGTACATTTAAGTTATTCACATTACATGCGATATCCTATATACACTTATAAAATATATTCACACAACTGATAAGCTATTCAATGGTCCTATATAATACGGACCGTACCGTAATGACTTTTCCACCGTATCATACGGTGGAAAAGTCATTTCATAGAAAAGGACGAGGATACTGAATAACTAATCAATGATTTATATTTTTGTTAGTGAGGGAGTATTTATACATAATCAGTTTCTCTCGATATAATAGCGGATTTTTACAACTGTTATATTTAGGGCCGATTTTTCAATCGTCAGATAACTTTTATCAAAGGAATAAATAAGTGACTTTGGCAGATTTTGTATGGAACAAATGTCAAAGTCACATGTTTATTCAAGAGATAAAAGTTATCTGATGATTGAAAAATCGGCCCTTAATATAATATTTCTACTTCACAACATCATTTGCTTGGTGGCGTGGTCAGAAATAGTATTATTCTTTCCCTCTCAAACTTCTACATTATACAAAAGTTGTTCTAATCATTTTATTTAAATACAAAACTATAATTATGTTAATATAGTTATATTTATATTTTTATGTGATATAG
Organism: Celastrina argiolus; assembly: GCA_905187575.2. Classification (NCBI taxonomy): domain Eukaryota; kingdom Metazoa; phylum Arthropoda; class Insecta; order Lepidoptera; family Lycaenidae; genus Celastrina; species Celastrina argiolus. The sequence goes on along the minus strand of LR994599.1, from coordinate 9,391,235 downwards.
TATAACATTGACTCCGAATCTCTTTTAGATTCGCTTTTTATAAAGAGGCATTACTTTTTATCAGTGGCATTTAAACTTATATTATAATATTATTTCAAGTACTGTGAAATAAAGTAATAGTAATAATAAAATATATATATAGCTATGTCGGAGCCGTCAACGTGGAACTCAAGTTCATAGACCTAGCCGCTGGGTCTATGAACACCTCTGCCACGTATCACGGCTCAGACTTTACCAGGCTGTATATAAAAGCAAGCTGTAAAGCGATTATGATGACAGGTGGCCGGAAACCTAACAGTGAGACAATGATAAGCTTATGCTTCTATCTCTTTTCCTCACCGACTAAGTCTCCCATTCCGTTTAATTGCATCATATTGACGCCGTTGGAACGAGACATATTGTTTGCGTCGGCGTCGCTCCGTCCACCTAACATCACAGAACAACGGCCAATGTTTATGACGGGTACAGTGTTATACAGTTAGTAAAATAAATGAGCCTAATGAAACAAAAAACGTAACAACTTCAAGACTTTATAGCGGTGTTTCACGTAAAAGCAGATTTTCATCAAGCGGATTTCGATCTTGATAGAATATCGTCGTAAGTAGCGAAAACTTTTTTACACAAAAAATTGTATTTAAATAAAATACCTATATCAATTTAAGAGCTTCGAAAGGGTTTCTTAAGGGCTTCGAAACTACTAGACCGATTTTGATGAAATGTGGTATTAAGTATACCACGAAAAATAGTGGACAAAAACACGCACAACATCTATTACTTAATAATATTGTATTAAAACATATATTACATTCTATATTTTTATTACGTAACGTTATAAAATATTTACGCTCAGATTTATGTCTCTATTAATTCTATAAATTTTGTAGTTTAAATTACGAGCATAATACACATTCTTTAGTTTATTTTAAAAACAGCATATTTCTATGTCCCTCTACACGATACCTTAATCCATTAATTTTTCATTAAATTGAAAACTGAACTTCTTTTTTTTTAAAAATAACTGTTATAGTCAACAAATAAATCTTACCAATGACATCACAGTCATGTTGCTCCCTCTCGGACAGTTTGCGGGAGGTCTGGCTGGGCACCTCGGGCAGGAGGTTGACCGGCTTCTGCGGGGTCATCACTTTGTTTTCCGGGATACCGTTCATCTGGAACATCGTTATTACGTTTTCTTAGGCCCGTTTTAATAAAGAAGTCTCAAACCCAACCTCACTTGAGAGCCCATTTGACAGATAAACAAACGTTACGTTTCACTTTTAAAAATGAAGAACTTTAATTATGTTACATACTTAATTTTTTTCTTTTTTTAAACGTAAAAATGAATATTACAAAAATATAGATACTGATTTTGATGTTGTTCAGTAATCTATAATATGAATATTACACTATATAAATAAAAGAAATTAAAGTACTATGTAACATTAATAAAGTTCACTCAACGTCACTTGAGAACATATTTGACAGATAAAAAAACTCACTCACTTCACTACACTTCACACAAACGAAACGTTTTTTATCTGTCAAATATGTTCTCAAGTTACGTTGAGTTTGAATCTTCTTCATTAATACTGGCCTTAATCTGATAAAATCGGATCAGTAGCTTAGAAGCTACGGCGGAACAAGCAAACATACATCGCCTTGCCCATAGGGGGGGGGAGTGACTTACTTTTACAACCTCGTATCTATAAAACTAAAATTTTTCAGTAGAGTCAAAAAACTCAATAATTTGAGAATGCATTATGACATGGATTTTGCTTTAACGAAGTTGTGAAGATAATGCGACGATATTCACTTATTATGCTTTGCACACTTATCAACACTTTCACAGGTATATTAAAGGAACATAAGGATTAACATATTTAAACATCAATTGAAAAACCTCCACAGTAAAAAATGGTATTTTGACAATGCCGACTGTAGAATATAGTCTATGGATAGCCAACAATAATAATCATTGCTTGATTTATATTGACCGATTGCCATCACTGTCTATTGTTGTGTCATAGACGGCTTTGTTTACGTTTGGATTAAATTTCTCGGACCGTACTATACATAGGATTTGCATCAACCTTATCTCTGGTACTTTAGGCCTTGCGAGTGCGAGCGTGATGTATATATCTGTCCCTCTCTTTTTCTCTGATAAATGATCCACCGATTCAATATGGTTTGTGAACTTGAATGCTACGTTAGTTGATCATACATTTGAATAGTTACTTTATAGTACACTTTAGTTTAGTAGTTTCAGAAACCGGCTCTTAAACTCTACCTGCGGAGACCCAGCGCGGCCGTCGAAGTGGTTCGCTTGTGGCGGCGAGCGGTCGTGACCGTCTGTTATGGCGGGAACGTGCTGAAATGCCATCAAGTTATTTAATATTTTTCATAGGTAAAACATTGAATTGAGGATCAAATTTCATAAACGGTAACGTGTCATTTATCACTGTTTAAACTAATATAATATGATTTGGTACATGTAAAAAGTTCACCAATATATATATTTTTAAATATTTGAATCACATTATTACGTGTACAAGTATCCAAATGTAAAAATTATGTTATGATCGTTTTAATCATTAACCATAAAAAATACATTTACTTAATAACCGATTTGGTTTTTTTGTGGTTTAAAAATTGAGAATTAACCATGTTAAATAATAACCGTTTAGATAATTTTCTTTTTCATTTTTGCAAATAAAAAGTTACCAGATTCAATATTTGTGAATAGTATTTAAGTAACTGAAGGTTTGTACCAGTTGCAAGGAAATAACGTTTTGAACGAAATTTTCAATCACATTTTTTATGTATGAATTATTGGGGGAAAGAAACGGGAATGTGATTAAAAATTTTGTTCAAAACGTTATTTCCTTGCAACTGGAACACACTTATAATAATTAACACTCTAGTATATTGACTAACACATGCAATTAGTTATGGTATATACTGTATAGTTAGTATTGGATTGATTGAAAAAGAGCCCACACAATGATATTTGTTTACATATAATGTTTCTTGTCATGACATCTGAGGCGTGATGAGCATCGTCCATGTATTATTTACCTTACTATAACGGTTCTCCCATAATATATTAGCTAACAATACCAAGGTGGACCCTCTTTCGCCCATTTGTCGTAGGAATAGCTACAAACAAAATTTGTTATCTTTTTACTTTTGTTATCATTTACTTATTATTTTTCTTTGTAGAAAATTTGTAATTTTTTTTTAACAGTGGGTAATTAATAATATAAAAAGAATAACTACAATAATTTCTTTACTATGTCAAATTGCATTCAACTATAGATTAATAGTGTTAGAAGAAGATTAGTATGTTAGTCTTACGATTTAAGATAGACCTAAGTTTTATTTAAACTTTAGACATTCTGCTTTAAGATCGCTCCCTCGACGCGGAGACATGCGCGGTAGGGCGCCATAGAAAAATCTAAATATTCAAAATCGCGACTACTTTCCCTATACTTTCTTTTTGACTGCATCTGTATTTAGTTTAGTGTCTAACGGCTTTAGTTGAGTCCACTAAAAGACATAATTTTTAGTGCATTATTTTTTATCCTGCAGGTAAGGCTCTATGCCTGTCCTTGGAGGAATATCCTGGAAGTCATGTTGGAATACCGATAAGCAGGTTCTATCTAAATGCCCTGCGGATTGCCATCAATCGACCGTACCGAAGTATCCCATATTTTGACTTACACAGAATACCCCTATCCCCCTAACCTTAGCTTTACGATTTCATTGGTCAGTAGTATTAGTGGTGTTAGTCCGTATGTAGTGTATTGTAGTACTTTGAGCATGTTGTGTACCGGCGACGGCTGCGGCGCGGGCGAGTGCGCCGGCCGCTCGGAGCTCTTGAGCAGGCCCGACACTAGCGCCGCCTCGCGGTGGAAGTCCGGATGCTTCGTGTTTATGTACGCCAGCTCGATCGCCACCAGGTTTTCCACCTGGAATAGGAAGCGATATTAAAAACATGGTAAGTTCACACTACAATGAAGCTTGATGATGCAGCAACAGTATGCCAAATATGCGCTGTCGCGACCTGTGCATTTTTTCAAGTTTAAGGAGTTGCTAGCTGGCAAGCGCGTGATGACGTCGACGATGCGCTGGTGCAGTCGCGGGAAGCACAGCATCTCCTAATGCACCTCCGTGGCGCAGTACTGACCATAGAGTTAGTGGCTGGCAGACGCGTGCGTAACAGCTGCGTGACGACGTCGACGATGCGCTGGTGCATGCGCGGGAAGCGCAGCATCTCCTGCTGCACCTCCGTGGCGCAATACTGACCATAGAGTTAGTTGCTGGCAGACGCGTGCGTAACAGCTGTGTGACGACGTCGACGATGCGCTGGTGCAGGCGCGGGAAGCGCAGCATCTCCTGCTGCACCTCCGTGGCGCAGTACTGACCATAGAGTTAGTTGCTGGCAGACGCGTGCGTAACAGCTGCGTGACGACGTCGACGATGCGCTGGTGCAGGCGCGGGAAGCGCAGCATCTCCTGCTGCACCTCCGTGGCGCAGTACTGACCATAGAGTTAGTTGCTGGCAGACGCGTGCGTAACAGCTGCGTGACGACGTCGACGATGCGCTGGTGCAGGCGCGGGAAGCGCAGCATCTCCTGCTGCACCTCCGTGGCGCAGTACTGACCATAGAGTTAGTTGCTGGCAGACGCGTGCGTAACAGCTGCGTGACGACGTCGACGATGCGCTGGTGCAGGCGCGGGAAGCGCAGCATCTCCTGCTGCACCTCCGTGGCGCAGTACTGACCATAGAGTTAGTGGCTGGCAGACGCGTGCGTAACAGCTGCGTGACGACGTCGACGATGCGCTGGTGCATGCGCGGGAAGCGCAGCATCTCCTGCTGCACCTCCGTGGCGCAGTACTGACCATAGAGTTAGTTGCTGGCAGACGCGTGCGTAACAGCTGCGTGACGACGTCGACGATGCGCTGGTGCAGGCGCGGGAAGCGCAGCATCTCCTGCTGCACCTCCGTGGCGCAGTACTGACCATAGAGTTAGTTGCTGGCAGACGCGTGCGTAACAGCTGCGTGACGACGTCGACGATGCGCTGGTGCAGGCGCGGGAAGCGCAGCATCTCCTGCTGCACCTCCGTGGCGCAGTACTGACCATAGAGTTAGTTGCTGGCAGACGCGTGCGTAACAGCTGCGTGACGACGTCGACGATGCGCTGGTGCAGGCGCGGGAAGCGCAGCATCTCCTGCTGCACCTCCGTGGCGCAGTACTGACCATAGAGTTAGTTGCTGGCAGACGCGTGCGTAACAGCTGCGTGACGACGTCGACGATGCGCTGGTGCAGGCGCGGGAAGCGCAGCATCTCCTGCTGCACCTCCGTGGCGCAGTACTGACCATAGAGTTAGTTGCTGGCAGACGCGTGCGTAACAGCTGCGTGACGACGTCGACGATGCGCTGGTGCAGGCGCGGGAAGCGCAGCATCTCCTGCTGCACCTCCGTGGCGCAGTACTGACCATAGAGTTAGTTGCTGGCAGACGCGTGCGTAACAGCTGCGTGACGACGTCGACGATGCGCTGGTGCAGGCGCGGGAAGCGCAGCATCTCCTGCTGCACCTCCGTGGCGCAGTACTGACCATAGAGTTAGTTGCTGGCAGACGCGTGCGTAACAGCTGCGTGACGACGTCGACGATGCGCTGGTGCAGGCGCGGGAAGCGCAGCATCTCCTGCTGCACCTCCGTGGCGCAGTACTGACCATAGAGTTAGTTGCTGGCAGACGCGTGCGTAACAGCTGCGTGACGACGTCGACGATGCGCTGGTGCAGGCGCGGGAAGCGCAGCATCTCCTGCTGCACCTCCGTACCGCAGTGCTGCACGATGCGCTGCATCTCCTCGTGCACCTGTAACACAACTCCTGCGTTATTACGCCTGCAATACTAGCAACATATCATGTTACGATGGAATTTTGCGAATGGAATTCGGGATGGAATTTTGCAAACGGTATTCGCGATTGAATTCCGTCGTTCGGACGTGGAATTTCTGCGCCTATCATAACAGCACACTATTGAATAATGCTTTCACAAACAAAATTCACTAGTTTTCTGCCTACTGACGGCCTCCTTGGTGGAGCGTGTCGCTAGTCCCTAAACATATTTTTTTGTTTTCCCCATGTTCATGCCAAGACCTAAATGTTGTGAATCTCTACAGAGGTCACCAAGCATAATATTGGGGTCCTCCAAAGTTTCTGTCACAACCACAATATCATCGGCAAATCGAAGGTAAGAGATGTTTTCGCCATTTATCTTGACACCGAGACCTTACCGATCCACCTTAGAGCATCATCAAATGCAGCAGAGAACAGTTTTGATTTTGCCTTTTAAAAATTCACTGTTTATGTATTATAATTTTTTTAATTTATACTATTTACCAATTCAACACATCGTAAAGACGGGTCCTCCAGTCTTCTGATCTGTCGCTTGACCAGCAGCTCAAATGACACTTCCGGAACGAACAACGCGGGCCGCGGTCCGGTCGCGTTTCTTATGGCAGTCAGTATGTCCATGCGCGTCAAACCTAAAAATATTTAACAATGGCATTAGAAAACTATTATAATATATTATTATTTGTGATACCAATGGCCATGGTGGAAATACTGTCAGTTTATAAATATGCCCGCGAAATGCTTTAGTTGAATTATTACTTTACAATAGAAAGTAAATATAAAAAACCAAAATAAACATTTAATCGTCATGACCAATCATTATAACCACAATTGATTCATTATTACGTTATTTAGTTTATATTTTGTAGTCTCGCCTATTATAGTAATGTACTCACGGCCGAATACTGAAACTATAGTTAAATTAATTGACGCTTAAAAGACACGGAATCATTGACATTCCCTTAAGAGTGACAGTGACAGCCTGCGAATAGGAGGACTCTTAACTTTAATTAGCGTTTCAGTATTTGGCCATTAGTATAATAGAATACTAATAAAAGTATGTTCACAACGGATATGTATGTTGGTGTCTTTGTCTGTCATGTGTTAATTTTGGGAGCCCAGTTTTCAGATGACGACGTCGAGATACTGTCCATTTTCGGATATATATTCCGTCTGCCGCCTTCTACGACACCCGCGGGGAAGATGGCTGATTGGTGGTGCTGTTCTTTTTCCGGCACCCTACAGATAGTGGTCATTTTCCACGCATCGACTACGTCACGGCACCGTGGTTCCGTACGCATATATAAACTAAATTAAAATGGCGGACAACCAGACATAAGTGAAGGAATAAAAGATGGAAAATGAAGGAAGGAAAGTAACACACAAAACTCACCAACAAGTGGATGTATGGAGTCCAGGGTTCTGCCGAATGTTTCGTGGAATATATAACATATGCGAGCGCCCCCGCACAGCTCTGTTGTCTCGATGTTCCTCGCCGTGCCCTCTATGGTGGAGCAATACGCACTCGCGAACTTTGTAATAATTTGCAGTAGAGTCTGTGACTTATCCGACACATCTTCACCGTAAGAGCTGAGCAGTGATTGGAATTGGGATATCATAACGTTAACGCGCACCTGTAAATAAAAATGTGTTTAACTATTGCTATTGTGACCAAAATTTTAATAAAAAGAAGTTATCAAAATTGTGTTTAACTATTGCTATTTGCTACAACATCTATAATACAACACATTGACTTATAGTCAAGAGACTGATGTCAAATGAAATCATAAAAAAAAAACTATTGCTATTGAGCCGCGTCGACTATTGACTCGCGTTGAGTTGATGTGACTTTTTGCTTGCACAGAAAACATTTCTTATATTTTCACTGTTACTGAAACTGAAACTCTTACTGTAACTCAATTAGTATGCATGTAACGAAATCTTTGAGCACATTTTTTTCAGTTCACTTGCGTTGAGTATGTGTGAGTGTGTTTTAGCACAGAATACTATTCTTATATTTTGATTGATAGTGAAACTGAACCTCTTACTGTAGCTCAATTATTATTAGATTTATCTTGTACAAATATATCTTAAGGAATCCATATCTAATATTGTAAGAATTTATTTATTTTTCATTATTTTTAGCAGCAAACTTACTTACTAAACGTGAAAGTTTGTAATTTTGATTTGTTGTTCTTTTCATAGAAGCGGATTCTGTTGAAATCTTGTATGACATTAACTTACAGTCTGTATTAACGTAATATAGGCAATTATTTACAGAAGCAAAATGTGTTATTCTCGAGGGATATCTTAAGCGCGCAAAGTCCAGGAATACAAATTGTAAGTATTCATTGAAGACATGAATCGATATAGGTGATTTGTCGCAAAAAAAAATTAGCTACAAAAATTGAATCTGTCACTTAAACATTTTAGGATATGTAGTAATGTATTCAGTAACTGGATTCTAGAGACATATATTTATATTAATGTACTTAATACGTTACGACGCATTCTAAAATGTTTATATGACAGTTTGAACTCAATTTTCTCAAAATCTGAATTTTGCTACATATGAACCTTCATGCATTAATGTCTTCAATTCTTAACCAATATAAACCACATTCTACACAATATTCCAACCTGTCACAATTTTACAACAACAAAATTAATAGTATTTGGTACCTTCAGTTCCGGTAAGCAGTCCCGTATGTGGTGCATGAGAAGTCTATTCAGGGTCTTGGCCAGATACGGGGTCCCGTTGCGTGTGGCTATGGTGGGGTACCGCCGCTGTAGGTACGTCGCTTCGGCTTTTAGCGAGTCCTACAATAAAAAAATGGTTTTTAGTAAAGTCCATATATTGGATAATATACCCCCAGTTTCCCGAACGCCAATCAAATGAATAATCATCTAACATGACATTCAAATCAACAACCCACAATGAACGCTGATTGGTAGAACATTCTCAGTCAGAAAGGAACGGATAGATATTTTAAAATTACATCACGCTCGCACTTGCAAGATTTGTTAAAATTCTACAGATAAGGTTCTCCAAAGACACTAATTAGTTTGACATACGATACGAATCAGCGAGCGAGCGTGATCTATATTCTATACTTAATATTATAAAGCGGAAGAGTTTGTTTGTTTGTTTGTTTAAACTAGATAGTCCATTTATAGAGGAAGGCTTTAGGCTATATAATATTACACTGCGACCAATAAGAGCGAAGCGTCAGTGAGAAATGTTACAAAAACGGGGAAAATAAATGACATTTGGCGACTTTCATTGCGTGAGCAGCATAAACGGCTTAAGTCACTCAAAAACCACGCGAACGAAGTCGCGGGAACAGCTAGTGTAATTATAAAATATCTGTCCGCTCCTTTCTGTCTGATAATATTCCACCAATCAGCGTTCAATATGGGTTGTTGATTTGAATGCCATGTTAGTTGATCATTCATTTGAATAGCGTTCGGGAAACCGGGGGTTAATGTGACAGCGTCATAAAAGAACAATGAGCGTAATGGTACAATGAGTTATCCTTTTTCGTGCGTAAAGCCGACGTTCATCGATGTACTAGACGAAGTCACGTTGAAACTAATTGTAACTAGTTGATAACTATTAGTTATGATTATTGTAAGAATATTATATATTTTCTTAAACACATTGCGGTGAAATTTTTTTTTATATATTTGAAGTGCCATGAAAAGCGATTACGCCTATATACCTATAAATCAAGCACACGTGGATGTTGGCAGTGTTTCAAGCAACCTAAATGAAATAACAGCTCACTTTTCAAATGAGCTCACATTCGCCGAAACGGTTTTGTTGTGGTGACACGATATCTAGATCAGGGCTTGAATAACCGAAAAATATCGGTAAAAACGGTTAACGGTATGACGTCATACCTTAAAATTATGGTAACCTTATATAACGGTACCGCTATTATTTTGGTACCGCAAAATTATGGTATCGAAATTTTTTCAGATACCCAAATTTGTAAAATAACGGTTTTATTAGTAGGTACTAATAAAACCCGCCAGAGTCACGCCGATTGCTTTGGTCGTAGAATCTTGTGTTAAAAATTACTGACAGTCGTGCGGAGTGCCCTGCCTGTAACGCAGCGTACTGCGTAGGTACTTAGTTAATAGTAAATTGCTAAATAGTTTTTAGTAAATAGTTATTAGTAATTACTAAATAGTTTTTATTTAGACAGTTTTAGTTATAAAACTTGGGAAACAGTTAAGTTAAGGTTAATTAAATTACCTATATACTACTTGTTTAAAAAAAAATCATAGTGCGTAGAAATTATGTTTTATAATGTTTAATTATGTTTTATTGGTGCGTTAAGAGCGTGCATTCAATTTACGACGATGTTTCAGTTTTTCGGTGTTTTTGACTGCCCCTGACATGCATAAAATAACAAAATTAAATTAAAAAATTAGAAATATATAAAGATAAACTCTTTATTTTTGGAATAGTTTTATAAAATTAAAGTTTTATGTAGTACATTTGAGTAAATTTAAAGATTTCGGAACGCCGAATCGCAAAAATTCCGATTTTAGCTCACTTTGATAAAGAAAATAACATTTAAATCGTTTTAATATAGTTTAATTTCTATTTTCATAAAAGTGATTATAAAGTCCTTAAATGAAAAGTTGATAAAAATTAAAAATATATGTATTGTTAACTGCATAAAAAATCTTTTAAAAATGTCATAATTTACGTTTTTCAGTGCAGTATTTCTACTGGAAAAACTAAATTTCTTCGATGATATTATTTTTATAATTAATAATCATACTGTTGGTAAATTGACACTATTTTTTATTTAATTAAAATCCGATGTTTATCCCATTATTAAATTTTTTAAAAATTACTTGTTTTCAACCAAGCGCACGCGTCATGTAAATCGTGATCTATTTAGTACCCGCTGAGAATTCGTGAGGGGAGGACGTGTCGCTCTGCGCTGGACCGTCAACGTATAAAGGTTCACCGACCTGGTCAGCTCATAGACATGTAGTGCGACTGAGCAGAATTGACGCTTTGACGAGCATTAATATTTTTATGAGAAATGGGGAAAATTTGCAGAGATTATATTATGTCGATTACAAAGTTCATAATATATAGAAAAAAAACATTAAGAGGTATGTAATGTGTTCAGAGTTTATTTATAAAATATAAAATTTATATAATAATCATCATCAGCCCCTGTGTGTCTGTCTCTCATATCGTAGCTCCTAAATGCATTTCAAATTTTGATGCGGTTTTCTTTAGCAGAAAGCTGGTGTGGTTTATATATTTAAAAATTATACTAATCATCATCAGCCCCTGTGTGTCTGTCTGTAATATCACAGCCCCTAAATTTATCAAAAGATTTTGATGTCAATTTCTTTTGTTGAAAGCTGATGTGGTTTATATATTTAAAAATTATACTAATCATCATCAGCCTCTGTGTGTCTGTTTGTTATATCGCAGTTCCTAAATGATCGACGAATTTTGATGCGATTTTCTTTAGTTAAAAGGTGGTGTGGTTTATATATTTAAAAATTATACTAATCATCATCAGCCCGTGTGTGTATGTCTGCTTTAATGTAACTGTCATCAATTAACTGAGTATCTGGGGGCATGGCAGTGCTTCTGTCAACTTGAGCATGGCCGTACCATCAATTTCTCGAAGCAGTTTAGGCCACTTTCAACTCCCTATAACTTTGTTGTGGATTAAAAGAAGCCTGCATTTTTAGTTACTAGGAAAGCATTGTATAAACATACATAGTATATTTCAAATGTTATTCAATTTGAAACAGAAGTTAAATAATTATAACTTGTCAAACTTCTAAGTTTTGTCACTGACTCAATCACTCACTGACCGATAATCAAAAGTATTAGGCACTTCTAGCAGACATAGAAGACATAAGCTTCAAATTTGGAATACAAGTAGTGTTTAGTGTATAAATAAAGGAAAAACCTAAAAAAAATATTTCTGTAGAATTATCTAGACTAACTAACTGCATAATTAACTTTGTAATGTCATTTAAATGTATAGGATTACAAAGCTATATTTGCCCTTTTCACAAAAACACGCGTTTAGTAAATCTTCTACAAAAACAACTGAGATCCATCAAAAACATGCCAAGTCTCGCTACTTAGTTCTTCTACAGTAAAAACTTGTGAGATACATGTTATGCCAAGTAGGTGTTAGTCGGTCGGTCTAACAACATCAATATTATTTTGGAAAGGATTGGCACTTTTTACAAGTTTTTTTTATATAGGTTATCCTTTTCATTTCCAATAACAAAATATAGCATGCGCACTGTCTTTCTTGAAATGGTCAGACTTCAAACAGCTGCTATGCTCTGTCCTGTTCTATTGCAGGGGATGGTTGGTTGGGACCTCTCAGTCGCACACAAGTTGCACCAATATTTTATTTTTCAAATTTCGCAGGTAATCCTAAACCACCGTGTTTTTAATAAAATAATCTTTAATTTTATTTAATTTCCATTCAATAATCAGACGGTTGCAAAATGCTAGTATAGCTTACCTGTTTGTGCCTGGCTACCTAATAGTTGTGACAGGAAAAAAGCATGTCCATCCCGACTACCCACTAAAATTAGTATTTTAGTACATTTTAGTGGGTGGTCGGAAGTGGGTCAGTAAAATATTTAGGGACAAATATTTCTGGACATCAAAGATGAAAAATAAATAACTTGGTATATTTTTATAAAAATTAGGTTGTTGAATTTTTCATTCTCATTACTTACTTATCCTAAATTATAAATGTGAAAGTTGGTTTGTTTGTTCGTGTGTTTGTTTGTTACTTCTTCACGTCTCATCTACTGAACCAACCACCATGAAACACTTTTCACACAATCATCGCGCGAAAGTTGTTCCCGACGGTTCGACAGTAACGTGGACTGAGCCGCGGGCGATTACTAGCATGTCGAGTATGTATAATTTGTATTTTATAACTTAAATACCATTTATTTTATAGAATTATTGAAATGGTAGGTAATATTAAATATAATTAATTATAGGTAATTCATTAGGATTAAAGTATCAATATTACTTGCACGCTCTACCTACGCTCGACCTAGCGTTAACCCACACATGCGTATTGTTTTGCGTCTGTGTGAGTCGATATCGGCTCTCGCGGCGATTTCGACTTGATGAAATTTGATTGCGCGCTCTTAAAATACTATCTACGTTAGTTAGTAGACGACTTGTAACATGTACCTTAATATTTGTTTCACGACCAGGAAATAAACATTTGGAATATTTAGTTTCTTTATCATACGCAAAGTATACGTAAACTGCGTTCTTACGCTTCCTTTCCATGACTGTGAATTAGTTAATAATATATTATAAAAAATAATTTTAAACAAAAAAAAACCGACTTCAAAAGGTAAACTAAAAAGCAAAAAATAAATTTACTTCGCACAAAGTAATACTTATTTTCACTTAAATAAATAAATTTATTCTATAATTTTGAAGTCGGTGCCAAGTCCAGCGTTCTTTCATAATTTTAGTATATAGTAATAGTTACATTGATAGTTGTATATTGTTTTCTGATTCTTTTTTCTGTGACTGCCTACATATATTTAGTAATTTGATATTGCAGTAAGGTATTTGAAGTACTTACTTGGCACCGACTTCAAAATTATAGAATAAATTTATTTATTTAAGTGAAAATAAGTATTACTTTGTGCGAAGTAAATTTATTTTTTGCTTTTTAGTTTACCTTTTGAAGTCGGTTTTTTTTTTGTTTAAAATTATTTTATTTAAAGATTTTTAGTTAAACAACGCTGAAATCTTCAAACGTGTATCTCTAAGGACTCAGAAGTTTTGTTCACTACTTTAGGTCCAGGATATGGTGCAAAATCTTACTATTTGGTAATATATGCTTGGGATACTTCAGAAAAAATCAAAATCGATATATGTTTCCATATAAATTTTGAGGAGTTCCCTCGATTCCTCACGGATCTCATCATCAGGTCACCACTTTGGTAAACACTGGTACAACACTGTAATTGACGTAGTGGCGTATGCTTGCATTTCTTCAAACAACGCTGCAATCTTCAAACGTGTATCTCTAAGGACTCAAAAGTTCTGTTCAGTACTTTAGGTCCAGGATATGGTGCAAAATCTTACTATTTGGTAACATATGCTTGGGCCACTTCAGAAAACATCAAAATCGATATATGTTTCCATATAAATTTTGAGGAGTTCCCTCGATTCCTCACGGATCCCATCATCAGGTCACCACTTTGGTAAACACTGGTACAACACTGTAATTGACGTAGTGGCGTATGCTTGCATTTCTTCAAACAACGCTGCAATCTTCAAACGTGTATCTCTAAGGACTCAAAAGTTCTGTTCAGTACTTTAGGTCCAGGATATGGTGCAAAATCTTACTATATGGTAACATATGCTTGGGTCACTTTAGAAAACATCAAAATCGATATATGTTTCCATATAAATTTTTAAGGAGTTCCCTCGATTCCTCACGGATCCCATCATCAGGTCACCATTTTGGTAACCACTGGTACAACACTGTAATTGACGTAGTGGCATATGCTTGCATTCCTTTAAACAATGCTGCAATCTTCAAACGTGTATCTCTAAGGACTCAAAAGTTCTGTTCAGTACTTTAGGTCCAGGATGTGGTGCAAAATCTTACTATTTGGTAACATATGCTTGGGCTACTTCAGAAAAAATTAAAATCGATATATGTTTCCATATAAATTTTGAGGAGTTCCCTCGATTCCTCACGGATCCCATCATCAGGTCTGTAGTGTTTCCACAGTTACGGGAAGGGATGATAAATAACCAAACCCAACGAGTGCTGTTTGTACACTGAATTTATTTCTTAATAAAAATCTAACAATGTGTAATGTCGGCAAGTATGCTGACACAGCATACGGCGCGCGACACGTTTAACCTAATTAATTATATTGTACTTTGTACATCCTGGGACTCAGGAAGAATGTGGTATACAAGTAAACTTAAACTTAATGTCCATAAAATGTTTCATAATATGTAAAAACAGAAAAGTCAATAATCACTAATTTCACTGTCACTAATTTTAGGGACCGACAATCGCACTGATTTACACTTTTCACTTTTGTTCAACTGAGCACCGGTACTAGAAGGAGGCACCCCCGATGTAGATGATGATGATGGCTGCTGTTTTGTAGGCAGTTGCGAGAGCTCCAAGTTCGTAGCCTCGACGGCCCGCAGCACCACCGGCGCAGTCCCAACCACTGCTGGGGATATCCGAAACTGTTGTCGGCTCGCCTGACGAGTACGGCGGACAGCATAAATACATCCGCTTAGGATCAGCAGTACCAGCGTGACATAAATCGCAGTATAGTGGTGTACATCGTGTACGCTGACGGGAGAGTAAACCATATCAGCTTCTTGTTTTATGTTCTCCAATTGTGTCTCCATTTTATTCCAAGTACGACTGTGGTTGTCCGGTATGAATACTTCAGGTAGTGTTAAATTTAAAATATCATTTAGTATAGAAGATTCTGGTATTGTAGGTATGTTAGGTTTTGTATATAGTTTTGTAAGATAGTTATTGTGTCCGTAAATTGTTACGGTTTTACTCTTTAAAACACATCCCGGCGATATGTCTACGATTCCGTTGCCCTGTAGGCTAATCATTTCCATTGTGTCCGAGCAGAAAAGTCGCACTAGGCAATTCTCGCAGCACGAGAATAACCACCTGTTATTAGCACGTAATTTGATCCACCGCTCTTCGCACCTAATTGTTTTAGTTGTACATAATGTTTTATTGTTTGCATGTATGTTACAAAATGAATAACTTATTTTTTGCTCATAAATAGGTCTATCAAAGGCACATAAAACTTTTCCCGACGGTAAATGCATGCAAAAATGCGTGTCTTCCTCAGATAAGAGAATAAATATCTCCTTTTGCAAATTAAAAGCTATGTAAGATTTTATTATCTCTACGATGTAACGATTCCCAGGTATACTGTAAATTTTGTCTAATTCGAATGATTCCTTAGCAATTAAAGGTATCTTTATCTCAATAACTAAGAATGACCTTCCGACTTTTGAGTTTATCTTCATTTCTTCGTAAAATGTTAGACTGTGCCTCAATAACGCTTGTTTGATTTTTCAGTAAGCTTCGTAGATGATTCGAATCGTATGAAATCTTCTCTATGTCCTTTTCATATTGTTTCAGGAACCTGTCATCAAGAACTCCGAATAATGTGTTAGCTACGTAACCCACACCATTTATTAGGCCTCTCTTCTGTCGTTTGTTGTAATTAAATTTCAATAATCCATTATAGTGTTCGAGCTCCAATAGTTCATGTTCCAATTGTTCTGTTATACTAACATACTGTGGAGAAAGTTTCGATGTATCTTTGTGTATATGTTTTACATACTTCTGTAAATATGATAAACTTTCCCAGTACGTCGACATGTTGTAGTAAACAACTAATTTCCAATCATCTCTAATTAGGTTTATGTCAAATTGTTTGTCAAAATAAAGGCTTTGGCTCGATTTGAAATATGAAACATTGTAACTACTCTGTGCAGGTAAAATTGTAACTAAAAATATTAGAAGGGAAGTAAATATAAAATTACATAATTTATTTCCAGGTCGACGTCGAGATGGCGATAGCTGGTTTGATTGGCTCTCTGTATGTACTCTGCTCGTTGTTTCAGGACTCATGTCATGTTGATCACGATCACTAGAGCTACTGTTAACCTGTATGGTATTGCTCTCCTTAACTGGAAGCAGTGAAATTTTTAAAATTGGCCTTTTTATTACACCATTCATAGTTTTTACCGAAACCACTCGCACGTACCCATCCTTACTAATTAACGTATTTAAGCATAATATTTTACTATTCCTAGGTAATGTCTTATTCTGTTTTAACCAATAAATTTCGTCCTTAAATTCTATCGATTGTAATGTTTTAATTATAATAGCATATGTATTTTTCATTTCATCAGCTGACAAATATGGCTGAAGATGCACATTATGTTTGTTGCGAAGCCAATGAATGTAACGTGATAACCATGCCACTGTTGTTGCGACACGTGCCAATGAACTGTATTCATTCATTAGTTGTAAAATTAAAGTCTTTTGTTTTATAATAGTTGATAAGGTAGCGTTCACACTAGTTTTAATTTCTTTGTCGTAGGTATTAACATAAGAAATGTTTTTAATTTCACTAACGTCTAATCTGTTAAGCCATTCTGGACCCCACCATAACGAATGTGATTCTAGTTGAGAAACTGTTAATCCTCTTGTAGCACAATCAGCTGCATTTTTCTCTGAACTCACATGATGCCAACGCGAAGGTTCTACGATATCTACAATCTTTTGCACTCTGGTGGATACAAATTTTTGCCATCTGTTAATGTCTCCTTGAATTTACCCTTTAAGTGTTGCATTTTTTGACCTTTTGTAAGTAAATTATTGTTGTGTATACTTTCAGAAAATAAGTCGTAAAACGTAGGCCACTGTGTGTATTTGCCTGTAAATACTGGGATATCTATTTGCGGCGTGGCTTGTTGGATGTGAACTGCAGAAGCTAATTTTTTGTTTAATGAGCGTTTTATGGCCTTGTAGGAATTTTCGTAATAGGAAAATTCATTATCGTAGTCTATGTTAGTGCCTTGTAAAATATTATCAATCTCTAAATGTAAGGAATCTATGTTAGTAAAGCGAGACTGGATATTACGCAGCTCGTCCTCTAACTCCCATTTATCACAAATTTTATCCACGTCGATGTTGTTTATTAACCTAGAAAATGCCCTAAAATTTGTACGTTGAAGCGATAATAGTTTTTCAACGTCAGTATATGCCTGTGCTGGCGGTGCCTGTGCTGGCGGTGCTGGCGGTGCCTGTGCTGCCGGTGCCTGTTCTCGTGAGGGCGACGGTGTTACCGAGTGTTTACCAACGGACAGACTAGTACCTGTTTGATCTGATCTTGTAGGTTGATAAGAAGAAATTCTATAGCGAACATTATTGTAGAAATGACGTGCCACCTCGTATTGATTTTCTACGAAATATGGATCGTCAGGTTGGCCGCACCGACTGAGCTTATCATTGTTCGAATTAAACTCAGCCCAAAACCTGTCTAAATTTGCAAGTCTTTCCTCAAGATATTCACGTGTCTTACGGGTTGGTGAATCTTTCTTAAAATTAGTTTCTATGCGCTTAATTTCTTCAAGGATCGCGTTTTGCTGTTGAATTAGCTTGTCCATTGTGAAGAGAAAGTATGGAAAGATCTTACTTGGTTCTGTGGTTTACTCTCCTGCGGGACTACTGTCGATGCTGTCGCTTTCACTGCTGCACAGGAGCCTCACGGTGTAGATGTAGTGAACGTTAACCACGTCACTAAATAGTTTGACTGTATGTCACTGCAACTGTTCGTCACTGATTTAACACTGTATGTGCTAAATTTTGTAAAAAGTCACTGGTGTCCTCACTACGCGACGCGGATGAAAGGATGCTGTACGCATATGTACGCGGCGCGAGAGTAAGGCCTTTAATCAACGAAGGACCAAAAAGAACTGTAGTGTTTCCACAGTTACGGGAAGGGATGATAAATAACCAAACCCAACGAGTGCTGTTTGTACACTGAATTTATTTCTTAATAAAAATCTAACAATGTGTAATGTCGGCAAGTATGCTGACACAGCATACGGCGCGCGACACGTTTAACCTAATTAATTATATTGTACTTTGTACAAGGTCACCACTTTGGTGACAATGGGACCAAACGGGAAGCACCACCTTTCAAATAAAAAAAAAATCATCCAAATCGGTTCACCCGGGCGAAAGTTCTGAGGTAACAAACATAAAAAAAAAACATACAGACGAATTGAGAACCTCCTCCTTTTTTTGGAAGTCGGTTAAAAATAAGTTAGCAACGTAACACGACGTGTAAACTGCAACGAAATTAGCGAGCGAATGAAAGATCAAGGAATAGCAAATTGCAACGAATACCACTAATCCCGTATTGTGCAAGTCTTGACAAACTGTAAAGTTTCGAATTGACAACGCCGCGCCGCGTCAGTGCGTGCGACGTTGCCGCGTTGCTCTGAAAATTTTTTCGGTACCGAAATGATTTCGGTTACGATAGTGATAAAATATAATGATACCATACCGTAAAATAATAAAGGTATATACCGTTATTTTGCGATACCGCAATGGTGAATTTCAACCGTTTTGACCATACCTTTAAATTATAGCGATATCGTAATTTAGTACCGGTATAATACCTTTATATCGGTACCGCTTTCAAGCCCTGATCTAGATAACAGTGTATTGTTGATCGAAGCGTAGGTACTACCTATACATTCTTGGGCACTATAAAATGACTCCTGCGAAGCCGGTTCCGACACCGAAATCGATGTGGGGACCATCAATACGAAGTTATGGACATATATTTAGAACGCAATCTGGGCGCGTCACTGATCACAAAATTCATTGTGAAGTACCTAAATACAATAATATATATTATACTAGCTAACGCAAGTGATATAATAATAATAATAATAAGATCTATGGATGCTTTACACCACGTTAATATCCGTTTTACTATTAATATTTTATTACAGGTACTAGACAACGGAAACATATTTAAGATTTGTATTATATTAATACACATATTTATTTAAAAAATTCATGACCCAGGAACACGGAAATCTTTTTGTTCCGTCGGCGGGATTCGAACCCTAGCCACCGACGCGCTCAAGGTCGTCAAGTACGTTATCTAAGTACGGAAGAATTTAAATATGTAGCTAATTGAATTGATATAATAACAAAGTCAAAATTATTTCATGGCACATCTATGATCTCACTGAACATTTCTTTAGAAATTGGTACATAATGGTTAGCCGTCCCTGCTTTAGCTATTAATTACGTGTATAAAAATACTACCTATAATCGACTGTTATATTAATAACTAGCTGACCCTTGCCCACTTCGTTGAGCATAAAAAGAGTTTATGATGAAATTCAACTAAAAAAAAACAACGTGGAACCAGCAACGCGGGAACCCGAAACGCGGGAACCCGCAACGCGGGAACCCGGAACCCGCAACGCGGGAACCCGGACCCGCAACGCGGGAACCCGGAACCCGCAACGCGGGAACCCGAAACCCGCAACGCGGAACCCGCAACGCGGGAACCCGGACCCGCAACGCGGGAACCCGGAACCCGCAACGCGGGAACCCTGAACCCGCAACGTGGGAACCCGAAACCCGCAACGCGAAACCTGCAACACGGGAACCCGGAACCCGCAACGCGGGAACCCGAAACCCGCAACGCGGGAACCCGGACCCGCAACGCGGGAACCCGGAACCCGCAACGCGGGAACCCTGAACCCGCAACGCGGGAACCCTGAACCCGCAACGTGGGAACCCGAAACCCGCAACGCGAAACCCGCAACGCGAAACCCGCAACGCGAAACCCGCAACGCGGGAACCCGGAACCCGCAACGCGAGAACCCGGAACCCGCAACGCGGGAACCTGGAACCCGCAACGCGGGAACCCGGAACCCGCAACGCGGAACCCGGAACCCGCAACGCGGGAACCCGGACCCGCAACGCGGGAACCCGGAACCTGCAACGCGGGAACCCGGAACCCGCAACGCGGGAACCCGGAACCCGCAACGCGGGAACCCGAAACCCGCAACGCGGAAACCCGGAACCCGCAACGCGGAACCCGGAACCCGCAACGCGGGAACCCGGAACCCGCAACGCGGGAACCCGGAACCCGCAACGCGGGAACCCGGAACCCGCAACGCGGGAACCCGGAACCCGCAACGCGGGAACCCGGAACTCGCAACGCGGAACCCGCAGCATGGGAACCCGAAACCCGCAACGCGGAACCCGGAACCCGCAACACGGAAACCCGGAACCCGCAACGCGGAACCCACAACGCGAAACCCTAACGCAGAACCCGCAACGTTCACGGAAACGCTGTCAAATGGAATAAATAGTATCCTATGTCCGTCTACTTGCGCTACTTCCTCACCAATTTTCAGCAATATCGATAAAGCCGTTCTTGAGTTATAAATAATTTAACTAACACGACTTACTTTTATACATATAGATGTATAGATTACTCCTACTAACATAAGCTAAGCCCGGTGAATGCTCCCGTCACAGTCGGTCCAGCCAATTCGGTGATCATTAGTTAGATGACGATGATGATGGTGATGAAAAGTAGCCTAAATTAATCCTTATAACTTTAGCTATCTACCAGTGAAAGTCTCGTTAAAATCGTTCCAGCCGTTCCAGAGATTAGCCGGAGCAAAGTGACACGCTGACAGACAGACATTTTTTTTTTAAATTACTTTTTCGTTTTCAGTAAATATCGTTGCCAATGCAAAAAAAAAGGAGAAGATATCGTTTAAAATGTCATATGCATTTAGAAAAACGTTGCTAATTGAAAGTTACAAACTGATACTTCAATTTTATTTATTTGTATAGATGTATAGATTTGGAAAACCTCCCCAATCTTGGCGTTTCCACTGACGCGGAGCGGGGCGCATAGGAACTTAGTGGTTCCCAAGCGGAGTGGAGCGGAGATTTCGAGCAAAGTGATTGGTCAATTCGGGTACCGCAAGCTCCTGTCCGCCTCGCCCGCGTCAATGGAAACGCAGCCAAACGTCTGTAACGTCTAACGGTCGTCATGGTAACGAAGTTGTTTACAAATGGAAAACAAAAATTATGAAATGCTATACATACCGTATTTATTTATTTATATATCAGCTTAAACTATTTGGATTCATGTTTTTGTTAATCCTAATAATTTTATTAATCCAAATAGTTTAAGCTGATATAAAAACGGCATTTATAGCATTTCATAATTTTTACTTTCCATTTGTAAACAATGTTTGTTACCATGACACCCGTGTCATATAAACTGGCAACGACGTGAATCGATCGAGCCCAGGTTCAAACCCCGCGTGACCATCGCGTATTTTCTTCTTTTTTCTAATTTTCTGCTTATTTTTTTCAACATTTTCTTTCATAATAACCTTTTCGTGACAATAACGAACATACCGTAAAAAAATTTGCGAAATTGGTCAAGCCGTTGTCGAAGCGCACACGATGTAAGAAATTTTGGAGGTCGTTTTTTTACACTTTGGGCTAAATTTTTGGGGTTTTAGTAAGGAACCCTACTTTTTTTAAACATATAATATAGCCTATGTTCAGCGCTAGGAATGTAGCTTTCCAACGGTGAAAGAATTTTTCATATTGGTTCAGTGGTTTCAGAGCCTATTCCATTCAAACAAACAAACAAACAAACAAACAAACAAACAATCAAACGTTACCTCTTTATAATATTAGTATAGACATGTACCTACATAAAACAGCAAATCCTATGATTGAATACATTAAATAAAAAAAATGTTAAAACACATCAATTTTAAACTGTACAATTGCGAGTAATTAGCTTCATTGTTGGTATCAACTATTTAAACTAGAGTGGTCATTGACAATACATTGTGTATGCGGATTTCTTAGTAAGCATGTGATGTTTTGATTCTTCTGCAATGTGAATGACCATTCTATTTATGTTTTTCCCTGTAGTATGGTTCGCAACACAAAACATGTGTTCACTCGGCGTAACAAATATAATCACGCAAATATCACGCATATTTCCATTACATATTTTTTTTGCTTCATTTAAAATGCAAAAATACATTTTCATATGTGACATATATAAATATTATATCGCTGACATCAGGTTAAGCCAGGTTATTAAGTCCCCAAGTCCGTTCGTTAAACTCTAAGCCAAAAATAAATCAAACTATAATTACTGAAAGTTTTAACAATTTGGCGTATTGAAAGTCACCTTTTTGAAGACACTGTGAATGACACACACAAGCTTCGGCCAAATGGTTCAAATCAGTGATGGACTAGCTAGGGTGCATGTTTTAAACTCATTTATTTACTAAAATTTAATTTACTATTACTAGTTACTTAGGGGCAAAAAAAGTAGCCACTCTATTCAACTACCAAACATCATATTCACATCCCTGATATTCTATATGTGCCTATATGTTTGTTACGCTTTCATGCAAAAACTACTTAATGGATCTACATGTAACTTTGAACACATATATATAATTCTTTGAGGCATAAGAAGTAACATACTTTTTATTTCAGGCGGGCGAAGACGCGGACATAAGTTAGTTCAAATATGAAGACAATAAAGATTTCATTTATTTATAACAAAATTACAACAAGAAATTCAGACATCTAAGTCATGTAATTAGCTAAGGAACTGTTTTTAGATGCGAACGTTAATGAACTGCTTAGGCATTCATTTAGCTGACTAATTTAACCAGATGGCTAACATATATATTATATGTACAATATATCATATAAGATAGCATGTGACCACTAAACCACGATACATTGCCGCAAACCAAGTAGTTATGTATGTATGCTTGATAACAGAACCTATTGCCAAGATATAAAATAGACTATTATTGTTTTAAAAGTCGTCTTAACACAAAATAGATGAAAGTAGATTAGAACTTTAGTTTTAATCAAAGTAGCAATTTATGTACAACTAAATACATCAGAATATATTTGGTTTTATATGATAACGACACTCTAAATTAGATGGATCTCTTGTGACTCTGGACCAGATAAACTTTTCAAGAGTTTGTGTATATACTTCAGAAACCCAGCAATAGAAAATGAATACAAATTTAATTACCGCAATAGATTTGTTGTCTATGATATCTTGCTGAGATCTGTTGACAACGCCAATGATTCCAAGTTTCACAGGAATCACGCGTCCACACAAAATATCGATGGCGTCAGTGCCTGAAAAAAGATGTTTTAGATATAGCTGAACAAAAAATATGGCAAAAATATGGCTGAATGTACCAAATTGCAGAACAAATTTTAATAAACACACATTATGTAAACAATGTCTGTGGCTCAGTCATTGGTGCATTGTTTGTCAAACACATGGATATTAGTACTAAGTATATAGTAGTAAGTACTGGTAAGTTACTCTAGAACAACTTGAAAATAAAATAAAGTTAGATGATGCAAATGGCAGAGGAAAGGGGTATATCTTTTTCGGCAAGGGGCAGACAGACAAGTAAATAACAAACAATGTAAATACTGCCTGAGATAAAGGCTAGTTAATATTATTATTGGGAATATCTAAAGCTCAAAAATACTCTGTTACAAAACAAACTAACTATATATCATATTATTTTATATGTATAGCTCACCAGCGTCCATGAGATCTAATTTTGTGACAACAGCTAGAGTTCTTCTTCCATCAGGGTCTACGTCTTTTGCTAATTTGATAGCTTCACTTGTAGCCATATCAGTATTTGCAGCCGTGACTGCCAGTATTATAGAATTAGGATTTGAAATGTGTTTGACAATGAGATTCCTAATTTGTGTCTCTATGTCTTCTGGTTGATCTCCAATGGGTACCTAGTCACAAATTAAAAAAGTTTATAATATGGGAAAAGTTTTCATATTCTTTTAACAATCACATCCATTATAATAATGATAGTAATATCTTTTATATTCTTTATATTAATAGCTAACCATAAGGGCCCATCATTAAATTACATGACAATGTATTGAGCCATATCATCCAATCATAACAATTGTAACTAGGACAGGGAAGGACTAAAAAGTGTGATGTAATTTAACATTGTCCATAAGATATCACCATAAAATATAGCAATTAATGCTTTATGTAAAATTTTATAATATTACTCTTGTCTCTACTCTCACATCTCATCGAAATTCATTCTGTACAAAATATATAAATCTCATATTCACTATTCATAGAAAGAATAAACATTAGATAATATTTTTCATACCTTGGTAATGCCTGGAAGATCTACCAGTGTAAGATTAACCACTTTTGTAGAAAATATCTTCAGATTTATAGGCTCTGGGCATATTCCCTTGTTGCTACCAGCCATTCTATCTGTTTCTCTTTCTATTTCCTTGCGAATTTCCTCGAAGTTTGAATGAATTCTTTCCTTTGTGTGTAGGAATCTGCCCCATTCTTCTAAATTTACTGTACCTAAATTAGAAACAGAAACTTATAGATCTTAATTTTAATCCAATTACTTATTGATAAATTGATAAAAATTTGTATTTTCATTAAAAAGTCATTAAATTAAGAATCAAAAAAGGCTAAACATTGTATCATTCTGTTTTTTCAATTATATAATAAAGACATTATTAATCTAAAAAGTCAAAAGATTTAAAGTTTGCATTTAAGAAGTAAAATTTAATAATTGGGTTAATTGATTGCAAATTAACTTCACATGTACCACTTATTGATGAGAAACATTCACGCATAATCATTACATATCAATGGCATTGAAAGTTAACAAAGAAAACCTTTGCAAAAACATGTAAACAAATAATTATTCCACTACCAGGAAAATGAACATAGCTTTGTTATGAATTATGTTTGTAGTTGATTCATAGTTACTTGGTATATAAAACATTTCAGACCGATAATATATGACTTTTAAATACATTCTAATCAGCTAATTTAATTTATAATAACTAATTTGGTTGAATTATTAGCTGCAGAACATATTGAACCAAGTTTTTAGTGATATATTCGGGTCAAAAAGTATGGTTATTTATAAAATAATGAGTTACCTTCTTCTGCTGACCTATGCTCCTTACTGTCCTTAGGACTGTACACCAATTGCAAAATAAGAGGTCGGCGCGTTACTATACCAGGACCTCTTGGCAAGAAAGATTTACCGACGAGGCTCTCTATGACCGAACTCTTGCCGGAACTCTATAAAATGTAAAAAAGTATTACATAGAAAATAATAATCAAAAAGTAAATCGATTAGCGAAGTGACAAGTCAAACGTCCGAAACGGGGACAAAGAATCCAGTGTCATTTTACATAACCACAGTTGTTTTTTTCTTACAAAATTATAAAAATATGTAATAGGCCCCTCTATATTAATAATAGAACACCAAATATATTTACCTGACTCCCGAGTACGATAATTTGAGGTAATTGGATGGCATCGGCTCCAACGGTATTGAAGACATCTTGGAGTTTATTGATAACTGGTATGAGTGCTTCCATGACGCACTTAAACTTAAATATGTGTAGATGTATTTTATAGTTATTTCTATTAATACAAAGATAAGAAAATCATTCAAATAGAGAAGTTTCTTTTTACTAAATCAAAACAGATTACCAACCGACCGGCAGTTGTCAGCCATATTGATTTAGTTTTTTTTTTATTTTATAAATTCAGATTTTAGAAGTGGAAACAAGGTTTTTTTCCGTAAGGCATAGATTACACGAGCATGAAGCCATCTTGTTGTCATGTTATTCGAGTTTGATCTTAGATCATGTTTTATTAGGTCATCTATTGTTACGCTAGAGTGGAGGTTTAAGATTAATAATAATAAAAATTGTAGCATATTCATAAAAGCTAATTGCGGAATCCATTTCAGTGAGGTGTTTGTTTCATATTTCAATCGTTCAATTCTGTGCCGTAAAAAATCAGTTTAGCGCTGTTTGTTACTAAAAAACAAGTCCAACATATCGAATATAATATTATAAAATAGCCTTTCATTTGTGAATATTATTGTATATTTATATTTAAATAACATTTCAATGAGCAAAAATCGGCGGCGTCCTCACACACAGACTGAACAGCTGATTAATCAACTGGATTTTTATTTATTCTGTGAATTTCTGTGATCGGTTTATGCTTTCACATTTCGCACACCTAGATCGAAACAGGTACAACTAAAAAATAAGTGTGGCACTCGAGGACTGCCGCGGCTATTGCATAGCATTTTTTATCAACTTATCCGATACACCCAATGCCACCTAAAGGCGAGTTGCTGAACTAAAGACACAACCGTGATATTTCAAACAGTTATTAAAAGTTCTGCTATTCATCGATAGATGGCAATAAAAAGTATCACCTGTGCTGTGCCGGTCGGAGTGCGGGGTGTTAGGTTATATTTTCGTTACGGAATTTCTAGATTCGGTGTCCACGCATTGTATTTTGGAAGTTTTTTGTTTAGATTTCAATTCACCTTTATTTAACAGCTGGATGCAATAAATATTATAAATCTTGGGTTTCATTATAGGGTTGGGTCTTAAAATTTCATTTTTTTAGTTGTGTTACGAACGTTAATAAAATCACTAGCTCCAGGTTTATACACTTTTATTCTATCGGGGAGAATCTCTGCTTTACAGCGGTATCAATCTAATATTATCCTTGTGTTCATGTTACATACGCGCTGAACGTTATCAGGCTCTCTTAAGTTGGCGGGGGGAAATTGATTTTTTATTAATTTTTTTGGCTATTTCAATTGTTCTTTAACTGTTCTTCAATGTTTGATCAAAAATTTTTTTTGTTCGCATTTATTATTATTTTTTTTTATTTCCAAAAATTGAATCTCAAGTTAGCGCCAACTATAGATTTTTTCAAATTTTTTTGGCTATTTCAATTGTTCTTTAACTGTTCTTCAATGTTTGATCAAAAATTTTTTTTGTTCGCATTTTTTTTTTTTTAATTTTCAAAAATTGAATCTAAAGTTAGCGCCAACTATAGATTTTTTCAAATTTTTTTGGCTATTTCAATTGTTCATTAACTGTTCTTCAATGTTTGATCAAAAATTTTTTTGTTCGCATTTTTTTTTTTTTTAATTTTCAAAAATTGAATCTCAAGTTAGCGCCAACTATAGATTTTTTAATTTTTTTTTTTAATACTTTGAAACTATCTCTTATGTGTTCGTTTAAAAAAAAACATCTGTTCGGCCTTAATTACCTTTTAATTTAATGAGGGGTTTTCGAAGTGTCACTTTTAGGTACAGAGACTACCGTAAGAAATACAAGTTTGGCGAAGCCCTTTCGAAGGACACACACCAGCTGCCATCAAATCGATCAATCCGTTCAGAAGTTAAAAGAGGGTTACATACACACACACACACACACACACACGTGAAACGTGCGTATTTACGATGAAAATTAAGTTAGCCGACATTTCAAAATTTTTAGAAATTTTTTATTGAAAAAATTTTAATTAAAAAAAAAAAAAAAAATTCACATGTAAAAAACTTAAAAAACTCTAAGGGCAATTTTTTAAAAATATCTTATTAGTTGTAATTTAATTAATAAAAAAAATAAAAAATTTTTAGACGTCTGCTAACTTCAGTGTCATGTATTTACGTGAATTAACTGTGTTATTGTTAGGTGGCACTATAACTGACATCTTATGCCGTGTAGCGGGAGATTGAAAGTTTACGCCAAATATTATTTTTTTGTGATAAACCAACTGTCAAAAAATTAGATAATTTTCACTGTATTTGGTGTAAAAAAATTGCTATCTTTTTTTCTATCAATAATCATATTTGTATTGTACGTAAACTTGTTTTAATCACATAATGTGGTGGACAAGTCTTATGGCGAATATTACTGCGCATGCGCGGAAAGAATTAATTAGGTGTGGGATAAAAAAAGTTTATAATTAAATTAAAAGGTAATTAAGGCCGAACAGTTGTTTTTTTTGAACGAACACATAAGAGATAGTTTCAAAGTATTAAAAAAAAAATTGAAAAAATCTATAGTTGGCGCTAACTTGAGAATCTTGAGATTAAATTTTTGAAAATTAAAAAAAAAAAATGCGAACAAAAAAAATTTTTGATCAAACATTGAAGAACAGTTAATGAACAATTGAAATAGCCAAAAAAATTTGAAAAAATCTATAGTTGGCGCTGACTTGAGATTCAATTTTTGAAAAAAAAAAAAAAATGCGAACAAAAAAAATTTTTGATCAAACATTGAAGAACAGTTAAAGAACAATTGAAATAGCCAAAAAAATTTGAAAAAATCTATAGTTGGCGCTAACTTGAGATTCAATTTTTGAAAATTAAAAAAAAATAATAATCAATGCGAGCAAAAAAATTTTTGATCAAACATTGAAGAACAGTTAAAGAACAATTGAAATAGCCAAAAAAATTAATAAAAAATCAATTTCCCCCCGCCAACTTAAGAGAGCCACGTTATCATTCACACGTACACATGGGCCTGTTCCAGGAGACGCTCTGAACGTTCAGATCATTCATAAAGCTGACATTGACAGCTGACAGTGCCGTTTTCACAGGCACTGTCAGCTGTCAATGTCAGCGTTATGAATGATCTGAACGTTCAGAGCATAGAAATAGGATATACATAGAAGGAGTGTAAAAAGTAGAGCTAAAAACAGCGATCTATCTAACAAATTTCAAATGCAAAGATTCATGAGAGTAAAAGAGACAGCTACTTCATGATTTTTCGCGTTGTCACCAGGTCAGAGGTCGATTTGGTGGTCTGTCAAATTTTGGTGGTCTGTCAAACGTATCAAACCAAATAAATAAAAACGTCTCTGTATTTTTATAGCTCAAGTTAGAAATTAGCGACATCTTCAATTGGTAGCATTATATGCCATCCTATTATTGTGTCAACAATAAAACATGAAGAAAACATTTTCTTTTAGATTTTATTATTATAATGTAATAGATAATAATTCTCATCTGATTTATTACAGTTTTTGCAATTTATAACATAACTGTTTCGGAAAAAGCCTTGCTTAGTGAATGCGTGTAAAAGTTATACTTTCATCTCGAAAAGAAAACTGTGACGGAACAATATCTTTTCATAAGTATGTTTTAAATGTTATAGGCTTAGTAAATTTATCCAAATAGGCTAGAACTAATTTATTTTAATAGATGTATGTGTATATTATTATAGTTTCTAGTAGTATGCGGTGTTTGCATTATATTAAAAAAATATTTGTTTACATAACAAAGAGGTTAAGTTTCTCATAGTGATGTACATTTCTATATCGATAACCGTTCGAAATAATCACTTTATGTTTGAATAGATATATTCTGTACTTTTAACTTTTATTATTTTTAACCATACCATGTTACCATACCAAGTTAAATATAATTAATCTGCTATTTGGTATTTACAGGTTTTTTTACAAAATCATGCTCCAAAAATAAAATGGTTCGAGTTCATAGGAAAACCAGAAGCTACATAGAGTCATGTTTGCTCTAAACATTTACCCCCAATTATTTTATTGCAAACGAGAATATTCTATCACCTTGATGTTGATGCACACGGGTTTCCTGTGAAGCCGAGGTATGAATCCGATCCTGTCGGTCCATTTGTATCGTCAAATTCATGGCTCTCCTACGTAACTGGAGTGCATGTTGCGTTGATAGACTGAGAGAGCTTTTTTGTATTTTTGGTGCAGTTTTTTGTATGTTTGTAAGCGTTGTTTACCATTGTTAATTTAATATTATTATACGTAATAAATATATTTTTGAATACATTTTTTTTGCTTATCCCAAATGCTAAAAATGTCAAATGTCTTTATGTGTCTGTGTTGTTACGCCATTAAAAATTACTTGCACTGTACGATTTCCATACACCAGCAGTACATTAAAATGGGATGATAAGAATGACTTGGATGATAATATTATACTTTTTATCTAATAGTTTTTTTAAAATAGTATTATGGAAATAGAAAGGAATAAAAAAATCTTTTTTTGAACATAAAATACAATCAATTGTATAGTAGATAAGTGCAATAAGAGGAATTGTACATAAAGGCGGTGTTACTGCTTACAGCAATCTCTTCCTGACTTTTGATTATGGTGTAAGTTTAAATGACTTTTTATTCATATCCTCTCAACATTCTGAATTTTGTCAAATTGATTTTACACGTAACGTTGTTTTGAATAGATAGCATTACGTCCATTACAAACGCTAAATATACTGTTGTTTTTCTAGTTTCTCTTATGTAGTTAAATAGTGTTTTAGTAGATTAAATTCCTCCAGAATATTGAACGGCATCACAATGTTACAATCTTTATATTTTAGCAATAGTAGTACCGAGGTACGAGAATCTAAGATTATAAGATGCTAATACTTCTTATATTAGATGCTTATTGACTTAGGTTTTTTAAATCATTTAAAAACTCACGCGGAACAATGTATCCTATTCATAATATTAGAAAACTTCCTCAAGAAGAAATCTTGAATATTTTTTGGGGCAAACTAAAATCCCTTAAGCTTAATATACATATACGGAGATTAAGAGGAAAGTAATTTATACTGGGTGGTAGATAGTATAAATGTCGCAGTCATCTTATTGAATCTAGTTATTTAATTGAATCACTAGGCGGTTATAAAATGGCGTCAAACAGCTCGTACAGATAGCAATGTGTTGATATATTTGTTGATTAATTTACTTTAATGTTCGTTTTATTAGTAGGTACTCATTCGGAAATTTCGAAGTTTAAAACTAAAATATTAAATGGCTGTCCTAGTCTCGGATTCTAAAATTTGTTGGTAAAAACAGGATTCAATGAAAGCGCTAGTCATTCAATTAAATAGTGGATTCAATCCGATGACTGCGACATAAACATTATATCTTCTTCTTTATTTTCATTTTTATCGACATGTGATGTCGACTATGGACGTCCCTCTAATAAAGACATCAAATTAGCTCAAACTAGCTGATATGCAACTTGTGAGCAATTTCGTACAGAGGTGATCGCCCAAAGTGGTGACAAGCCTAAAAAAATAAAGTTACGGACAGCTAGACTTCCCTTTCCTTCCCATTAGCATGTGTCGTATAGTGAGACAAGAACAGAAATATGTCTCTGCTCTTGCTTTTTACCCGGTATCTATGCTTTAGTTATTAATCTGAGGTTCAGAGCGTCTCCTGGAACACAGGGATACGTAGTAACTAATACTTAATCTGTGATCATTCATAACGCTGACATTGACAGCTGTCAGTGTGTGAAAAAGTGGTGAATTTAAGTTAAATAATTCTTGTTTTTAGTTGCCTTTCTCACGGTACCTACTTGCCGTGTCACTCGGTGTCTGGGGGCAGAGCTCCAGGGGATATTCCTGGGGGTCTCCGCTAAATGAAAGACTTCGATAGCTTATGAATGTACTGTATATTGGTAAGCCGCGGTGCGTGCGTCGCGTATGCGATCGTGCGAGATATATCGCGGGCTCGCGGCGCTGTCCATCGCTGAGCCGCGGTAGTGTGGGGAGGGTAAAACCGGTTCGCCAGCCCGGCGCGCGGCGCGATGAGACGCAGGAACATATTCCCCCGGGAACACGTCAGTGGAGTGGAAGCGGCACGATGTTATTGTAGGCACGAGTTATGGTGCCTCTCTTCGTTCGTATGTCGGCGACTCGACTGCGCCCGTCCGTCCCAGGCTGGACAGCAACCACTCTACCAAGTAGCCACAGTAGAGGTGGTAGATTGGTGTCCCGTACGAGGACCATGGCTCCAATCTTGATGTCTGGACCACCGGTCTGCCACTTGGTTTTTTGCTGCAGAAGAGACACATATTCATTTGAATAACGCTGCCAAAAATGCTGTCTCAACTTTTCGATACGGTCGAATCTTTGAAGCCTTTGGATGTTGGTTTCGGTGAGCTGAGGTCGTGGAGTTGAACTCTGAGCTCGTCCGAGGAGGAAGTGTGACGGAGAAAGAAAGGATAAGTCTGAAGGATCAGTGGATAAAGGCGTTAAGGGTCTGGAATTTAGAATGGCCTCTATCTGTATCAAACACGTTGACAACTCTTCATACGTTAAATGAGTAAGACTAAGGACTCTACGTAAAAGATGTTTGGTGGATTTTACTGCTGCTTCCCATATGCCACCAAAGTGTGGGGAGTAGGCAGGAATGAATTTAAATTCAATGCCTTGGTTAGCAACATCAGACTCTATATGTTTTGATGAAACCTGTAAGAAGCGTGAAAGCTCGTTATAAGCTCCCACGAATGTCGTGCCGTTGTCGGAGTACACGCGCTGAGGTTTGCCTCTTCTACTCGTAAATCTGCTGAAGGCCGCAAGAAAAGCCTCTTTGGTTAAGTCGTACACCAACTCTAGATGCACGGCTCTGACTGCAAAGCACACAAAAACACAAATATAAGATTTTGTAAGCTTACTGCCTCTACCTTTACGGTCGGCTATAAGCACTGGCCCCGCGTAATCGACACCCGTATTCAAAAAAGGAAACTCAAGGTACGTCCTATCAGTAGGTAAGTTACCCATAGAGATTTGAATAGGCTGAACTTTGAAACGAGTACAACGAACACATGAACGCACAACATGTTTAGCGAGGTTTTTACCTGCTAGCGGCCAGTAGGTAAGACGTACATTTGCCAACAATAATTGAGGCCCTGCATGAAAGAGTGTTTTGTGCTCCTTTTCGAAGATAAGTTTGGTTAAATGATGCTTACTACATAATAAAATAGGATGCTTTACGTTGTAATCGTAATTGGAATTTGCTAATCGACCACCGACACGAATTAGGTTATGAGAGTCTATAAAAGGAGAAAGACTTATCAATCGATTCTTTTTATGTAATGTATGATTTGATTTAAGAACTGTTACCTCATCAGGAAACATGTCCTGTTGAGCAGTTTGTAATATAAAATTCTGCGATGATTGTAACTCTGTAGAAGTTAAATATGACGATTTTTTAACTTTACTTCTACAATTAAAAACAAATCTTTGTATATAAGCTACTGTTCTGATTAATTTTGTATAGGATGATGTTTTATGAATTAAATTAGAAATTAAGTTAAGTTTTATATTATTAGTATTTAAGTTTTTATCTCCGTCTGTTTGTTTGTCTGTGTATAAAGTTGTTTCTGAAAATAAATTATTATGTAAATTTGGAAAAATGGGAAATTGTAATTTAATCTGATTAATAAAATCAGGACCTAACCACCAAAGAGTGGACGAGCTGATGTAATCGGCCTTCACCCCCCGAGATGCTAGATCAGCAGGGTTGCACTTGGAAGGTACATAGCTCCACGTCTGGCTGGTCGTAATTTCTTGAATTTCACTTACTCTGTTGCGTACGAATTGATCAAGCTTACTAGGTGGTGAAGACAACCAACCTAGAACGATCGTAGAATCACACCAAAAATAACAATGATGGAAATTAAGAGTAAGTGATTTTCGTACCTTCTGAAAGAGTCGCGTACCCAATAACGCACCACACAACTCCATACGTGGTATAGTTGTAGGTTTAATTGGGGCA
This sequence comes from Celastrina argiolus, assembly GCA_905187575.2. Classification (NCBI taxonomy): domain Eukaryota; kingdom Metazoa; phylum Arthropoda; class Insecta; order Lepidoptera; family Lycaenidae; genus Celastrina; species Celastrina argiolus. Next base: position 9,357,207 of record LR994599.1, on the reverse strand, counting down.
ACCTTGTTTTTAGAAGTTAGAAGGCGAACACAAACTGTGCCATCAACTGCTACCGTCCTCACGTAAACACATGCACCGTAGGCGCGTTCCGAAGCGTCTGTGAAAGTGTGAAGCTCTAATACAGACGGATTGCTACAAGACACCCACCGTGGAATACAAATAGAGTTGAGAACTGGAAGTGAATCTACAAATTCTAGAAATTGTGATTTTAAATCTGATGGAACTTCTTCATCCCAGTTACACTTAAGTATCCATAACTGTTGAAGAATAAATTTCCCTTGAACTATGCATGGCCCAACGAGACCAAGTGGGTCAAATACTTGACTAATTAAAGACAAAATATTACGTTTTGTAATTTTAAGATTAGAATTTAAATCTACTTTGAAATATAAATTATCTAAGTTACAGTCCCAATATAAACCAAGTGTTTTACTAGGAGATGCGTTATTTAAATTTAATTGTTTACCTGTATTTTCTAAAGAAAGAAAGTTAGTTATGGACTTTAATATTTGTGAACTATTCGACTGCCATTTTCTTAAATTAAATTTTGCCGATGATAGGGTTTTAATCACGCCTCTACATAGCTCTATAACTGATTCGGTAGAGTCGCCGCCAGTCAAATAGTCATCGACATAAAAATCTTTCTTAATGGAGTCACTAACTTTTGAGTCTAAAGCTTGCTCTGCTAAAGATACTAAACATTTAGTAGCAAGGTACGGTGCTGAAGCTGTGCCGTACGTTACTGTATTAAGACAATATGTTTTTAAGGGTTCGGAGGGGTCAAATCTAAATACGATTTTTTGTAGAGAACGCTGAGATGGCTCCACCAAAATGGCTCTATACATCTTCTCTATGTCGGACGTAACAACATATTTATGCTGTCTGTATCTTAAGAGAATAGATAATAAGTCCTCTTGAACAGTAGGACCTATCATTTGTATGTCATTGAAGGACTTACCCGAGGTGGTTGCAGCGGATGCGTCAAAGACAACGCGTAGCTTAGTGGTAGTACTATCCTCCCGCTCAACACCATGATGAGGTAAATAGTATTGAATATTATTAGTTTTTTCTGATTTTTGTTTTTCTGACATATGATTTAATTGTAAATATTCTTGCATAAATTGTAAATATCTGATTTTAAATTTAGGATTGCGCTCTAGTTTACGTTCTAAGGAGAGAAATCGACATTTAGCCATCGCGTAAGAGTCACCTAAGCACTCGGGAGAGTCCTTCAATGGTATAGTGACAACGAATTGGCCACTGTCGTTACGACGAGTTGTGTTTTTAAAAAGTTGTTCGCAAGCTTGTTCTTCTGAAGAAAAAGAGCTACTACACTTAACTGAATCAAGCTCCCAGAAACGCGTTAGTTGTTCACATACCTAATTGGAAAAATGACATTGAGAAGAATGTTTTGGTCCATGAGGCAGAGACACGCAGCCTGATATGAGCCAACCTAATTTTGATGAATGTAATCTAGGTTGGTTTTTACCTAAATTAACTGTATGGGTACATAAGACGTCCCAAAATATTTCAGCGCCTACAAGGATGTCAATAGCTGATGGCACATAAAATTTAGGATCTGCTAACTGAAGACCTGGAGGGATATTAATAAGTTTTTTATCCACGTAAGACCCAGGCAGTGACTGTGTTATGCATGGCAAAATAAAACAAGTTATGTTCGCCTTGTAACCGCCAAAACAAGACTGTACAGTAAGACTACAGCTTTCTGAGGTTTTTGAAATTTGACCATTGATACCTGAGACTGTGGAGGTTGTACCTTCCTTGGACAGGCCCAGCTTCTCACAAAGATCTCGGGTGATAAAGTTGGAAGTGCTGCCATTATCCAACAGCAGCCTGACAGGATGTAGCTTCCCATTGACGTCCGCTGCATTCGCCATGGCTGTGGATAGCAGTACAATGTTCTGTTTTAGATGTTTAGGTGATTTAAATATTTCTGTTTCTGTATTAGTCAATACAATATTGTCTGTTGACTGATTATCTGAATCCCTATGTAAGAGGGTATTATGTTTTAGAGTGCAATATTTGCAATGTGAAAGTTTACAGCGCTTGTCTGTGTGACCTGGCCGTAAGCAATTCATACATACATTGCTTTCTGATGCCTTTTTAATGCGTGAATCGACATCTAAATTTCTGAAGGATTGACAACTAAATAAATAATGTTTTTGTGAACACATAACACAATTAATGTTATTGTTAGAAGGGTAAGAATTATTATTATTAGAGTTATTAGTTTTAAAAGTTGTAGTTGTAAGATAGTTTTTTTTTTTATTAATGTCTTGTATAAATTTTGTGTTTGTATTATGTACTAGTTTTATATTTGTGTTATTATTATTAATTGACTCTAATAAATCTGCTCGATTAGATAAAAATTTAAGAAAATCTTTTAAGTTTGGATATTGATCTAAGTTATTTTTAAATTCTTCCCACTCACGATTAGTCACGACATCCAATTTTTTGGACATCATAAAAATGATTAATGTGTCCCAATGTGAAGTAGGCTGCCCAAGAGTGTCAAGGGCTCTTAAATTTTTGTTAGTTATATCAATCATGTTACGTAATGATGCACACGATTCTTTAGCTATTTGTTCAAAATTAAATAAAGATTGGATATGATTATTTATGAGTAACCTTTCGTTATTGTATCTATCTGTTAATAATTGCCAAGCTATACAATAGTTATCGGCTTTGAAATCTATGCTTTTAATAATAGATGCTGCGCTGCCTTTTAAGGTTGCTCGCAGATAGTGAAATTTATTTATGTTTTGTATACTACTATTATTGTGTATTAAAGAAATATACGTATCTCGGAACTCGAGCCAGTGCTGATAGTCGCCGTTGAAATGGGGCAAGTCGATCTTCGGTAAGCGCACAAAATCATGCTTGCAAGCAGAACCGTGAAGATTGTCACCAGCGGAGGCCGCGGAGACGAACGCAGGAGAAGAGGGACGCGGAGGGTCGAGCGGCGACCGCGCGTGGCCCATCTGCGCGTAATACAAACACTCGAACTGATCCCGCTCAGCGTAAACCTCGTCTGTGTTCTCCGACAACAACTCCAACTCCGTCTGTAACGTATCGAAGTCATTATATAGCGTTTGCATCACATTGACACGGCACTGTAACTCAGATAATTGAAAGGAGCTCAACTGAGAAGTAGGTAATAGTTTTAAGAAATTGCCAAAATAGGTAAGCTTAGCTTTATAGCCACCACGCCTCTTAATAAGTTCCTTTAGTTTAGCTTCAGACATGATGAAGGCTTAGCGTACAATAAGAGTATCAAGTGCTAAGAAAGGCAAATGAAATAAATGAAAGAAAGAAAGAATAATTACAAAAATAAAAATATGAAAACAACGGCCAATGACCTGATGATGATTTACGCAAAGTATAGGTAAATAAATCACCTGATGCAATAACTCGGTCAATAACCTGTATTTTATAGGTAAGAAATTGTAAACAATAAATGCCTACTGCAATAAATGAAATGGAAGACAATAGAACAATGGCGAGCACGTGCTCGGTTATTAGTCACCGACAATATTATTTAAAATGTTAAGAATTTGTTGATATTATTGTCACGACTTTCTAATTAATTTAAGATAAGAAAATGTAATAAAAAATATAAGCTGAAAGTTTAGGTATGTTTATAGGCTACGTATGAAGAGGTCATATATGCCTGACCGATATAGCACTATTCTATTTTCCTGGAAAAAGGCTTTAAAAAAGACAGGAAAATAAGGAAAAAGGAACGGACTCACTCAGAATTATTGTATTCCTTCTTGAATGTCTTCGGATTAGTCTCGAACACGTGGAATGCGGCGCGATCGGCGCAAGCGCATCTCCTTATCGGCGTGTCTCGGTCCAAAGTTCAGTCCGAACGATATATTGCACTTCGCAGCAAAAATAAGACGGCTATTCTTCTGATTTCCTCGCGAAGGACCACTGTAAGGGGGCAGAGCTCCAGGGGATATTCCTGGGGGTCTCCGCTAAATGAAAGACTTCGATAGCTTATGAATGTACTGTATATTGGTAACCCGCGGTGCGTGCGTCGCGTATGCGATCGTGCGAGATATATCGCGGGCTCGCGGCGCTGTCCATCGCTGAGCCGCGGTAGTGTGGGGAGGGTAAAACCGGTTCGCCAGCCCGGCGCGCGGCGCGATGAGACGCAGGAACACTCGGCAAGTTACACAAAGCGCGTAGGTATTCAAGGCACACGAGACGCTACTGAAAACTTCAGGTTTCATTCGTGTGAAAATAAGTTATGTCTGATTGCTCTGGGATCTAAGTCTAATGTAAATAGAAAGGAACGCACTGTAATCTTTATCTACATCTACAGTAATAATAAAAAGAGGAAAGATTTGTATTTTTATATTTTTGTATGTAACGACTCAAAAAGTACTGGACCGATTTTAATAATTTATTTTTTCATTAGAAAGCTACATTACCACAACATAGGCTATATAAAAATCAATTCCTGCTCGTAATTATTAGTCTCGCTAAAACTCGAGATCAGCAGAACTGATTCGGCTATTTTTGGTCTTGAAATATTCGTGGAAGTCCCGGGAAGGTTTACACGGTTTCCGATGTGAATGCTCAACGAAGTGGGCACGGGTCAGCTAGTTATTAATAAAACGCCTAAATAAATTGAAAATTTAGAAAGTCGATTTAATATTTTACAGTAGGGAATTAGAGATGTGACATTGACAAAAAGAAATCGATTATTTAATAATCGATTTATCTCATTTAACGATTTTTTAATTTTAAAATGTTTTTTTATCCTTCATTTTTTACCCGACTACGGCGAAGCAAAAAGGAGGGTTATGGTTATGTGGATATGGATGTGGTTCAACTGTTCTCTCATTATTTCTAAGCTAGTTGTGATATTTGGACAAATAAGGACGTGTCGTTGGAAGCCCTTTGACCTTTAGGGGACAAAAAGTAAAGATGTCTTTTTAACCCTGTGTTCCAGGAGCTGATAGTAAACGAAAATAACGTTTTTTTCGTTCAGATTCGCGTTTCTTTAGCACTTTAAAGAATCATTATGATCGTTTTGAACTGTTCTTACTCGTGTTCCACAAGCAGGTGTCAGCTGTCAAAAACTGTTCAAAACGCTCAGAATGATCCCATCTTGTTTTTGACGTTTACTTAGATTTCACTGATCTCGATGTTATTTTTAAGTTATGGATCTAGAAAATTTATTATAGATTCTTATATAATGTAGTTATTATTGTTAATTTAAAATATAAATAGAATTTATGAGATAAAAAGGAAATGTTAAATTTTGACATCTGTCAGTCGTTCCTTTAGCAGTAAAGTTTGTTGAAACGTTCAGATCGAAAATTTCATTATTGTGCTAAAGAAACGACTGTGTGCGTTATGAATGATCTGAGCGTTCAGTGTAAAAAGAGCGCCTAAAGGAACACGCCCTATCTTGATGGTGTCGTGTGGGGGATTAAATGAAAGAGCTTTGTTAGCACGTTTGAAATAAAATATGTTTATTATCTCTTGCTCACAGCTTTGCTTGCAATGAGTTGCCAAGCACCTGATTATTGCAATAATTTATTAGAGCGTGTTTTGGTAGTCAGGTTATTGTTTAATAACTATAATTTGTTTCATAAGTACTTTGCTTTTAAATTGTTATTTTATAAGAATGGAACAAAGCTGATGCAAAATTGGTTCACAAAATAGAATCTAAGTATATTATCGCAATTGAAGGTGTAGGTATTTATTTATCCAGTTCATAGTAATTGAGGCTGGGAAATTCCAAATCATATTATATTTGTTCCATTCCGAACAATTCGGCAATAATTGAAAATATTCCAATTATTGACCATAGTGGGCCCGACACAAGATTTTTGACTGGAACTAAAATAATATTATTCGGAATTCGGAATCTACTGGAAACTTCACACTACGTCAATTTGGCCCCGTCATAAGTATCCGAAGAATTTGTGTTGCAGGTACCAGACACACGGAAATTTATTTAATTCATATATACTATAGGTACACAAATTAAATGTACATCCACGATCCAGGAACACATTGAAAAACTTTAAGTTCCTTCGGCGGGATTCGAACCCGCGACCTACACCTTGAACTCCGACGCGCTCCACCACTGCGCTCTCTGTAGCGCTGTTGTCTTAATTATTATTTTCTATTGAATGCACGTCATACATACAGCTGTAGCCTGTAAGTTACTGGTAGATATTTTAAATTTATAAATAGATGCTAAATTTAACATCACTGGCAGCTGCTAATTCTTAAACTTATCAAAATGCACATTATAAAACAGATCCCAGAATGCGAAGCTTTTGTGAAAGGGGCGCCAAATAAGGCTCAAGTTGGTGTCGATCTGCAGACACGGCACACTGCCTGCGCTCAGCGGCGGCCATGTCACAGGCAGCAGCTCTGTGGTGTGAGGTGTTGGATTCCTGAAATGTAAAACCATGATTTTAAGATATATAAGGCTAAGCTGAATATTGGAGAACTTTGAAACATTTTTTCTCAATATTGGTCTTATGGAAAAAACCCCAAAAAGAAAATCTTATATATAAAAATGAATTGCTGTTCGTTAGTCTCGCTTAAACTCAAGAACAGTTGAATCGATTCGGCTATTTTTAGCCTTGAAATATTCGAGCAAGTCCAGGGAAAGTTTAAAAGGTTTGTATGCTCAACGAAGTGGGAACGGTTCAGCTAGTCCTCTACATAAAAATGAATTGCTGTTCGTTAGTCTCGCTAAAATTCAAGAAAGCCTGAACCGATTCGGCTATTTTTGGTCTTGAAATTTTCGTAGAAGTCTAGGGAAGGTTTAAATGGTTTCTATGCTCAACGAAGTGAGCACGGGTCAGCTAGTCTTATCTTATCTTATCATACCTATATATAAAAATGAATCGCTGTTCATTAGTCTCGCTAAAACTCGAGGACGGCTGAACCGATTTGGCTATTTTTGGTCTTGAAATATTCGTGGAAGTCCAGGGTATGTTTGAACTGTTTTTTTATGCTCAACGAAGTGGGCACGGGTCAGCTAGTTTAGTATAATATTCTCAATATGATATATTTTATCAGCGGGTACTCATTTTATAAATTGACGTTTTTGTTTTTATATACTGTTATACATAAAATCCGTTTATGATGAAATTAAAATTAAAAAAAACAACGCGGAACCCGCAACCCGGGAACCCCTAAAGCCGTTCTTGAGTTATAAATAGAGTAACTAACACGACTTTCTTTTATATATACCTACATATAAAGATGTATAGATTACTCCTACATAAACTAACGGCCGGTAAATGCTCCCGTCACAGTCGGTCCAGCCGATTTGGAGATCATTAGTTAGATGACGATGATGATGATGATGAAAAGTAGCCTAAGTTAATCTTTATAACGTTAGCTATCTAACTGTGAAAGTCTCGTCAAAATTGGTCCAGCCGTTCTAGAAATTAGCCGGAACAAACAGACGTGCAGACAGACAGACAAAAAATTTTTAAATTGCATTTTCGTTTTCAGTATCGTTTAAAATGTCATTTTAAAATGGCATTTAGGAAAACGTTGCTAATTGCAAATTACAAATAGACACTTAGATTTTATTTATTTGTATAGATATATCTACGTTTAAAATAATTGAAGTGTTACCCGTATTTAATGAAGTTGGTCCATAACGTGGTCATTTGGTCAATTTTACGTCGATCTTCGCTATTTTGTATATCATGTATAATGGAATCCATGGTAAAAATATACGATAATTCATCGCCGTGAGTTACCCCAGCTTCGGTCACGTTCAAAATCCTCTTCATATAATTTATTTCACCATCATAAGAAAATAGGTAGAGATACACGTTTGTGTTTCTGTGTTTTGAATACTTGATCAATTGACGTTGTACGGGGTGCACATAATAGTAATCGGAAAGAAAATCAACTATTTTGTATGTATTACTGATACGATTTCTGTTGTCTTCTAGATAGAAGTAATTAATTATACTTGCATCGACAAGATTACTGTCATTCTGAAAATTAAAATTGCTTTCCAGAACATATCGAAACGTATCTGGTTGAGTAAATAGGGGCTTATAAGTAGACCGATACAAAAAATACAGGCATTCTCTGCTTGCTAACCCGCCTAATATGTTTAATCCATCAATATTAATTGTACTTTCAGATAATTCTGGGTTTTCGACGATAAACGGATCGACTCCTTCAAATCCTTTTTCGACACACGGCTTCCAATCATCTTTTTCTGTTTCTTTAATAACAATTTCTGGACTTGTTTTAGCTAGAAATGATAAAGCTGCGTACGTGTCGTTAGTTTTAAAGCTGAGCTTGTAAGCAATATTTATAAGTCTCATTGTATTAGGCTGAAGAAATTTTAAATTTGTGGTAGTTCCACTTTGCAGTATAGCTTGCTGAAATAGTCTCGGCTGTTTAGTTAACAGATGCAAGTCAACTAGCTGAGAACCGGAGCTGTGACCGCCTATGGTCATTTTTTGGGGATCGCCTCCAAAAGCTCGAATATTATCTCTTGCCCATTTAATGGCTTTATACTGATCCCATAGTCCTTGATTTCCGGGTATTTCAGGTATGTCCATACACATGAAACCGTAGGGGCCAAGTCTATAGTTCAAAGTAATGACTATAATGTCGTGACGGACAAGATATTTTGGTCCAATAAACTTTTTTAGACTAGAACCACTTACGAATCTGCCCCCAAAAATATAAAGGTAAACAGCTTTGTCTTTTGTCTCAGAGTTAGGGACGTATACATTAAGACGTAAACAGTCCAGAGTACCACCATATGGATCTTCCCAGGCTTTAGCACTTTCTCTTATCTGTGGACATATTGCCGATTCGGTGACTGCTTCATAAACTTTTTCGAATTTTTCTTGGGGGATAGATGGCTGAAGAATTAAAATATATATTAAATCTCATTTAAGGCTCTGTCAATAAGGCAATAATAAATATAATACTATACGTGAAATTAATATTCTTGATATTAGGCACCTACATAATATTAGGAATTGTCATGAAGTAAGTATGTACTTACTTAGTTTATGGTACCTCATGTAATTTTTTTAATGTTAGATATTTAATTCATGTAATGTAATGTTATTTCACGGCTTTATTTTTTATCTTTTTAAAAATCACGTAAGTACTTACTCCAAATGGATTACTGATGTTCACTTTGGCGTACGGTATACCCAGAAACATGGCATAGTCTCCGTCATCCGCCGGCACACCCCGTATGCTGCCCACTTCTGTATGGACTAGCAGTCTCAGCTCCACATGGCTCACGACAAGTACCAATATAGATACGCGTAACAACATTTTACAGTCCATGGTTCAGATAAATAATTTTTACGTTTAAAATAGGAACACCTCACTTGAAAGCTTGACGCTAAATGTTTTAATAATGGTGTTTTACTCGTAACATTTTAATAATTATTACGGAAATTGTTAAATGGGTTATTTTTCAATCCTATTAACATTTATAGATGTGTACCTACATAAAAATCTTAGTAATTGGTTTATGTCAGCACATAGTATATTATTAATTTATATTTTAATTATACAGGATTTCCGGTACAAAAAATGCGCGGAAAGGAGAGTTCCGGGCGGTGGCGACTAATAATTAATTTCAAACGACTACAAACTGCATGCAAGTTGTCGATACGTCGCAGTCATCTGATTGAATCAGCAGTTTAATTGAATGACTAACGCTTTTATGAAATTTTGACGCCTCCGTGGTCTAGCGGCTTATATCTTGGCTCTTCATCCGGAGGCCGCGGGTTTGAATCCCGCTGATGGAACAAAAAAGCTTTAAATGTTCCTGAGTCATGGATGTGTATTAAATTTGTGTATTAATCTAATAAAAATCTTAAATAATATGTGTATAGTATTAAATATATTTCCGTTCTGATACCTGTAACACAAGTTCTTCGGATACTTAGCACGGGGCCAGATTGATGTGGTGTGAAGCGTCCATAGATATTATAATAATAATTTCAATATAATATTATTATGATGTTAAATGATTAGTAGGTATATTGTGGAAATAGTTTTAATTCGGTAAAGTAACTATCATGTGATAGGTTTCAACTTTTTTTGATAGGCTACCTGCCCAATTCAGAATTTTGCATAGGGAATTGTTGGGTTACTTTGTTAAACGAAGTTTTAAGTTTTTAAAGTACCTACCTATTTAACTTCGATCGACCTATTTAACATGATCCCATTGCTATAAAAATTTTGGGGCTTCTGATGAAAAAACAAGTAGTTTTGGCAGTCCTCTTGTGATGTATACCTGACACTGCCTGAGGAATTCTGCAGCGGCCGAAACAGGTGGAAATCTGAAGGTGCAAGGTCAGGACTATACAGCGGATGCATTAATACCTCCCAGCCAAACTCCCGTAATTTTTGCTTAGTGGCTGGCATGGTGAAAAACCACACCCCTTCTGTTGATTAATTCCGGCCGCTTTCTCTTAACTTCTTGCTTTAATCTCAGTTGTTCGCAGTACAGTTCAGAATCGATGGTCCTGCCTGGCGGTAACAGCTCATATTAATAATGCCCTTCCAATCCCACCACACACACAGCATCACCTTGTTGCGAGTTAACACGGGTTTCGCCACTGTCTGTGAAGCCTGACCGGCCTTTGACCACGATATTTTTCGCACGTTCTTGTCGTACGTGATCCACTTTTCATTACCAGTTATCATCTTCTTCAAAAATGGTTCGGTTTCATTACGTCGTAATAAAGAATCACAAATGAGTACTCGGTTCATTAGGTTTCTTTCAGTGAGCTCATGAGGCACCCAAATATCGAGCTTTTTTTCAAATGCGTGTACCCAGCTTTTTTCAAATGCGCCAAACCATTTTGTGGTCAATCCCCAGTCCTTCAGCTACATCCTAATATGCCGATCTTGCTCCACTTTTTCAAAAATGGCATTAGTTTTTGTCCGTATCAGGGCTACTAGAGCGACGTGCATCTTTATTATCCAATATTCCGGATTGAAAACGCTTTAAAACCAAATTTACGCTACTCTCACAGACACTGCATTAGGTCCATAAACATTACAATTTTTTTCGCGGCTAGTGTTGCATTTTTACCGTTATTTTAATAAAATTTTAAAATGTATCAAATTTCTTTACTAGGATGACCCATTTTAATTATTAACAATAAGAAAAACAAATGAAATTTACCTACCTAATTTGAATTTGGAATCGTTTTCTGTAAAATTAAAACTTTTTAATGATACCAAAATCAGCCAGATACAATAATTGGTATAGTATAGCCCAAGAGATTTTATCACAAGTTCATACATACTTTAATGGGAAAAGACTTTTTTCCCAACCAATTTTATAGGTAATTGAAATGTGTACATAATTTCTGTTTTTGTTGTGTCTGTCATAATTTTTGTTTTTGTTGTTTTCCTTGACGTGCCGCGGTGCCTTACGGTGAAAAGTAGGATGGATGGGATTAATGATTGACAGACTTCTGAATATTAACGGAACTTAACGAGTCCGTTAACGTTTTCAAAAGTTAACTTAAAAGCTAATCCGTTATTGAAAATGTTAACTTCGCTACCTAACGATTAACGGATTAACGAGTTAATGCCCAGCTTTGGATTTATATTATATTATTTGAGTATTCTCATAAAGTTCTGATAACTAACTAAATCTATTACGTTTCAAGACGTGATGGATTTTATTTGGCAATCATATTATGAACTATTAATAAAATTTTACGTTAAGCAAACCTTAAAGCCTAATTCATGTTTTTGAATTTTGCATGAATTAGAGCACTTTTTATTGACGTTCAGCAACCGATCGATCATGCGATTTGCACTAATCGCTATTTTCACGTCATCAACCGGCCGTTTGTCATTGGCTATGCACAATGTGAATGCAAAAAAAAAACAAGTATTGACTTTGAAATTGTTTGAGAGGAACTTGACATTGACAGTGTGATGGTGTGAATCATAGATAGGGCGTGTTCCTTTAGGCGCTCTTTTTACACTGAACGCTCAGATCATTCATAACGCACACAGTCGTTTCTTTAGCACAATAATGAAATTTTCGATCTGAACGTTTCAACAAACTTTACTGCTAGTGGAACGACTGACAGATGTCAAAATTTAACATTTCCTTTTTATCTCATAAATTCTATTTATATTTTAAATTAACATTAATAACTACATTATAAAAGAATCTATAATAAATTTGCTCCATCCATAACTTAAAAATAACATCGAGATCAGTGAAATCTAAGTAAACGTCAAAAACAAGATGAGATCATTCTGAGCGTTTTGAACAGTTATTGACAGCTGACACCTGCTTGTGGAACACGAGTAAGAACAGTTCAAAACGATCATAATAATTCTATAAAGTGCTAAAGAAACGCGAATCTAAACGAAAAAAACGTTATTTTTGTTTACTATCAGCTCCTGGAACACAGGGATAATCCCCGTGTTCCAGATGCAGCTGTCAGCTGTCAAAAACTGTTCAAAACGCACAGAATGATCACGCCATTTTGCATATTTTTACCCATCTTGTTTTTGACGTTTACTTAGATTTCAGAGATTTCACTGATCTCGATGTTATTTTTAAATTATGGATCGAGCAAATTTATTCTAGATTCTTTTTTAATGTAGTTATTATTGTTAATTTAAAATATAAATAGAATTTATGGGATAAAAAGGAAATGTTAAATTTTGACATCTGTCAGTCGTTCCACTAGCTTATGAATGATCTGAGCGTTCAGAGTAAAAAGAGCGCCTAAAGGAACACGCCCACAGTTTATTTACCCTGTGTTCCAGGAGCTGATAGTAAACGAAAATAACGTTTTTTTCGTTCAGATTCGCGTTTCTTTAGCACTTTAAAGAATCAATACATAATAAATAAGATCGTTTTGAACTGTTCTTACTCGTGTTCCACAAGCAGGTGTCAGCTGTCAAAAACTGTTCAAAACGCTCAGAATGATCCCATCTTGTTTTTGACGTTTACTTAGATTTCACTGATCTCGATGTTATTTTTAAGTTATGGATCGAGCAAATTTATTATAGATTCTTTTATAATGTAGTTATTAATGTTAATTTAAAATATATATAGAATTTATGAGATAAAAAGGAAATGTTAAATTTTGACATCTGTCAGTCGTTCCACTAGCAGTAAAGTTTGTTGAAACGTTTAGATCGAAAATTTCATTATTGTGCTAAAGAAACGACTGTGTGCGTTATGAATGATCTGAGCGTTCAGTGTAAAAAGAGCGCTTAAAGGAACACGCCCTTAGAGAATATTATTATCTTCTGAGGGGGAGGCATATGCCAAAGAAGAAGAAGAAGAACCTTTGTGGTGTGATTTGATGAAATTTAGGAGTTCTAAAAGCTTTTTTTTGTATTTGTGTAGCATTTTATTAAAATACGGTAAAAACTAAACAATTCCCTAGTAAAACATATATTTATTATTTTATTGTTATTATCAATAAAATACGCGAAGATTCCTTCTATTCAAAATGTTGGGAATCGAGGTGGGCAATGAGTTTTATGTTTTAGTATAATGTTTCATAGTATTTGGTTCTTGTTGTAGTACTTATTAATTACTTACGTTATTCATAAACAATATAAATTTATGACAAGAAGAGCCTAAATCAAATATTTTACTTTACATTTATATTCGTATGTGTAAATTTATATTATATTTATAGTAGTATAGTAATTTAATATTACAAACAATATTTTTCTTGCTTGCAGACTGAATACATTGACTCTGGACGCTATAAAACAAATTCACAATTTATACAGTTTGGCCCATGGGATATATCTTATGATGTCAGTTGTATTCTTCCGAGTGTGTGTTCTACTAAAGTGGTTTGTGAAAGGGATGATGATCAATTCTGTCAGTTTTGTATGTAAGTTAATATGTAATTTATTAGTTAAACATTACTAAATATTGTTATTTTCAAATTAATAATCCCTCACCTTGGCCACAGCAAAGTTAAGTAAATAAAACTTCCTATACTCTTTTCTATGTGATCTTAATGTAAACACCACCAAAACCCCAGTAAGCTTAACGACACATTCATTCATTTGGCTGAATTGAAATTTTTATTTACACTGAGTACTTATAATTGTTTAATAAATATAATTGTAATTATACTCCACTTTGCTTCAAATGTGAACTCATAGCACATAATATAATAATATATTTATTGTATATCCATGGCATAAAATATATTTTTTTAAAACAAAATATTACAAATGTCTTACTATCATTGAATTACATTTCAGATATTGTAAAGAGTTGACCATTCCACATTTTCCTGACATGGTGTTTCCAAAGAATATTCTAAAACTAACACACAGTGGTGGTACTATAATACAGTTCAACCCACTGGATGCTCTGAAGAGGGTGTCCTGCAGAATTGACGCCATAGAAGTGTCATGTGCTGAGGCATGGCTTGAATCTCGGTAAAGAAAAAAAAAGTTTTACTCTGACTGCTGGTTTTAGAAAGGCTGATGTAATCGTCAATCAGCTAACAAATTTTGTGCTAACTAGCTGTTAAAACCTAGTTTGCTGTTTTTATAAAGATTTTATAATTGATTTATTATTTGTCAAGTTTGTCATTTTTTAATTTGAATATTTAGTTCTACATCAATTTCAGCTTGTTTGTATATAAGGTGAAGATTAGTTTTAAGTTTTTGAATTGGACATTGGATACCAACATGAATACATTATCTTCAGAAACTGTGGTTTCATTTAAGTAGTATATATTTTTGGAGATCTGTTCACCAGCGATTTTGAACATCACTCAAAGAAGCTTTCTCTTGCTACATACACCAATAAGCATTTACAATGGCTAATAAACTCATATGTTAGCTGATCAACGATATAATCAGGCTTTCAGAAACCAGGAATGTATATTTTAATTTCACGCCATATGTCATAGAGATTATAATTAAAACACATTATTGATTTTGTAGGCCTGGAACAGAAAAACAAAAGAAAACAATTGATTGGACATACTCTACAGATTACAAAGGAACACTGTCTAACAATATTGTAATAGAGCCTACTGAGGAATCTATAGACTTTGAATTGTTAAAAAGGAAAGATCAAATCCTCTTTTACCATGATCTTACATTGTTTGAAGATGAGCTTCACGATCATGGAATTTCTAAACTGTCTGTAAAAATTGTAAGTATTTTAGTATTTTGTATAACTTAAGGCCTAAACCAGCCTGTACTTTTTTAACCCTCCAAGCAAAATGATGGGTGTTATTAGTTTGATGTATCTGTCTGTGTCATCATATTTCATCTATACTATATAATATTATAAAGCGGAAGAGTTTGTTTGTTTGTTTGTTTAAACGCGCTAATCTCAGGAACTACTGGTCCGATTTGATAAATTATTTTTTTGTTGGATAGTCCATTTATAGAGGAAGGCTTTAGGCTATATAACATTACGCTGCGACCAATAAGAGCGAAGCGTCAGTAAGAAATGTTGCAAAAACGCGGAAAATTAATTACATTTGGGGACTTTCATTGCGATGCGCTGCATAAACGGCTTAAGTCACTCAAAAACCACGCGAACAAAGTCGCGGGAACAGCTAATTAATGTATAAAGCACTTTCAAATAAGTCTTTTTAAATTATGTGAGTGTTATTAGATTCATTTGTTGAAAATCGGTTGAGCTGTTAAAAAGTCGTGGGGGTTGAAAGTGGGGAAGAATAACTACATGTATGCAAATATACTCAAGTGGGGTCTCAAATAAAAGTGCATCATGTGCATAATACAAAATAATATGTTTAATGAGAAATTGAGCTGTGAAAAAGATCTGTTTCTTATAGAATCCGGGGCTAATTCACAATTTTTATTCTTGTTTTTAGTTATTTAACCTTAGTTGTTGCACAATATAGTTATTATTAACAATTAATATTTTATTGACGACCTCCGTAGCGCAGTGGTTGAGCGCTCGAACGAGAGGTCGCGGGTTCGAATCCCGCTGAGGGAACAAAAAGTTCTCAATCAATGTTCCTCAGTCATGGATGTGTATTAAATTTGTGTATAATATATTAAAAATCTTAAATATATGTATAGTATAAAAGTATTAAATATATTTCCGTTGTCTGGTACCTGTAACACAAGTTCTTCGGATACTTAGCACAGGGCCAGATTGACGTGGTGTGATGCGTCCATAGATATTATTATTATTTTCAGAGGGTAATGCCTTCCTACTGGTATATTTTACTAAGATATTTTCTAAGAGTTGATGATGTGATGGTGCGCTCGCACGAAACAAGAATGCTACATAAGCTGGAGTCAAATTATGTTCTTCGTGAATTCACTGCAAAGGAGGCAAAAGCTAATGAATTGAATGTAAGTCTTTTATCTTACAAATACTTTTTTACACTATAAGGCCTCGAATTTTTCGGGCAGCGGGGCGGGAGCGGCGGCGGCGCGGGTGCGGTACTCGTTACCCGCTCCTGCGCCGCTGTTTTCGAGAACTGGTCCATTTGATATTACGTAAAAGATCCTGCCGCTCCCGCCCCGCCGCCGCTTCCGCTCCGCTGCCCGAAAAATTCGAGGCCGAGGCCTAAGGCCCACCTCACATTGGCACAGAGTAGAAGCGTCGCGTTTTTTCGTGTTTATGCCCATAGCATATTTATTTCTATATTTTAAATATTTATGTACAACTTATGATTGTGAATATAGTGTGGAGCGAGCGGCGCGTTGCGAAGCGTAAACTCCCGAAATGATTTTTCCTACTGAATGTATAGGTAGATAAACTAAAACTAAATTGAAAATTTAAAAAACACCCGACTTACCTTGTAACATTTCTATCACACCTAATAAATGACCTGATGTCCTTGAAGACCTGAACCTTGAACACTCGACTGATATTACTACCTTTCAAGCAAGAAAAACCGCATTGAAATCGGATCATCCGTTTGTGAGCTACGATGCCACAGACAGACACACACATTTACACATACACGTCAAACTTGTAACACGTCGTTCTGCGTCGGGGGTTAAAAAAAGACACGTCGCGACGTTTCGACTCTGCGCCAGTCTGAGTTGAGCCTAACATGATAATATTTAAATTACATTGGTCCATAAAAAAATATCTGTGTGCTTTTTGATTTAATGTCCAATTAGAGTTCCTTATTATTAGGTACATTAATAATAATACCTTAGAAAGAACATTAATCCTTATAAATCCTTTATTTTGGGAAGTGAAAAACTATTGTATAATTCTAATTATAAACTACTTTGTTATAATTTTATATAATACTAGCTGACCCGTGCCCACTTCGTTGAGCATGGAAACCGTGTAAACCTTCCCGGGACTTCCACGAATATTACAAAAAATAGCCGAATCAATTCAGCTGATTTCGAGTTTTAGCGAGACTAACGAACAGCAATTTATTTTTATATAGCCTATGTTACTCAGTGATAATGTCGCTTTCTAATAAAAAAATAATTATTAAAATCGATCCAGTATTTTTTAAGTTAAGTCGTTACATACAAAAATACAAATCTTTCCTCTTTATACTATTAGTGTAGATATAACGCCTTTTTTATTGTAAAAGGTATATACTTACATATATTGTAAACTGCTGGTAATTTATTATGTAAATACTACTAGTGATATATAGTGTCTGATATATACTTTTCTGTTTTTTTAGATTCCACTAAACATAATGAAGGAGGCTGACGATGTGATTCCATTCCTGCCAGTGAAAGAACAAACGAGGGAGAAATTGGTCATAATATGATAACTATATTGCTGCTTGATCTCTAAAGAGCACTGCTCTAGTATAACTTAAATACCTGTTTGTTGTGAATTATGTAGACTGGAAGACTTTAAAATGTTGTACAACAAATAATTTTCGGACACTTTGTATAGGCTGTTACGTCCGTAATGCTGGGGCTACACCTCCTACAATATGACGTGAAGAATTGCGTTATGGAGACACGTCTGGCTAAATAATTAAGGGGTATAGTATCAAAACCCACTAAAACATACTTTTCAAAAATATCACACGATACAAAAAACGTTTAAGCTTAATCGGATTTTGATACTGGTGTGCACTGTAATAGCGGCTTTTGATTTTAAATCTATTTTTGGTGGGCAGATTTCTGTATGTTTTAGTTTGGTTTTAGTATGTACCTACAACATGTATATGTCACAGTCATCTAATTGAAATTGCTATTTTATTGAGTGACTAGTGTTTTTATCGAATGACGACATTAAATTGAAAGACTAAAGGACAACTCGTCAAGTCGTTTATTGTAACGTCCAACGTCTTGACTGAACGTCATTTAGTGTAGTCGTTGAATTACCTACTTATGGAACACCTAGTTAGAACGAATATCGCACTTTAATTTAGATTTAATGAAAATAATATCAACACAGTGCTATCAGTGCGAGCTGTTTGACGCCATATTTGTTTTGGTGACTACCAACGTAAGAAAGTAAGAAAAAATTCAATCACCTGACTGATTTTACGTCTGCTCTATTAAAAGGGCTATGTTACAATTCGACTAATTGGATGTTGCGTGACGATTGTTCAATCAATGTTCGGCCTAGTCTTTCAATTTAATGTCGTCATTCAATAAAAACGCTAGTCACTCAATGAAACAACGATTTCAATTAGATGACTGTGACATATACATATGCTACGTTGTCTATGAGTAATCATGCCACGATACATGTTACGTAATGCTTATATTCATAGACATCACACTGGTGCATGTTACGTACGTTCCGTGCTGTGTATAATAAATTTTATAGGCGCCAAGTCTTATGTTACAGCCTATAACTTAGTACTCACTGTTAATTCCATAAAATAATTGTATTTATTTTCAAATTTATAATAGTAAAATCGGCCTTAGTGAAAATATTAAAATTGCAGTGCTCATAATTTTACATGTAAGATAACATTATTTTCATTAATTACCTAATTTAATTATACATATCGTCTTCTGAATAGTATATTTTTATTACAAACCTGTGGCTTTGTGTTGAATAATTTATAATAATAAAAATACTAGACAAACTAGTAACTACCTAGTTGAGATTGAGGAAAAAAGGGAGATGTACAAACAAGCATAATTATATAGACAAAATCTTAATTAGTGTCCATGACATATTTTTTAGAATATTAATTTCCAAAACTTACAAATGAAACAGTGTGCGCGAAAACTTTAAAATATAATATTACTACTATTATAAGTAAAGGTATTTTAAATTGATAAAAAGGTTTAGTATAGTTTATAACAAGTTTTTTTATATCTATATAATAGGTTTGGGGAAAGAGTCTTTTCGCATTTTAGTATGTCATAAAATCTCTTGGGCCATACCAATTGTATCTGGCTGATTTTGGTATCATTAAAAAGTTTTAATTTTACAGTCTACACTCTACAGAAGACAATTCCAAATTCAAATTAGGTAAATGTGAGATTTTCATTTGTTTTTCTTATTCTTAAAATGAGTGATTCTAATTTCTAATGAAGAAATTTGATACATTTTAACATTTTATTACAAAAAAGGCAAAAATGTAACACAAGCCGCGAAAAAAAATTGTGATGTTTATGGACCTCTAATGTAGTATCTGTGAGAGTGGCGCAAATTTGGTTTAAGCGTTTTCAATCCGGAAATTTTGATATCAAAGATGCACGTCGCTCTGGTCGCCCTGTTACGGACAAAACTGATGTCGTTTTTGAAAAAGTGGAGCAAGATCGTCATAAGTAATTACGATGTAGCTGAAGAACTGGGGATTGCCCACAAAATGGTTTTTGCGCGTAAACGGAGAACCCCGCGAGAGGAGATATGGTTATTTGTAAAATTTTGTTATACTTAACTACTTTATATTCTTTTATTTAATATTATATAGTTATCTAACAATAATATGATTTTCATCAACCGGTATAATTTTAACTTATCTGTAGATAACCTAATATCATAAAAGCGAAAGTTTTGTGAGTAAATCACTTTTCTAGGGGTATGTTTTCGTTTCGGGCATTGTTTATGTGCCAACCAACTTGTTAACCAGGATCCAACCAACTTGCTGGGCACTTGCGGTTATCAAACAGAATCCATTTTTTATCGCTAGTAACAATGCGGTTCAAAATTTCTATATTTGTGTGTCTGTTGAGCAGTGCAAGGTATTTCTCGACGGGTACTTCGCGCTGGCGATCATAGAATTCGTGGGGCAACCATTTGTCGAAGATTTTTTACCTTACCAATGTGGATTGTCCAATTTTTTTTAATTGTGCCCATTACAAAAACATTTCGAGGAATAAAGTCTGTGATCGTTTTTCTGTATATAAACTAAAAAAATACCCATTAGTTACTTATATTTTTAAACAAATATGTTTAACCTTAGTTTGACCTTCAATGACTTCATCACTGGAAAGCATTACTATCTTTACTTCATTCCGTATAGGGATTTGAGATAAGTATTTCTTATGACATTTAAGTAACACCATGTTGAATTTTTACAAAGCTCTTTTTTTTAATTTTTTTTATGTATTCAATGCTGCCCGCCGATAATGACGTCATAGATCCGAAAACTTAAAAAAAACTAGCTAAAGAATTTCAAAAATATTTCATTTACATTCTTAAAATTCCCTATTTCAACGAAAATTTTTTTTTGGACAATGCCCATTTGACGCAAAATGACCAATATTGTTGTATAGCAGCAGCTTTCGACGTTACCGTTAACGTCGAAAGCTGCTGCTAATTCAGCTGTAGATTGTGTATCATTAGCTTTTAGTTCATCATTGTCGAAATTTCCAGAACTAAAGCGAGCAAATCAATAACAGTGGTGCGTTGTAGTAATAGATTCGTAAACGTCGTTGATGTTGCGTGCCGCTTGTGCCGCGTTCCTTCCACAATTACACGAATTTTTAACGTAACCATGATGACGAAAAAGATTGAAATGCGATGAAAATGACACATTAATAAATAAACAAATTACTACTTTTGGAAAAAGAATTCTTGAATCTTGAATTGAAGAAATCTAGAATTCTATGTTATTGAAATAAAATTTAAAATTTGAATTCTTAGCCAAACAAAAATTATTTTGATTTGAAAAGGCCAGTACTTAATATTATTTTTATCTGTATAGATATCATTTTACCATATAGATTTATTAGATACTTCAATTAAAATAGGGATTATAGTATCTTCTTTAGTCAATAATTGATATTATGTATCGGTTATTAGTAAAATATACCGTACCTACCTAGTAGGCAAATAAAATAATACATTTTATTGTGTATGTAATTTTACAAAATTCTTGTTTAAGCAAGGTTATAATAGGTAGGTATAGGGCTGCCATCTATAAAACCTGCCTCCTAGGACCGGAAGCGTAATTTCCCCGGATTTTGAAGCTTTCACCCCGGACATTTCAATACTTTATTCATTAACTTACATATTGATTAAAACTTTGGGGGCACGGGCAAATTTTAGTCCGGGTTTTGCACGGACTACGACTTAAACCCCACCCGGACGCTCCCCGGACGGCTTTCAAACTAGGACAAATCCGGGGAAACCCGGACGGATGGCAGCCCTAGGTAGGTACCATAATTTTCATTAGTGTCCTACCGAAAGTTTAGTTTCGGTTTCGGTTTCGGCCGAGTTTCGGCTAAAATTCAAGTTTCGGTGGAAACCGAAACTGATTTCGGAAGTTATCGTGCACGCTCGCCTAACTTCGTTTCTCACGGCAATACATTCGCGGACGGCGCGGCGGCCCTGCAGGATTAGGTACTCCCGACACGATCGACAATCGATTCCGTTCGATCTCAACAGCTTATGGTATTTTATTTGGCGGATTATATTTAAACTAACCAGGGTAAAGAAAATCGTTGGATCGTAACTTTTTGTACTCCTGACCATATCAATCGACCGAAAATCAAAATAAATAAAAGTGCATTTATTCGGACGCGGCTAGATCGAATCTGAATTAAAATCGAATCAGTTTAGAGAGTAAGGCCCCTGTTCGGGAATTGACGTTCGGATAACTAACACCTAACAACTAACAGTAGCAATAAAAGTTACAAACATTGTGCTATAAGAACTTAACTTAAAAAAATAATAAAAGTGTTATAATTTTTTTTATAGTACATTAAATTAATGATTTCAACAAACTTAATAATAGTTACTGCGGAAAAAGTCTTCGCAATATAGTATGTATGAACTTGTCATAAAATCTCTTGGACTATACCAATTGTATCTGGCTGATTTTGGTATCATTAAATTTTTTTTATTTTACAGAAGACAATTCCAAATTCAAATTAGGTAAATGTGAGATTTTTATTTGTTTTTATTATTGTTAAAATGAGTGATTCTAATGAAGAAATTCGATAAATTTTGAAATTTTATTACAAAAAAGGTAAAAATGCAACACAAGCCACGAAAAAACTTTGTAATGTACCTAATGCAGTATCTGTGAGAGTGGCCTTAATTTGGTTTAAGCGTTTTCAATCCGTAAATTTGAATATCAAAGATCGTCGCTCTGGTCGTCCTGTTACGAACAAAACTGATGCCATTTTTGAAGAAGTAGAGCAAGATCGGCATATTGGTAGTTACGATGTAGCTGAAGAACGGGGGTTGACCACAAAACGGTTTTGGCGCATTTGAAAACAGCTAGGTACACAAAAAAGATCGAAACTTGGGTGCCTCATGAGCTCATTGAAAAAAAAACCTAATAAACCGTGTACTTTTTTGTGATTCTTTATTACGACGTAATGAAACCGAACCATTTTTGAAGAACTGGTGATGAAAAGTGGATCACGTACGACAAGAACGTGCGAAAAAGATCGTGGTCAAAGGCCGGTCAAGCTTCAGAGATGCTGTGTGTGTGGTGGGATTGGAAGGGCATTATTCATTATGAGCTGTTACCGCCTATATCTACTGCGAACAACTGATGAGATTATAGCAAGAAGTTGAGAGAAAGCGGCCGGAATTAATCAACAGAAGGGGTGTGGTCTTTCACCATGATAAATTAATGCATCCGCCTTATAGTCCTGACCTTGCACCTTCAGATTTCCACCTGTTTCAGTCGCTGCAGAATTCCTTAGGCAGTGTCAGGTTGACATCACAAGAGGACTGCCAAAACCACTTGTCGCAGTTTTTTCATCAGAAGCCCCAAAATTTTTATAGCAATGGGATCATGTCCCTACCAACAAGATGGCAAAAAGTTATCGAACAAAATGGCACCTATATAGGTACTTTAGTCAATTGTAAATAAACTTTATAAAAAAACCTTTTGAATTTTTATATAAAATGCGAAGATACTTTTTCGCCAACCTAATAAAATGTGTTCCATTTCCATTTCATGTCCTAATTAATGCAGAATAATAGGTAAAATTTTCCAAATGTCAATATTTAAAGGAATTTTAACTTGACCACGTGAGTTTCGGTTTCGGTTTCGGCCGAAACAGACGTCACGGCCGAACATTCGTTTTCGGTTTCGGTTTCGGCCGGAAAACCAGTTTCGGTCGGACTCTAATTTTAATATAATATTTTGCTGATAATAGTAGGTATATTGTCGAAAATTCTACCCGATAGTTACTAAATACACCACCAACGTAGTAAAACAAAAAACAACAAAAATAGATAAGCGTATAATGGAGAATGGAGAATGTTTACAAAATTTTATTTGTAACTCTTCCTTAACTCTGCTGAAAATAAAAAATATGTGCAAAACATATTAATATGTATCATATTTTTATTTACGCCGTGTAGTTTTCGAGATTTTAATTCCAAGCGTAATAAAGGCTATTACTATCCCCTGAATATATTTGGGCTTATGTCCAGTAGTGGACGTCGTAACTGAGATGATGATGATGATGAAGGTAAACGTTTAAAATTAAAAATACAATCATAAATGGCGACTACGGAATCCTAATCTATGCGTGGCCTGACACGCACTTGGCTGTTTTTGTTTTAAACAAAACTATTTGCAGTCCAACTCACTTGGACCCTACTTCCATGATTTAAGTGTCACAACAGAACGAACATCAAATGTTTGACTCATAGATTAATAATTGGTCGCTTGGCGCTGAGACCAATTAATAATCTAAGGTTTGACTCACAGAACAGATAAAGAGGTTAGAATGGAAATAGTTTCAAATTTGTATCAGAACGCGTGTCGCCGCTCTTAATTCCACTACATGGAAGTAACCCAATACGTACGAGCGTTACGCACACAAATAAACCTCACGCACTTAGATCGCTAATTTGTAATTGGTTGTCACACTAACGTAAACAATGCATTAGATGTACACTTACACACGCGCACTTTTCTCATACACGCTAGGGCGACCGAAGGTCGATAATTGATATCGATAAAATAATTGTCACATTTTTTGAAATAGTTCGGTTAAATTTTTGAGGGGTGACAGGGTACCGTACGACTAATGTATTGTTCTTAGGGCCGATTTTTCAATACTCAGATAAATCGTCAAATAGTAGCCTGACAAATAAAATTATTTGCCTAGTTGTCAAGCCAATAAATATTTTCGATTTTTAAATCGTCTTATAGCTACAAAATAGCTATTAGTGGTATTTAACCAGACAACTTCACACTATTTGTGTGCAAGTAAGATGCACAGTTATTGCATTCAATATGTTAAAAAAGAACAGCAACATGTTCGGTAGGTATAACTTTTTCAGTTGTCACTTGTCAGTTGTCAATATTGTCTTTCGAAAATTCAAGCTTACAAATAATTATTATGTATTTTTGTTGTGTAACATAGATGTAAATAATAAGGGTTTTATAATTTTATAAAACCATGTTCCATTTGGAACAAAAAAGGATGCGAGGACGTTCTGCAACTTTACCAACTCCGAACTTGTTAGTTGTAATAGAACTCGTGACAAAATATCAAACTACAAAATAGTAATTTTCTTGTATAGAATTTTATTGCCAAAGGTATTTATTATTTTATTATCTAACATATTGCTAATCAAAACCGCTTAATTTTCAAAGGAGAAAAATAAAATTGAACCGAAACTATTATATAGGTTTCTTCGTTGCAAACAAAATATAGGTATATGCAAAAATAAATTCATGTATTAATGCATGAATTAGGTTGGGACATTGCTTGAAATTTAAAGATTAATATCTTTTTGGTTTGCCATTTTATACCGGAAATTACTGATACATCTAATCATAAATTTTTTGCAGATTCAGAGTTGATGGACAGCTGATAAAACTACAATAGCAAAGATGGCATTATTTTCTAGAAAAGGAGCATAAAAGATGTTATGTCTTGAGAATTATGATATGAGGAAAGAACAAAATATATATAAATAGAGCAAAATGCAGCAAACAATTACTGTGTTACTGACAATATCATCTTATCTATACATATAATAAATCTGTAGAGGAGTCGTGTCTGTACATTGAAGATATTTGAGAAAAAATAATATAGGGGACCTTTATTTACGCATTAGTACCCAAAACTATGATTTTTGAAATTTTTGTCTGTTTGTCTGTCTGTCTGTTTGTCTGTTTGTCTGTGGGTTTGTGCACGCTAATCTCAGAAACGGCTTATCCAATTAAGATGTACTTTTCAGTAATATATTGCGGCAAGTTTCATTTAACATTTAGTGTTTGTTTTATGTAAATCGGTTCATAAATAAAAAAGTTATGACTATTTAAAAAGATCATGTCGTACTTGCTGGACGTTTGTAGGAATTGCGCCGGGCCCAGGAGCCGCGCGCCGCTTCAAATTTTATTCGCAGCAAACGCATCGCGGCTGCGGGGGCCGGCGGGGGTGACTTTATATTTGTTAGTTGTTATATAAGCTAGGGACAATATAATTTGTTAGTTGTTATATAAGCTAGGGACAATAATAAAGACAAAGTTTTTTTTTTGAGTTTCTTTATTACGAAAGTTATTTGTTTAAAATCAGTTAGTACTTTTACTGTAAAGTCCTCTGTGACAAGTAGGTACTGTATGTACATATTTATTAGTTAGAAATGTAATATAAATAAATAAATAAAAACCGGCCAAGTGCGAGTTGGCCTTGCGCACCGAGAGCTCCATACAAACCTGATTGACATATTGAGACCTGAGTATTTGATATAAGTTTCAATTAAATACATTCATGACAAAACGGTACTAAGTTTTAAAAAATCTAAATATTTTTATTATCTATATAATGTGACTAAAAACGTAATATGGTTTTAGACGTTGCTTGGTTTCAAATTTTATGATTTTAAGTTCACGGGAAGTACCCTTTAGGTTTTGATTCCCTTGCGAGTGTCTAAAATGACGAAATTTAGCGACATAAGCGACTGTAGCTTTTGATTGCATTGGCTAAAAAGTCTAATTTTTTCACTACTTCAAGGAACAGTAGATCCTGAGTATTTTATATAATTTTCATCTTAATTATACCTTTACGCGTTTCTGAGTAAAAGGGCCTTGACAGACAGACGGACATGGAAGTGTGTAATATGTGTGTGGATATTATGTATTTCGTTTTTTCCTTTTGAGGTACGGAACTTTAAAAACAGTTCTAAGATTTTTTTT
The DNA here is from genome assembly GCA_905187575.2 of Celastrina argiolus. NCBI lineage: Eukaryota > Metazoa > Arthropoda > Insecta > Lepidoptera > Lycaenidae > Celastrina > Celastrina argiolus. Next base: position 9,330,658 of record LR994599.1, on the reverse strand, counting down.
AAATATATTGCTCTTTTTCTTTGTTTTTTCTATTTAATAAGTTAGACGTTAAAACATCTTGATAGTTACTAAACTGTGTTACAGGGGAAAACTGTTAATTCTACCTTTTGTTAAATTCTAACCATTTACGGCCTGCCCTGGATATGTGTTAACAGTGTGATTAATATAGGTTTTTTTTTGCCAAATATTATAATATATAATATATAATATAAATGATAAAATATTCTCTTATAAAAATCTATCTTACAAGAGATAGCGAGATGCAGAACCATAATAGCGACATCTATACGCCAACTGCAATTATAACAAAGTTGAGTACCTACATTTATAAAATACGTTATCCGAGAATCGATTTTCGTATTATTAATTAAGAAAATCGAAATTCGGTCCTCAGCGTGTTATTAGCAACTAGCTGTGCCCGCGACTTCGTTTGTGGTGTTTGATTGACTTAACCGAAAACCCGAAATGTGAATTGTTTGTTTGTTTAAACGCGCTAATCTCAGGAACTATTGGTCCGATTTGAAAAAATATTTTTGTTGGATAGTCCATTTATAGAGGAAGGCTTTAGGCTATAATATAACATTACGCTGCGACCAATACCAGTCGGGCGTCGTCGTCGCCCGACGCCGCGACGCGATGCCGACGCTGCGACGCGATGCCAACGCCGCGACGCGACACCAACATCCGACGCCGACGCCCGACGCCGCGACGCCGACGCCCGACGACGCGACACCGACGCCGCGACACGCAACGTCGAGACGCCGACGCCCGACGTCGAGACGCAGACGCCCGACGTCGCGACGCCGACGCCCGACGCCCAATATCCGCGAACAAACATATATACGGTTGAATTGAGAAACCTCCTCCTTTTTTGAAAGTCGGTTAAAATACTGTTTCTATTGCATCGCGTCGCTGTGTACTGTGTAAGTAGATAAGCGATCGCCCCGCGCGTCCCGCACACCCCGCAGTCTACACGCGTCGAAATTCGTTCGACTAACTTCAAATTTATCGTCACTACTCGGCTCCTATGTGTCTCAGCGTTATAATTTATAACCTATAACCTGCTCAGGAGTATGGACTACAATCGTACTAAGTTTGGTTAATATCCCTTCAGTCGTTTTTGTTCCATGCGTGCACATACAGACAGACAGACAGACAAAAATTTTATTGATTGCATTTTTGGTATACTGATACGATCGATTGGTCGATCTCCAATCACCCTCCAATAATAATTTTGAAAAAATATTCAATGTACAGAATTGACCTCTCTAGAGTTTTATTATAAGTATAGATATAGATATAGATGTATAATATGTTTCATTCTATAATATTATAGTTCTAATTCCGTCCGTTCAAATTCATACAGCCTACTACTACTGTATATTTTTATAGTCTTCTTTGTCCAAATTATGTATTCTATAACTATATTAAATAGAATTTTGATTAACATAATGTGTTTACAGTTAAACTAAAAAAGTTATGTCAATACCTATAAGTTAGATTTATGTTTTATCGATATTTATATTTCTTAGTTTTTATGTTAGGTACAACTTAGGTTTGTTTGTTTGCGTAGGTTATTATTAAATAAAAAAACCGGGCAAGTGCGAGTCGGACTTGCGCACTGAGAAGACTGCAGTATTTTGCGGCGCGCTGTCTTAATACCATTGTCTCCACACCAGCGCAGCGTCGGCGTGGAATCGATCATCGTCTGCAGTCGCTGCGGCGCAAAATCCATACAAATCTTAGTAGTTAGTACAGAGATGTTCGTCGTGTATGTGAGCGTACTATCAAGTAGTCCCGTTCGCAATATAGTAATTATACACGGTCATTTGTCAAGCTGGTAGTAGGAATTGTCAGCATACTATAAAATAGATTCTTAAATACCTAAACGACAGTTTTTATAACCAAAAAATATATTTAAAACAGATTTATTATAACACTGCCCCAAATCACTTTTCCACGCGTACGAAGTCGCGGGCACAGCTAGTTTGTAATAAAAATGTGAAACTTTATAATATTATGTTTTTTGTTTCTCCTTAATGTTTAAAGAGTAACATTTCAATAGTTTAGCGCACATAGTTTATGGCTGTGATTTCTTTATTCAATAACTAGCTGTGCCCGCGACTTCGTACGCGTGGAAAAGTGATTTAGGGCAGCAGTTCAAATACATTTTTAGTTTATGAACACTGTCGTTTGGATATTTAAAATCACTAATTTATAGTAATGCTTCATTATTTAATAATAATAATAATAATAATATCAATGGACGCTTTTACACCACGTCAATCTGGCCCTGTACTAAGTATCCGAAGAACTTGTGTTACAGGTACCAGACAACGGAAATATATTTAATACTTTTATACTATACACATATTTAAGATTTTTATTATATTATACACAAATTTAATACACATCCATGACCCAGGAACATTGAAAACTTTTTGTTCCCTCGGCGGGATTCGAACCCGCGACCTCTCGTTCTAGCACCAACGCGCTCAACCACTGCGCTACGGAGGTCGTCGATATATATTTATTTTTAATAATAATAGTTTACTGTCAAATAATGGCCGTTTTTGTCGTGAATGTTTTGAGGAATTTTTTCTACGATTAATGCTAAAAATTCCTACTACCAGCTCAGAAAATGACCGTGTATTATAAGCCGACTTCAAAAAAAGGAGGAGGTTCTCAATTCGTCTGTATGTATAATATTTTTTTTTCTATTATGCGAACGGGACTACTTGATAGTACGCTCATATGTACGCGACGAAGATCTCTGTACTGAGATTTATATGGACTTTACACACACAGATAGACAGACAGACAGACATTTTTTTCAAAAATGTTATTTTTAGGTTCTGTGGGTTTTATAGACCTCCTTTTTTTAATTTTCACTTAAATATTCTTAATGTACAGACATGACCCCTCTACAGATTTATTATATGTATAGATAATCAATTCTATAAATAAGAAATCCTATTAATTAAATATTAAAGAGTTACATTATATGTTGTTTTATATTTGTTACTTGTTAGTAATAGCTTATTCAATGTCAATACTTGAGCACCAATGCACTCAACCACTACGCTGCCTCCATAGTACAATAGTCGACTGCATTGTTGTTGGTGCTCAACCGAGAGGTTGCACATTCAAATCCCACCGAGAGAAAAAAAAATTCCAATGTTCCTGGGTCATTGATGTGTATTAAATGTGTGTATAATCTAATAAAAATAATTTGTGTATCGTATAAAAAGTATTAAATATATTTCCGTTATCGTTCGTAAAGTTCTTTGTATGCTTAGCACAGGGCCAGATTGAAGTGGTGTTCACAACGTCCATAGATATTATTAGTATAATGTGATTTGTAAGAAACTAGCTTGTCAGTGACTCAAAATATTCCTTGTGCTAGTTACAATCATCACTACTACTATTAGGCATAAGGTACTGTTGAAAAATTAAACCGGCTTCAAAAAAAATAACTAAAAAGCGATAAATAAACTAATGTATCTACTTAATGCATAATATATACCTACAATTATTTAAATATTTACAACTCAATACCTAATACTTTAACAAATTCATCTTTAACTATTTAAATATTTACAGTTATCACTTATATTTGGAGTCGGTGCCAGCCTGCAGCCTAGGTAACATAGTCTGTTGTGTTGTTTGACGCGCGCGGCTGGCAAGCGCGTTGAAATAGATTATTTCAGCGCGCTCAAATTCGTATTTTTAGTTTTGCTTTGAATTTTAGTGTCGGTCAGTATTCTTAATTACATTTATTTGTTTGGCTGGCACCGACTTCAAAAATAAGTGATAACTGTAAATATTTAAATAGTTAAAGATGACTTTGTTAAAGTATTAGGTATTGAGTTGTAAATATTTAAATAATTGTAGGTATATATTATGCACTAGCTGTGCCCGCGACTCCGTACGCGTGGAAAAGTAATTTAGGGCAGTGTTATAATAAATCTGTTTTAAAAATATTTTTAGTTATAAAACTGTCGTCGAGGTATTTAAAAAACTACTTTATGTTGACAATTCCTACTACCAGCTTGACAAACGACCGTGTATAATTACTATAATGCGAACGGGACTACTTGATAGTACGCTCACATACACGACGAACATCTAGTACTAAGATTTGTATGGATTTTGCGCCGCAGCGACTGCAGACGATGATCGTTTCCACGCCGACGCTGTTGGTGTGGCGACAATGATATTAAGACAGCGCGCCGCAAAATTTTGGGGTATTTTAGCCTTTAGGTGCGTAAGTCCGACTCGCACTTGCCCGGTTTTTTATTTATTAATAACCAAACATGTAGGTACTGATTATAAATCACTTCACTGTTAAAGTACTGATTTTATACAGAAAAGTAGCAAAATATAGAAAGTACCAAAAGAAAGAAAACAAACCTAAGTTGTACCTAACATAAAAACCATTCGGTCCATAATAAAAACTAAGAAATAAAAATATCAAGAAAAACATAAATCTAACTTATATTGACAAAACTTTTTTAGTTTAACTGTAAACACAATACTTATGTTAATCAAAATTCTATGTATTATGCAGTTATCGAATACATAATTTGGACAAAGAAGACTATAAAATGTACATATAATAAATAATATTATACATTGCTAATGATGCACACTGAGTTTAACTCTCGGATAGCGTATTCTACTCAACTCAACTTTGCTATAATTGTATTAAAAGTACGGCATTTGGCGTATAGATGTCGCTATTATAGTCTGCTCTGCATCGCGCTATCGCTTGTAAGATAGATTTGTATATGAGAATACTCTATCAATATTATGATATTTGGCAAAAAAACCCATAATAATCCGTTAACACATATCCAGGACAGGCCGCAAAAGGCTAGAATTTCAAAAGGTATCTCGATTGGAATCGAGTTGTATCAACAGTTTTCCCCTGTAACACAGTTTAGTAACTATCAAGATGTTTTTTAACGTATGTATATTATGTTATAAAATAGAAAAAACAAAATAAAGAGCAATATATTTATGAAAATCTTAAAACTGTTTTTAAAATTCCGTACCTCAAAAGGAAAAAACTAAACACATATTATAAGATCATTTCCATGTCCGTCTGTCTGTCAAGACCCTTTTACTCAGAAACTCAAGATGAAAATTATGTAAAATACTCAGGATACCTACTGTTCCTTAAAGCAGTGAAAAAATCAGACCTCTTAGCCAATGCAACCAAAAGCAGTTGCTTAGGTATGTCGCTAAATTTCGTCATTTTCGACACTCGTAAGGGAATCAAAACCTAAAGGGTACTTCCCGTGAACTCAAAATCATAAAATTTGAAACCAAGCAACGTCTAAAACCATACGTTTTTAGTAACATTATATAGATAGTAAAAATATTTTGATTTTTTTAAACTTAGTACCGTTTGTCATGAATGTGTATAATTGAAACTTATAACAAATACTTAGGTCTCTAATATATTCAAGCTGTAACCAAATCAAAATTCTATGTCAATCAGGTTTGTATGGAGCTCTCGGTGCGCAAGTCCAACTCGCACTTGGCCGGTTTTTATTTATTTACTAATTACTAACCTACGCTTACAAATATGTATACAGTACCTACCTACTTATCACAAAGGACTTTACAGTAAAAGTACTAACTGATTTTATACAAATAACTTTCATAATAAACTCAAGAAAAAATATCTTAGACTGTCCCTACCTAGCAAGCCTAAAACTAACAAATAAAAGTCACCCCCGCGGCCCCGGTGCGTTTGCTGCGAATACAATTTGAAGCGGCGCGGCGGCGCGCGGCTACCGGGCCCGCCGCGCGCTTCCTACAAACGTCCAGCAAAAACGACATGATCTTTTAAAATTGTCATAACTTTTTTATTTATGAACCGATTTACATAAAACAAACACTAAATGTTAAGTGAAGCTTGCCGCAATATATTAGTGAAAAGTACATATTAATCGGATAAGCCGTTTCTGAGATTAGCGTGCACAAACCCACAGACAAACAGACAAACAGACAAACAGACAAACAGACAAACAGACAAAAATTTCAAAAATCATAGTTTTGGGTACTATTGCGTAAATAAAGGTCCCCTATCATATTTTTTTTCAAATATCTTCAATGTACAGACACGACTCCTCTACAGATTTATTATATGTATAGATTAAGTAGATACATTAGTTTATTTATCGCTTTTTAGTTATTTTTTTTGAAGCCGGTTTAATTTTTTTTTTAAAAGTCATTTTATTTCTCGATTTTTAGTTGTGTTGATGCGTTTAAATAGATGCTAGTTCATTTACTTAAGGGTTTCAGTTTATTTAATATATAAGTAGTCACTAATTACAACGTCCGTTTGTCGAATTGGTCATATTTTTAGGAAGCTATAATTGTTATTAATAGGTACTTAGTTGAAAGAGTTTGATAATATAATACTTATTAGGTATTTATATTTTTTATTATCATGGGTAGACCCAACGACATTGACAAAGTTATAATATGCAATAACACACAGCCAAACCTGCTGCAGTTTCAATTCGTCAATGTCGTCCATACTGCATAGGAAACAGATCACGAATGAGAAAAATGAGAGTGTGGATAAATTGCTTGTTCTCGCGAGAAGGGCCGGCGAGACTTCTCGGCGAGATTTCTCGCCGTGAGTCTGGATGGTATATTACAAGTATCACGTTAGCCCTACATACATTCGATCAACCAATTGCAGTACTGCTCCCAACTCCTAACCGTTAAGGAGTACTGTAGCTTCATCATCAGCACAGCAGCATCAGATGTTGATTCAAGCATACCTCACAAGCAACATGTTAGCCCTACATACCTACTACTAAATAGTTTCCATCGACCAATTGCAGTACTGCCTTCCAGCTCCTAATCCTAACCGTTAAGGAGTACTGTAGCTTCATCATCAGCACAGCAGCATCAGATGTTGATTCAAGCATACCTCACAAGCAACATGTTAGCTCTACATACTACTAAATAGTTTCCATCGACCAATTGCAGTACTGCCTTCCAACTCCTGATTCTAACCGTTAAGGAGCACTGTAGCTTCATCATCAGCACAGCAGCATCAGATGTTGATTCAAGCATACCTCACAAGCAACATGTTAGCCCTACATACTACTAAATAGTTTCCATCGTCCAATTGCAGTACTGCCTTCCAACTGCTAATCCTAACCGTTAAGGAGTACTTTAGCTTCATCATCAGCACAGCAGCATCAGATGTTGACACCCGGAAGCATATATCTGAGTAAGACATGATTACGTAACAAAAACACCATACGAGCATACAATTTTCGGTGGTTGCCCTCGATTTCTCCTGGATCCCATCATCAGATCCTGACCTGGTGAAAATGGGACCACCTCAGAAGTGAACTCTATACAACAAAAAAAAAATTTTTGAAATCCGTCTATAATTGACGAAAATATCGGTGAACATACATAAAAAAAAAAAAAAAAAAAATATTATACATACAGACGAATTGAGAACCTCCTCCTTTTTTTGAAGTCGGTTAAAAATACAAGCTGGTCGGGGTTTTCTACCAGACAGATGTAAATAATTGAGGAATTCAGGTACCTCCTCGATTGCTAAGTCGTCCATTGCTTCAAAAACATCAATTTTATTAGATTCTGATACCCAAAGAAATTGACGAAACTGTTAAATATAAATGCAGACACGAACTTATCGGGGAAATAAAGCCTTATCAGGCTCTTCAAGCAGCAGATAATTTTATTCCTTTAATAGGTGTCTTATTAGACAGTTAACAACTATCTGAGTATTGAAAAACTCAAAATATTGCTATTCGTCGAATAAACGCTATCTGGTTGTTTATCTGAGGATGGAAAAATCGGTCCTTAATAATCTATTTATTTATTTACTAGGCAAAAAAAACATACATTAATCACAGATATAACAATATAATTATAATAATGTCCGTATGAAATTATCTTTTATTTCTTAATAGAAAGCTAAATTAAATAAACAATAATATGACGGTAATTATCAATAAAGATAGTTGCTTAAATTATAATATCATTTTCTTAGATCGACATTGTTTACATCTTGGTACAACACTATCGATACGCACGAAGTACCTAGAATTGAAGCTGTCATTCCGCGAGCGAACAATCGCTGCGAATGCAATACATTGCTCACTCGCAAAGACATTACACAAAATGGTACCCACGTATTGCAGCAATGGATAATTTTGCGCCTAAATACGAATGTATCGTTTTCGATCACGAACTACATAATGCTATAGAAATAATTACTAATATCACATAAAATTTAAAGTTTTTGGACTTACCGGTGGAAAGAAATTCCTTCTCGGGCTACACTACACACTTGGCTTCTTTTCCGACACGTTAAAACAGCGCAACACGGCATTTTTAACGATTTTTTATGGAGCTCCGTACGCTGTCACAGTAAGATTGTGACTGTTGACCGATAAAACGTGTTTCGTTTCGGCTGACATATGATCATTTGATCATATGTACGGCGCGTCTGCCCCGCCTACAATGCCATTCTAATCTCTTTTACTCTTCTGTGGTTTGACTGGTAGAAGAAGATAGTACAAAATATGAAAACAATAAGAAGTTTTTATTATTATCCTCGTTTCTTTTACAAAAACGCTGTTTAAATCCTCCCCGAACTTCCACACTTATTATTTACATGGTATTAACACACAACTAATAAGTAAGAAGTGTGCGTCATGATTGCTCTGTCAAGTTATCGAATTAATAAAAAAGTTCGCCAAAAAAATTTACGAAATTTGTCAAAATCCAAGGGTACAAACGAAATATTTGTCAGAGACCAGAGTAGAAACAAAGAAGTTACAAGCATTATAAGTTGGACGGGTGAAAGTAACTTGCACTATTGCACGGCGATATCAGGAATTACGTGGGTTAGAGATCTAATTTTACTTTTTTCATATGCCAAAAATGGTCCAGCTCCAGCCGTATCTCGAGTTTTAGCAAAACATAGGAACAGCAATCCTTTTTGTAAGTATATTATGATGGCTTTGTTGTTCTTTGAAGTACAACAACATAGTTATTACTTAATTAGTACCTACCTACTACTTATTTTAATTATTGCAAAACGAATGTACATATAATATTTTATTAGCATAATTAATTGAAGCAACCCTAAAATTGATAAGCTCTTATCAGAAACTAGCTGACCCTTGCCCACTTCGTTGAGCATAAAAAGAGTTTATGATAAAATTCAACAAAAAAAAAACAACGCGGAACCCGAAACCCGCAACGCGGAACCAGGAACGCGGAACCCGGAACGCCGAACCCGCAACGCGGGAACCCGGAACCCCCAACGCGGGAACCCGGAACCCGCAACGCGGGAACCCGGAACCCGCAACGCGGGAACCCGGAACCCGCAACGCGGGAACCCGGAATCCGCAACGCGGGAACCCGGAACCCGCAACGCGGGAACCCGGAACCCGCAACGCGGGAACCCGGAACCCGCAACGCGGGAACCCGGAACCCGCAACGCGGGAACCCGGAACCCGCAACGCGGGAACCCGGAACCCGCAACGCGGGAACCCGGAACCCGCAACGCGGGAACCCGGAACCCGCAACGCGGGAACCCGGAACCCGCAACGCGGAACCCGGAACGATGGAACCCGGAACCCGCAACGCGGGAACCCGGAACCCGCAACGCGGGAACCCGGAACCCGCAACGCGGGAACCCGGAACGCCGAACCCGCAACGCGGGAACCCGGAACATATAGATGTATAGATTACTCCTACTAACATAAGCTAACGCCCGGTGAATGCTCCCGTCACAGTCGGTCCAGCCGATTCGGTGATCATTAGTTAGATGACGATGATGATGATGATGATGATGAAAAGTAGCCTAAATTAATCCTTGTAACTTTAGCTATCTACCAGTGAAAGTCTTGTTAAAATCGGTCCAGCCGTTCCAGAGATTAGCCGGAGCAAAGAGACACGGTGACAGACAGACATTTTTTTAAATTGCATTTTCGTTTTCAGTACCTAGATATCGTTGCCAATGACAAAAAAAAGAAGAAAATATCGTTTAAAATGTCATATGCATATTTTAGAAAAACGTTGCTACAAAGTGACACTTCAATACGCATACATTAATAGATTTCTGAACGCATAGTTGTTACATCATTTGACAACAAATGTTTGACATTTGATGAACAAAATATGAGCATTTATTTATATGATTAATTATTCATTACACATCAAGTTTTCACTATTTTTAATATGAATTCTGCTATTCGGGAAGGAGACAAATCCAACGAATCAAAAACCATGAAAATTGGTTCAGCCGTTCTCGAGTTATAAGTGTTGTAACAAACACGACTTTCTTTTATATATATAGACTAGCTGTGCCCGCGACTCCGTACGCGTGGAAAAGTAATTTAGGGCAGTGTTATAATAAATCTGTTTTAAAAATATTTTTAGTTATAAAACTGTCGTCGAGGTATTTAAAAAACTACTTTATGTTGACAATTCCTACTACCAGCTTGACAAACGACCGTGTATAATTACTATAATGCGAACGGGACTACTTGATAGTACGCTCACATACACGACGAACATCTAGTACTAAGATTTGTATGGATTTTGCGCCGCAGCGACTGCAGACGATGATCGTTTCCACGCCGACGCTGTTGGTGTGGCGACAATGATATTAAGACAGCGCGCCGCAAAATTTTGGGGTATTTTAGCCTTTAGGTGCGTAAGTCCGACTCGCACTTGCCCGGTTTTTTATTTATTAATAACCAAACATGTAGGTACTGATTATAAATCACTTCACTGTTAAAGTACTGATTTTATACAGAAAAGTAGCAAAATATAGAAAGTACCAAAAGAAAGAAAACAAACCTAAGTTGTACCTAACATAAAAACCATTCGGTCCATAATAAAAACTAAGAAATAAAAATATCAAGAAAAACATAAATCTAACTTATATTGACAAAACTTTTTTAGTTTAACTGTAAACACAATACTTATGTTAATCAAAATTCTATGTATTATGCAGTTATCGAATACATAATTTGGACAAAGAAGACTATAAAATGTACATATAATAAATAATATTATACATTGCTAATGATGCACACTGAGTTTAACTCTCGGATAGCGTATTCTACTCAACTCAACTTTGCTATAATTGTATTAAAAGTACGGCATTTGGCGTATAGATGTCGCTATTATAGTCTGCTCTGCATCGCGCTATCGCTTGTAAGATAGATTTGTATATGAGAATACTCTATCAATATTATGATATTTGGCAAAAAAACCCATAATAATCCGTTAACACATATCCAGGACAGGCCGCAAAAGGCTAGAATTTCAAAAGGTATCTCGATTGGAATCGAGTTGTATCAACAGTTTTCCCCTGTAACACAGTTTAGTAACTATCAAGATGTTTTTTAACGTATGTATATTATGTTATAAAATAGAAAAAACAAAATAAAGAGCAATATATTTATGAAAATCTTAAAACTGTTTTTAAAATTCCGTACCTCAAAAGGAAAAAACTAAACACATATTATAAGATCATTTCCATGTCCGTCTGTCTGTCAAGACCCTTTTACTCAGAAACTCAAGATGAAAATTATGTAAAATACTCAGGATACCTACTGTTCCTTAAAGCAGTGAAAAAATCAGACCTCTTAGCCAATGCAACCAAAAGCAGTTGCTTAGGTATGTCGCTAAATTTCGTCATTTTCGACACTCGTAAGGGAATCAAAACCTAAAGGGTACTTCCCGTGAACTCAAAATCATAAAATTTGAAACCAAGCAACGTCTAAAACCATACGTTTTTAGTAACATTATATAGATAGTAAAAATATTTTGATTTTTTTAAACTTAGTACCGTTTGTCATGAATGTGTATAATTGAAACTTATAACAAATACTTAGGTCTCTAATATATTCAAGCTGTAACCAAATCAAAATTCTATGTCAATCAGGTTTGTATGGAGCTCTCGGTGCGCAAGTCCAACTCGCACTTGGCCGGTTTTTATTTATTTACTAATTACTAACCTACGCTTACAAATATGTATACAGTACCTACCTACTTATCACAAAGGACTTTACAGTAAAAGTACTAACTGATTTTATACAAATAACTTTCATAATAAACTCAAGAAAAAATATCTTAGACTGTCCCTACCTAGCAAGCCTAAAACTAACAAATAAAAGTCACCCCCGCGGCCCCGGTGCGTTTGCTGCGAATACAATTTGAAGCGGCGCGGCGGCGCGCGGCTACCGGGCCCGCCGCGCGCTTCCTACAAACGTCCAGCAAAAACGACATGATCTTTTAAAATTGTCATAACTTTTTTATTTATGAACCGATTTACATAAAACAAACACTAAATGTTAAGTGAAGCTTGCCGCAATATATTAGTGAAAAGTACATATTAATCGGATAAGCCGTTTCTGAGATTAGCGTGCACAAACCCACAGACAAACAGACAAACAGACAAACAGACAAACAGACAAAAATTTCAAAAATCATAGTTTTGGGTACTATTGCGTAAATAAAGGTCCCCTATCATATTTTTTTTCAAATATCTTCAATGTACAGACACGACTCCTCTACAGATTTATTATATGTATAGATATGTATAGATAATAGATAATAAGTCACTGATAAGCGATCATAAAGGATGAGTAGGCAAATTAATAAATTATTATTTTCATAATGGTAGAAAAACGGTAGAGCAAAATTAACTAGAGCTCCATTTAAAAATGTTTGCATTTTATAAGTTGATCATTATATTAGCATTAGGTAAATAATACTTGACTTTTGCTCGATTAACTATTAAACACATGTTATCTCTTTCATCCTTGTGTTTAAGGAGTACGAGTGAAGAGTGTGGATATAAAGTTCGAGAACGTTCTGACTTCGCAACATGGATACGGCTGGCCTGCCTCCCTTCATGTGGCCGAAGGAAACGAGGCTCTTATGAAGCTTAGTGTTAGTTTGGATGACCAGAAAACGTGCTATGTCACATCGCCTGCAGGTGTTATTTTCAACGTGGAATCGCCTCCAACAAACGAGTAAGTGTTTTGGCTTTGAGAGGAAACCTCACGGTTGAGAGAAATACAAAATAGGTATTTATAAAATCTATTGCTGTCTCCCAGTGCCTTAGCTAGCCAGCACTAGCGCGATAGAGATAGCTGCAGCTCGAACAGAAATTACTTATTAAAAGCACAAGAAATCGACGTTTGGGGACCCGTTTCCTCCTCCAAAACTGAACCAATTTAGATATTTTTTTCATTATAAACTAAAAAAGACTGGAACTAGGTTCCTATGTTTTGATTTTATTGTATAATGCAGTTGAATTTGTTTCCTTGCTGTTTAAACACAGTGAAAAATCTGATAATTTTTGAACGTCCATATCTCCTCAAATAATTAAAAAACAAAGGAAAAAATGCGATGTATAAATAATATAAATATACCTATGTTCAGGAAAAAAAATTACTCTAGCGGCATTTTCTAGGGAGGAAACCTGTTTCCTACGACCCCTGGGTCGCGCAAACCCCTTTTTCTGTAGGGAAAGCGTTGTGTTTCCTCTTAAGAGGAAGCTCGAAGAAATTTAATTTCGGGGATTCAGATGTTTATCATCAGTTTATTATCTACTTTGTGTCATCAGCTATAAAATTAAATTCAATGTGGGATATACCTTAGACCTTAACTTGGTAATTTAAGGTATACGATTTCATCAAAACTAGACACTTGAAAAAAAGAGACACTCCCATTTTAACGACATTTTATATCATTGACTTTTCAAAAATATGTTTGTTTACACTGCGATTTGTTTGAAAATCAATTCTAATGTAGGTATTTATAGTTTTTAAAATACATGGAAAATACTGATAGTCGCATACGGCCTTTCTATTATAGACGGTTTTTGTAAAAAAAAAACCGCGCACAAAGCACTCCCTGCAGGCCTGCATACGGTTCCATTTATGCGTCATCTTATGATATTATGCTACTGAATAACCTACTCACTATAGGTTCTTGGTGAAAGTTCACGTTACACAGACTAGTCTTGGGCATAGTAGTTCGCAACTGAGATCGTTCAGTTTAGTTCGCCGCTCCTAAACGAACTAGTTCGTTCTTCTAGTTCGTTAGTTCCCAGCTCCAATCGGACCGATCCGTGATAGATCACATCAGACGCTCGTTTTGATACTGTTCCTGCTGCATGCGAATTATGACAGTATTTATGGAATGCCATGCTTATGACCTCTTAAAACAGCAATCACGAATTGATTCAAAAACATTCATAAAATTAAATATAGGTTTAACATTTATAAATATCGTTCGCGCGCAATGTAACTTTTCTTTTATTCCTGTGTATCTATTGACCACAGATACAAGTAAGTAAAGTATACGAAAGGCGCATGAGCAGTGAGCGAACGAACGTCAACCTCGTTCATTCGCCGCGAACTAACGAACTACGGAATGGGGAATGAGGGAACTAGTTCGCGTAGTTCATCCGTGGGAGCGCTCTTACGACCTAGTTCGTTCATGAACTACACAAGACTAACACAGACGTCATCATCATTTCAGCTGTGACGTCCACTTCTGGACATAAGCCTCCCGCAAACTTTATTTTCATGGGGAGTATACCTATACTCGCCACGCTTGTCAGGCTGGTTGGCGCGCACAGTTTTTATATAACAACAATTTCCGCGGGCTCGCTGCTGTCCATTTCCGGATATAGTATTCCCTCTGTCGCATTTTACGACACCCACGGGAAAGATGGTTGATGAGAGGTGCTATTCTTACACCGGCACCCCACGGGATATATTTTACAACTTGCACAGTAACAATACACAAACTACTTATCCCACTTTATTAGCTATTTATATCAAACCTATAATTAAAAAACCCAACTTCGCAAAAAGGGATCTAAAAAGGCTGAAAAAAAAATAGATATTCAGATAGAAAATCAGAAATGTATAGGTACAAAAACTAGTCCAGGTAGAGCCGTGGTCCCGCTGTTGACATCAATTATACAACGCCAGACAAATAATATGCTTTTTCAGTAGGTACTTTTCATTCTAACGTGTTTCTGTCTGAACTACGCTTATATTTATTTAGCGGGCCCGAACACGGCCCGTACAGTACTGTATCTTGTACGATCGCATTTTAAACATAATATATTTTTAAATTTAACAATATGTATAATATATTAGCTGACCCGTGCCCACTTCGTCGAGCATACAAACCGTTTAAACCTTACCTGGACTTCCACGAACATTTCAAGACAAAAAATAGTTGAATCGGTGCAGCCGTTCTCGAGTTTTAGCGAGACTAACGAACAGCGATTCATTTTTATATATAAGAAGATAAGAAGAAAACTTAGTCTTCTATATTATACATTTTTTTATTTTTATACAAATTCGGGGTGTGCATGCCAATCTTTTGAATACCAAACACGAAACAATTATGTTACTTTCAATTTTTTTAAGTTACGTTGATATTTTTTAAGTTACAAATACATTGACACCTCATTTATTAAAATTGGATTTCTACTAGTTTGAGCTAATGCAAGGGAACAAACATACTATGTATGTTTACATGTATAGTTTGTTCCCTCGTACAAAGACTGTAAAAAACATTCTTCCTTTTGGCTTTGCCGAAGTCGGGTAAAAAAAATACTTGACTGGTTGGGCTAAGTTACAATACTGATGATGGCTTATTTAAAACCGTACGTTGATAATGTATCTCGCAATAGCAATTCGACAGGCGTAAACGTATACGTTCGACAGCAATATTGTACAATTTACGCCTGTCGAATTGATATTGCGAGATACATAATCAGCCTGCCGGTCGTGTATTTTAATAAGTTTGGTTAAGAATAACTTTTTAAAAAATAGAAAAGGAGCAAGTAGGTAGTGTGTATTACTGTGTCCATTAAATAGAACAGTGGCATGGTGTTTTAATAACTTCAATCTCCATTCCTGTTGGTTTCACTCAAACCTTACCATTTAAAGGGCCGTGTCCACGTGCCCACTTATTGTACAGGGTTCCCCGCTGAAACAGAACCAACCTTCGTTGCCAGGGCGGCAATGTAACGTAATGCCTTCTAAACTTGTTGACATATTGAAGGTTTGAGAAATGGAGTGATGGGTGTGGTGTGAGAGTCCGCCACGTAATACCGGCGTACGAGGGGCGCTGGCGCCTCACTGCCTCCGGAGAGAACAAATCCTTGACCGGCTGGACTGAACTTCATGTTATAGGTGAGTGTCCTTACATATTGTAAGCAAAAAAAAAAAAACAACCTCGGAATTGTGAAGCAGTGCAAACTGATGATCATGAATATGATACAGAATTCATGGTACATATATCAAGCCGTATTCGGCTTCATTCTCTTCACACTATATTTAGTGTGAAGAGAATGACTCACACACACATTCACGTCTTAGTTATAACACCCTCTGTTTTTCGGCTGTTAATATCAAACTTGTGATTATAGCCTCTACGTAAATTCTATAGTATTTTTTTAATTCGATTCGCCCCACCAACTTTTGGCTTACTATATTATGGAGATATACAATTTTATAAAGCAACATATTATCTCGATTGGGTATTATATACGTAATTGGTAGTTGCATTTTGAATACCCAGCGCTAATAATTATTAATAATAGATTTTTCTTATGCCCATTAAAATAAATTTCTAAAAAGTAGTTTTTTTCATAAGCCTTAGTTTTTTTCATAAGTGCTTTGTTTTCGAATAGAAAACAATATAATTATTTTAAATTTACTGTTCATTATGTTATTCAGTAAGAATGAAACAAAGATGATACAAAAGGTTTATATTAGAATCAACATCAACGGAATCGAAATAATGTTAAAAATAATCGATTTTCAGAAAAAAATAATTGATTATTAAAAAAACTATGATTTTTTCACATCCCTACCCAGCGCGCACGTCCGCTAGGTAGGTACATAAGTTCGAACTAAACATAAGATATTGATTTGTTCCGATGTTATCGACATTTATACCTTAAGCACAAACATTGATAAGATTAAAATGCTGTAAATATTGCGAAAAACGCAGAAATGATTAAATGCATCTGATAGTCGTACTGACGTACCTATTTTGTGCTTTACGCACATAATACGTCACCACTCAGCACGTACGATGCGGATGTGTGAGGTTTCATAATAATTATAATTATTGCAAAATACTAATTTCAAATAAGTTGGCCTTATGTCTGTTCAGTTTCAATAAGAATTTAAATACCATGGAAAGTTTGGAGTGAAGTCGATTATCGTGAATCCCTTTGGTAGCCGGTTATCTACTTGAGAGGTCCCTAAACAAGTTATTTGTAAACTTCTTTCTTTCTCCTTGTATCTCTGTACCTACTGCGCCACCGCTACTTCTTGTTCTGGGCCGCGGCGGTGTGATTGTTCGTCCTTACTTAAAAGTTAAAACCTTACCATTTTGTAATTATACATATTTATAAACTACATTAAAAAAAATCCCGTCATTCAAACATATTCAAACATTCCTATCACACCTAACAAACGACCCGATGACCTAGAAGACCTGAACCGATTTCCACCAAATATAGCTAAGAATACTCTCGACTTATATATCTTTTTAAAAAATCGCGAATGATGCCACAGACAGACACATACACATTTACACATACACCTCAACTTATAACACCTTTCGTTTTTGCGTCGGGGATTAAAAATAAATATAATTAGATACCAATCTATTTTATTTTTAGATGATGTAAAATCGTACCAACCTAGCCCAGTAATTCTAAAGGATGGTGAGACCCAAGCGAAGGTAGACCTCACTACTCTGAACAACGCGTACTGTGTCGTGGCGAAACCGTTTACAGAGAGCTCCCTAGTGCCAGGCCATTGCGCTCTCACTTTGGAGAGGACCACGAGGTCTGTTCAGGGAAACTGGGACATTCTTCTGGGAATTCCTGGACAGGTGTCAGAGGTGAGGGCCTCCAAACACGTCGCTGTTGAAGGTAAGTGCTGATTTGATATAGAATAACAGTCGAATACGGAAACGATGGTTAAATTGATTCGCGCTCGAGTCACGTGCTGTCCTTGTTACTTCGCCAAGGTGTGATAAGCCTGTGAATAGGAGGACTCTTAACTTTGTTTAGCATTGCAGTATTCGCTCGTTATTATTAAAAATTTGTAACTGAACCTTTAGCCAAGTTGCCATCGCTAATTAGTATGACGAACGAACGAAGCATTGCTAAAGCTTCGCCGTCTGTTGCCGTTATATATTATGTCGCAGTCATCTAATTGAATCAGCAGTTTAATTGAACGACTAGCGCGTTTATGTAATGACGACATTTATTTGAATGACTAAAGGATAACTCGTCAAGTTGTTTAACACGTTCAGTGCGTTACCCTGCTGCCCTTACTTTTCAAAAAGTGCTGCATCAGGCTGTTTAGGCCTGTTGCTAAACTCTGTCAAAGTGCGTTATCGGGTTCAAACGACCTGTTCCGCATTTTCTTTTTAAATGTAAAAAGCATATGATATTTTTGGATAAAACATTGAATTCATGCTTGAAACATATTTATATTGAGTTACTCTATACTAAACTAGAATAGTCCTAGAATTCAGCTTTTACAACATATATAAAAAATTAAAACAATTTGTAGGATCTTAGACACCTGATATCAGCACAGAAGGGTAACTATGTCGATAAATTACTAGTGTTGAGAGTAAAAATATCGATATAAAAAAATATATATTTTAGTTACATTTTATTTTGAACTAAGTATCTAGTTTTTTTTTTGTTTTATATTAGTTTCAAAAGAAGAATGAGCTTCATTGTAACATACTCGGCAGTAAGTTTCAGAACACTTAATAACAATAGGTCATGAGTTTTTTAACTTTTTTTGGCCGCCCGTTTAGCTACTTACTTAAAGTTTGTCTTAGCATAATGTCACACCCTACGCAAATTTTTTTATCTGCTTTTTCTAAGCTATGCCCATTATTATATTTTGTTTCCATCGTCATCAAAGGTTGATTGAGTGTCAGCATCTATTCAATCTGTAAAAGGGATGTTTGTAAATTTGTCTATGATATTGTCTATAAAATCAAGCTTAGTCATTTTTATCTCATTATTCATATCTAACTATCCATGCATTAACCGAAGTGGTCCCGAATAACATCTCCATCATTACTTTTCTATACCATTTAAGTCCAATTTTTAGAGTAGTATAGAAAGAGGACAAACCGCTATGACGTAATTAGTAATAGGACATCACTAGTGTAATGTCCTGCAATTCAAGTGCGGTTATCGGGTCATCGGGTATCGGGTCTTTAACATCTGATGTACGCACCTAAGGGATATCATTTCCTTTCAGGCCGTATCAGGTTTTAACGACCTGATGCGTTTTTATTGGTTCTATGTCTACTATTTAAAAATACAACACCAATGTATATATTTATCACTTTCGTATTGCAAAAAATCCTATATTTATTTAACCCGTCCCGTGAGATAGCAATAGATTCAAAGGCCCGCACAGTAGGACAGTTACGCATCGGGCATTTTCAACCCAATACCGCACCGAACGTGTTAATGTCACGTTCAACTTGATTGAACGTCCTTCAGCATAGTCATTGAATGGGACATAGCATACTTTGTAATGATTGGTAGGGGTAGGTTAGACCATAAGTTCGCAATTTAAAAGGTCCTCAAAAATGAGGACATGACATGTAACACCAAATGAAAATATCAACTATGTAGGTGCTAACTGTGCGAGCTGTTTGATGCCATATTTGTTTTGTTGACTTCTAGCGCCACTGCGAGGTAAATGAATTAATTTCAATGACCTGACTGATTTTACGTCCGCTATCTTTAAAGGGCTTTGTCTGCTAACTAGTTGAGTGATGTTGAGTGACGCTTGTTCAATCAACGTTCGGCTTAGTCAATCAATTAAATGTGGTCATTCAATAAACGCGCTACACATTTAATCAAATAGCAGATTCAACCAGATGACTGCGACACATAACGGGTGTAAAAAGACCAGTCACTATAACTTTGGGATATGATTATACTCCCTTTTCTCATTCTAGAATTTTTTTTTTCTTTTTTTTTAAACAAAAATTAAAAAAAAAATTTTAGGTTTTGACAACAAAAAAATAAAATACATTTCCAAAATAAGGGAAGGTTAGTAGGAAGTATAATCCTATCTCAAAGTAATAGTGACTGCTCTTTTTACAACCTGTATAGCGGTTGTAATTCAGCTTGTAAGTGTTCATTTTTAGTTTGGTTTTCGAGCTTCGTCGTCGAAATTGTAGCAACTTGGCTTAGGGTTCCGATCTTAAACCATACACCTTTGCAATAGTTGCACTCAATAAAAATAAAAAAAATTTTAGCTGAACGTCTGGACACTGGATACGTTTACGATGCCAACACAGGCAAATTACACCTCTACTGCAACATCTTGCACACTGACAAGAACGTGGCGTTCTGCAGGTTCCAAAGAACTAGTTACGCATACGGCTACAATGTTATGGATGGACTGAGTGACGGAAGTCATAGGTGAGGCTATTATAGGTTATTTTATAAGGTTTCTTATGCCGGTTCCAAACAGGTGGTTGGTCAACTTGCAGGAAGTATAAATCTTAAGGCGTGTTTCACCAAGCAATGTTAATCCTTCGTTAAATATAATGTTGTTCCTTTTTTAAAAAATCATGCTTTGGTGAAATCGGGACTTAGTTTCTAACCTAGGTATATAGATATACGAATAGTCTAATCAAAGTGGATCCCACCGCAGTGCTGTTGAAATGTGTGTATATACACACTTGGGCACTATCAAACAACTTTTGCGTAGCTGGTCTGTTCTCAATCGTCCACCATCACCGAATTCTTGAGGGAGCTCATATGAATAGCATATAGTTTGTTCGGTCTGGATATGACCAACCAGGAAATTATGACGGGAACGATGGAATACTCAAACTATAGTTAAATTAAGTGGCGATCAAGTTACATGCTGTCCCTGTCATTTCGCTGGGTAGCAGTGACAGCCTGTAAATAGGAACGCTCTTAACTTTAAGAGCGGGTACACATTAGGTGTTTACAAACGCGCGCTTTGTCCACGCGCGTTTTGCGAACCAGGGGCCTTACTCTCCAAACTGATTTGATGATGATTCAGATTCGATCGTGCCGTGTACTCCCGAGTAAATGGACGCTTGTTTATTTTTATTGTTAATCGATTGATGTGGTCGAAAGAACAAAAAGTTACGATCTAACGATTTCCATCACCCTGATTAGTTTCAAAGTAATCCTCCAAATAAAATACCAAAAGCCATCGAGATCGAACTGGTTTGATTCTCGTTGATACTCAAGCGCGCGCTTTATCTTCATCCAAAAACGCGCATCTACAAAGCGCGCGTCAATAAGCGCCTAATGTGTACCAGCTCTAAAGCATTACAGTATTCGGGCGTAACACTTTTCTACCGTTTTATAGTTACTACGGCGAAGGGTTTGCCCTGAAGCAGTGTGGTATGACAATTGAGCACCCCGCGTCAACCGACTACGGCACTTGGAGGTGCTCTGTGGGCGTCAGCTCGATAGTCAACAACCAAGTGGTGCAAGAAACGCCGATGCAGGCTTTGATCAATGTTCCGACATCTCCGCGATGTGAGTTTTTAATTTTTAGAAGTATGCGTGTTCATATCGGGGTCACTAATGTGGGATCATCACAGAGACAGCTCGCGTTACAAGGTAAGGCGTACTTTCGCTACGTGTGGGTGCGTAACACTGACCCTATTACACGGCAAGGCGTAGTTTTGACCGATCTTACTGAACACAGAATTATATCTTAACTTTTTTATTCAAATCACAAAGCGGTCTACCACTCTGCAAATTGATTTACGGTCTCTACATATTATTGTCTACCATATTGGGTTACCAATAAAGATTGCCGTGCTTGTGCATGAAGGCTAAGTGGTTCCTGTGTTTTGGGCAAACTGCGACTTAAAATGCAACTATACAGGGTGTAAAAAGGACAGTCACTATAACTTTGAGATACTTACAATTTTACTACCTTTCCTCATTATACATAGATGTGTATTTTTTTGGTAAAAAAATATTTTTTTTACTTTTTACCATTTTTTATTTTTTTGTCGCAAGGATAACGAAAAAAAAATCGTTACTCTTGCGACAAAAAGTACACCCGTTATATAACGATCTATTTCGAGCTAACTATAATATTATGTTATATATTATTTTAGGTATAAATAAGGTACATATATTAATAATATTATAATGATTACAATTTTTATGGCGAAACGAAAATCAGGCTTGCAAACTAGGCTTCCACGCTTGGTTATAAATCGTTTTGGTTTGTATTATACATATTTTAATCACTGCGATGTGATAGAACGCTGCCTTTTGTTACAAATAGAATATTGGCCTGTGATTTTGTTTTACAAACGGTGATGTCGTGTTTAGTTTTAAGTTCATACACAATATTATTCATTAATTTATTAGCTATGATTGACTTCTGCAAGATGGAGGCGGAAAACAGACAACAAACAATATGTAAATATTTTTTTTATATTCAAATATCTCGTGTTTAACGTTGTCTGTAGCTGGCTGTGGAACTGAGAAATGGCTCGACTGATCATTATTTTTTATCAATGTACGGGCTTGCGCCAAAATTTGGCGTTTTAAGTCTCCTCTAAAATTGACTCCTGAGGAGTTAGTAGGTTTGTAAATTAGTGTATCGAAATAGGTAACACTGGTTAAAGTGGTCGATTTTTAATTCTCAGGTACCTCAAAAATATGGGCTAACTCCTATTCATGCATTTAAATTTTAACAAAAGTGGGCCTTAATTTTTAATTTTGTATTATTTTATACTGGGTGATTTTTGTTAACTTCTCACTGAATTTAGTTTTTCTTTCTTTTTAATATCCTTTTGTTTACATTCTATTTTGATGCAAACATGATCTATTACACTCGAAACAGTATGTATTATGGTAGGCTATGTAAGAAGATCGTAAACTATATTTTGTGAATAGTACATAACGGGTCAGTTTGTAGGACATACTTTCTTCACAATTAGCAATTTCGTTTGGCAGGTGAATCGCTGTGCTTCTAACACCAAGCAATGATCAAAATAATACCAATTCAGATCTTGGCGACACTGGCTTGCCTTCGGTCGTGTAGGACTCCCAGTACACACACTGCGAAGCATTTTGCACCACGCCAAATACTTCGCAGTGTGTGCTCACGCGATCCCATGGTCCGCAAGGCTGGTACAAAGAGTACCGCCGAGTTTTTAGTGAGTAGAAGCTGCGCCCATTCATCATCTCTTAGGGTGTAGCAGAGAGTCACATACTCACTGGTAGGATCCCCATTCCTGTGGGATGCTCTAAAGCATTTTCTCGGCGAAAACGAAGGTGGTGCGAAATACTTTACTTCGTCCCTGATAAATTTAACCTAAAAATAAACAAACTGAATACATCGAAATTTTCACGTATTCACATAATGTGCACACTTATCAATACTATACAGGTATATTAAAGAATCATACTTCATTATTCAATACATTTTATACATATATTAACATATTTAAACATTAAATGAAAAACCTTCACAATAAAAATACGCCACTTTGAAACTGCTGACTGTAGAATATAGTCTATAGCCTATGGATTCTTGTAGCTAACAATAATCATTGCCTTAATAATGGCCAATTGGCATCACTGACTAATCTATGGTTGTGTCATATAATGCTTTGTTTACGATTAGGTTAAATTTATCTCGGACGTACTATAGTTACTTACAGTACCTACAATAATTTATTGTTACAGCTTTCAACTTTCCTCGAGGAGACGTAGAAGATAAGACTGAGAAGGAGACAAAGACTGTGTTCGTCCAGGAACACAGCGAGTTCACACTGTCATGTCGGGCCGACTTCGCTCTCTCCTACTGCTGGTTCCAGCACCCTAATGGAACCCAGTTCACTCCAGTCGCGCTATCCCAAAACACCCAATTGTTTTGGTAAGAAACATTCTGACTTACACTAAAATTACAAAGGCGATAGTTTATGAGTGTTACCATGTACTAAGTTCATCATGTTTGAGCTGTTCTCGCGACTTCGTTCGCGTGGTTTTTGAGTGACTTAAGCCGTTTATGCAGCGCACGCAATGAAAATCCCCAAATGTAATTAATTTTCACCGTTTTTGCAACATTTCTCTCTGACAGTTCGCTCCTATTGGTCAGCGTAATGTTATATAGCCTAAAGCCTTCCTCTATAAATGGACTATCCAACAAAAAATTTTTCAAATTGGACCAGTAGTTCCTGAGATTAGCGCGTTTAAACAAACAAACAAACTCTTTCGCTTTATAATATTAGGTCCTTACATATGAAATTGGCGTTTTGTAGTACTGGCAACTTTGATCTTAAATATATCCTCTTTGGTTAGGAATTTTAAATTCAAATTTAAACAGCTATTTACTCATGCATTTGTGTTTTGAAAACCGTAATGTTTTTTTCTCTTTTGATTTTTTTTCTGCGTCACTCGTTTCACAAAATGGAAAACTTAAAATATCGCATTATTTACGAGTACGAGTACCACCGTGGCACCAGTGCTGCAGAAACGGCTCGAAGGAATAATGTGTCGCAAAAGAAAACTCGGTGCGTTTTTGGTTTCAACGCTTTCGTTCTCGAAATTTCGACCTGCAGAACAAGCCCCGTGGACTACCGGAGACCAAGGTCGATAATGATGAATTGAAGGCTATTGTGGAAGCAGATCCATCGCAAACCACATCAGAGTTAGCTACAGGCTGCGGTGCTAGTGACAAAACCGTTTTAATCCACTTGAAGCAAATTGGGAAGGTGGAAAAACTTTAAAGGTGGGTACCTCATGAATTGAGTGAAGCAAACCGACAAACGCGCGTCGACTGCTGCGTTACATTGCTCAACCGGCACAATAATGAAGGAATTTTAAATCGGATCATTA
This sequence comes from Celastrina argiolus, assembly GCA_905187575.2. Taxonomy (NCBI): domain Eukaryota; kingdom Metazoa; phylum Arthropoda; class Insecta; order Lepidoptera; family Lycaenidae; genus Celastrina; species Celastrina argiolus. The sequence continues at coordinate 9,305,670 of LR994599.1, read as the reverse complement.
CATGTGATGAAAAGTGGATCCTGTACGATAATCGTAAACGCTCATCGCAAGCGAAAATTGACTCAAAAAAAGTTACTTGTAAGCGTTTGGTGGACTAGTGCCGGTGTCGTACACTATAGCTTTCTTAAATCTGGTCAGACGATTACGGCTGATGTCTATTGTCAGCAACTGCAAACCATGATGGAAAAGCTCGCCGTTAAACAACCGAGACTTGTCAATCGCTCTACGCCACTGCTGCTTCAAGACAACGCTAGACCACACACGGCCCAACAGACGGCTACCAAATTAGAGGAGCTTCAATTGGAATGTCTAAGACATCCACCGTACTCTCCGGACCTTGCTCCAACAGATTACCATTTTTTTCGAAATTTGGATAACTTCTTGCAAGGAAAAAAATTCAATTTCGATGAGGCAGTCCAAACCACTTTCAAAGATTTCATTCATTCCCGTCCGAATGGTTTTTTTAGTAAAGGGATCAATGAACTACAGGTATAAGATGGCAAAAGTGTATAGATAGCAATGGTACATAATTTAATTAATAAAATATATTTTAATATGAAAAAATCGCCTTGATGTTCCTCCCATACAAAACGCCAATTTCATATTATGTAAGGACCTAATATTAGTATATACTAGCTGTTCCCGCGACTTCGTTCGCGTGGTTCTTGAGCGACTTAAACCATTTATGCAGCGCACGCAACGAAAGTCTCCCCGTTTTTGCAACATTTCTCACTGACGCTTCGCTCCAATTGGTCGCAGCGTAATGTTATATTATAGCCTAAAGCCTTCCTCTATAAATGAACTATCCAACAAAAAAATAATTTATTTATTAATAACTCTTCCGCTTTATAATATTAGTATAGATTAAAATACAGCTACAAAAATCATGAAGTAATAAATATGAGGAATTGTACAAAAAGGCAGTCTTACTACTTACATACAGTAGTCCCTTCCAGACAACCTAATAAAATTAATCTAATCTTTGAGTTCGAGATCTAATTAAGTATAAAAATAAAAGTTTGAGTGAAAAGATCCCTATCTAATCTTTTTTAAGTTTGGCGGTTAGTATGCAGAATGTCTTGCGATCTAATTTCTGGGCTACTTCTTAGAAAAAATTAGAAGAAATTTTTAAAAATTAGACCAACAATTACAAATGAATTTGATCCAAAACTTCCCAAATAAGTTATTAGGTGCTACTAGAAATTATAATGTTTATTAATTCTAAAATAAGGATATGGTTCTTTTTTAACAGTTTGTTTGTTATACCTATTTAATTGACATCATTTTACCTTTTGCACTCAGATTAAACTCATATTATCAAGGCGAAAGTTTGTGAGGGAATTTGTATGTTTGTTAGCTGTTTCCGCGGAAACAGTTGGACGTTGATGATATTTGGTACGCAGAAAGGAGACTCAAAGAGTATGGTATATATATATATAATATATATTAATCCAGTATCTAATATCTATTCAACCAATTTAACGTAGCTATACTCTATTAAAATGTGGTTTTTGATATTTGTCGTACATTCAAATAATAATTAGGTAATTATAAGACCACAGGAAAAAGTACGAATGCTATTGCGATGTTGTTTATTATTAATCCAATTTACGATTCGATCGATCAGTATTTTTATCAATGTATGACATAATATGAGCATTATCATAATACATCCTTTCACGACTCGGTATCAACCACAGAAGTTATTATACCTATTTGATGTTATCAGATCCGTGCTTGCAGGCTGACGAAATACGTAACACGCAGTCTATTGCATGTATATGTGTCGCAGTCATCTGATTGAATCTGCTATTTGATTGAATGACTAGCGCGTTCATTGAATTCTATTTTTATTACCAACAAATTCAATGAACCGAGACTAGGACAGCCATTTAATATTTTATTTTTATTTTATTTAATAATTTATATACACACATTAAAAAAAAACAATAGAAACTTAAATTAAGACACAGAAATTATGTACAAAGGTGCTACTTATCCCAATTTGGAATTTCTTCCAGTAGACCTAACAAAGGAAAAATTTAAATTTAAACAATTAGGCGCGTACAACAAACTTCAATAGTTGGTAAGAAATATATATAAGTATATATATATATATATATATATATATATATATATATATAATTAAATCCGAATACATAAATAAATAATACTATAACATACTAATATATAATCATTACTATTGTACATACATATTATACATAATCATTATATTATACTAATAAAAATTAAATATATTTAGTTTAAATCGGGGTTTGCTGTCAGGCTAAATTATGATAGTGTTCACGCATTTTTTTTTAAACAGTCCTAGAGTCTTACACTCTCGAATCTGAGCAGGCAAAGAATTCCAGAGCTTAGCAGCGTGTACAGTGAAGGAGTAGGCAAAGAAGTCAGTGCGATGGGAAGGGATATCTAGAAGGGTGCGTCTGAAGGGTCTACAGGATAGGTTGTGTAAATTAGGAAAGGAAAAACGCTCGTTTAAGTAAGAAGGGTATAAAGGACTAAATAGGGTATTAAACAGAAAGCAGAGTATTCGGTAGTTTCTGCGAAGGCGAATAGGACGGCGAATAGCCACTGCAGCTGCTTTCTGTATTGGGATACGTGATCTCGTTTCTTTAAACCTTATTGAGAGATTCTGCAGTCGTTCTAATTTGTTTAGAATTTCTTCGTTTGCATCTAAAGAACAGACATCAGCGTAATCAATCAAAGGTTGTATAAGGACTTGTGCTAAAAGAATTTTTGTAGGAGCGGGAAGGAAGTTTTGGAGTAACTTGAGTGAATGGAGGGAGTGGTAAACTTTCCTACTGATGTTGTTGGTATTTGCATTCCAAGATAGGTGTGAATCAAAAATAACATAAAAATATGGGAGGAAGTGTAGCCTTATTTATTAATGTTAACATCCGTCTGCCACCTATCAATAATGCATTAGTTTGAGCTGGGTTTACAAGGAGTCCAGAAGACTGTGCCCATTCACTAATTCCTCTAAGGTCATCATTAATAAGGGCTATAGCGGATGCAGCATGAGGAATGGTAAAATGACGGTATATCTGAAGATCGTCTCCGTAAAGATGATGTTTAGCGACTATAACTTTGGTAAGAAAGTTAATAAAGATTGAAAAAAGAAGAGGAGACAGTACACCGCCTTGGGGAACACCTGCATCAAGATGATGCCAATCAGAGAGATCATCATTCATCTGTACTCGCTGCAAGCGGCCCCGCAGGTAGGAGTTAAACCAAGATAGGACAGAACGGGACATGTTAAAGGATTGGAGCATACCAACTAGAATATCGAAGTTAATAGAATTAAAGGCATTACTAAAATCTAAAAGGACAAGGACAGTAAGAGATTTATTTTCCATGGCCCATCGAATGTCATCAGTTACATTTAAAAGCGCAGAAACTGTACTATGGCCAGTTCGAAAGCCTGATTGCAGTGTACTTAAAAGTTTATTATTCAGTAAGAATGTAGAGAGCTGCTGGTGAACGATATGTTCTAAAGCTTTGGATAGGAAAGGTAGTATAGATATAGGACGAAAGCTGGAAAGAGAAGTGGGGTTAGGAACTTTTGGTAGAGGAAGGATATTCGCCATTTTCCAGGATTGTGGGAAACTGTAAGAATATAAAGAGAAATTAAAGATATGGTTTATTATAGGCAATAAACAAGGGAGAATCAATTTTATCATTTTAGAACAAAGCTTATCACAACCAACAGCCTCAGAAGAAATTGATAAAATTGCCATTCTTACCTTTGATTCTGAACAAGGGAGAAAGGAAAAGGAAGGACAGGTGAAAGGTTGATTAGACAGTGCTTGTAATGTATTCAATTTAGTGCAATCATTTAAAGTCATAGGGGGCTGAGAAAAATGTTTATTGAGGGCATTCAGATCAACAGAAGAAGAGATAAGTAGTTTTGCCAATTCCGACAGTTTTTAGAAACTTCCAGACATCTCCAGTGCCACGGTTCTGGAGAGAGGAGTAGAAATATCGCCTCTTGGCATCACGGCAAAGGTGATTGCAGTGGTTACGTAAAGATTTGAATTTAGCGTGGTTGGTTTCATTAGGAAAACGTTTAAATTTCCTCTTGGCCTTATCACTTGCCGCCATTTGCTCCTTGATGGATTCTGTCAGCCATGGAGCCGGACTGTGTTTTATTTTAACTCTCTTGACAGGTGCATGGAGGTCGTAAAGTTTTAAAATTGTACTGTTAAATCTATCAACTTTGTCGTTAATATTTGAGCTTTCAAGCACAGGTGTCCAATCCAAATTTTTGGCACAAATTTTAAGCGCTTGTATATCTATTTTATTAAAGCTGCGTAAGAGGAAGGATTGGGGTTTACGTTTAGGGGGTTTTATTTTGTAAGACAAAAGAACAAGGTCGTGATAGGAAAAAGGAGCATCAAGCTGTCCATGGGTGGCTACGTTATTAGGAGAAGAGACAATCATGAGATCCAATAAGGAGGGAGTACAGTTAGGAAAGTAGTGTGTGGGACCAGAAGGAAGGACTTGTAGGTTGTAGGAAGTAAGAAGCGACTGCAGTTTTTCTGATCGATTATCAGTATATTTATTTTTATATATTTATTTTGAAACTTCAAAATTTCCGAATGTGTACTATTATAACGCACATTAAAGTAAATTAATAAATAAATATATAAACACATTGCTATCTTTTTTTTTATTAATTTATATTAAATGAGCGCGCTCATTCAATGAAATAAGCAGATTCAACCAGATGACTGCGACATATGCATATTGCAATAAGCATGGTTTTTTAAAGCGCATGGTTGTTTAAGGGTGCGCGCGACATTATGAAAATTAGAACACTTTACAACCTTGTTTTGTTTTCTAAATATTGGTCTTAAAATCGATTTGTAAAATGTTATTTTTTTAAATATAAAACAATGTGCGAAGTACACCCTTTTAAAAGTTATTACCTGTTTTCTGTTTATTAGTGACCCTAGTGTAAAAATTACTTGGGTATTTTATTTATTACAAGATTTTCCTTGTAGGTACATAAACGAATAAATCTAGCAAAACAGTTTTGCTTACTTGTGATTTGGTTAATTGCCAAAGATTCACTTTCGCCAAATAACTCTGGTATAGATATTTAACTCTAAGGTATAAGTTATGCACTTCCCAAATTCCAGAAAATGGAGCTAATTCATGTTATTAATTTAACCCGTATGTGTCCGTGGGGTGTGATTTCCCATAATCCATCTGAAAAAATTGAGTTCAAACTGCCACTTAACATTTTAGAATACTTCGTAAAGTACATTAATCTAAAGATCTGACTCTAGAAGCAATGTACTTAATACGACATGTTTAGGGCGTGTTTCACCAAGCAATGTTACTGTTAATCCTTCGTTAAATATCATGTTGTCCTTCTCGTAATTCCTATCAATGAACAAAAAGGCATGGTATTTTAACATGCCGTTAACACTAACATGCGTTGGTGAAATCGGGACTTAAGTGACTGTTTAAACTCAATTTTCTGAGTATTTTTTTTGCGACATATCACCTTCATCGATTTATGTCTTCAATTAAAAAGTATTTCATGTCTTCGCATTCAGGTACAGCGGCGAAAGTCTCACCACGGGAGACTGTGGCATAACATTCATCGAAGCCAACGCTTCTGACGCCGGCAACTGGGTTTGCCACATGGGACCCAGAGACAACATAGGAGTAGAGGCGACGGACCAGGTGGAGCTCAGAGTGACCGGACCTCTGGCGGCCAATAAGAAGGAGATCCCGGTGACCGTGGGAGCGCCGGCGACCATCTTCTGCCACTCCTCAAACGGGAACAGACCTCTGGAGTACTGCCGATTCCTCTCGCCTAGTTATCTCGGAATCAATATTGATTCGTCCGTCACAGAAATGAAGTAAGTATTGCCTTCTCTCCAACTTTGGCATTTAATGTATTTTTTTAGAAAACCTTGTTGGATGTATCTACTATCGAACATGTTACTACACTTGTGTATCACTGCAGACCAGGCATAGGATCCAAATAAAGTAAATTAAAACCCGACTTAGCGTGTAACATTCCTATCACACCTAACAAACGACTGATGACCTTGAAGACCTGAACTGATTTCCACCATACACAGCTAAGAACACTCTCGACTAATATACGTTTGAAACAAAAAAAAACCGCATTAAAATCGGATATTCCGTTGGTGAGCTACGATGCCACTGACAGACACTTACACATTTACACAGACACGTCAAACTTATAACACCCCGTCGTTTTTGCGTCGGGGGTTTAAATATTTGTATATATATTTTGAGGCGTTTTTCCTAGTACAAAGGAAAACTGTTCAGAAACTGGATGAGCCCGAAATTTGCTGCTGCCTGATAAAGGATACATTTCATACGGCATGGCCTACCATCCTATACAATCTATCTTTAATACAAAAAAATTGCAATAGATGTCACTACTATTAACGTTTGTAAATTATAAAGTGTAAATATGCCGAATTAAGAACAAATATTGACATTAAAATAAAGATAAGCATATTTTTAAGCATAACATCACATTAAGCTACATTCATATCCTCAATTAAGAAGAAGATACGAAACGAAATTAGTAATTAGTATTTTCCAATAGTGGCGCTAGATGGCGGTTTCCGGAATGTGCCTGGAAATCGAAGGAAACAAAAAATTGTTAGTCGAATTGCCAGTATTAGGGTGATACCATTTTCTAGTACTAGGTCGTGTCTCTGTTGTATATATACTTTGTGTCTATGGCAATAATGTAGATAAGTTACTCTTTTGTAGCGCTATTTTGGGTCGATTCTACTTCACGCCCGAGCGAGACCTGACGCACGGCTTCTGTTCGCTCGAGATAAAAGAGGTGCAACTGGAGGATGTGGGCGTGTGGACGTGCGCCGCGGTTGTGGACGACGACGCTGTAGAGTCCAGGGACACCGCTACGCTCATAATTGACGAGAGTGGTATGTAGCACTAGCATGTCTCGACGGGTTAGATCGGGTACACATTAGGCGCTTTCAAACGCGCGCTTTCTCAACGCGGGTTTTGGGAACCAGGAGTTCTGTACAGACAGTGTACTCTGTACATACTCAAGCGCGCGATTTTTCTTTATCCAATAACGCGCATCAGCAAAGCGCTCGTCAATAAGCGCCTAATGTGCCAGCTCTTAGGGTTGAACCGGTGTAGCTTTTTGTGTTGACATTCCAGGAATAACGTGTAAAGTTTTATTTTGGATTTTAATTTTAGCACAGAACACGAGTAGGTTGCGTACAGAAGTATGACTCAGACAAAAATTTGTTGTTTTGACCAGTAATGGATACATTGCGAGGAATGTAATCTCTTTATTTACCTATCCCCGCGATAGGTAAATACAGAGATTCTATTGGTTTTTGAAAATCACATTCCTTGCATGCTCGGTCATTAGGCACTGGTAGAAAAACAATCTAAGACCCCAGTACTTTCGGTGATTTTGAATTAATAATACAGGCTATAATATTAATGAGTGATAATACTTTAGGGTGTGTATGGGTCTCGTATATATTGTATAGAGTTTACTGAGAAAGTACCGGTGCTGAAAGAGGTACTTTTTTAAATTATTGTATAGGAACATATACGAAGTTGGGGCATTTCTCACACAAACACGAAAGTCAAAAATAAGTCTTTCAGCGCTGGTACTTTCAGAGTATACTCATACATAGGAGACACACACATTCCCTTTAGTATTATCACACACTTATTTTAGACCTGGTATAATTGTATATATATTTTCAGTCGCTTCAGCCCCTCCCTTCCGCGCCGGCATAATCGGTATGTCCGTTGGTGTTGTCGCGTTGTTGGTGCTCCTCGTCGGATATCTGGCCTACAAGCGCAACATGATTCCGATGATAAACTATAGAAGACGGGACAATAGTCTCGTGGAGAGCAACATAACTGAAAACTTCTCGCTGCCTAGCCGGTCTTCTGGCAACCCAAGCCTCAGCAGTGGAAGCTCAAACGAGGAGGAATTTAGACGCCATTGATTGACGATGTCGTAAATGTGATTATTGAAGACCTGATTGTAGACCAAGACAAATGTATACAAAATTATAATTATGAATTTGGAAATATTCGTTTCACCCAAATGAAATTAATACTCATCGAAAATCTAATTTGTTATCTAAAGTAGAATATAGAATTATAAAAAAAAAATATACATTTTCATTACTTAATGCAAAAAATAGTAAATAGTGAGAGCAATGTGTACGTACTAATATCTTACAAATAGGACATGCTGAATAAAGTCAAAAGGCTAAGAGAAGTCGTCAAGCGAACTACTAAGCAATACCGAATAAGTGAAATTCATACTCTTATAACAACTATCACATCATTTAGGCACTGGACTATTCTAATCGCCGATCTGCAATGCAGTCTGCATTGCAGATCGGCGATTAGAAAAGCCAAGTTGGTAAATATCTTATCAGTGAATTATTACTTTATCTTATTGCGTCATGCAGTGGTTACTAACGTAACTAAAAGACGTTAGAGGGCAATTAACAACATCGCATTCGAAAATTTTATGTTTTTCATAGTATTTTGTTGAAAAATTTTTGGTAACCCTGCTAATAAAGCTAAAGCACGAACACGTACTTGGGCTACCAAAGGGGAAAAGGAATGTTGGTCAACAAATTAAGACTGGAGGTGGGCTGAAGAGTTAACACACGATGCAGGAAACAACTGGCTGGCAAGTACAGGGAGTCATGGAAAAGTATGAAGGAGGTCTTTACCCAAACAGCGGTCCATATTATGTAATAATATCCATAGGTATGTCAATATTAGGTAATTTTTTTCATTTTAAGTTATAACTTACAAACAACAATGCAATGTAAATAATATTATGATGAAATAGTTATAATATAATAGTTTTATTTTATTATAACTATTTTTGCATAATAAAATTTCTAGCTTTTGAGAAAAAAAATCTGGATATTGTTATTCTACAGAAACATTTGAAATTTAGTTTAGACTAGAGTGTAAGACATATAAATAGAGTTTGTTATTGAAGTACTGTTTTCTTGCACTTTTCCAGTTCACTACTTATTTAACATCAAATTTATTGCTGTGTAAATAGATTTTGTACTTTCAGTGTTCATTAATCTGTATTGTGATAACAGTCGATATCATCATAATAATTGATATCCTGATATCAACTAAAATGTCATTAAAAATAATTGTATTGTGAGTGCATAGTATAATAATAATACAAATAAATGATGACGACTCTACATGCCAGAGGCGTGGGGTTCCTCCATTATCCATCGGCATCACTTACCCTTTGAAGGTCCTCATTCAAATCCCTACCTATTATACATTAGGTATAGGGCTTTCCTATAACGGAGAACTAGAATTTTCCACTGAGTACTTGCTTATGAATATCTGAAACACTAAGCGATCGGATTTAATATTTATCTCTTGTGAGATGAATATTATGTTGTTTTCATGCGATTGCTAAGTCAATGTACTTATTTATTTAAAACATGAAATATTATTAATAATATTTATTATGATCACTATAAGATGTTGTAAGACCGACCGACTAACCCCTACTAGGCATAATAACATGTATCTCACAACTTTTTACGGTAGAAGAACTAAGTAGCGTGACTTGGCACTTTTTACAAGTTATGTTTTTGATGGGATAAGATTCCCTGATAGTGCAAAATATTGTTATACCTTCCCATACGTAGATGCAAGTGGGCTTCGTAACAAAAATCTATTAATTATAAAATTTATTGTTCTATGTTAATATTTTACAAAATTGGTGGTGCCTCGTTGAATCCTTTTATCATTTTGCTCGCTTCGATCTTGGAGAAGAATTTGTTGATTGCTTTGATGATTGTGGTGACGATCTGCTTGATCGCTGAGGGCGCGAGGTCGTCCATCAATTGCTTCCAGTTTTCGTTTGCGAATTTGAGAGTAGTTTCAGCTGAAATGTTAAAGAGTGGTGGATTAGTAGCGTTACTGCTATGTTGTGTTACATTGATACATTAATGTTACGATACTAAGTGCCAATTTCAACATCGCATGTTAGTGTTAACGGCTTGTTAAAATACTATGCCTTCCGAGAGGAACAACATAATATTTAACGAAGGATTAACTTTGGCATGCGTTGGTGAAATGAGCACTAAATAGGCAAGAATAGCATGTGACACTACACTACTATCAAAATATAAGCTGCAGGCAGCTCTAATAATGTGTAGATAACTAACCATAAAAAATATACCTACAGACGAATTGAGACGTTCTCCTCATTTTAGAGTCGGTTGGAAAGAAAAGGGTTGGGATAAGATATTATAATAACTTTTATATTATGAAGTTGGGATCAAACTATAAATAATATGTACAAAAAAGAAGCATAAACATCGTTGGGTCAAAATGATTCGCCTTCACGGTCCGGATATTCCTTTATACCAAAATATGACTGTATGACAATAAAAAATACATTTTTATTTTCATACACTCATAATTATGGAAAGCTATAGCAGAATCCCTACAACCTTTTAATAAAAAGTATGAAAAATTGTGCTTATAATAAGAACATGTTAAGAACGAGTTAATTTATCATACCCAATTGTTTATTTCCGTTGAACAAATTCTGCAGGTCGAAAGTGGTTGATTCTATTTCATATTTGTAGGATGGTTTGACAAGCTTCAGATGGGCATGGTCATCTTTGTCGGTTACATTCTTTATTTGTGCTGAGATGGTCACTTCAACGTTTGCTGAAAAAAAAAAGTAGAGATTGATCATTACATTTAAGATACAAACGCCTAGTCTAATCGGACAAAAATACAAAATTGATAATTTGACAGCTCTTAGATTTTCAACTCTATTTTATTAGCACAGAGCTTTATTTTCAGCACTCTGCTTTCCTTCGTTCTAGAAGATTCCGGACAACATAGCCTACATCGAGAATCAGAAAATGTTGTATTTTCGATATTTTATGTATTGCATTTTTACAATGCATATTTACAATGGTTTGAGGGGTGCAGCATTACGTGAGGGAGGCTACTAACAGTGCATAAGTCTAATAAATATGTAACCCAGAGTTAGCCCCTATTCTGTAGCTATCTAATATCATTTTAACCTAGAGTTATTTGATGCTAGTGGGCGTAATCGTGCCGGCAAGATATGTTGCTATAAGAAGTGCAACAAAGCATCAATAACAATAATTATCGAGGTAATATCTCAAGCGTTTCACACCTGCGAGATATCACAGTACTAAGTGCCGTGTGCCTTGCGCGGTAACTAATTGAAAGTCATGCAAAATATATTATAAAACAAAGCCCTGCTGTCTCCCTGTCTGTTTGTTTGCGATAAACTGTTGTATTAACCAACGGATACAGTAGTTCACGACGGCGGTTTTGTGTATTGGACCTGAAGGCTTGCTCCCGACACAATCGAGAATCGCATCAGATAGATCTTCACGGCTTTTGGTTTTTATTTGGTGGATTACTTTGAAACTAACCAGGATTAAAAAAATCGTTAGATCGTAACTCCCGACTATATCAATCGACTGAGAATCCAAATAAACAAACCTCAATTTATACGGGAGAATGCGACACGATCGAACCTGAATAAAAAACAGATCAGTTTGGAGAGTAAGGCCCCTGGTATGTGATGCGGCTGTAAGAGTTATCTTGTGACGCTCCCAACCGCAGGGATATTCATTTACCAGAGGATAATATCAACTCTGCGCCAACGTAGTTGACAGACTATTGTCCGGCTTATATCATACTTCTCTTGTCTTTATTTGCTAAATTTTAGTTTTAGAAGTCACTTACTGACGTTAATTGTTGAGTCTCCCTCTCCCTTTATTGGTAATATCAAAATGCGACCGTCGGCTATGTAGTTCGCGGTGAGGCTCAGGTTGCCGATGAAACCGAGGACGAATTTCGCTTCTCCGGAACTCTTCACCCTGGAAATGGTTAAAAGTTATCGTATTTATGGTTGTGCTTTCTTTTTTTTTAAATGTTACATACTTAAAGGATCGCCTGGTCCATTCTATAATATACAGTCTTACTGGTGAGACATGTGCAATACTTACGGAGAGATTCGGTACTCGTTTCCCATTATAAATATGTAATAAAATTAGGTACTTAATTTTTTACCAAAATTTCCTTTAAATAAATGAATCATGGATGCTATGAAAATTACGCGGCCTGTGCAGCCGGCGCGGCACGGCGCGCCGTCGTGCGAGATCAACGTAGGTAGTATGATCGCGTACCTACTCGCGGTGTCCATGCGTTGGGTAAATAATAATTATTCAAGTTTAAGATACATTTACTCAGTGATTAATTGATATTATTATTTTTCTTCTCATATAATAGCCAAATATCACGTCCTCAAGCATTGCTCATGTCTCACCAGTCACACTGTAGATATTGAGGGAAGGAAAATGGTTACAGTTGTGTTGTAATGGACTCATGCACAGCGGCGGCTTTACCCATTGCGAGTCTCCGGGCGGCAGGTCTTTGCGAGGCCATTTGTCCTATGGAAATGTATGGACATTTGTCCTTTGCTTGACGCGAGACGCGACGCCTGCGAGAGCGAGGCTCCGGGCGTAGGCCCTGTTCGCCACCCTCTAAGGCCGCCACTGCTTATACACTACACATCACTTTACTGTTTGTAAAACTGCATAGTTCAAAAACAGTAGAAATATTCTTAGTTAGTGAAGTTTTAGTGTGAACGCCTTCGTAGTCTAGTGGTTCAAAGCCTAGCTCTCGACCCGGATCCCCGCGTTGGAACAACAAAAAATGTTGTTTCCAAGTTTGGTTAGGACTATGCAGGTTGATTGTCTGATAAGAAAGATGATCCATGCGTCGGATGGGCATGTAAAAAGTCGGTCCTGCGCCTGATGTCCCGTCAGTCGTGTCGCTTATCAGTCCTACTAGGGTTACGAGAGTGAATGAAGAGAGAGTGCTTCTGTGTGCTACGAACACTTGGGCATTATAAAAATAACGTAACTGGTCTGGTTTCAATTAAACCGGCCATCATCACCGAAATCGGTGTCGGAGGCATTATTATTAGAATGTAGCAGGCGTTATACGTGCCTGTATGTGATTCACGTTCTAGATCATATCATATCATACATAAGCCGGTCGTACGTCATACAATGTCCATTCATTTCTATACCTACTCCTTAAAAGGTAGGCAATAATATGCATTTTTCTAAACGTTTGCATACAATCAATGTAATAGGTATGCGTTGTATGTATTAAGTTTATTGGAATAATTGTACACAATATATATTTTTATAAATTGTTTAGTTTAAAGTTTAGATGATAATAATTTACTATAAATAGTTTTATTATGTTAATTTTCAAGAATCATTTTAAATTAATTGTACATACACAATTGATTGAAGCATGAAGTGTTTATAAAAACACTCAAGGCAAGGACTATTCGTTTTTCATTAAAACTTCACGTAAAGTTTACATCCATTGTCCGATTTAAAATATTATTCTTTCAGTGTTGGATTACCCAATTGTCAAAGAAGGAACCCCAAAGAAGAATTTTTTTAAAGTTGCTGAGGGTTTTTTTTTTATATTCGAAGCGGATAGTTGTTTATTACGAGCAGTCACTATAACTTTGGGATATGATTATACCACTTTTTCTCATTCTAGAAATGTATTTTTTTTTTCATTTTTTTACAAATTTTTCAAAAAAATAATTTTTTTAGTTTTTGACAAAAAGAATATTTAAAAAAATACATTTCCAAAATGGGGAAAGGTAGTATAATCGTATCTCAAAGTTATAGTGACTGCTCTTTTTACACACTGTATAATCTGAGGGACAAAGGCTACCCCCCACGGCATACATTTTGTAGGACCGATATGGGGCAGATTTTCCCTCCATATTATTTCTGACCGACATTTTGAATGACGTGTGCATTTTCATTCATCATCATCATCATCAGCCTGAAGACGTGCACTGCTGAACATAGGCCTCCCCCAAAAATTAATTATTGTTACTGTATACTAATTTATTAAATTAAACTAGCTTTTGCACGAGGCTTCGCTCGCAGAAAATCTAGTCTGTCGACCAAGATTTGGATTCAACTGATGATGATGATGATGAAAACTAGCCTCAGTTACTCCTTATAACTTTAGCTATCTACCAGATAGTTCTTATAGAATAGATTGTATAGAATAGATTACTCCTACTAACATAAGCTAACTAACTGTGAATGCCCCTGTCATAATCGGTTCAGCCGGTTCGGAGATCACTAGTTTGATGACGATGATAATGATGATGATGATGATGAAAAGTAGCCTAAGTTACTCCTTATAACTTTAGCTATCCACCAGTGAATGTCTCGCCAAAATCGGTCTAGCCGTTCCAGAGATTAGCCGGAACAAACAGACATGCTGACAGACAGACAGACTGACAGACAGACGAACAAAATTTTTTTAAATTGCATCTTCGTTTTCAGTATCGTTTAAAATGCCAAATGTATTTAGAAAAACGTTGCTAATTAAAAGTTACAAACAGACACTTTTTTATTTATTTGTATAGATTATACTTGTCAAACATAATTTCTATGTTCGATTGTCGCTCGCGGGTGGGCACCCTGAGTAATAATGTAAGCTCTTAATATATGCTGGTGAAAAAAATACATACTTCAACTCCGATATCTTGACCGTACTCAAGCCGAACAACTTCGTTTGTTCAAAAGTAATCTTGAGATTGCTCTGATCGATGACTATGTTGTTCAAGTCCACGGGATCTATGGAGGGCACCTTCAGATCCGGGATTCCCTTCGCGAACTTCGGTAGCACGTCGTCCATACGACTCCGGACACAATCTTGGAAGTCTTTGCTTATGTCGCATGGCTTCATATAGTCAGCTGCAAAAAAGATAGTCAATAATAATAATATTCTTTATTTACAAAATTTACAATCTCAGTACATAATAATAGGTACAGTACAATTTAGGCCTTATCGCTAAAAAACTATGTCTTCCAGCCAACCAATATTTATGAAAACACCATAAGTAACCGGTGTAAAAAGAACAATCTAGTTAATGATTGCTATTTAAATGGTGCGTACAACTTTTTAGGATTCCTAATTAGATGTCCCATTCGAATTATCAAAGGTACAACCAGCACTGATGACATTAGAAATGCCCTATGGGAATTAAAACATATCGACGCGTGGCTCATAACCTACAACGTGGTTCAATAGACAGTTTTATTCGTGTTCTCACTAGTGCCATCTATTGAAAAATAGAGGGAAAGAATATAGCAAGTTCTATTGCCAGTTTTAGGGCGTTGCCATTTGCTTTTACTAGGTCGTGTCTTTGTTATATTATCTACTTTGTGCCTACAACAAAGGGATTACTCCGCGTAGAACGACATTATATAGATTTATTGATTTGTTTCAGGACAATGTCTACATTATAGTAAAAAAAAACAAGTATTTACTACGTTTACCTACTGTTATGATACCTATTAGATAACTACCGATTATACAACAATGACAAAGAAGTTATGATTGTAGGTTATCTATACTAATATTATAAAGAGGTAACATTTGATTGTTTGTTTGTTTGTTTGTTTGTTTGAATGGAATAGGCTCTGAAACCACTGAACCAATATGAAAAATTCTTTGACCGTTGAAAAGCTACATTCCTAGCGCTGAACATAGGCTATATTATATGTTAAAAAAAAGTAGGATTCCTTACTAAAACCACAAAAATGTAGCCCAAAGTGTAAAAAAACGACCTTCAAAATTTCTTACATCGAGTGCGCTTCGACAACGGCTTGACCAATTTCGCAAAATTTTTTTAAGGTATGTTTGTTATTGTCATGAAAAGGTTATTATGAAAGAAAATGTTGAAAAAAATAAGCAGAAAATTAGAAAAAAGAAGAAAATATACGTGTTGGTTACGCGGGGTTTGAACCTGGGCTCGGTCGATTCACGTCGTTGCCAGTCTGTATGTCACGGGTGTCATTGTTTACAAATAGAAAATAAAAATTATGAAATGCTATAAATACCGTTTTTATATCAGCTTAAACTATTTGGATTAATAAAACTATTTAGATTAACAAAAATAGGAATCCAAATAGTTTAAGCTGATATAAATACGGTATTTATATCATTTCATAGTTTTTGTTTTAAATTTGTAAACAACGTTGTTCCGGGTTCCCATGCTGCGGGTTCCGGGTTCCCGCATTGCGGGTTCCACGTTGTAGGTTCCGCGTTGCGGGTTCCGCGTTGTTTTTTTAGTTGAATTTCATCATAAACTGTTTTTATGCTCAACGAAGTGGGCAAGGGTCAGCTAGTACATAATATTACTAAATACTTATTATTTACTACGTATACTACGTATTCTATGTTATTTTAATCATTTGTACAAGTATTTTTAAGATGTAGATGTTGCTAATAAAATTATAGATAAACTATTATAATGGCATTTGGCAGCTTGTTTCCACCGGGAATAAGCGATACAAATACAATCTAAAATTAACCCTTTTCCAGTGAGGTTTTTAAAAAATTGGTTTTTAATATGTAATACTTCATTTAAAATAAATAGATAGGTAGGTACATAGAAAAGTAAATGTACTATCATTTAGCAAACGCCCGAACAAGGCACTAAGTTTTTATATATTCTTCAATGTATTTTGATTTATTATGTATGTACTTGGTTGCTAATAAAGAGTTTGAGTTTGAGTTTGAATCCGTGTTCCTGATCGAGAAATTAGAATACAAGTAAGTATTAAGAAAAAAAACACAAAATTAAAAAGTATATGCCTAACTGTTTTCTGAAATAGAAATATATTTTTACCAACGTTGATTTTGATGATAGTTCACTTTGTTTCACTTTTTATTTATTGTTTTGTATATAAATATATTTGTATCTCTAGCAGTAACACCGCCATTGTATACAGTTTTATGTTCTTTCTCTGTTTAAGAACAAAGATATTTCTACCTTTAAATCTCTCGAAGAGGATAGATATTTGGATGAGGCTTATTAAGATATGATAGAGTTGTAAAGAATAAGATGCCTACTTTGAGATTTCTGCTACAGGTTGTTAAATCATTCTGCATGCATCTAATTAAACAAAAAAATATATAATAGAATACAATCAATCATTGCAAGAAACATATTACGAAACAGTATTCTTCTAAGTCATAAAAAAATCTCTAGCCTCTACACATTGCCAGTATACATAGGAAATATACAATAATGATACAGTAGTCCCTATTATTTGCATAAGTAATGAGCAGGTTAGGAACAATCATCGGAAAAAACTTCTGTCGATACCTATAATTGTAAAACAATTAATTATTGCTAAAGCAAGTATTTTTTTTAGTAATCGAAGACAAAGAGAACGTGTATCTCGGTTTACATCGGAACAATTTATAACGCTGTGTTTTTTTAATTGGATCTTTGAACCGAGTAAACATTGCAAAAACTTCTTTTTATGCAATCGCTCAATTGGCGACTACAATGGTACCAATTTAAATATCACTTAGGCAATGTATAAAACATTAGCATATTTTGTTTATTCTTATTAATTGGTGTATAAAGCGACTTAAGAAGTCACGAGCTCAATTTTGATACGAACTCTATTTAAATATATGCAATGAAACAGGAATGTGATTGAAAATAACTTTATTAACGTTATTTAATTGCAACTGGAATGCACCTTTATAAGACAACGAGTAAGGGCGTATTTCACCAAGCAATGTTTAAGTTAATCCTTCGTTAAATATCATGTTGTTGAATGAATGAGAAGGCATGGTATTTTAACATGCCGTTAACACTAACATGCGTTGGTGAAATTGAGACCAAGTGCCAGCGTCGTGACTATTTGATGCCTACCACCGGTTCGGGAACTAGCCCAGCGAGAAGAACCGGCGTAAGAAACTCGCATGGGGCCATCTTTTACCAAAAAGATGGAAAATTGCTCTTTTTTAAGATTTACAAATGTCAGAACTAAAACTAAATAACAAAAGTACAGTAATTTTATAGTATATAAATATAGCCTTGCAGAGGGCTACTTTATTCCCAAGGTGTGCTGTCATTCATAAAATCATTTACTGTATAGTAAGCTTTTGCACACAAACGTTCTTTGGCTACTTTCTTAAACTTATTGTTAGAAAAATTTTGAAAGTTTTCTGGGATCCTATTGTATAGGCGTATACATTGGCCCTTAAACGATTTTTTTACTTTACTAAGTCTAGTCACTGGTACATCAAGTTTATGCTTATTTCGAGTATTTCTATTATGGTTTTCACTTTTCTTTTTAAATAAGTGTAAATTTTTTTTACATACATTAAATTTGAAAGGACGTACTGAGAAGGTACAGTTAAGATTCCTGTTTCCTTAAACTTTTCTCTATGTGTTAGGGGCCAGTTTGTAGATTGCCCGAACAGCTCGCTTCTGCAGCACAAATATATTATTTATATCTGCAGCGTTGCCCCATAGCAAAATGCCATAGGACATTATACTGTGAAAGTAACTAAAATACACTAGACGTGCTATACTTTCATCTGAATATTGTCTAATTTTACTAACTGCGTATCCTGCGATCCTTCATTAAATACAATGGTATGGGGATAATCGTTCTCGTATTTCGTACCAATGAATGAGAAGGCATGGTATTTTAACAAGCCGTTAATACTAACAAGCGTTGGTAAGGTAATAAGTTTGTCATTCATGCACAAACAGCTGGAACTTTGGATTGTAGGAAGCTGGCGAACTGTGATGCTACTTTTTATTTCGAAAACGCTTACGTTTACAACGTAGTGGGATTACAATATAAACGCGGGCGGAGCCACGGAGATAGAAAGTTATTAGTCAGGGTTACGACATACAGAGTTTTCACTTGAGCTAGTTTTAGCTAGTAGAGCTATCTTTAGTATCAAGCTAATTTTTCTTGAGTAGTTTAATTTTGATGAGTGGTCCGTACGTTATCCTGGTCCTACGCTCGAAAGTAGGAGATTTTTTTTATCCTTGCTAAGTCTGTTAGCTACCACAAACAAGTGTTCAGTCCAAGAAATTCTTGGGCGAATCATCAAAATGAAGGTACTCACGTAAAATTAGCTTGATACTAATCAAGTTAAAACAACCCTGACTATATCTATATTCCAAAACAACGAATTAGTCTTTTGAATGTTTTTTATTTTTCATAGACATTACACTAACACGCGTTTTAAAAATTATCCTTATTTTATATTATGCTTATCTTTTAGATTTTCATATTATGTTTTACCTACTATTTGATCACGATTCTTTGAGCACATGAAAAGGTGTTTGTTATTGTGTATATTTTTGGGCACTGTTGGTCTTTAATTATACTTATTGTCAACATAAATTCAATGTAAAAATGTATGACTGTTTGTTGCCAAAATAAATAAAAAAAAAAAAAATTTCTTCGTAATGAGTCCAAAAGTAAATTTTAATATTCATTTAATAACCCAATTGCAATGAAATTTGGCACGTGTTTATCAGTCCTTATCTACGTAATTTACGGCTAAGTAGGTATAATCTGAAAGGCAAGTCAATTTCATAGAATTATGATAATAATAATAAGCCTGTGGCGAGCTGTTGGGGAGTAGCGACCATAGCTGGGCACCGTTAATCACACAGTTAACTTCGTTAATCGTTAATCCGTTACTAAAAAAGTTAGCTTCGTTAAACGTTAAACCGTTACATTTGGGAAGAATTAACGCAAGTTAACGTTAATCGTTAATCCGTTAAAATTCGCTAAAGGTTTAAGAAGTTAACAGGTTAGGAATAATAAAAGACGTGTATAGGTTATTGAAATGTATTCCCCTTTATGAATACTAATATATTACATTTAATTTAATTAAAGTTTTCATCCGATAGTGATGCTCGTTTTGCGGTTATAATTTATTTACCTAAAGAAAAATTTAAACAATTGCAGCGCTTGACGGTATGGCACTATTGTATTTAATGAACAGATTAATGAATATGTTTTTAACGAGGAATGCAATATCTTTGAATGACTCTTATGATTTTATGTCCAGCCACAGTTTAACGAGACTTTGCGTTTTACTCTTTAAAGAGTGGGAGCTTTTTGATTTTTTAGCTGCTTTTGTTTCACTCACAAGTCACAACACGCGCCTTGCGGCACTTGTCGTTTCATACTGGTTTGAATTAGTTTTTCTTGCCGCGCCCTGGTGCCTTACGGTAAATAGTGGGCATTGGATTAACGATTAACGGACCTCTGGATATTAACGGAAGTTAACGAGTCCGTTAACATTTTAAGATGTTAACTTAAAAGTTAATCCGTTAATGAAAATGTTAACTTCGTTAATTAACGATTAACGGATTAACGAGTTAATGCCCAGCTATGGTAGCGACCCCACGTACCTGAGTGCTCCCAGGGGAAGGACCCTGTTCTCCATCTCCAGCTTGGCTTAACCGGCCGAAATGGTCACTGAGCAAGAACATCCCCTACCTCTGCCTTGCATTAACCGGCCGGTTAGAGTGGAGTCGCAAGAGCTATGTGCTCGGAGGAAGGATGTAAAGCGTAAGTGGCATGATGGGACCCTCTGCGGGTGCAAATGCTTAGCGTGTAAAGTCCAGCGACACCTCTCCTGCCTCCAGCCGGCCATCATTTTAAGAGGCCCATTTCAATGAGTTAGCGAGTCACCGTCTGCCGACTTTATGATACATGTTACCACGTCGTATCTGGACGACGCCATAGTCCTTCCATAGTCCTAGATACCTAGTTTACTAGGACCTCACCCCCAAAACCCAGTATCATTTCTATTAACCATTCCCTGCCATAGTCCTACACTAACCGTTGGTACTCCGTGGGCGCACTCCCATGGTGCGTACAGGGAGAGTCGCCGGCTGGTGTCACATTATATTAATTAAAATTGAGTTAACATGCCATTTGATGAGCATTTCAGAAACCAAGGATTAGAATTTTAAATCATATTAAATTCTAAGGATATGTACGTCTACTAGGATCCATTATAATTTATTGCGCCACCAAGAGCACAGTATGAATAAAGGATTCAGGTATAGAATAATGATTAGGGCATTTACATTTTTCTTAGAAGTATTCCAGTAGAGAAATGATCTAAATTGATAAACGCCACAATCCATATTATCTATGGACGTCACGCTCAAGTCTGGTTTCCTACGATAGCACTGCAGTATATTATAGCGGTGAATCACGTTTTTAAATCGACTTAAAAACAAAAAAAAGGACGTTTCATGTTCACGGATAACTTCATCATTTTATTTAACTTATTTTGATGACTTTTTGTTAAAAAGGAGATATTCTGAGGGTCAATTCATGTCCATCCTGGACAATAAAATTAACAGCAATTGCCTGGGGTTTGAGCTTGATTTGTATTGATAGTACGGACAACAAGATTACCTGCATCAATTTGTCAGTTTGTCTATTCTTCGCTAGAAAGAAATAATTTCTTAAGCGTGCTGGAAACACGTAAGTACCTAATAGATAAATATTAATAGATATGGAAATCGATATCGAAATTATTATTATCTTATCTTTTTAAATCTTTTGTTTACAATCTTAATTAGGTACCTATTAATAGATTAATGAGTTTATAGTAATAATAATTCATTATGTAGTTTGGTGCACTTCTAATCCTCTTAGATCCCGCATTCAGTAATAGGGATGTGAAGTGAAGTAAAAGAAATCGATCTATTAATAATCGATGTTTCTCATTCCCATAAAAATCGATTTTTGAAAAAGCATTTCCGTATGAAAAGTAATCGATTTTTTCACATGCTTTGTAATTTGCTTAAAAAAATGAAGTCATCAGAATTATTAATTGGTGTATAAACCAATTAATAATTCTGATGTATATTTCGTATCAAGTGTCTACTTGACACGAATTATTCATCAATGAATAATTCGTGTCAAGTAGACACTTGATACGAATGGTTTACAAATTAGAATCAACGGAATCAAAATGAAAGGGTAATTGTATAAGATTAAGCGACAATTTAAAAAAAGGACTGTGGCTGTGCTACATCTGTTATAATAAATTGGTAACACATGATATTATATTTTATAAGTTTCAACTTTAAAAGGGTTTGTTTGACTCTTAGGGTTGATTTCACGATTGACAACGAAAACTCCGCTTTATAAAGCTTAGTTGTAACGGATGTCAACGAATCAAACGGATTTCACCATGTTTTTAAGCTAAGCGCGCTTACCAAAACTGAATTGAAATAGTATGGATGTAAAATACTTTTACACGTTCATGACAACCGTCACAACTGTCATCTCATGACATTTGGTACGTGACAGCTCTTGAGACGGCTCAACGAAGTTAAGCCGACAAATCCCAAGTTCAGAACTTTAAACTTGGCTCAGCTAGAAAGTTTTTGTTGGTAAAATGCAATTCCGAGTTTTAAGCGCGTTTAAAGGCGAAAAGCGACCTCAGCGTATACTGAGCAATTAAGCTTGCTGAAATTGCTTGGTGAAATCGCCCCTTAGATAAAAAAAAATAAGATAATTTTATATACCTATATATTGTGAAATATTGTTACAGATATTTAACTTGTTACTATCTGCGATAATGTGTTGATAGTGTGTTTCTTTAACTTCATTAATTTTATGTAAACTTACAACTGTATAATTACAGAAAAATTAAATAATCTACTTGCGTACGTATTTTAGTCAGGTCTACTTAGATCGTAGACCTAAGGCCCGTATAATATATAAAACAATCTCAATCGAAACCTCTACGAAACTTTGTTTTATCTGTTAAAAAGGTTCTCAAGTAGAGATGCGATCGCAATCCTTGAGAACAAGTTTGAGATTGTCCCTAGTGCCTCGTTGATCGAAGCAATTTATAATAATGTATTAAAACGTAATAAAATGGAAAAAGATTACATGCGTTGGTGAAATCGGGACTTAGAGCGTGTTTCACCAAGCAATGTTAAAGTTAACGCCATGTTAAGTATCATGTTATCCCTCTCGTATTTCCTGTCAATGAATGGGATGGCATGGTATTTTAACATGACATTAACTTTAACATTGCTTGGTGAAACACGGCCTTAACGCCACTCTTTGCCAAGCTTTACCTAACAAACCGAACTTTGAATCATCAAACCACTACTTAGATATTGATTTTCCGATTCATAGTTATACAGGTATTATAAAAAATCATATCATTATCAAACAATGTTGATACAACCTTTGAGCTCCTTGCATAGATACTAATTAAACGTTTTTTATGTTTAGTTTTTCTCTCTGGATATACAGTAATTATGCCATAATAATTTATTGTTCTTTACTTACTTTGTTGTAGAGAGTTATTTCCATCTTACACGAGGTAGTATTTAGTTCTGATTTTATATTTGATAGGTCTATTTTTAGGGTTCCGATGTAACTATATCTAATTTTTTATTATTGTTTTAATCAGTCGTCTGTCCTCCCTTGATAAATTTGGGAATTATATGACTGAAACTATATTTAAATAGTTGTATATCATTGCATATTATACTTACCTAGACTTTATTATTAGCAATTTTTTTTCAGTTATAACCGCCATTTCTGAACCTTAGCCTCCACTAAAGTATTTTTTGTGGGGTAGTCGCCTATACTCGCCCATTCAAGTATTCAATTATTGTCCAGATTTTACATGTTGACATAAATATTGATCGTTAATATTCGTTTCTTAAATATCACTCCTGAGACCCGACACGCACTTTTTCGGGTTCCATGTTCTTTCTATTCTAACATAATAAATGACGACGCCCTAAAACGTTTGGTTTCCGTCATGCGAGTTCAATTCAAAACGACACGCAATAGCTAAGTAAACTACTGTGGGGTAAACAAAAACAACTACGTATTCGTAACATTATTGAAAGAGATTTCAATGAAAATTATGACAGCGCCCATACAATGAGCATTCGAGAACGGTACGAATTACGCAATTGTTAATTGTTCCTGCTTGAGCGACTGCAAATGTTGCCTTAGAAGCAAAGGCAAAAGGAAATTGATATATTGCACGCGGGCCAGTTCCGTAAACACTGATTAACTGTCAGTTAGCATCCTGTCAAACCGCGCCACATTTCTCATATTTTATAGTTAAACGAGATTGCACATTCAAGTAGAAAATAAGTAAATGACATTACGGAGTCAATTCGGTTCTGCGAATAACATTTTCGAATGAATTTCGAAAATGTTATTCGCAGAAGTTGGATAACCCAATCACATATTCATGTACAAACTAGGGTGAGATATGCTTACATTTAATATATTTTACACTTGTTATTTTATTAAAAAAATATGTTTATGTTGAGGTAGAGGTCGGAAAAGTCTCGACCGGAGAGCTACCATGGTATTATAGAAAACAGGCGTGAAATTACACTTCCGGTAACGGACAAATATAGTAATAGTATTTTTAAAATTAACATTGATTTATTATTGTTATTGTTTGTGAAACTGGCCTTTAGACGATAACCTTACTTAGATACTTGTCTCATTTCTTATGTAGGTAATAGTCATGTAATAGATCACAATAAACATAACAATGAAAACATTATAATGACGTCTATTCAAAGAAACCCTACGATCTAAGTAGGTAACATTGAGTCATCTATAAACAATAAGTTTTATTTCATTTTTCTATATCTTAATAAATTTAGGGACAGTACCACTAAAACACTGCCAAAATCATTATCTTTTGGCTACGCCGTAGTCGAGTAAAAAACAAACAAAGTGTAACGTAAACCATGGCTTTATAATACTTGTTACAGTTGTTGCTTAACTACTTAACAAGTTGAAGATTTGTATAACGCCAATGACCTTCAACGACTATTTGTATGGCGTGAAAGAAAGAGCTAAGGGCGTGTTTCACCTTAAATGTTATCCCATGTTCCTCTCGTAATTCCTATCAATGAATGAGAAGGCATGGTATTTTAACATGCCGTTAACAAGAACATGCGATGGTGAAATCGGGTCTTAATCGAATAAAAACTTGTTTAAAAAAACAGACAAAATTTGCAAAAACTTAAACGACAGTTATCTGAGTTTTGCCTCACTTAAAATACTGAAATCATTTTCATTAATATAATATGTATTGTGATAAAACGTTACAACTTAAAAAAAAAAAAGTTACAACTTTAAATATGGCTGACCTTTGCAAACTTTGACAAAAATATCAATTTATAAAACGAGAATCCTGTAGTAAATAAATACAATGATGATTATTTTTAATTTTTTTTTGGATTTTTCCATTAAGACCAGTATAGAAAAATTCTTAAATTAAAATAAAAGATCTTCACGCGAGTCTCGTGCAGATACAATACAGAATTTTAAACTGAATATCTTACAATTCTAATATGATTCTAAGGCCGTGTTTCACCAAGCAATGTTAAAGTTAACGCCATGTTAAAATACCATGCCATCTCATTCATTGACCGGAAATACGAGAGGAATAACAAGATATTTTACATGGCGTTAACTTAAACATTGCTTGGTGAAACACGCCCTCAATTTAGAAAGTGTTGAAAAGTGAAAATATTATATATTTTAGAATAATGTACCTACGTAAATTATAGGATAATTATACATACTTAATTAATGTTTGATGTGATTTAAAGCCAAATGAATATAAAGTTTCTTCTAGTAATACATAAGATTTTTTTTAATAAAAAAATAATAATGGGTCGAGGGATATGAGCAGGAAGGTAGCCATATTACAAGGAAAAAAATAGGACAACTAAAGAAAATATCGGGGGTGCCCTTATCCAAGGCTGAAGTGTAGACCGGAGGTTCACCATGAAGTCTGTCAACTGGCAGATAGTTACTGCAAGTTGACTGACTTTAGGACCCTCGTAGTGTACACACAATGTAGAAAATCTTGTAGAATCTTCTTTAAATTTAATGCGTAAGTGTGCTTATTTATTGTTATTTGTTAGATAACTTATAGAGGGTGTAAAAATACCAGTTATAATAACATTGGAATAATATGATTATAGTACCTTTTCTCATTGAAACGTATTTTTAAATTTTTTATTTTTAACAAAAATTAATAAACAAAAAAATTTTTGCTTTTATGTTATTCTTGCGAATAATGTAATAAGTAAAAAATAGTAATTGACAAAAAAATACATTTTCAGAATGATACAATGTAGCACAATCATACAATAATCATACCCTAAGTTATTATACCTGTTCTTTTTACATCCTGTATCGCCTACGGCAAATATCAGCATATATAGGTGTTTTATAGAAAAGTTTGAAAGCGTCTAAGATTTTCCAGTAACAAGAAAAGAAATTAAAGTACTATGTAACATTAATAAAGTTGTTTAATTTTAAAAGTGAAACGAAGCGTATTTCTATTTGTCAAATAGGTTTTCAAGTGAGGTTGGGTTTGAGACTTCTTTATTAATACGGGCTTAAGTTTGTCTTATTATAAACAACCAATGTGTATCTAACAGTTAAAAATATATAATTAAATTATCCTTTAGCCTAAAAATTGTTTATCGGAAGCGTTATTACACGCTTGTTTTCTGTAACCACGGTACCTGCTACGAAACAGTAATTAGGCTGTTCCTTACAGCATGTTATTTCGTAGCAGCTTTAAAACCGTTAACAAGTAGACTTATTACACCGTCAGAAAATAAGAGGTTTCAACGAATCAATCGCGGACCACATTTTGGCTTCTACATACCACTGTTTGGGGCCAAATACTCTACATAATATTATATTACATTTTTTGAGGCTCTACTCGTACTATCAGACTGAACTCATATGGCACGTCCTTATGAACAAAGCTTAAATAATAACGATGTAGCTTTTCTATATATATTTATTTAAAGTAATTAAAATATAACTACACTACACTAAAGTAAATAAAATGTACCTAAGGGCCAATTTTTCAATCGTCAGATAACTTTTATCTGAGGAATAAATATGTGACTTTGGCAGATTTTGTATGAAACAAATGTCAAAGTCACTGGTTTATTCGACAGAGTAGAGTTATCTAACGATTGAAAAATCAGCCCTTTGTGTAAAATATACAAGGTATAAAATAAAAACTTTATGGTGGGTACTGTGTATGTGCCTCATAAGTAGATTATACTGTGAAAGTACCAGCGCTGATAGACTTACTTTTGACTTTCATGTTTGTATGAGAAATGCCCCAACATCATAAAATTTTCCTATACAATAATTTAAAAAAGTACCTCTAGGTGCTTTCCTTTCCTAAACCGTTATATAACTAAAACACCCCTCTTTTGCGTCGGGGATTAAAAATGGGTCGTTCTACATAATTTTTTTTATAGTTTCATTACACATATTTTTTAAACTGATAGTAAAAGCAATGGAATGTAATCACAAACTTGTATAAACAAAAGGTACTTACGAAGATTATCATCGTGTGCACTTATTTCGTAGTACGCGAGAATAAAAATAAGCGCTGATAAATATTTCATTGTTAGATCAATAGATGATTTGTTGACCAGCGCTGCACGCTGACTGTCTGCTGGAAGGAAATGCTGCTTAGTTTTAAGCCGTACGTGCAGCTGGTATATTGTAAGGATCGAACAATTTTCATCTGAGTAATTGTATGAACAATCTGTAACATAATTGAAGACATGAATCGATGAAGGTGTTGCAAAAGAAATATATCCAGATAATTGAGTTTAAAGTATCATTTTACATTGGTCCTAGATATCTTTAGAATAATGTAATTAATGCTTTACGAAGTATTCTAAAATGTTTAAGTGACAGGACCGTATTTTTGTTTGAAGTGACGCCTATATTTGTTTAGCGGGTACGACCACGGCTCTACCTTGACCATTTTTGTACTGGATTTCAAATTGAATTATTTTCTTGTTTCAGCCTTTTTAGACCCCTTTTTTGCGAAGTCGGGTTATAGTTTTTAACTTTTTTTTTCATTTATAATGACAACAGACAGTCATGCAATTTAACATACAATTTAAAAACAGAATAAATAGAACTAAATACCAACCTAGCTCAAAAATTATAACTATAGTAACCGACTTGCATGACTGCTTACAAAATATGCATACCAAAAGTCAGAAAAAATTCATTAAAAATAATTATACTCAACTTTATACAGGTGAAATATACTTGTAATATACATCATATATTTTGTTTTTATAAGTTGTTACTGCATACTTAACAAGTAGGTACTTCATGTCTAGCGAGAGTGTACCCATATAATTGGGTAAGTACTTGACACCACCTAGGTACCTCAGCCACACAACTCATGCGGTGTATTTGTCACTTTTTTTTCAGATTCCGTGAACAACATTTATTTATTGTATATTTTTATTGCGTATCTACGAGGAAATATAACCTTGAAACCTTTTAATATAAATTATAACCGAATTTCGATCACAGTCGACCTTTAGTATTATTTATGGTACAAGACCGTACTACCGTACGTAAACCAGGAGGCATGAGTCATGAGTTGACTTGATGACGCAAACTCAAAAACTTGAAATAATAGCGCCATCTACCGGGTGCAATTATTGCACTAAAACCTTCCTCGAGGATCATTTTATCCATTCTGCCGTTCTCAAACTAAAAGGCGGCTACAATATCATATAGGGCTATTGGCCATTTCATTCTGCCGTTCTCAAACTAAAAGGCGGCTACAATATCTTATAGGGCTATTGGCCATTTCATTCTGCCGTTCTCAAACTAAAAGGCGGCTACAATATCTTATAGGGCTATTGGCCATTTCATTCTGCCGTTATTAAACTAAATGGGGGCTATGTGACTATTGGCTAGTAGTCATAGCTGGGCATTAACTCGTTAATCCGTTAATCGTTAATTAAAGAAGTTAACATTTTGATTAACGGATTAACTTTTAAGTTAACATTTTAAAATGTTAACGGTCTCGATAACTTCCGTTAATATCTAGAGGTCCGTTAATCGTTAATCCAATGCCCACTATTTACCGTAAAGCACCAGGGCGTGGCAACAAAAACTAGTTCAGACAAGTATGAAACGACCAAAGAGAATATAATCACTACGTTTGAAACGACAAGTGCCCCAAGGCGCGTGTTGTGAGTGAAACAAAAGCAGCTAAAATATCTAAAAGCTCCCACTCTTTAAAGAGTAAAACGCAAAGTCTCGTTAAGCTGTGGCTGGACATGAAGTCCAAAGAGTCATTCAAAGATATTCCTCCGTGAAAACATATTCATTAATCTGTTCATTAAATACAAAAGTGCTATACCGTCAAACGCTGCAATTTTTTAATTTTTTCTTTAGTACAAACATTATAACCGCAAAACGAGCATCACTATCGGATGAAAACTTTAATTAAATTTAATATATTTTTTATATTCATATAATATTCATGAGTTCATTTCAATAACCTATAGGTACACGTCTTATAATGTTCCTAACCTGTTAACTTCTAAAACAATAACCATTAGAGAATTTTAACGGATTAACGATTAACGTTAACTTGCGTTAATTCTTCCCAAATGTAACGGTTTAACGTTTAACGAAGCTAACTTTTTAAGTAGCGGATTAACGATTGATGAAGTTAACTGTGTGATTAACGGTGCCCAGCTATGCTAGTAGTCGTTTAGCCGCCTTGGCAGAATTGGTGAAAACCGCATTAAGATCGGCGTAGTAGTGTTTGAATTTTGTATAAACTCGAACAGACAGATTGAGGCGGAGGACTTTGTTTAATAATAATTTATGTAAGGATGATTGTTATAATTTATTATTTATTAGACCCTGAATACTGAATGTTTGTGAATATTTATAAACAAAGTACCAACTACCAGTCTGATACAAACTAGTCGTTTCGTTTTGTAGTCCTCCAGCTCCTTGTCATCGTAATATTGCACTCCGATGAATCGAATGAAGAAAATTGGAAATGGGTCAATTTTGACGTGCAAGATTTCATTACACATGGGAACAGGAGCCTTACCACTAGTTCTTATAAAAGTATTACTATCATTACTTGTGGATTTCGTGTAAACAAACACATATGATCTCTATTTATACTAAACAAAAATATTTTTTTAATTGCTCGTAATCTAAAAGTAGTGTTAAAGCAATACTGCTTTAGGCTTTGAAGAAGAGTTTTTACCAAAGCTAAGGTAAAAACTCTTCTTCAAAGAAATTTCTCTTCGATGAATATTGAAAGCCTAGAGGAGGACGCACATAACATAGACTGGTCAAACTTACTCTCAGCTGATTCCATTAATGACAAAATTGATATATTTAACGCTAAACTTAAATCTCTTTATGATATTCATGCACCTGTTAGGCCCGTTAAAATCAAACATCTTCCCGCTCCCTGGTTATCAGACGAAATCAAATCTCTGATAAATGCTAAGCATGCAGCCAAAGCCAAATTTAAAATAAAAAAGACAGAAGAATATCGTAACAAATATATTAAAATCCGGAACCGCTGTAATATGATGTGTCGTGACGCACAAAGACGTCATATTCACGCCTCCGTTGAGAACGGGGATCAGGCTAAAACATGGAAATTTCTCAAATCCCTCGGCGTGGGCAAATGCTCTGAACCGCAAGACTCTCATAATATAGATATAGATTCACTTAATAACCATTTTACTTCCTCTTTTAATCTCGACCCCAAAATTAAATCACAAACGTTAAATTATATTTCTTCGCTACCTATATTGAATTCTGATCCGTTCCTTACTGTTCCAGTTTCCGAGTGTGAGATTAAAAAGCACATCCTTTCCATATCGTCAAACGCAGTAGGAGATGACGGTATCAGTCGTAGAATGATCACACCAATATTAGATATAATTGTTCCTGTTCTTGCACACATTTTTAATTCATGTTTAGAGTCTTGTACCTTTCCTGATGCCTGGAAGGCAGCTTACATAATTCCTTTACCTAAATCCTCCTGTCCTAAGACTGTGTCTGACTTCCGTCCTATTTCCATCCTACCCTTTTTATCAAAAGTTTTAGAGCGAATCATTCATCACCAGCTTACGCAATTTGTTACCCACAACAGCTTACTCAGTCCGTTCCAGTCCGGTTTTCGCACTGGTCACAGTACGACTACCGCATTGGTAAAGGTAGCTGATGATATACGTTCAGGTATGGATGATAAAATGCTTACTATTCTCACACTTCTGGATTTTAGTAATGCCTTCAATTCCATAGACC
Source organism: Celastrina argiolus (assembly GCA_905187575.2). Lineage (NCBI taxonomy): Eukaryota > Metazoa > Arthropoda > Insecta > Lepidoptera > Lycaenidae > Celastrina > Celastrina argiolus. Next base: position 9,274,516 of record LR994599.1, on the reverse strand, counting down.
ACGATATTCTGCTAGCCCGGCTTGCATCTTTAAATCTTTCACCATCAATAATTAATTTAATTCGTAGCTACCTTGTAGGACGACGGCAGAGAGTTAAATCATCTGATTATTTCTCCGATTGGAGTTATATCTATGCCGGCGTGCCTCAGGGTGGTGTGCTATCTCCTCTTCTGTTTGCAATTTTTATAAACCCTATAACAATATCGATTTCATCATCCTACCACTTGTATGCGGACGATCTTCAAATATACACACAGTCTCCTTTGGACAATCTGAATTCCGCTTTTGATCTAGTGAATCACGATTTGTCGAATATTTGTGAATGGAGCAAGAATCATGGACTTCTTATTAATCCTATTAAAACTCAATTAATTGTAATTGGTAGCCCCGGGCTAATTTCTAGAGTTGACCATGATTCTTTACCTCCTGTCCTTATAAATGGTGTAACAATACCTTTCAGTAAAGTGGTTAAAAACTTGGGAGTGTACTTTGATGAACATTTATCGTGGACGCATCAATTGCAAGAGATTAGTAGAAAGGTTTTTTCTACCTGGCGTTCCCTAAAACGTCTACGATATGTTCTTCCGATACCCACTAAGGTAGTTTTGGCTGAATCCCTACTCCTTTCCCATTTAGATTATGCGGACGCTTCTTTCACTAACTTGACGGAGGAACAACTGAACAAATTGGAGCGCCTTCAAAACCTGGCTTTGAGGTTTGTTTTCGGTTTACGTAAATTTGACCATATCTCCGAGTATCGCCTCAAGTTAAAGTGGTTGCCAATCCGCTACCGCCGTGACTCTCGTGTTCTCTCCTTCCTTTATAACATCCTATTTGACTCCCATTGTCCCACTTATTTAAAAAGTAATTTTAACTTCCGTACCTCTGACAGACTGGAACTACGATCTATATCTAATCTTCTTCTTGACATTCCTATCCACCGCACTAAATACTTTAATTGCTCTTTCATTGTAAAATCCATTTCCCTTTGGAATTCTTTACCTATCCATATAAGGCAGGCTGAAACTATACATCGCTTTAAAACTCTTATAAAAAATCATTATCTGGAATCATATTGTGTCAACCCTTGACTTATGTAACTAACACTTATTATTATAAATTAAAATATCATGTAGGTTTATCTATTGTATATATATATATATATATATATATATATATATATATATATATATATATATATATATATATATATATATATATAGATATATAGATATATATATTATATTGTATACATATATTATATATTTATTGTGTTTATGTATTATTTTATTTTATTTACTTTTATTTTATTAAATATACTTTTGCGCAACTCCCATTCTCTAGCATTGTTTTCTCTAACACCATAAGGTTGTCTGGAAGAAATTGCTATCTAGTAATAAGGCCGCCTTTGTGTGCATGTCTGATTTTTGTAATGTATATTTTTTTTTGTTTTTTTTTGTAACTTGTTGTGTGCACAATAAAGTATATTTGTATTGTATTTGTATTGTAGGACCTCGTGGTAAGGTTCCAGGTGAAAGTAAAAAGCCATAGGCACTTGGTTTCCTGTGCCTATTTAATCATCATAAAACAGGCACTGGAAATCTTACTGAGTGTGAGAGAGTGAAAAACTTGTTTGTGCCTATTTCATTATCACAAAATAGGCACAGAAAAGCATACGGCCGTGCGCATTTCCGCCCCATCCTATATTATCATAATTTATAGTTCATCATCATCGCACCGATGTCGGTATAGACTATAGACCGAGATCCTACACCCGCCAGACAAGCCGATTTGTTTACTGATAAATGAATGATTCATTCATTCATAAATGTTGAGTAGCCCCGTCCTTTCGTCGGGTATAAGATCTTAAAACTAGGATATATCCATTTACATACTCTCTTAGCCGACTGATTTAGACAGGTGTGATTTTGATGCCTAGCGACCGAACAATGAAACATTAATTAAAGTTAAGAGCTCTCCTATTCACAGCCTATCACTGTCACTATTTGGCGGAGGACACCACGTGACTTGAGCGCCACTGAATTTAATTACCGTTTCAGTATTCCTGGCGTCAGACTGTCTGACTTTACATTTTACATTACATTACTTTAATACGTAAGCAACAATAAAATATGGTATTACGTCATTTTTAGTTTATGTGTGTGTGTAAAATGAACGTATGAACCCCCGCTAGCCTGTGCCGTAGGCGAATTAGGAAAGGCCAGGTAAGCTTGCAGGGTGGCAGGCCTGGAATCTACTTCCAGTGACAGTGTTACGATTTAGTTTTTTGCCATCACAAAAAATGCACTACGCGCCTTAATTACAATATTTTTAAAATGGGAATTTACGCTATTGTATGTTGCGAACTTATTTTACATAGGAGCTGACGAGTGTTTCAGGTCACAGGGCTGATTATATTATGTGAAATATTAATAATAATATCTAAGGCCGCTAACACACCACGTGAATCTGGTCTCGAAACAACTTGTCGAAAAACTTGTGTTACCAGACAACGGAAATATAAGCATTTAATACCTAAATACAATAGGCACATAATACTATGTTTTTAATTTTTTTATATTTATAACACTTTACGCTTCCATCCAATAAAATTTAATAATTAACTGTTTTTGTACATTCTAAAATCCTTCACGCTGTTCCAGATTACAGCTTTTTTTAAAGTTCAATATTAAGTTTGGAACCCTGGACAAAAACAGTGTTCCGCGTTATAAGTGTGACATGTCTGTGTCTGTGTGTCTGTCTATGCCATCCTATGGCATAAACTGAGAAATATGAGTAAAACAAAATCGGTTTACCCGTTTGGGAACGGGTGAACCGATTTTGTTTTACTTATATTTCTGCGAGAAAAGGAAGCTTGCAGCATATTAATCTAGAGTCTACCTGAACCGGCCGGTCAGGGGAGGAGTGGCCTGTGTTTTGACAGATCCACTCCACCCAACATAACGGCTGATGGCAATCCGCAAGTGGTTTTAGTGGAGAAGCCGGCCGTAGCGAGCCGGGAGTCCCACAGATCCCAACGACAACAAAATAAAAATCTAGAATCTACTACTAGGTACTGCTATGCTTGCTGGTAGAGAAACTCTAATACTTTCTAACTTTCCTTCTCTGATAAACTTCGTTGCGGGTCCCAGTTTAGACATGACATGGACAGATCTAGCAAGTCCTTCGAACACCTCTGATATCAGATCAATGGTTTTTTGAGGTTGGTTACCACTGTCAATCGTGGAGAACACAGGATTAGCAGTGATGAGTATGTGTGATGGGCCACTTACTACCATACCCGATTTTATCGGAATCTGTTTAGTGCTTATTGTGTGGATAAGTAACAACTTATACTATAATATTATTAATTAATTTATTCAAAATAATAATAATTATATTTAACGCCTCCATGGTTTCTTGGTATCAGGCTGGCTCTTGACTCGGAGGTTGTGGGTTATTAATATTTTTATATTTTTAAAATAAGGTCCTATCCTATATTTTGCGTTAGGAAGATTTAATACACACGTTTATCTAGGCCGTCTTGTCTTCAGTATTGGTAACAAGACCCTGGTTCAGTGGTTCGAAGCTTGGCCCTACTCCGAAAATCGTGGGTTCTATTCCCGCGGAAAAACGAAAAATGTTGTTTGTAAGTTTGGTTACAATACAGGTTGATCAGGTGACAATACAGGTTGATCACCTGGTTGTCTGACAAGATGCATCGAGTGGGCATGTAAAAAGTGGATGCTATGGGTTTTTTCTTGCCAGTGTAGTCACGTGTAGCTTTAATAATAATAATAATATCTATGGACGTTTCACACCACGTCAATCTAGCCCCGCGCTAAGTATCCGAAGAACTTGTGTTACGGGGACCAGACAACGGAAATATATTTAATACTTTTATACTATACACGTATTTAATATTTTTATTATATTATACACAAATTTAATACACATCCATGGCCCGGGAACATTGAAAACTTTTTGTTCCCTCGGTGGGATTCGAACCCGCGATCTCTCGCTCAAGCACCAATACGCTCAACCACTGCGCTACGGAGGTCGCCAATACAATACGAATCCCTCTGGGTAATGAGAGTAAAGTAAGAGAGAGAGAGATATACTCCATTATGTATGTCTATATAAAAATCTAGCTAGCCTGCTGGGGCCTTACTCTACAAAGTACAAACTGATTCGATTTTGAATCAGATTCGATCGTGCCGCATACTCCCGAATAAATTGACGTTTGTTTATTTTGATTCTCAGTCGACTGATATGGTCGGGAGTACAAAAAGTTAATGTCTAAGGATTTTGTTTATCCTGGTTAGTTTCAAAGCAATCCACCAAATACAATACCAAATGCCGTTGAACCATGATTCGATTCTCGACTGTCGGGAGTAAGCCTGCTGATTTCGAAATCGCTGTGGGATCTATAATTATACCTACCTTATAAAAATTTTAATTTATTTATATTAGTATGGATATAAGAATAACCGCTGTATTTAATCATTATAAGAATTGAATATTTAAATTATTAAAATTAAATGTGTGAAAAAACAGCGTTATTTCCTTATGTTTACAAATTCATTATTTTAATTGTATGTTAAAAAATGAAACTATCTTTAAAATAACTACGTAAATATGCTTTTTAGTTATTGAAGTCGGATTTTCTAATAGTTTCTTTTTAACTTCTTACAAGTTACAGTCTCTAAGTCAAAGTAAACTACAGTAGGATAAATCCGTTTTATAGCTACGATGCTATGAACAGACTGACAGAAACCACACACTCCATATTTATTGAGTCAATTATCCTAACCTTTTTTTTTGATGTTGCATTACCCATCCCCCAGGGAGGGTCGGTCCCTTAGAGGTATGTGGGAATCCCGGCTCGCTACGGCCGGTTTACCAACTAAAACCACTTTCGGATTGCCATCAGCCGTTATGTTGGGTGGAGTGCCCTGGAGCTGTCAAAACACAGGCCATTCCTCCGACGACCGGCCGGTTTACCTCTATAGGGACCGGACTTCCATCAAATTAAGAGAGCGCTCGACAAAACCTAACGTAGACCCTTAATGACTAACGCATGTTATGAAGGTGTTTACTTCCTTCGGCCACTAAATGGTCATCAATATAATTGTCTTCCAATGCATTAAACAAATATGAATGAAAAAAATACAATCATTGTATGCATATTCCTCAAGACCCGAGACAATACAAAGTAAAAAAGACAATGAGGATTGTGCCTGATTAGTGATAGGAGTTTGTTTGGAGGTGTTTGATCTTAAATATGTATAGTCAAGTGCGATCGTGGTCCTCTCGCAAGGTCTTATCTTTTACTAGCTGTGCCCGCGACTTTGTTCGCGTGGTTTTTGAGTGACTTAAACCGTTTATGCAGCGCACGCAACGAAAGTCCCCAAATGTTAATAATTTTCCCCGTTTTTGCAACATTTCACACTAACGCTTCGCTCCTATTGGACGCAGCGTAATGTTATATAGCCTAAAGATTTCCTCTATAAATGGACTTGGATAGTCATCAATCAAAAAAATATTTTTTCAAATCGGACTGTGATTAGCGCGTTTAAACAAACAAACAAACTCTTCCGCTTTATAAAATATAATATTAGTATAGATGTATGTATATTGGTAAGTAGTTTTTAATTAGGGTTCAGAACCGGGAAATCCCGGTACCGAAAATCCCGGGATTTCCCGGTTCTTTGACTACTGTTATAGAACCGATTCTCAACGCAAAAGAACCGGGATTTTCGGTATTTTCGGGATTTTTTTTACCTTAACAAAAAATAAACACAACGGGCTTAGAAAAGTACGTTTGTATTTAAATTACACATTGTGGCATGTCAAGTTAAAGGATAATATATTTATTGCTATACAATGATTAAAATATTGTTATACATTCACTTCCATTAAAGTTTTACATAGATATAAACAATTTTTATAAACGTGAGTAATATTATATTACTAGCTTTGGCCCGCGGCTTCGGGCGTGTGGAATTATTGTAATAATTATAATACCAAATAACACTACAGCTGCAATGTGGTTTAGATAATGTTATAGTAATAAACATATTATGAGTATCATTATATTTTAACCAATGCATATAAAAACTTAATAAATTGTATACTTTTTACACCTTGGGTTACATTATTGGAGTTTTAGTAAGGATCCCTTTTTTTAAAAATATAAAAAGCCCGTGTACACCATTGATGGTGTAACTTTCCGACTGCGAAAAACGCTTTCAAATTTTAACTTAAGTTACGATGTTATTCAAAATATTCTTAACTGATTTTACTATCTCAACATATTAAAATAAATCTAGGGGAAATGTCTGCTCATTAAATATATATTTAAGTCAAAATCAAGATTTGGGGTCTATAAAGGCCATTGAATCTAAAAATAATAATTATGGAAAAACGTACTGTCTGTCTGTCGGTCCGTATGTGAGTCCGTACTGAATGGAATGAAATGAAATTTAGCAGGCCGGTAGCTTCGAACCTAAAGGGTCATGTAGGATATTACTATCCCAAAAACGAAAGGGTGTTCGTAGGATTTTCAAAAAACAGTAGCTACTTATTTAATGGTATTTCGATGAAACTACTCGACGTATTTAAATGAAACTCGGCACAAAGGTAGATGGACCATGAAATTAAAAACAGGATTTTTTTTGTTGGGAAACAATAGTATACAGTTGGGTCCCAAGGGATCATAATTATAAAAGCTGTATTTTTGAACTTGCTTATAAAACAAAAATAAATTATGACTTTTGTATCATCGTATTTATCTGTATTCTGATTTCTTTTAAAATATAACAATTAAAATAAATAATAATAATATAATCTTTTTGCTACTACTTATAAATTAAAATCGCAAAAACCAATTTTATAAGATAATCTTTAAACTATGAATTTTTGTTGAATCAATTTATCTGTTGGATAAAGTTGTTAACATTTTTGGAAGATCCATCTTTTTAGCCAGTGAAACTCACTTCGATATTACATTCAAAGGGTAATAACTTACTTTCACAATATCTGCGTTTAAAAATTTAATTTCTGTCCAAACATTATACCGCATTTCGTGCGATTGGCTGAGCAGAAAAATAATTTAAAATGTTTTATCCATACTTAATATTATTTCAAACGTGAAATGTCTGTTACTTTAAGACTCGTTCATGAGTCGTTTTACCGATTTGGTTACCGGGAAATCCCGGTACCGAAAATCCCGGGATTTCCCGGTTCTTTGACTACTGTTATAGAACCGATTCTCAACGCAAAAGAACCGGGATTTTCGGTATTTTCGGGATTTTTTTTACCTTAACAAAAAATAAACACAACGGGCTTAGAAAAGTACGTTTGTATTTAAATTACACATTGTGGCATGTCAAGTTAAAGGATAATATATTTATTGCTATACAATGATTAAAATATTGTTATACATTCACTTCCATTAAAGTTTTACATAGATATAAACAATTTTTATAAACGTGAGTAATATTATATTACTAGCTTTGGCCCGCGGCTTCGGGCGTGTGGAATTATTGTAATAATTATAATACCAAATAACACTACAGCTGCAATGTGGTTTAGATAATGTTATAGTAATAAACATATTATGAGTATCATTATATTTTAACCAATGCATATAAAAACTTAATAAATTGTATACTTTTTACACCTTGGGTTACATTATTGGAGTTTTAGTAAGGATCCCTTTTTTTTAAAATATAAAAAGCCCGTGTACACCATTGATGGTGTAACTTTCCGACTGCGAAAAACGCTTTCAAATTTTAACTTAAGTTACGATGTTATTCAAAATATTCTTAACTGATTTTACTATCTCAACATATTAAAATAAATCTAGGGGAAATGTCTGCTCATTAAATATATATTTAAGTCAAAATCAAGATTTGGGGTCTATAAAGGCCATTGAATCTAAAAATAATAATTATGGAAAAACGTACTGTCTGTCTGTCGGTCCGTATGTGAGTCCGTACTGAATGGAATGAAATGAAATTTAGCAGGCCGGTAGCTTCGAACCTAAAGGGTCATGTAGGATATTACTATCCCAAAAACGAAAGGGTGTTCGTAGGATTTTCAAAAAACAGTAGCTACTTATTTAATGGTATTTCGATGAAACTACTCGACGTATTTAAATGAAACTCGGCACAAAGGTAGATGGACCATGAAATTAAAAACAGGATTTTTTTTGTTGGGAAACAATAGTATACAGTTGGGTCCCAAGGGATCATAATTATAAAAGCTGTATTTTTGAACTTGCTTATAAAACAAAAATAAATTATGACTTTTGTATCATCGTATTTATCTGTATTCTGATTTCTTTTAAAATATAACAATTAAAATAAATAATAATAATATAATCTTTTTGCTACTACTTATAAATTAAAATCGCAAAAACCAATTTTATAAGATAATCTTTAAACTATGAATTTTTGTTGAATCAATTTATCTGTTGGATAAAGTTGTTAACATTTTTGGAAGATCCATCTTTTTAGCCAGTGAAACTCACTTCGATATTACATTCAAAGGGTAATAACTTACTTTCACAATATCTGCGTTTAAAAATTTAATTTCTGTCCAAACATTATACCGCATTTCGTGCGATTGGCTGAGCAGAAAAATAATTTAAAATGTTTTATCCATACTTAATATTATTTCAAACGTGAAATGTCTGTTACTTTAAGACTCGTTCATGAGTCGTTTTACCGATTTGGTTTAATTTTGGTACGGCGATAAGTTTATAATAAATAGGACTTATCAACGCCGAGGCAAAACAACCGAGCAAAGTAGGATTCAACGACACGTATATAACGTGACGTTGATTCCTACTAACAAAATATAATTACTTATACTTAACCTTTACAAAACTCCTCAGTTTTGGTTGGATTTTATGTACTACAGTACAGTATATTATATGATTTGCCAGCCTATAAGCCTCGGAAAAAAATATTGTAGTGCGTATGATCTGGATAGTGGATAGTCATATTATGATTAATGGTATAACATTATCTTAATCATACTGTAGCTATAGAGTTATTTGATAAAGAACTTTTTGTTACGAATACTATTCTACGCGCCCGAAGCCGCGGGAAAAAGCCCTAATATTAGAGACGTTAAATTAAAAATATATCTATGTTAAACTTTATCAAATGTTAATTTATAACGATATTTTAATCATAGTATAGCAAATTAATGTATCATACTTTAGCTTGACATGCCAAAATGTGTGATTTATTTATAAAAAGTAGTTTTCGAAGCCATTGTATTTATTTTTAGTCAAGTAAGAAAAAATCACGAAAATCCCGGGAAATCCCGGGAATTCCCGGTTCTGACTAGTGCCGGTACCGAAAATCCCGGTTCCTAAAACTATACCGGTTCTCGATACCCTATTTTTAATGTTGTGACTTGTGACTATTGTTGATAGGTTAATAATGCCTCCCACACCGATTTGGGTGACAGCGCGGCGGCTGGTTTCATTGAAACCAGATCGCAGGAGTCATTTTTATAGCGCCAAGTATGCAATACACAGATGCACTCTATCTTCCTTCTATCTCGTAGCCCAGTGGGATGGATAATCGACAGGAGTGGCGGGAGATCAGCCGCAGGACCGACTTTTTACATGCCCATCTTTCTTGCCGCTCGGTCAGGCACAATGTTAAAATCGCTTAAGACTGCCGATGAAATTGCGTGCCAATGACCTCAACCTCGATGTACTTACTTCCTTTGTGTTAACATATTTTGACTCGTTCCAGTGTAAAAGGAAAATGTTTAAATACTTGTTGAGTACTTTGCCGATAACGTACTTATTTAAACCACTTGGTTTACATCTATTTTGTTATGAAAAATACTAGCTCCCCTACTTATTTCGGTGACGGTAGCGGGTTTCATTGAGATTTGAGCCTTACTCTCTAAAATGATTCGATTTTGATTCAGATTCGATCGTTGTACTCCGGAATAAATTGACGTTTGTTTTGATTCTCAGTCGATTGATATGGTCGGGAGAGGATTTTCTTTATCCTGGTTAGTTTCAAAGTACGAGACATCGGAAATATATTAATACTTTTATACTACAAACATATTTCGATTTTTACAAATTTAATATACATCCGTGACATAGGTTCACAGAAACTTCGTTCCTTCGGTGGGATTCGAACCCGCGACCCAGCTTGAGCTTTGAACCACAGGGCCAGGATTCTGTTAGGGTTTGTAAGGCAGCCTATGCAAATGTATTTACTCACGTACGTCAACATTTGTGTCACCTTCAGATAGAAAACACTCAAAATACGCCCATCGGCCTTCGGTTGAGTATTTGGAGGTCAACTAGAATTGTTTGGAACCTGATATTTTATTATTTATTATGTGATATACGTAACGTCATCATCAAGCTAATTTAATAATGTTATATAACAGATAAAATATTTCATAAAGCACCCTACTCACGGTCCAACCTAGTTCAGCAGCCAGTCTGTTAATTAACTAATACAGTGGAAAAAGTCTAAGTAATTTGTGTATCAATACTGTGTAACATGTATTTCCATCAAGAACCTACAGTACATTCAATAACATAAGACATAGGAGAAGCTGTATAGAACAAAATAAAGGAGAAGATAAACTTTGTGTAGTATCAAGAGGTCAAAAGCAAAGCACAAGACAGAGAAACATAGTACTCTACCGACAAGAGCCTAGGTCTTAAAATTTTAATGAATGTTGTATTTCTGTTGCCGCTTTAACAACAAATAATTTCCCATACAACAAACGAGACTACTTTGCGTTTTGTGCGTTTTGTGCCCCTCGGACTTGCAAGTGCCTAGTGTAAGGCCGGTTACGGTTCCGCTCATGGCTGCGGTGCAGGACCTGCAGGCTGGATCGTAAGTACGGGATTTGACGTAAATAGAACCTATGATGAGCTTGTTTGGAATCCGGTAGTACGGCAATCTCTTTAGTGACGTCGATGTTACGTAGATACTCCTTGCTAGGTACCTACATAATCCTTACATAATATTATAAAGCAAAGCCTCGCTTCGTATGTCTGTTGGCCATAAACTCAAAGCTACTGCACCGATCTTCATTCTGTTTTCACTAATATATAGAGAGATTCTCGAGGGAGGTTTTAGTGTATTAATAATTGAAACTGGTAGGTAGCGCTGGCAGTGCCTTAAGTAGTACGAAGATCTCCGGGACAGCTAGTATATAATATTTTATTTACTCTATGTCTATGGTCGATGTAGTCTACAATGTCTACAAGGATTAAAATAAATAAGTGTTAATACTTTAGGGTGTTTATGTTCCTGCTATGTAAGGTTTACTGTGAAAGTACCAGCGCTGAAAGACTTACTTTGGACTTCCATGTTTCTATGAGAAAAGCCCCAACATCATAAATTTGCACACACATAATTTAAAAAAAGTAACTGTTTCTGCGCTGGTACTTTCACAGTAAACTCTTTATACGGGATCCATACACACCCTAAAGTATTATCTCTCATTAATATTAGAGCCTGTATACTGTATAGTCTGTCTCTCCAGAAATAGTGACTATAGGAATAGGTACGTAACCGTATAATTTAGATAGATACCTATCTACGGGCCTTTCAGTGTAATTTATCGAAAGTAATATTATATATTCTATTGATTTATTTACCAGTGACAAAGGTTCTCTTTCAGTGGGATGCTTTAGCCTGTATAATAGATCGGAATTTGCATAAGTTATTCAAAAGTTAAAGGGTGAGTGAAGCCAATAGGAATGTAGTTGTAGGAACTCCAGGTATAGTTGTTAACACCTTGCCGATGTCACGGCTTAGTCGCTTCTCCTAATACATATATAAATACTGTATAAATAAATCTCGTATGAGCTATGAGCCATCATAATTGATATTGCGGACGTGTTATAGACGAGGAACAAACGTTTGAGGAATACAATGAATCCAAGATCATTATCACTATGTTGTTAGGTGTTAGGAGATTTCCAAACCTCCAACGTTTTAAAACAATTTTCCTCTTCATACTTAGATACATATAAGTACTTGTCAAAATTATGCAAGGGAAATTATATTAGTAATTTCCCTTACATAATTTTGAAGCAAAATCCAATCAGTTTGGAGAGGAAGGGCTCCAGATTCAGAAAAAAAAGATTTCGATTTTGTTTCGTAAATCTATACTTATAATAAAACTGTAGAGAGGTCAATTCTGTACATTGAATATTTTTTCAAAATACATATTGGAGGATGATTGGTGATCGATACTGATGCCAAAAATGCAATTAGTAAAATTTTTGTCTGTCTGTCTGTCTGTCTGTCTGTCTGTCTGTCTGTCTGTCTGTCTGTCTGTATGTGCACGCATGGAACAAAAACTACTGAAGGGATTTTAACCAAACTTGGTACGATTGTAGTCCATATTCCTGGGCAGGTTATAGGCTATATAACATAACGCTACGATACATAGGTAAGCCGAGCAGTGACGATAAATTTGAAGCAAGTCGGATGAATTTCGCGCACGCGGCCTACTGACGAACGGATCGTGCGGGGGGCGCGGGGGGATCGCTTACACAGTGACGCGAAGCAATAGAACGTGGCACTAAAGTAGATTAGAACATGAAATAAGTACCTAACTAACAGGATTTTTTTTCTGGGAGGACAAGTGTTTCCACAGTGTCATAATAAAATTAAAATTGTATTTTTGAACTTGCTTCACAAATTGAAATAAATTATCATTTATTGTATAAAATCAACTTAATTACCTAACTGTATTATTAAAAGAATGCCTTTCGCGATAAAATAAAAAATAAAAGTTTAAAAAAACTATAACCCGACTTCGCAAAAAAAAAAGATTAAAAAACTATAACCCGACTTCGAAAAAAATGGGTCTAAAAAGTCTGAAACAAGAAAATAATTCAATTTGAAATCCAGAAATGCTTAGGTACAAAAATGGTCAAGGTAGAGCCTTGGTCGTACCCGCTAATAAAATCTAAGCATATTTTGTTCACACCGAAATACGGTAAAAAGAAATTTTATGGCTCGATGCCAATAGCGAGTGCGACCACGTTTTTTAATCTTTTTTTTTTATTTAATATTTTTCTGTTTCCACATCAAATTTAATAATGATTATATATTTTTTATTTAATTGTCCATTACATCTGAAAGTATCAACTCCTAGATAATACTTGTACGTCCGCATTTTAAACCTTTATTTTGAATTTAACAATAAAATATAAAAATAAATAAAAAATATAAATACATATTCGTAATGTGCTTGCCAAGACCTATCTTTTGATTCCAAACACGAAACAAATATCTTAATTAAATTTTTTTTGGAGATAGTTTTTGAGGTATAATTTTCAAAGTCCAAAATTTTTCAAAAAATTATATAGCCTATGTTACCCGCGGCATTAATACGAATCGATTGACACCTCATTCATCAAAATCGGAGCAGTAGTTTAGCCGCTACGAGGGAACATACATACATACATACATACATACATGCATACATACATACATACATACATACATACATAGACTGCCAAAATCATTACCCTTCTTTTTGGCTTCGCCGAAGTCGGGTAAAAAAACGGGCAATTAAGCGGTTTTTGGAAAGCTATTTATACCATCACGGTATTAATCCTTATCATGTTAATACGTTAGTTGGCTTAAGCATTCCATGAAGACTATATTTGCCCTTTATACCATGCAAATATAATGAATAGTTTAGGAAATTGATTGTGTGATTCGACCGGGCGCCGCCGGCTGCTACGTCTTACGTCCGAGCCAGGCTGGAGTAGTGTAAGTATCAGATGCTGGTAGGTAGGAATTTTGGCGAAGGTCAACCAAAGGAACTCCACCCCACTGCTGGGTAAAAAATACTATTAAAATGTGCTAACAGGCAGTACCGGTGTTTGAATTTAACCACGCACAGCCGCTAACTGTGCTAACTGTGCCTGTGTTACTATAGGAGACTTTTATTTATGCAATTATAGTACCCAAAACAATAGTTTTTTGAATTTTTGTCTGTTTGTCAGTGCATTTGTGCACGCTAATCTCAGAAACGGCTTATCCGATTTAGATGTGGTTCAATCATATTATAATCTAGTAATCTTGACTTAATATTTATTAATTCATCTCAATTGGTTCATAAATAAAAAACTTATGACAATAAAAAAAAATTGCTGGACGTTTGTATGAAGCGCGGCGGGAACCGCGCTGCTTCAACCATTCAAATTTAATCTTTTTTTATTTTATATTTTCTTTAAAACGAAATTTCATTTATTGATATTATTATTATTATACTTATGGTAGGTTAATAAAAAAACGCTACTAAAACCGATCGGCCTAACTCTCCAAACTGATTCGATTTTGATTCAGATTCGATCGTGCCGCATACTCCCGAATAAATTGACGTTTGTTTATTTCTAACGGTTTTCTTTATTCTAATTAGTTCCAAAGTAATCTACCAAATAAAACACCAAAAACCGTTGAGATCGAATTGATTCGATTCTCGGATGTGTCGAGAGTAAGCCTGCTGGATCCTCGGCGGGGAATACCTTTGCCGTCTTCTACATATTGTTCGAAGGCCTAATACTTTTGCCAAGCTCCGAAAGAATGGTACTATATTATTATTATACCCTGCATACCAAGAGGCTTGCCGGGTACGTGACTTGCTGGATAGGGATCAACACTGGGATACACTGGGAAGTAACTATTAAATTAGCGAAAGTTGTCAGCGTTTGCGCCAATAAACTAAAAATATATTTAAAAATACTAATGTGCCCTAAATCACTTTTCCACGCGTACGAAGTCGCGGGCACAGCTAGTATATAATATTATGGTTGCTCGAAATATTTTTTGTACACTGGTGACTCAAGTGGGTACTTATTTTGTCAATAATTATAATTGTTAGACGGACTGAATTTTCCAATAAATGTTGTGACACTAGCTTTGACTCTATATCGCTATAGTGCACAGACAAACATACACATAATTATTTAATATTGTATCCCACGGGAGCACTATTATATTTGTTCGACAAAAAGTTACATGATAATCAAGATCGTAAATTACCATCATACGTTTGATATTATGATAGTAATTTAAGAGATGATCTCTCCAAAATCCGTTTAGTAAATACTTTTTACTTACATATTTTATCGTATTTCGTAGTAATATTTTTGCTATTTGTAATAAACAATGGGGAAAAGGAAATCTAGGGAAGAGCAAATAAATTATCTTCATCTTTTCAAGAAGACGCATAAATAACAATATATTTATGTAGGTACATAATTACTATTATTCGTGATTTTCTTCTCTTTTGTTCAGTAATTTAAAAGAAATTTCTTAACCGACTTCCTAAAAAGGATTCGGCCTGTTTTTTTAAATGTGTGTACACCGATTACTCTGAGGTTAATAATTCGATTTGCGCGATTCTTCGTTCGACGCAGAATAGCTGCAATTTGGTCCCCAAAATTTTTTACATGGTTTGTCCCTGCAGTTTTTATTCTATGAACATTTTTCACCAATTTTCAGAGGCGATACATTTTAGGCGATACATACGGTACAAATTTTATATGGATGATATATCAATATTTAGTTTCAGAATAGCCGTACTGAAACTAAATATTTGATAATAATAATAATATCTATGGACGCTTTACACCACGTTAATCTGGCCCTGTGCTAAGTATCCGAAGAACTTGTGTTACAGGTACCAGACAACGGAAATATATTTAATACTTTTATACTATACACATATTTAAGGTTTTTATTATATTATACACAAATTTTAATACACTTCCATGACCCAGGAACATTGAAAACTTTTTGTTCCCTCGGCGGGATTCGAACCCGCGACCTTTCGTTCGAGCACCAAGGCGCTCAACCAACTGCGCTACGGAGGTCGTCATTGATATATCATTCAGGAGTTTTTCACTTTGAACTTTCGCATTTATAATTGACTCTCCACACAAAAAGGAGGTGGAAATTATAAATAATATGATGTAAGTACATAAGTCAGTCCGTCGTACTCTGTATCATCGTAGCTACCAAACGGATTTATTCTACTGTACTTTACTTTGACTTAGGGCTGATTTTTCAATCATCAGATAACTCATATCTGTTGAATAAACAAGTGACTTTGACATTTGTTCCATAAAAATATAATTTTTATGTGTATAATATTTATGTGTACTTATAACAATAAAATGTAAGAAATATATAAAACTTTTAAAGTAGAAAAATTATAAAAAACAAAAATAATAATCTATACTAATATTATAAAGAGGTAACATTTGATTGTTTGTTTGAATGGAATAGGCTCTGAAACCACTGAACCAATATGAAAAATTCTTTCGCCGTTGGAAAGCTACATTCCTAGCGTTGAACATAGGCTATATTACATTTTCAACAAAAATAGGGTTCCTTACTAAAACCCCAAAAATGTAGCCCAAAGTGTAAAAAAACGAGCTTCAAAATTTCTTACATCGTGTGCGCTTCGACAACGGCTTGACCGATTTCGCAAATTTTTTTCAGTATGTTCGTTATTGTCATGAAAAGGTTATTATGAAAGAAAATATTGAAAAAAATAAGCAAAAGATTAGGAAAAAGAAGAAAATATACGTATTGGTCACGTAGGGTTTGAACCTGGACTCGATCATTCCTCTCGT
Source organism: Celastrina argiolus (assembly GCA_905187575.2). Taxonomy (NCBI): domain Eukaryota; kingdom Metazoa; phylum Arthropoda; class Insecta; order Lepidoptera; family Lycaenidae; genus Celastrina; species Celastrina argiolus. The sequence goes on along the minus strand of LR994599.1, from coordinate 9,257,844 downwards.
TGCCAGTCTATATGACACGGTTGTCATGGTAACAACATTGTTTACAAATGGAAAATAAAAATTATGAAATGCTATAAATAATGTATTTACATAAGCTTAAACTATTTGGATATAGGGTTCCGCGTTCCGGGTTCCGGGTTACGGGTTCCCGGGTTGTGGGTTCCGCGTTGCGGGTTCCGCGTTGCGGGTTCCGGGTTACTGATTCCCGGGTTGTGGGTTTCGCGTTGCGGTTTCCGCGTTGTAGGTTCCGCGTTGCGGGTTCGTTGAATTTCATCATAAACTGTTTTTATGCTCAACGAAGTGGGCTGTACTCAATAAAATGAATATTGTAAAATAATAATACATAATAATATTATTTCTTTTCATAGAAACTAACCAGAAATTTTACATTAATAATCAGAATATTTTCAGAAAGACACAAATAGCGGAATCATAGTAATAGGGCCATTTATCTTACTACGTATACTTAATTACAAGAAAGACTACTGAAATCAATATTTTTTGTGGATAGTGAAAGACTTTGAATTAAATGAACATATTTTTTCTTATCGTTTTAATCCCTCCTTAAATCCGATTCAACAATGTTTATTATTATACTATTATACTTATAATTCAGTGCTTAACATTGTTGCGTCACAGCTCAGATTATATAACAATAGGCAGGTACGCACTGAACCGGGAAACTAAAGCAAATACAAAATAAAACTATTTCACAATGAAAATACGCTGTTCAGTTACGTTCGCAATGTCTATTGTTTTATAATATGAGGGTCACAGATTAATAAATAGTTACTACGTAACTGATTAATTGCTAATTAGTAATTAACTTACTTTACTACGTTCCAATTCAATGTGATCTTAATGTAAACAAAATCGAAATCCGACCAACGTGATGTGTCATTGTTTTTCTTCGATGAAGGAAAACATCGTGAGGAAACCCGCACATGGTTGTGCACAGACGTATTGAACAGTCATACCTCTGGACTACTCCGATTATGTTGTGAGAATGCCGTATATGCTGAGCAACCATGCGACATTTAAAACCACCTGACCCAAGCACTACAATACTTGAAGCCTAGTTACCTCGCGCGCAGAATACTGTATAAATCATCTAATAACGGATGCAAATGTCTACTTTTTGTTTTTCATTACATCGTGTTAAATGAGTGTCATTTAAATTTGAAACAGCCCATTTTAGGCTCAACTCATTAGGTGAGTTTTTTTTGTTTAGGTTTAAATCACATTGATTCAGAACAAAGTTATACAGAGTTGAGTTTAGAATGAATCAGTTCAAAAAGTTAGCTGGGTAATTTTTCACCATTTTGTCAATTCGTATTTTGGATAAGAACGAATTGATGTTTTTGACGATGGCGGTCGCGATTTGCTTAATGACCGGCGGCGCGAGATCATCCATCAACTGCTTCCAGTTCTCGTTCGCAAACTTGTGAGTGGTTTCGGCTGTAAAGAAAAATATTTACACATGTTATTTAAAATTTTAGATATTTCTACTTTATTAAGAAATTGTGTGAAAAGAGTTTATGTCAATGTAGGAAAACAACAATAACACAATCTTTACTATTATAGTATGGGCGTGTTTCACCAAGCAATTTTAAATTAAATTCTTCGTTAAATATCATGTTATTCCTCTCGTAATTCCTATCAATGAATGAGAAGGCATGGTAATTTAATATGTCGTTAACACTAAAATGCATTTACGAAAAAAATACGCTTTTTTGACACTGCCGATTGTAGAATATACCTAAGCCATGTCTATGGATTCATAGTAAACAATAATCATTGTATTAATATTGGCCAATTGGCATCACTGACTAGTAGTCGTGTCATAGACGGGTTTGTTAACGTTTGGGTTAAATTTATCTCGGACGTACTATAGTAGGAATCGTGAACATTTTCATAGGGGAAAAACGTCATAAGAACGAACCCGGCGCAGCGCTCATGTCTACTACAGAGTCGAGCCTGTGTGTTGAGCCTTAAGAGGAAACCTCACGGTTGAAGGAAATACAAAATAGGTATTTATAAAATCTATTGTTGTCTCGCAGTCTCTTAGCTAGTCAGCACTAGCGCGATAGAGACAACTGCGGCTCCAACTGAAGTTACCTGTTAAAAGCACAAGAAATCGACGTTCCGGGGATTCCTGTTTCCTCCTTCAAAACTTGACCGATTTAGATATTTTTTTCATAATAAACTAAAAAGAGGCTTGAGTTAGGTTTCTATGTTTTGATTTTATTGTATAATGCAGTCAAATTTGTTTCCGGGGTGTTTTAGTTAAAACACAGCGAAAAGTCTGTGTATTTTTTTTAGATTTTTGAACGTCCATATTTCCTCAAATAATTAATATATTAAAGAAAGGAAAAAAATATTACAAACTAGCTGTGCCCGCGACTCCGTACGCGTGGAAAAGTAATTTAGGGCAGTGTTATAATAAATCTGTTTTAAAAATATTTTTAGTTATAAAAACTGTCATCGAGGTATTTAAAAAACTACTTTATGTTAACAATTCCTACTACCAGCTTGACAAACGACCGTGTATAATTACTATAATGCGAACGGGACTACTTGATAGTACGCTCACATACACGACGAACATCTAGTACTAAGATTTGTATGGATTTTGCGCCGCAGTGACTGCAGACGATGATCGTTTCCACGCCGACGCTGCTGGAGTGGCGACAATGATATTAAGACAGCGCGCCGCAAAATTTTTCGGTATTTTAGCCTTTAGGTGCGTAAGTCCGACTCGCACTTGCCCGGATTTTTATATTTTATTAATAACCAAACATGTAGGTACTGATTATAAATCACTTCACTGTTAAAGTACTGATTTTATACAGAAAAGTAGCAAAATATAGAAAGTCCCAAAAGAAAGAAAACAAACCTAAGTTGTACCTAACAAAAACCATTCGGTCCATGATAAAAACTAAGAAATAAAAATATCAAGAAAAACATAAATCTAACTTATATTGACATTACTTTTTTAGTTTAACTGTAAACACAATACTTATGTTTATCAAAATTCTATGTATTATGCAGTTATCGAATACATACCTAATTTGGACAAAGAGGACTATAAAATGTACAGTAATAGTAGGCTGTAGTATGAATTTTAACGGACGGAATGAGAACTATAATATTCAATGCAAAATATTATTATACATTGCTAATGATGCACGCTGAGTTTAAATCTCGGATAACGTATTGTATAAATGTAGGTACCTACTCAACTTTGCTATAATTGTATTAAAAGTACGGCATTTGGCGTATAGATGTCGCTATTATGGTATGCTCTGCATCGCGCTATCGCTTGTAAGATATATTTGTATATGAGAATACTCTATAAATATTATGATATTTGGCAAACAAACCCATAATAATCTGTTAACACATATCCAGGACAGGCCGCAAAAGGCTAGAATTTCAAAAGGTATCTCGATTGGAATCGAGTTGTATCAACAGTTTTCCCCTGTAACACAGTTTAGTAACTATCAAGATGTTTTTTAACGTATGTATATATTATAAAATAGAAAAAACTAAATAAAGAGCAATATATTTATGAAAATCTTAAAACTGTTTTTAAAATTCCGTACCTCAAAAGGAAAAAACGAAACACATATTATAAGATCATTTCCATGTCCGTCTGTCTGTCAAGACCCTTTTACTCAGAAACGCGTGTAGGTAATAAGATGAAAATTATATAAAATACTCAGGATACCTACTGTTCCTTGAAGCAGTGAAAAAATCAGACCTCTTAGCCAATGCAACCAAAAGCAGTTGCTTAGGTATGTCGCTAAATTTCGTCATTTTCGACACTCGTAAGGGAATCAAAACCTAAAGGGTACTTCCCGTGAACTCAAAATATTTCATCATAAAATTTGAATCCAAGCAACGTCTAAAACCATACGTTTTTAGTAACATTATATAGATAGTAAAAATATTTTGATTTTTTTAAACTTAGTACCGTTTGTCATGAATGTGTAAAATTGAAACTTAATACTTAGGTCTCTAATATGTTCAAGCTGTAACCAAATCAAAATTCTATGTCAATCAGGTTTGTATGGAGCTCTCGGTGCGCAAGTCCAACTCCCACTTGGCCGGTTTTTATTTATTTACTTATTACTAACCTACGCTAACAAATATGCATACAGTACCTACTTATCACAAAGGACTTTACAGTAAAAGTACTAACTGATTTTATACTATAAACTTTCGTAATAAACTCAAGAAAAAAAATCTTAGATTGTCTACCTAGCAAGCCTAAAAACAAAAAATAAAAGTCAGACCCGCGGCCCCGGTGCGTTTGCTGCGAATACAATTTGAAGCGGCGCGACGGCGCGCGGCTCCCGGGCCCGCCGCGCGCTTCCTACAAACGTCCAGCAAAAACGACATAATCTATTAAAATTGTCATAACTTTTTTATTTATGAACCGATTTACATAAAACAAACACTAAATGTTAAGTGAAGCTTGCCGCAATATATTAGTGAAAAGTACATCTTAATCGGATAAGCCGTTTCTGAGATTAGCGTGCACAAACCCACAGACAAACAGACAAACAGACAAACAGACAAACAGACAAACAGACAAAAATTTCAAAAATCATAGTTTTGGGTACTATTGCGTAAATAAAGGTCCCCTATCATATTTTTTTTCAAATATCTTCAATGTACAGACACGACTCCTCTACAGATTTATTATATGTATAGATAGATAGATAATATACATAGATATTCAGGAAAAAATTGTTACTCTAGCGGCATTGTCCGGGGAGGAACCAGGGGTCGCGCAGACCCCTATTTTTGGGAAACAGGCGTGATGTTTCCTCTTAATCTGTATAAATAGAAATAACATACATAGCTCCTTGTTTCCATTGAAGAGGTTCTCAAACCGGAACGTCGTGGACCCGATGTCGTAGGTGTAGGACGGGGAGTTCAGCTTCATGTGGCTGTGCTTCTCGCTGTCCTTGTGCAGTTTCACCTTGGCAGATATGTTGCAGGCCACTTGGTCTGGAAACACGAAAAAGTTATTAACATTACTTACTACTCGGTTAATGGTTAAAAGTAGAATATAATTATACCTACATAGTAGGATAAAACCAATTGGAAAAGGAAGAGAATATAAAAACTCGCACATCGAGGGGTTGCTGTCAAAACTCTTAACAGTCAAAAGTACTTTTAACTAGAAAAATTAGTCAAAAGTAGTTTTAACCAATTTAGTTAAAAAACTTTTGACTGGAATAGAGATTTATTACAGCCTTAAGGTTAATAAAGACCTGATAATGTGAATTTAATTTATTACCTCTAAAGGGTTATGATGTAAGCGGTAAAAGTTTTTAAACATATTATGAATATTATATCTAATATTTTCATCTAAATAATCATGACATCTAAATAATAAAAAGGTACTTAAAAATCAGCCAAATTAATGTGTCGATAAGCACTATAATAGTCGCCCATACTGCGTTTTGTATACATTTGTATCAAAATTCTTCGACACAGAATATAGTAATCCTCAAAATATTGTACTTACGGACATCAATCGTCGAATCGCCCTTGCCTTGAATCGGCAGGATCAGTATCTTGCCGTCGGCGACGTAGTTGGAAGTCACGTGGAAGTCAGACACGAAGTTCAGTACAAAGTCAGCTTCTACGTCTCGGGCGTCCAGTCTGTAACATGAACATACATACATCTTTAAAATAAATATTAAAAAAATTATATCTTAAAATTTCCCGAGACTAAAAAAAAAAATTCAAGTAGTAAGGAATGGATGTTCTTAGCTGCTCTACGAGTATATTTCTTGATCACGTCAGCTTTAAAAATCTTTAAAAAGCTTTCAAAAATATCGAAAACGGTTCATTCATACGGGAGCTACGTCAGCTACGATACCACAGACAAACACGAAACACAAAATCTTTCAGTGTTGTGTACCTACCCAATTTATCGAGAAATACTGAAAACGCTTACTTTAAAAAAAATGTCACAAAAATAAAAAGCAAAAAAAAAAAAAATATAACAAAATTCATTGCTACGTCAGCTACGATACCACAGACAGACACTTAACACAAAATCCTTCAGTATCGGATAGCCCATTTATCGAGAAGTACTTAAAAAACTTCTTTCTTTATTTATTATAATTTGTAAAAAAAAAAAATGATGCAAAAAAAATATAAGAAAATTCATTTTCACTCAAAGAGTTAGTATTCCAAAAGTTATTGTAACTGATCTCTATACACCCTATATTATATTATGTTATTAACACAAATAGGGAGCTGAAGAACACTATAAAGATTTCAAAATCGGAGGTTTTATTTCACGAGCGAAGTCGCGGACACTCTTTAGTTTGTGATTTAATACAATATTAAAATATAAAACAATGATTTTCCTACGTTTTTCTGGTGTACTTGAATTATGTGAGAACAAGTTTACTGCATTTTTCCATGCAACAAATTAGAACTGTTCATATTATTATGTAAGGAAAAAATTGTATGAAAACTTGATTTTGCTCGCGTTTTTGCCCTCGTGTTCGTGGCAAAAAAACTTATTTAACAAATAACTCTACCTAGTACTTATTCTAATATTATACTGTGACTAAAACTTTTTTTTTCTTTCAGTTGTACTTTTTCGTAATAAAAGTAGCTAAATAACTAAAGCAAAAAAACATCTTACTAAAACCCAACCTCACTTGATAACCTATTTGACAGAAAAAACAACGTTTCGTTTCACTTTTAAAAGTACTATGTAACATTAATGTAGTTATATTAATGTTACATAGTACTATATAACATTATAGAACTAATATGGTTATATTAATGTTACATAGTACATTAATTTCTTTTCTTTTTCTACCGTAATATTCATATTAAAGATTGCAGAAAAACTATAAAATAAGTATTAGTAGTAAGTAAAGTTCTTAATTTTTAAAAGTTAAACGAAATGTTTTTTTATCTGTCAAATAGGCTCTCAAGTGAGAGTGGGTTTGAGACTTCTTTACGGGCCTTTCCATGTAATACTTATATTGTGTTTGTAAAATAGAATCAATTCATAAAATTATGTAGGTACTGTTATACTGTAGTATTTACTAGTTGTAAAATAAATGGGGTTTTATTTTTATTTTATGTACCCTACCTATCTAACGAATAAACTAGCATGTACCAAATTTTTCGAAAACCGAAATCATACATTTCATCATAAACCTTCAGAATCTTTGAAAAATGAAATAAAATAGTAGGACTCACTGGAACTCCTTCAATAACAGTTTGCTGAGTCCAAACATTTTGGGCTTAGAGAGAATAATTTTGAGGTTGCTCTGATCTATGACGATGTCATCCAGGGAGAAAGGGTCAAGCGATTTGACTCCGAGCTCGGGCACGCCCTTCGCGAACATCGGCATGACCTTGAGGATCTCGTCTCTGATACATCCCTGCAGGTTCGGATCCTTGAAGTCACATGGTGTGATATAATCAGCTGTAACAAAGAATTAATAATTTAATTACATAAGTTTTGGTAGATCTTGATTTAATTTAATATATACCTATATTAGGCTGGGGAAAAAGTTTCTTAAAATTAGATTATCTTGAAAACCATTGGTTTTAAGGATAGGGTGTTTGAAAGTCAAATCAGCCAGAAATGATCTAAGCTAACGCATAAAGGATCCAGGTCAACTTATATTACGAGGTAACCCTGTATAGCCGAGCTTGCCCGAGTAGTGATTTATATTTTTATTTGGCGCCAAAAACCCTGTCATTTTATTTTTTTATTTTGATCTATATTACAGCACGAAGCGAACGTCACCTCTCAAGCTAAAATCTATTTTGAATCGATTTCCAAAAAAAGGAGGAGGAGGTTTTTTTTCCTTTTTTTATGTATGTACACCGATTACACTGAAGTTAATGATCCGTTATGCGTGATAATTCTAATTTAGGAGTTTTTCACTTTTGCATTTATAATTGACTCTCGACACAAAAAGGAGGTAGAAATTATAAATATGGTGTCTGCCAGTCTGGCTGTAGCATCGTAGCTACCAAATGGATTTATCTTTTACTTTCACTAAAAAAGAAATTACGTTTAGAAAAACTGAAACATGACCTTGCTTCTGGCTCATTCGGTTAAAAAGCTCGACCACCTTAATTAGCAATCAAAATAGTATCATATTTTTCGTACTACAATATTACCAACCTGGTTCAATTAATATACTTAAACCTTCCTCGAAAACCACTCAAATTGGTGACAAACACCATGAAGACCAAAGCATGTAGTTTTGACTTTATTGCGAACAGACAGACAGACATACTTTGACCGACCATTGACTAAAATATAGTGATACACTATATTAGATACTAGCTGACCCGTGCCCACTTCGTTGAGCATGGAAACCGTGTAAACCTTCCCGGGACTTCCACGAATATTTCAAGACCAAAAATAGCCGAATCAGTTCAGCTGATCTCGAGTTTTAATGAGACTAACGGACAGCAATTGATTTTTTATAGCCCATGTTACTCAGTGCTTATGTAGCTTTCTAATGAAAAAAGAATTGTTAAAATCGGTCCAGTACCTACTTTTTGAGTTAAGTCGTTACATTTTAGAAAAATACATAAATACAATCCTTTCCTCTTTATAATATTAGTGTAGATAACATAGTGGGTATAGTTGGTAATCCTATTTGTATTGTGTCTATAAATGAACAAAAGTTAAAGCAGTGTATTATTTTGCATCTAATATTACCACCTACAGAGATAAATACAATTATATTTTTATTTATATTCCACTACAAAGTTGTAAATTACAACAATATTATTATCTATACTAATATTATAAAGAGGTAATGTTTGATTGTTTGTTTGTTTGTTTGTTTGTTTGTTTGTTTGTTTGAATGGAATAGGCTCTGAAACCACTGAACCAATATGAAAAATTCTTTCACCGTTGGAAAGCTACATTCCTAGCGCTGAACATAGGCTATATTATATGTTTAAAAAAAGTAGGGTTCCTTACTAAAACCCCAAAAATGTAGCCCAAAGTGTAAAAAAACGACCTCCAAAATTTCTTACATCGTGTGCGCTTCGACAACGGCTTGACCAATTTCGCAAATTTTTTTTACGGTATGTTCGTTATTGTCACGAAAAGGTTATTATGAAAGAAAATGTTGAAAAAAATAAGCAGAAAATTAGAAAAAAGAAGAAAATACGTGATGGTCACGCGGGGTTTGAACCTGGGCTCGATCGATTCACGTCGTTGGCAGTTTATATGACACGGCTGTCATGGCAACATAAGTATTAACAAATGGAAAATAAAAATTATGAAATGCTATAAATACCGTTTTTATATCAGCTTAAACTATTTGGATTAATAAAATTATTAGGATTAACAAAAACATGAATCCAAATAGTTTAAGCTGATATAAATACGGTATGTATAGCATTTCCTAATTTTTGTTTTCCATTTGTAAACAACGTGGTTACCATGGCGACCTTTAGACGTTATAGACGTTTGGCTGCGTTTCCATTGACGCGGGGCGAGGCGGACAGGAGCTTGCGGTACCCGAATTGACCAATCACTATGCTCGAAATCTCTGCTCCACTTCGCTTGGAAACTCTAAGTTCCTATGCGCCCCGCTCCGCGTCAGTGAAAACGCCAAGATTGGGGAAGTTTTCCAAATCTATACATCTATACAAATAAATAAAATTGAAGTGTCAGTTTGTAACTTTCAATGAGCGGTTTTTATTTTGACAGTTCTACTAGTTTAAGAAAAATGCTGATAGATGGCATTAAACCTAAGTAATATGTCAAGTCCTGTGTAAAATGTCAATTTCCGCTTTGTTTTTTGTTTGCTTACCTTTCAACTTTCTTTCTTTCATTTGCAATAGTTTATTATTTATTAATTGTGCCCTGAGAACTAAACTAAACATGGCTAGTCCATGCGTAGTACAATTTTGTAAAAATATAGGTAACCTTTCCCTAAGATGAAACTCGGAGATCAAGATGGATAGAGGCTATCAAACATATAAAAACAGGATTTAAAAAAATAAATAATTAAATAAAGCTTTATTGATTCCATTTTAAAAATACTTTTTTAGTTTTACAATACCTACTAATAATAATAATAATTTTCAATACATTATTTAAATTAGAGAATGTTACAGTTGCATAAAAATTAATAGTTCATTAATAAAATTTAATTAATAAAATCTAATAGTTACCATACAAAATTGCAATATTCAATCAATATTATTATTATTGTTATTATTTCATTTTAGTTTATTTGTATGGACCCCCTGAGGGTAAAAGCCTCCTCCAAGGTGCACCACGTCTCTCTTTCTTTGGCAATGTTTAGCCAATCTCGTCCTGCCGTTGCTGCAATTTCGTCCGCCCATCTAGCATGCGGGCGGCCTCTGGATCTTTTTCCTTGCGGGCCAGCCCACTCCGTCGAGTCCATCTATCATCATTGTACCTCGCTACGTGACCTGCCCACTTCCATTTTCTTTGTAGCGCGTAAGTTAGAGCGTCTGTAACTTTAGCAATAACTTGGAAAAAATATTGGGCTCACAGAGAGATATTCAAATCTGGGGGCACGGGAGTGCCCCCGTCAAGACGAGCCAAGCGAAGCGCAAGGGCACTACCTACCTTTTCTCGAAAGGTTTCGTCGTTTTTTTGATTTCTCATAACTTTGCTTTGGATGATGCTACATAGTTGAAAATTTCAACATATAATGACACCAGTAAAAACATGAAACATACAAAGTTTCAATGTTGTAGCTATTATACTTTAGATTTTATCAATGTCTAAAAACCCCAGATTTCGTCACTGACTCATTTATAGATCATCAAAATTCATAAGGTACTTCCTGACGTCCTAGTAAGCTGATATTATTTATGTAAGCTGTTATTGCTACAAAACCAACAAAAAAAATATTAAAATATAAATGCCGCCATTTTGAATCCAACATGGTGGACGGTACAAAATGGATGTTTAATATGTTTATTATACGGATATGATCTTTAATACATAAAAGAAATATTATATTATACAATATTATACAAGTACATAAAAAAATAAGACCTACTTTTTGTAGGACCGATAATCGGTCAGATTTTTGCTCCGTATTATTTCCAACCGACTTTATTTATTTGGGTGCGTTGCACTACAGCTGCAATCAGTATGTTCTATTTTATTCCGATTATTAATCGGTGACCGACTTTTTGTAAATGAAAAATATATCTATGAGAAAATTAGTTTTTTATCCACTTATTTAAAATTAGGTATTATTTATTTAGTAAGTAAAAATTTGGTAAGAATTAACAGGCAGCAAGTAGTAATTTGTTGTCATCATCAGTGTTTAAAAACAAAATATTACGTTGATCACTTGAAATCGGTCCGGCTTATGCTCTCGCTGAAGTTACTGATACGTAATAATTGAGTTTAGAGGGAATCTTATGTAAAAACCGTTCGACACTTCAATAGCGCGATTTAGGTAGCTAACAGCGCAATCTATGTTTGGAACTGTGAAACATCTAAACACACATATCAACAAATTTAACAGGTAAGGTTATAATGATAACAATAAACGAAAATATTACACGATCAATGTATAAATAATTTTAGTGTTTAATCTCATGACTATTAGCATAATAATAATATGATTTTTAACACGTCACGTCATGACGTTTAAAGATGGCCATAATCAAAAGAATACCTTATAGCTATTTTTCAAAAATAAAAATAAATACATTTTTTTCCTTCAAAAATGCTAAGTTGCACTTAGGTGAATGCACTTCGCATAAGTTTTTAAGAGCCGTACAAGAATTAGTACCTCTAGTGACCAACAGATGGCGGTGACCGTCGTCTACATACAATATTATTATAGACTACTGTATTATTTTAATAAGTATCAACATCCTTTATTAAAGGCAATCTCCCTCGTATTTATAAGTAATTCTCAAATTCTCGAATTATTAGTGTTGAATTTATACTAGTGGCATCCTAGAATATCCAAATAAGAAGTTTCACTCCAGCAATAAAATAATGTATATTTTATAATTTATATTTATATATAATATAATTATAATATAACAAATAAAAAAATATGGACGAGGCATTTAATTGAACATCCACCTCTACCTCTTAAAAATTGCGGTGAAAGTTTATTAAGTACACGGTATAATATTGACGGTGACATCAGTCGACGTCACTAGGCGTCACTAGGCTAAGGCGCTGACTGTTCTATTATAGTAAAGTAAAGGCCAGGGATCAAAATAGTTTATCTTAAAATTTAAAAAAGTCCATTAACCAGCTTACAAAAATAAATGAAATCCCACCAAAAACATTTTCATGTAAAAATGTTGTCAAGGCGAGCCTACACAGCTTACCCTGTGAAAAAGTTATCAGATATCGTATAAAACCAAGCTCTACACTACACCTTAATCAAAATCTATCAAAAAGTGGTTAGATCTCATGTAGAACCAAAATTCTTGCGCCCTTACTTCACCAGGCTTAACTTCACTTACGCTATATTGCAGTTAAAACGTGATACTTGACCGTTTTGCTACCGTTACGAACATTTCATACGAATTCATTAATCGTGTGCGAAATAAACCTGCCCTTACTTCACCAGGCTTAACTTCACTTACGCTATATTGCAGTTAAAACGTGATACTTGACTGTTTTGCTACCGTTACGAACATTTCATACGAATTCATTAATCGTGTGCGAAATAAAACGGCCAAGCATCACGTTTTAACTGCAATGTAGCGTAAGTGAAGTTAAGCCTGGTGAAGTAAGGGCGCATAGATCAAGAATTTTGGTTCTACATGAGATCTAACCACTTTTTGATAGATTTTGATTAAGGTGTAGTGTAGAGCTTGGTTTTATACGATATCTGATAACTTTTTCACAGGGTAAGCTGTGTAGGCTCGCCTTGACAACATTTTTACATGAAAATGTTTTTGGTGGGATCGCAATTACCGCTACCTACTAAAAAAATAGTAATGGATACAGCTCTATTACCATGCCTAAGTTACGGGTGCCAAACGTGGATATTTGATAGCAAAACAAGAAACAAAATCCAGACCACTCAAAGGCGAATGGAAAGGAGCATCATGGGCTTAAAACTCAAAGATAAAGTTAAAAACACCGATATCCGTAAAAAGACCAAAGTTAAAAACAGGATTAACTATAAGAAAAAATTCCTTCATATTATGTTCAACTCACTTTACGCCAGCAGATTTCATCTCTCCGTCATCACATTTGGCAAGAGCCCCAAGAGGTAAAATATTTATCTTAGTGTGCAATAAGAAATAATAATAAAGTTTATTGACATTAGACTTAAATTAGTTACATTTTTTTAATTTCTTAACCTAAATATATGTATATCTTTATGTTTGTTACCTAAATAGATAGATAGGTACGTAGAGAAGTAAATGTACTATCATTTAGCAAACGCCCGAACAAGGCACTAAGTTTTTATATATTTTTCAATGTATTTTGATTTATTATGTATGTACTTGGTTGCTAATAAAGAGTTTGAGTTTGAGTTTGAGTTTACCTATCTTAGGTATCATAACTTAATGGAAACATACTACAGTAGGTACCCACCTTAGGAGTTCATACCTAAAAAACCAAACTTTTGTTTGCAGCTCATCGCCTAAAAATACTTAAAAGAAAAGCTGTTCCTTCTATATTCCCATGGAATGAAGCTTGTCAGCAAGCTAACCAGCTCCAGCAGCAGTCAGAGCCAATGTTTACTCCAACTGCAGTTCAGGCTACATATTCTCAATATTTTTTTTTTGACATATTACATTATGCAAGCGCCATCTTACGGTAGTCTCTGTACCTAAAAGTGACACTTCGAAAAGCCCTCATTAGCAACGTCTTTTTGAATGCATATGACATTTTAAACGATATCTTCTGCTTTTTTTTGCATTGGCAACGATATTTACTGAAAACGAAAATGTAATTAAAAAAAAATGTCTGTCAGCGTGTCTCTTTGCTCCGGCTAATCTCTGGAACGGCTGGACCGATTTTAACGAGACTTTCACTGGTAGATAGCTAAAGTTATAAGGATTCATTTAGGCTACTTTTAATCATCATCATCGTCGTCATCTAACTAATGTTCACCGAATTGGCTGGACCGACTGTGACGGGAGCATTCACCGGGCTTAGCTTATGTTAGTAGGAGTAATCTATACATCTATATGTATAAAAGTAAGTCGTGTTAGTTAAATTATTTATAACTCAAGAACGGCTTTATCGATATGGCTGAAAATTGGTGAGGAAGTAGCTTAGAGCAAGTAGACGGACATAGGATACTATTTATTCCATATTTTGTCAGCGTTTCCGTGAACGTTGCGGGTTCTGCGTTTGGGTTTCGCGTTGTGGGTTCCGCGTTGCGGGTTCCGGGTTCCCGCGTTGCGGGTTCCGGGTTCCGCGTTGCAGGTTCCGGGTTCCGCGTTGCGGGTTTCGGGTTCCGCGTTGCGGTTTCCGGGTTCCCGCGTTGCGGGTTCCGGGTTCCCGCGTTGCGGGTTCCGAGTTCCGCGTTGCGGGTTCAGGGTTCCCGCGTTGCGGGTTCAGGGTTCTCGCGTTGCGGGTTTCGGGTTCCCGCGTTGCGGGTTCAGGGTTCCCGCGTTGCGGGTTCAGGGTTCTCGCGTTGCGGGTTTCGGGTTCCCGCGTTGCGGGTTCAGGGTTCCCGCGTTGCGGGTTCCGGGTTCCCGCGTTGCGGGTTCAGGGTTCCCGCGTTGCGGGTTCCGGGTTCCCGCGTTGCGGGTTCCGAGTTCCGCGTTGCGGGTTCCGATTTCCGCGTTGCGGGTTCAGGGTTCCCGCGTTGCGGGTTCAGGGTTCCCGCGTTGCGGGTTCCGGGTTCCCGCGTTGCGGGTTCCGGGTTCCCGCGTTGCGGGTTCCCGCGTTTCGGGTTTCGGGTTCCCGCGTTGCGGGTTCCCGCGTTTCGGGTTTCGGGTTCCCGCGTTGCGGGTTCCGGGTTCCCGCGTTGCGGGTTCCCGCGTTTCGGGTTTCGGGTTCCCGCGTTGCGGGTTCCGGGTCCGGGTTCCCGCGTTGCGGGTTCCGGGTTCCGCGTTGCAGGTTCCGGGTTCCGCGTTGCGGGTTTCGGGTTCCACGTTGCGGTTTCCGGGTTCCCGCGTTGCGGGTTCCGGGTCCGGGTTCCCGCGTTGCGGGTTCCCGCGTTTCGGGTTTCGGGTTCCCGCGTTGCGGGTTCCGGGTCCGGGTTCCCGCGTTGCGGGTTCCGGGTTCCCGCGTTGCGGGTTCCCGCGTTTCGGGTTTCGGGTTCCCGCGTTGCGGGTTCCACGTTGTTTTTTTTTAGTTGAATTTCATCATAAACTCTTTTTATGCTCAACGAAGTGGGCAAGGGTCAGCTAGTAATTTACTATAATTATTACTGCAGGTATACAAAAAATCCATTTTAGTTTTAATAATATTAAATATCTACAATTATTGATAACACATAATTTGTGAGTAAAATATTATGTTACTGAGGTTGGTACTGATTAGTGTTACAAACAAAAAATAAAACAATAAGCTTTTATTTCTTGTTATTAAATAAAAACAAAAAAGTTACATGATTTTAAGTTAAACATGATTCCTATGGGTCTCCACCTTTTACCTGGTTACCATCCAGCACCATCAAAACGAAAAAACCTGCCCAAACTCAATGAGGCTGTGTCGTGTTATTACTTATTACCGAATTCCTATTTTCTGATCTTTATCAGATCAGGCCTTACTCTCCAAACTGATTCGATTTTGATTCTCCAGATGTGATAGTAAATCCAGAGCATAACTACTATATTTTGCTAAAAGATGGCCCCGCGCGAGTTTCTCACGCCGGTCTAATTTCCAAAGCGGTGCCGGTGGTAGGCATCATGTAGGACAATTCTATAAGTGTTATTTAATAACCTTTATGGAAATAAAAAGTTATGAATTTAGATTTTTTTTCGTATTAAAATAAATCAGTTTAGTAATTTTTGCGTGAAAGAGTCACAAACATTCAAGTATTCAAATATTTTCTTCAAACTTTCACTTTTATAGCTTTACCCAGGGCAGACACCGTGTAGTTTTTTTTTTTAAAGTAGTTCATTTCTTTAGTATGATTTAATTTATATGTATGTTTACGTGTACTTAGTTAGGTTAGGTTAGGTACTAAAATTATCACTTAAATATTAATTTACATTTTATAAACCAGCAGGAAATTAAACAAAGATTCGAATTGACTTAGAGCAGGAAACAAAATTAAAAACCTCGAGAATATTTTATAGGTAAATAATATAATATTTATTTAAAGGTACATTTAAAATGCTTGTAATAAATAATCACATGGCGATAATGGTAATTTTTCTAGCATTATTCATACAGGGAAAAACATTTTATAATACTTAAAAACTGTTTGGCGGGTTTAAATTACCATGCGAAATTAATTTAATGTAGATGAATTTATCTTACCGAATTAATAGATAAAGGCATTGACAAACTGACAATGGAAAAACCTTCCAAGTGCGAGTCGAACACTGTATGAAACGAGCAAAATAAAATAAATAATTATTTAATCTGTTTTTTAGTGCTTGTGGTTAAAGCGGCAACAGAAATACAAAACCTATGAAAATTTCAACTATCTGACTATCACGCTTCATGAGATACCATGTTGTCCTGTACATAAAAAGCTTATCGTAAAAAACGAAATTTGGTGACAATAGTAGTTTACATAGTGGATTTACACGTATTGCGCTACTCTTATGGCAGCATAGTGTACGGTAGGCGCGATTTTATTTTACACTAATATCACCTTGTATTTGTGATCGGTATGCACCGGTGATTGTATTTGCTAGACAAACTAAAGGAAACGTATAATTAGTATAATTAGTAACGTAAACATAACTACATAAACAATGTGAGAAAAAATGCGATTGTAAAGCCTTGAAATATTTCCATCCAAAAGGTATCTAACGAGACTTCCTAACCTGTTTATGAAACAGAAGACAAGAGAGGACAATACGGAACGGTCGTTAAAAATAATAATTTAGTAACTGGAAATGTTGATCTGTCAAATTTACCCAATTCGCCCTCTATTCAAAGAGTGGGCGAAGAGGAAGTACGGAGCGCTCTCCTTCCGTCTAACACAGATGCTGACCGGACATGGCTGCTTCGGTCGGTACCTGTTTGAGATCGTGAGGAAAGAATGAACTGCGAGATGTCACCATTGTGACGAGGACAGGAATACGGCTGAACACACCGTGAGGGCCTGTCCCTCTTGGACAAAACAAAGAGAGGCCCTACAGGCTACAACTGCTATAGGACCGGACCTTTCGCTGCCTTCAATTATTCACTCAATGCTGAGCAGCGAAAACGCGTGGAAAGCGCATCTTCTGTCGACCTTCGAGGCGGAGGGGCTCTGGCCGACGGGTGTGGTCTACCGGAGGTTTCGGGGAAGACTCCGGAATGAAGCGCGCTACACGTCGCCGACACGTGTAGTGTAGATAGTTTTGAAGTATTTTAAATATGTATGTTAGTCTTTAAGGTATAAAATTTATAATATGGGCCTAGTAGCCCGAAATAAATGGTATTTAATTTTTTATTTTAATTTAAAGCGGTCGATGACTTCGCTCAGGAGGTCATATCCGCGAAGGAGGAGGCCGAGCATGAAGGAGGCGATCGAACCTTCGCGAAGACGGCCGAGGCGAATACGATGACGATCAACGATGATCAGAGCGTCCTGCCTTAGCCCTTAGCGGAGCTCGGGGTGGTGGCGTGGGGACGCTGTCATCCATTGTACTGAGCCCCCGAGAGGGCCGTGATGCGTAAGGTGCCCCTTTTCATTGGGTGTGTTAAGACGCCTCTCGGGCTGAAAAGGGGTCCCGTTGGGTCTTGCCAAGTCCTTCCGCCATTTGTGCCGTGATGCGCTGGAGCCTCCAGCGGGACCCCTTTTCAGCCCGAGAGGCGTCTGAACTCCCCCAATGAAAAGGGCCTGCAACCACACACCACCCCATAATGCAGGCGCCCGTCAGCGGAGTCGCGGTTGTATTGTATTATGGTCGCGTTATGGTAAGTAATTTTTA
Organism: Celastrina argiolus; assembly: GCA_905187575.2. NCBI lineage: Eukaryota > Metazoa > Arthropoda > Insecta > Lepidoptera > Lycaenidae > Celastrina > Celastrina argiolus. The sequence continues at coordinate 9,239,787 of LR994599.1, read as the reverse complement.
TATATAAGGTTCCAATACAACCAAACCTCTACGCATCCTTCTCTTCTCACTATATTTGGCTTGATATATGAACCGTGTTTTGAGATTTTTCAATAAACCAGTATTGAGAAAAAAGATTTCTAATTTTCACCTAATATCGCGCGCTCGCAGCTTTACTTACCGCCGCAGCACGAAACCAAATTCCATACTATTCTAGTAAAACTAATCAACGTTTTCTTCGCTTAATAATAGATATTATAATAATGAGAAACAACCCCTTGTTACTTGTAAGAGACAAAACAATATAGGTTAACTATGCATACTTCGGTGCTATACAAAAGGCGCGCATGAATAATGAGTGCGGGGAAATGGAATTGGTCCCATGGCCCTATATATCTCCGTACTGCGACTAGGAAAATTAGAAAAAAAGGGATACACGTAACACGCCACCGACGGTCTCAGCATAACAATTGAATGAATATTAAATTAATTTACTTTTGGACTCATTGCGCAGAAAATCAAAAAGGCGAGCAAAATCTATACTAATATTATAAAGCGGAAGAGTTTGTTTGTTTGTTTAAACGCGCTAATCTCAGGAACAACTGATCCGATTTCAAAAAATATTTTTTGTAGGATAGTCCATTTATAGAGGAAGGCTTTAGGCTATATATGTATAACATTACGCTGCGAGCAGTAGGAGCGAAGCGTCAGCGAGAAATGTTGCAAAAACGGGGAAAATTATTCACATTTGAGGACTTTCGTTGCTTGCGCTGCATCAACGGTTTAAGTCACTCAAAACCACGCGAACGAAGTCGCGGGGACAGCTAGTTTAAAATAAGAATTAAATTAAGTTTTAAAACACTTAAGTTTAATGCAATTAAATAAAACTATCCATCTCTATTTCACAAAACGATCTTTATGAGCTGTTGTCTTACTTATTGTTCTCGTAAAAAAAGGTCGGGTTCGTGTATCCACGGCTCCCCTACAACCATTTTTGGGTCGTCAGTCAGGGTTTTTAAAGATCCGTAATACTTTACGAATAATAATTGCATGAAACGCCTGACAGCGCCGATACAGTTGACAATTGACAATGGGCTTGGGCTACTGATCGTGATAACCACCTTTTCGACCCCTAAATGTAAAACTGTTTTCCTAAACCCTATCTTATAAATACTTATCCCGTCATTGCACGAAAAAACAAAATTAAAATTCAATACTTACTAGCTGACCCGAGCCAACTTCGTTGAGCATAGAAACAGGTTATGATGAACCGTTTAAACCTTCCCGGGACTTCCAAGAATATTTCAAGACTAGCAATATCCGAATAGGTTCAGCCGTTATTGAGTTTTAGCGAGGCTATCGAACAGCAATTCATTTTTATATATAAAAAAAGAAGAATATAACGAACAGATTTTTTTTATATACAAGAAGCCTTAATTGCCTTATTAAGCCTTACATGATTCTGCCTAATTGATACAACAATAACACCCTATCTCAATTATGAATTATGAATATGTCAACGAATAGCAATAAATACTAGTGAGTTTAAATGCACTTACGGAGCTTTTCATCGTGGCCGCTTATACAGGTAACACTTAAGGCAAACACCATCAATAAATACTTCATATTGGCTAATATTCAATAACTTTGGTAAAAAGATGTGGACCACGTCTCGCCGGCGACTGCGAAGCCCCGAACGCCTGCTTTATATTTATTACACGTGAAACTGGACAGCTCTGTTTTCGTATCTATCAATGACACGGTGAATCACGGAAAATGGTTTTTGAACATGACATTTTAAACAATAACTTTTTTTTTCTGTGTTCCTGATTCTTTCTGTATCTTATTTGCTTTAATTAATTAGTGCTAGTAATTTAAGATAATCAGTGATTATATTTGTAATAAAATTATTAGGATAAACGATTTGTTATTTGAAAACTTTAGCTCTAAAACTAGGCTAACTGGGAAATTAATTGTATGATTATAATACAATCTAATGACCATTTAGATGTATGAACGATAAGTGGAAAGCCCGAAATTACACTGTAATTTTATTTAATTCGTTCAGATTCTTTCTAAATGTAAGGCCAAAAAATTGAAATTCGTCCAAATAGTTGTACCAACTGCGATTGTATTTCTTCATTGCGCGATGAATAATAATATTTGATAGTTAAATTGTTAGCACAGTAGTCACCCATACTGAGCTTTACTTACATTTTTATCACATGAAATAGTTGCAACATAGTAGATAATACATAATAATATTAAATAATAAACAAACGAGTGGCGTTACTAAATCTATAAGCTAAATGAAATTATTTTTTGCATGATTGCACAGTACACTTAGATATAAGTAACTTCTCAGCATAATAAAAACCAATATTGTCTAAGATAAAGCGAAATGAAAATTCGCAGGTTTAGTCTTTACTACGTCACGCCTTCGTAAAAATGTACGAAATAGAGGAAGGCATATAATATTATATTGCAAATATCTCCAAAGTTTGTTCGTTTAAATTAATACTTCCTATAGCCAGTGTATTTGTATATGATGTAAGTCAACTAATGATGGTGTATATGTAACTTTTAGATGTATCTTGTATCGAATTAATAAACTGCATACATATTTATATATTTTTTTACGTTCATCTATTACTTATACCTAAATATTTATGAAAATATAAAATTTACTTTATATGTTACTGATCTTACTGACGACTACAAAGTCATTGTCCCTTTTGATGTCACATAAAATATTTTATTCGCAGATATCGATGCTACAAAAACGGAAGGATAAAACGATGCGCTAAAAAACAGTACAAAAAAGCACATTAAAGTTCAAAATACTTCGAACTCCGTGTTCCTCGGATGTCGACAAATTATGGCGTCAATAAGTGTAGGTACAGTCGCGTGCACTAACATGGATACATCTACAAATTTACAAAAAATTGTCGCGTTTATTCCTATCTTAATATAATATATATTTCTTGTGTGCGTGTGTATGTGACTGAACTCCTCCTAAACGACTGGACCAATTTTGATGAAATTTTTTGTGTGTGTTCGTGGAGATTCGAGAATGGTTTAGATTTACAATTGGTACCGATAGGTGGCGCTGCAGTCAGTATGTCAAGCAATTAATTAATAAGGCAATACGAAGTTTGCCGGGACAGCTAGTAAGTATATATATTTTTAATTTTATAAAACAATGTTTATATAATAATAGCTTTGAGGGTGTATAATATTATTCACTGACATTGGTAACACTTTAGAGGATACATCACTTTGAATCAACAAGGTGCACATATTTTTTTTATTTGATACGTTGTAATATTTTGCAAATTTGTAGATGTATCCATGTTATTGCACGCGACTGTAAATATTATTATAGTAGATATTATATTTATAAAGGTAATAAATTATACATAAATTATGAACCAGAACACTATAGCTTGCTTATTTATTATGAATTCAAGAACCTCAGCGGAAAGTGGACGAAATTGTCAACGACCTTCGGTATAAATTATAATATATTTTTAGGGATCCGTATCGTGTTTGGCGTGTTTCACCAAGCAATGTTAAAGTTAACGCCATGTTAAATATCAAGTTTTAACATGGCCTTAAACTGTTAAGTTTTTATAGAATGACACAGAGCCCATAGTACGCGAATCCGACTCGCACTTAGGCACTAAGGCGGCTTTTAAAGTAAATAATATTTGGTTGGTAAGTGTTAAGTGAGAGACATTTGAAAACTTTAAACGTGTTAATGTTTTATTTACACTTTTTGTCAAAAGAACACAAAGTATTAATTGCCGACGGAACAATGGTGGCAGATTTTCGTTTGGAGTTAGGTTGTTGTAATAATATTATAATACTCATCAAAACTCTCGCAATATCCCAAGTTTTTGTGTCGACAATAATTTTAATGTTAATAATTTTTTAATCTTTTAAAATTTCAATTTGTATAAAGCGAACATTTAATTAACGTCGAATAACATGTTTAACATGTAAAAAAAGTTAAACCTTTATTTATATAAATTGTTGATTAACTCTTCCGGATTGCTTAATCTTTCTACTTCCTACTTCCGTTGCTCCTGAGCCTGTTATGGTGTGTTCGGGTCCTAAAACACAATTCAAATTCAAATTATTTCATTTTCAAATCACATATTACATAATTTTGATTACAGATTACAAGATCATGTTTATTATATTAAACAGTTCAATATTATGTATGCGTTCAGCAGGTAACGTTGGGAGCTGTACTAGTATAAACTGTGACACAGCTCCCAGCATCCTCCACTCTGGTACATTACATTTGAATAATAATAATCTGTTTATTATAGTTCAAATAAAATGATTAAGCTAATACAAAATACATTTATTACAGTATGTTTAACGAATAGTTCCAATAATTGTTATACGAATACCCGAATTATTCGAATGCCCGAGTGGTCACGGACACTGTGTTCCGAAGTCGCACAAGACCTTACTTGTATTTGTGATTTGGTAAGTAGCGTTTGAGCAATAACCACGGAGATAACAGTCGGCGTTTTTAATTCGCAACCCGTAACCCGGAACCCACAACGTGGAACCCGCAAACCCCCAACGCGGAACTCGGAACCCGCAACGCAGAACCTGGAACCTGGAACAACGTGGAACGTTTATAAATAATAATTGTATGATGAGCATGACAGCACCGATTCAATTGACATTCAATTACGGAGCTTTTAAATGTTCCTGCTTGGCCTATTTGTATTATTTGCTGTAACTGTCGAAATTTTTATAAGTTTTCTTATAGACAATGTAGACTTTTCTAGGTATAACGGAATTTCGATAGTTTCATATATTATTTTTATTTATTGATTTGGAACATAATAGGTATATTAAGTTAGTAAAAATACGGTATTTAGAGCATTAAATAATTTTTCATTATCCATAAACAATGATAAATCGGTTCAGACATTATCAAGTTTTTGCGAGACTCACGAACCTCAATAAATTTTTATTTATATAGATTAAATTCGATATCCCAATTCCTTGGGAATATCGTACATGACGACACGCACTGCACGCGCATTTGTTACGGTTGTATTGTATTAAATGGATAATATAATATAAGGCACCAGTCCGGCGCGGCGCCGCACCGCATCGTATGGCATGGCTCTAAGAACTTCTCTCAAAAAAATCAAATCGCACCGCACGCAATGCTTTTGTTACTTATGAGTGTTTTTCGTTAGTAGACGGTAAAAAATTAAACGATCTATCCGGTTTCTACACTTCCACATGATTATCAACAGATCGTATGGGTTGGTGGAGGGATGTGTCCTTTGGACCCTCTGCAAAGATAGCATCAAAAGTTTTTTAAATCACTATGGTTATAAATAAACCTCTAGCCGAATTCAATCAAATTTAATTAATAGAGCATTAATAGTTCTTCGGTAACTGACTGGCCTTGAAAACGTGTTTGTAAAACACGATCTCTACAAATTTCAAGTCCAAGGTTAAACCGCATATAAAAATCAATATTTTTTTTTAAATCGAAACTAAAATGAAATACAATGCATTAAGGCCAGGCCTCTTGTCATTTATTGGGGGCACACTACCTTAATAGACATTAAACATCAGATGGTAGGACCTGAAAAGAATAGTCGTCGCTGGACATTTTTTTTTGATGTCGCAAGGGCATTACGCATCCCCAGATATATCCCGCAGGTAGGGTCCCCCAGGGGATAGTGGGACTCCCGGCTCGAAACGGCCGATTTACCTTCTAAAACCACTTGCTGAATGCCATCAGCCGTTGAGATGGGAGGAGTGCCCTGGATCTTTCAACACACAGGCAACGCCCTCCGACCGGCCGGTCGACCTCATAAGGGACCGGACTTTCATCAAATTCGGACATCAAGCTCCGCCAAAATATTTAATTAGGGGATTGCCTTTACTCGCTTAAATTGTCAGGAGGGTTGGCAAAAAGTGTTATATTATTTTATTATTGTTATAATAACTGACGCCACAAACTAAGTTTATAAAACTGCAGTTAGAGTCTTACACACACCGCTGCCGCCGCGACCGCCGCTACAATACAATTTGTATAAATAATATATTTGTGCCGGGGGTGTGTGTAATGCACTAATCGTTTAATAAACCTAGTTTTTAGCCTCATTTCAAATTGAAACACTACGCTGCGCTGTATTTTAAGAAGAGTTCTAATTCTACTGCATCGCGCTGCGTAGGCGAATTGAGCAATCGTAAATCTATTATTGTTGTAAATAAAGTTCAATTTTGAATTGCTAACTTATAAAGCTTCATATCACGTCAGTTCGGTTTCAGCTGACCCTTAATTTAAGTCTAGTTTGGTTCTAGCTCATCTAGTTTATGTTTGAGCATAATAATTAAGAACTATGCATATCATATTTTTTCTCATTTAAATTTTTCACGTTCCAAAATAACATTTATTATTACCTATAGTAATGTTGGTAGTTTATCATGCATATCTTCCTACTTATTAGTTCTTGTTTTGTCCCTTTGTCATTATTTTGTAAAGCACATTTCATTAGTAATCACAATAATATAGGCAAGATAAAAATGTGTATGTGCGTTACTTCTTCACGCAAATACTACTTAACAGATTTTATTGAAATTAGGTATGGTAGTAGTTTACGTACTGGATTAACCCAGGCTAAAGACATAAATGGATGAAAGTGATATGTGACAATATTATGATTTTTTTTTCAAAATCATATTTGTTCAAACTGTCACTTTTTTAAACATTTTAGAATACGTCGTAACGTATTAAGTAGGTAGAAACATTAAAGTAAAGATCCGTCTCCAGAATATTGATTCTGTAAGTACATTGGTACTTAATAGTCTTAATACTTTACTACATAACCTAAAATGAACACTTAAAGTAACAGTTTTAACCCAATTTTTGGGTAAAAATTTTTTAAGACATTCATCCATGTCTTCAATTATTATGCGACTAATTTATAAGTAGCTTTTCATGGACCTTCGTAGTTAGACTTCACAAAATACACATTATATTTTATTTATTTATTTATTTAAAGTCGCTTTTAACAACGAAGGTCATTAGTGACAACCATAGTTATTAGTTACATTTACATAAATTTATATACATTTATATTTTTTACAAAGTTAGGTTAGGTTAGGTCTAATTGTCTGTATGTATACAGAGTATTGTTTCTCTTATAATGAGAATAAATACCAAAACATAATTAAGATAGTAAAAAAATGTTTAGATAAAGTATCGCTATAAGATTGTAGACTTAGAAACAACAACCGGTAAAAAAGTACAAAGGGGTTGTCCATTAATCACGTGAGGCTTGAAAGGGGGGGGGAGGGGTTTGATAAAAATCACGAAAATAACACAAGGGGGGGGGGGTGTAGTAAGATATCTCGTGTATTTATTTTTTCGTCAAACGCGCGACTTTTAAACAAATATTAAGCGGCAAGGCGCGGCGTGTAGAGACCTACCTGTATTTAAATTAAGATAATATTCAGAAAATTTTAAGATTCTTTGTAGATACTAAAAATACACGTGATGTTGAGAAGGGGGAGGGGGGGTGGTCTTAAACCTCACTACATATCACCAATGGGGAGGGGGGGGGGGTTAAAAAATGCTAAAAAAAGATCACGTGATTAATGGACAACCCCAAACATATTCTTTTGTTATTATCAGTAGATATTATTAATGCACATAAAACAGCTAGTAGCTGTGCCCGCGACTTTGTTCGCGTGGTTGTCGGAAACACTATCGCAATTATCTTTTGATTGCTTACGTTGGTTTTTGTTATTATAATTATTAAAAAGAAATAATTCTTTCATACATATTTTTTGAGTAACTTAAACCGTTTATGCAGCGCACGCAACGAAAGTCCTCAAATGTGACTAATTTTCCCCGTTTTGCAACATTTCTCACTGACGCTTCGCTCCTATTGGGCGCAGCATAATGTTATATAGCCTAAATCCTTCCTCTAGAAATGGACTATCCAACAAAAAAAGAATTTTTCAAATCGGACCAGTAGTTCCTGCGATTAGCGCGTTTAAACAAACAAACAAACTCTTCCGCTTTATAATATTAGTATAGATTATAACAACCTCAATAGCTTAAGGTAATTTATAATAAACTAATAGCTAGGTAGCGCTTTACCTTTAAAAAAAGACAGAAAAAATCACGTGTAGTTACTAAAAACTAATAAATCTACCTGTTATCGAGGAAAACATCAGCTTTACTGTGCGTGAGTACATTGTGAAATAACAACTAAACTTAGTAAACAAAATTTAAAAATATATTTTAATGTTTAAAACACTATAAATTACAAAATAATGGTAAATAGCGTTTAATATTTCTATATTAGGAAAGCTTTTAGCTATTATACTGTTTATTTGCAGAATAAATAACTATGTAATAATAATGACGACCTCCGTAGCGCGTTGGTGCCTGAGGTCGTGGGTTCGAATCCCGCCGAGGGAACAAAAAGTTTTCAATGTTCCTGGGTCATGGATGTGTAAATTTGTGTATAATATAAAAAAAAATCTTAAATACGTGTATACTGTATAGTATAAAAGTATTAAATATATTTCCGTTATCTGGTACCTGTAACACAAGTTATTCGGTGTGAACTGTGAAGTGTCCATACATATTAAAAAATAATATACAGTATTTAGATATAGTTTTTTACATATTATAGTCTTGTTTTATTACTTGTTTAGTTTATAGTTTAGATAATAATAATTTACCTTAAATTGTTTTTAATTTATTTATGTTATTTTTAAAGAGTAATTTTTTAAACAGTCTGTAATATTAAGAAGCCATAATACTTTAGGGTGTGTATGAAAAAAAAGGGTGTGTCTCATACACACCCTTTTATAGAGTTTACTGAGAAAGTTGCTCTGAAAGAAAAAGTAAAATTTAAGATGTTGGAGCATTTCTCATACAAACATGAAAGTCAAAAGTAAGTCTTTCAGCGCTACTTTCACAGTATACATCTACATAGGATGCACATATACTTCCTAAAGTAATATCACTTATTTATTTTACACCTTGTATACGTGACGGGCAATAAGCGGCACAATCCTATATTCCTGAATCGCGCTATCGAATTTGTTGGCGCTGTATAGGTATTATAAAACGCGTTATAAAATGAAGCGTAAACTAGAATCGTGGGGTTAACCCTGACCGAACATACCACCTCATCCCCCCTTTGGAGCCCCCACTATTCCCACACATGTATCCGGGAAGACAATAACATGTGACATGTCACATGATACTACATGTAACATCAAAAAACGTCCGTGCGGCCATGCGAGCATGGTCGTAACAAGGGGACCTCATTATGTTGCTTATTTGCTCGCAATATTCGACAGGGGCGTTTTATTCGACATTTGCCAAATGGCGCGCCTGATGAAAAAGTGACGGCCTAACTTTACCTGCTACATTGCAACCTAGCCGGTATATTTTTATCAAAAAGTACGTTAAAGATGGGCGCTTTCCGTTAACTAAGCATTAGGCCGTGTTTCACCAAGCAATGTTAAGTTAACGCCATGTTAAAATACCATGCCATCTCATTCATTGACAGGAAATACGAGAGGGATAACATGATATTTACCATGGCGTTAACTTTAACGTTGCTTGGTGAAACACGCCCTTAACGTTAATCGTCATCGTCGTTTTAATTTGACATCCATTGCTGGATAAAAGCCTTCCCCAAAGTATTTTATGGGGGTAGTTATATTGGCAAAGCTTGGTAGGTGGATTAACGAGTTTCCTATATTAAGATAATTAGAAGATATTACAAATTTAAAATGCAGGGTCGTAGTTGTTTGCGCCGCGGCGGTACCGACCCGCGGCCGGCCGGGGGTCGGACTTTTAACGTTGCAGGATTAGACTTGCATTGCACCCGTGCGAAGCCGGGGCGGGTCGCTAGTTATAATTAAAAATGAAACTACGTTTAAAAAAACCGACTAAACCTGTAATGTAGTTACAATTAATGTTCTACGGTGAAGATGCTGAAGTCGGTGTCAGCAAAGATGAGTTTCAAGTCAGCAACTTTAGGATGTTGTTCTTTTAGCTGACACCGACTCCAAATAGAACATTAAATTACATATACATAAATTACCTATATAAAAAATGTATCGTCAAATATGTATCACATCTGGAAATTGGTGAAACATGTTCATAAAAAAAAGTACATGGCCTTACTATGTAAAATTTTTATGGGACCTACTGGCCGTTTTGCGTTGAATAAAAAAATAATCACGCAAATCGGATTATTAACCTCAGAGTAATCGGTGCCGCGGTGTGCATACATATATATAAAAATCATCCGAATTGAGAAACTCTTCCTTTTTTTGGAAGTCGGTTAAAAATGTAGCTGCTACGTTACATATACATATGTAACGTAGCAGCTACATTAACTTTACCTGATACATGTATCAGGTCTTTACCTGACCGACTTCCAAAAAAAGGATGTGATACATATTTGACGATACATTTTTTATATAGGTAATTTATGTATATGTAATTTAATGTTCTATTTGGAGTCGGTGTCAGCTAAAAGAACAACATCCTAAAGTTGCTGACTTGAAACTCATCTTTGCTGACACCGACTTCAGCATCTTCACCGTAGAACATTAATTGTAACTACATTACAGGTTTAGTCGGTTTTTTTAAACGTAGTTTCATTTTTAATTATAACTAGCGACCCGCCCCGGCTTCGCACGGGTGCAATGCAAGTCTAATCCTGCAACGTTAAAAGTCCGACCCCCGGCCGGCCGCGGGTCGGTACCGCCGCGGCGCAAACAACTACGACCCTGCATTTTAAATTTGTAATATCTTCGGTAATATTCGCTTAAATTACATGCTGTAAAAAGCATATTGATCTATAATAAATGCACAATTTATTTAAGGTACTTAATTGGATATGGATTAATGCTGTATTGTTTAAAATCATTTCGTAAATAACCATTTTTTAGTGAAGGATAAAAATGGTTGTGGTGGGTTATCCCTAAGAGATAGACATATACCATCGCGGACTTTTTGTTGAACTTTTTAAGGTGAACAATACTGTAGTACATTATTTTGGTCTATCTCGTAGGGTTCAGCCAGCGTTTGCAATATAAGCGCAAAAAAACGTGCTTATATACGACATCACATTAGAAACCTTTAAATTTATCAGTGTTTCTCTACTATATTACGCATGTATTATACATACAAACCTTCCTTAAGAATCACTCTATGTATTTAAAAAACCGCATCAAAATCCGTTGCGTAGTTTTAAAAATCTAAGCATACATACAGCATAGGACAGACATACAGCGAAAGCGACTTTGTTTTATACTATGTATGTATTGATGTACGTTAGAGATGAGTTTTTTTTGTTACGAATTAAGGAACCTTTATCATTAATCAATGTGTGTCAACTAGTTCATTTTATCAACTATAGATGCATTATAACAGTTGAAAGGAAACGTTATTAACGAAATTTTTTATCGCATTCCTGTATCTTTCGCCCTAAGTAAATATGTGAAATACTGAATGTGATTGAAAATTTCGTTCATAACTTTATTTCCTTGTTACTGCAACTCGCATAAAATAGTTCACGTTATCCTCACGATTCGTCTTCTTCATTCTCTATGTCATTTATATTCTAGAGTCTTTACTCTAGACGTCTCTTTAGACGACTATTCTTCTACCAAGTGTCCTCGCAGTACCGTATCAACCATCGCTGTAGATTAACGAGCAGATGATAGTTAATGACTGAAATTTACATGAAAAATGGCGTCGACGAAGCTAATTTAAATTCCGATCGCATTGTAAAGCCGCCATTATAGACGACAATCGGTAGCGCTGTGATAAGTAAATCCCTTAGCTGCCAAAAGCTTATACTAATCTGAGATAAAACGAGCTGTGAAGCTGCAGCTATCGATCTCGAGCACTAGTTCAAACTTACTTAACTACCCGACGGTGCCATCCACCACTTGCTTAATTAGCCAAAAAGAGGGGTAATGATTTTCCCGATACATATACGTATACCATTGTAGGTACTGTGTTTACTGTGCCACCGTTGCGCCTAAACTACTGATCCCAATAGGTGTCAATAGGTTTGTGATCAATCGCCTCCGTAGTCAAGTGGTTCTGAGCTTCGCTCTCGACCCGGAGGTCGTGGGTTCGATTCCTGCGTTGGAACAACAAGAAATGTTGTTTTCAAGTTCGGTTAGGACAATGCAGGCTGATTACCTAATTGTCTGACAAGAAAGATGATCCATGCGTCGAATGGTCATTCCTGCGCCTGATCTCTCGCCAGTCGTGTCGGTTTACCGTCCCACTGGGTTATGAGAGTAAAAGGAAGAGATTATGTCTTTGTGTATTGCGCACACACTTGGGCACTATAAAATAACTCCTGCGTAGCTGGCCTGGTTTCATTGAAATCAGCTACCGACACTGAAATCGGTGAGGGGAGCTATTAATAAGTACTAACTCCCGGGTATCATACATAAATAATTAAATATGCTATGTAATCGGTTCAAAGTTTTTTTAAATTTGTTTATTTGCCTACTGGATTTGTGAGATCGTTAGTATTGGGGATTATCTTCGATCAACAACACACTAGATAACGTGTCCCAACTCCCATACAAACACAAGGTTAAATTTCTATTATATTATGCCTATAGAGCTACATTTGTTTATGTTATTGAATGTACTATAGGTTCTTGGTAGAAATTCATGTTATATAGTAAAACACAAACTGCTTGCACTTTTTGCCACTTTTTTTACATTAATAATTATTACTTAAAATACACGACCCGTTTCGACTTTCGTCATAGTTTTTTTCGACACCTGATGATGACTATACTAGAAGCAGTTTCTGTTTTACTATATACCTACATTTGTTTAATAGCGAACTGAGATAAAAGTTTTAAAACATGACAAAGTTAATTCAGTGATTTGAAATCGTTAAGAGGAAACACCACGAAATTTTTACCATACGAAAATAGGGGTCTACGGGATTCCTGTTTCCACCCTGGATAATGCTGTTAGAGTAACAATTTTTTTCCTGAATATTAATGGATATTGTTTGTACGTCCCTATTTTTTACTTTTTTTAATAAATTAATTATTTAAAGAGATATGGACGTTCAAGACCCTAAAAAAATGGCCAGACTCTCCGATATGTTTAAACATCTAGATAACAGATTTGACTACATTAAACAACAAAATCAAAAAATAGGAACCTAGCTCGTTTCTTTTATTAGCTAATAAAGAAAAAAATATTTAAATCGGTTAAGTTTTGGAGGAGGAAACAGGAATCCCCTAAACGTCGATTTCTGGTACTTTTAATAGGTAATTTTAGTCCAAGTTGCAGTAGTCTCTATCGCGCTAGTGCTGGCTAGCTAAGGCACTGCGAGACAGCAATAGATTTTATAAATACCTATTTTGTATTTCTCTCAACCGTGTTGTTTCCTCTTAATAATGTCACATCAAACAAAAAAAACACACATGGCGGCATTGCGATTTGTGACAGTGTTGAGTCATGAGTGTTGACGTTGGTACTTGGTAGTTAGTAAATAACAGCTCACTGTTCACGTGAACTGGTATTCGCCGAGACAGTTTTGTACTGACACGATATCAAGTGTATTGTTCTTCTTCTTCTTTTTTTGGTATATGCCCCCCTCAATAGGAGTAACCAACGTCGTAGTGCCTTTTCACATGTATCCGGTCACGGCGCGGTCGCCGTGCCGTGCAACCGTGCTAGCTCTTTCACATTTATACGGCTTACACACGGTCGCCGGCGGGATGTTGCAGTATTGTCGACAATTTTGGGGAACAACTACGTCTACTATCATGGAACAAAAAAAGATAGCCTTACTCCTACTGTATCGACGTCGTCAACGTCGACTTCATTATGTCGTCAGAGAATATTATATTGGATACATCCGTACAATACTTTGAGAAAGGAAAAGGGAGATTTTTACACAAAGTTTATGGATAAGGACGGCTGACACGCGGTCACGGCACGGACGCCGTGCCATGTGAAAGCTCTCATGTTGCTCACACATTACTATTTTACACGGCACGGCAACAATGCCGCGGCCGTGTACATGTGAAAAGGCACTTACGGATAGTGGAAACTGTCAAGTATTTTTTTTATAATAAATATAATTACAATAAAAACACACATACAGATAAAATAATTACTCCTTCTTTTGGTTTCGCCGATGTCAGGTAAATCTGCAATGGATTTGAAACTCCTGAACTTTTTACATTTAATTCAGGGGTTTGTATTTTCTTAACTCGAAACACAATAGTATAATATTACTATTACTGGTATAACAGTTTCTGCTTAGTGGTTAAACCATTGGCAAAATGCCAAGCAAATTTTTTGTTTATGTTATATTAGTTTTGTCCTATAAAATATTCCAAGTATTTCTGTTTTACCATCGTGTTAACACGCTCGTACTTATTGAAAAAGTATAAATAAAATTAAACTATAATAACCCCCTAAATTGTTAAGTTAAGTGAGCTAACTGATGGGGATGAACTAAGCATAATATAATATCTAGCTAAATTACGATATCACGTCAGTTTTCAAAATTAGAACAAAATCTTTTCATCGGAAATTTCTATGGTCAAAACCCGCCGAAGGAACAAAAAGTTGTATAATATTATGTTCCTGGGTCATGGATGTGTATTAAATATAATGCGTATAACATAAAATAATTAAATATGTGTCCGTTGTCAGGTCCCTGTAACACAAGTTCTTCGGATACTTAGCACGGGGCCAGCTTGACGTGGTGTGAAACGTCCATAGATAAAATAATCTTTTTTATCATAGATAAAAATAAAGTTAAAAAAGTAGTTAAAGCTTATTATAAGATATATGATTTTGTTAATGATAGCACACCCTGGGAACAAGGTGGCCACTTTCAATGCTACTTCTATATTATACAAAGTATACTTTTGTAAATTGTAATTTATGTTAAGTTATAACATTGTTATATATATATATATTCTAAAAGAACAATTTTCCCATCCTGGTTCTTCTCGCCGGGATAGTCCCCGAACCGGTCGTAGGTCATCATGTAGGACAATTCTAAGTGTTAGTATCTAACCTATTTGGAAATAAAAGATTTTTATTTATTTATTTATTTTATTTTATCCTGTAAGATCAGTTTGTCACGGCATTTCTGAAGCTGGACGGCCCGGTTGGACGGCTCGGCTGGAGTTTCAGTAATTCGCGCCACGTACTCGGGGATGGGTGTCCGCGGCTTCAGTGTTTCACTCTTTACGGACGTTCTCACGTGAAATACTTTATTTTGTTAAAACATAAAATAAAAAAAACAATTCATAATAAACAGTGTTCTACTAATAATACAAGTTGTGTTCAAAATGTTATTTTTAATAATGAAATCGTAACTAAGGTATGTATTATTTAATTTTTATTGTTAGGCCTTTACCCGGTGGTGACGACAACAATAATAACATTACATTATAGAAATGGTTTAAAAAGGGTAATAAAAATATTGTAACTTAATTTTCATTATCATCAGACCCATTTGCGCCAGCCTGTGTTAAATAAACGCTAATAGCTTGTAATTATTATTTATATTAAGGGGCTTACCCTAGATATATTATTTAACCAATATTGCAACCGGGACTTAGTAAATTACTTTTCTTAATATAACGAAATTGTTTGTACATGCAATCTTAAATTAGCAGCCTTTCAGTACTTATGTAACTTTTCGCAATGCAGGATAATAAAAAATGATTGTTAAAAAAATTGAAAAACTATTTACTCAAGTTTTCTTTTATTTATTTTCTTAATAGGGGTTTAGTTTTGGTTTGAGTAGGCCAAGCAGGAACATTTGAAAGCTCTGTAAAGTAACGTTATCGAATAATAATTGTATGTATAGCTTGACAGCGCCTGGAATACAAATGACAATCGATAATGTAGGTAATATCGATAATAGGTAGGTACTTTACTTTGCGGGACGTTCAAATCTTCTTGCTTGTATATTTTAACTAAAATATGTCACTTGTGTTCTCCACCCGCGCTTCAATCAAAGTTCTTAAGATAATACTACGATAATTAAGTATGTTAAACTATTTTTAAGTTAGTATTTATATTATATTAACTCTTAGAAATATTGTCCCAGAAAAGAAACACAATAGGAGTCAATCGTGAAGTGTTTACAAATTCTTATTTCTTTATTCTTAACTATTTTAGATATAATCTAGGTGGTCAATACTCTGAATCATTATTAAAACGCGCCTGATTGCACACACACAGTCACAGTGTTCCTGGGTTATGGATGTGTATTAAATTTGTGTATAATATAATAAAAATCTTAAATATGTGTATAGTATAAAAGTATTAAATATATTTTCCGTTGTCTGGTACCTGTAACACAAGTTCTTCGGATACTTAGCACAGGGCCAGATTGATTGATGTGAAGCGTCCATAGATATTATTATTATTATTCAGTCCGGAAAATAATGAATGGGATTAGACAATGACATCATCTTCGCTAAGTGACACATGAATTCGCGTGTCACTTAGCGAAGTTAACCGCCTCCGTGGTCTAGTGGTTCAGAGCTTCGCTCTCGACCAGGAGCTCGTGGGTTCGATACCCGCGTTCGAACACAAAAAATTTTGGTTAGGACAATGTAGGCTGATCACCTGATTGTATGACAAGAAAGATCCATGCGTCGGATGGGCATGTAAAAAGTCAGTCCTGCGCCTGTTCTCTCGCCAGGCGTGTCGGCTTACCGTCCCACTGGGTTATGAGAGTAAAAGGAAGAGAGAGTGCCTTTGTGTATTGGGCACACATTTGGGCACTATAAAATAAGTCCTGCGGCTGCGCTGCTTGGTTTCAATGAAATCGGCTAGCAAAACTGAAGTCAGTGAGGGGAGCTATTATTATTATTATGTCAGATCCCATACATTTTGTTTTCGAGCTTCGTAAGTGATAATAGCGATGGCACCTTGAATCAGGGGCCTGACGAGATTTAATCGATAATTACAAGAATTGTCCCCCAGGTAGTCAACCTGATGAATCCGTTTACCTCTGTAACCAATAGACGCGAACACAAAAATAGATTAAAACGTCGACGCTCCCGCGAGTCACCTATTCATCACTGTTCATCATTACCTCCAGTCCATCATCAATCATTTTAATAATTCTCAGAACAAGCGAACAAAAGCATTTTATTTTCCTGCATTTTTTCCATCGCGGTGTACAATAGGGAAATTCAGCGAAGGTACGAACTTGTATGAAAAATTGATTAGAACGCGATTGCTTCCTAATTTTTCAGGTAATGATTTATTATGTCCCTAGTAACCTCCATCTATAACTGCCTTAGGATGTTCACGAGCGATAATCGGTAGCCGACTTTTTGTGGGTGACAAAAAACAAAAATGGTTGCAATAGTTCAACACACACTATAGAAAAATCTGCCTGATTTTATCAGTGCTACATAAAGTATGGCGTGGGTTTTCTTATTACACCCGAGTTCGTTATTAAGCGTAATTTGTATACCCAAATAAAATAAAAAAAACCGAACAAATACGAGTCGGACTCGAGCGTGATGGGTTTTGTACAAAAAATCGCGTTTGTTGTGCGGTTGTATATTTTATTTTGCTTTTAGTACTTATTGTAGCGGCAACTGAGATTTTAGGAAATTGCGTTCGAAAATACTACATAGTATGCTGTCAAAATACGTTACGCATTTATTAACAGATTTTCAATCTCATATCGCAATTCGATAAACAGGGACTCCACTGTTATTTTTGAACAGAGGCCAATCTTTAGGGCGTGTTTTACCAAGCAATGTTAAAGTTAACGCCATGTTAAATATCATGTTATCCCTCTCATATTTCCTGATTTTTTTCCTTTCCAATGACTGAGATGGCAAGGTATTTTAACATGGCGTTAACTTTAACATTGCTTGGTGATACACGCCTTTAATCTGCTATCTGCCCTACCAATAAAGATTGATCATTAATTTGAGGAGTAAGAAGATACAGCCTGGTGAAAGACAGACAGCGACATTTTAGTAATAGGGTTTTTATCCTTCTGATACGAAACCCTAAAATAAAAGGTACAATGTTCATCGCTTATTATTATGTATAGGACAAACACGATTCCTGGAACATCCAGGAAGAATTCCATAAACAATATGACATCAAACACATTTCATTTTGTTACTTGTCGGTTTTATATTTCCACTCAAACGTTGTTACGATCTCGTCCCGTCTATAACGAATGTGGGAAATTACAAGAGGCGCCAGATATTTGATATTGCGCTCTATGTAATCATCATTGGTGTGGGAAGTTCTCTCTATACACCTTGTTATCGTTTGGAAACAAGTTCTTTTTAGAAGTGCTCTCAGTGATTTGAAGATTGGTAATAGAATAAGTTCAATTTCTGAACTGAAGCCACCGCGTATCTTCGTATACTCCGTTTAATATAATAATACTAGCTGACACCTGCCCTTCGTGGATCATACAAACCGTTTAAACCTTCCCTGGACTTCCACGAATATTTCAAGACCAAAAATAGCCGATTCGGTTCAGCCGTTCTCTTGTTTTAGCGAGACTAACGCACAGCAATTCATTTTTATATATAGGAAGACTAGCTGACCCGTGCCCACTTCGCTAAGCATACAAACCATTTAAACCTTCCCGGGACTTCCACGAATATTTCAAGACTAAAAATAGCCAAATCGGTTTAGCCGTTCTCGAGTTTTAGCGATTCTAACGAACAGCAATTCATTGTTATATATAGGATACAAGGTGTAAAATAAACGAGTGATAATACTTTAGGGTGTAAATGGGTCCCGTTTATAGAGTTTACTGTAAAAGTACCAGGGCTGAAAGAGTTTTTTTAGATATTGTATGGACAAATTTATGATGTTTAAGCCATTTCTAATTGAAACGTACAATATCTAGACCTCAAGTAAAATGGAAACTGTTTCTAGAATTACCGCCAATTTGTATTTTTTTGTGAAAATTCTACTTTATTTTTGTGTTCAATTAAATATTTTTTATGTATCCCGAGTTAGACAAACCAAACATAGCATCTCATAACTATTCGATATTTATTGTAATTGTTTTCGGCCGGGAATTATTACTCAGCTACCTGAACAAACATTACGTAGATATTTATCGCTGTTCTATCTAAACGTTTATTGCGAACCGAATTTTTGCGATTTTTCTCTCAATTACGACGTAGACCAAGATAAATTGATATCTCGTATTTCGTGCGTTTTTGTGGTCGTGAGAGTAAAGCTTTTTGCATACTTACACAGGTAAAAGTAGACCGCTCTAACAGCTAGAGAGTTAGGATTAAGAACAATGAAAATGATAAAAGAAGTTTAAGTTTTCGAATATTTTCAAAACGAGTACCTACTAAATTATTTTTGTCAAGAACTATATAATATATAACTTATTAATATTCGCTCGCTGTGAATATTCGCAATTGTGATCATTGTTATTTCGTATTGATTTTTCATTAAATTCAAGTATTTGAATATTCTTCAAACATTAAAATATTTTCAGTTAATAAAATTTCATAATGTCTGCTTATACTTGCTCTATATTATGTTACTTATATTGTTATATTATAATTATTTGTGTAAAATGTATTGCAGACGACGAAAATCAATGTACTAAGACTTAAGTGTTGTCAACAATGTATCACGTAAGTGGCAACTCGCCTTTGATGATAATTATTGATCTTTAAACCTAAACCTATTCTTTGTGCTATTGCTTGTCGTGTCGAGCCGCAAGGCTCGCTATACTGACATGCCTAATATTCTACTTGCAACGTCCTCTCATCAAATACATCTGTCAGTCGCCATCTTTACGAAATACTTTAAACAATTTGGAACAGCTGAAATGTTGTCGGCGCATGGTCTGTCATTATTAATTAAATTTTTCATTTGTTTCAGACACAAACATGAGAACATATACCATTAATGAGTCTCTGACCTGACGAAGCATTTACAATGTGCAAGGGCGCGAAGAGCGTGAATTGGGAGACTGAATCTTTGATGGGCACGGCGCCGCCGCCCTCGAGATGGGAGCGGTTTTTGCCGAGGGCCGTGCTGTCCCATGTAGGCCTGTTCGTGGCCCTTATGTTGTATACCGGAGGGGGAGGCTTGGTAAGACGTTTTACTTTTATGTTCTCTAAAAAAATAGACTCCCCAAACCTATTTTAGTGATGGTGGCCATAGAAACTAGTAGTACTACTAACTACTAGTACGTGTGAAATACGTGAAAACACTCACTTTACTATCGGTACCCAGTGGGACAGATGGCCAAAACGACTGGGGACAGATCAGGCGCAGGAACTACTTTTAACATGCCCATCTGATGCATGAATTAACTTTCTATTCATACAATCAGGTTAAAATTCTTAATTTATACTAAAAAACCCACTCACAAATAGAAAATATTTTCTCCTGCACGTATGTACTCACTTATAACACACGAGAAAAATCATTTGTTGAAATGTATTAAAATACTAAAAACCGAAATTCCAAACGCATTGTTTTGGTTCGTAAATCCGTCATCAATATCACTTCTCATAATAAATCGCGTAAGGCTATTTGTATTACATAACGCTGGGCGGCGCGCCGGGCGGGCGGGCGACACTGTCGTCGTCAATTTATTCCCTAGGGCGGCATCAACCACGCTCACTCTAGTACTCGCTACTCCGAACTCTAGTGGATATTGAAAACTACCTGTGGACAGAGGTGACAGTTGATAAATTAGGGTCATGTTTAAATAGACATTGTTTAATTTTGTTCCTGAGGTACATTTATTTAATCTAGTTTTATTATAAACTAAATATGGCTATGATGTTTGCTTTGCAAAGTTTTTAATAACATTAGACCAGTAATTTTTATCTCTCAGCGTTATACACTCAGCATTAAACACATTAACGTTGTATAATTTATGAATCTGATGATATTCCTTTTTTTTAAAGGAGTAAAAAGTTGAGCTTTCATATCAAGCATAGACCAATTATCAAGGCTCATACCAAAAATTAAAATATTATGTCTCGTTTATGGTGCTGTCATTTTGCTGTCATGTTCTATTTGGACAAAATAGAAATGAAATTGAAATAAAATAGATGAAATTCGGTGAAAATAAGGAAAAATGTATATCTTATTCCGCTGAGGATCACGTAAAGCACAAACAGAATTTGACAATTCTAAAAAAGGAATTCGAAGAAAAGTATTCAACGGATGTGAAATATGAAAAGTCTTCCGAGGACTTTGAAATTGTTAAGACCCTGGGAGTCGGTTCGTATGGAACGGTCCTGCTCGTGCGCGACAAGCCGACACAGGAGTACCACGCCATGAAGGCTTTGGAGAAGACGGTGGTCATGTCAAAAAGTTTCCTCCAGCAGCTGACAGTAGAAAAGAAAATCATGGAGAGCATTTCGTTTCCTTTCCTGATGACACTAGACTTCTCCTGCAAAGACAATCTGTACGTGTACTTAATACTCCCCCATCAAGCTGGCGGCGATCTTTTGGGTTTGATGAAAAAAATCGGCGAGTTCTCCGAGCCGGTAGCCCAGTTCTACGCCGCCCAAGTTGTACTAGCACTAGAATATCTACACCATTTGAATGTCGTGCACCGCGACCTGAAGCCGGAAAATATATTTATTAACGCGTCCGGATACATTAAACTCGGCGATTACGGTTTCTGCAAAATAATAAAGAAGCGAACGTACACGTTATGTGGCACACCGGAGTACATCGCCCCGGAGATCGTGCTGTCCAAGGGATATACTTTCTCGGTAGATTGGTGGTCACTCGGGGTACTGATATTCGAGATGATCGCCGGCTACCCGCCATTTTATAGTAACGACAAGGCGTGCTTGTACGAAAAAATTGTGGCGGGCGATTACAAGGCGCCGAATCATATGACGTCCATTTGCAAGTCGATGGTGAAAAGTTTTCTTGTCGTGAATCCCAACAAGCGTATTGGCTCGCAGCGCAGTGGTGTTTACGATATAAAGGTACACGATTGGTTCAGTGAATGCTGCTGGGAAAATCTTCTGCGTCAGGAAGTGATCCCTCCGTATGCGCCACCTTGTGGTGAAGTGGAACACGCATCCAATCATCCCGAATGCCCAGACGTCAAATTGAAGAAATCATCCGTATGTCTGTACCAAAAAGAGTTTGAAAGTTTTTAATTAAAGAATTGTAAAGTTTGTTTGAATTTTATTTCATGTTATTCTTGTATTCGCAAAAACCCGAGGCGCCATTTTATTGTATAAGTTGTAAGATGGGATTAGTATACATTACATAATCAGTAACAGAAGATAGCTAATTATAATAAGTAGTGATATCATTACAATAATGGATTTTCTAGACCATCATATCTTTTTATTTGAATGCACTATTTTCATCATATCGCAGCAGAAATAAGTTTATACTGAAGGAAGAAGTGGCGGGTATCTTAAGGTAGTCATTTGAAATTGTAATTTATTTACTATACAAAAATATATATTTTCCATTTCCATTGCAGCGTACAGTTGTGCATCCCGGTGCAGCTCGAAATTCTAACTCTTGCAAAGAAACGTGTATTTTCTTGTGTAGTAGATAAAGATCAATTTTGAATCGCTATCTTAAAAATGCAGCGGTGTGAACAAACTCTAATAGCTGTGCACTATGTACAATGTACATAGTAATTTAATACGATCATCTGACTTCCTATTTTAACCTCCAATGATAATAGAGGGGTTTGCGCGTTATTTTTATTTATTGCTGTGTGTATATTATAATATTCATAATATATATTATTCGAAAACATTAAAATAAGTTTACCTATATTTTATAGTCTTTATTTGTACGGTTTAAAAATAATAAAATTAAAGTATGTAACATAAGTAAAGTTGTTCATTTTTAAAAGTGGAACATAACGTTTTTTTATCTGTCAAATAGGTTCTCAGGTAGTGGCTTATTGAGATTGTTTTATTTATACGAGTATTCGTTACTAAAAGTGTTGTTAACACACAGGTATTTCGAGCGTTGGAGTACCCAGCCGAGATGTCCAAGAAGGAGTATATGCGGGACCGCATCCTCACACAGAGATGGAACCTCATCAGGGTGATCTCCGATTACAACGTCAACAGAACAGTAGATGTGAACATTGAGACGTTGCTAAGTGATCAATTAGCTGTTTATGAAAAAGTAAGTAAACAATTACGTGATATGTTTAAGATAGTTGTCCTTTTAATTTTCCATGTCAGTGTTTCATCATTAATTTCATGGTTAACTAAAGGTTGACTGATAGATATTGATTATTAGCAATAAGCTTATCTTATGTACACTATTTATGTTAACTTTACTGTAAAATCATAGATAGTGTTGATCTGGGGGCACGGTCGTGCCCCCGTCAAGACGAGCCAAGCGAAGCGCAAGGGCACTACCTACCTTTTCTCGAAAGGTTTCGTCGTTTTTTTGAACTCCCATAACTTTGCTTTGGATGATGCTAATTAGTTGAAAATTTCAAGATATAATGACATCAGTAAATACATGAATAATACAAAGTTTGAATGTCGTAGCTATTATACTTTAGATTTTATCGATGTCTAAAAACCCCTGATTTCGTCACTGACTCATTTATAGATCATCAAAATTCTTAGGTTACATCCGGAAATCATACAAAGCTGAAGTTATGTATGTAAGCTGTTATTATTAATGTAAATGCTGCCAATTTTGAATGTGGTCCACCATATTGGATTCAAAAGGATGTTTATTATAAGCATCTGATGATCTTTAATTTAAAGGAATATAATATACAAGTACATAAAAAACCTACGACCTCCTTTTTTTTCGCGACGCTGGGCGTCGTGGCGCTCGGCGTCGTGGCGCTCGGCGTCGTGGCGCTCGGCGTCGCGGCACTGGGCGTCGCGGCGCTGGGCGTCGGCAGGCGTCGCGGTGCTGGGCGTCGGCAGGCGTCGCGGCGCTGGGCGTCGGCAGGCGTCGCGGTGCTGGGCGTCAGCGCTGGGCGTCGGCAGGCGTCGCGACGCTGGGCGTCGGCAGGCGTCGCGGCGCTGGGCGTCGCGGCGCTGGGCGTCGCGGCGCTGGGCGTCGCGGCGCTGGGCGTCGGCAGGCGTCGCGGCGCTGGGCGTCGGTAGGCGTCGCGGCGCTTGGCGTCGCGGCGCTGGGCGTCGGCAGGCATCGCGATGCTGGGCGTCGGCAGGCGTCGCGGCGCTGGGCGTCGGCAGGCGTCGCGGCGCTGGGCGTCGGCAGGCGTCGCGGCGCTGGGCGTCAGCGCTGGGCGTCGGCAGGCGTCGCGACGCTGGGCGACGGCAGACGTCGCGGCGCTGGGCGTCGGCAGGCGTCGCGGCGCTGGGCGTCGGCAGGCGTCGCGACGCTGGGCGTCGGCAGGCGTCGCGACGTTGGGCGTCGGCAGGCGTCGCGACGCTGGGCGTCGGCAGGCGTCGCGACGCTGGGCGTCGGCAGGCGTCGCGGCGCTTGGCGTCGCGGTGCTGGGCGTCGGCAGGCGTCGCGGCGCTCGGCTTCGGCAGGCGTCGTGGCGATGGGCTTCGGCAGGCATCGCGGCGCTCGGCGTCGCAGCGCTCGGCGTCGCGGCGCTGGGCGTCGTCGCGGCGCTGGGGGTCGCGGCGCTGGGCGTCGCGGCACCGGGCGTCGCGTCGCTGGGCGTCGCGGCGCTGGGCGTCGCAGCGCTGGGCGTCGGCAGGCGTCGCGGCGCTGGGCTTTTGAATCCTACTGGATCATCCTATATGCTCGCCCTAAATCTAAAGCACCTTGATCAAAATCTATCAAAAAGTGGACAAATCTCATGTAGAACCAAAGTTCTATGCGCCCTTACTTTACTAGGCTTAGCTTCTTACAAAAACTTACAAACATAAATTTAATCCCCCCAAAAACATTTTCATGTAAAAATGTTGCCAAGACGAGTCTACATAGTCCCTGTGAAAAAGTTATCAGATATCGTATAAAGCCAAGCTCTAAAGACTACTCGCCCTAAATCTACAAGCACCTTGATCAAAATCTAGTGAAGCTAAGCCTAGTAAAGTAAGGGCGCATAGATCAAGAACTTTGGTTCGAGATTTGTCCACTTTTTGATAGATTTTGATCAAGGTGCTTGTAGATTTAGGGATTTATATATATATATATAGATGCTATACGATATCTGATAACTTTTTCACAGGGACTATGTAGACTTGTCTTGGCAACATTTTTACATGAAAATGTTTTTGGGGGGATAGATATGGACAATATTTTTGTGTGCTAATAATACTTAATTTTTGATTGCGTAAACTGAAATAACTTATTTTTATAAAAGTTTGTTTAAGTACATATATAGAATTCGATTTGATTTATTAAAATGTTATGTTTGACATAAGTAAACTACCTAATAATACTACTACTTACTACGCTAATGCCAGTTTAATACCAGATTTCCGATTCTTCAACTCAACCTCATTTCAAATTTTTTTCGAATCTCAGTCTGTCTCGCTCGTGTACGTATTATTTGGCGCGAGCGGTACAGACTAACGATCGAATCGAACTTCGAGGCACGAGAATCGGAGCCCTCCTTATGAATTAAATTATGAAACATCGTCTCGCTATTCAGTTAATAAGCAGGTTAATTACTAATGGATTTTTTAAATGTTATTCTGTAACTAAGGGCCGATTTTTCAATCGTGAGATAACTTTAATCTATGGAATAAATACGTGACTTTGGCAGTTTTTGTATGGAACAAATCTCAAAGTCACCATGTTTATTCAACAGATAAAAGTTATCTGACGATTGAAAATTCGGTCCTAAATGTAATAGCAATAAATAAACTGATATTACATAAGTTTATATCTATGCACAAAGCGGTTTATATCGATGTTAGATTTTGATTTTATAGCCGCCCATAAAATAATATAAACTCAATATAAATAGCTCGTACTTCTTGAAGCTCAAACTTCCTAAACTACAAATAACTTGTTGCCAAAGTTGCTCTAGTTATATTAAAGTGTTTATTCTGTTTGTTCTATTTTGTAAGCGGTCGAAAAATTACGTGAAATACAAACGACGATATAAACTTTTCAAATAAAAATGTCGCAAAACGTAATACTAATTTCATGGAAATAAATCTGGTTCTGAAAAGTTTGTACAATGTGATTGGATAATAGTATCCTAATTTTTGATAATCGTGGTCGTATTCTAATGAGTGGTCCTGTTATTTTTGTATATTTGGAGTGTAATACTATATAATATAATGACACAGTCCCCAGCATCTTCCATTCTGGTTCAAATGAAAAATATTACATAATGTTTAACTAATCGTTACAAAATCAGTTGTTTCTACCATAATAGATTACCATGACACATTAATTACAATGATAATTTAGATTTTATTACCAAAAGTATGTTTCTAGTTTTGAAATTTATTATTATATTCATCCGACAATCGGTATGTATCCTTAGAGTTTAGACAATTGGACTTTAATTACTACACAGTTATCAATACCATATTTTTATTTATACGATACGACTGACTCCACTCGGATTAAACTACATATTTAGAGTTTGTGGTGGCGACTATATATATATAATAACTTCGTGTAATTTTCAGGTTCTAGAAGATGCTTGCGGCAGCGGCCTCGCATTCGAAGTTCAAGGAAATTTTCCTCAATCCGAGGAAAAGTGGAGCATATTACAAGCTGTGTTTTTCTCCTCGACTGTGCTCACTACAATAGGTGTGTACGTTCATGTAAGCATGAATTTCATTTGTTTTCAAATTTCTTTTGTTTGAGATGCAAGTTTTGACGCTGGTTTTTCTTGCTGGGGTAGTCTCCGAACTGGTGGTAGGCATCATAGATGGTGTAAGATAAGTGAATGATAATACTTTAGGGTGTGTATGTGCCACCTATGTATATACTGTAAAAGTACCAGCGCTGAAAAACTTAGTTTTGACTTTCATGTTTGTATGAGAAATGCCACTAACTTCATAAATGTTCCTATACAATAATTTTAAAAAAAAGTACCTTTTTCAGCGCTCGTACTTTCACATACTCTACATATAGTCCATTGAAAAGTTACATTTTGGGTTGCGTTTTTTAGAGGACGCAATTTTATTTTTTTGATGTGTAGGGGGGGTCAGTGTAAAGCTAAAACCAAGTTTGTGGGGTCGCCACCCTTGTCCCACGGCCGCCATCTTGAAAATAGGGGTTGAAATGGTATTTACGATATATCTCTTAAACTATTTATTTTATAAAAAAAATATGTTAACATGTTTTGTTGCAAATTAAATTCTCTACAACTTTGCTTCAGTAACTTTCTGTCGTGGAACTATAAATAAAAAAGTTATAAGCGAAAATCTTCGGAAAATTGATCTTTTGCAAATGCAAAGGAAACTGTGGAGCGATGTGTGGATGCCGAAAAGCAGGAATGAAATGTTCTGCAGTGTGCTTCCATTGTTCTGGAGAGACTTGCAGCAACGTAATGGAACTCTCAGAATTAATAAATGAAGATGACATTGATGATGAACCGCCAAAATTAACACCCCTTCCTTCTCCAGTTCTCCCACTGGTATTTAATTCAGAAAGCCGATCAGATGCTGAGCCCCAGCCTGGTCCATCGAAACGACTGAGGACGAAGTAGTTCTAATTTAGAAAATCACCGTGGATTATGCCTATTGGGGATACCACGTAAAAAAAAACGCACCTCTAGACTCTACCTCGTGGGTGGTGGGGAAAAGAATCAATAATTAATTATTAATAATATTGCAAAATTTGTAATCAAAAAAGTTATAATAATAAAGTAAAAAAAAAGAAGAAAAAAAAACAAACAATAACTGATGACTTATCATAAGTACACACGTATAATATAGGTATAGTTAAGAGTACTGAAAAATAGTACTTCAGAGCGCTGTAAAACCTTAGCTATTGACTTAATGAAAAAATGATGCGAATAAAAGTTGTCCTCCCTCAAAAAACTATGTACAAAAATGGTCGGATATCATTTTTTCGTAAAATGATTAAAAAAAAAGTTACATCGAAAAATATATTTTTTTTTATCAAATTTCCGAAGATTTTCGCTTATAACTTTTTTATTTATAGTTCTACGACAAAACGTTACTGGAGCAAAGTTGTAGAGAATTTAATTTGCAACAAAAAATGTTAACAATTTTTTTTATAAAATAAATAGTTTAAGAGATATATCGTAAATACCATTTCAACCCCTATTTTCAAGATGGCGGCCGTGGGACAAGGGTGGCGACCCCACAAACTTGGTTTTAGCTTTACACTGACCCCCCCTACACATCAAAAAAATAAAATTGCGTCCTCTAAAAAACGCAAGGTAAGGCCTAAAAAATGTAACATTTCAATGGACTAATAGGAGAAAAATACACACGCTAAAGTAGTATCACTCATTTATTTTACACCTAGTCTAGACACGACGTTCATAAAACATTTTTTGTACAATTCATTATGATTTAAAATATTTTGAATTTGCATAGTATTTTGGTGGTTGTGTGCCCAATTTGGAATCAAAACTTATTTGCTTTGTAAACATCATTAGATGCCTTTGTTATACGCTGTCGTTACGCAACGGACCTGCTTTGAAATTATTTTATTCATGGGCCATTGTATCGGTGAGTTTTCGAGTCCAGTCGCTCAATAGGAAGCTGTGAGTGCCATATAATGAATATGGATTCGGAACCTTCGAGTTTATTTACGGTTATTTTGCTGAACCGTAATACGTTACCAAAAATGCCGCCAAAAACGTGCTCATTTTATTTCGGGAGAATATCACGAGAGAAAAAAAAAGAGGATATTTCGAGAACTGCATTAAATAAATCACGTTTTCACGACCAAAGTATGCGTGAGACATACTCGTGACTAAAAATAAGTAAAATTATGACTCTCATTTAAAATTATGCGATATTCCTGAGAACAGTGAAAGGTAACGAGGAAATAAATCAGGAATTAGCCTCCCGCGAAAAATATCGTGCAAGATTTTTCATTTAACTCGAGAATGCAGCTGTTGCCTCGTATTTTCCACCTCGATATTAGAATCGACATGTTATAAAAGATTACGACAAAATGAAAAATATTTTCGATACATAAACGCGAGATTGTTAAACTATATTATATAAAATGTAACTATATGGATAAGGTTAAAATAAGACTTTTTTACTTTTGATGCTTGAAAACTGAAATAAAGAAAATTTGGCTATGGAATAAGGCTAAAATTTAGGCTAATTATACCGGAAAATTACTATGTTCCTTTGGGATACTATAGGTATATTATTTTACGGGGGAAAGAAATAAGTTACATGTAATCTTGTAACACGTAGGTACCTGCATTTTCCTGTATTAGAATGTCACATACTGTGTTGTTTCTTACTTCTGAAGACATCGTACACTCCATTCCGGTTCAATTTGATTTAAATGTAAACAATAAATTGAAAATCTTCCGAATTAATTTGCCAGTGTTTTTAATACTTACCGTGGTGAAATTAGTGGCATTTAAATTTGTAGCATTATAACCGCCTATACTGGGCTTTGCTTACATATCTATCACTAGCTGACCCGTGCTCACTTCGTTGAGCATGGGGACCGTGTAAACCTTCCCGGGACTTCCACGAATATTTCCAGATCAAAAGTAGCCGAATAAGTTCAGCTGATCTCGAGTTTTAGCGAGACTAACGAATAGCAATTGATTTTAAATTTTTTATATAGCCTATGTTACTCAGTGACAATGTAGCTTTCTAATGAAAAAAGATTTATTAAAATCGGTCCAGTACTTTTTGAGTTAAGTCGTTACATACAAAAATACAAATCTTTCCTCTTTATAATATTAGTGTAGATATTGAACGGAGTGTATCTCACCCGGGCCTCAGCGGGACATTATCAGCATCACCAACAATATGAGTTGCTTTACAGGCTACGGAAACATAGTGCCGGTGACCTTCTGGGGTCGCCTGTTCTGCATCGCGTACGCGCTGGTCGGTATACCGCTGACGCTGACGGTGATCGCCGACCTGGGCCGCGTGTTCGCCACGGTCGTGTCGGTCATGGCCAAACAGATGCCGACTATGCCAAGTGAGTAGGCTGATGCCTGATATCAGCGTTTATACTTTTACGCTACTACTGGGAAACCAAAACAAACCGGCAGGCTTGTATCTCGCAACAGCAATTCAAATTGAACAAATTTGGTTTATTAAACGATTTGTTAATTAATTATAGCCCCTTCTGGAAAACAAGTAATGTAAATCTAAAATTATTTAAGTACCATTAAAAAGAAAGAGGATATTAAAAATGTGTACAATATCTCTGTCAAACGTATACACTTGACAGCGATATTGCTAATGAAAATATATAATAGCTTTCTGCACAGTCTCCATAAGCACTTAAGCTGTGCCAAATTTAGTACTAAAACTGTACCTAATGTTTGTGCTTTACGTATTTATTTTACTAGCTTTTTCTCTATCTATTATTGAAAACAACATGAAGATCGGTGCAGTAGTAGCCTTTGAGTTTGTCGCAAATAGACAGATGCTGCGGAGGACTTTGTAATAAAAGAAAACTTTTTTAGAATTTTAATAATATTTGCATTGCATGCAAACCCGGCTGGACACTGGACAGTCCTCGCTGTACACCCTATGGAATAATACTTATTTTTTTTAGAATTCTGCAACCGGGTGTCGGATGCAAACCCGGCTAGACTGTCCCCACTGTACGCCCTATGGAATAATACTAATTGTTTTTAGAATTCTGCACCCGGGCGTCGGATGCAAACCCGGCTAGACTGTCCCCACTGTACGCCCTATGGAATAATACTAATTGTTTTTAGAATTCTGCACTCGGGTGTCGGATGCAAACCCGGCTAGACTGTCCCCACTGTACGCCCTATGGAATAATACTAATTGTTTTTAGAATTCTGCACCCGGGTGTCGGATGCAAACCCGGCTGGACAGAGGTCGCTGTACGCCTTGTGGGCGGTCGGCTTCCTGTTCCTGTACCTCTCCGCCGGGGCTCTGGTGTTCAAGATGTGGGAGGACGACTGGAGCTTCTACGACGGGTTCTATTTCTGCTTCATCACGATGACGACCATCGGATTTGGAGATCTTGTGCCAAGTAAGGGTCTGAATTTGTGCTGCATTACAAGATTTTTTTTCTTTACTTACACACACGGGGAGAGTATGTGATAAAACCTTGCACATTAAATTTGACCTACTTTCTGGTTGTGCAGAAATTTTGCATGTTTATGTAAATCGCGTAACAATCTGATGCTCAGACACACAGGTGCTAGGAAACTAGAGCATTTACAAAAAAGCTTCCTTCTTTTATTTCATTGTGTTATAATATTTAAGTGATATACATATTCCTTCTAAAAAGTTACTCAACTATCAGAGCAGCGTCACATTATGGGATTACAATAAGATAACGAACATGAAATGGAATTATTAAACGGCTTCATTAAATCAAAACATAACAGGGCGTACACCACAGGGAAATGCTTAATTGCTCACACATATATCATCTTAGACACATAAATGGCCCTACTAATAAAATATCTAATTTGATTGTAACACTCACGCACTATGCGGCCGGTGGCGAGCTTTATGACTGAGCTCTTACATCAAACAACCTTTGAAGGGTGTTAGTATTGAATATCGATATGTCGTAGTCATCTAATTGAAATCGCCATTTCATTAAGTGACTAGCGTTTTTATCGAATGACGACATTAAATTAAAAGACTAGGCCGAACATTGATTGAACAATCGTCACTCAACGTCCAATTAGTTAGCGGATTCAAATAAGTCAGGTGATTGATCTTTTTTCTCACTGCGGCGCTAGTAGTCACTAATCATAGAACTACATAACACTAAGTATCTATATAAACCTAGAACTTAAATCTATAGTTATAAGTAACATGGTGTTATGAGGTACTTTAGATATATTTTCAGTCACGGTGTGGGTAAATAAACAACATACTGTCTAAATCATAATTTTATTAAAAGCAATAAAATATCTATTTAGCCGCTCACGGCTACTTTCTCTAGGCAGATTACCCTCAATTTTGCCGCAGATTCTTCTATACAAATATGATCGATTTTATGATCTACTTTTTGTAGGATGTTCTATTTTATCATACCTACAATAACTTGGCCTACAGAAAGTAGGCTAAGAGTGGACAGCCTGATTAAAAAAATGGGTCGTCTGTTATCTAATAGGTATACTATCTACTATAATACTAGATTTTTACCAATGACTAGCATATAATTCAGTTAAAAATAAATCGGACAAAATAAACTGAATACTACTGAATACAAAAATATATTCATTTTATCGCCATTCCCAGTGAACCGCTAAATTGTCTAGACGGGCTTATATAGCCTCAATACGACACGATATAAAACCGTATTCACAACATTACGTATTCATCAGTGCCGTACTTACAGAACGGCCGAAGTACATGCTGCTGTGCACGCTGTACATACTTATCGGCTTGGCACTCACTTCGACGATTATCGAGCTAGTGCGGCGGCAGTATGCCAGGTCCTGGCAGCAGTTGCGAGCGCTGTCTGGCCCACTGGCAGACACGCTGAGAAGACTGGGCGACGCCGGCCGCGGAGTCGACGTGTCTGCGCTACAGAGCGATCTGCGGAAGGTCCTGACTGTCGTGAGTAGCCTTGGCCTTAATTAGCTTTATACGTTAAGTAAACATGGATGTTAACGGCCGATTTCAATAACCTATCCGTCTATAACTAGATTGGCAGGGTTATCTGACTGAAAACCTTATACTACGCTTTTAAGTATAGATATTGTATAGATTACTGAAAAAGGCTGTAAATACATCGTAAAA
Source organism: Celastrina argiolus (assembly GCA_905187575.2). Taxonomy (NCBI): domain Eukaryota; kingdom Metazoa; phylum Arthropoda; class Insecta; order Lepidoptera; family Lycaenidae; genus Celastrina; species Celastrina argiolus. The sequence continues at coordinate 9,206,937 of LR994599.1, read as the reverse complement.
TCATAGTGCTTTTGAATAAATAATTTTTATTAATCTCATTACAAAATACAAAGTAAAATTCCGAGTCAATGTGATATAAAGCTTAAAATTAAAAATATTTTATTTCCAAATGAAACTTATGTACTCTTTTCGGAAAGTCAACAAAAAAGGCTACCACCACCGGTTCAACCGTAGCCTGAATGCTCTATCTGGGCTCAGTCTGTGCTATAATGCTTTAATTTAAATGTAATTTATTTACCGCTCAATAAACAAGAACAAGGACACATTAATATGGTCGAATGAAATTTTTGTTTACATTATATCAGATTGACTCGGAATGAAGTATAGAAATGATTTCACGTAATACCAAATCCTTGGGTCGTAAAGTCAAATGTTCTATTTGTTTTATAACAAAAAAAAAACATTTAAGTGGCTAATATGTGATTTACGTGTCTAGTTAGTTTTAACTTGTTTCATTATTTCTTATCGGTTAACTTACGCCTTTGTTTATAATGCCGTCTGGACACGAAACGAACAGTTTTTAAAATTAATATACTTACGTGTTGAATATTTATAACTTCCCCTTTTTAATTGAAACCTAATTAGACTTTTATATTATATAGTAACCCTTTACAATTATATAATGTAATTATTGTAATCATAAAAAGCGAAATGTTCTATAAAAAGTCATGCGTGATGAGAATCGAGAATTTTTCGGTTTCGGTAGTAAAAAACGGTATTTTAAAAGTAGTTACATATTACAATCATCTATTAAATTCTACTAAAATATGTCTTTTGGACGGTACGATGTAGAATCCAAAAGGCTGGAGGAAATTAAGAGCACTGAAAATAGAAAAAGTTAATTAATCAAAAACTTTTAGGTACGAGTTGTTAAATTTTCAAAATTTGTCACGACACTTGTGCGTTCTAGCTCTATTGTATTAGTTGTAGCAAAGAGTTATATTTTCAGTGCTCTGTATGATCATTGATCATACCTACAGGGTGTAAAAAGAACAGTCACTATAAATTTGGGATATTGTTAAACTATCTTTTCACATTCCAGAAATGTATTTTTTTTTATTTGTCAAAATCTAAAAAATAAAATTTGTTACTTTAAAAAAAATTTTGTCACAAGAAAAAAAAGTTTCTGATTAAAAAAAATAATTCTAGAATGAGAAAAGGAAGTATAATCATATCCCATAGTTGCTTTTTACATCATTTATAGTACCGGCCTTATAATGATGCGTATTTATCGGATGTCGATTCGGAATTGTTTATTTACTCACTGTCTATAAGAGATCTTGTTAGATGTCTAACATCTAACACGTCTCACATCGCACAAGCCCGAGTGTCGACAGCCGTAAATACTCACCCAATGACTGCAGAGATCCGGATGATTGTGGAAAGACCGATATTCTTCACTGTATCATTCAGGAGGACGACCTCTTTTTCGTCGAGTTCGTGTTAAATTAAATAATATACGAAATAGGTATAGGTTTTCATATTGCCAGTCTATGACACAATTGGTGCTATTATGACAAACGGATAGTAAAAAAAATGACTTTAGAGAGTATTTTATTAGTTTAGAGGAGGAAGACTCCGGTCTCAGGACCGTTGCCTCCACGTGCCGCCTGTTGTCTCGCCATACAGGTCTAATCCTTTCAAGGCTTTTTTCCTTAGAGTCATGGTTTTCCCCTGCGTTCTGCTGCGGGGTGTTTTCCCAAGAATAACTTCGGCTTTTGGTATCTTCAATACTGGACACCATACCTCACGTAGAGGGGCTCATTAGCCTCTGGTCGTGATTTTCCGCCTCGGACCACTCGGGCTCGGAGTGCGAGGACAGCAATTATTGGTAGAGGAGGAAGACATCTGTAATAGAAAAATCACTACGTGTTCAGACTTCATGAGTCATCACTCGGTCGATACTTTTACTTTTAAATGCGAAGGTACATTATCTACTTAAAACTCGCGAAATAAAAACATTATTATCGTACATTGCTCTAGTCAGTATACCTATTATATTGCAGCTTATTGGGGTGATAATAATAATGAATTATTAATTTGCACGAAACAACCAAGAATCTTGAGTTAAGATCACACGTGCCTACTTCTGTTCTCTTTTTAAGTATTACTCGTAGTGCTCGTAGCATAAATACTCGGTTAAAAACAAACCGATTTTTCAAATTTCGAACATATAACATTGCAGTGGTGCAACACTCACATCATAGTACGTAAAAGCCGATCAGATTAATATGATGGAAAAATCTTACCGATTGCCGTTCCTAAAAAAAGTCGGCATACGTTTTGTAGGGCACATTGACCGTGATATTCAGCTTTTTCAACACTCAATACTCTTTATTTGCATAAAACATGGATTTAGGTGTTACAAAAAAGCTGTTTCACTATATTGTATTACCCGCTTATTGTCACTAGATACTATTATGAAAATATAACCTAGTAATGTTTCCGATTTTCAGAAATACACCTTGACCTATTACTAGCCTTGAAGAAATCAGATAATGTTATGCAAAACTCTCACCTTGCTCGCCTTGGCCATATCGTGAATGTTTCAGCAATGTTAGATAGGTCAGTTAATTAATTAAGATACATCCATTAGCCTATCGAAAAATAAAATTTTCGTCACGACACAAAAGAAAATGTTTTCGAACCGAATTTAGATTAAAAAAGGAATATAATGCCTATAATTTTAATGAGTGATAATACTTTACGGTATGTATGGGTCCGGTATATATGTCGCAGTCTTCTGGCTGGCTATTTGATTGAATGACTAGCGCGTTAATTAAATTATATTTTTTTACCAACAAATTCAATGAATCCGAGACTAGGACAGCCATTTAATATTTTATTTTTAAACTTCAAAATTTCCGAATGTGTACTATTATAACGCACAATAAAGTAAATTAATCAAAAAATATATCAACACATTGCTGTCTGTACGAGCTGTTTGATGCCATTAAATGACCGCACTAGTCATTCAATCAAATAAGCAGATTCAACCAGATGACTGCGACATTTATATAGAGTTTACTGTAAAAGTACCAGCTCTGAAAGAGGTACGTTTTTTTTAATTATTCTATGGGATTTATATATGGGTTTCACATACAAATATGAAAGTAAAAATAAGTCTTTCAGCGCTGGTACTTTCACAGTATATTCTACCCAGGAGGCACATACACACCCTAAAATATTATCACTCATTTATTTTTACTTTGTATAAGACTTTTTTAAATATTCATCGAATGTTCTTTCAAATTACCGTTTCAGTGAAGCGAAAAATAAAATTGTCTCATCTAATTGATTGTGCTCCACGCTGTTTGCCTGGCGCGGGTCGATACTTCAATAGCGAAAGGGTGGCCCTTCCAGGTTTACAGCCCTATAAAACGCACCAAGTCCAAACACTAAAAGGTGTAAATGTTCGAAATAAATTGTTCACAAGTCCATTGAAGGTTTGTAGGAAACCAATCTGGACCAGACTTATCAAGCTAGTTAAAGTGTTAAATTAAGATATTAATTCATACAAGATGTAAAATAAATTAGTGATAACACTTTAGGGTGTGTACTGAGTAGGTACGTGCCGTTTATGTAGAGCATTGTGAAAACCAGCTCTGATATACTTACTTTTGACTTTCATGTTTCTATGGAAAATGCCCAAACGTCATAAATTTGGCCATACAATAATAATTAAAAAAACTCACTGTTTCAGCGCTGGTACTTTTACAGTAAACTATATACACGGGACCCATACATACCCTAAAGTATTATCACTAATTAGTATTACAGCCTGGATAAACATCTATTGTACCAATTTCAGAGCAAATAAATTATTAATTGAGTGATTGATTGAAGTTCAGTAACGTAGTATACCGAAATAATGATATTTGACTAAATTAAATATTTAACATAGATTCTTTTCTCTATTTACCAAATTAAAAGATAGAACTTACTTATAATAGAACAATATTTTTCAAAACCACTAAGGTTTGTCCAATGTTTTATACAATCTTTTTCGCAATTATAGTTGAAAATATTTGGGCATTTCTAAAAGAAAATATAGTAGGTAACCACATTTGGACTGTGTCGCTGTTCACACCTCGTTTGACAGACAACGCCGATCAGCCTTCATATTGTAATAACCCGTAGAAGAGTATATTATATACTTTACAAAACGGTTCGCGATATAAATATATATGAAATATTGAATGGTACAGGATATTTATGACCGGCAGACATAAAAGTTGTAAAATGCGTCAGTGTGCGACCTTCGCGAGGCATTACGTGTCAATGTTTGATAGATATTTCGACATCTACAACCAGATTTAAAGATAGCAAATGATAGCATATAAATCTGCCGGATAAACCGCGCTGGTTACCCATAAATATAGAATCGTTTCGGTTGCGCATCGGCGAAGCTTAGGAGCTCTTAGTGGTAAAGAATATTTTACGGCTTGGTTCAATGCGTATGAGATAAAAAATATAAATACTTTTATCTCTTTCATGTGAGATAAATTATATAGCAATACGAATGAGTTAACTCTGACAGGCCATTTCGTGAATGTATTACCTATCATTGGTCATCATTCACCAAAATGGCGCAAAACTTTATTGGAATTTTCATCGCAATGTGCACGGGAAATCAGTATCCGTGATTTATTTTTGTATTCTGAAAAAATACAATATTTATGGAGTAGTAAAATATTGTGTGAAATTATATAGGTAGTGAATATCGAATACAATTGGGTACCTAGTTAAGTGACTACATGTCAAAATTAAGTTTATTTTTATTACATTCAGAAACATTGACGTAGCTTAAAGTAAAAAAAGATCATTATTATCATTTTTTTTGGTACTTACGTGCTTTGCAAAGTTAATATTTTTTTAAGTTAATATTTAAATATTTTTTAATCTCAGAGATGTAGTGACGTGTAGACGTGTGACGTCTCAATTCGAAATTGTATCCAAGAAACACACAAGCTGTAATGAGCCTTAATTGAGCAGTTTTATTGTTTAGTCACCTTTATGCCTTTATCGCGCTACCTTGCTGTTGCTACTTGCTACGGTTGCTAGGGTATCAACTATCAGGCAATTTGTTACCACGGCAGCAGACCAAAGCATATCGTAGCTTTTTAATTTCTCCGAATGTTAGAATTTATGTGGTAATTGTAATAAACAGGTAGGTTATTTACTAGAGGCTTTACATGGTGCCGAATGATTGTCTTAATTACTTTTAAACAACTGTGTTTATAAAATATTAAAAGTAAGTACAGCTAATGTAGTGTGTTGTTAATAAAATCGGATATGGATTGATGATATCCCTGCCTGAGTAAATTAATCAAGGATAAGAATTTAGTAACATTTAAAGTGTGATTATGAAATGTTGTGTATCTGTTACCATAAAAGCTCGAAGTACGGTATATCCTAAGATTTAAAAGTAAGTCTTAGGATTTACCAGCATGAGTTGGTAAATGAAAGGATACATGAAAATTAGACATTTTTTCAGGCTTTTACTATTAGAATTTAATACATGCTAGGTTTAACTATTGACAGCTAGTAAAATTTGGTTGTTGGTCAGGAAAACAAAGATTAATTCATAATCATTAATTTCAGTCAAAAACTTAGTTACATATTTTAATGCATAGTAATATAGTAGGTAATAATAATATCATAGCGGTCATATACTCATTTGTCTTACCAAGACTTCCCATGTGAATGGTGGTAAAAGTGATCGCTAAATCATTCGGGCTTTTACCATTCGCGATAAAATCTTAGGTTTTACTCATAAATCTAAGGATTTACCGTAACTCCAGATTTTACAGTAACAGGTATCACATATGACAATTTTCTTGCCATTTTAACCTCCGTCACTCTTCACGTTACTTCATAACTTACACACTTTTCGCTCGGAATTTTCCTGAAAGATATTGATGACAGTGTGACGAAAACAAAATCCTGTTCTCCCTCCGTGACCAAGCTCACCCTCTTCTCATTAGTCACGTAGTATGGATATGTCATCTTTATTATAATATTCATCTCTATTTTGACAGTATTAAAGTACACGTATGCTATTGAATATTATAGTGTGACGGCGCGTCTTCCTTTATCACGCGCTTCCACGTTGCTAATCATAATTCCATTATACAAATTTGTACCTTAGTAATGGCAAAATAAGTTAAATATTGTCTTGTATAGACGTCCCGTTCAATTTTAACCCAAACGTAAACAAATCCGTCTATGACACAAACATAGAATAGTTAGTGATGCGAAAACAATACAATGATTTTTTTGCGACTATAAATCCATAGACTATATTCTACAGTCGACAGAGCGAAAATGGCGTATTTTTACGGTAATAGTTTTTCATTTGTTGTTTAAATGTAAAAGTTTCCGTGTTTTTGGTTTGTTTACGTTTAGATTAAATCTAAAAGGGACGTACTATGAAAACTTTACGATTCGACTCTACGCCAATGTCAGTTAAGTCTAACCGTGATGCATTGCTAGATAACTTTCTCTACTTTGAAGTACAACGGGAGTTGAAAGGCGGACTGTTGTAAAAATGTTCACCTATAAAATCGTATTTAGGAGGGTATAACATAAATGCGTCCATTCTCATGACACGTGACGTAATAAAACCCTCTTTTCCAGGTCACAATGCCCCGTCTGAGCGGCGGACGCGACGAGAAGAGACAGCTTGAGTTCGAGGTGGCTCTTGAAGCAGTGCTGAGGAACATGACACATCCACTACCTCAAAGACCACCGATAGTTCAGATAGTTATATATGAATCGTCAGTGTAGTTGAAGATGCAGTGAAGAACTAAAGAACTAATATAAGATGAGCACTCCCACAGCTTTACAGTTCTGATAACTTTATAGAAAATTAAAAAAGTGACAGCAAAATTTTTGAACTGAGTAACTGATGATGATGATAACTTTTTTGTGATTACGAATTCCTTTGATCAAGCTTTCGAACAAAAATTTTATCAAAATCTGTTCATCCGTTTGTCGATGCCACAGAGACATGTGAAACTTATAGCATCGAATAAAAAATGGTTTGAATTTTCTCTTGATCTGAATAGAAACAGGCAGCTCTGTGATATAATGCTGGGCTCCTTGCCCGCAATCGATCAAAATAATGCGTGTTTCTACATAATAAACTCGAGAAATTTCCACGAAAACGGCAGGATTACTGCAAGAAAATAAACCATACAATTTCTGATAAATCAAAACAGTTCCGTTAAATATTTCCTACATACCATCCACGAGGGAGAATCGGTGTCCGTCTTTTGTAGGTGAAAAATATAACATACTGATTGCAATACTGCCATGGTAATTAATAAAGCAGTAAGTCAGAAAAGGCGTTTTCGACAAAATGACACTTGAAGTTTTATCTTTAAGTGCCATTTTCCCAAAACTGCCTTTTCTGAATTATTCCTATTATTAGTTACCAGGGCAGAATAGTACAACGCACATGTCATACGATCCGGTTACAAAATCTGTCATATTTGTAAGAAGAAACCTGCGGAAAATCGGGCTTAAATAGTAAGACGTGATTGGGCATCCTATTAGGATTTTTCTGCTCCTGATATTTTTTACAAAAAATAACTATAATTTTCATGAAACAACACTTGAAAACAAGTTTTTTAGCTGGTATTAGGCCGAAAACTAAAGAAGAATAATTTACAAAATCTTAGTAAATGAAAAGCTTTAAACTAATTGTATTGTTTTGAAATTATTATTTATTTTTGCTTTTTAAAAAAGCCTTCCTGTTTCTTACGTTTAAATTAAATATTACGCTTAAAAATTGATCGTTTGTGTTTTCTCTCCTCTTTTATTTTCTCTGATTAAATTCACTCATAACTCAAAGAATTGATTTGTAAATAAAATATACGTATACTTGATCCTAATTCCTACATGACAATGAATCGAGTGAGGGTCAATTCACACTGGCGCAGATTCATATTATTACTAATCCAAAGGACAAAGATCATTTTGGGCCACGAAGTCAAGTAGCCAGCCAACAAAAAAAAGGTTTGTGGAATTTAAACTGTCTGTTATTCTTGACTTTGCCACAAATGGCCTAGACTGGTATAGAGTGTGATCCTTTATGTCCTAAAGTATCAAAATAGAGATGATTTTATGCTATAATCACGACCTATCGTCCCATTCAATCTATGTTTAATACAAAAAATTTCAATAGATGTCACTACTATAATTAACGTTTGTAAATTATAAAATGTAAATATGCCAACTGTATTTTCCAATAGTGGCGCTAGATGGAATATAATAAATTTCCGGAATGTGTCTGGAAATTCGAAATCCGAAGAAAACAAAAATAGCTAGTCGAATTGCCAATATTAGGGTGATACCATTTTCTAGTACTAGGTCGTGTCGCTGTTATATATAAGTATATATCTACTTTGTGCTATAGGTGAAAAACATGAATGACTGTACGCCAGTGTGAGCTAAGTCAAACCACTACATAAGTAATTAAAGGAATCTAATCGTGTAGAGCGATTTATCGCATGTCACGATAAACCTAAGATGCCTTTTCCAATTACTTTGCGGTTTCCTATACGAGTATATTCGTATCAAGATGATATTGTGTCTGTTTTGTTTGGGGCCCTTTGCCTGTCACGCAATTAGCCGCTTGCGTACGAATCAAAAGTCCAATTCTCTGAACTATTTTGCATATTATAATCTCGATTCAAAGCGCTGACTCATACGCAAAAGAGGTTATTATTTATTACTTGTTTGGGCTGCAGAAGTTACTTCATAGGTATAAATTGTATGTTGTCATCATATCACATGGAGCGTGCCATCTCCCACATACAGACCAGAAAAAGTCTCTTACTGGAAAGCAAAACTCAAAGTAAGTATAAAAATGTGAAATACTAAAACCATTATAACTAACTTATATTATGAAATACGGTTCAAACAAACTTGTAAAGCTAAATTTTGTTTGAATGCGTTAAGCTCCGGAACTACAGGTTCTATTTGAAAAATTCTATTAACGTTGGATATTTATCGTGAAGGCTTTAATTTTCTATCATCACGCTAATACTAATACGAGTAGAACATCAACTAGTTAAATATTTTTTTTATATCTACGCTTCACACCACGTCATTCTGGCCACGTGCTAAGTATCAGAAGAACTTGTGTACCAGACAACAAAAATATTTTTAATATGTTCTTTTAACATTATACACATGTTTAAGATTTTTATTATATTAATACACAAATTTAATACACATCCATGATCCAGAAACTTTGAAAACGTTTTTGTTCCCTATACGGGATTCGAACTCGCAACCTCTCGGTCGAGCAACGCGCTGAGCCACTCCGCTACGGAGGTCGTCAAAATCTTATAGTCCATTGAAAAGTTACATTTTGGGTTGCGTTTTTTAGAGGACGCAATTTTATTTTTTTGATGTGTAGGGGGGGTCAGTGTAAAGCTAAAACCAAGTTTGTGGGGTCGCCACCCTTGTCCCACGGCCGCCATCTTGAAAATAGGGTTTGAAATGGTATTTACGATATATCTCTTAAACTATTTATTTTATAAAAAAAATTTGTTAACATTTTTTGTTGCAAATTAAATTCTCTCTACAACTTTGCTCCAGTAACTTTTTGTTGTAGAACTATAAATAAAAAAGTTATAAGCGAAAATCTTCGGAAATTTGAGAAAAAAATTTATATTTTTCGATGTAACTTTTTTTTTATCATTTTACGAAAAAATGATATCCGACCATTTTTGTACATCGTTTTTTGAGGAACAACTTTTATTCGCATCATTTTTTCATTAAGTCAATAGCTAAGGTTTTACAGCGCTCCGAAGTGAGTACTATTTTTCAGTACTCTTAACTATACCTATATTATACGTGTGTACCTATGATAAGTCATCAGTTATTGTTTGTTTTTTTTTTCTTTTCCCCACCACCCACGAAGTAGAGTCTAGAGGCGCGTTTTTTTTTACGTGGTATCCCCAATAGGCATAATCCACGGTGATTTTCTAAATTAGAACTACTTCGTCCTCAGTCGTTTCGATGGACCAGGCTGGGGCTCAGCATCTGCATTTCGTAAAATGATAAAAAAAAAGTTACATCGAAAAATATAAATTTTTTTCTCAAATTTCCGAAGATTTTCGCTTATAACTTTTTTATTTATAGTTCTACGACAAAAAGTTACTGGAGCAAAGTTGTAGAGAATTTAATTTGCAACAAAAAATGTTAACAATTTTTATTATAAAATAAATAGTTTAAGAGATATATCGTAAATACCATTTCAACCCCTATTTTCAAGATGGCGGCCGTGGGACAAGGGTGGCGACCCCACAAACTTGGTTTTAGCTTTACACTGACTCCCCCGACACATCAAAAAAATAAAATTGCGTCCTCTAAAAAACGCAAGGTAAGGCCTAAAAATGTAACATTTCAATGGACTATTAAGTAAAATAATTATAAGATACTGTTTCAAATCATAAGTTCGCTATTTGACACGTACAAATCACACGTCGTGGGCACAGCTAGTATTAATGTTAGCATTATTAATATTTATTTCAATTCTTATAAAATATTAATTCGTTTTCTTAAGCAATAGTTAGTAAATATATTGAAATGAATGCGATCTCGGGACCAGTCAGTAGTCACCGAGACGAATATATGGCCGCAGCGGCGCGGGGCTCGTAGACAACGGGGATTTGGCCAACACCACTGATTTATTTGTGGCTTTGTCCGTATTAAATTACGACCAATACTTATCTAAGCTAATAGATATTAGTTGAGTTAAAATATTAGTTGAGTATATGTGCGCCGACAGTCACTTTTGTATATTATGATTATACTACTTTTTCTCATTCTAGATTAAAAATTTTTTTTTTGCTTTTTCGTTATTCTTGCGAAAATAAATAAGAAAAATATTTTTTACTTTTTGTAAAAATTTTTTTTTTTACTTTTTGACAAAAAAAAATCCATATTGAGGAAAGTATATTCGTATAGCTTATAGTTACAGTGACTGTTTTTTTACACACTGTAATATACATAATAATTAAGCCGCATATATATAGTGTGAAAAGAATTAACGCGTAGAGCATTTTTTAAATTTATATGAGGTGCCAAAACAAAAAATGCTCTACGCGTCCTCCTCTCACACTATATTCGGCTTGATATATGAACCATAAATCATCCTATACCTAGTCGCCTCACGGGTAAGACTATTTGGGGCCGATTTTACAATCGTCAGATAACTTTTATCTACGGAATAAATATGTGACTTTGACAGATTTTGTATAAAACAAATGTCAAAGTCACATATTCATTCAACAGATGAAAGTTGTCTGACGATTGAAAAATCGGCCCTTAGTAAAATAGTTGTACAATTGAATATTAAACGATAGCTAGATAAATAGGAGTTTCAGTGTCTATTACTATTTACTAATTCTAGGTGAAATTCTAGGTGAGTATACTACCTAAACGATCTTAGCCTGGTTTCTGAAAAGAATGTCGATCAGCTAACATTTGCGTTAACAAGTCATTCTGAACGTAGCGAGTGAGCGAAGTTGTTGCGAGTGATGTTCACCAATGAGCGTTCTAAATGTTGCTTGTTAACTCATATGTTAGCTGATCGACGATTTGATCAGCCTTTCAGAAACCGAGGGTTAGTCTCATGATTTATTACACTACAAATAATCTTATTAAGAGGAAATATCACGCCTGCTTTCTCCATACAAAAATAGGGCTCTACGTGTCCTATGTATCCTCTTTGGATAATGCCGCTAGAGTAACAATTTTTTTATGAATATCTATGTATATTATTTGTACGTCCTTATTTTTATTTTTTTAATATACCCTATTAATAATTTTAGGATATATGGACGTTCAAAAATCTAAAATAATGACCAGACCTTTCGCTGTGTTTAAACATCCAGGAAACAAATTTGACTCTATTATACAATAAAATTATAATCCTAGCTAAACCCTTTTTTTAGTTTATAATGAAAAAAATATCTAAATCGGTTAAGTTTTGGAGGAGGAAACAGGAAGCCCCCAAACGTCGACTTCTTGTACTTTTAACAGGTAATTTCAGTTCGAGCTGCAGTTGTCTCTATCGCGCTAGTGCTGTCTAGCTAAGGGACTGCGAGACAGCAATCGATTTTATAAATTGTATTTCCTTCAACCGTGAGGTTTCCCATGAACTAAGAAGTTTAAAGCGTTAAAGATAACTGGTTGAAGCCTATAATGTGCTGATAGTAACAATCCTTCGCATTCCCACTGCTAGGAAGTAGAGTGAGGAAACGGAACCTCTTGATTGTTATCAAACATTTTAATGAGGCGACCCTCCTCATATCTGATGTACCATGTTATTGAGATACGTAATTAACTTCATGTCAATAAACTAAGGCCTTTTCATCCGATACTGGGCGATTTATACATTTTATCCGGCGGTTTTAAATGGAGTATGGTTGTATGTTATTGAATGTACTATAGGTTCTAGGTGGAAATTCATATTATACAGTATAAATACACAAACAATTTAATAATTGTTATACATTAATTATTTCTTAACTGGGGCCTTACTCTCCAAACTGATTCGATTTTGATTAAGATTCGATCGTGCCGCTAACGCCCGAATAAATTGACGTTTGTTTATTTTGATTCTCAATATATAGGTATATATTGATATAGTAGGGAGTACAAAAAGTTACGATCTAACGATTTTCTTTATCCTGGTTAGTTTCAAAGTAATCCACCAAATAAAACATTAAAGCAGTTGAGATCAAACTGATTCGATTCTCGATTGTGTCGGGAGTAAGCCTGCTGAGCGACGACTCAGTCGAAAGTGTGACATACGGATGAGCGGACCAGTGTTGCTAGTAAGATTTCCCAAAAAAGTTCGTCTGGTTTTCTGAAAAGGGTTTAACCTAAAAGTAGGCTTTTGCCAAAACATTTAAAATGCTATAGTCTACCCATAGTAATCCTTTTATATTCTGAATTACCGGTATAACTTATAAGCAACGAAAAAGGTACCGATTAACATCGTACCTCAGTACGGTAGTGGTACATACCACTTTTTTGATTGTGTGATGAAAAGTTATTTTTGGTACGTTCTGGCAAAGCTGGGATGGACAGACATGAGGAATCCATATGTTTGTCATTTGGCTACGTAACCCCAAAAACAAAGAATGATGATAAAATCGATTATTAAAAAAAATATTATATTTCCAAAAAAACAATTTTATGACAGTGACAAAAATCGATTTTTTAAGTCAATGTCACACCCCTACAGTCGATCTAGTCCAGAGAAATGACTTGTGAATACGTCTGGGGCCACTATGTACGGGTTTACCAATGGACTGACTTCAGATTAATTTACATTGCGTCTTCAATTTACAGTCATTGACCGTGTCTAAACCTGTCTTGAAAAAGGCACACTACACGCCACACAAGTATCCGAAAAACTTGTGTTACAGGAACCAGACAGCGGAAATAAACTAGGTATTTTATATTATTAAAGTTATATACTATTAAAATCTAAAATATTAGGTATATTAAAGATTTTTATTATATTATACACTTATTAACTTCACATCCATGATATATTTATGGACGCTTCACACCACGACAATCTGGCCCCGTGCTAAGTATCCGAAGAACTTGTGTTACAGCTACCAGACAACGGAAATATATTTAATACTTTTATACTATACACATATTTAAGATTTTTATTACATTATACACAAATTTAATACACATCCATGGCCCAGGAACATTGAAAACTTTTTGTTCTTTCGGCGGGATTCGAACCCCCGACCTCTCGCTCGAGCACCAACGCGCTCAACCACTGCGCTACGGAGGTAGTCAAATGATACACGAACGATTTTGTTCCTTCAGAGGGAACCCGCGACCTCCAGCGACGCGCTCAACCACTAAGCTACAGAGGTCGTCAATGACGCGACCGGCGTCGTCATGAAGCAATCAAGGCCAATCGTTAACCGGGCCTACTTCATGTCTACTTACAAACGTCCATCTGTGAGATATAAAACCGTTTTATCGTTTTTTTACATTAAAACGTTCGGGTGTACATTCGTTATTTGCTGTCAAAACTTCCAATAAAAATAAACAAAGAGTCAGCTTCGGTAACGTTCTATATGTATTCAAGGTGAAATTGTTTGTTTATACAATTTTAGTATATTTTTCGTTTGTTAATATATACGAGCCGTCTGACTTCCGTATAGGTAGTACTAGACTCGAATATCACATAACAAATATAATTTTAATCTATTTATCGGGTGTAAAAAGTGCAGTCACTATAACTTTGGGATATGATTATACTACCTTTTTTCATTCTAGAAATGTATTTTTTTTTTCATTTTCTTTACAAAAATTTCAAAAATATTTTCTTTGCTTTATTGTTATTTTTGCGACAAAAAAGAAGAAATGGATAAAAGTAATTTTTTTTTCAGTTTTTACGAAAAAAAAACATGTCCAAAATGAGGAAAGGTAGTATAATCGAATCTCAAAGTTATAGTGACTGCTCTTTTTACACCCTGTAGATTCAAATGTAGGTAATTTGCGAACATAAGAATATGAAATTTGGCACATTAAAAGTCTGTGTAACATATATACGGAATGCTTATATTTCTATAATGCTAAAAACTACCAAAAATCTATGAAAAAATAACCACACACACTAGTTGACTCAAGCTAGTATGCGATATGCGCACGACCCAGTTCTTTCGAAATAAACAAACTTTTAACCTAAATGAGTAGTAATTTTGGTTACCAAAAATATATCTTTCTCCCAAAACGATCTTGGCCACATTAAAAAGACACCGAATTAAGAACCTCCTTCATTTAGTTTTTTTTAATTTACGGAGTTTAAATTATAATTTACCCTAGAAATAACCATAATTTTTAGTATTGATTAGACAGATTTTTTAAGATAATAAATTGGTTTTATATTGTTACATAAGATATAATCGTGACTTCAAAATTTCATTAATTTAAAGTGGTTACATGATAAGTCTTACTTTATAAATTGAATTCACTTGTCGGGGAAAATTAATTTATCCCTGAGAGTGAATCAACAAAGGCGTCCCCTACTTTCCTTTTAGCTTTTCTTTTGGAAGTTTGGTTTTCAAGTTCAAGCAATGGTATTTTGGAAGTTTGAAAGGGCTATTTAAAAAAAAACTGCCATCCAACACTAGTAGTAATGGTAATAATTATTTTTTATTAAAATATATTTCTGCAATCTGTTTGATCTGGGGGCACGGTCGTGCCCCCGTCAAGTCGAGCCAAGTGAGGTGGGAAGTCAAGTAAATTAGACTTAAGACGTGACCATCCTTTATTAGGGTTAACTACAGAATAGTGTTATAGACTAAAACAGAACTTAAAGGTAAAAATACATTTTAGCTTACTCTACATATTAATACGATACTAACATTATAAAGGAACATACATACATTACTTATACAAAGGAACTTACACACTACATCTCCCCCCAAAAAACAAAAAAAAAATTACATAGGTATATTTTTTTTAATATCTATAAAATCGAATTAAAAAAAAACATTACACATTTTTAAAAATTACATGGTTTTGTTCTATTTTTATGAACAATTATTTCTTTTCCATCTTTTAAAATAGTAACATTTGGTCTATTGTCTTCAACAACAACATATGGACCATCATATAATGTATTTAATTTAGTACCAGTTTCGTTTTTTAACATAAGTTTATCTCCGGGTTTGTACAATATTGGATTAATGTTATTATCATATTTTATTTTTCGTTTAATTTTTGAATTAAGTTATTTCTAGCATCATTCTGTGCTCTCTGTAATCTAAATTTAAATTCTAAAGGATAATTGTCATAATTGTATAACGGATCTACAGTTTTTGTTAAACTAGTCGGTAAGCGACAGACTTGACCGAATACTAACTCAAATGGAGTATATTGTGTCTCAGTGTGCACAGTCGTGTTGTATGAGAAACACCAGTACTGTACCCATGAACCCCATGAAGATGGCTGATTTTCAGTTTGTATTCTCAAGTATGCGCCTAACATTTTATGACTATTTTCTAATCCACCTATACTTTCATGATGGTATGCGGTGGACATAATTTGTTTAATATTTAAAATGTTTAAAAGTTCTTGCATTGTACTTGATATAAATTCTGTACCTCTATCAGTAGCTATTTCGCGTGGTATTCCATAACGTAAAATAAAATTTTCTGCAAAAGCTCTAGCTACTTCTCTAGTAGTTTTATTTTTCAATGGATATGCTTCTACATATTTAGTGACTTTACATTGCAAAGTTAAAATATAAGTGTTATTATTATCATCTCTATCGATAGGTCCAACTAAATCCAAATAAACTTTTTCAAAAGATGATGACGCAGTTGAAGTTATTGTCAAAGGCTCTTTAATGAACTTAGTATATTTTTGAGAATGACATTTCGTACATTTCTCTATATATTTTTTCACATCATTTTCAATACTTGACCAATAATAATATTTTTTAATATTATTCACCATTCTTCGTATACCAGCATGACCACTCGTTGGCAATAAATGAAATTCATTCAAAATTACCTTTTTTTGATCACTATCATCAATCCTACAAACATCTCGTAGAATACAAAATTTTGGTCCTATATAATCTTTATTATTTTTCATATAACTAGCTAGCCACTCTATTAAGTGTTTATTAAAATTATTCTTTATTATTATTAACTCATCAATATTATAACTTTTACATAACCTTACCAATTCTTTCAACAATTCGTCTCGCGATATTGTCAATAAAGAGCTTTGGTTGATAGTAATTAATTTAAGTTTTGGCAATAATAAAATATTATTATTACTCGAATAAATAATAGTTTCATTTTTATGCTTTTTCAATAAATTTCGTAAATATTGGTCTGAATAAATTACGAATTCATAGTCATTGCTACGTTTTTTGAGAACTTCCACGAGTTTAGGTTGATCAGACCTAACGCTCCTTGAATTCTCTGAGTCTAATCCGGGTTTACTTTCATTTTGATTCATACGTCTCGCTTGCGCTCTAGTCATTACACACACAATTTTTTCATGCATCTCTTTCAAATCTTTCACTGACACATTTACTCTGGACAATGCATCTGCAGCTACATTCTCCTTACCTCTCACATATTCAACGTTAAAATCATATTCTTCTAAACATAGCCTAAACTTAGTTAATCTGCTTGAAGGGTCTTTCATGTTAAACAAATAAATCAATGGTTTATGATCTGTTCTTACTGTAAATTTCCTACCAAACAAGTAAGGACGGAAATACTTTATCGACCAGACTATAGCTAATAATTCCTTTTCTATGATTGGGTAATTTAATTCACTTTTATTTAAACTTCTGCTAGCATATGCAATTGGTTTGTTGTTAGAATTGCATAAAACACTACCAATAGCAAATCCGGAACTATCAGTTTGAAGTATAAATTTATTTTGTTGTGAAAAATCAGGATAATCTAAAACGGGTGGATTGGATAAACATTCTTTTAAAAATATAAATGCATTTTCACAAGCTTCTGACCATTCGAATTTTACCCCTTTTCTACAAAGTTTATTTAATGGGATAGCGACTTCAGCAAAGTTACGAATAAACTTGCGATAATAGTTAGCGAAAGCAACAAATCTCTTGACATCATCCACATTACACGGTCTAGGAATTTTTTTTATAACGCTGGTTTTATTTGGGTCTGGCAGAATACCATCTGAAGATATAACATGTCCTAAGTATAATATTTGTCTTTTTAAAAATTCACATTTTGAAGGATTGAGTTTCAAATTACTTCTTCGTAATCTTGAAAATACGGAAACTAAATTAGCATTATGTTCATTAATATTTCTACCCCAAATCACAAGATCATCTTGGTAAATTAAACATTTGTCAAAATTAAGGCCTGACATTGCTACAGTCATTAATCTGCTAAATGCTGATGGACTAATTTTTAATCCCATCGGCAAACGACACATTTGGTATTGTCCCTTATCAGTAGTGAAAGCTGTATATTTCCTTGAATCTTTATCAAGTTCACATTGATAATAGCCTTGTGAAAGGTCGCAATGACTATAATACATTGCACCAGATAAAGAGTCTAAAATTTCGTTAATATTAGGTAATGGAAACTTGTCATCAACTATACGCTCATTCAATTGCCTATAATCCACAACTACACGCCATTTACGCTGACCAGATCGATCTACTTTTTTCGGCACAAGTATCAAAGGACTAGACTAGTCACTACTGGCTTCCTCAATAATATTATTTGTTAACATTTCTTCGATTTGCCTATTAACTTCCTCTTTTTGAGCAAAAGGTATCCGGTATTGCTTTCTATAAACTGGAGCAACATTTTCCTTTAAAGTAATTTTTTGTTTATAAACATTTGTGCAAGTTAATTTATCGCCAGGTAAATAAAACACATCAGCGAACTTTGCACAAATCTGTTCTATCGAAAGTTGCTCTTCGTCATTTAAGTAATCAAGTTTTAACATCGAAAATAATGTTTTAATACGATCAACAGTTAAATTAGCGTCGTAAAATTTACAATAATTCTAATTATTTAAGTTATGAATCTCTAAATCAGATATAGTTAAATCAACTTCTTTGTCAGTTGTATTTAAAATACGAATTGGAATTTTTCCATTTTTAGGCTTAGTGACAACACTTGCCATAAAAACTCCTTCCTTTAATTGCTTTGGCATAATCACACAATCATAATTTGCTTTAACAGGAACATACTTTATCATTTCGCAACGCGGCGATATTGTCATAGAGTTATTATTATACTCATAGAATCGTAAAGGCACAGACACACATTCGTTACTACTAAAACTTAAACGAACACTATTATTACCATAATTAATTATACCTGAATATTTCTTAAGAAAATCTTGTCCTAAAATACCCATCGCATTACATGGTAAATTACGAAATATGTAAAATTTATGTCTAAAAATATAATTTTTATATTCTAAATCTAAATAAACAAAACCTTCGGCATTTAAACAACCGCCTATACCATTAACACTAACGTCACAATTATATATTGTACTATTAATATTATTTTCCCTTAAATATTCTAACTTAATTGCAGATAAAGAGGCCCCTGTATCAACTAACCATTCTAATTTACTATTACTTAATACTAATTCAATATAATTAATGCTATCGCATGTCAAAATTTGGTTACCTTTATTCACGAAAAAATTTTGACTCACTCTCTTTATTATGCTTAGTGTAGGAATCAAAATTTGTCCTATTCTCCGTAAAATAATTAATTGGTCTTTTAGTATTATGCCTTTTATTATTCTGGTAATTAGCTCTATTTTGCGAGCTCCGACCGCGATTTTGTTGAACAAAACTTCCACGATTATAATATGATGAATGCGGTCTATTATTATTATAAACTGAATAATTTCTAGAGTTATTTTTATTTAAGTTAAAATTATTACTTGTGTTAGGTCTAGAAAAATAATTTTGGGAACGATTATAATTATTTCTACCTCTATACGAAGTATAGTTTCTAGACTGCGAGTAGGAGGCAATGTGTTCAGGTCGCGAGCTAGTCTCGTCCTCAGCTGCACGTATAGCGTCTTTCAACTGAGTAAAATTTCGGGCTGTTATTATAGTACCTAAACGCTGACTTTGCAATCCTTCCGCAAAACGCTTTATGGCATTTTTCTCGTTTACTGGCCGTAGTACCTTGTACGAATCGGGATCATCGTTAGCTTGCGAAATAGTAAGATCTACAAAAAGTCGTTCAATCTCACTACCAAAATCTTTGATTGACTTACTCCCTTGTCTAGCACTTTGCAATTGAGCTTGTAAAGAAGTATCCGATTTAATAGTCAATAAACAAGTACGCATATCTTTCAGTAAAGAATTTATATCAGCATATTCCGTTTTTAATCTCATTTTAGCACTATCAGAAATACGTGTTTTTAGTACAAATTTTATTAACAACTGCTTACCATCACTAGCAACCATCGAACTGTATAATTCTATGGCATCAATAAGATCTTGAGTGATAGATTCGTCACCATTCATTTTCGGCAATAGGCTTACCGCCGTTTTCAAACAAAAACGTTCCGACATTTTGTCAGGTATTTTATAACTTATAATCTTACAGTAAACTTTTCTTATATTAATGCAAATATCTAAAATTTCTTTAGAGACAGACGCAGGAAAAGATTGTACAAACTCTTCAAATTTAGTATTAAGCAATTTAGCTTCATTTAATTTTAATTCATAATTTGGTCCCGTACGTCTATTTTGTCCTAATTTGCAAACATATTCCTTAATTTCATTTAATCTAATATATATTTCTAATAATTTCTGCTCCATTTACATTTTAAAAAAAATTTGACTATGTATTCATATATAATCATTAAATTTAAAATACTATCATTCTAATAAAAAATAACCCATTAATATATTTTGTTAAAGCTTAACCTTACATAGAAATAAACATTTTATTTATTACTTATTTTTTATATATTACCCCTTAAAAAATCTTAGTATAATTAATAAACATAATTATAATATTTGTCGCGGAACCCTAATGCACATTGTTCGTAGTTTCCTTAGACTTGGAAACTCATATTTCGCTGACGCGACGTTATAGCGCTCCGAGCGAGGTCATGCGCACATTTATATATATAACTATATATATAACTATATAGATAACTTTTTCACAGGGTAAGCTACGAGTATGTAGACTCGTCTTTACATGAAAATGTTTTTGGTGGGATAAAAACATTCAGCAAAAGATCAGGGATGTATAGATCTTGGAGAGCTAGCTAGCCCAGCGGCTGCTTCCTTTTATTACCTCTCTCTATAGATCTCTAGGGGTTTATGGTAATAGATATTGTCATTTTTAAGATTATATTATATATATTTTTTGTTGTATATTCTTCGGCTGCTATATTTTTCCCTTCTTCCTCTGTATTCATTTTTAAATGCATTTTATTTAAGATTCAGAATCCATGGTCAGTTTTATCATCATGGAACTGTACCAGTCTAAACAACTTTTATCCATAAACATAAGTATTTAAATTTTTTTCTTATGCTTGTTATATTAAAGCGCAGGCACTCTTTTTTTAATTAGCATTAAAAAAGTCGTTATATAAGATCTATTTTATCTTTCAATATATACGTCGGCGTCGCGGCGTTGGGCGTTGGCAGGCGTCGCGGCGCTGGGCGTCGGTAGGCGTCGGCGTCGCGGTGCTAGGCGTCAGTAGGCGTCGCGGCGCTGGGCGTTGGCAGGCGTCGCGACGCTGGGCGTCGGCGTCGCGGCGCTGGGCGTCGGCAGGCGTCGCGGCGCTGGGCGTCGGCAGGAGTCGCGGCGCTGGGCGTCGGTAGGCGTCGCGGCACTGGGCGTCGGCGTCGCTGGGCGGCGGTAGGTGTCGCGGCGCTGGGCGGCGGCAGGCGTCGCGGCACTGGGCGTCGGCAGGCGTTGCGGCGCTGGGCGTCCGCAGGCATCGGTAGGTGTCGCGGCACTGGGCGTCGGCGTCGCGGCGTTGGGCGGCGGCAGGCGTCGCGGCGCTGGGCGTTGGCATCTCGGTGTTGGGCGTCACAGCGCTGGGCGTCGCGGCGCTGGGCATCGGCGTCACAGCGCTGGGCGTCGCGGCGCTGGGCATCGGCGTCACAGCGCTGGGCATCGCGGCGCTGGGCATCGGCGTCGCGGCGTTGGGCGTCGTAGCACTGGGCGTCTGCAGGCGTCGCGGTGTCGGACGTCGCGGCGCCGGGCGTCGGCGTCGCGGCGCTGGGCGTCGGCAGGCGTCGCGGCGCTGGGCGTCGCGGCTCTGGGCGTCGCGGCGCTGGGAGTCGCGGCGCTGGGCGTCGGCTTCGCGGCGTTGGGCGTCGTGGCGCTGGGCGTCGGGAGGCGTCGCGGCGCTGGGCGTCAGCAGGCGTCGCGGTGCTGGGCGTCGGCAGGCGTCGCGGTGCTGGGCGTCGCGGCGCTGCGCGGTGCTGGGCGTCGGCAGGCGTCGTAGCGCTGGGCGTCGGTAGGCGTCGCGGCGCTGGGCGTTGGCAGGCGTCGCGGCGCTGGGCGTCGGCAGGCGTCGCGGCGTTGGGCGTCGCAGTAATGGGCGTCTGCAGGCGTCGCGGTGTCGGACGTCGTGGCGCTGGGCGTTGGCGTCGCGGCGCTGGGCGTCGGCAGGCGACGCGGCGCTGGGCGTCGGCAGGCGTCGCGGCACTGGACGTCGGCAGGCGTCGCGGCGATGGGCGTCGGCAGGCGTCGTGGCGCTGGGTGTCGGCAGGCGTCGCGGCGCTGGTCGTCGGCAGGCGTCGGCAGGCGTCGCGGTACTGGGCGTCGCGGCGCTGGGCGTCGGCAGGCGTCGCGGCGCTGGGCGTCGGCAGGCGTTGCGGCGCTGGGCGTCCGCAGGCGTCGGTAGGTGTCGCGGCACTGGGCGTCAGCGTCGCGGCGTTGGGCGGCGGCAGGCGTCGCGGCGCTGGGCGTTGGCATCTCGGTGTTGGGCGTCACAGCGCTGGGCGTCGCGGCGCTGGGCATCGGCGTCACAGCGCTGGGCGTCGCGGCGCTGGGCATCGGCGTCGCGGCGTTGGGCGTCGTAGCGCTGGGCGTCTGCAGGCGTCGCGGTGTCGGACGTCGCGGCGCTGGGCGTCGGCGTCGCGGCGCTGGGCGTCGGCAGGCGTCGCGGCGCTGGGCGTCGCGGTGCTGGGCGTCGCGGCGTTGGGCGGCGGCAGGCGTCGCGGCGCTGGGCGTCGGCTTCGCGGCGTTGGGCGTCGTGGCGCTGGGCGTCGGGAGGCGTCGCGACGCTGGGCGTCAGCAGGCGTCGCGGTGCTGGGCGTCGGCAGGCGTCGCGGTGCTGGGCGTCGCGGCGCTGCGCGGTGCTGGGCGTCGGCAGGCGTTGCGGCGCTGGGCGTCGGCAGGCGTCGCAGCGCTGGGCGTCGGTAGGCGTCGCGGCACTGGGCGTTGGCGTCGCGGCGCTGGGCATCGGCGTCACAGCGCTGGGCATCGCGGCGCTGGGCATCGGCGTCGCGGCGTCGCGGCGTTGGGCGTCGTAGCGCTGGGCGCCCAACGCCGCGAAGCCGACGCCCAGCGCCGCGACGCCTGCCGCCGCCCAGCGCCGCGACACCTGCCGCCGCCCAGCGCCGCGACGCCCAGCGCCGCGACGCCTGCCGACGCCCAGCGCCGCGTCGCCTGCCGACGCCCAGCGCCGCGACGCCAACGCCCAGCGTCACGACGTCCGACACCGCGACGCCTGCAGACGCCCATTACTGCGACGCCCAACGCCGCGAGGCCTGCCGACGCCCAGCGCCGCGACGCCTGCCAACGCGCAGCGCCGCGACGCCTACCGACGCCCAGCACCGCGACGCCGACGCCTACCGACGCCCAGCGCCGCGACGCCGACGCCTACCGACGCCCAGCGCCGCGACGCCTGCCAACGCCCAGCGCCGCGACGCCTGCCAACGCCCAACGCCGCGACGCCGACGTATATATTGAAAGATAAAATAGATCTTATATAACGACTTTTTTAATGCTAATTAGTTAGCATTAGTTAGGATAGAGATATTTGAAAAAGAGTGCCTGCGCTTTAATATAACAAGCATATGAAAAAAATTTAAATACTTATGTTTATGGATAAAAGTTGTTTAGACTGGTACAGTTCCATGATGATAAAACTGACCATGGATTCTGAATCTTAAATAAAATGCATTTAAAAATGAATACAGAGGAAGAAGGGAAAAATATAGCAGCCGAAGAATATACAACAAAAAATATATATAATATAATCTTAAAAATGACAATATCTATTACCATAAACCCCTAGAGATCTATAGAGAGAGGTAATAAAAGGAAGCAGCCGCTGGGCTAGCTAGCTCTCCAAGATCTATACATCCCTGATCTTTTGCTGAATGTTTTTATCCCACCAAAAACATTTTCATGTAAAGACGAGTCTACATACTCGTAGCTTACCCTGTGAAAAAGTTATCAGATATCGTATAAAGCCAAGCTCTAAAGACTACACGCCCTAAATCTACAAGCACCTTAATCAAAATCTATCAAAAAGTGGACAAATTCATGTAGAACCAAAGTTCTTGATCTATGCGCCCTTACTTTACTAGGCTTAGCTTCACTCATTCTACATTTCAGTTAAAACGTGATGCTTGGCCGTTTTGCTACCGTTACGAAGATTTCATAGGCATTAATTTCTAAACCTTTCGAGAAAAGGTAAGTAGTGCCCTTGCGCTTCGCTTGGCTCGACTTGACGGGGGCACGACCGTGCCCCCAGATCAAACAGATTGCAGAAATATATTTTAATAAAAAATAATTATTACCATTACTACTAGTGTTGGATGGCAGTTTTTTTTTTAAATAGCCCTTTCAAACTTCCAAAATACCATTGCTTGAACTTGAAAACCAAACTTCCAAAAGAAAAGCTAAAAGGAAAGTAGGGGACGCCTTTGTTGATTCACTCTCAGGGATAAATTAATTTTCCCCGACAAGTGAATTCAATTTATAAAGTAAGACTTATCATGTAACCACTTTAAATTAATGAAATTTTGAAGTCACGATTATATCTTATGTAACAATATAAAACTAATTTATTATCTTAAAAAATCTGTCTAATCAATACTAAAAATTATGGTTATTTCAAGGGTAAATTATAATTTAAACTCCGTAAATTAAAAAAAACTAAATGAAGGAGGTTCTTAATTCGGTGTCTTTTTAATGTGGCCAAGATCGTTTTGGGAGAAAGATATATTTTTGGTAACCAAAATTACTACTCATTTAGGTTAAAAGTTTGTTTATTTCGAAAGAACTGGGTCGTGCGCATATCGCATACTAGCTTGAGTCAAATAGTGTGTGTGGTTATTTTTTCATAGATTTTTGGTAGTTTTTAGCATTATAGAAATATAAGCAATCCGTATATATGTTACACAGACTTTTAATGTGCCAAATTTCATATTCTTATGTTCGCAAATTACATACCTACATTTGAATCTACAGGGTGTAAAAAGAGCAGTCACTATAACTTTGACGTCGGCGTCAGCGTCGCGGCGTTCAGTTTTAGTTTAGTTCTAGTTTTTCATAAGCAGGATTCATTCGACAACCTCTGTGGCGCAGCGGTTGAGCGCGTTAGTGCTCGAGCGACAGGTCGCGGGTTCCCGGAATCCCGCCGAAGGAACATAGAGTTTTCTCGGCTCTACCTTGACCATTTCTGTACCTATGCATATCTGGATTTCAAATTGAATTATTTTCTTGTTTCAGCCTTTTTAGAGCCCTTTTTTGCGAAGTCGGGTTATAGTTTTTTTAATATTTTATAATATTGTAAAAATCTTAAAATTTGTTGTGTAGGTACAGTATAAAAATATTAAATATATTTTCGTTGTCTGATACCTGTAACACAAGGTCTTCAGATACTTAGCACAGGGCTAGATTGACGTGGTGTAAAACGTCCATAGATATTAATTATTGATACATTATTTATCATTCGCGAAGGAGATCGACATTTATTTTGTTTTCTTGTAATGTGATATTCGACACTAGTAAATTTCCTTATTACGATTTACCTACGTCAATAAAATATGTACGATGAGAAAAATAATATAGTTAGCGGTCATTGCAATCAAATTCAAAGGGAACCAGTCAAACAAAAAGTTTGTATCGTTCATTTGAGAAAAACAACGAATTAGAAACACGTAAATAGAAATACAAAGGTAATGTAGACAGTAGCGAGCATCACAAATGTCAAACGGTTCTTAGAATTCCTGAAATAACAACAGATTTCAGACATTCTTTGAAATTCACACGTTTAGCTTAAATTCAAAATAGCTCCGTAATACTGTGCCGTGCCAACTTCAAAGCTGCGTGTAGATGTCGCCAAAAATATAATATTGTTGTGATACGTGAGCTCATACGGGGTGACGACCGCTCGGTTACTGAGTGCGAGCTATGGCCATTGCACGCCGTGAGGAAGTTAACTACAATATGAATGGCATCGATAATGTAGGCGCATATACCAAATTCATGGTATATAAATTTTAATTAACTTTCTCACGGTGAGCAGTGACAAAACCCGCACTCAGCACTCTGATCCAATGATTGCGGTTCAAATCCGCCGAAATCCGCTTTATTTTAGATATCATATCATATTTATTATCATGCTCATTATTTTTAAAGACCGACGCAAAAACGAAGTTTGACGTGTGTGTGTAAATGTGTATGACGTGTCTGTTTGTGGCATCATAGCTGACAAACGGATGTTCTGATTTTAATGCGATTTTTTTGTTTGAAAAGTATATATCAGTCGAGAATGTTCTTAGCTATGTTTGGTGGAAATCGGTTCAGGGTCATCAGGTCGTTTGTTAGGTGTGATAGGAAATAGGAACGTTACACGCTAAGCCGAGGGTTTTTTTCTTTTAATTTATCGCTTCAGCTTTCATATCATCTTCAATATTATGCTTATTTTTTCTAAAAACAAATTATAAGTAAACCAACATTACAATAGCATATTATGCTAAGCTTATACACGTGGACTTTGTTACTTAATCTATTTGAAAGGCCAATGAACTTCATACAAATTCAATTCACATCTGACAAGACCACCAGGTGTGAAAGTGGGCGATATTCTAAGCAGTGATCAAATTTAGCGCGTCGCTCCGTGTATATTTTATGAAAATTACTTGCTTGCTAGGCTCAACTCAGCAGGCCTATTCCCGACACAATCGAGAATCAAATCAGTTCGATATCAAAGGCTTTTGGTGTTTTATTTGGTAGATTACTTTGAAACTAACCAGGATAAAGAAAATCGTTAGATCTTAACTTTTTGTACTCCTGACCATATCAATCGACTGGGAATCAAAATAAACATACGTCAATTTATTCGGGAGTACGCGGGACGATCGAATCCAAATCGAATCAGTTTGGAGAGTAAGCCCCCTGGTCCCTGACTGGCGCAAAGATGAGTCGCGAGTCGCCATTTTTGGTTCCGTACCCAAATATAATAGCTCCCCTCACCGATTTCAGTGTCGGTAGCCGATTTTATTGAAACCAGGCCAGCTACGCAGGAGTTATTTTATAGTGCCCACGTGAGTTTATAGAGAGCTATACACAAATACACTCTCTCTTTCTTTTACTCTCATAACCCAGTGGGACGGTAAACCGACACGACTGGCGAGAGAACAGGCGCAGGACCGACTTTTTACACGCCCATCCGACTCATGGATCATCTTTCTTGTCAGACAATCAGGTGATCGGCCTGCATTGTCCTAACCAAACTTGTGTTTTTGTTGTTCTAACGCGGGAATCGAACCCGCGACCTCCGTGTCGAGAGCGAAGCACTGAACCACTAGACCACGGAGGGGCTAAACGCGCGTACCCAATCGGGAAAAACTGAACCCTATTACTAAGGCTTCGCTGTCCGTTCGTCCATCCATTCTTCTGTCATCAGACTGTATCTCATGAACATCATGGTTCAGTCACGTCGACATTTTTACAGACTATGTATTTCTGTTGCCGCTTTATTAATATTTAGGGGGCTAAAATACAAAACTTGATTTTTTTTTGTCTTTTGTGATGAATCCTTCGTCCGTATGACCTATTCGCGCTTGACCGGTTTTAATCATTGTGTGCATTCACTACGAAAAAAATAACGCGCGTTGACATATTTTGTATCCTTAAAGATATTTTATAGATATGAATTTGCTATGAGTTTAATATCTACTTTGTGCTATGGGAATACACGATACTATGTGGAGCCTAGAGCCCATACGAAATGAGACAAATGTGGTAAAGTACATTTATTAGGAGAATTCTATGGCTAAGTGCTATTTTTATTATAAAGGAGCAGGTAGATTTTCAGCTACATACGATTTAGTTCAGGGCCTTTTCACAAGACTCATTTAGATGCTTCAAAAGTATCTTGAAAACTACTGATTGCTGGTCCAATTCAAAACTTCCTTTTTTCAAACCACTGTCCATATATCTAACTAAATATAACAAAAAATAAAGACACGTAGGTACCCATTTTTCTTTCGGTGAACATACGAATACTTTTCGCAAATAGTTCGTGCTAGGACTACGGTTGAACGGATATTTACTCACGTCCGACTTAGCGCTGTTTATCTGACGAGATTACATTGTCTCGGGCACGTTGCAGCGATACATAATATCATTTTGTGTTTCATAATATAAATTGCAAACATTACTAGTATATTATATTCAATACAATACTTATTATAATTGGTAGGATACAAAATTATGTTTGTTAAAAACTATATTACAAAAAAGTTATAAGTCAGTGCTTTACAGTTAAATAATAATTACTTAACGCTTCCATAGTCCCTGATTCAAGATGCCATCGCTATCTATCGCTTTCGAAGTTCGAAAACAAAATGTATGGGATTTGACATAAGCTTCGTTAAATGACATACGAATTCGCGTGTCATTACTCATTTAGCGAACCTTATATATGTCAAATCACATAAATTTTTGTTTTCGAACTTCGTAAGTGATAATAGCGATGGTATCTTGAATCAGGGCCCTGATTCTCGAGCCTCGATCTTCGTTACGAATGTCAGTCTGTCCCGGTCGCACGCGAGTCAAATCATGCATGCACGAGCGGTACAGACTGATATTTGAAACGAAGAGATATTCGAGGCACGGGAGCTATTGTCATCAAGCGAACCTTATGTAAAATCCCAATTATTTTTGTTATCGAACTTCGTAAGTGCTAATAGCGATGGCATCTTGAATGAGGGCTTATTAGTAATTAGAGCTTAATACTCGGATGTCATGGGTTCGATTTCCGCATTGGACAATATTTTCTGCATGTTTTTAGTTCAAAATATTGTTTTCTAGTTTAGTTAGGACAACACAGAGCGAGCTTGTCTAATCATAAAGAAAATAAGTTATCTGTCCTACAGAAAATGAATGGAATAGTCTCCTTGAGTTTTGAGCACAACTACTGCAGCTGGTTTCAATAAAATGTCCCACCGACACTAAAATTAGTGTAGGACTTATTATTCATTGGATACATAAATAGATGAAGGTGATATGCTGCAAAATTACCCAGAAAATTGAGTTTATACTGTCACACATTTTAGGATATTATGTTGTACCTAATGTATTAAGTACATTGATCCTAGATACGATCTTTAAATGTACTTAATACTAAACGACTTATTCTAAAATATTTACAGTTTGAAACTCAATTTTCTCTATATCAGAATTTTGCTACATGTATATCACATTCATTAATTCATGTATTCAACTTCTTCTGCACATTAATATTTATTATTGCAATTTGATGTAGTTTCTTAATAAAATGACTAAGTAATTAAAGACTGAACATTACTATTTTCAGTAACATTACATGCCAATGCTTAGACTAAAAAAAAACAAATTCAGAAACACAATTTGTACGAAGAAGTAGTTTAGAAAATAAAGGAAAACTGTGCATTGCAAGAATTTATGGTTGCAATTAAGCAAAAAGGAAATAAAACGGAATTTCAAGGAACGGTTGTGAAAAAGCTTTTGCATAGCAAATCGTGTTCAACTGTATTAAAGTTGAACGGTTATTATTTGCGGCCACGGAATACAACGAAGCCTTTGTACATTATGGATATAAGAGTTCCTTTGATCACGCCTCGGAACCTTATTATGTACGTCCGTCCGATCACGCCTTACTGAATTTGCATTGAAATGTGTATTTTCTACGTCTCGACAAAGTAGAAAAATTAAATCACGAAAAATATAATCTATATTTTTCTTGTGGGCTCCTCCCCCAAAAAACATTGCGAAGTTGCTGAGGCGATTATAAATCAATATATTTTTTACTTAATATAAGAAGTGTCTCTGCTCTTAAATCTAGAGAAAACTAACTATAACCGCTTCTATAAAAGGTCTAACTTCTAACGTACTTGACAAAATTCGTACAACAACTGTGATTTTGTTCGTTTTGTACAGAACTGTGCGTAGTCCGATTCACTCGAAGCCTGTTATTGTAAGTTACTCGTTTTTTTTTTTTTTTACCTAATTGACTTAATCTATACATATAATAAATCTGTAGAGGGGTCATGTCTGTACATTAAGAATATTTAAGTGAAAATTAAAAAAAGGGGGCCTATAAAAGCCACAGAACCTAAAAATAACATTTTTGAAAAAAATGTCTGTCTGTCTGTCTGTCTGTCTGTCTGTCTGTCTGTCTGTCCGTATGGGAATGTTTGTCGTCGCATCACGCTAAAACCACTGTATGGAATGAAATGAAATTTGGCAGGCAGGTAGCTTACAACCCGAAGAGCATTATTGGAAATTATTATCCCGAAAAACGAAAGGGTTCCCGTGGGATCTTCAAAAAATTGTAGCTACCTAATTGACGGTATTTCAGCCAAACTACTCAACATATTTAAATGAAATTTGGCAGGCAGGTAGCTCATGATCTGAAGAGCATTACTGGAAATTATTATCCCGAAAAACGTAAGGGTTCCCGTGGGATCTTCAAAAAATTGTAGCAACCTGTTTGACGGTATTTTAGCCAAACTACTCAACACATTAAAATGAAACTTGGCACAAAGGTAGATTGTAACATGAAATAACCAACATAATACTTTTAACCGACTTCCAAAAAAGGAGGAGGTTTCTCAATTGGTAAATATATGTTTTTTTTATGTTTCTTCGCGGATATCTTTATCGTTCATGAAACTATTTTAATTTTTTTTTTGTGTTGTGTAGGGTATAATTTAAATTTGGTCCCATTGTCACCGATCCGTGAGGAATCGAGGGAAATCCTCAAAATTTATATGGAATAATATATCGATTTTGATTTTGTCTGAAGTAGTCTAAGCATATGTTACCAAACAGTAAGGTTTTGAACTATATCCTGGATCTAAAAGTACTGAACAGAACTTCTGAGTCCTTAGAGATACATGTTTGAAGATTTCAGCGTTGTTTAAAGAAATGCAAGCAAATGCCACTACGTCAATTACAGTAGAACTTGGTCTCATAGTTATCAAAGTGGAGACCTGATGATGGCGTCGTGAGGAATCGAGGGAACACCTTGAAATTTATAGGGACACTCATAGTAATTTTGTATTTGTTTCGAGTAACATAAGCATATCCGACTAAAAACATCATTTTGAGTCTTTGAAGATTTACGTTTGGAAATTTCGACATCGCTTATACTGCAAGCATATTTCCATCGCTATAGATATAGTGATATCAATTACAATATGATGAAATAGGCTATATTATAGAACTCATAATATTGAGTTTGGCTGGTACCGACTTTAATATCCTGAAAATTTGTATCTCATTTAATAGTCAATCTACTTGATATAATATATATCAACTTTTCTTCTTATAAATATGTATATATTTATTAAAAAAAATTACGCCAGAGCAGCGCTAAACTATATTATATATAATATATATATATATGAAAAAATTTCGCGCTACACATTTTCTCTTCCTACTATTGATTTTATCTAATCGTTTTTGTTTTTCATTTTCCGTCTCAAGTAACCGTCGTCTGATCATTCGAGAATTATCCCTACTCAGTCTACCCATCACTAAAAATCTTAAAATTAAACAATTTTAAACAACAAAAAACGACTTCAAAAGGTAAACTAAAAGGAACAATTAAATTTACTTCGCACAAAGTAATACTTATTTACACTTAGGTAAATAAATTTATTCTATTCGTTTCGTCATTTTCAAGTCGGTGCCATGTAAGTACCTACTTCAAAAACCTTACTACAATATCAAACTATGTACAACAACTAACCATCAAAGTAAAGTTATTATAGTATAATAATATGTACCAAAAGTACTGGTTTACAAACTAATATTAAATGAAAACAAATTACGAAAGAACGCTGAACTTGGCACCGACTTGAAAATTATAGAATAAATTTATTGACCCAAGTGAAAATAAGTATTACTTTGTGCGAAGTAATTTATTTATATTATTGTTATTATTATTATTATACTTAGGTTTTGCAAATACGATAAATAAATTATAGGCGTAGGATGGTTTGTTTTCAAGATATGAGATGTCATAGGTACATTTAAATTAGAAAAGTTATGTCATTATAAGTAAGATTTATGTTTTTCATGATATTTTTATTTATTAGTTTTCATGCTAGGGTACGACTTGGGTTTTTTCTTTCTTTTGGACTTTTGTATTTTGTCGTCTAAAGGAAGTTAGTACTTTAACCGTCAAGTCCCAAAGTAGACTACATGTTTGTTAGCGTAGGTAATTAATAAATAATATGTTTAATTTAATATCTCAAAAAATTCATGACAAAAACGGCCATTATTTGACAGTAAACTATTATTATTACTCCATCGGTCTACTTCTTTTGCCTGTGGACGTCTAAGACAGTGTACAAAGAAGCATTAGGTACTATAAATTAGTGATTTTAAATATCCAAACGACAGTGTTCATAAACTAAAAATGTATTTAAACTGCTGCCCTAAATAAGTTTTCCACGCGTACGAAGTCGCGGGCACAGCTAGTACATTAATAATTATCTACGCAAAACATCTGGAAAGTACACACTAAGTAATAATAATAGCTCCACTCACCGATTTCGGTGTCGGTAGCCGATTTCATTGAAACCAGGCCAGCTACGAGTTATTTTATAGTGCCCAAGTGTGTGCGCAATACACAAAAGCACTCTCTCTTCCTTTTACTCTCATAACCCAGTGGGACGGTAAACCGACACGAGTAGCGAGAGATCAGGCGCAGGACCGACTTTTTACATGCCCGTACGACGCATGGTTCATCTTTCTTGTCAGACAATCAGGTGATCAGCCAATTCTTTTACTTACACTAAGTAAGTAAAAGAATTGAGCACACACTGAAAAGCCAAAAATTCCCTTGACAGGGAAATGTCCCAGAAATAATTGAATTTCATTAGTGAAGATTGTGTATTACTGGCCTTAAGAGCTTAAGCAAGTAAACCGTTACAATGCTGCCAAGAAAAATTGGGATTGTTTTTCTTTAGATACGCTTTTCCTCCGTAGGAAAATGTTGGGATAACATTAAACGATCATTATTCGAACCACACACAGCGGATATCCATTTCTTATTTGTATTCTGAGAGTGAAATGTGAAATCAAAGACTATTCAAGCATATTTTTTACCCGTATTCACACATTCAAGAATTGTGGTGCGTTTGTTTGAAACATGGATGAAATTAATGTAGAGAGTAGGTATTATAATAGCAATACGAGTACATAGTATTAGGAAAAATAATAATAATATGTATAGACGCTTCACAACACGTCAATCTGGCCCCGAGCTAAGTATCCGAAGAACTTGTGTTATAGGTACCAGGCATCGGAAATATATTTAATACTTTAATATTTTTAAGAAACTTTATATATATCAATGGCCCAGGAACACAGAACACAGAAAAGTTTTATCCTTCTCAGGGATTCGAACTCACGAAGAACATCGATGCGGTCAACCATAGCGCATCAGAGGTCTTCTACCATCTGTAGAAAATACCTTTAATTATTTGAAGGTGAAAGTTACTTTAACTGTCTCAAATAATATTACTTACATACATTAATATACTCGTATATTTTAAACTAGCTTGTAGTACTAATCCCTAATTGCGCCATTCAGTGTGAAATTAATAACACATAGTTAGCCCCTACTTTGGAGATAAACTAGAACGCCTTAACCCAGAGGTATTTTAATCAATTGCGCCTAAGCAAGTTCAATGGATTCTGCTGCGAATAAGTATAATGTTAGTATAGTTTGATTATGTGTTGTACCGTTTCATTTAATTTACCGCTCTTAGGGCTGATAACTTTTATCTGTTGAATAAACATGTGACTTTGACATTTGTTTCATACAAAATCTGTCAAAGTCACATATTTATTCCTCAGGTAATCAGGTAATCAAGATATCTGACGATTAAAAAATCGGCCCTTAGTTAAAAAACACAAAATGGAGTGAATATCAATGACTGTAATTCGATTACGCGTTGTAAAATACATTGAAAATCCGATGAGTATACCTAACAGTCATCAGGTGGTGGATGGGTTTCAATGAAAGGGACCAATCAAATGGATAAATTCATTTTATCTAAGTACATAACATTAAATTAAATTAGCGATGTAAATTAAATTGGCGGTAAAATTATTCATTATTATGTCACATAATCATTTTCTGCAGAAGTTGAAGTATGGTAAATAAATGTATCATGTGATATTAATCATCCTGAATAAATTCACAAACATTTATAGATTTCACAAACGTTATATTTGTGCTGGAGCCAGACCGCAGTAACAAGGAATAAAATGGGACTAAGTTGCCAATGTCACCAACAGATGTATAAGATAATCCTTCATTAATTATCATGTTATCCCTCTCCTATTTCCTGTCAATGAATGAGAAGGCATGGTATTTTAAGTTAAACTACCATTTATTTAACAAGCCGTTAGTGAAATAGACAATAAAATTACAAGTGTTAAAAAATATACCTAATCACTAGTTTATGAAATGTAATGAGTAACTATGATGTACCTAATATTGTGTTAGTATAATGGCCGCGCCGTACGAGAGTGGCAAATCAGTTTGGTTGCGGCTTTGTATTGTGGTGGACCTTATTATAAGTATTTAAATGAAAGTTCAAAGCACTGTAAGTATTATGCTTGTAAAAATATAAACACGTGTACTTAATCTGTAATCTGCGTCTTGTACCAGTGTAAGTTAACTCAATACTTAAGATTGTTTTGTTCTCAAGTAAGTGAATTATGTAATTCTTATTGAGAAAATAAATGTCTAAAACCGTAAAAAGAGTACCACATTCACGTCAGCTTTCAAACAAAAAAAAAAATAGATCAAAATTGGTTCATCCGTTTGGGAGCTACGATGTCACGAACATACCTACACACACACACATAGACATACAAATCAAACATATAACATTCCTCTTTTTACGTCGGGGGTAAACTAATTGGGACTGAATACCGCATTTGAATATCAAGAATAATATAATAATTTAAAAAACTGATTGAGAACAATTTACAGCTTCCCAAATACACTATTGTGGGATACTCACTGAATTAACATTCCAATTTTATAGTATAATAAAATATAATCCCAATGTTTGCGTTATATCTGTAATTTATGGTGTAAACAAGTCGGTACTGATATTGGCAAATGCACATTGTAAGCTGTGCGCCCGCTTCGTGTCGATTTGTAGATATTTATAGCTCAACACTTCGTAGTAAAAACTCTTTTGAACTTCATAGAGGACTCACTAACAATCAAATACATTTTACTACGTGATTCCCTCTACTTCGTACGGGTAAAATGAAATCCGCGGGAACCGAAAAAAAGTAACATATCTATACTAATCTATACTAATATTATAAAGCGGAAGAGTTTGTTTGTTTGTTTAAACGCGCTAATCTCAGGAACTACTGGACTGGACTGGTTGTGATTATGGTGAATGTGAGCAGTAAATAAATGCGTATAATCTATATAATACCTATATATATATATATATATAAAATATTCCATTTCAATGTGTAAACCAAAGCCAATACAACTTTTGGGCAACTACTCGTATAATGCTTCCAATCCAAATATTTAAAAAGTTTTGCTCCAATTTTAATGTCACGAAACATTAAAATTGGAGCAAAACTTTATATACAGAGTGATTCATTTTTCATATATTATGCCGAAAATAGTGTAAAAAGAATGACGCGTAGAGCATTTTTTGTTTAGGCACCTCATAAAGAAAAACTCTAAAATGACCACATCTTTGTGGTCATTTTAGAGTTTTTCTTTATGAGGTGCCTTACATTGTAACATCTTAATTATTGTACCTTATTTTGAGCAAATAAAATAATATTATCTATCTATCTGTAACATTGCTCTACCTTTTTTAATATTTTCATGTATTATCTGTTCTGAGAACTTGTTCATAATATTTAAATATTTTTTTCTGTAGCCTAATTGCATTACAGCACATCTAATATTATCAACCGAAGCCAAGATGCATATTTTGCATTTTGTGTCTGAAGTTACTAAGCGCAGCTCTAAAACGGTACAAGCATATAAAACGACTCAGCTCGTTATTGGCCCTCATGCATCGTAAAATTTAAGCACTTGCGACAAATTCTTCTAAAAGACAGCTATCAAAAAGCATCATCTAAAGCTTTATCGCTACATACTTAACGTTTCATGGGTCTTGCGTGTAGTATCTTTAGTATCGACGAAAATATTTCCAGCACAAAAATAATGCTTAGGGCGTGTTTAAAGCTACGCCATGTTAAAATACAATGCCTTCTCATTCATTTACAGGAAATACGAGAGGGATAACATGATATTTAACGAAGGATTAACTTTAACATTGCTTGGTGAAACACGCCCTTTATATTATGCTACTCTTTATATAATGGGTATAAAAAGAACAGTCACTATAACTTTCGGATATGATTAAACTACCTTTTCTCATTCTAGAAATGTATATAAATATTAATAAAAAAATGTGTTTCTGTTATTCTTCCGACAAAAACAATAAAAAATGGTAAAAGGTAAAAAAAATATTTTAGTTCTTGACAAAAAAATATTAAAAAATACATTTTCAAAATGAGGACTGACTGTTCTTTTTACACACTGTATGTTCAATATTTAACTAAAGTAAAGTAGTAATACTTAAATCATTCGAACATCTGAAATCAAAATTTGGCATAAATTGTTTATAATGATTTATTAAAACGAATACATATTCTACTACCAGTCTGTAGAATGTTATTCTACTTCAGTCGTTATAATCGATTGGCATGTGGGTTATTTGCGTCGAACCAGCGTCCTGCGTGTACAATACTGAATACAACATCTTCAGGATGCTGCTGGGGCTGCCTTGGTGCAGCGTGTGTGAGCTGAATCTTGCGTCGACAGCTTTCATGCAATTATGTGCAAAGAGCAGCATCACTACGAGAGAATACGAGACGCTGACAACAGCATTCAGAAGATGATTGTCTCCAGAGTGGACGGTCCAATTCAAAGATATTGGATGGAAATATACCAACCGACTAACCCCCACTTGGCATAACATGTATCTCACAACTTTTTACAGTAGAAGAACGAAGAAGCGAGACTTGGCACTTTTTACAAGGTATGTTTAAATGGGATTATGATTGATTCTGACGGGAAAATGACGCACGTGTTACCATTTCCCGTGAACTATAAAGTGGGTGATCAGCCAAATGCGTGTTTCAGATTAAAATTAACTATCTGACCCGGCGTACGTTGTAAATAATACGTAGGTTTTTCTTTAAAGGGAAGCCCTAGGCTATACGGGATATAATAATAATGAGTGATAATACAGGCATTTAATACAAGGCGAACATTTTCAGCACGAATGTTCTTTGTTTTTCATATATTATTATACATGAGTATAAATTAATGTCATATTTTTGGCAAGTCACTGATTATAATACGAGTACATACTATTAAAATTGATACCCTCTTTTCAGGATGATAAACATGCTCTATATATAAATTCAACGCTCGCTATCATATATCGATAAAACAATTTGTTCCTTGCAAATGTAGCAATAGAGATTAATATTTTGCTATATTATGTGAAAAGTCTACGCTTCGACTCTGCGCCAAAGGTACTAGCACCACTCGCTTTACCATTAATTTTACAACGACACAAACATCTCATTCAAAAAAGTAATCGGTTAAAGACTTAGGCCGGTTAAAGGCTTTATAGTAAAGTATCCAGAGTAAAGGCGAATTATCTACTTCTTCCTTTAACATTTTGATTCCATATGAACTGTAGCAGCAAGTTAATTGTTGTAATAATGTACGTATAAGATCAGCATAGTATCGAATAAGGCGTCGATTGTGTATACTAAAGTGGACAGGTGTTAAAACATCAAAGATTGATTTCGTGAGGTATCTTGTAAACAATAATAAGAAATGAAGAGCATTTGAGTATCAAAAGACGAACAGCAGATAAGTAGATGCGTGTTCCAATTACTGTATTCTTTTGATGTAATTATTATTACTCGGTGTTGCCATGTGGTGGAAATTTACCCAAAATAATTAATACAATTTTTCACTTTTAACTTCATGACAGATTATATACCTTTTAGTTAGTAGACCTTTTAGTTAAAAAGGTAAATTTTTCAGTTATTTCTATTAATTTGATGTGTTTGAAGCACTATTTAAGAAAATGCTTTCTACACACTTTTTCTACATAAACTCTAATCGTGATAAATTTCATGCTGCCCAATTTACACAATTCTCGCAAACCGGAACTCTAAGTTTTTACTTCACGTAATATAATGCTAATAAAAATATATGCATGCGTAAAAAATAGTAATACGTCCATAATTTGGTCCTAACTCTTCCTAAATATCTAAGATATATGTTATTAAGATTAATATGACTAGCTATTGAGATGCATTCCCGTGTTGTATTAGTATTTAGTGGCAACGTTATTGAAATAGCAGGGCGCCAAATGGAACCATAACTTCTGAGTTGACCATAGATTTGGCTCCGGATTCCGAATACTATACTCACGGACAAATTACTTGATAGTTAATCAATAACATGGATATAACATTAGCTTGGTGTGATATACAGCTTGTTTCATGGTTCATAACGGGTGTAAAAAGAGCAGTCACTATAACTTTGGCATATGATTACACCACCTTTTCTCATTGTAGAAATGATTTTTTTTCTTTTTTTTTTACAACTATTTAAAAAAATATTATTTTTGGCTTTATTATTATTTTTGCGACAAAAAAATAAGAAATGGTAAAAAGAAAAATTTTTTTTTTAGTTTTTGACAAAAAAAAAGTACATTTCCGAAATGAGTAAAGGTAGTATAATCGTATCTCAATGTTATAGTGACTGCTCTTTTTATACACTGTATATCAAGCCGAATAAAATGCGCGAATATGAGCTACTGTAGATTGTAGTAACACTCTACGCGTCCTTCCCTTCACACTATATTCGGCTTATTATATGAACCATGAGACACGCTGTATAGACTACACTCTATTAATGTTACTCTACCAGTAATCTTCCAGTAATTATTTATGTTAAGGCGAGGAATAACCGCTACTAGCGCCACTCTTTTTAAAACAAATTTTACAACCACACAAAGATCTTATTAAACGGTTCAAAGTATTTTAATATATATGTAAATAGTTAAACTAATTTATTGGCATTTAATTACATCTCTAAATCCTATAGTGTATTTACTCTCATAAAAACTACCAAAAGTGGCCGCTTTAGCAATTATTTAAATACATTATAGGATTTATGGCTATAATTAAATGCCAATAAATAAGTTTAACTATTTACTTAGAGTTTTAACCGATTAATTTTTTAATAAGATGTGTCGTTGTAAAATTTATTTTAAAAAGAGTGGCGCTAGAAGCGGTTATTCCTCGCCTTAATCATAACAAAAGACAATAACTATATTGTCTTCTTCTTTTGTATATCACACTTTTGACGAATAGCGACATTTTATAAGAAATTTTTGATATAAAATCTAAAGAAATAAAATTAATATCTAAGGGTTTATTTTAGCCAAACATGTTATTGTTTTTTTAAGCTGTATCTGTTCTCATATAATGTACCTATTCAAATTCTTATATTATTTGCATGTCAAGATAATCCGACAAGATAAGTGTGTCACTAACTCACTACTATAACGTTCTAGTCTACTAGTACTGTACCACCTACCATATGTTGGAAAATAAATTATACTTTTATTATTATTGTAGTATTATAACCACTTTTCTAATGTATTTCTGAAAATTTTCAAAGGAAGGAAGGAGGTTATAAGTTGACAGGCAGTAGCTTTTTTTCGTACATCATATTCAGGCACTTTCATTCAAAAACGCTGATTGTCGAGAAGTACAACAAGTAAGTATAGTACGTTCGAGATAAGTTGAACCTAACGTAAACAAACCAAAAACACCGAAATTTTCACTTAATTACTTATTGTGCACACTTATTAACACTTTCACTTGAATGTTAAAGGATTACACTTCATTATCCAATACATTTATAACAATTAAACAATAATTAATATGTTTGAACATCAAATGAAAATCATTCGCAGAAAAAATACGCCATTTTGACACTGCTGATGGTAGAATATAAGCCTATAGTCTATGTATTCATAATCATTCTATTAATATTGGCCAATTGGCATCACCGACTAGTCTATGGTTGTGTCATAGACAACCTTTGTTTACGTTTGGGTTAAATTTATCTCGGACGTACTATACTTACTAATTACTTGTTGTACTTCTCGACAATCAGCGTTTTTGAATGAAAGTTCCAGAATATGTACGAAATATAGCATGGTCGCAGTGTACGTTTAATCTGCAGCGGCTTCTTGTTTTTTGTTAAACTCGAAAAATTTAAACAGTTCAAAACTTAATTAAGGTTGGCTTATCTATGCCCCCAAGAGTAGGGCGTACAGAATTTGTTGTACGCAATTCCAACTTTATAACAAAAGTTGTATTATTTTCCTTTATTAACCCCGTAAATGCAAGCGTAGCGCGTAGCTTAATTATGTGGTGTGGCTCTGGTACAAGTCGCTCGAAGGTAAGTATACTGCCGTGATAATAAAATTAGTATGTCTGACATTTATGTCGAAATAATTCAGAGTTTTAAACTAATTATTATTATATACTAAAATTAATTGCTGTTCGTTAGTCTCGCTAGGACTCGAGAACGATTGGGCTGATTTAGCTGAATTTGGTTTTCAAATGTTTCTCTTAGTCCAGGGAAGGGCCCGGGTGACGGTTTCCAGTTGTGGGTTCACAAATAAAACTAACGTGTATAATTCCTAATTCAGTAAAATTTTTAGTCTCATTGTTCATATGGCAGTGTTCATAGACGTACGATAATTTTATGTCGTTGTAATAATAATATGTTAAAATGTTTTTCCAATTAAAAAATATAGACCTGCCTGAATATTATGTTTTGCTCTGATATTAAGAGTAACTATAATTTCGAATAAAACCCAAATCGTTTTATGTCTAGATTACCACCATAACATAAAAATGAATTATTTAACGTTGTGTGAATTTACATGTATATTGTGTACCTACAACTAAATTCAAAGTGGTTTCAGTTCCTGTGCCAAATAACAAGAATTCCACACATAGAGCTGTTAAGGGTATCCATAGCCTACCATTTACCGATAATCGGATCGGTTTTCATATTATTTCATACCGACTTAGTATATCACGTGTGCTTTGCACTATTGCATTTCTATTTTGCACCATTACAAAATTTTGATCACAAAAAGTATCCCGCGGGAGAGCTCCCTTATTAAAAATAACTGACAACAATAAAATTAACGTTAACAAATGAACATAGTGGCCAGTAAATTACATGATTTACGAGAACGTTCCGCGTTGTTAAAAGAAATATTGTAAACAGTGAGATGTTCACTGTCGGCATGATATAACTCGTTTGGATGAAAGGTTGGGTGTTTCAATAAATATCCACTTTGTAAATTCTTTACTGTTACAATTTATGATCGAAATATCCACATTTTGTATTTCCAACAAGCGCTTTTACACATGTGCTGCAGCTGTGGCGCCATTACTGTATGTGTAAGAGCTACAATGAAAGAAAAAAGATGGACTCTGGTGGACGGAAATGCAACTAAAGCAAATAGACAAAGAAAATGCTGGATTTGTAGGAATGTAGATGACGAAGGGATAAAGCATACAAGCATAGGTACACATGCATAATAAAATCCCCACGCCGTTTTCGGTGTCGGTGGCAGGTTTCGTTGATACCAGGGTAGCTAATCATTATGATACTCTCGCTTCTTTTACTCTCATGACTCAGGGGGACGGATAACAGACACTACTGGCGAAGGAGAAGGAGGAAGGAGAGACATCCCATTTAATAATAATAATAATAATAATAAGAACATTTATTTGACACATTACAAACATTATACTACACAAGAAACTTTGATAATACAATACATTACAATGACAGGACAGCAAAATTACACAATATAGGTATGTAGACAGAAAAACAATATTTATAATTTCATAGCGACTATGAAAGGTTACAAGTTCTTTCATTTGGAAATGAAAGTCGGCCAAATAAAAACCTATCTTTAATGTCATTCGATTGATATAAAAGCTGGGCGCGTTTTGGTAATTAAGTAGGGCGGGGAGGCCACGGGAGCAAATTGCCCCTGTACGTGTGTTGTTTGAGGTTATTTGTAATTGGGTTATGTTCTGCAGTGCTATTCTCTGAGAATGTTTTCCGTATCTCGACAGCTGAATCCGCGGTGGGTGTCAAATTTCGTTTCATTCTTAGATAATAGCACTGCTGTAATTTGTATCATCTGTGTATCCTGTGATGTTGAACTACAGTCATTGTTCGTAATCATCGCTGTCGGGTTTATCTTCAGGAAAATAAACCCGACAGCGTAAAAAAGTGAACTAAACTACGTACATAATAAAAAAACTGTAAACAAAAAATACGAGCATTTTGATGTCCGGTGTTCTATAATAAATCACTACATAGTATAAAACAAAGTCGCTTTCTCTGTCATTATGTCCCTTTATAAGCTTAGATCTTTAAAACTACGCAACGATTTTGATGCGCCGACGCCGAAACCGACGCCGAAACCAACGCCGACGCTGACGCCAAAACGGAGGCCGCCCGACGCCGAAAAGAACGCTGAAACCGACGCTGACGAATTCCAAAACTGGTATCAACCGGTATTACGCCGGCGTCGGCGATGACGATATAATATGTTAGAGTTGTCGGAAAAAAGCCATCTGGGAGCTTTTGATAAGAATGCTGCCTAAGTCCTTCACTATTACTACACCGACGTCGACGCTGACGCCGACGCCGACCCCGAAACTGACGCCGACGCCGACGCCTTTTTTGTATGGTCACTTCATATAAATTACTTACCAAATCACGTTTAAAGATCTACATAAAAGTCACAAACCAGATGAGTTTCACTCCTGGTCATATGTCAACGACCAGTGCGTTCGTGTGTATAGATTCGGAGCCCGCGAGCCCCAGCATAGTAAAATTCACTCTTTGTCAATGAGGAGTCAGAACAAAACATTCTCTTCAGACTATATTCGGCTTAATATATGAACCATGAATCAGTCTGTTTAGGAGGTGGATCTAGAAGATCGCTGGCAATAAACGGATAAATAATGCACGAAACGAGTAGCCTCACTACGTTGAGCAATGGACGGCAATGGCGTGATTATGATAATATTATAATATCTATAAACGCTTTACACCACATCAATCTGGCCCTGTCCTAAGTATCTGAAGAACTTGTGTTACAATATTTGATAAACATCCATGACCCAGGAACATTGAAAACTTTATGTTCCCTCGGCGGGATTCGAGCCCGCAACCTCTCGGTCGAGCACCAACGCGCTGAACCACTGCGCTACGGAGGGCGTCTGAGGATATGTATACACTTTTTTTTCAGAAGCAAAAAATATTCTGAAAATAGATTTGGTTATTTAATAAAGGTAATGTGATACGCACGGGCCACCAAATTAAGTTTACGCGGCTGGCACGCGAACTCCTTATCTACCGTAGCACGCCGCT
This sequence comes from Celastrina argiolus, assembly GCA_905187575.2. Classification (NCBI taxonomy): domain Eukaryota; kingdom Metazoa; phylum Arthropoda; class Insecta; order Lepidoptera; family Lycaenidae; genus Celastrina; species Celastrina argiolus. The sequence continues at coordinate 9,163,317 of LR994599.1, read as the reverse complement.
ACGAATTACGATTTATGTGTAATTTAACTGAGGTGTCCTTTGCTAAAAACTTACTAAGCCTTATTTGGCGAAATAACAACGTTATTATGGTTATAATTTAAGTTTTGATTTCCTAAAAACAGGTTCTTCATACGAATTGAAGACTATATCTTTGTTTAGTAGGCGTTGCCGTCATACAGAGTCTAAAAAGAACAGTCACTATAACTTTGAAATACGTTTATACTACCTTTCCTCATTTTGAAAAGTATATCTTTGTCAAAAAATTTTCTTTTTACCATTTCTTATTTTTTTGTCGCTAGAATAACCAATAAAGCAAAAAAAAAAGGTCTTTTTGTATATTTGTAAAAAAAAATACATTTCTAGAATGAGAAAAGGTAGTATAATCATATAATCATATCCCAAAGATAAAGTGACTGTTCTTTTTACACCCGTTATTTTCTATGTAAGCAAAATGGCGAGGTTTCTGTGTATAATATGTATAATATACATGTATATACATGAGCATTCTGGCTTCACCTGCGAGTGAAGCAGCAAAATTTTTGTACAAAATTATTTATATATACATACATCATAATATAAGTTATGATGTAGTAGTATAAGTTATGATGGGGCTTACATGCCATGTACGGTAAAAGCCTCTTTAAAAAAAAAGAAAAAAAAATGGTGACGATTCTAAAACACTGTTGTTAAAATAAAAGTCTTATTCAACGTTTTAAGAAAGCAACGCTTCACTAGGAAAACACATCTTCAATACCATTTTCACCAACTCTTGTTAGTGTTAATCGCTTGTCTAAATATCTTCTTATCTTACAATAATACAAAGAACGAGTGAGATAACATGCTATACACCATACAGGTTGACAAAAGAATAAACACTATAACTTGGAATATGATAATACTACCTTTTATCATTCTAGAAATGTATTTTTTTCGTCGATTATACTTTCATTATTATTTTAATTGACCTCATAATTATTATAAAGAAATTACTTTGATAAGTAGTAGATACCTAAGAATAGTGTTAGAATTGGGTTCAGTAATCCACACGGGATTTTAAACAGTTCCTAAGACCCTATTATAGGCTAGGGCGTCCCTGTGAAGAAAAAACTACCCATTGCCACTATACAACAATAATAATAATTGACTTACATAATAATATTATATAACCTATGAAATTGCCATTCTGCAGTAAGTACTGGCCATATAAAATCAAAATATTTTTTGTTTGACCCCCAGTTTCTCGAACGCTATTCAAATGAATGATAAACTAACATATCATTTAAATCAACAACCCATGTTGAACCAATCATGGTTTCGGGGACCTTAAAGGTACAAGATCCTCGAATTATATATTATTTTATACTTTTATACTATACAGCTGATATTTAAGATTTTTATTATACGATATATTAATACACAAATTAATAAACATCCATCACCCAGAAACATTGTAAACATTTTGTTCTTTCGGCGGGTTTGAAACCCGCGACTTCCGGATAGAACGCCAACGTGCTCGACCACTGCTCTATAGTTACAGGTCAAAACTATAATAGTTTATATGCACATTTCGCATACCATAAAGTTTAAATTGCTCTAACAATAAGTTTTTACTACGCTTCAGTCTTAGATGTTTCAGAAAGTTTTAACTTAAAATACCTCTTAGCAGTAGCTTACTTTACTTAGTTCAGCTTAGTTTTCGAGACAGGTATGAGGAAGAGTTCTAGGTTTTACGGTCGAATACAAGACCGCTACTTAAAGTAAGTGGTCTTAAAGGAGGTTTCCTCTTGATAGTATAAGAATTAAGAACACTACTTAAAGTAAGAAGTTTGCTTGATATGATCAAGAAGACTTAATTTAAGAAGATTTTGCCGTTAGTCTCCTTTTGTCTGTTTGTGTGTTTTAACAAGCGTTTACGTAACTTATCTACATCTACACTAATATTATAAAGAGGAAAGATTTGTATTTTTGTATGTAACGACTTAACTCAAAAAGTACTGGACCAATTTTAATCATTCGTTTTTCATTAGAAAGCAACATTATCACTGAGTAACATAGGCTATATAAAAATCAATTGCTGTTCGTCAGTCTCGCTAAAACTCGAGATCAGCTGAACTGATTCGTCTATTTTTGGTCTTGAACTATTCGTGGAAGTCCCGGGAAGGTTTACACGGTTTCTATGCTCAACGAAGTGGGCACGGGTCAGCTAGTTGCGATATAAAAAATATTTAGGTACTGAATAAATTTAGGACTTTCCATTTTCTAGTACAAGCGTCACGAACACCAACATATTTTCAGTAATGGATTTTCAAAGTTTTTGTTTAACCAGGCGCGTGACACACGCAGAGACGCGAGCACGCCGCTGCCAGCTAGAAAAGAACTGGAAACTCTCCGTCCTATAAACTGTAACTTGTTACCCAACAGCACCAGAAACTACGGGTTATGTTTTTCGAATGTATGTATGTAAGTATGTATGTATATTTTTTTATCTATACACGCTTCACACGCCAATCTGGCCCCGTGCTAAGTATCCGAAGAACTTGTGTAACATGTATAAGACAACGGAAATATATTTAATACTTTTATACTATACACATATTTAAGATTTTTATTATATTAATACACAAATTTAATACACATCCATGACCCAGGAATATTGAAAACTTTTGTTGTGTATCTAACTATGTATGTAAGTATGTATGTATGTATTATGGTTTGCCACGCTCTGCAATCAGAACGGCAAGATGGTTTTCAGCTTGTGAGGTGTCGTTAGAATTGTGTTTACTGTGACAGTGACACTGGGACAAAAAGTTACATACTCGAAGTACTTACATCCATAAATACAAACGCATTCGGGTGTTTTTTTTCGTATATGGAACGTTTTGACAGGTCTCACAAAAGTATTTCAAACGACCAATAGTATCTTGAAAACTATTGATTGTTACTGTATTGTTATAAAGGGTGTAAAAATAGCAGTCACTATAACTTTTAAATACGATTATACTATCTTAACTCATTTTGTAATTGTATTTTTTTATTTTTTTTGTCAAAAACTAAAAATGTTATTTTTTATTTTTTACCATTTCTTATTTTTTCTGTCGCAAAAATAACAATAAAGCAAAAAATAATTTCTTGTAAAAAAAAAAGAAAAAAAAATACATTTCTAGAATGAGACAAGGTAGTATAATCATATCCCAAAGTTATAGTGACTGCTCTTTTTACACCCGTTATAGAACTTTCTTATTTCATAGAGTGACATACTCGCCCGCGAGAGGTACAAAACATGAAAAAAGATCACCATTGTTTTATGGGGAGTACTCTTAAATATTTAATTTTATTCTGGTTTTAGTACTTGTTATTATAGTGGCAATAAACATAAATCGTCTGTGAAAATTTCAACTGTCACGGTTAAGGATAAAGCCTGCTTACAGACAGACAGACAGCAAAGTCTATGTAATAAGAACCCGTTTGGAATATGGAACCATAAAAATTAGAGTGAAGTACCCAGTTATATATATTTCATAGGTATCTAATTCTATTGATTGTAGGGCATAACTGTAGATACATATAAATAAAATTGTGAAAATCATAATTATATTTAATGCATTTGATCATTGGCTTTTAGTAATGAAACAAACAAAATATAATATCAGATATAAAATATTTTATTAAAATAGAAAACAGTATCGTATTTATGTGACATTTAAAAACCGTTTTAAGCTTTAAATAAGCTCGTAAAAGCCTCGAGCAGCGAGCTTTCACGCGAACCTTTATGGTACAAAATTATGATACAAAATATCTAAAGCCTACGAGGATTACTAAATTAGAGATGTTCTGTGAATGGAAAAAAACTGTGTTTAATTTGTTCCACATTTTATATCTGTTGAGTGTTTTTTAGTATTTTTCATAGAAGTATGTGTATTTTTTTTTTCATTTAACTTGCACTATAATATATTCTAATAATCTTGCTAAATAAATACAGTATTCCATGAAAACTCTGTACTTTTTCAAGATAACGTTTGGTCTCAAGGAGTTCTGCGTACAAAATTGTATCAAAATTAATCTAGCCGTTCGCGCGTGAATAATTGTAACATACACTCACAAATACACACTCACGAACTTATTTTTTTTAATACAAATTGATGTTCTAGTAATTCAGTATGCCATTTTTTACAGCCAAAATTATAAATTATTTTCATACTAGTATACTGTTGCGCGTGATATAGGTCTGAGCTGTCTGCTTAATGAAATGATTGATGATGCCCTAGTGAAACGAAAGATTTTAAGGAAGTGTTTAAAAGCATCCATAGGAAGTGCGGCAGCTTATCGTCAACATACTTTACGGACGCCATGTTGTTCAGCATGATTAATTGATATTGTACCAAGCTACCAGGGGCCTTACTCTCCAAACTGATTTGATTTTGATTCAGATACGATCATGCCGCGTACTTCCTAATAAATTGGCATTTGTTTATTTTGATTCTCAATCGATTGATATGGTCGGGAGTACAAAAAGTTACGATCTAACAATTTTCTTTATCCTGATTAGTTTCAAAGTAATTCACCGAATAAAATACGAAAAACCACTGATATCGAACGGATTCGGTTTTCGATTGTGTCGGGAGTAGGCCCGCAGCACATACAGGCTGTAAAAAGAACAGACACTATTACTTTAAGATATTATCTTTATCTCATTTTAGAATAAAATTTTTTCGTAATTTTTTTTCTTCTTACCTTAACTCTTATTTTTTGTCGCATGAATAACGAAATAACAAAAAAAAAATTAAAAACAATACCTTTCTAGAATGAGAAAAGGTAAAATAATCATATCCCAAAGTTATAGTGACTGCTCTTTTTACACCCGTTATAAACGATACATATTAATTTTAGTTACGTAGTTTGAATGAGACAAAACCGTGCAACAGCTATACGTTTGTGTGATTGTCAACTGTTAAATAACTTATCTAAGAAAATAGTTGTCAACGAAATTCAATCAGCTTCAAAAAAAATATCAAAATATTGTATCCGCGTGTGAGCTAGGATGCCACAGAAAAAAACACGTTAAACACCCAAATGACATCCTTCTGGTCTGGGATTAAAAAGACGATAAACATTTTCTAAACTCCCTGTTAAGTGCTTAGTTGTATTCGACAAGTATATGATCTACTAAGCTTAGGCCGTGTTTCACCAAGCAATGTTAAAGTAAACGGCATGTTAAAATGCCATGCCATCTCATTCATTGACAGGAAATACGAGAGGGACAACATGATATTTAACACGGCGTTAACTTAAACATTGCTTGGTGAAACACGCCAATAACAACCAATAACACTCGTTTTTCAAGAATACCGTTCCATATTCTAATTCCTATAATAAGCGCCTATAGCTTATTATATACAGATATACTCCTGATTATATTTAATAGCCGTTCACATTTTGTATAAATATAATCGTTGTGGGCGGCACCATTTATTTTTGAATCTAAATATTATAATCCTAAAAATTTCACGTTCTCTCTAACAGGTATAGGCATTCCTTCATAATAAACTGTTACCGGAGGCGGCATAGGCATCCTGGTAAATAAAACAACAATAACAATAATACATTATTACAATAATATTTATTTTCAGTCAACACCGACAAGGCTAGGTACTTACTACTTACAGATATGGCTGTGAACTTTACACTTCTTGTTGGATCTAACCGGCGTCGAGTTGGCGCCATGCCAGGAAACGCTTTTTACGTTCATATTCAAATGTAGACAATATTTCAGACATAAATGATAAAAGCGAGTAGGCAATCAAATATAATATATTACTATGTACTTAATCTATGGTTCATGTAGATAAATAAAAAACTAACATAGAATTAAGAATTTCCATCTTTTAGCTAAAAGATGGCCCCGTGCGAGTTTCTTACGCCGGTTCTTCTCGGCGGGTTAAGGTTAAACCGGTGATAACTTTTTTTTGTTGGCTTTCCGAAAATAGCTAAACTTTACTAACCATGAAACTTCATTTGGAAATAAAAAGTTTTTTATTTATCATTAAATAACTAAGAACAACGTACATTATTTTAAAAGAAACTATATTAGATCAACTACAATATTATTGTCATTTTACATGAAATTAAAAGTCACTTTTTTGTTTTAATTTATTTTATCATGTAATAGAATATCGAGGTGGAACTGACAAGGCGGCAATAAATAAGAGGTAAATACATAGTATATCGTCATTGGAAAAGTTTAGAATCTACTTATGTAGAGTAACTCTAGCCTTAAATATTTTTTCTTTCTTCTATTATTTCCATACATTAATAACACCTAGACGTAACGCATCACACAGTTTGAAGCAACTACATCCATGTAGACGTAAAGTATTTTCCATACATTCGCTGACTGATGGCCAATCAGTTCGAACAAACTAGGACAAAATATCTTAGTTTAATTTGCGTCACTCACGCGTAACCGACTTCTAGGTTTATTTATACTAATATTTTAGTGATTCAGTTTTATAAAGAAAAGTCTACTATTTTTTCTTCTCTTTAAAATTTACTGATACTTTCGCTGTAGCCTTTTTCACGACGCGACGAGAAGGGACTTGTGAAGTAATTTAAATTTCAGACTCTTTAATTAAAGTTTTAATAATAATGAAGCTAATTAATTATTTAAGCAATTTCGTTTGCTATTAACCCGCCTCCACCCTGGCTCTACCGCCGCCGTGAACAAGCGTGAACTGGATTGCGTAGTTTTAAGTTTTTACAGACGTCTACATCTGTTATATCTATATATTCTATACTAATATTATAAAGAGGAAACACTTCATTGTTTGTTCGTTTGTTTCAATTGAATAGGCTCTGAAATTCTTTCGCCGTTGGAAAGCTACACTATTAGCGCTAAACATAGGCTATGTTATATTTTAATGAAATCGGATTCCTTACTAAAACTCCAAAAATTTAGCCCAAAGTGTAAAAAAACGACGTTCAAAATTTCTTATGTGTCGCGAGCGCTGCGAGTTGCGACTACGGCTGGACCGATTTTGCAATATTCTTTTACGGTGTGTTCTTTATTGCCAGGAAAATGTTATTATGAACGAAAGTGTTGAAAAATAAGCCAAAAATTTAAAAAAGAAGAAGATTTTTATTACAACAAAACAAGGAATACGTAATACCAGTAGCAGGAACCTTTGAAGGCTCCGCCATAGTGACGTTATCGAATGTGAATTGTATTAGCGCTATTATGCTTTTCATGTAATTGTAAATTGTAATTTTAATTTTTTTTATTTTTGTTTATTTTATTTTATTTTATTTATAATTATTCGTTGACATACTTTTACGTTACGTTACGTTGCTGTGAAATATTCCCGCTTGGCCTACAGACGAGGAATAACTCTAGGTAGTAATAGGTACTGTCGATGCGAGTTACGCGTAACAGTTACGGCGTTGCGGGTTCCGCGTTTAGGGTTCCACGGTGCGAGTTATCAAGTTCCACGTTATGTGTTCCGCGTAGTTTGATTACATTTTGTTAGTGCAGTGGTTGAGCGCGTTGGTGCTCGAGCAGCGAGGTCGCAGGTTCGTATCTTGCCGAAGGAGTAAAAAGTTTTCTGTGTTACTGGGTCGTGAATGATGTACTAATATAATAAAAATCTTAAATATGTGTATGTATAAAATTATTAAATATATTTCCATCGTCTGGCACCTGTAACACATTCTTCGGATACTTAGCACGGGACTAGATTGACCTGGTGTGAAGCGTCTATAGTATATATATTATTATTTTTAGCAAAACTAACCTTGACCCTTTACCCAAGTTACCAAAACTTGGGTAAAGGTGCGGAGTTAATTTTGCTACACATCGCTGTTAACGCGAGTGGTGCGTAATTGATTTCTTATGTTTATGCTGGTCATTGTAAATGTTAACTGACTAAAGACTAACAATAGCCAAAACGTTGGGAAATGAAAAATAATCCACAACACTAATAGACTCATATTTTAGCCTTTTTATTATTTTATCCTATTTTTTATTATTTTAGCCTTTAACACCTACACTTTATGGACTATGCATCATTTGTTGCTAATGTGAAAAAAGTGAACTAAACCCAGGCAGCACGGCAACTTTGGAAAACCGACTCCTTATATTTACGCAATAAAACTAACTGGAAAATAAAGTTTTGTGTTGGTGAGCTGTAGATTTAGGCCGATGTCTCCTATGATAATCGGTAAATTTCATTATAATAATTGAAGACATGTAGGTATGGATGAAGGTGATATGTCGCAAAAGTTTTACACCCAGATTGATTTTAAACTGGCACATAAACATTTTAGGATATGTTGACGTATTAAGTACATTGATTCTAGAGACAGATCTTTAGATTAATGAACTTATTACATCACGACGTATTTTAAAAATTTTTTGAAATCAATTTTCTCGAAATTTGAAATTTGCTTCATTCATTCATATATTTAATTATATTTACCTTTATTTATTTGTCCTACATAAATTTAATTTTCAAAGTTGTATTTTGTGTTTCTAACAAACAACAACCATTTTAATTAAAACCCAACTCGACTGTAGTAGTAACTAACTAGATTATAGTAGGAGACATTAAATTGTTTAACAATGAGAGACGAGTGTATTAGAATTAGGCAGTAGATTTTGTACCTATATTTACTTTTATGTTATTTAAGTACTTTTATTTTTGTTTAACTTTTAGGACCGACATGTAATATTTATAAAGGTACTAAATTAAATAAAGAGAATCTTTAAATGGTACAGCATATTGTAGAATGTATGTAAATATTGTATGTAGATATTTAAATAAAGAGTCATTACTGATTCATTAAAATGAAACATTAGATGCTAACACTTGACATAATTACAGGCCTGATCAAAAGGCCTAATCAAACACATCATTTATTATAATTATACTCATAAAAATTTTATACTCGAATGTTTAATATATAAAACACCAGATTAAAATGAAAGGCGATATCTTACTTATTTCGAAATCTTACAATGGCGGAGTCAAACCTACCCGTGCTTCTATTCGAAAATGTTTTTCGAAAATGTCACCCGTATTTAAAGTTTGTTGGAATCTATATCAATATGGACGGCGAGAGAACGAAGAAAGTGAAATTATTCAAACTGTACTATTATTTCAACTTGCAGTGGGCGCTCGTGGACACAGTTTCCGAGGTCGCTTATTTCATCAACAGTTTGATGAAAGCCGAAGACTTCGGGAATGTCACCTACGTGGCGCCCTGTATGCTAGTGTGTCTGGTATCTGTCACTCAGTCTATATATTTCACTCGCAGAATGCACCTCGTCGAGGATTTGCTGAGATCAGTGAGGATGCATCTGTCGAAGATTTTTGAACAAGGAATGTTCGACCAGAAGATGGACCTACTGAGGAAGTCCATAAAAACTGTTCATTCGATGATATCAGTTTTGAATGTCACTTTTGTTGGAGGTCTAACATTTTTCGGCTTGAGCCCTATATTTAGAATCATCAAGCAATATTATTTTAAGGAGCCCATTTATTATACGACACCTTACCTGATATTGTATCCTTTCGATATACAAGTGTTTGCCAATTGGTTGATTGCTTATGTGCACGTTATGTGGTCAGGTACGTATTTACATAAATACCAAATTCAAGAAAAACCTATAATAATAATAATAATTTAGCCTTGTTTATTCCTTAATAAATTGCAATAAAATATTATTTATATGTACAATTTCATTTTCACTATTTAGTTAAATTATTTACATAATTAATTATAAATTTTTAAATACAAAATTAGAACATTTAATACGTTACTTAATAATTATTAGTGCTATATTTAATTGTTAGTTAATCCTAAGTTTTTAAATATTTTTATTAAGGACCTCTCTACTGAGTGAAGGCCTCCTCCATTTTTCTCCAGTTGTCTCTGACTAAAGCCTTTTCTGTAGTTGTTTCCCGAAAAACCTATACATTTATTTAATTTTGCAAAATCTTGCAAATCTTGCAAAAAGTACAGTATTTAGTAATCTTGCAAATCCTTTTAAATATTTTATTCAGTTATGTTCTACGTCTATCTATTGTCTATGTTATAAATATGCTTTATTTCTAGCAATCGTTTTGGTGTTAACTTTCGCGTCTACGTATTTCATTATGTACATCTGCAGTGCCGCTGTTTCAAGCCTGTTTGAGTTTTTATGCCAAGATATGAGCAGATATATACAAAACTTACACAGCAAGGATATGCCTGAATTAGTAGAAGAAGATATCAAACACTTTGTAGAGATCGTTCATCGTCATAAAGATTTAATAAGGTATACGTATAGTACTTTATACTACTAGACATCGTGTCAGCACAAGAAATCCGTCTCAGTGAAAATCAGCTCACTTAAAAAGTGAGCTGTTATTTCATTTAGTTTGCTTGGAACACTGTCAAAGTCCATACAAATCACTAATTATGTCGCTTCAAATATTTAAAATTTTTATTTAAACATTGCGGTGTTTAAATATAGTTTTTTTTTATTTTCACTAAATCAACTTTAAAATTTTGTCTCAGTTCTTTATTAAGCAACTGGAGCTCCATTGGCATATATGCCAATAGAGCAGCAAAGTCTAAACTAAAATCAAAAATGTAAAACAAATTTTAGCTTTGTTTCTGTGTAGGGCACATCATATATGTAGTGTATTGTTGATCAAGACCACAGGTTTTTTTTTTATTCTTTTTTATTTAAGGGACTTTTTTCACAACGTGAATATGACGTCAGTCCCATCATAACTTTTACATTAAGTACTATCTAAGTTTACTATACAATGAGAATAACATTTTTGCGTGAAAAGCGCCTACATTATACAAATTTATGCCAAGTTTTTTAACAATTAAGCCCACAGGTTAATAACATAATTTGGTATACCTATTTCAGAGTAGTCGAACAAATGGATGAGATATTTTCGCTATCGAATCTGCTACATGTTGTAGCGAGCTCTATTATTATTTGCCTCACTGCGTTCAACGTTATGGTAAGAGTGTACGCTATAAAGTACAGTATTTAGTAGTAGTAGATAGGTATAATTATATAACAATAACTTTTCTCATTCTAGATTTTTTTTTTTTAAATATAAATATATATTTTTTTGCTTTGTCGTTATTCTTGCTACAAAAAAATAAGAAATGGTAAAAAGGAAAAAAATATTTTTATTAGTTTTTGACAAAAAAAATACATTCTCATAAATGAGGAAAGGTATTTTCGTTTCTCAAAGCTATAGTGACTGTTCTTTTTACACACTGTATATTATTCCGAGGAGCTACTTATATTAATTTATGGATTAAAGGATTTTTTTATTTTAATTACAATCACAAAGTTCGAAAAATAAGATGTTGTAGTAAGAAGGTACTCCTATACATTTTCTTTTTAAGACTTTCGTTGTCGTTCTGATGTTGCACTGCACATTGTCTCAGGCGGTCAGTAGCTTAGTCGAGGTGATTTATTTAACTGACAGTAACGTAGTAAGGAAGAAATCTTAATATACAATAAATAAAAAATTTATGGTGTTGATTTATTCGTACATTTTATATTTGAGAACTTTTTCGTCGTTCGGTACACTTTGTCTCAGTCCCCTAATAGACATCAGTGTTGCCAGCATGAGTACCCAAAACAGTACGACTGGCTTTACGAAAAGGTACGTACTAAAAAGTACGGTTTTGCCAAAACATTTAAAATGCTATAATCTACCCTTTGTAACCCATTTTAACCGACTTAAAAAAGGTGGCGGTTTCTCAATTTGACCATATATGTATATGTTTTTTAATACTTTATTTTAAAAATAAATTACCAGTATAATTTATTAGGTACGCAAAAGGTACGGTCCATACTGAGGTACGGTTGTGTGATAAGTACAGAAAACCGTACTTTTTGGTTCGTTCTGGCAAAGCTGATGGAGATTGCCTGCTAAGACAAAATTTGAAAATAAAAATGTATGGAATTGACATGTATTTCATCGCTAAGTGGCGTGGTTTCTCTCATACATTATTAACCTTTAAAATAATACACTTCTAAAGCCTGAATATTTTAGCAGATAGTTTAGTTAATTTAATCCAGCTATAATATTTGTGTGATGATTGTTTTAGATATTTAACGATTTGATACTGGTTCTGCCGTTCATACAATTTCTGGGGTTCAGCCTTGGACAAATATTTTTAATCTGTTATTGTGGTGAGCAAATAAAGAGATCGGTAAGTGATAACATGAAAAGATTAGGAGTTTTCATCACTTCACAAATCCTGTCTTAGTTATAAGTCCATAAAGGTTTAATAATTAGGTAGGACAATAATATCAAAGATTGTGTATTAAAAATCACTTAATAGTCTATTAATAATCACATTTTTGTTAACATGTGTACATTAAAATACCTCAAATCATAAAAATCGGGTCAGTAGCTTAGATGCCATAGTGGAAAAAACATAATAGACGGCAAAAAACATTAATTACCCTTACCCTTTATTTTAGCTTCTTATTATTCAGGTTAAACACGGAGAAAATATATAAATTTTAAGCATTTTTTTAAAAACGTTAAAGAAATATTATAACCAGCTGTTACTTTTTTGCGTTGTTAATATCGTTGTCTCGTTTGTTTCAGAGTTTCAAATTGAGCGATACATTATGTGATTCCCAATGGATATTTGCGGATAAGAGACTTGTGAAAAATATTTTTATAATGTTTATGAGGTATTGTAATTTAAAAAAATATTTTTAATAATAAAAAAATCTTTAGTGGCGTTGTGCGCTTTTTGTGATTGGTATAAAACTCGCGTCAGGACACGTGACCTGATCGGAAATTCGTAAGAAGGTGGGCGAGTAGAGCACTGGTGCGGAGTAGCAGAGGAAGTAATATCTCCTTCTTTCTCTTCCACGCGGTGAAAATGTGCCATCACTATTATTTCTTACGAAATTTGAAATCAAATATGTACGGAATTTGACATAAGGTTCGATAAATAACAAGTAAAATGACACTTAGGTGCAGGCTAACCCAGGGATACCCACAGGGAGGGGTTCTGTCGCCGCTGGAGTAGTCTCTGGTAGTGGATGAGCTACTGAGGGAACTGAATGACAGAAGGTCCTACGCTCAAGGATATGCTGATCCCCATCATATTGTTCGTTTAATGAGAAACATAGGACTGGGAAAGGTACTTTAAAGCGAAGGATTCACAATAGATCCAGAAGGGTCGCAGTGATAACAGGGCCTGCCAAAGAAAGCCTTCGGCTCAAAAAAAGAAAAAAAGACAAGCGAATTCATGTCACTTTTACACACAATAACGATGATCTTGAATCAGCCCCCAGGTCTTGCTGTTTTATTTTTTTTCACGTCCGCAGGCGTTTCCGGACTGAAACCCGTTTTTTACATAAAGCTAGTTCTAGGATTCATAATTACTGTGCAAACCTTATAAAAACTAAGTTCTGGGATAACTTTATATTTTAGAGCCCAAAAGCCGTGCAAATTTACTGCATACGGATTCGCTGAAATTAACTTGCAGATCTGCAGTGCGGTAAGTTAAACAGTATATTTTACTAATGATTATTCTATTTTAGTATGACAATTAATATTATAGTCTACATGAAAACTGAAAACTGCCATCTACATGGAAATGTACATTGTACATACAATAGAGTAGTTTACTAATGTTGACTATTAAATTTTAACACACATCAAAAATAACTTTTCCTGTTCCTGTTCACATGGCTCAAAATTATGAGTAAACAAAAGATAGTAGTTAACATGGATTATAATATAATTTAGTCAAAATATAAAATAGCTATAATATAACAGTTTCACCTGTTGAAATTAAATAAACCATACTGAAAGTTAGCTAGTCTTTTTCAGTCATGTCATAATCAAGTTTATAAGGGTGAGATACAATTTACAATCATACAAAGCCTACAATACCTTTATAATAATTATAATATGTTTTAAAGAAGCTTATATGATCCAATGATGATTTTTTAAATTGTTTTAGGGGCTTTGTCGGTTACCGACTAGATGACACCCATGAGACTTACAAATAAATATAATAACATTTTAACAAATTCTACTCTATACAGTATAAAAAGAGTCACTATAACTTTGAGATACGATTAAATACTACCTTTCTTCATTTTGGAAATATAGTGTTCTTTTTACACCCGTTATAATATTCGAAATAATTCGGGCCTCAATTGAATTAGATATTTAGCAATAATTTAAGTAATAACTAAACCAAGTTGCGAGTGTTATAAAATATTTTTTCATTGAAGTGCAGTAGATGTAAATTAATCTTGTTATTTTCAGATTCTCAGTAAATCAACATCATACTTCGCGTTAGTACGAACTTTGTACTTGAAATAATTTAAAATTACGTAGGTATTTAGAGTGCTGCCTGTAGGATGTCTTATATTCCAATTTAAATATTTTATTTTATGTAAACGTCCCCAATCTCATGTGTTCTAAGTTCTTACTACTTAGTTAAAGTAGTTTGCATATTGTATGATTACTTTACATTGCAAAAAGCTACACAACAATTAAGTAGATGAGTACATAAACTTAGTTTGTGAATACTAATAAAAATATATTATTAATATCTACTGTGGTTATTTTATTTTACAAATGCATTTAAGTTTGTCTGGGAGAGACTGCTGTAAGCAGTAAAACCGCCTTTTTGTAAAGTTCCTCTTATTGTTTTATGATTGTTGTATGTGTTTTTTATATTTTATACAAATAAATAATTTTATTCTTTATTACCTGCTTCCCCTATTAAATCCCTTCTTTATTAATTTATTACGTTCCATTTGAAAGTTTAATTTATGGATATTGTATTTACTACAGTAATAATTGTATTTCCAATAATGTAGATTTTGTATGTAGTAAGTAATTGCTATAATTTTTAACCTAAATCTTCTTAATCCTACACGATAATTTGAGCTTGGCCTTGGGGTGGTGAAAAATTGTAGCCGCTATATTTTTTCTGGCATATTGCGGGACATTACATCTGCAGATTATAAATAAGATTTAAGTCTTAAATGGTTATATACTAAGTTCAGATTTGTAAACTCAAGGTATGCAGTAATTACTTATATTTTAGTTCATTACGCATCCATTTTTTCTGTAATGTTTATTACTAATTATATATTGAACTATATCGTAAAACCTACTAAACAACTGTTACTATCAGGAACGTAAGTGATAAATTAATAAATAAATAAACCACATAGTGTAGTGTACATAAATATACTCGAAATAAGAATAATTATTGAACTTTCAATATACTCGCACACCAATTTCGATATCCATTGAAACCAGGCCAGGCCAGTTGTAAGTACAAGTAAGCAGAATTCGTTCTGCTTACTTGTACTTACAACTAGCACTGTTCCGGCGAACTCCTTACCTCCTTGGAAATCAGATGACTGAACGAACGAAATAACGCCTACTTTATTAAAAGAGCAACTTTAGATTTTGATATTTTTTTCGTTACAGGCGTAATAATTTTAGTTTATACCGATTTTAATAATGATATTTCAGTTCATTTATATAGTATGTCAATGAAATGTGGGTATAAAATAATGAAATACAATATAAAGAAATCTTTCAGTATGTGTTTGTAATTTATTTGTTTTACCTAAGTACATGTGGAAAACAAGGAAACGTAATTTATGGTTTAATAAGATTTGTAAATAAATAAAAACCAGTTTAGTAATAATAACTAATACATATCCTCATAAATATTAAATACCATAACCCTAAGATATATTTACCCTATTCGTTATGAGATCTCATAGTTTCATCGGAAACTGTTGTTTTTTTTATTGAGCTGTTTACGATTTATGAAAACTATTTATAAAAATACCGTGAAGTGTCCAGTAAAAAAAACTTATGACAGTTAAATCAATATAATATTAACACTACAAAATAAATATTACATGCCAAAAAAAGAAGAAGTAAATATTACATAAAAACTGTTTTCCGAAAATATCTAATTAATTGCTATAATTGGAATATAAAATTAGTGCAACTATTTAAAACACTTTCAAAT
The DNA here is from genome assembly GCA_905187575.2 of Celastrina argiolus. Taxonomy (NCBI): domain Eukaryota; kingdom Metazoa; phylum Arthropoda; class Insecta; order Lepidoptera; family Lycaenidae; genus Celastrina; species Celastrina argiolus. Next base: position 9,147,264 of record LR994599.1, on the reverse strand, counting down.
CATGGATTTGCAGTTAACAAAAAGAAAACTACCCAAGCTTAAGGCATGTATGTCCAAGAAAAGTATGGAGAACTTACAGAATAAAGAGATGTTCAACTTAGAAGCATTTGATGCACAAGCGCTACGCAGGTGAACCATTATGAAGTTTTTTTGTAACTACTCATATAAAGCAAAATTATGTGTTTATTTCTTGTAACTATTAAGTAACAGGCATATTAATACCTGATAAGTATCCGGGTATATTGGGTACAGTGGCTAGGCTTTGATTAGGCCTGGACCCTGAATCAAGGTGGTATCGCTATTCATTTTTAATTCCATCTTATTCCATTCATTTTGTAAATGTATTGACAACACAGATTAAGTATTAGTTACTACGTAACAGATGCGACAGCGATATTTTACCGAGTTTCCAGTTGTTACGTTTTGGCAGCACTGTAGCATCTGTCATTTTGACCGCACACCACAGACCATAGCACATCACAGACTACAAACACACATTGTATAAGTGGTTGAATAATCGAGTCCAGCTATCGATACTTTAGTGAGGTATCGATTTTTTTTGTAGGTAGGTTTTTGTAGTTCAGGTAATTTATTTTTATATTAAGTAATACAAAATAAAAACAGGTTACATTTATCATTTATTTATTGATTTTTTTTCTAAATTTCTAATAAGCCCTGATTGATATAGCAAGAACATTAATATTTAACAGAATATTTTTTTAATAATTATCCTAATAAAACTCTCTAATGTCGTAATCCAACCATCTAGTGATGGTAACACACAAGTCCAGGTTTTCCTGTTTCTAAGGCCACTTGCCTTACTTGAAGTGTGCTCATATTTCAATTGTTTTCATTTCTTTGATGACACAAAAGTTGATCAGTCACTTCTGTAAATAAATAACACAATATTTAAGATGAAAAAACAATACATAAGTTGGCCGGTCACTTAGTCCGGCCATCAACAACAACAAAACAAGGAGGGTTTCTAGTAAAAACTATAGTTAATTAGCAAAAATAGATTAACTAGTTTTGTCCTTCAGCACTATAAGTTGATTACCCTAAATAAAACTGCAATAATATTCTGCTGTCAAATATGCTTAAACTGCCATAACACTTGTTTAACATTTATGAAAAGACCATCTTTTCTACAACCTCCAATTCCTGAGCCAAGTTCCAAACCACTAAACCTTGGTATTTCACAAAAATAAAACAATTTCAGTATCTTTTGATATGTTAAAATATCATATAGAATGAGTGTCAAAATGCCATAGTACTTAATACATACCCGCTCTTCCAATGACCAACATTTCATCAGAAGCATTTACATCCTCATTGGAGTTCTCTTTGTAATAATTGTGATAGGGGTATTTCTGTCTGAAACAAATGAGTACATTTAAGATTGGTGTTTAAGGATGGGTTTAAGGAGGGTTAGTGACTCCTTACATATAGCTCTATTCGCCATAAAAATTGCAGCCACCAACTCGACCGACCGAAATGTACATTTTTACCTTAATATTGATATACAAAAGCAAAAAACATTGGCAAACTTAATGAGTCAAAGATTAAGTATAATTATAATAGATTGTTCATACTTTATATTACACTAGCTCTAACTATAACGTGTTAAAAGTAAAACTCACCTGTGAACTAATAGTTGCGTTGCAACCGCCGACACAAGACTTAAATAGTCCCTTAAAACGAAAAATGAACAAGATTTACACTAAATTAATTAACACACTATAAATAAGATTGATATAATGTATCAATAATCTGAGTAATTGAATATTTTGGATCAAATCAAGCAAGAAACGAGGATAAACAAAACACTAACAAACTACACGCGGCCATATTTGAGTTTTGACAACAAAATTACTCTAATCTATGTTTGACAACATAGATCATTTGACACTACAAACAGGAAACAGGAACTTTACGTGTGTGACGTCACAAAACGACGCCATTTTGCTTTCGACCGCAGCGCCAAAACGTAACAAATGGAACTACACTGTCAGCCCCCTGATTGACAAAGTGTATGGAATTTGACAAGGTTCGCTTGATGACAAGCGACTGTCACTTAGCAAAGCTTATTGTCAAATCCAAATTTTGTTTTCGAACTTCGTAAGCGATAAACAGCGATGTCATCTTGAATCAGGGCCCTGATTGTCTGACAAGAAAGAAGCCAGTCGTGTGGGTTTTTAGCCAAATTTTTGAATGAGTCTCCTAGTGGCTGGCTAGATTTCAAGGAAACTAACCACTAATGCCGAAATCGTCATGGAAGCTATGGTAGTGTGTAATGTGTAGACTGTAGATAAATTACGGCAAGGGGCAAGAATTATATGTCAAGTAAATAACATACTGCATAAGTAGTATTCGGAATTTGGTGCCAAATGAGTTAGAAGAGTAAAAGAAGAGTTTTTGAGCATTGTGCAGACAAAGTTTTAGTTCCATTTGCCGGTAACGAGCCCGCGATCTCTGGTTTGAGCATCGACGTGTTCATTGATCAACCACTATGTATGTGTCTGTATGTATGTTAGTTTGTTCCCTCGCAGCAGCTCACTACTGGTTCGATTTTAATTAATGAGGCGTCGATCGATAATAAAATCTAAGCGTCAGCTCATACCGAAATACGGTAGAAAAAATAGAATTTGCAAAAGCATATTATTCGTCTGCTGTTGCAATATTCGACGCTAATAGCGGGTATGACCACGGCTCTACCTTGAATAATTTTGTACCTATTCATTTCTGGGTTACAGCTTTTTAGACCCCTTTTTGCGAAGTCTGGTTAATGTTGTGTATAAATTTGTTTTTCTTTCCATTTCAAAAAACAACTTGTAAAAACTTTACGTTGCAATTTTCAGGCGTAAGCGTCCTCTCCACGAGTGTGTAGTATTGGAGCTGCAGGAGAATGGGTTTGCCGAGTCAGCGGACTACCTGCGGGATCTGATCGACGACAACGTACAGCTGCTGGCCATTGATGACGTCGGCATAGTCGTGGATATAAGGAAGAAAGATCATTACTTAGACCACATTTGCGCGAGCCTTAAAAAAGTTGAAAAGTATCGTGATGCAGGTTACATTTTACGACTTGTGGCTTATTTAATGTAAAAAGTGTGGTTTATGAGATCTTAAGATCTTTAGTGTCAGTTTTTACTGAAGACCAAGTAAAAACTGATACTAAAGTTAAAAAGGAACAATACTTGTACAAAACAACAAGAATTAACTAGTAATGGTATAAAATAATAGGTATAAATCTAGACTAAGACTCAAGTCTTATGTATGTATGTTTGTTCCAATGTGACGGAGCTCTTGGGTTTGATTCCTGCGTTGGAAGTTGGAACGACAAAAAAATATTGTTTTCATCTTTGGCTAGGACAATGCATGATGATCACCTGATTGTCTGAGAAGAAAGATGATCCATACGCCGGATGATCGTATGGACGGTAAAAAGTCGATCCTGCGCCTATTCTCTCAGCGCTTGCTAATCGTGTCGTTATCCGTCCGGGTTATAAGAGAAAAGGAAGAGACAGTGCTTCTGTATAGTGAGCACATGCCAGAGCACTAAAAATAGCTCTTGCGTCCGGTTTTAATGAAACCGACCAACGTTAACAAAACCGGTATGGGAGTCATTAGTGTGATCTAAAAGGCTAAATATTTTATAGAGGATCAGAAAAACGAGTCCATGGAACTGCTCAAGCTGGCGCGTTATTTCGCTGAGGAGGAGAAGGGAGCTATATGGCTAGCGGAGAAGTTCTTCCTCAGCGCCATCGCTGTCTCCGGCGGGTATATGATAGACGGCGGGCGGCAGCATAACTGCTGCAAATATCTATATGCGAAGTTCCTTTTAGACAAATGTAAGATCTTTTAGACAAGTTTGACATGTGGTCCATATCTTATATTTGAAACTGGCACGTTATCTCTGAGGAATACAAGGCATATGGGGATAGTTGAGAAGTTATTTGATAATGCGGTTACACAATAATAAATACATTCATGCCAAGTACCTTTAAGGCTGCGTTTTCACTGATGCTGTTTCCGAGGAAACGGAGCGGAGATTTCGAGCTTAGTGATTGGTCAATTTGGGCCCCGCTCCTCTCCGCCCCGCTCCGCGTCAGTGGAAACGCAGCCTGAGACCAGTGTTTCCCAATTAGTGGTAGGCGTCCCCCAGGGGTACGTGAAATTGCATCAATGTGTACGCCCATATTTTTTTTAAATTTAACATTGCTACAATTAGGGGCGCTTGCTCTGCTGCTTAGCTGCTTAGCTTAGAGGTATTTTTAAAAGTGGTACGCAGCCAAAATTAATTTTACATTTGTCTAAAACAGGGAACCACTGTTTTAATAAAAATGTAAAATTTTCTGCTTGTGTGTTAAAGGTGGCGACGTAACGTTTTTATGAACAAGTCAATTTATTATACCTTGTATCGCAAAAGTACGTACTCGTCCTTTCCGGGAAAGAAGTACCGCGTAATGAATGAATGAATGAATATTTGCACCCAGTAAATAAAAACACCCGATCTCAGTAAATGCTAACTTTACCCATTTTTTCTTAAGATTGGTTTATTTAACACTAAATGTTTACCGCTAATTCATTGATTGCTAATTGAAATTAATTGAAAAAAGATGTTTTACGCATAAAAGTACCTATATATCCCGTTGAAACCGTATAACCTTATTTGGCTGCGGTAAAAAGTTGTACCTATATTATATTAATGCAGCTTGTGATCTACTAGCATACCAATACCTAGTTACATACATACCTATATAGAGTGTAAAAAGAGCAGTCACTATAACTTTGAGATACGATTATACGACCTTTCCTTATTTATTATTTTTAAATTTTTTTTGTCAAAAACTAAAAAAAAATTTTTTTTACATTTCACCTTTTCTTTTTTTCTGTCGCAAAAATAACAATAAAGCAAACAAATTTTTTTTTTCGAAATTTTTGTAAAAAAATGAAAAAAAAATACATTTCTAGAATGAGAAAAGGTAGCATAATCATATCCCAAAGTTATAGTGACTGCTCTTTTTACACCCGTTATATATCTACATAATATGGAAACTTTCGCCTTACATATTATAGTAGAATTTCGTAGCACGATCTGACGGAACGGGAAACAGAATATGATCTACTACTACAAATTTTAGTGCGCTTGCCACACACTCGACGATTAGTATGGGAAGTGGCGAGGAAAGGGGGATGAGAATTGAGACGTAGTGTGGCCACGTTACTCGTCATATAATAACTCAGGACAACATCGAGGAGCATAGTGTGGTGTGGCGTATAATACATTAGTGACTGGACACTACACCGTAGACCAGCGTTTCCCAAATGCCGGGTCGGGACCCGGTACCGGGCCATCAAAATAAAATACCGGGTCATGTCAATATTTTACCTTACAAGTCGACGAATGTTACATATACGATAATGCCAATCTGATATGTTTTGTAAAGTATTAAAAATACCTTTCTATTATTAATAAATGTGTATTATTTAATCTAATTAATAATAATCAAAAAATATATTTTAATCTAATGAATTTAAAATTTAGATGGGGCATGAAAAGGCAGTGTGAAAATTACCGGGTCATGGTAAAACAATGATTGGGAAACACTGCCGTTACGTAGACCATTAATCATCAATCACATAACTTCTCGATGTTTCTCTGAATTAGATATAGATGTAAACAAATTAATTGATATAGCTTGACGATATAGTTCCAGGTGGCGACCTTGAAGAACCGTTTACTATTTTGACGGAAGTTAGAGACATAACTATTGGCAAGGTTGTTTACACACCATTTTTATATTATTTTCCTAGTTATATGCAATAACAGTTAAAATGTCTAGATAACTAATTTATTAATTGTATTAAGTGTTACCTAACATTTATAATAATGCGAGAGTTATGTATTTCCAAGACATTTTTTTTTGATTTTGTAGAAACCCTTTTATGATGACTTCGTAGTTAGTCTGTTGATCCGTTCATTAGTTCGTTTGTAAGACCCTTCAGGGACGCTTGGAATTAGAAGCCTATACGTCCAATGAAGAACATGAAAATCAGATATTTTACGTTACTTAAAAAAAAGTTTAAAAAGTTATGTCTTAAAAATGCATAAATGCACTTCGTTGAGCATACAATCAGTATTTATGTACATTTCCTAGACTTCCACGAATACATGATAACGATTGAACCGTTTCTACTATTTTTAGTAGAATCGGTTCAGCCGTTATCGAGTTTTAGCGAAACTAACGAACGGGAATTCATTTTTATATAATACTAGCTGACCCGTGTCCACTTCGTTGAGCATAAAAAAACCGTTTAAACATTCCCTGGACTTACACGAATAATTCAAGACAAAAATAGCCGAATCGGTTCAGCCGTTCTTTACGAGGTTAAGCAAGACTAACGAACAGCAATTCATTGTTTTATATAAGATTATAATATACTAGCTGACCCTTGCCCACTTCGTTGAGCATAAAAAGAGTTTATGATGAAATTCAACTAAAAAAAAACAACGTGGAACCCGCAACGCGGGAACCCGAAACCCGAAACGCGGGAACCCGCAACACGGGAACCCGGACCTGCAACGCGGGAACCCGGAACCCGCAACGCGGGAACCCTGAACCCGCAACGCGGGAACCCGAAACCTGCAACGCGGGAACCCGGCACCCGCAACGTGGAACCCGGAACCCGCAACGCGGAACCCGGAACCCGCAACGCGGGAAGCCGGAACCCGCAACGCGGGAACCCGGAACCCGCAACGCGGGAACCCGGAACCCACAACGCGGGAACCCGGACCTGCAACGTGGGAACCCGGAACCCGCAACGCGGGAACCCTGAACCCGCAACGCGGGAACCCTGAACCCGCAACGCGGGAACCCGGAACCCACAACGCGGGAACCCGGAACCCGCAACGCGGGAACCCGGAACCCGCAACGCGGAACCCGGAACCCGCAACGCGGAACCCGGAACCCGCAACGCGGGAACCTGGAACCCGCAACGCGGGAACCCGGAACCCACAACGCGGGAACCTGGAACCCGCAACGCGGGAAACCGAAACCCGCAACGTGGAAATCCGGAACCCGGAACCCGCAACGCGGGAACCCAGAACCCGCAGCATGGGAACCCGAAACCCGCAACGCAGAACCCGGAACCCGCAACGCGGAACCCGGAACCCGCAACGCGGAACCCGGAACCCGCAACGCGGGAAGCCGGAACCCGCAACGCGGGAACCCGTAACCCGCAACGCGGGAACCCGGAACCCACAACGCGGAACCCGGAACCCGCAACGCGGAACCCGGAACCCGCAACACGGAAACCCGGTTCCCGCAACGCGGAACCCACAACGCGAAACCCTAACGCAGAACCCGCAACGTTCACGGAAACGCTGTCAAATGGAATAAATAGTATCCTATGTCCGTCTACTGCTGATCTACTTGCTGATCATTAGTTAGATGACGATGATGATGGTGATGAAAAGTAGCTTAAATTAATCCTTATAACTTTAGCTATCTACCAGTGAAAGTCTCGTTAAAATCGGTCCAGCCGTTCCAGAGATTAGCCGGAGCAAAGTGACACGCTGACAGACAGACATTTTTTTTTAAAATTACATTTTCGTTTTCAGTAAATATCGTTGCCAATGCAAAAAAAAGCAGAAGATATCGTTTAAAATGTCATATGTATTTAGAAAAACGTTGCTAAAAAAAAGTTACAAACTGACACTTCAATTTTATTTATTTGTATAGATGTTTAGATTTGGAAAACCTCCCCAATCTTGGCGTTTCCACTGACGCGGAGCGGGGGGCATAGGAACTTAGTGGTTCCCAAGCGGAGTGGAGCGGAGATTTCGAGCATAGTGATTGGTCAATTCGGGTACCGCAAGCTCCTGTCCGCCTCGCCCCGCGTCAATGGAAATGCAGCCAAACGTCTATAACGTCTAACGGTCGTCATGGTAACGACGTTGTTTACAAATGGAAAACAAAAATTATGAAATGCTATACATACCGTATTTATATCAGCTTAAACTATTTGGATTCATGTTTTTGTTAATCCTAATTTTTATAAATCCAAATAGTTTAAGCTGATATAAAAACGGCAGTTATGGCATTTCATAATTTTTATTTTCCATTTGTAAACAATGACACCCGTGTCATATAAACTGGCAACGACGTGAATCGATCGAGCCCAGGTTCAAACCCCGCGTGACCATCACGTATTTTCTTCTTTTTCTGCTTATTTTTTTCAACATTTTCTTTCATAATAACCTTTTCGTGACAATAACGAACATACCGTAAAAAAATTTGCGAAATTGGTCAAGCCGTTGTCGAAGCGCACACGATGTAAGAAATTTTGGAGGTCGTTTTTTTACACTTTGGGCTACATTTTTGGGGTTTTAGTAGGGAACCCTACTTTTTTTAAACATATAATATAGCCTATGTTCAGCGCTAGGAATGTAGCTTTCCAACGGTGAAAGAATTTTTCATATTGGTTCAGTGGTTTCAGAGCCTATTCCATTCAAACAAACAAACAATCAAATGTTACCTCTTTATAATATTAGTATAGAAAAATATAAGATAGTGACAAAAACTTTTTATAGGATTGGCTTCTATTTGAGCCTTCCGAAGATGGCGACAAAGAAGTACCTCACGAGACCATCTTCAGTGCAGTAGCGATGGCACTGCACGGTGTACTCCTGAGTAAAGCTAAATTGTGCAGAAAAAGTGACACTCCAAAGTCGGAAACTCTGTCCCGATTAGCAGAGAGGCGAGCTAGAGATGGTAACTCGAGTTTTTAATAATCTTTAGACCTAGTTTCGCCAAACACTGTTTGTTAAATCCTTAATTAAATATTATCATGTTATCCCTGTCGTATTTCCTGTCAATGAACGAGAAGGCATGGTATTTTAACAACGTTATCACTAACAAGGATAGGTAAAATCCGCGACTTCGATGATAACAAAATCTCTATGATAGCTTATGGGCGTGTTTTTTCAAGCAATGTTCAAGTTAATCCTTCGTTAAATATCAAGTTATCACAACTTGCGTGCTCATCACTCCGTATCGTAGTATAATCCAAAAGATATAATGGCTGTTTTTTTAGCTCTGTATATAGAGACGTAAAAAACGAATAGAGCATACCTATTAAGCGTGAATTAATAATCTTGTTAGCATTTAAAATAGTTAAGGTATACTAAATCATATTTCAATGTTAATAGCCAATAATTAACTGAGGTTTTATTGCGATTCTCAACGGTAGGTTAAATCAATCTTGTCAGGATTCTGTATCTAATCAAAACAAATAAACATAGAACGGTCCGAGCAAACTTCCTTAATTCCAGCTCTCGACGAAATCGTAGGGCTGTTATAAGTTTGACGTGTCTGTCAGTTTACGTCAAACAAACATGGACGCCAAATTCATTTATCAGAATTTTTAAACTTTAAACTGCTTTCCTGTTTAATTTCGCTTTTGGTGCCCTATTACCTTTTAATCGTTGATAAAGTTCAGGAGCAAAAATTGCGCATTTTTATGATTGCTTTGTTTTTGATATAAAGTATAAATATATATTTTTATTTTAGCTAAAGATACTCTGAAAATGGCCGAAGCTATCATAGAAATGGGCATCAGCCAGCTCATGATGAACAACTTGAACAACGCCGAGAAGTCGTTTGGTAGAGCTCTGGAAACGTATGCGGAGCTCAACAACATTGAGGGCATGTGTGAGGCGTGGATGCAAATGGCTGCCGTTAAGCAAAGGTACAAGAACATGAAATAAGCGCACTAATATAACAACGCGTCAAAGTTACAAGAACACGAAACAAGCACACTAATATTACAGCGTGTCAAAGGTACAAGAACACGAAACAAGCACACTAATATTACAGCGTGTCAAAGGTACAAGAACACGAAACAAGCACACTAATATTACAGAGTGTCAAAGTTACAAGAACACGAAACAAGCACACTAATATTACAGCGTGTCAAAGGTACAAGAACACGAAACAAGCACACTAATATTACAGCGTGTCAAAGGTACAAGAACACGAAACAAGCACACTAATATTACAGCGTGTCAAAGGTACAAGAACACGAAACAAGCACACTAATATTACAGCGTGTCAAAGGTACAAGAACACGAAACAAGCACACTAATATTACAGCGTGTCAAAGGTACAAGAACACGAAACAAGCACACTAATATTACAGCGTGTCAAAGGTACAAGAACACGAAACAAGCACACTAATATTACAGCGTGTTAAAGGTACAAGAACACGAAACAAGCACACTAATACTACAGCGTGTCAAAGGTACAAGAACACGAAACAAGCACACTAATATTACAGCGTGTCAAAGGTACAAGAACACGAAACAAGCACACTAATATTACAGCGTGTTAAAGGTACAAGAACACGAAACAAGCACACTAATATTACAACGTGTCAAATGAGTGATGCAATTTCAGGATAGCCAAATATTGCTACTACATTTCGGATTAAACGTAAGTAACAAATTACGCCACAATTTTCATAACTGTTTCCTGTTACAATTTTAATTAATCGTGTACACAAATTTGATTCGAATTGATAACCGCCTCCTTTTTTTGGAAATCGGTTAAAAATGCAAATATGTATAATAGGAGCAAACAGTAGGTCATTGGTGGAGGTCGATAAAAACAACACAAAACAATTATTCAACTACCTACATTGGCTAACGATACTACTTATGCTATAATGGGAATATAATTTTGTAAAAGCACATGACAATTTGATAGTGGATCGCTGTCAAATTGTATGGCGATCTATCTTTTCTTATAGATAGATCGTTTATTAAAACGGTCCATTAGTTGATCATTGTCGTATATGTATATGTAAACCTTTGTTTCATTCTTACTGAATAACATAATGAAAAATAACTTTTATCTTTTTTCTGGTTAAAAACAAAGTACCTACCTACCTACTTATAAAAAAAAAATTTAGTCATTGTCACATCCCTACTGTTTTAAAATACGATGATATAAAATGAATATTCTAATACATACCGGACTCTGTACCACTGGAATAAACAACTTTTTTCATAATGATCATAGTTCAACAGTAGAATGTTTTATTTATGACTTTATATGACTTGATAAAAACCTATCTTTTGCAAATATAATTTGTCGAAAAGTAATTTTATATTTATGACTACCGACCAACGAAAACCGACGTTTTATTGTCTACGTTGTATGATACCTACTAGATACTTCCGTTGTAGTGCAGTGACAATTTTTAAAACATCTAGAAGAGTCGGATAGCCTAGGGGGAAGATATTACTATCAAAAACATTGTAAAAAGTGCCAAGTCTCGCTAGATACATGTTATGCCAATCGCATGAAAACAACATAATATTTATCTCACAAATGATACATATTAAACCAGATCGTTTAGTGCAACACAACATGAAAGATTTAATAATATTGATTATTGATTATGATCACTATAAGATGTTGTTAAACCAACCGACTAACCCATATTTGGCATAACATGTATCTAACAACTTTTTATGGTAGGAGAACTATGTAGCGAGCCTTTGCACTTCTTACAAGTTAGGTTTTTGAAGGGATCTCAGTGCTTTTTGTAGAAAATTTACTAAAACGCGTGTTTTTCTCGACAAGTGCAAATATAACTTTGTAATCCTATACATTTATATGAGATCACAAAGTTATGCAGTTGTCGTATCTAGATAACTAGACAGAAATTCCAAAATTTTTATGTATTTACTTTATTTATTATATTATTATACACTAAAATATGCTACTTGTATTTTAAATTTGAAGCTACTATGTCTGATAGAAGTGCCTAATACTTTTGATGATCGGTTAGTGAGTGAGTGAGTGAGTGAGTGACATAATTAAAAATTTATAATTCTTCAACTTCTGTTTCAAATTGAATAAAATTTGAAATATACTGTGTTTATACAATGCTTACTTAGTAACTAAAAATGCAGGCTTCTAGTTTAACCCACAAAAAAGTTAAAGGATGGTATGACCGTGCTCAACTTGGCGGGGGCACTCCCGTGCCCCCAGATACTGCTACTCAAGTTGTCTAATATTCTTCTATTAATGTCGAATTTTCGAAGATCCTGAAAATTCTTAGGAAGATTGTGAAGTTTTTATCCCAGAATCAAAATATATGTAATTACACTGTAATAATAAGCAAATTACTTGCAATTTTTCCACTTTATTAGTTATTTAACATCAGATTTATCAAAATACACGACCGGTTTCAACTAACATAATTATGCTATGTTATTGAATGTACTGTAGGTTCTTGTATAATACTTCTTATTTTATTTTTTATTTATAGTCATGAAATATCACTTTAACATGACACATTTTAGGTACCTACCTACCAAATAAGCAATCGTTTTGGGAAATCTGAGAGACAATCATCTAAATATTAATGTGTTATAGCTATATTACGTCATAAATGATACACGTGGTCGGAAATATATTCGGCATAATTTAAACGTCTAGCGACAAATATATTAACTAAAAATAATGTTATTTAATTCCAATGTCCGTCCGCGTTAGTTTCTTTCCGTGTGAATTTTGAATGTTTTTTTTATTCCTGTTAATATAGCTCCCTGTTAAACAAATAATGTATGACTAAAATTATTTAAGTACCATTAAAAATAATTAAGATATTAACTATTAAATATATTGTGCGAAAGAGAAGGGAACAATCGATTATGACGTCATTTTGTTAGCCCTACATAGACATTACACTAACCTGCGTACAAATATTGTCTTGCGAGAAAGAGATGGATAATTTTATTTAATTGCTTAAAACTTAAAGTTTTTAAGACTTATTCGATTAGATTTTGCTTATCTTCGTGATACAATTCTCACAGATAAAAAAAAACACTTAAACGCGCGATGTCGTGCTTGTATCGCATAGAAAATATGCGATAGCATACATTTGCTGCAGCCATTTCCTCACTTATTCAAATACTACCAGCCCGCCCGGCTTTACACGGGTGGACATTTATCTTTAAATATTTTGGCATTTGGTAAACATTATTTTGTTCTATCATCAATAGTTTCCGCAGCGCATGCGATGTAAGATATTTTAAATAGTATGCATTTTTTGCAATATATTTTTGGGAAGTGGGCCGCATTGTTTCCGGGGACATAGTTATTATTTAAACACTGCGGTCCCTAACCCTCTTGCCATTGGTGGCGAGTATAGGCAACTACCCCTCATGAAATACTTTGAGGCTTATGTCCACCAGTCAACGTCATAGCTGAATATGATTTCGGGGATCGTCCTGGCTTCCGAAGCGCGCGCACGCCGTTACGCTGCCCGATCGCGCCGCGTTTCCGTTCCGTGTCGCGTCCGTGCCGACCACCTACCTTGGAGCAGCTCCGAACACCACCTTCTAAGGGCGATCGGCAATCCGCACTTGGTTCTTGTGAACTGAGTGTGGATTGCCGCCTTGCCGGGAAGATGAGCTGCCCGCCCGCCCCGCTGGGATTTTATCCCAGCGTTGTGGTCACGGGAGGCCAGTTCCCCCAAGCGCAAGCTTGGTGAGATGACCACCAGCAGAAGACCATGGCCGTCCGCGTCCTGCTGCGACGTGGAAGACCGCCCTGCGCCGACCAGAAGGCGCGCCACCACCAAGACACCGAGCCTAGCTGTGACGGAGAGGACACCGTTCACGTCGGGCCCCCGTCGGCATTCTCGCGGGGGGGTTGTGGTAGCCCCCCGCCCCAATGTCCGGCCGAGACCTGCTGCGCGTCCCGGATCCCACCCCGTCCAGCCGAGAAGTGCTCGGGCTGACCGCAGCGCACAGAGCGCCGCCTCCAGGACTGCGCCTCGCACCGCAGCCCTGCACCGCCGCCCTCAGGCACCCGCCTGAGCCTGCCCACCACCCGGCAGTCACACCTGCCGCACCTGCCGTTGCTCATTACGTCCTCGGCTGTCGGTAGAGCGTCCAACCGCCGCCGACCACCACCGCAGACCATCCGGCCTGCAACGCTGCCCACCGCAGCCCACTCCACCATCATGCCGCCAAGGCACTACCGCTGCCTGCTGACCTTCGCCTCGTCGCTGGGGCTCGCTCAGCACTCCTCGCCCGCTTGACGCTGGCGGAACCGGCCCTGCAGGTGGAGTAGAGTCACGGCCCCGAAAAAGACCACTCGTCAAAGTCTAGCCCTTCAGGTAATCTTGCTAATAAAGTGGTTTTTACGACGGTTTTTCCTTGCGCCCTGACGCGAGGGTTTTGCCTTCAAAAAAACGTCTTGTCTGTTTTTATTTCAATCCCACCTTGGTTAGGGCTTTGGTCCGCGAGACGATGCGCGGCGCTCGGAGGAGTGGAACCACACACGTTCCTCGGTCTCAGGACCGGGGCCTCCACACGCCACATGTCGTCTCGCCATTCAGGAATAAGCTTCCAAGGCTTCTTTCCCTTAGTGCCACGGTTTTCCCCTGCGTTCTGTCGCGGGGGGTTTTCCCTAGAAAAACAGAAGCAACTAATACGGCTCGGTATCCTCAATACCGGGTCCTTCGACCCCACGTAGAGGGGCTCATTAGCCTCTGGTCGTGGTTCCCCCGCTCCCGGCCACTCGGGCTAGGAGTGAGTGAGATGCAAATAGGTATGATTTCGGTTGCAAACAAACCGTGGTATCCGTACATCTTGTGGCCATTAAAATATTTTATGTTCCTCCCCATGTTCTGCTCGTGATCCAAATTCCACCAACACCGATCAAGTAATATTCCCCCGTTAACCCCGTTATTAAATTAGTACCTATAGGTAGATCATGAATCTCATTGTTCCGAATAGATTAGGACACTACGATGAAGCGGCGAGTCTTCTCATGGAGATGGGAGCTTCCGCTATGAACCATAGTCTTCGGAGGCAGTTGGGGAGAGCGTTACATCTGCTGGGTGAGCTGCAGCTGAAGAGGGAACGACCAGATCTGGGCACGCAGTATCTTTATGAAGCCTTCCAATGTCTATTGGGAGCTGCTTTTCAAAAAGTAAGTTGTTGCTAAAAGTATTTTAATATGATGTGCTTGAATATTTAAATTTCTTGGAAAGGGATTTGTTTATCCAGCCTTCAGATTATAGTAGAAGGAACCGGAATGTTTTGTTTAAAAATAACTTTTAAGTTGTGCACTTATTAAATGCGAGATTTTGGAAGATCATTGACCTGTGGTATTTGGAAATTACTATATTATTGCGGTATCCGAGGACTTGGTACTTTTCCAATACTGTAATGTCAATATTATGTTTATTACCTTTCGTGGTCGAAATCTTGATTTAATTAAAATATCTTTATTGGAAACTAGTTATTGACAGAATTAAGGGATATTTTCATATTATATCAACACCACATAAAATAACCGTACTAATAAGTTATGTAAAATCAATCACAGGACTTGTAAAAAAATGCCAAGTCTCGCTGTTGTGAGATGCATGTAATGCCAAGCTGGAGTAAGTGTGTCGGTCGAACAACATCATATAGTGATTTCATCAATATTATTTTAAATCTTTCATGTTTTAAATAAATAAATATATTGACTTGGCAATCGCGTGAAAACACAATGTACATAATTTACTATCTTTTGTGATACACAAATCAAATCAAATCAAATATTTTTATTCAGAGTAAATTTTACAAAAAATATTTTCTGAACGTCGTTTCTATATGATGCCTACCACCGGTTCGGGAACTAGCCCAGCAAGAAGAACCGGCGTAAGAAACTCGCATGGGGCCATCTTTTACCAAAAAGATGGAAAATTTCTCTTTTTTAAAAAAAAGTATAAATTTACATATTTAAATATGTCAATACTAAAACTAAATAACATGAGTATATTCTATATATAAGTAGCCTAGTAGGGGCTACTTTATTCCCAAGGTGTGCTATCATTCATATAATCATTAACTTTATAGTAAGCTTTTGCACACAAACGTTCTTTGACTACTTTCTTAAACTTATTGGTTGAAAAATTTTGAACGTTTTCTGGGATCCTATTGTATAGGCGTATACATTGGCCTATAAACGAATTCTTTACTTTGCTTAGTCTTGTTACTGGAACAACAAGTTTATTCTTATTCCGAGTATTTCTATTATGATTATCACATTGTCTTATAAACAGGTTTACATTTTTCTTGACATATAATACATTAAATAGGATATACTGAGAAGCTACAGTTAGTATTCCAGTTTCCTTAAACTTTTCTCTAAGAGAAGTGTTGGGGGCCAGCTTGTAGATTGCCCGAACAGCTCGCTTCTGCAGCACGAAGATACTATTTATATCTGCAGCACTGCCCCATAGCAGAATGCCATAGGACATTATACTATGAAAGTAACTAAAATACAGTAAGCGTGCTGTACTTTCGTCTGAATATTGTCTAATTTTACTAACTGCATATGCTGCTGAACTGAGTTTGTCGGCCAATCTAGCAATATGGGGGCCCCACTGAAGTTTAGAGTCTAACGTTATACCTAAGAATACTGCAGTATCCACTAGTTCCATACGTTCATCATTTAATAGTACATTGGTTTCAGTTTGCCTCACATTAGGCAATGTGAATTTTACACATTTTGTTTTTTTCTTATTAAGTAAAAGATTATTGACACTAAACCAATGTACTATCATTGAGAGAGCATTATTTACTTCGTCATGGCATATATTTTGCCGTTTCATATTAAAAATAAGAGATGTATCATCAGCAAATAATACTATCCCATGTCTTTCATTTATGAGGTATGGTAGGTCATTTATGTAAATTAAAAATAGAAAAGGTCCTAAAATAGACCCTTGTGGGACCCCCATCTCTATTCTAGAGCCTAAGGATCTTTTTCCATTTACCTCAACCCTCTGAGTTCTATTTGATAAGTATGATTTCAAGAGGGCAAGTGCTGGACCTTTTACCCCATAGTGGTCTAGTTTCCTGATTAATGTTGTATGCTGCACACAGTCAAATGCCTTGGAGAGATCGCAAAATATTCCAAGAGCATCCCGCGATTCCTCCCAAGCATTAAAAATATAATTTATCAAATCGACGCCTGCATCTGTTGTAGAGCGTCCCTTTGTAAAACCAAATTGTTTCTCATGTAAAATATTATTAATATTAAAGTGTGCTAGCATTTGATTAAGAATAATTTTTTCATACATTTATTTTACTTAACGTTGGTAGAATAGATATAGGCCGGAAATTGGATGGATCCGACTTACTACCAGACTTAAAAAGAGGTATTATTTTACTATGTTTCATTAAATCAGGAAAAGAGCCACTTTACAATACAGTAAGCGTGCTGTACTTTTGTCTGAATATTGTCTAATTTTACTAACTGCATATGCTGCTGAACTGAGTTTGTCGGCCAATCTAGCAATATGGGGGCCCCACTGAAGTTTAGAGTCTAACGTTATACCTAAGAATACTGCAGTATCCACTAGTTCCATACGTTCATCATTTAATAGTACATTGGTTTCAGTTTGCCTCACATTAGGCAATGTGAATTTTACACATTTTGTTTTTTTCTTATTAAGTAAAAGATTATTGACACTAAACCAATGTACTATCATTGAGAGAGCATTATTTACTTCGTCATGGCATATATTTTGCCGTTTCATATTAAAAATAAGAGATGTATCATCAGCAAATAATACTATCCCATGTCTTTCATTTATGAGGTATGGTAGGTCATTTATGTAAATTAAAAATAGAAAAGGTCCTAAAATAGACCCTTGTGGGACCCCCATCTCTATTCTAGAGCCTAAGGATCTTTTTCCATTTACCTCAACCCTCTGAGTTCTATTTGATAAGTATGATTTCAAGAGGGCAAGTGCTGGACCTTTTACCCCATAGTGGTCTAGTTTCCTGATTAATGTTGTATGCTGCACACAGTCAAATGCCTTGGAGAGATCGCAAAATATTCCAAGAGCATCCCGCGATTCCTCCCAAGCATTAAAAATATAATTTATCAAATCGACGCCTGCATCTGTTGTAGAGCGTCCCTTTGTAAAACCAAATTGTTTCTCATGTAAAATATTATTAATATTAAAGTGTGCTAGCATTTGATTGAGAATAATTTTTTCATACATTTTACTTAACGTTGGTAGAATAGATATAGGCCGGAAATTGGATGGATCCGACTTACTACCAGACTTAAAAAGAGGTATTATTTTACTATGTTTCATTAAATCAGGAAAAGAGCCACTTTTTATACAGTCATTAAAAATTGTTGACAGGAAAGGTGCGATAATATCGACTATCGATTTAATAACTTTCGTTGATAGTCCCCATAAATCTGCAGTATTCTTAATATTTAATAAATTGAAAGTTTTTAGTATGTCTTGGGGTCCTATTTCTTTAAATCGAATGTCAACTTCACACTTTTTTACATTTTTTGTAAGAAGCAATTCAGCATCAACAGAAGAGGCAATTAAATTTTTTGTTGTTGAAACTGGAATGTCAGCAAAGAATTTCTCAAAAACTGTAGCAACTTCATTGTCGGATTTAATTACTTTATTATCTACATTTAATTTAAAATCTGAGTTGCGAGTGGTGACTCTTCCAGTTTCAGTGACAATTATTTGCCATGTTGTTTTAACTTTATTATTTGAATTTTTAATTTTATTTTTAATGTAAAGACATTTTGCTGCAGAGCAAACTTGCTTAAATATTTTAGAATATAATCTCACATAATTTTTAAAGTCTTCACTTTGGTTAAATGTCCTTTCATTATATAATTCATACAACTTGAATCTACTTTTCAAAATACCTGTTGATGCCCATTCGCTAAACTTACTTTTGTTGTTTATTCTTACTGTCTTAGAGGTAAAAATGGTGTCAAAATGATATTTAATTAATTTAAATAATTTATCAAATGCCCTATCTGGGCTATTATGGTATTCTAACTTTCCTATGTTCGCCATTATTTTACCTCTAAACTTCTCAATACGTTTAACATTTATTGGTATACATGTATCTCGGTCTTTATTTATTTGTTTACAGTTATTGTTCATATTAAAAATTGCTTGCTGTCCACAGTGATCAGAGCTTAGCATGTTGATTATTTCTTTATTAATTGGATCTATGTTGCTAAATATATTATCAATGCATGTTGCAGAGTTGCTACTGATCCTTGTAGGTTCCAGGGGCCTTACTCTCAATACTGATTTGATTTTGATTCAGATACGATCATGCCGCGTACTTCCTATTAAATTGACATTTGTTTATTTTGATTCTCAGTCGATTGATATGGTCGGGAGTAGAAAAAGTTACGATCTAACAATTTTCTTTATACTGATTTGTTTAAAAGTAATTCACCAAATAAAATACGAAAAACCACTGATATCGAACGGATTCGGTTCTCGATTGTGTCGGGAGTAAGCCCCCTGAAATAGATTTGTTAGGTTATATGATTTTAACAAAGATTAAATCAGATTGTTTAGTGAAGTTTCTTTGTCTGCTAAATGTACCTAATACTTTTGATGATCGGTCAGTGAGTGAGTGAGTGAGGTAGTCAATGACAAAATTAAGAAACTTTGACAAGTTATAATTTTTAAACTTCTGTTTTAAATTAAGTGAAATTTGAAATATACCGTTTATCAACGCCTGCTTAGATCCTTAAAAGATATGCTTCTAGTTTTATCCACAATGAAGTAATAGAGGGCTGAAATGTTTCGAGAGGTGGTGTACGGCAGTGCTTAACTTGGCGGGGGCACTACCGTGCCCCCAGATTAGGTACAGATATTTAGGTACATCGTCAACTGTTCGTGTACTTACTACTTATTGTACTTTCGAATAATAAATTAGTAGCCTTCTATAATACACATGCTTGTATTAAATAAAATTGCATTTCACTCTCTATGACGCTGAGGTCATTAACCACTTTGAAACAGCTGATTTGAAAAAGAACTCAAAATAATAGAACTTAAATAATATCAATACACAGCAATGTGAGGTCACTGACATTCATAGTGCCCTAAATACCGTAAAGTATATTTTATTTTGTTACCCATACGTTTAATTTTCGGCCAAACGGCTTTCTTTAAAACTTCCTTAAACTCTTTAGGGCCACTAATATTGTAAACGCAAAAGTTTGGAAGTACAAGGAGTAAAATAAATGAGTGATAATACTTTAGGGTGTGTATATGCCGCCTATGTAGAGTTTACTGTGAAAGTACCAGCGCTGAAAGAGTTACTTTTGACTTTCATGTTTCTATGAGAAATGCCCTATCATCATAAATTTGCACATACAATAATTAAAAAAAGGTAACTCTTTCAGGGCTGGTACTTTCACAAAAAACTCTACATACGGAACCCGTATGGTACACCCTAAAGTATTATCATTCATTAATATTACAGCCTGTAGATGGATGAATGGATGTTTGTTACTTTTTCACGCAGAAACTACTAAACGGATTTTGATGAAATTTGGTATAATAGTAGTTTACATGCTGGATTGACACATGGGCTATTTTATACCGCAGTTAAGTATACGATCCCGCTGGATTTAATTTTGCGCGTACGAAGTAGCGGGAAATATCTAGTAACCAATAAATCACATGACCAAAATATCCCCAAATGGATTTGCAATTTGCTTAATGCTTAAGTTGAAAATATAATAATTGATTTCAGCCTGGCGAGTTACTCGTGCCGACCAGAGAGGATGCCGAGGTCAACGACCTGTACAGCAGCCAAACAGCCGAGGTGTTTGCAGAGGATGCTGAGCAATCTAGACTCATGATGGCCGTGTCCGCTGGTTTGCATAATAATATTTTTTGGCGGGTAGTAAAAAAATTATAAAAATATATTTTTGGGGGTTACAGCTGCTGTCCAATACACGTTAATTGAGAACACGATTTTGTGTCATTATTCTAATCCTTTGAAGAGAAGTGAGAAATGAATTAGGATTTAAAAGTTTATAAAGACAGTCGATAGATGGCGTTGTGCTATTTTTGAATCACGGTAACATATTGCGCTACGAATCCCTACTCAGACATTGCGATTCCCGACGGACTGGGGGAAGTCGACCGGGATGTGTGGGACCCTCCCGAGCGCCAGGTCTGAAAGACATTTAATTATCTCAAGGTGCCACCTCCTCCATTTGTTGCTGGGCCGCTGGACCTACCTAGGAGGCTATAAACACCCCAATTATGTGAAATTTGATCGGTCACTGAGTGAGTGACAAAATTAAGAAACTTTGACAAGTTATAATTCTAAAACTATAAACTTCAAATTGAATGAAATTTGAAATATACCGTGTTCATACAATGCCTGAAAATGGCCTGAACTGTTTCGAGAAAAGATGTTAAGGCCGTGCTCAACTTAGACGGGCAAGGTAGCGCCAAGATGTTCACGGCCGAACCATCTTTTTCACGAAATATTTCAGGCCATTTTTGACTTCGTTGTGGATAAAACTAGAAGCCTGTAACTATTTAGAATAACTAAGCAGGCATTGTGTAGGTAAAATAATAAATTAAACCAGATTCTGTCATTTATTTAGACTAAATACAATGAAGCAAACAATACAAGATTTAGTATTATTTAAGGATGATTGTTACTTCTTAATTGGCAATGCTTCACAAAATCTTAGGTATCAAACTAAACAATTATCATATAAAGTGTGTGAAATAACTATAAGAGAAATAGATCGTTTCTTACATAATTAATATAAGGAATAAAATTTACTGATTATAAATTATTAATATAATAGACATACAGATATAATAAGGAAACGCTCAGAAAAATTAATTTACTTCCATCTATCTTATTTTATCTTTAGATGCTTTGCACTACGCCAATCTAGCCCCGTGCTAAGTCCCGAAGAACTTGTGTTACGGGGACCAGACAACGAAAACGTATTAATTACTATAGGTACATTTTTATTTATTTATTATAATAAACACCTATCTAATACACTATTACTATAGGTACATTTTTATTTATTTATTATATTATACACATATCTAATACACAACCATGACCCAGGAACACAGAAAACTTTTTGCTCTTTGCGGGATTAGAACCGAGCTCGAGCGCCAACGCGCTCAACCGCTGCGCTACAAAGGCTTAAAGTTTACGTATGTAATATAATATAAGTATAAGTACGTAGGTACTAAAACAGGCCTCTGCTGACTACAACTGATCCCCTTACGATTTTTTTTTTCGCAAGGTTAATGTATTACGCATTCCCCAGGGAGGATCCCCTAGGGGTATGTGGGACTCCCGGCTCGCTACGGCCGGTTTACCTACTAAAACCACTTGCGGATTACCATCAGCCTTTAAATGGGAGGAGTGCTCTGGATTTTTCGAACAACAGGCCACGCCCCCCCGACCGGCCGCTCTACCTCATAAGGACGCGGAATTCCATCAAATTAAGAGAGCACTCCGGCAAGATCTCTTACACCTGGGTTACCCATACCTGAAGTGAGGCAGCCATATTGCCTCGCTGATGGCCCGTGGCGCCCCATTCCACAAAACAAAGTCCGGGGCATCATTCGATTTAGAATAAATCAATCTATGTAGATAGCCGGGAATCAAACCAACTTTAAAAAAAACTTACCTTATATTGTAATTTCATTTGATAGTGATGATTCTGATCAAATCCTGGGAAGCAATGACATACCGCAAATTAAGGAAAAGTGCATATATTTTATAGAAAAACTCATTTTCATACTAAAATGGAAACATATACATAGATTATCCCGAAAGAGTGGCTCTATAAACCCTGAACACTCTGAGCGTAGCCGTATTCTAATTATACTTAAGGAAATTCCTATTTGTATAACAGCCGCCGGGGCGAGTTATTTGTTTTTCATTACGTCCCTAATTTTTCTATAGACGAACAATAATTTAGCTTAATTAATCATTACGCGTAATAATCTGTTAATGTTTTATTTATATAACTAATGTGATAAATAAATAAAACATTAACAGATGATGAATAAACATAAATCCTTATTATTCAAATTTTGACAGCCCTAGTTATTTTTTTTTGCGTAAACCGCGAGAATCAGAATTTAATTTGCCATTTACGTCTGTGAACACACGAACATCTCAATATAAATTATTTTTTATTTAGTAATTTTTTAAGAAGAAAGACGTGTCAAAAAGAAGTACATATCTTGGTGCCTGGGCACCATGAATATACTCTGCTGCAGAGGATCCGCACCACTGAACCTAAAGATATAGTTTGGTTTAATAACATAGGACTGGGGCTACTATACGTAAAGAAGTCGCAATACATACAGCATAAGCGCAAAAACATGACAACCAAGATTCCAACGGCTGTATTAGCTATTATGTCCGAATTAGTATTCCTCAAGATTAGTTTTTATGTTATTGACTCACAGCGATGGGCACAGCCTGAACCGGCCGCTTAGAGAATTGCACTGCAGGGTCAAATCAGGACCAACCTTTAGGAAAAAAACACGAACGCTAACCCCAAGTTTCCCGAACGCTATTCAAATGAATGATCAACTAACATGGCATTTAAATCCACGACCCATATTGAACCCTGATTGGTGGAACATTAACAGACAGAAAGGAACGGACATATATTTTATAATGACATCACGGTCGCACTTGCAAGATTTGTTAAAATTCCACAGATAAGGTTAATTCACCATAGACAACGATTAGTTGACGTACGCTTTGAATCAGCGGGCGGATATCAAATTCAGATATTATAATTTCACGAAATTGTTATAAAACCGATTTGCATAATCGGATCGATTGAACACGTGCGTGGGGCATGCGTTCATGGAAACATGGCCTTAATTCGGCATCCTTAAAGGTTGTCAAATACGTGTGTTCGCTGGCTTACTCCGCCACGTCCGAGTTGAAGGTTATAGCAATGGCAGTCTTAGATTTGGAATACAAATGGAGCGCTTACACACGAACTGAGACACTTTAAGTGTCGGCCGAGGTCGACAGTTGAAGCGATATTTCGCCACGCTCGTCATATTCGTTATCAGTATTCTTATCTTTACTTCCTAAATCCTATTAAAATGTGGAGATGATTTCTCTTCTCGTATTCTTTATTTTACTTCCTATTTAAAAAAATTTGGAGTTGAAATACTGCTCGTACATAATATTTTTCTTCGTTTTACTGTATTAAATCTTTATCTATTTTTATTTTGAATTGCATAATGTACAATTCCGGATGGTAATGGTAAAGGATATTTTCCGTTTATGCTAAAGGTGTAAATGTTAACGGGACAGTTCGAAATTGTCTGGTGGAATATATCTCTAACTTTACTTATAAAAAGATAGATCTAATTTACAGTAAATTAATATACAAGCTATTATATCATGTTATCTCTATCTCTCTAGCATGTCAATGAATGAGAAGGCATGGTATTCTAACAACCCGTTAACACTAACAAGCGTTGGTGAAATCGGGACTTAAAAATAAAATACGACTCGCAATATAAACGTCCTGTCAACATTAAAGTTATGTACCTATTATCATTATGAAGACAACGATAAAATATGAACATAATTGTAAAATACCCCTTATAATTTATTACATCTGCAACGAAAATTACTCTACCATTTGTGTTATTAATTTAGTATCTACCTATAGTATATTAATTAATTATAATTATAGGTTTGGTAAAACTTCAAAGTTCAAACAAAAAATACTCGAGAAAGTATATTGTTTTCTATACCTTATTTTCTTTAATTAGTTTACCCGATTACGGTGAAGCCAAAGAGAAGGGTAATGATTTTATCTATGTATGCACATAATATATTTCCTAGTGCTTAAACTACTAATCCGATTTAAATGGTATTGTCAATGGATTCCTGATAATAGCCCGAGTGACATAGGTTATATAATTTACTTAGTCAGATTATAGATTTTACTTTCTAAACACTAATGACGTCATTGGACACATTTCTATGCAAATTTGGGGCTTATCTACGTAACTGTTCGTGCTGACAATGAGCCCATCACTAGTGTCAACACCAGTGCTGCCCTGCCCTGTAATTAATAGAGCAGTAAGTCGGAAAACGCGGTTTTAAGATAATGGCAATTAAAGATATTTCTTTAAGTGCCATTTTCTCGAATACCGCCTTTTACGTGTAATTAATAGAGGAGAAAGTCAGAAAAGGCGGTTTCGAGAAAAATCTTTGAGATCTGCAGGCTTACCTACTTCCGACACAATCGAGAATGGAATCAGCTCGATCTCGACGGGTTTTGGTTTTTTTTTTTTTGGTGGATTACGTTGAAACTAACCAGGATAAAGAAAATCGTTAGATCGTAACTTTTTAAACTCCCGACTATATCAATCGACTGAGAATCAAAATAAACAAACGTCAATTTATTCGGGAGTACGCGGCACGATCGAATCTGAATCAAACTCAGTTTGGAGAGTAAGGCCCCAGACTGATTCGATTCTCGATAGTGTCGGGAGTAAGCCTGCTGTATTTATAATTTCTACAGTACCTATACAGTAATCATCGTTATAATTTCTAGGCCAGGAGCTCATGCCGTCCTATTTCAAATTGATTCAAGAAGCAAATGATTGCACAGTCGACAAAGTTCTGATAATAGAGTGGAAGCTGTCTCACGCGGGATGGTGGAATGAGAGAGAGCACCATCAATACATCCCATGCGGGTGTCCGAACCACCGTAGAACTCCTTTGGATGTGTTGAAGTAAGCTTTAATACCACAAGTGAAAGGGTTAACACCAGACATAATTAACCTGCTTGACATAATGTCGAGAACTTTTCAAAATTAGAATAAATTAGCTGTTCAAATATATACGTTATTTTGTCCTATATAAAGAACCAAAGGCTACTTTTAAAATTCCGGCCTATCAACAAAATTGTAAATCTTAACCATTCTCGAATGTAATCATTGAACACATACAAGATATAAAATATTATGTCCTGTCGTGTGGTGTGGTGTTCAATGATAAATACACATACAAGATTTATAATATATTTTATATAGATTAAGCAATGTTTGTTTACGTAATTTACAGTAAAAAAATATAAAACTACTGTCTGACCCGTGCCCACTTCGTTGAGCATACAAACCGTTTAAACCTTCCCTGGACTTCCACAATTATTTCAAAACCAAAAACAGCCGAATCGGTTCAGCCATTCATTTGGCTAGACTAACGAACAGCAATTCATTTTTATATATAAGATTTACTCTTATTACAGAGCAGAAAGAGAAAAAGTGAGAGCCACTGAGGAATCTGCGCCGACTGTGCTGGGCAGAACGGACACAATGGATGATGTAACAAAACTGAAAAGTAGTAGACGGGTGTTCTACGAACAGGAGACAGAGAAGTTTTGGTCAATTAAATAAACAAACGCTTTCCCATTTATCACTTTTATTACTTATAAATATTTTCCATACTTTAGTATTCGAACACTAAAACACGAGTATATACAATAGAATAGGACGCGAATCTCTTCCCAATCCCTTTACAGCGTTTTATTATAAATAAATTTATAATAACGAAACATTATATAGGTATAAATTAACATCTTCCCCTCTTATAATTGTTTTTTCATAAATTGTACAATTATATTTGGTATTATAAATTAGTATTCCTTTATGTAGTAAAACAAGTCTTGAATATTTTAAATTATCCAAAACGTTACTTCCGAATAGTTTAAAACAATCGTCGCATATCAGTAGTGTCCTAGGAGGACAGTACTTTTTTGAAAATCATCTTTAACACTACAGTCGTTTAATATTATCAACGTAAAGTCTTGAGTTAGCATGCCTTGGCCATCGATTTGCGTGGCGCCAAGCGGACCTTGAAACCTTCCTCGCGTTTCAAAATGATGTCAGCCTGCAGTCTGAACTCGGACTCCTTGATGTCGGAGTATACCCTGAAGTTCCTCAGGATCGTTGAGAGGATGATCTTCAACTTCAGCATGGCGTATTTACGACCTAAGGGACAGTAAATAATTATAAAACACTTAACAAAACAAGCCCAAGTAATTGCCTTGGAAGAATATAAAACCCAGTCTATGTAAAGGCGTTAGTCATTTTAATGGTATACTGCTTTATAACAGGCCATAAAGTTTAATGATTAAAAAATAATAATTTTGATGTATTTAAAATTACGCTCATAAGGACGCAATTAAAGGTACTAATGAGAACAAAATCGTTAGATAAAGTTTAGTGATGCAGCTACATATTATCTGTCTTCCCCATCCTAAATTCAAATATAGACAGCTAGAGAATCAAAGAATCTAATACACTTCAAAAGGTATTTGTATTACAAACGGCCGTGACAATAACGCATCAACACCCCTTTTTAATATTAAAACGCATGGTGTTCTCGTTCCTTGACAGGAAATACGAGAGGGATTACATGATATTTAATGAAGAATTAATTTTACTAAGCGTTAGAGAAAAACTAGACTTATAATTTAAAATGTAGATACACAGCCCCTCTTTTTTACTGTTCAAATGCTTAGACATTTAGTATAGATATACGTAGCGCCCCCGTGATCAAGTGGTTCTGAGTTTCGCTCTTGAACCGGAAGGTCGTGGGTTCGATTCCCGCGTTGGAACAACAAAAATGTTGCTTTCAAGTTTGGTTAGGACAATGCAGGCCGATCACCTGATTGTTGACAAGAAAGATGATCATGTAAAAGTCGTTCCTGCGCCTGTTCTCTCGCCAGTCGTGTCGGTTTACCGTCCCACGGGTTACAAGAGTAAAAGGACAAGAGAGTGTCTTTTTGTATTGCGCACACACTTGGGCACCATAAAATAACTCCCGCGTAGCTTGCCCGGTTTCAATGGAATCGGCTACCGATACCGAAATCGGAGAGGGGAGCTATTATTATAGATATACATAGAACCTACCGACGCAGCTCCTGGGTCCAGCGGAGAAGGGAACGAACGCGTAGTAGTGGCGGTTAGCGGAGCGCTCCGGCAGGAAGTTGTCGGGATCGAACGTGTCGGGGTTGGGGTACACGTCCTCACGACGGTGCAGCTTGTAGGTTCCGACCACCACGGTGGTTCCGGCGGGCACTTTCAAGCCAGCAGATGCTACAAAATTAAAGGAGTTAGTACAAATCTATATCATCTTCTTCTTTCTTCTTTTCTAATATATAAAAATGAAATGCTGTTAGTTAGTCTCACTAAAACTCAAGAATGGGTGAACCGTTTCGGCTATTTTTAGTCTTGAAATGTTCGTGGAAGTCCCGGGGAAGGTTTACACGGTTTGTATGCTCAACAATGTGGGCACGGGTCAGCTAGTCTTATATAAACTGGAACCTTTCCTACTCAATTTCGTTGCCGGTTCCAAGATCTAGCATGTCCCTCAGGCACCCTCTGGTCATGAGACAAGGTTTTTTAAGGTTGGTTACCACTGTCGATCCTGGCTACAGGAGTTGCAGTGGTGGGACAGTATGGTGAATCATTAGCCAGTTTAAAGTAAATATATAAACGCACTAGGAAACCAGTTAATAGAACATAGTACATTTTTAAATATATATTACGTGTATTGTAGTTTGTTTCCTCTATTTTAATTAAGCCTAGTTAGTTATAAAAACGTCCATGATGATAAACTGATCAGTTTACGATGAATATGCTAATTTTATCTACATTTAAATAATGTCGTACTTAAAAATCATAACTTATTTGTTTGTTAATATTTCATGTTGCAACATCAGTTTATTGCGAATATGACATAACCTTGTCAATTTTTTTTCTTGGAACTTGGGAAGATCAGCCGCAAAAATCCCTGAATCAGTTAAACGATGCGTGATTTGTACGGATTTTTTGTCGCACCATCAGCGGTAAAGCGTCGTGAAGTTGCCGACGAGAACTGTGACAGTTAAACATCTACAAATCCTCCTGCGGCGGCATTCAGATTGCTGCGGCGCGTATGTAAAGACGCTTACTTCTATGTATATAATATTGTTTCTAAAATATGACGTTTTAAGTAATTATTTCACTTACGCATCATCACATCCTGGTTCAGACGACGGGCAATGATGGGTACTGGAGGGAACATCCTCAGAGTCTCCATGAGGCATCTCTCCAAGTATTTCATCTCCAATGTGTCTTGGAAGGTGGCGGGGCGATCGGAGTCACCAAATATTCCGTACAGCTCCTCAACAACCTTATCTTGAATGTCTTGATGGATACCCATCATTGATAAGAAGAAGCTGCTTCCAGCGGCGGTGGTGTCGTGACCCTAAAATGGGTTGATAGAATACAATACCAGAATGATACTCGTAACAAATTTTTTTTTAATTTTTAAGTGAACAATGACATGTAAATTACTTGTCAATAGTAGTGAGATTTGCTGCTATAGTTGATTTAATTGACTCATGCTTAACTAATGATTTATGAGAGAGGCCAGCTGAAGAAAGAGGATTGTGTAAAAATTGGGATGTATGTCTTTCATTAGGAAAGCCTACGTTCAGCGATAACCTGATGTTCAGGCTTCAGCATAATATAATCTAAAGCATATAGTTACCTCGAACATAATGGTGTCTACTTGTTCTTTGATTTCCTCGTCAGTGATGACAACTCCTCCTTGGGCGCTCTCCAGGAGCAGGTCAAGGAAGGCAAGACGCTTCTTCTGGCCGACATCATCATCAACGTCCAAATCGTCTTTAAGACCAGACGACTGTCCGAAAGACAGACCTTCTACTGATGTTACTTTACTTGAAGCATTGTCGGATGTCTCTGGGTTGATGACAATAGAGGGCTGTTTGCCGGATTTGAAGTCCTCCTTCTTCTTCTTGATGACCTGCGAGCGACATAGTATTCATATTATTCCGTACTTTAGTTAAATGCTTTACGAGTCATTCAATTGGTTTTCATTCAAACTCATTAAACCGATTAGAGGAATTAGTTGAAATTCATGATTCATCCAAATGGTTGAATGGAAGAAACCGCTCTAATCAGTAAGTAGTATTACCGCCATTTGCACATGGTCTTTACTAGTTTAGTTTGTATTTTATATTTGTGCAAACAAAGAATTCATTAATGTACCTTTGTGGTCAAACCGTGGATGACGCTGAGGAGTTTCTCCTGGACTTTAGAGTATTGGGTGAAGTTGAATAGAAGGTCTGGTCTAAGCCAGATCTTGGTGTGTCTCAAGTGGAGGATGTCACACATCTTCATCACAGCCATGGCGTACTCGTATCCGCTCTGGTCCTGGGTTGACTTGCTCACACCCATGGCGGTTTCTGTACCAATAAAATAATTTACTTGTCTGTTTTTTGGTCATTGGTGTTTTTATGGACTACATTCAATCTAAAATTACTTTATTCTTTCTTTAGCCTAAGCTCATAAAAATACTTACACTAGATACGGATACACTAATCCAAGTTGCTCTTTTGTCTGATACGCTGAAAATGCCATTTGACAGACAAAGACAGTAACATGAATTAGAATATGCGTAGTGTAAATATTTTTATAATTAATCGGTAAGTGATTATAATATGGATTCAAGGATCCGATGGTGTGCCTAAGTATTTTATTTAAACCAGGCAAATAATAAAAATCTTTATTTTGGCAAAACTAGAAAACAGTGTTTACAATTTGCTCATACTGACAATACAACCTTATTATTATGATGTTTTTCTTTTGCTGTGTAATTTACTCGTACCTAGAAGCTATTATGGAGTCATCCCGCAACATTATTAACTACATCTCTCACACGAGGATATCCTGTATTGTGACTTGTGAGAGCTGAATAAATGGATGTTGTTATTATTACAAGTAAATGGTCGGCGGTCACATTATCCTTTCAATTTAGGGCCTCTGCCTGATTTCCCATTCAGCCTCGATTGTTTAATCCGTACAACACAACCTTCCCTGCAGTAGTTATGGGTAATTAATATTACGTTCGCGCGTGGGAGGTCGACGAATATGAGACTAATGTCTTTCCTTATAAGGAACCCTATAGTACTATGGACGACAACACGTTTACTATCGAGTAACGTAACGCCTCCGCACTATGCAGATTAGTTGTTAGAGTGCTCGAGTGGTCGTAGGTTCGATTCCCAAGTTGGACTAAAATGTTGTTTTCAAGTTTGGTTAGGACAATGCAGGTTGATCACCTAATTGTCTGAGAAGGAAGATTTTATTTTACATTACAGATGGGCATGTAAAAGGTCAGTTTTGCGCCTGATCTTTCGTGCCGAATATCTATCCCACTGGATTATTTGCGTAGACTCAGAGTAGGTACCGT
Organism: Celastrina argiolus; assembly: GCA_905187575.2. NCBI lineage: Eukaryota > Metazoa > Arthropoda > Insecta > Lepidoptera > Lycaenidae > Celastrina > Celastrina argiolus. Next base: position 9,116,072 of record LR994599.1, on the reverse strand, counting down.
TGTGTATTACGTACATACTTTGGAACTCCTAGTAGTGCAATGGTGAAGACACTTGAGGAGACAAATTACAAATAGAAGTATTTAAACGGGGATTTCATTTTAAATCCAACACAACAATAAATCAATTTGTTGATTCATCATCGGGAATCTATTTGAATTAGATTAAGTAACAGTCAGCTAAGTTTTTGATAAATTGGATAATAACTTTCTGGGGTTCAATTTCTATTCATAACAACGTTGGTTATAGATAATTAATAGGTATGTATTATAGTATCTACTATACTTTACTAATATTATAAAGGGGAGATACTTTTTGTATATCTATGACGAGCAAACTCAAAAATACTATTCTTATTAAAAAATATACTTCGATAATTATTTCATCATTACTATGCTATCATGTTATCTCATAGGATAACATAAACAATATAATATGGGTTATAATTTTTTATAAATTATAAAGTGTTAAACCGATTAAAAAATCGCGGGCGAAGTTGATATTCAATATTTACAAAACCATATTGCAACGCACAACAAAAACTATTATGTCGTATTTTTAAAAATAATTATGTCGTATTTTTAAGATTTATCGTTAAACATTTAATTAATATTATAAAGTAACTCTATACAAGGCTCTATGAAGAACCTTCTACAATTAAACAGACACGAGGATGTCGTATGACAATTAACACACGTTCTTAGAAACAAACTAGTCCGTAATTTTACCTTGTATGCATTGCAAATCATTTAGTACCTGTTGTAGCTAAGTTCCGGATAAACGTGGAAAATATCGCTGCCATGAATTAAATATTATAATAGCCACGTCACAAACAACATATTTGCGTGTTAGTCTAGAAACAGCAGCGGTCACTGAATAATTGACATATGATGACCATTTAAAAAATACAATACGTCTACATAATATTCAAATGTAGGGTAAATTTTTAAGTATTAATGTGCGCATAAATAAGTTGATACTTGACAATGACGCAGAAATAAAATATGTTAACTCGTGTCGAAGAACACACTAAATAAATTGAATTCTTTATGAATAGACATCGAAAAGAAAAGCTATTTCGGTTCACGCGATAACAAATTATAACCAAACTAAAATCATTGTTCATAATAATAATAATAGTGCCTCCCACACCGATTTCGATGACGGTGGCCGATTTCATTGACACCAGGCCAGCTACGCAGGAGTTATTTTATAGTGCCCAAGTGAGTGCGCAATACACAGAAGTACACTCTCTTCCTTTACACTCGAAGCCCAGTGGGACGGATAACCGACACGACTGGCTCAGAACCGACTTTTTACATGTCCATCCGACGCATGGAACATGTTTCTTGTTAGACAAACAGGTGATCGCCCTGCCTTTTTGCCCATGGTCCTAACCAAACTAGAAAACAAAAATTTTATTGTTCCAACGCGGAAATCGAACCCACGACCTCCGAGTCTCTCGACAAGTCGTTGGTTCGATTCCCGCGCGAAGCTCTGAACCACTAGACCACTGAGGCTGTTCTGTTGTTCATACAGCCAATACAGCTGACTAATTGAAATGACATCAAACCATCAACAGAATTTTACAATTGCCTATTTTGAACTTTTTTATATTTTATTTAAACATTCAAATACTACGGCATAGTAACTTTTAATGGTTAAGTTTTTCCTTAACTGTTTAAAGTTACTATGCTGTAATAATAAAAGAATCTGAATATTGATATGGGAATTTTCGGAATAAGCAGCGAATAAATAACAATTTACATCTACATTAATTAACTCGGAAATATGTATTATAAGTGGTAAATCAAAAATCTAAATCAAATCGCATTTATTTCAGTCAAAAAAAAAAAAAAGTAAAATTGCTCGTATTATTAAGTATCCTTTATTATTCAAACCACATCAATCTGGTCCGTGACAAGTAATCAAAAAAGCCGCCATTGGAGTGATTGAGTGCCATATTCATGCTGATATTTGTCAGTGTATGGTTAGTATGCTGAATGTGTAGCAGCCCAGGGCCCCTATTCTCGTGCCGTCGTTTCGAACCTCAGTATGCCCCACTTGTGCACGTATAAAGCGCGCAAGCAGTCAGACTGAATCGAAATTCGAGTTACGAAAATCCGGGCCCTGTGCCCTAATTCTCAGGCCTTGAACTTAGTTCCGAATATAAGTATATCCTGCTCGCACGCGCGCTAAATCTCATTTGCATGAGCGGGACAGACCGATAGTAAAAACTAAGTTCGAGGCCTGAGAATGAGGGCCCTGGTCCGTACAATATATTTTTTTATTATTTTAATCTATGCTGTACGAATACGTAAGTTTTCCGGTTTGAATATCACCCGGGTGATGTTAGGGGGCTCAAACCTCCCCATCTACTCACAGCCATACAACTAGCCGCCCGGCTAATTATAGTCCGATACAGCTAAATCGGCTTTCAAGCCATTAGTGAGTACCCTTTCGAAAAAAAAAAGAAAGGAATACGTAAGTCCCTCATAGATCCTTATGTCAAGTCCACATTTTTGTTTTCGAACTTCGTAAGTGCTGATAGCGGTGGTATCTCGAATGACAGTGACTTCTTGACTGAGGAGAACGAAATGATTCGCTTTCTCGCTAAAATTGTTTCTGTAGCGAATTAATATACAGTAAAAAGAGCAGTCACTATAACTTTGAGATACGATTATACTACCTTGCCTCATTTTGGAAAATATGTATTTTTTTAATATTTTTAGTCAAAAACTAAAAAAAATGTTTTTACTTTGTAGCATTTCTTATTTCTTTGTCGCAAAAATAACAATAAAGCAATTTTTTTTTTAAATTTTAGTAAAAAAAAAATACATTTCTAGAATGAGACAAGGAAGTATAATCATATCCCAAAATTCAAGTGACTGCTCTTTTTACACCCGTTATTTACGCTGTACTTACCAAGCAAGATTTCGACGGTGCACTCGCTCATGTAGTCATGACAGTCGAACACTCCAGCCTCCTTCTTCATCTTGTCGACCACTGCGCGGGAGTTGGCGTTGAACAGGTCGATGAAACTCTTCAGCACGTTGAGATGGAAGGTCGGCGCGATCAGCTTCCTGTGCGAGCGCCATTTGGGACCTGCAAACAAGAGAGACAGTAAGGACCAGGGATGTTAGGCTCCGTAACCGTAACCGAAACTATCGGATATCCGATATAAATTATCCGTAACCGAATCCGAAATGAAAGTTTTGTTACTATAAAAAGGAAACCGAAATGAAATATCCGTAACCGACATTATCTGAAATAATTTAATATCGATAGCCGTATCCGTATCAGAAATTTCATATCAATCTCATCCCTGGTAAGTACCGAATGCTAAACACTTTTGATTATTCACCATTCTATAACAAGTCTGTCATTGCTTTTTGTGCAATTGTATAATGTAATGTATGAAAGTATTAATTATCACATCATAGTATAGCAGAGTATTTATAAATGAAAAAGAACTCATATATCAATGACTTTCAGAATGTATGTGTTTGTTTACACGTTTCTACACGCTAATTTAAATAAAACAGATCTTGATCATGAAATTTGGTATGGTACTAGTTTAATACGTAGCGGGCGCTTTGAAAGACAGAGTTAATGCTTATTCAAATAAACACGCTACTTAAGTAGAGATTTTAACATACAGTTTTCTTTTAACGTCTATACTAAGCGCTAATTTACAAACACACGTTATAGTTAATCACCTATTAAATAGCCTGTTATCCCCCTCGTATTCCTGTCAGTGAATGAGAAGGCATGGTATTTTAACATGGCGTTAACACTAGCAAGTGTTGGTGAAATCGAGACTAAGTAGGTGACTGACTCTCAGTGCGGACGTTAGAGTGTAATAAGGTACGGATCTTTATTTTTTTGTTAATTTATGCATTAATTAGGTACGGGTATTGTGGTTGCGGAAATCCCAAAATGCATCTTGATAGTAAATTTCGGAACGTGACGTCAATGCAGCTTAAAAATCCCAATAAAAATTAACCAAGATAAGATAAGTAAAGGTTTTTTTTACAATTCTGATTTCTAACTACGAGTATCTAATACCAGTACATTAAAAGTAATTGTTTTGTTTGCATTTTTATAATATTCACTATTTGAAGGAAGGAAAAAAACATTATAAAACTTATGCTTATCCTTGATAGCTACTACGGTATTAAAAATAACGTACTAGTTAATTAGTTGTATGACACCTCAGAAAAATGCTTACCGGTACTGATAAGAAGACCGTCTCCGAGCCAGGGCTTGAAGAACTGGTAGTCCTCCGCCTTGTCAATGTGGACATGGCTTCCGAGGATCACCTCCACATCCCGGGGGTCGTACAGGAACACCAGCAGCCTGGGTCCGATCCACAGCTTCACCAGGCTGGTGTCTTTGAAATCCTCAGCCTTCTTGACAACGTTGGAGAAAATATCTGAAAAAATTGGCTGATTGTAAAGTCGGTTTACGGACGATAGTTTAACGTGACAACGTCATAACATTATACGCTCAAGCCGATCCTGTCTTTCGCTCGGTCGTGCAACTGGCTTACTCCCGACACAATCGAGAATCGAATCAGTTCGATCTCAACGGCTTTTGTTATTTTATTTGGTGGACTACTTTAAAACTAACCGGGATAAAGAAAATGGTTAGATGTAAAATTTTTGTACCCCGAGCATATCAATCGACTGACAATTAAAATAAACAAACGCCAATTTATTCGGCAGTACGCGGCACGATCGAATCTGAATCAAAATCGATACAGTTTGCAGAGTAAGGCCCCAGCCCACTCGCTCCGATCGTAATATTACAATGAGTCATTCTATTTCTTGCGAGCAGCCGGCGTTCATTGATATACCTTGGAGCTAGAGCGAGGAAGTTCCTAGATCTTGCGGCTAGGGACCGAATTTAAGAAACCTAACGGCTAGATCTAATTCCGTGCCATGTCTCACGGCAGGCTATTGGTGTGTATGATGTTAACTTCGTTTATTAGTTTTTTTTAATTTATTTTGAGCGCTGAACTAATCACCAAAAAAATAATCTGTAGATTATAATCAACAGGGAAGTAACGAAGCGGATATGCTAAATTATGTTAAATGATGTTATACACAAGTATTTTATTAGCATTAATTGGGTATCATAATATTACCCACGTCAATACCAAAAAAAAAATAGGTACGTCATGATGATGCAAAATGTATTTTAGACAAAAATTGTATTTTCGTGAAATAGAGTAGGTATTATTACAGTTTCATTATCTGGTCTTAGTACGGATTGTCAGTATTAATTAATATTCTCTTTCGACCCTTTAAAGAGTGATTTTTAATACTACTACTACTATTTATTTTTATTTATTATACTCTCGATTTAGTGATTCAATGTGATCTTAATGTAAACAAAATATATGTGCTATTTCTTTATTGCGCTGATATTTAAATTGGCAGCATTTAGCTGTCTCAGCATGAATGACTAACGCGTTCATGGAATTCTATTTTTATTACCAGCAAATTCAATGAATCCGAGATTAATCAAAAAATATATCAACACATTGCTATCTGTACGAGCTGTTTGAAACCATTAAATGACCGCGCTAGTCATTCAATTAAATAAGCAGTTTCAACCAGATGGCTGCGACATAGCCATCCACACTGATCTGACCGACGTTTTGTATGATGTATGCAATATTTCAATCAGTATGTTATATTCTTCACCTACAAAAAGTAGGACATCAATAATCGCTCGTGGGCGAGCATCTAAATTCTTACTGAATATCAATACTAATATTATAAAGCGGAAGAGTTTGTATATTTAAACGCGCTAATCTCAGGAACTACTGATCCGATTAGAAAAATTTTTTTTTTCTTGGATAGTCCATTTATAGGGGAAGGCTTTAAGCTATATAACATTATGCGACTAATAAGATCGAAGCGTCAGTGAGAAATGTTGCAAAAACGGGGAAAATTATTCACATTTGAGGACTTTCGTTGCGTACGCTGAATAAACGGCTTAAGTTACACCAAAAATATGTAGGAAAGAATTATTCCTTTTTAATAATCATAATAACAAAAACCAACGTAACGCAATCAAAAGATAATGTCGATAGTGTTTCCGACAACCATGCGAAAGAAGTCACGGGCATAGCTAGTAGTAAATATACACAAGAACAGAATTTGAACCCTCAATTACCTGCGGAAGAGCCGATGAACTCCAGAGCGTTTCCAATCAGAGGCAGTCCCTTGGGCCCAGGGATCTTCTCGGCCAGCTCGTACATGTTGCGTCTGGACATGCGCCAGTATGTGTACCACAGGATGATGGCGGGCACCAGCAGCAGGTAGAACATGTTGGTGGCCGTCCAGGCCGTGCTCTGGAGAACACTCTCCGTCGCCGCGTAGCTCATCTTGAGTGTTTGTCTGTGGATGATTATTTATTATTTGTTTTTTATCCACTTTATGTACAATTTCTTACAACTAAGTTACAACTATTAGGCTGTGTTTTCACTGACGCGGAGCAAGCAAGCTCCTCTCCACCCGGCTCCGCGTCAGTGGAAACGCATCCTTAGTACCTATAACATTACCTATAACATACCTATACCTACAACAGTACCTATAACATATTAGAGCGAGAGGTATCAAGGCTCTGATTCTCGTAAATCGTACTTCGATTCGATCGTCAGTCTGTTCCGCTTCCACGCGCTAAATTAAACATGCACGATCGGGATAGACTGAGATTCGAGAGAGTTGGAGGTACGAGAATAGGGACCACGGACCACGGACCTACGCGTATTTTCGAAGTGAAAAGCGCGTTGAGATCTTTTTTTGAGTGAACTAAAAGCATGAATCTTCGCAGCTTTAGGGCGTGTTTCGCCAAGCAATAAAGTTAATCCTTCGTTAATTATCATGGTGTTACTCTCGTAATTCCTATCAGCGTAATTCATATAGGTATTTTAACAAAGCGTTAACACCAACATGCATTGGTGAAATCGGGACCTATTATGCTAATACCTCGACTATTACTATAATGTAGCCTTTCTGGACAACATTTAACAGTGTATCTACACATTTACATTAAAACGATGCTGTATATAATATTGACTATTGGAACGATTTTGTGCAAAATCATACTTAAAGTTTGTGATTATATTAATGATAGCACACCTTGGGAATAAAGTAGTCCCCTAGCAAGGCTTTTTTTTTTCTTTTATTTCATTGCATAAAAATGCACTTTTTTTTTGTTAATTGTTGTAGTATTGACTATTTTTATATGTAAACATATTTTATATATTATATTTTTTAAAAGAGAAATTTTCCATCTTTTTGGTAAAAGGTGGCCCCATGCGAGTTTCTTACGCCGGTTCTTCTTGCTGGGCTAGTTCCCGAACCGGTGGTAGGCAACATATAGAAACGACGTTCAGAAAACATTTTTGTAAAATTTATTCTGAATAAAATTTTTTGACTTTGACTTTGAACTTGAATAAAAATCTTACAACTCAACTATTCGAAACGTAAGGAATATTCAAAATACTACTTAAAACGGCTCACACAAGTTTTTTAAATTAATTAATTTAAATAACTTTTTGAATCTTAATTTATGTACATGGTATTCGCAAATTTGGTCATTTATGCAAATTATACTATGTGCAAATAATAAACATGTTTATAATTTGCAAATTTTATTACTAATTATAAACGAGATGTAAAGTGTTTAATTTTTCTAAATCAGAACAACATGTTTGGATGATTATTTGGATGTAAAAAATTAGATCCGCATTTTGTTTTTTAAAGTTTTCTTCCTTCGGTCCTTAGGAGCCAAAGTCTCGTGTAGCCCTTAGGTATTAAAAAATTTAAACGTTATCGTAGGTTTATTTTGTATGTAGGTTTGTTATACTTCTTTATTCTATATTAATATTTTATTTTATTTTTTACCTATAATCATTATGTTAATTACATTATACATGCCCCGCAAAATTGCTGTCGCAGTTTAACTGCAGGTTACATTTATTATCTAGAAAGAAATATCTGTTTTTGTTTTATTTAAATCACTTTAGCAAAATAAATATTATACCTATCAGATTAATGGTAATGCATGGGTATTATTCATACCATAGTCTAACGAGACATTTTCAAGGAAATTATTTAAATTGTAGCACCCGACTACGTAAACTTAGGTATATAACATAGGCTATTTAATATAGATTATTAACTAAATAATAACATAGGCTATTTAATTTAGATTATTAACTAAATATTAACATAGGCTATTTTAACTAAATAATCTAAATTAAATTCGATGAAAATTCACGCGGAAATTGGTGACCTCTAAATAAGTATTTAAATATAAAATAAAGTCGTTTGAATTTCCTCTATTTGTTTGTATGGAATGATCTTAGAAGATACGAAGTCGATTTAAATGCGGATTACCCCAGTAGATAAAAGGAGAATTGGGAAAGGTTTATGTATACAATTTGTTTACAAGTTTTGGTAAATAAACAACTAATTACCAAGTATAAATTACGCTTCGGTAGCAACAGGAGATGTCTAGAAAAAAAAAACGAATTATAATATTAACTACTCTAATAATATCATTATAATAAATATTCCGCTTAGATCATGATTCACGACGATAACCCTACACGTGTCTCAAATGAACTCGACCGGTTTTTTTAATTATGGTAAGTGGCATTTTGTTTTAATTCGTGCATTTATTTTTTTTCATCACATCCAAAATAAAATTAATATAAACCTGCTATATAATTTGGCAGCAATTCGTTTACAATAAAAATTAATTGGTAATTTACAATAAATGTACCTACATCGTTGAATTGCAAATCTGATATGATTTTTGAAGGCCTTAGTAGATACGGATCATAGTAAAAAAACTAAAGTATTTTTCTCAATTAATAGTACACAATGTTTACTAAACATAAAAGTTATGCTTATTACACTGCTTTTATTTATTACGTGTATGTTTAATGTAAAAACTGTTAAACGGATTTAAATGAGATTTGGTAAAGAAAATTATTAGTATCTAATATCCTAATATCCTACTTTTTATCCTACTTTTTATCCTGATAAATGTATAGACTTCCTGAATGTATTCCCACAGGATTGGAAAGTTTCTATTTCGTGAACGAAGTCGCGGGAAATCTGTATTTTTAACCCCCTGACGAAAACAGAGGGAGGGTATAAGTTTGACGTGTCAGTGTGTCTGTGGCATCGTAGATACCAAACGGATAAACATGTTTTGATAGTTTTTGTTTAAAAAAACTGATATGTCCGAATTCTTAGCTATGATATGAATATTAATTCATCATCATAAGTTTGCTCACAGATTGAAATTTCGTAAACTACTTTTTTAATTTTGATTACGTACATGTATAGTTAGTAGTAATATTTATAAATCGTAATGAAATTAATTGACAAGAACTCAAAGCTCGCCGAATTAGATTTTATAGTAAGAAAAAGATTTTAATGTGTAGCTATGAGTCGGAAGTGTTTGATTTATTTTTAAGTTGAGATGTAAGAAATGGAGCGTTTAAAAGCCTTTATGGAATGAAACCGAAATAACCTGAAAATTCCTAATGAAAATGTTTTTATTGCGATAGAAGTTCACCGTCACTTATATATATCTACTTTGTGCCCTCACTTTATAACGGGTGTGAAAAGAACAGTCACTATAACTTTAGTATATTATGATAAAACTACATTTTCTCATACTAGAAATGTATTTTTTTTTGTTTTTTAGTTATTGTTGCGACAAAAAAAAGAAATGGTAAAAAGTAAAAAAAAAAAATAGTATAATCGTTTCTCAAAGTTATAGTGACTGTTCTTTTTACACACTTTATAATCTACGTTTTGCTTGCGGCTCCTTCCGCGTAAAAACAGTATTCCACTGGAATATAATACAAAAAAAAATTGATTTCGAAATTGGTTATAAACTAAACTTTACTATTATCCTACATGTGACTAGTTTTTCGGGATAAAATCCAAGCATATTTTTTTTATTAAGGAAACCGTTTGCACGTGAAGAATTATCAAACATACACACACTCACAAACTATTGCCTTTAAAAAATATTATTGTAATATAATAAAATATAAAAAAAACTAATAATTGTTTTTGAAATACGGTAACTAAAAAAAAGGAAATGCTAAGTCGTTCCTCGAAATATATTATACTGAAGTATGAACCTAAGTTCTTCTAGAACTTACTATGGGATCAGATTGGCGAGGTGTAAAAGCATCCACAAATATAATAATTATTAGTAATCGGTAAATTAATAATTACTAGGAAAATAATTGTTATCAATTTTAAAAACACACAATAAATTTTAATATGAAATCTGGATTTAAACCGGTTATCCTAAGTTAAATAAAATTTATGTTCAGTAAATTATAGTCTTTATAAAAGACAAATAAAATAAAAGTACGATGGAGTAATGTTTGATTCAAGAAAAAATAAATATTGTTAGGACGTTTTTGGACAACGTAACAAACCTTACATATTTTATTTCAAGAGTAATAAAAAGCTCTACATTGCATGCATTAGTTAAAGGTGAAAAAAATGCTTGTAATTAATAACAAAAGATTATTAAATAAACAGCAAAAAAAACTAATCACATTCACTTAAGAACCTTAAGCTGTTAATTATTATTAAGCTTTAGGTATATAAAATGCTTTATTAGCGTTATATTCACACTGTCATATTTCTTAAATTACACAATTATTTTTTTTGTTAATTTTGTTTATTCTTGAAAGATTTTTTTCATTTACTTATATAACAAATATATAAAGGATGATGGGCATTCTGGTCTACCAACTGAATACAAATAAGCCTTATTATCTAATTAGAAAGGTCTCTTTTTATTGCTTATTTGTTTGTGTGATAAAAAAGCTTTAAGTAATGAATTTGTGTATATGCCAAAAAAAACTAAATTTGATCACAGTACAGTGATGCTTTGGCCAAACCAGAACAATAACACGTCTTCATAGAAAACCGGCATGACAAACCACACTAATTTTGTTTCCAATACACACCTTATTTTAATTACACTAGTAGGTACTTATCAAATTTGCTAAAGAAGAACAAGTTTTATTACATAATAAAAAAAAATGGATAATTGGTAATATTTGAATGTCTGATTACAGTTAAAATAATAAAATCTGTAATTTATGTTGAAATAATGTCGTACGCACAAGTGAGGCATTATGAATATCTAATTAATTATGAATTATGTATATAAACAAGAAAATAATGTGTAAAAAGTTGAACAGCTTCTAATGTCATATTGAGTCTCGATTGTATCGATTAGGTTACCAGTGTTTACACATTTTCACCCATCCTCCTTTGCAATTATAGAAAAGTAAAAAAAAAATAATAAAAAAAATCAACCACTTGAAACTGAAAACTTAAAATATTTTATGGTATATCGCGGACTATAAAACAATATGGCAGGTCTCCTTACCTTACACTATTTACATTCACCACGACCCACTTATACTCGAGCAATGCCCTGTTATCCTGACCGGCTTATTCAAACTGCTGTTCCGACTCCCGCGCCGCACATATATATAACTGACGTGACGTCAAAACGTACGTGCAACTTCCACACTTATGTTATATCGAATTCATTAGCAAAATACATAATCAAATACTATTTGCGTACTAAAATGATTTTGCACCTTCATAGTTCATACCTAATTAATAAAGTACTAGAGGTCTATCAAAGTCAAAGTCAAAAATTTTTTCTGAATGTCGTTTTTACATGATGCCTACCACCGGTTCGGGAACTAGCCCAGCAAGAAGAACCGGCGTAAGAAACTCGCATGGGGCCACCTTTTACTAAAAAGATGGAAATTAAATAAAATATGTTTACATATAAAATAGTCAATACTACAACAAAATAAAAAGTGCATTTTTATGCAATCAAATAAAAGAAAAAATCGTTGACATTATTCGTAATAAATTTTACCTGACTTCGCCAGAAGGTAGGTCGTGTTTATCGATAGTTAGAGTCATCTTCATCATCATCATCATTTTAGCTATGACGTCCACTATTGGATATAGGCCTCCCCTAGTAGGATAGTTGCCTATACTCGTAACGCTTGACAGGCAGGTTAGCAAGCGCAGTTTTCTGATTTCAAAGTGCACGGATATATCAAATCAAAATATTTTATTTCCAAATGAAAAAGCTATATTCAAGTCAACTAAAAGGCTATCACCGGTTCAACCCGAGAAGCCGAGAAGAACCGGGCGGCTTAAGAAACTCGGATATATTATTTCTCTCATTACGACCCCCTCGGACAAGATAGGAGGTGCTATTCTTTTGGCACATTGCGGATAAGTGTAAATATGTATGTATCTAAATAAAAAACACAAGCGTAAAAGAAACGCAGTAGGGTTTTTTAGTTTATTTTTATTACCGTTTTCTTGTTATATTTCATTTTTAGGGTAATTTTTGCTTTAATGCGCAACAAAATACAAAAAATATAATATGATTGTTGAGTGACGTAGTGTGTGTTATTGTTATGTATATTAAGCGTAATTTTAAGAAATATAATAAATCTGCTCTCTCTATATTCAATCAGAAGTATGGGAAATAACATACTTCTTCGATTGCGCAATTTTCTTAAAGCCTTCGATCAACAATATATTAAATAACGTGTCCCATACAAAAACAAGGCTAAAATATGTTAGCGTGGTATAATTATATAGGTAAGACGGATTTCTTGTGCCAAAGTATTGATTACTTCGATAAAGCAGATAATATGCAGAAAAAATTAATTCATTTAGTTTTATGATTGGAGTCAAACATGACTAAATAATCACAGAGGATTTGAGGATAAGATGTATATTATGAATTATCGCAGATTTTAATAGCTTTAGGGCGTGTTTCACCAAGCAATGTTAAAGTTAAAGCCATGTTAAATATCATGTTATCCCTCTCGTATTTCCTGTCAATGAATGAGATGGCATGGTATTTTAACATGGCTCTAACTTTAACATTGCTTGGTAAAACACGACCTTAGTCCCGATTTCTCCAACTCATGTTAGTGTTAACGGCATGTTAAAATACCATGCCTTCTCATTCAATGATAGGAATTACGAGAGGAACAACATGATATTTAACGAAGGATTAACTTTAACATTGCTTGGTGAAACACGCCCTTACTCTTAAACGTTAGTTACTCGGTACAACTAAAGAAAAATAATAATCACGCGTCGACTACAAGCCCATGAACAAAAGCCTCAAACCTCCCGAGCGCAACCCAACTTAATAACGCAATAACTTGTGAGCTCTACAAGGCTCTATATTAGTATATAGAGTTCACATCATCACACTATGTAACATACTTCCATTACTTAGGAGTAGGTATTCATTTATACGCCAACGTATGTAGTGGCTTCGAGCCTAGCTTTCGACTCGGAGGACTCGTGAGTTCGATTCCCGCGTAGGAACAACAAAAAATGTGTGATCACCAGATTGACAGACTAGAAAGATGATCCATGCGTCGGATGGGCATGTAAAAAGTCGGTCCTGCGCCTGATCTCGCACCAATCGTGTCGGTTATCCGATCCGCTAGGCTGCGACAGTTAAGTAAGATACAGTTCTATGTATTGCGCACACATTCGGGCACTATAAAATATCCCCTGCGTAAATAGCTGGACTGGTTTCAATGAAACCGGACACCGTCACCTAAATCGGTGCGTGAGGCATTATTAAGTATTATTATTATTTATACGTACGATGAAAGTAGTTTTATATTACTTATATTATTATTATGAACACTTCATCAAAGCCTCAACAAATCATTTTGTAAGCCCAAATAGAAAATATAAAAAATCTACACCCAACTCCAATTATTTTATTATTATAATAATTCAAGTTGCGGGCAGCTGATTTTATATAATAATCATCATTCAAGAAGTGCAGAAAACATTCATACGTCATTTTATACGTGTATAAGTAAAACCTTTCTCGTGAACCACTCTATGTAATGGTGAAAACTTGAAGATCGGTGCAGTCTTTGAGTTTATTGCAAACAGACCGACAGAGGGCCCCGGGCGCTAAAACGAAGCCACTTTGGGATACGGATTATACTTGACTTTTTCTAATAAAATATTTTTCTTACTTTTAATATGTTGTTAATACCTGACACCCCTTAATTACCCTTTAGGTCTGATAATTATTAATGTTTCTTCAGAGGTAATAATATAAATGTTTAATAAATAAATGTATAAATGCTTAATTTGCAAGTATGTTCTACATATGCTCTATGTTGTTGTAGTTATGTGATAACCATTTCTTCAAAAACATTCTAATTTTGTGCAAATTTAATTAATGTGAATTTTAGTTTACAAAAATATAAATGTTGACGTCGATTTATATGCCAAAATAATATAATTAAATAGAAAACATCTTAAGATGTTACATTAATTAATAATAATAGTGTAAAAGATGTCATCGATCTAAGATAAATTTGTATCGTATATTATATTATATCTTCTGTCTTCTTATATGTATATAAATAAATTGCTGTTCGTTAGTTTCGTTAAAACTCGAGAATGGCTGAACCGATTCGGTTATTTTCGGTCTTGAAATATTCGTGGAAGTCCCGGGAAGGTTTAAACGGTTTGTATGGTCAACGAAGTGGGCGTGGGTCAGCTAGTATTATATATTGTAAAATCTTAAATATAACATCAAGGAAATAAATTATGAATAGACATTGACAAAATGTATGTAATTATTACCGTAAGTATATTTTCCAGTTTCATCCTACAAAAAGGATTTAATTGGCCATTGTGTATTCACATTCAATTTAAGTATTTTAAACATTGTGTAATTATAAATATAATATTTAAGGTATAAATACAAGAAGTAGATAACCATTGGCTCAACTAGCGCCACAATCCTGGGTCATGCTAGCAAAGTTTTTATATGTCGCAGTCATCTGGTTAAATCTGCTATTTGATTAAATGACTAGCGCGTTCATTGAATTCTTTTTTTACTAACAAATTCAATGCATCCGAGACTAGGACAGCCATTTAACTTAATTTTTTAACGTCAAAATTTCCTAATGTGTACTATTATAACTCACATTAAAGTAAAATAGTAAAAAAATATATCAACACATTGATATCTGTACAAGATGTTTGAAGCTATTAAATGATCGAGCTAGTCATTCAAGCAAATAAGCATATCTGAAAACTAGTACAGTGGGCTTCGGCCTGACCGAGCATACCACCTCGTTCGGTCGGAAACCTCCCTTTGAGGATCACTTTTTACACTGTCCCTACACCTTATATTACTTTAGTGAACATTGACTGCATTCTTCAATAAAATATTTGATGAACTGAACTACTTTATTCAACGACCATTTTAGTGGACTGTGGGCAGACGACTAATTCTCGCAGGAGTTATTATATTCCACGCCACCAGTATAGCTTACTTTACAAAATACAATTCTGATAATTACAACAGACACTACATACCACACCCTTGTAAATTTGAAAATTTTACTTGTAACACAAACTTTGTATACAATAACGGCACAAAACACAAAGAGGATGACCGCCATGATGGTCACCGTGATGCTCAACACTTCCAATTTATATTTATTGTTAGATGCTGTTGCATGATTTGCTCTGTTATGAGCGATAACAATTTCTTCCTCTATCTTTTCTACCGAATATGTTTTTCCCACTTTGTTAAATAATATTTACTTTTGTTACTGTTAACTTTAACTTTGTGAACACTGAACTTTGTGAGTTTATAATCAAATTTATATTTTATTATATAATTAACTTCTCGAGCCGAAACTTAAGGTAAAATGAATACATATATTCCTAACTGTAAGTTATAACAATGAATATGTGCTGAGGTGACATTACCCAATCTCCGCGTACTTACATGCTAACAAAATAAAATGTCAATGCATCATTAACCTAGTCACTGTCTACAAACCTCACAGGTCTTTTAATTTTTCTGCCACTACGTGAATCTTCAACATGAATTGAAACAGAGTCCTTCGCTGCGTCTGTCCATCTGTTAGGTTCTTCGCGTTCGGTCGCAAGGAGTTCGTCCTTAAAACACTGGCTTTTGCGTCCAGTCGCACTGGGCGCGCCATTTTAATATTGAATGTCTCTACTTATGGGGTCCGTCGACCTCTGGTCGTGGTTACCCGCGCGGGGCCTTCTGGTACCTTTTATAGCGTACTAGCTGTTGTTGTACTAGCTGTCCCCGCGACTTCGTTCGCGTGGTTTTTGAGTGACTTAACCCGTTTATGCAGCGCACGCAGTGAAAGTCCCCAAATTTCATTAATTTTCCCCGTTTTTGCAACATTTCTCACTGACGCTTGTTCCTATTGGTCGCAGCGTAATGTTATATAGCCTAAAGCCTTCCTCTATAAATAGACTATCCAACAAAAAAATAATTTTTCGAATCGGACCAGTAGTTGTTGAGATTAGCGCGTTTAAGCAAACAAACAAACAAACTCTTCCGCTTTATAATATTAGTAAGTATAGATAATACGCGGGCTATAATCAAGATCTTCGACATTGAATTTCATAAGAATCAGATCAATAGCCAAGGTGATTTTATAGTGTAAGTCCCGGGAAATACCGGAACCGAAAATCCCGGGATTTGTAACATCATGTACTGCTAAAATTATTATCCTTCTTTTTCGTTGCGCCGTAGTCGGGTAAAAATTACAGCCGAGTACTCAATTTAAATGAATATTAAAATTATTTACAAGAATTATTTTCTTCCAGTCCAAAAGGACTCATTGGAAAGAAAATCAAAAAGATAAGCAAAATCTAAAATAAGAATTAGGACATTTAATCTTTCACCAACACATGTTAGTGATAACGGCTTGTTAAAATACCATGCCTTCTCATTCATTGATATGAATTAGGAGAGGAACAACATGATATTATGTAACCAAGGATTAACTTTAACATTGCTTGGTGAAACACGCCTTAAGTTTTAAGCAAATAAATAAAAATTTTCATCTCTTCCTAGGAAAACAACGCGGGTTGGTGTAATGTCTGTATAGGGTTAACAACGTGACGTCACAATCCATCGTTCCCTTCTCGTTCGCACATTATATTTAATAGTTTAATACCTTCATTATATTTAATGGCACTTAAATAATTTTCGTTTTAGATTATTTGTTTACCAGGGAGCTTTAATAACATCCATTAAAAAAGATTCAAAAGACTAATTTTATTGACCGAGCTGCAGCTTTTTACCCTCATAATAAAATAATTATAATTTAATAATTTATGGTATCATGTATCTTATTAATTTACATGTAACATACATGTATTACATAGACGACCTCCGTAGCGCAGTGGTTCACCGTGTTAGTGCTCGACCGAGAGGTTGCGGGTTCGAATACCGCAGAGGGAACAAAAAGTTTTCAATGTTCCTGGGTCAATAAAAATGTTAAATATGTGTATACCTATAGTATAAAAGTATTAAATATATTTCCGTTGGCTGGTACCTGTAACACAAGGTCTTCGGTTCGTGCTAAGTGCACGGCTCCAGGTTAACATGGTGTGAAGCGTAGATAGATATAAAAAATATATTATAAAAAAAAATGTATTCACAGGGCAACCTAATTTTATTACCTACTTACACTTACATTCCATAATAATCATGAAATAATTATGTAACAAAGTAACAAACATAGATAGTTTGTTCGTGTTCTTGAAAATTATCTTTTCCTCTTTTATAATCAACAATAATAAATTCCAAAATTGAGACTCTTTGTGTGACATAGGAACAAAATCGGGGCATTAGCATTTCACGTAACATTTTAGAAGCAGGTTTGTTAATAATACAAACCAGAGCAAAAGTCGATATAGATTCCGGAAACAAAAACATCAGAAGGACATAATGTAGTATATTCTAGCTAGTAGAAGGAAATGTATATTTTGTCTGTAACTATAACACGTCCCGTTTAATTTTTACCCAAACGTAAACAAACCCATCTATGACTCAACCATAGATTAGTTAGTGATGCGAATACAATACATACTTAGATTATAATTATACTTAATACTAATGGATAAGTGACGCACGAAAATTTTCTAACATTCTGAAAATTTTGGTGCGGGAGGGTTGTGACTTGTGTCATTACTCTTCATTCTCAAGTAAGAATATCTTCCTTATAGAATATCAATCTTATAGCACGGGCTTAAAGTAAATAATTGGCTGAGTGTATAAATATGGATTGTTAAAACAGATCACAGAATAAACAAAAATCGATTCGATCGATCTGTTCAGTAGATGATTGGGGACGCACATCGATACATCGCGATTTTGTAAGACATTGAATTCAAATCTTATTTTAAAAGAAATATACAACTATTAAATATAATAATAATCTCAAATGAAAGGTTATTTCATATATTTTGAGATTCGCCATGTTGGTAGGTACTTGTTTTTCAAAAACTAACAGCTAATGAATTTTTAGGTTAACAGTAATGGACATCCTCACGATGCTGTACCGTTTCACTGAATGGTTAAAATCGATTCTGTAATTAGTTTTTAAGATTGTACTAGATTTTTAATCTTGTATCTCGGCTAGAGGGGAATTCGTCGCTAAGGCTCATCCATACTATAATATGATCTATGAAGATATTATACAACACAAGGATAAGCGCAAAAATAACCTTGTCTTTTTTGGCGTTGAGGAAGAAAAAGCAACAATAGAAACAGAGCTAGTAGACTACATAAAAGATATTATAATAGAAATGGGAGTACATTTTAAAGTCTTTGAAATGAATAATATCTACAGAATCGGTAAAAAAGACCTCGATAGAAATCGCCCTGTAGTAGTTTCACTCACAACCACGTGGAAGAAACATATGATTCTACGAAACAGATCTAATCTACAGGAAGATGTAAATATCAAAGAATATTACCCTAAAGAAATAATAGAGAAACGTAAGCAACTGCAGCTAAAAGTTGAAGAAGAGAAGAAAAAAGGAAATATAGCGTTCATTAAATACGACAAACTGATAATAAAGAAAACACATGAAAGCAACAGAGAAAAGAGGAAAAGAGAGACTTCAGGATCACCGAAAACACCATCACAAAAGAAAGTCAACGCATGTAATACCAAAAGTACATTGAACAATGACCCCTCTAAAACTATGACAAAGGAAATAATCAGACCAAATATACTGAACTATGTAGATCGCGGAAGAGCTTCATTATCAAATCACTCAAAAAACTAATAAGCGACATCCGGATAGAAGCAACACCAATAACCACACTACCAAAACTCAGAAACTGCACCCCAAGCCGGCTTGTCACCGTGGGGGAAGAAGACAAATACCCTCCATCTAAATCTAAACATGTTAACTCTAAACAACCTAAAGCAAACCTGTCTAGAAATAATATGCACAAAAAAAATCAATAAAACAAAATAAGAAGATCAATGAACACATACATGTCTGCACACTGAACACTCGGACACTAAGAACAGAAGAGAGCCAAAAAGAACTAGAAATAGCCATATCAGACTATATCATGTTTTACAAAGGAGAACACACGGGACATAAAGGAGTAGGTTTTCTTAATAACTCAAAACTGAAAAATTACATTCTGGGTTTTGAAGGAGTTTCCGACAGAATAGCAGTAGTGCATTTAAAATTTCCGGGTTACAAGAAAAACTGGACCATCGTTCAAATATACGCACCAACAGAACAAACGGGGAAACCAGATATAGAATACTTTTATGAGAG
This sequence comes from Celastrina argiolus, assembly GCA_905187575.2. Taxonomy (NCBI): domain Eukaryota; kingdom Metazoa; phylum Arthropoda; class Insecta; order Lepidoptera; family Lycaenidae; genus Celastrina; species Celastrina argiolus. The sequence continues at coordinate 9,096,323 of LR994599.1, read as the reverse complement.
TATCTCAGAAGTAATAAGAGCGCACTACTACAACAACATAATAATAATGGGCGACTTCAACGCACAAGTTGGAGACAGGCAATTTGGAGAAGAATCCTCCATACGGAAGTTTGGGCACGGCAAAAGAAGCCAAAATGGACAGAAACTAGTAGAATTCATGATGGAAAATAATCTTATGTTACTGAACTCACGTTTCTATAAGAAATCTAAAACAAAATGGACCTGGTCCTCCCCGGGTGGAAAATTCAAAACAGAAATAGACTTTATCATAACCAACAAAGCAACCGCGTTCACAGATACCAACATAATTAAAAACCTCAACTTCAACACAGACCACCGTATGGTATGAAGCTGCCTAAGCCTTAATCGACCCAAAAGATCTAGGAATAACCTTGTAAATAATAAAATGCTGTACCAAATATCGGTAAACACTCATTAGACTAATTTCCACACAACAGAATCATTCACTGATATTATTACTTCCGACGCAGAAATTGGGATAAAATACAGGAAATTAGAAAATAAATTGAAAGAAATGCTAGCCAGCAAAAGCAAACCCAGAAGCAAAGAAAGCTACTTAAGCAAAGAGACATTAGAGCTATTAGATGAAAGAAAAACACTAATATCAAATAAAGGGGACAAAGAAAGACGCCAAAAAATTGCAAATCTTAGTAAAGAAATTAGGAAGAATATGAGGAAAGACCGTAAAGAGACAAGAAATAGAGTTTTGGAAGAAAATATAAAAAGAACAGGAGGAACAAAAAAGGCTATGAAACAACTAAGCGAACATGGTCAAGATTGGATATCTAGAATTAAGCAATGCGATTCTTATTTAACTTATAGACGGTCAATACGGAAACTAGCCACGGACTATTACCGCCTATTGTATTCTGATAAATTCGATTCTGGTTTAGCCTCTATTTCGGAAGTAAACGAAGCAGAAGAAAACAAATTAGACGAAGTGCCAGAAATCCTTGCCTCAGAAGTAATGAAGGCAATAAAATCCCAAAAGCTAGAAAAAGCCCCAGGCCCGGACAAGATACCTAATGAAATACTCAAGGGAACCACAGAGGAAATAAGTCCTGTGCTAGCAAAACTTTTCAATGAAATCTTACAAACAAGGCAAATCCCAGAAGAATGGACTGAGTGTCACATAATTCTACTACATAAAAAAGGCCCTAGAGACGAGATTGGGAATTACAGGCCAATTTCTTTAATATCCAACATATATAAAATATTTGCTAAAGTTATCCTGGAAAGAATATCATTAACACTAAACGAACGCCAACCCGTAGAGCAGGCAGGATTTAGAAAAGATTTTAGCACTATAGATCACATCCACACAATAAAACAGTTGACACAGAAATACAACGAATACAATAAACAAATCTACTTGGCGTTTATAGATTACTCAAAGGCATTCGACAGCCTTAGACACCAATACATATGGCGAAGCCTTGAACAACAAGGAATCCAGAGTAACTATATAGACATACTTAAGAATATATACAAATCTTGCAAGGCCAGCATTAGACTAGAATCAACAGGAGAACCGTTCCCTATCAAAAAAGGCGTACGCCAAGGCGATTCTCTCTCTCCTACGCTATTTAACGCCGTACTCGAGCACATCTTCAGACAGCTAAACTGGGACAACTTTGTTCTGAATATTAATGGAGCTCGCCTAAACCACCTAAGATTTGCCGATGATCTGGTGCTTCTTGAAGAGAATCCAGCAGTAATAGAACAAATGATGCAGAGCCTAGCAAATATAAGCAGAGAAGTTGGCCTGGAGATCAACGCCAGTAAAACAAAACTGATGACAAACTCAAGGGAAACAGACGTTATGGTAGACGGCAACAAGATCGAATATGTTAAAGATTATATTTACTTAGGACAGATAATATCCACTTCAGACGTAATGACAAAGGAAATAAATAGGCGAATAGCTCAAGGATGGAGAAAATACTGGTCGCTAAAGGAAATAATGAAAAGTAAGGATCTAGGCAATTACATAAAAAAGAAAGCATTCGAGACCTGTATTCTACCAGTTCTTACTTATGGCTGTGAAACTTGGTCAACAACACTTCATCATAGGGAAAGGCTAAAAAAATGCCAGCGTGCCATAGAAAGAAGCATGATAGGGGTAAAAATCAAAGACAGAGTCAGGAACATAGACATAAGATCAAGGACTAAACTCACAGACATTCTCACCCGGATAGACGTTAAAAAATGGAGATGGGCTGGACATATGCTACGCCACCCCATAAACAAATGGAGCAAACAAGTCACCCTCTGGCAACCGAGAGACTGCAAAAGAAGTAGAGGTCGTCAAATAAGGAGATGGGAAGATGACTTGAAACGGACAGCGGGACCATACTGGTTGAGAGTAGCAAGGGACAGGACCCATTGGAAGGAATTGGAGGAGGCCTATGCCAAAAGGCACACAGAAATTAGGGATCTTTTTTAACCTTCTGTTTAGGAATAAAGGCTATTATTATTATTATATACAACACAATAAAAATTATTATTAAGAATACATAGAATATATTATCACAAAGTACATATTAATATATAACAGAGACACCTAGTACTATAAAATGGTATCACCCTAATACTGGCAATCCGACAGGCAAAGGGTGAAGTTCAGGCACCTTCCGGAAACCGCCATCTAGCGCAACTATTGGAAAATACTAATTATTAATTTCGTTTCGTATCTTCTTATCAATTAATCAGTTGAATTCAGCTTAAAAAAATTACGTATCTTTATTTTTAATTTGAATGTCAGTATTTGTACTTAATTCGGCATATTATTTACATTTTATAATTTACAAACGTTAATAGTAGACATGTATTGCAATTTTTTTGTATTAAACATAGATTGTATGGGATGGTAGGGCATGATAATAGATAGACGACAGCTTCAAAATGGCGGATTTTTAGTGTGAAAGTTATTCATTTGACGTTTAAATAATATTAATTATTATTGTTAGATAGATAGGACCAGACAACGGAAACTTGTTTAATAATTTCATAATATACACTTATTATTTAAGATTTTTATTGTATTATATACATCCATTGCCCATAAACCGAAAACATTTTGTTTCTCCGGGGAATTCGAACTCGTCACCTCTCATGCACAACCACTGCGCTACGGAGGTCGTCTAAATTTAATGTGCTATTGTATATTTGATTACTAAAAGACTGAATTTTAATTGCAACTGTCGAAACTGATGGAATTGCAAAGAATATAAGGGACTGTAATATTAATGAGTGATAATACTTTAGGGTGTGTATGAGTTAGTCGCGGAAGTTTTGTTGTCCCTGTGGCTTCGTCAACGACGGTGGAGTCGGAGTACCGCCGAGTTTTAGTGGGTAGGGCTGCGTCCATTTACCATCTTTCGGACGCAGCGAGTCCTACATATCCGTGGAGGGAATCCCCAATCCCCCACGGAATGCTTAAATGCATTTCTCAGCGAAAAAAAAAAAAAAAAAAAGGGTGTGTATGAGTTATATATATAGAGTTTACTGTGAAAGTACCAGCGCCGAAATAGTAACTTTTTTTTTAATTATTGTATGGGCAAATTTATGATGCTTAGGCATTTCTCATAGAAACATGAAAGTCAAAAGTAAGTCTTTTAGCTCTGGTACTTTCACAGAACACTCTTCATATGAGCAATATACTCTAAAGTATTATCATTCATTTATTTTACACCAAGATAAGAGAACATAATTGCTAGGGATGAAATGAAATGGATATGAAATTTTGGATACCGATGTGGATATAAAATTATTTCGGATCATCCATTCGGATAATTTCGGTTACGGATATTGAATTTTGGTTTCCTTTTTACAGTAGCAAAACTTTCATTTCGGATTCGGAACGGATATTTATTTATATCGGATATCCGATAGTTTCGGATACGGTTACGGAGCTCCTTAACATCCCTGATATCAAATCAAATCAATTATTTTTTATTCAGAGTAAATTTTACAAAAAATGTTTTCTGAACGTCGTTTCTATATGATGCCTACCACCGGTTCGGGAACTAGCCCAGCAAGAAGAACCGGCGTAAGAAACTCGCATGGGGCCATCTTTTACCAAAAATATGGAAAATTTCTCTTTTTAAAAAAAATATGAATTTACATATAAACATGTCAATGCTAAAACTATTTATCATGAGTACATGCTTTATATAATTAGCCTTGTAAGGGGCTGCTTTATTCCCAAGGTGCTTCATAATATCATCATTAACTTTATGTAACCTTTTGCACACAAACGTTCTTTGACTACTTTTTTAAACTTATTAGTTGAAAAATTTTAAACGTTTTCTGGGCAACTATAGGTATTGTATAGGCGTATACATTGGCCCTTAAACTTTTTTACCTTCCTTAGTCCTGTCACTGGAACAATAAGTTTATTTTTATATATAATTACTCTAGTTATGGGCTTTAACCAAGATCTTAACCATTATCGCCTTACGTAGAACCTTCTGTGGAACCACACCACAGAGAGGACATACCGGAAACTTTAAGTTCGAAAATATTATATTAAACATTTTTAACTAATTCAATATTTTTAGCTTTTAAATGAGTACCAGAGACCCAACAACTTTTAAGGTAAAGCGGAAATAGTTTGAGGACCCTGAGATAATGTCTTGTATCATGTATGTGTTAAATTTACCTTAATTATTGCTACAATATTAAGTCATAGACAGGTTATTGAAAAAAACTTTAAACTAACGAGCTTGCAAATGAGCAATTAAAAAATTAATGGCTACCATAATTCGGAATACCTACACATACCAAAGTTCCTGATTTTGTTTTATTTTATGGATAGAGAACTTAGATTTTTACATATTAAGTATTTACAAAGTATAAAATAAATGAGTGAAAATACTTAAAGGTGTGTATGTGTCTCCTATGTGAAAGTTCCAGCGCTAAAAGACTTAATTTTGACTTTTATGTTTCTATGACAAATGCCTCAACATCATAAATTTGCTCATGCAATTAGTGTAAAAAATACCTCTTTCAGCGCTGGTATATTTGTAGTAATATACTGGACCCATACATACGTATTATCTGTAATTAATATTATAGCCTGTATATAGGTTTGTGAGTCATGTAAAACAGTACCAACACACACTGCAATAATTAGGATGTCACATTGGTACCTAAGTGAACCATAATTTTCTACGAGATGTGCAAAACATGCACAAAATTTTAATTTCTCCAAAGATTGTGTGTTTATAGTCATACATACCAAAATAAATGTTTTTTGTATAATATACAAGGTGTAAAATAAGTGAGTGATAATACTTTAGGGTGTGCCTGCTATGTAGAGTATACTGTGAAAGTACTAGCGCTGAAAGACTTACTTTTGACTTTTATGTTTCTATGAGAAATGCCTCAACATCATTTGCCCATACAATTAGTGTAAAAAAGTACCACTTTCAGCGCTGGTTCGCAGTAAAAACTCTGTATACGGGACCCATACACTCCCTGAATTATTATCACTCACTTATTTTACACATTGTACAAGCAAACTAATTATTATATAGGTAATTAATATGCAACTTTTCGCAACTTTGGAACACAAGTCTACACATAAAATCATACTTCTAATATTATAATACCTAGTCATTATTTAAGTTAAAATTACCATAAAGTCTATAAATAATTTCCTGTATTTTTTGTTTCTATCTCTACATCATGTCCATTTCAGACCGACAGACACATGAGAACTGACAACATTATACACGGTCATCAAATTAACAATTACTTTATTCACATCTGCAGACTGTAGGTATACTAAAACACATCTTAGGTACACGTTAGCATTGAATTAATATCAGATATATTGATATGCATCTAAAATGATTTATTTTGCTATACTAACTGAAATTAGGTGTCTGAATTCAGTATTAATTTTATAAGCACAAAATTTTGGATTTTACGCTTAAGCTTGATTTCTAAGTCCAACAAATCTTTATGAATATACCATAATCACAGTTACGCTACGTAAGGGTATAAATACATTAAGTTAACAATCACAAAATATCGACATACAGACAGAAATAAAACTATTACTTTTTAATAAATAATATTTAAATTTTGCGTTTCACGTTTTTATTCTAGCTTTTGAAGATTAAGGCCGTGTTTCACCAAGCAATGTTAAAGTTAACGCCATGTTAAAATACCATGCCATGTCATTCATTGACAGGAAATACGTGAGGGATAACATGATATTTAACGTGGCGTTAACTTTAACATTGCTTGGTGAAACACGCCCTTACTATATCAAGGGAACCCCTTTTCTATATTTTCCAATGCAAGTAAATTAAGTCTCGTTTTGTATAATTTACTTCACTTTGAAATATAAATTTGGTAATATTTTTTCAACACGTGTCTGTGTTTATTTTTTTGAGGCCAGTCCCAATAAATAAATAATATATAAATAAATACGAGAATGTTTTAGAAACAATGGAACATTACATCATTTCATTTACATCAGTTGTCTATAATGTTATTGCCTACGAAAATAACATTTATATACCAGTAGGGGAAAGTTGATTAAATTACAACACGTTTTTTTAAACACATATCACTCATATCATATCTACAAAACTAAATAGATAGGCCACTAAAATTGGTAATTTTTTTAAAAAGAGAGACCAAAAAACAAGTAAGTCCGGAGAAAATTTCGAGTGCTAAGAGTGAAATCTACATTTATTTATGGTCATTGTGACCATAAATCATAGTCTCATCATACGACTCCACCGCAGTGTCAAAAAAAAATAATGCCTCCCATACCGGGTACGAACACCATTCACCACTACCTCTACCTTGACCATTTTTGTACCATATGTATTTCTGGATTTCAAATTGAATTATTTGCTTGTTACAGCCTTTTAGACTCCTTTTTGCGAAGTCGGGATATAGTGTTTTAATATTTTTTTATTTTATATTTTTCTGTTTCCACATCAAATATTTACTTTTATAACACACACACAAAATTATATTTTTATTAAATTGACTATTACATAGAAAGGAACTTAACAACTCCTATGTGTTGCCTAAATGCCTACCACCCGGTTCGGTAACTAACTAACATATAAAAAGTTTGGGATATTTAAAGTAAGATTATTACACTAATATTATAATGGTGAAAAGTTGTGAGTGTGTTTTTAATAAAAATTTTAGCAAAATGTGCGGTTCCTGAGAGATTTATTTTGAGCGAACTGAGTAACGGGAAACATCTAAATAACAAATAAAGCAATAGACCAGAAGTGCAATCCGATACAAGTTGTTTGAAACATAACAGGGGGCCTATTACAAGCTTCTAATTCCAGCCAGTTTACGCCATACAACATGGCTGCCAGGACACTTGACTTGCTTCTTTTTTTTTTTTTTTTTCGAATGGGTACTCACCAATGGCATGAGAGCCGATTTAGCTGTGTCGGACTATAACTAGCCGGGTGGCTAGTTGTTAAGAAGGGAGTATATGGGAGGTGTGACCCCCCCTTACATCACCCGGGTGATGTTCATACCGGATTGGGGATAGCTACGGTGGTAGACTATTATTATGCGGTCTGTGGGACACGTGCCCACCCTGCTGAGGGGCCCGAACCCCATCCTCACTCACTGACGAGTGAGGTAGCTCGCGCGCGGTAGCAAAAACTATCGTCGAACGAGTTATCGCGTTAGAGAAGCTCTTTTTAATTATTAGTGACTTGGCTAGAATTAGGGTGTGCCGTACCTCACCCTTCCGCGAGTGGTCGGGTTTGTACGCGCGCGTAATTTCTAATGTCTAGGTCATCGTTGTTTATAGAGCTTTCTATATCCAAAGCGCGATCGCGGTCGTTTAGATGTGTTCCTAAACTGCTAGGACGCGGGCTCGAACTCGGGTTCGAACTCGGTCCCGTGTGTGAGTCGGTCTGTATGTCGGTACGTGTTGTAGTGAGTGTGGAAAGTCTCCTGGGACAACGCCGGCGCCGGCCTTGGTGCAGTACTAACCACGCGGGTGCGTGTGGTGTGGTGTGTTTACGTGACTGCATATGTTGCAGTACGTGCTTTGTAATACTATCTATGGGATCATCTAAGATGTGCTTAGGTCGTTTGAAAGGATGTCGGAAAGTCCGTGCGTCATGTTCGTAATCCTGAGCCTTACGAATGAGTTTCTGGATGTGGGCTTTAATAGTGACAAGTCCGCAGTCTCTATGCAAGTCGATGTTACGCATATACCGGGGGGCGCCTGTTGCCGGACGTAAAAACCGGTTTTGGACTTTTTGCAATCGGTCCATTTGATTGTCACTTATGTGTGCGAAAGAGACGCATGCAAAAGTGAGTATTGTTCTTATGCAGGTTACGTATAGGGTGCGTTTATGTCTTAAGGATATTTTACTACGCGCATTTAATAACGGATATAATTTGTAAAGTACAAATTTCGCTTTTCGGATCGCGGCTGTGACGTGAGTTGAAAAATTCATCGACTTGTTTAGAACTACACCTAGGTACTTAACGTTTTTTACTTCGGGAATGATGTTTCCGTGCAGACTAATAGGACTCATTTTTTGTCTAGAGGCCGTTTTTTTAACGAATTGGATGGCTTGGCTTTTGTCGGGATTCACTTCTATTCTCCACTTCGAGAACCAGTTACCGAGGTCGGTAACTGCCTTCTGAAGGGATTTTGCGGCTATAGAGGGCTTGCGGTGAGCACAGTACAAAGCTGTGTCATCCGCGAACATGGCTATTTGCACCTTAGGGTGTTTGGGAATGTCGCTAGTGTAGAGGTTATAGAGGGAGGGAGAGAGGACTGAGCCCTGTGGGACTCCCGCCGCTATGGGTCTTTGGGAGGAAAGAGTACCTTCGACTCTAAAAAGAAATGAACGGTTTTTTAAATAATTACTGATTATCAGTACTAAATAATCGGGGATATCTAATTGATAGAGTTTATATAGTAAACCGTTATGCCAGATTTTATCGAACGCCTACTTGACTTGCTTCCAAATGTCACTTTTATATACCCAAACTAGGGTGGATCCATTCAAAATAACATGTCGTTGTAATATGAAAAAGAACAAGGCAGTTTAAGGCCGTATTATTGAATTGCCTAGAATCAGGCTGGTATTGTAAAAGATCATAATACGGCCCCTGGTCAGTGTTTACTGTTTCGTATTCAAAACCCGATCCGACGCGGTGACGTCAGACTCCTGTCGCCTAACAACTTTATACGCTGTTCAAGAACGTCGTGTCTTTTCTAAATTCTATTATATTTCTTCTCTTTTCTCCTATTCTTCTATTTCTAATCAATGGCTTCAACGTGATGACGTACATTTGTAATTTGATAAATATTCGGATCAATTACTATAGTTTTATTATCTACTTTGTACTATAGCATAGATAATAAGTTCCCACATCGATTGCGGCGTCAGTATCCGGTAATGTTGAAATCAAGCCAGGTACGCAGGAATTATTTTATAGCGCCCAAGTAAGTGCGCAATACGCGAGGAAACTCTCTTCTTTTTACACCTATACCCCAGTGGGCATCAGGTATGACTATTCACTGGTGAGAGAACAGGCGCAAGACCGACTTTATATTTGCCTATCCGACGCATCAGGTGAACAACATGTATTGCATAACGAACTTAAAAACATTTTTTTTTTTGTTATTCCAACGCAGGAGTCGAACCCCTAACCTCTGAGTCGATAGACACATACGATACCAGCTGAGTGAGGCTCTTCATACAAATGAAACTACGAATAAAACAAACAAAAAAAAACAACGCAATTGACATTTTTCGCGATAATGACTGATGTTAATAGTAATATATTCGGAATCATCGCATCAATATCTACCAGGATAAATCACTCAATTTTTAATAGTTGTTATACTTTCGTTATTTTGTTAATCATAATCAAAATATGTGGATCCATTCCAAACTAATCCTAGTCATAACCATCGTAAAAATATCATAAAATAACTAAATAAATTATACATATAATATCGCACATGCAAAGTCCACATGGAAAGGCACTTAGAAAAAAAACTTGAGAGGTGTCAAGGGACCCGGATGGAACGAAGTTTTATTATTTATTATTTACACAAAACCTGTATACACTCAACAAAAAAAATGCGAAATAGAAATGAAAATATCTGGCTCGCTTTCTATAAGAGAGAGAGAGACAGACAGAGAAACATGCGACGCCGCACAGCTTACAATAGCTTACTATAGCAAAAAGTGTCGTGACAACTTTTCGTAAGAATTTTTTCCGTCTAGCCCCCTTTCACAACGCGCGATAAGGAACTTCGTTCCAACAAATATATTTGAAATATTCCTATTAGTTTCATAGAGACAACAAAATATAGAAAAATACTTTGATCGCGTTTTACTCGAAAGTAACCTCCAAGCAAGTGTTTATGATAAGGACGGCAGATTAGCCGTCAATGTTTTTAAACCCCCACAAAAACAGAGGGTTTTGATCTATTTTTTTTTTATTTTAAATTACCCAGAAAGTTAAGTTTAAACTCTCAATTAAACATTTCATAAGTATATTGATTCTAGAGACGATTCTTTAAATTAACGCACTTAATACATTATGACTATTCTAAAATGTTTAAGTGACAGTTTGAACTCAATTTCCTCGAAATCAGAATTTTGCTACATATCACCTTCATCCATTCATGTCTTCGTAGAGCGCTACGGTGGTAGCGCTCTACGATGCGCAGATTAAAAATAATAAGCAAAATTAAACCTTTAACTAACTATGAATTCTTGAGCAGTGCGCGAACTGATGATTATGAACTAAAAACACTCACGATCACGTGATTTTTTAACCAAAAAAAACTAGATCAAAATCGATTCATCCGTTGGGCTAAGATGACACATACACACACTTCAAACTAAAACAAACACGCGTAAAAAGATCTCGTAATAAAAGATGTATAATATAGTATCTAAGTATATTTTACTTGATACTATATTATATAAACATCTTTTAATGAAATTTTCATAGTAAATGTACTATGAAAATTGTAGAAACACATACATATTTTATCTCAGGTAATGAGTTGCTCTTGTCCTGAAAAAAATGTTTAGAATAAAACTCGCTTTTATGTTGTAACACTTATATATGTTACTAGCTGTGCCCGCGACTTCGTACGCGTGGAAAAGTGATTTAGGGCAGTGTTATAATAAATCTGTTTTAAATATATTTTTTGTTTATAAAAACTGTCGTTTAGGTATTTAAAAAACTACTTTATAGTATGCTGACAATTCCTACTACCAGCTTGACTTACCGTGTATAATAATTACTATATTGCGAACGGGACTACTTGATAGTACGCTCATTTATACACGACGAACATCTCTGTACTAAGATTTGTATGGATTTTGCGCCGCAGCGACTGCAGACGATGACGTTTCCACGCCGACGCTGCGCTGGTGTGGAGACAATGATATTAAGTCAGCGCGCCGCAAAATTTTGCGGTCTTCTCAGTTTTTTTATTTATTAACTAGCTGTGCCTGTGTGTGTGTGTGTTTGTTTGACTTAAACCGTTTATGCAGCGCATGCAACGAAAGTCCCCAAATGTAAACCGCGGTGCCCGCCGCCGTGACGCCCGACGCCGTGACGCCCAAAGTCGCGACGACGACGCCCGTCGGCGCGACGCCCGATGGCCCGACGCCGCGACGCCCAACGTCGCGACGACGACGCCCGACGGCGCGACGACCGACGGCGCGACGCCCGACGCCGCGACGCCCAACATCGCGACGCCGACGCCCGACGTCGCGACGCTGACGGACGCTGCGACGCCCAACGTCGCGGCGCCAGACACCGCGGTGCCCTCCGCCGCGACGCCCGACGCCGCGACGCTCAACGTCGCGACGACGACGCCCGTCGGCGCGACACCCGACGCCGCGACGCCCAACGTCACGACGCCGACGCCGCGACGCCCAACGTCACGACGCCGACGCCTGACGCCGCGACGCCCAACGTCGCGACGCCGACGCCCAACGCCGCGACGCCGACGCCCGACGCCGCGACGCCCAACGTTGCGACGCCGACGCCCGACGTCGCGACGCTGAAGGACGCCGCGTTGCCCAACGTCGCGACGCCGACGACCGATGCCCGACGCCGCGACGCACGACGCCGCGACGCCCGACGCCGACGCCCGACGCCGCGACGCCCGCCGTCGCGACGCTGACGCCCGACGCCACGACAGCCGACGCCGCGATGCCCAACGTCGCGCGACGCCGACGCCCAACGTCGCGACGCCGACGCCTGATGCCCGACGCCGTGACGCTCGACGCCGCGACGCTGACGCCCGACGCCCGACGCCGTGACGCCCAACGTCGCGGCGCCCAACGCCGCGACGCCCAACGTATATCTTCAAAGACTAAGTAGTAGTGGTATAACATTAATATTTAAAATCGATTCATAAACGACGAAGATATCCACGAACAAATATAAAAAAAACATAATATATTTACGTATTGAGAAACCACCTCTTATTTTGGAAGTCGGTTAAAAATATTATGTTGATTATTTCATGTTACAATCTACCTTTGTGCCAAGTTTCATTTAAGTACGTTGAGTAGTTTGGCTGAAATACTGTCAAATAGATAGCTACAATTTTTTGAAGATCCCACGGGAACCCTTTCGTTTTTCGGGATAATAATTTCCAATAATGCTCTTCAGGTCATAAGCTACCTGCCTGCCAAATTTTAATTTAAATACGTTGAGTAGTTTGGCTGAAATACCGTCAAATAGATAGCTACAATTTTTTTAAGATCCCCCGGGAACCCTTTCGTTTTTCGGGATAATAATTTCCAATAATGCTCTTCAGGTCATAAGCTACCTGCCTGCCAAATTTCATTTAAATACGTTAAGTAGTTTGGCTGAAATACTGTCAAATAGATAGCTACAATTTTTTGAAGATCCCACGGGAACCCTTTCGTTTTTCGGGATAATAATTTCCTATAATGCTCTTCAGGTCATAAGCTACCTGCCTGCCAAATTTCATTTCATTCTATACAGTGGTCTTAGCGTGATGCGACGACAAACATTCCCATATGGACAGACAGACAGACAGACAGACAGACAGACAGACAGACAGACATTTTTTTCAAAAATGTTATTTTTAGGTTCTGTGGCTCTTATAGACCCCCTTTTTTTGATTTTCACTTAAATATTCTTAATGTACAGACATGACCCCTCTACAGATTTATTATATGTATAGATAGATAACCGACGCAAACAAACATGTAGGTAATGATTACAAATCACTTGACTGTTTTATACAGACAAACTGATTTTATACAGAAAAGTAGCAAAATATAGAAAGTCCAAAAGAAAGAAAACAAACCTAAGTTGTACATAACATAAAAAGTAAGAAATATAAATATCGATAAAACATCAAAATAACTTATAGGTATTGACATAACTTTTTTAGTTTAACTGTAAACACAATATGTTAATCAAAATTCTATATATTATACAGTTATAGAATATATAATTTGGACAAAGAAGACTATAAAAATGTACAGTAGTAGTAGGCTGTAGTATGAATTTGAACGGACGGAATAAGAACTATAATATAGAATGCAACATATTATTATACATTGCTAATAACACGCTGAGGACAGAATTTCGATTTTCTTAATTAATAATACGAAAATCGTTTCTCGGATAACATATTTTATAAATGTAGGTACCTACCTAGATAACAAAAATATTTTATTTTTTTAAACTTAGTACCGCTTTGTCATGAATGTATTTAATTGAAAATTATATCAAATACTCAGGTCTCAATAATATGTCAATCAGGTTTGTGTGGAGCTCTCGGTGTGTGTTTATTTATTTATATTAATATTAATTATATTATAATTATATTATACTAGCGACCCGCCCCGGCTTCGCACGGGTGCAATGCTGATACTAAATTAAATACACTACAGAAAAACTATGAACGTTGTATATAAAAACATAGCGGCCCGCTCCAACTTTGCACGGGCATAAAATATATATGCCTATGTCACTCAATGAAAACATGATTAAAATCGATCCAGTATTTTTTAATTCATTCATTACTGCCCTTGGCCTGCACGCATTAAATTTGGAGTAAAACAATTCCTCTTTCCCTATACTTACCATGAAGATTTCCTGCTATCTTTGGAATATCTAAATTCATACAATTTTTATTACATTACACATTTTTACTTATTTACTTTTTACATTTTTACCTAGGTATTTATTTCATTTTTACAACAATTAATATATTACAGGATGTCTTTATATACAACGTTCACAGCTTTCTTGTCATTAGACAATACAAACATGTTTTCTCTTGATGTTACTCTTGAAAGAGCGACATACAGTTGGCCATGTGAAAAACAGTCAATGCTCAAATCTAAGCCTGCAACGTCCGCCCGCCGCAAACGTAAATTTTAAATTTGTAATATCTCCGAAAATATTTGTTTAATTAACATGCTGTAAGGAACCATATTGATCTATATTGATTGCACACTGTATTTAAGGTACTTAATTCGATAAGGATTAATGCCGTATTGCTTAAAATAGCTACGTAAATAAGCCAATTTTTCACGTAAAAAGTAAACAATTGTAAGGATGTATATTCAGAGGATTGTTATAATTTATATATTTTGTTATTTATATTTTAAGATATTCTATTTGTCATGGTCAAATTGTAACTTTATGTAATTTCTTATAATTTTAATTACGTGGGAACACTAAGGAGTTGGCAATACTGAGGGCGAGATGTTGGGGAAAAACCATATCGGCCTCACGGAGTTTGGAATAGCGGGGGGAACATGGACGGGCGGCACTTTTTGGGGAACGAGCAAGGACGCCGGACACTCGGTATTGGCATCACCTGGTATCCTGGGCTGACATGTGGAATTAGAGGAGGACGTTGGGAAAATAAAGAAGTTACGCAAATGGTTCAAGGTGGTTTTATTATATTTCAGAAGTGGTAAGTGCTATCGCCTTTTAAGCATGCTTATTGCTATGGGTTTCATTTTAAATACACCTAAGAATTGGTATAAAAGTAATCGAGGTCAATTTATTTATTTTTCTGTTTTTATCGCGTATTTCTTTTAATTGAATAGATGTAATGTTTAAAATAAATATATTTAGCCTGAATACAGGTGCGTCGAATGTAATTATTCAATTATTTCGGAATACTTATGATATTATATTATATGATATTTCGAAATTAAGTATTAGAGACCCACCCTTTTGAAATATCTTATGGGTCTAAGAGAGATAAGTTAAAATATTAATTGAGTAAAGTGTAAAATACGAGATATAGTGTAAAATGTAAAATAAAAAAAGTACCTACATGCAACAATAGATGTAGTGAGTTTTCGTTATTAGTGCATGCTTACTATACTAATAATTGCCTACGTGTATCAACGAAGTTAAAATAAGACTTAACTGTATACAATATTTTAAATAGATAGTGAATTAATGGTTTCTATTCGATATTTATTCTGCATACCTATTCATAACCAATTTCATAAACGCGTAATGTGTACAAGATTAGTGTAGTAGGGTACATAGATTTCTGGTTTCGAGTTTAAGGTAACATGCAGGGAGAAAAGTCCCGTTCACGTCGCCTGGTGACTCCGAGTCGACCCGAGCGTCGTGCGCGCGGCGTCAGTGACGTGCCCCGCCGTTGCCGCAGCCGCACGCGTCGCAGCCGCGGCCGCACGCGTCGCAGCCGCAGCCGCACGCGTCGCAGCCGCAGCCGCACGCGTCGCGACAGCAGCCGCGTGGGACGGTGCAGCTGGACGCGCCGGGACAGCAGCCGAGGGCGCGACCGCAGCTGGACGCGCCGGGACAGCAGCCGTGGGCGCGACCGCAGCTGGACGCGCCGGGACAGCAGCCGAGGGTGCGACCGCAGCTGGACGCGCCGGGACAGCAGCCGAGGGCGCGACCGCAGCTGGACGCGCCGGGACAGCAGCCGAGGGTGCGACCGCAGCTGGACGCGCCGGGACAGCAGCCGAGGGCGCGACCGCAGCTGGACGCGCCGGGACAGCAGCCGAGGGCGCGACCGCAGCTGGACGCGCCGGGACAGCAGCCGAGGGCGCGACCGCAGCTGGACACGCCGGGACAGCAGCCGAGGGCGCGACCGCAGCTGGACGCGCCGGGACAGCAGCCGAGGGCGCGACCGCAGCTGGACGCGCCGGGACAGCAGCCGAGGGCGCGACCGCAGCTGGACGCGCCGGGACAGCAGCCGAGGGCGCGACCGCAGCTGGACGTGCCGGGACAACGGCCGAGGGCGCGACCGCAGCTGTCTCCGCGGGGACCACGTGCTCGACGGGATTCGACGAGCAACGGAGAGGGAACGTCGGAGACTGCGGGATCTCCATCAGAGCTTGGATCGCGAGCTTAGCCGTATGCGTCGTACCGTGAGTAAGCAGCGCGATTTAGAAAATTGTACCCGACCGTCTTTAAATCGAAAATATCTTGACAGTAGGTTTAATGAACCTATTGAAGGATATTTTTACAAAAACTGGCGTTATTAAACCAATGCAATATTCAGAGCCGCAATGTAGTAGATTGTATTATACACGGGTTAACAAATAGGACCATGAAATCTAGCGCTATAACCTTGCGTTGTATGCAACCTGATCATTTATTGGAATTTTTAATGAGTATTAAAGAACCAACAAACATTTGGAAAACAAAACTACAAATTTCGGCCTAAAGGGAATAATGATCGTATGGGTAATACCAGTAAGGTTAATAAACAAGGGGGGAAATCGTATTTTAATTCAATTATTGGAATTCTATGCTTTAACTGTCATCAAAAGGGGCATCCGTTCCTAAAGTATCCTCTGCCTATTATTAGATGCAGTAAATGTAATAGAATGGGGCATAGGACAGACAATAGTTTTGCTAATATTAACAAACAAAATAAGGGTGAAATTGTCCATAAAACAATGTGCATAAGTAATGATAATCCAAAAAAAAAAAAAAAAAAAAAAAATTAAAGAAGTTTATGTGAATAATGTGCAATCCAAATGTTACGTTGATTTTGGTAGCGAGGTCTCACTGATTAAGCAATCGCAAATATTAGCTCTGGGGTTGCAAATTGTTAAATTTTCGACAGCTCTTAAAGGATTTGGTAATGAAATAGTTCAAACTCTAGGCAGCGTTTCAGTAGATGTGATAATTGATGGTGTTAATGCTAATGTTACTTGTGTAGTATAAATACTTAGAATTACCATTGCTTATAATTGGACAGACGTTTACTGAACAGTCACATGGAGCATGTAGTATATAAAACCGCGGAAAAGCTACATTTTATTAACCTTAGTAAAGAGATGCCGTTCATAGATTCGGATATACAAAGCAAAACTGTGGTAAAATTTATATCGACTGCATGCGCAAATGTCAATGATGCATCGGGTATTAGGGCCAGCACGCTACAATGGGGCAACTTCCTACATTGATGATATCATCATCACTACATTGTATAAAACAAAGTCGCCTTTTCTGTCCCTATATCCCTATGTGCGCTTAAATCTTTAAAACTACGCAACGGATCTTGATGCGGTTTTTTCCAATAGATAGAATGATTCAAGAGGAAGGTTTATATGTATAATACATGAATAATATACTAAGACAACATTGCTAATTTTAGAGGTTTCTAACGTGATGTCGTAAATTAATCTATTTTTTTGGGCTTATTTAGCAAAAACGCTGCCTAAACCCTACGAGTTAGATCAAATTAATGTACTACAGTATTGTACACCATAAAAAGTTCTACAAAAAAGTCCGCGATGGTATATGTTTATCTTTTAGGGATAACCCACATTAACCATTTTTATTGTTTACTTTTTACGTGAAAAAATGGCTTATTTACGAAGCTATTTTAAGAATTGTGAACGTTGTGTATAAAGTCATCCTGTAATATATTAATTGTTGAAAAAAGTAAATAAGTAAAATGTGTAATGTAATCAAAATTGTATAAATTTAGATATTCCAAAGATAGCAGGAAATCTTCATAGTAATTATAGGGAAAGAGGAATTGTTTTACTCCAAATTTAATGCGTGCAGGCCAAGGGCAGTAATGAATGAATCAAAAATACTGGATCGATTTTAATCGTGTTTTCATTGAGTGACATAGGCTATATATATTTTATGCCCGTGCAAACTCGGAGCGGGCCGCTATGTTTTTATATACTTCGTTCTTACTACTTACTTACTACTTAATACGTTCATAGTATTTCTGTAGTGTATTTAATTTAGTATCAGCATTGCACCCGTGCGAAGCCGGGCGGGTCGCTAGTTTTAATATATGCTAAGGATGTTACTAAATGTTTGGCTAGGCTAGAGAATGTCCTTAAGTTGTTACAGGATGCTAATCTTACTTTAAATGCGTCAAAATGTTAATTTCTTATGGATAAGATTGATTACTTAAGATATGAGATAAGTTCCGGTGCTATAAGGCCAGGTAATAAGAAAATTCAATGTGTGATAGAATTTTAGGGTCCCACGGACCAACACACTGATGCTAGCAAATTAGGTATTGGAGGCGTACTCCTGCAAAGGTCTTGCGATTGTAATATATTTAAGCCAATAGCATACTATAGTCGGAAAACTCTTCTCCCGAGGAAATGAATTTTCATGCATATGAGCTTGAGACCTTGGCAGTAGTATGCTCTTTGAAAAAGTTTAAGAGTTTACTTGCTAGGACTGCAGTTTAAAGGTAATTAAAGACTGTAGTGCTCTTAGATCTACATTTTCGAAACGAGATAGTCTTTCGCGAATTGCGCGTTGGTGGCTTCTAATGCAGGAATTCCAATGATCAATTAAATATCGCCCGGGCACCAAAATGACGCATGTGGATGCATTATCACGTAATGCAATATTAGACAACGAAACATCTAAAGTATTGGATCATTATCCGTCAGTTATGAATAGTACCAATGAAGATTGGTTGCATACGTTACAGTTGGGTGACACAGAGTCGAATAGGATCCGTAGTGTATTGGTATCCGATTTAGACGTGGAAGGTCTTAAATACATCAAAGATAATTTTCTTATAAAAGATGATCGATTATATAGGTATTTAGAGGGTGATAGAAATAATATTCGTTGGGTAGTTCCAAAGGGTGCTAGGTGGCAACTTTGTCGGTTAAACCACGACGAAATTGGCCATTTCGGGGTAGAAAAGACATTAGAAAGAATAAAGAAATCGGCTTATTGGTTTTCTAAGATGTCTAAGTTTGTAAGAAAATACGTTAGCGGGTGCATTGAATGTGTGTATAGTAAAAATAATGGTTCTACTTCGGAAGGTTATTTACATCCAATTGAGAAGCAAGGCATACCCTTTCACACGTTACATGTTGACCACCTAGGACCGTTCGCTAAGCCAGTCCGTAATACCAAAAGCCAAAGCGTAATCCATGTCTTAGAGGATATTTTCTATACTTTTCGCGTTCCTGATCGTGTAGTTAGTGACAGGGGGTCATGTTTCACTTCGCATGCGTTTAAGTTCTGCCTCGACAAAGGTGTCAAACACGTCCTTAATGCGGTGGCAAGCCCACGATCTAATGGGCAAGTCGAAAGGTACAATCGTACTATATTAAACTCGCTAACGGCTCAGAATCTAAATCGAAATGAGAGGGATTGTGACGATTCGGTAGGTAAAGTTCAGTGGGGCTTAAATAATACTCTACAAAAGACTACGGGTAAAGCACCCGCTGAGCTAATGTTTGGTACAAAAATGAATTGCGAAATAAACCCTTTATTAAATGAAATTAGAAAAACACTCGAAAACAATGATTTAAGCACTATTAGAGATCAAGTTAAAATTTCTATAGATCAAGCACAGGAGAAGAAAAAAAGGGTATACACCGAAGGGGAGTTAGTTAAAATAACTAAAATTTCGTTTGGGAATGATGGAAAGAGTAAAAAGCTCCTACCTGCTTATATAGGACCTTATCGTATTGTTTCGGTATTAGGTAATGATAGGTATAGGGTTGCTGTTGTACCGGGTTTAACTGGGGCAAAGAATAAACGGCAGACAACGGTTGCTGCCGACCGAATGTTGCCCTGGGTTAATGTCGCTGCACTGAATGATAATGAATCTGATGCAGTTGATAGTAATGACACAGATTCAGAGGTAGATGGTTAAATAGTAAAATTGGCTACGGTTATTGTATATTGGATTGGTAAAAATACAGGAATGGGTAGTTAAAACTAGTATTTTTAAATTAGTTTATAATTGTTATATTGTAAGTTAATAAATATATATATATATATAAATATGAAAATGCTCTCAAATTGTAAAATAAATAAACAAATCAGATTAATTGTGATTGAATTGATAAATTGGAAATAAATGTTACAGTAACTTGTACTGTTTATTTAATAATAAATACTTTTATTATAATTGATTGAGTACAGAATAGATTATTATGTATGTTATACTAATGTAAGATGGTTATTTTATATATGAAAATGTTGTGTATTATTATTGTTAACTTTACTAGCATTTAAAAAAAAAACCTTAGGGTTAAAAATTGTATAGTATGTTGGCATTTAATAAAAGCAATGTAAAATAGATTAAAAACCTTATGGTTAAAAATTGTATTGTATGTTGGCATTTAATAAAAGCAATGTAAAATGGATTAATGATTGAGGATATAAAGTGATAATCATGTTGCTTTTTCTTATACCTCGTATGCAATAAAGGATGGGTTTGCAAACGAGTTTCATGTTCAGGAAATATGTAGAGTGTAGACTTACTGTGAGAATGGATGGGTTCACAGTGAGTCGTTTTGCTACCCAGGATGCGAGAATGGATGGGTTCGCTTCTGGTTTGGCTGGCAAAATGCTCTATACGATTGTTTAATGAGTGTCTCGGCTGTAAGAATGGATGGGTTTACAGGCGTGGATTACTCATTAAATGATTAATTGGAAGGTTTATTATGGACACTGGGACTAAAGTGCATGAGGTCATGCACCTTCGTCAGGATGGGCGAATGTAAGGATGTATATTCAGAGGATTGTTATAATTTATATATTTTGTTATTTATATTTTAAGATATTCTATTTGTCATGGTCAAATTGTAACTTTATGTAATTTCTTATAATTTTAATTACGTGGGAACACTAAGGAGTTGGCAATACTGAGGGCGAGATGTTGGGGAAAAACCATATCGGCCTCACGGAGTTTGGAATAGCGGGGGGAACATGGACGGGCGGCACTTTTTGGGGAACGAGCAAGGACGCCGGACACTCGGTATTGGCATCACCTGGTATCCTGGGCTGACATGTGGAATTAGAGGAGGACGTTGGGAAAATAAAGAAGTTACGCAAATGGTTCAAGGTGGTTTTATTATACAATAAAAATGGTTAATGTGGGTTATCCCTAAAAGATAAACATATACCATCGCGGACTTTTTTGTAGACCTTTTTATGGTGTACAATACTGTAGTACATTAATTTGATCTAACTCGTAGGGTTTAGGCAGCGTTTTTGCTAAAATAGGTTAATTTACGACATCACGTTAGAAACCTCTAAAATTAGCAATGTTGCCTTAGTATATTATGCATGTATTATACATATAAACCTTCCTCTTGAATCACTCTATCTATTGGAAAAAACCGCATCAAAATCCGTTGCGTAGTTTTAAAGATTTAAGCGCACATAGGGATATAGGGACACAAAAGGCGACTTTGTTTTATACTATGTAGTGATTACTATCTAATAATTATAATCTAATAAATATGTACATACAGTACCTACTTATCACAGAGAACTGATTTTATACAAATAACTTTCGTAATAAAGAAATTCAAGAAAAAAAACTTAGATTGTCCCTGCCTAGCATAAAAACTAACAAATAAAAAGTCACCCCCGCGGCCCCGGTGCGTTTGCTGCGAATAAAATGTGAAGCGGCGCGCGGCTCCCGCGCCCGGCGCGATTCCTACAAACGTCCAGCAAGTACGACATGATCTTTTCAAATTGTCATAACTTTTTTATTTATGAACCGATTTACATGAAACAAACACTAAATGTTAAGCGAAACTTGCCGCAATATATTAGTGAAAAGTACATCTTAATCGGATAAGCCGTTTCTGAGATTAGCGTGCACAAACCCACAGACAAACAGACAGTTAATGGAATCAGGCGTTACTTTGCGGAAATCCATAGCATAAAATTTAAATATATTATATTGTAGGAAGGTGTGATATAAAATCAAAAAGGTCTGTAGTGCGTGAGAAATAAGGAATAATATTTATTAAGAATTACACAGAACAGAAAATACACCAGTCTACTAAAATTGAAGGAGTAACAGAGGATTAAGAAACAAAACGAAAATATCTGTCTGAACACCAGTCTAAGTCTCTCATACATTCTACTTTTTTCAGTTATCTCGTCGCTAGGCAACGGACGCTCTATCGCTGCGCGCGCACGTTCCGTTGCAATACTAACTACTTACTAATAAAAATTTGTGTCTGTACAGATAAAAATAATATTAATATGAAAACATATTTTTGTATATAATTTGTAAATAATAATATTAGAAAATAAAGATAGTAAAATAAATTAAATGAAAAGTAGATCGCTACATCACCCCCCTCCAGAGACCGTCAAGGGCGATAATAGTCGGGAAATTTAACACGACGTCCTGACTGCGTCCTTTTGATGATGTCCTCATCAGCGGGAGGTAAGTTCCGGTTATCCGCGAATGTAGTTTGATGATGAGTGTTAGTGTTTGGTAGAGTCTTTGGTGTGTCGTGACGAGTGTTAGTGATAGGTGGTGAGTGTGGTAAGTTGCCAAGGTCACTCAGTATGAAGGCCGGTTTAATACGGTCTATCGATACGGTAACCTGCTTGCCATTAACCAAAACCTTAAACACTTTGTCACCTCTTTCTAAAACTTTGTGAGGACCTGAGTATGCTGGTTTTAAACCGCCACCAGCAGTGCAGTCTCTCAAAAAGATGTGTGATGAGGAAGATAGTTCCTTATAAATAAAAGTTTTAAACCTACTAGAGTGTCTGCCACGACATTATCCTTACCGGATCTATGCCGAATGTCCGTTGAGAACTGACCAATGAGGTCCAGGTGACGGAACTGCCGAGGAGAGCAATTTTCCTTACGAGAGTGAAATGCGAAAGTTAGGAGCTTGTGGTCTGTGTAAATAACAAAATCACGAGCCTCTAACATGTGTCGAAAATGTTTAATGCTTTCGTAAATGGCAAGCAACTCCCGGTCATAAGGCGAGTATTTAACCTGAGCTGAATTTAGTTTCCGCGAGAAAAAAAGCAAGAGGCTCCCATGCCCCTGCACTCCGCTGCTGCAGTACTGAACCGATAGCCTTGTCAGAGGCATCCGTGACCAACGCCAACTTCGCGCTGCAGTCAGGATGAACTAAGAGCGCTGCTTCACAAAGGCTATCTTTACACTTTTGAAATGCTTCATGCGCCTCGGGTGAAAAATGTACAGGGTGTGAACCTTTTACAGATCCAGTAAGGAGATCATTTAAGGGTGTCTGATACCTAGCTGCCTCAGGAATAAACCTTCGGTAAAAATTAAGCATCCCGAGGAATCTCCGTAGCTCTCTTACGGTTTTGGGCGCAGGAAAGTTTTGCACAGCTTCGACCTTGGATGGCAATGGCCGTGTACCCTTGGCTGATATATGGTAGCCTAAAAACTTAACCTCCGACACACCAAATAAACACTTTGAGGTGTTAATGACCATACCGTAATCTTGCAGCCTGGCGAAGAGTTGACGCAGGTGAAGTTCGTGGGTATCCTGGTCTTTAGAGAAGACCAAAAAATCGTCCAAATACGCGTAAGTAAAATCCAGACCCCTGAGCATCTCATCTACGAATCGCTGGAACGTCTGTCCGGCATTTCGAAGTCCAAACATCATGTAAGGAAATTCGAAAAGACCGAACGGCGTCGTGATTGCTGTTTTCGAAATGTCAGCTGGGTTTACGGGAATCTGGTTGTACGCTTTCACCAAATCAATCTGTGAAAATACGGTACATCCATAAAGACTGTGTGCGAAGTCATGAATGTGTCGGATTGGGTATTGATCGGCAATGGTCCGTGCATTGAGCATCCTATAGTCGCCACAGGGACGCCAGCCGTCATTTTTCTTCGGCGCCAGGTGGAGAGGAGACGACCATGGAGACTCAGATAAGCGGCAGGTACCGCATTTGATCATTGCCTCAAACTCTTCCTTTGTAATTTTTAATTTATCTGGCGCTAGTCTGCGAGGTGAAAATGATACAGGTGGACCTGGGGTTGTACGAATGTGGTGTACGGTATTGTGTTTCCGTAGTATGTGAATGTATGCGGAATCACCAAGACTCACCTTCACCGAAGAGACATCATCCGAACGACGGGCAGGAAGCGCCGGGGCGGAAAGTGTTGTATGGTTGTCGATGAGGCGTTGATTTCTGCAATCAACAACCAAATTATAATACGATAAAAAATCAACCCCTATTATAGCCTTTGTTACGTCAGCAACAATAAATCGCCAAGCAAAGTCGCGGCGTAACCCTAGGTTTAAATTTAAACTAATAAAACCGTATGTCGATATTGGTGTCCCATTCGCAGCACACAATTGGTAACTAGTATTTTCCAGTCGTCTTGAAATCGCCGATCGGGGGTAGACACAGAGGTCGCTGCCAGTGTCGACTAAGAACTGCATCTTCGACCGTTGATCGGTGACGAATATGCGACCGGAGCTCGGACAATCATCGGTCGCACTTATTGATTGTCCCGCGAGTTTTCCGACTTATGATAGTCACAAGGCTCCAAGCACCTCCGGGCACGATTTCCAAATTTTTGATGGTACCAGCACTGAGGATATTTTCGGTAGCTTGATTCTGACCTGGCTGAGTTCGACCGGTGACGTGAATGACTCCGGGAACGCTCTTTTGGGCGAGATAGACGTTCGACCTGAGAAGCCAGATTCTGCATCTGTCTGGTCAGTGCGGCGATTTCAGCATGCATGGTCGTGGTTTGCTGAGGACCAGTCGCCGTTACAGCAGACGTTGACGCTACCTGGGATCCAACTACGTCGTGAATCCTATCAGCTAGTTCCGCTAGCTCAGCGAGATCAGTTCTGGACTGCGAAGCTACGATGGCTTGGGTACTGGCGGGAAGTCGGCTCGTCCATATAGTACGCAAAAACTCTTCCGGTACTCCCGGGCCAGCCAGATTGAGGAGATGTCGGTAGAATTGTGTCGGTTTTCGGTCGCCCAGCTCTTCGTGTAAAAGCAGTTGTTTCACTTTCTTTTCACGTGACGCCGAAAGCCGTTTTATCAACTCACTTTTCAATTTCTCATATTTCCCGGTGGGTGGGGGGTCGGATATAATGTCTTCCACCTCGGACGCGTACTGAGAGTCTAAGTTGCCTGTGACGTAGTAAAATTTTGTTTCGTCTGATTTAATATTGGACAACATGAATTGCGCCTCCATTTGATTAAACCATAGTCCGGGTTTCTCTGGATAAAATGGAGGAATACGTACTCCCACACGGAACACATCTTGTTTGTCCTCAGTCATCTTGATGTTCGTCGGGGTCACCACTTGTAGGAAGGTGTGATATAAAAACAAAAAGGTCTGTAGTGCGTGAGAAATAAGGAATAATATTTATTAAGAATTACACAGAACAGAAAATACACCAGTCTACTAAAATTGAAGGAGTAACAGAGGATTAAGAAACAAAACGAAAATATCTGTCTGAACACCAGTCTAAGTCTCTCATACATTCTACTTTTTTCAGTTATCTCGTCGCTAGGCAACGGACGCTCTATCGCTGCGCGCGCACGTTCCGTTGCAATACTAACTACTTACTAATAAAAATTTGTGTCTGTACAGATAAAAATAATATTAATATGAAAACATATTTTTGTATATAATTTGTAAATAATAATATTAGAAAATAAAGATAGTAAAATAAATTAAATGAAAAGTAGATCGCTACATCATCTAGCATGTATACACCTGATTGATACTTTAAATCAATCCGGTCTTTATTATTACATAATTGATTTTTTAAAGTATTATTCGTCCTAAATGCGACATGCATATCGTTATTTTTCATTATTTTGGATAAACGTGCAGATACCTCACCCATGTAGGTCAAACTGGACTTATATCTAACTACTTCCTTATCAGAGGTCCCTGCGTACAAAAACTTAACCAATTCCTTTTTATTTTTAATATTTAACATATTATCAATAATTTTGGGATTGTACCCATTTGCCTTAGCAATTTGATAAATTATGTTTAACTCTTTTTGATAATTTACTCTACTAAGAGGGACAGAAAATAATCTGTGAATATAACTATGAAAAGCCGCGTGTTTGTGTTGCCAAGGATGACATGAGGATGCATGAATAGTAGTATTAGTATACGTCGGTTTGTGAAAGATCCCAAAACTGTATTTATTATCAACTCTAGTGATAGATAAATCTAGAAAATTGAGAATATTATTATTTTCACATTCTAGTGTAAATTTTATTTTAATATGTTTTTTATTAAGATTTTTATGAAATACGTCCAGTTGTCTCTGTGTACCCGTCCAACAAAGTATGCAGTCATCTACATATCTATAGTAATATAAAATGCTCTTATTATTAACAATATTTCTCTGTTCAAAATCGTCCATAAATATTTCAGCCAGCAAAGGACTCAGTGGTGAGCCCATTGCTAGACCGTCTTGTTGAACAAAGAACTGATTGTTAAATCTAAAGTAGTTTTGTTCCATGCAGACTTTAGTAAGGGAAAGCAATTCATCACCTTCACCAGGAGGTAAACGTTGTTCCAATGCATTACCCAAAATACCCAACGTTTCCTCACACGGGATATTAGTGAATAAACTGTCTACATCAAGCGAGACTAATTTGCAACGGGGTGGCAAAGTCACATTTTTAATATGATCTACTAATTGTAAGCTATTTTTTATAGTATAAGGTGGTCTAAATGAAAGCTTTTGCTTAATAATGTAATTAAGTGACTTTGCCAACTCGTATGCTGGTGCACCTATGTATGAGACAACTGGACGCATAGGAATATCAGTTTTGTGAATCTTTGGCAAGCCGTAAAGTGATGGCGCGCGAGGATTCATTGGAATAAGTTTCCTCTTTGCTGATTCGGTTTGGAAAAAGTGTGAATTTTTGTTTATGGCTAATTTAACCTTAGCCACAAACTTATTTGTTGGGTCAGAAGATACCCTTAGAAGTTGGTCACAACGAATCACGTTATTAACTTTCTCCGAGTAATCGTCGCGCCTCATCACCACTATATTGTGTTACCCTTATCCGCTTTAGATACAACCAAGTCATTATTAGTTATTGTTTGTTTTAATGACTTCAAAGCAACTCCTTCAGGGTTTATCGAAAAACCGGAGGGAGTACCCTTGATTTCATTAGCTAGTAGACCCTTAACCATATTGTCCTTCTTATTAATCAAAACTGCCATTTCCGAATCTACCGCAAGCATTTCCAAGGCATTCTGATTAATCTTAAGAGAAATATTATATTTAAGACCCTTTTCCAAAAGTATCATCTCATCCTTGGCAAACTGGACATTGGTTAAGTTTTTGACGCGAGGGTGGAAAGAAAAAGGTTCAGACTGTGATTCTGTATAGGATTGTACATTCCTCTTTTTATTTACTAAAGTCTGAAGCTTTTTCTGTTGACTAACATATTTAGCATGCACTTCGATTGATGCGAAACTACGTGCTAAAAAGCACGCAAAACCAATGTCCAGTTTGCCAAGGATGAGATGACACTTCTGGAAAAGGGTCTTAAATATAATATTTCTCCTAAGATTAATCAGAATGCCTTGGAAATGCTTGCGGTAGATTCGGAAATGGCAGTTTTGATTAATAAGAAGGACAATATGGTTAAGGGTCTACTAGCTAATGTAATCAAGGGTACTCCCTCCGGTTTTTCGATAAACCCTGAAGGAGTTGCTTTGAAGTCATTAAAACAAACAATAACTAATAATGACTTGGTTGTATCTAAAGCGGATAAGGGTAACACAATAGTGGTGATGAGGCGCGACGATTACTCGGAGAAAGTTAATAACGTGATTCGTTGTGACCAATTTCTAAGGGTATCTTCTGACCCAACAAATAAGTTTGTGGCTAAGGTTAAATTAGCCATAAACAAAAATTCACACTTTTTCCAAACCGAATCAGCAAAGAGGAAACTTATTCCAATGAATCCTCGCGCGCCATCACTTTACGGCTTGCCAAAGATTCACAAAACTGATATTCCTATGCGTCCAGTTGTCTCATACATAGGTGCACCAGCATACGAGTTGGCAAAGTCACTTAATTACATTATTAAGCAAAAGCTTTCATTTAGACCACCTTATGCTATAAAAAATAGCTTACAATTAGTAGATCATATTAAAAATGTGACTTTTCCACCCCGTTGCAAATTAGTCTCGCTTGATGTAGACAGTTTATTCACTAATATCCCGTGTGAGGAAACGTTGGGTATTTTGGGTAATGCATTGGAACAACGTTTACCTCCTGGTGAAGGTGATGAATTGCTTTCCCTTACTAAAGTCTGCATGGAACAAAACTACTTTAGATTTAACAATCAGTTCTTTGTTCAACAAGACGGTCTAGCAATGGGCTCACCACTGAGTCCTTTGCTGGCTGAAATATTTATGGACGATTTTGAACAGAGAAATATTGTTAATAATAAGAGCATTTTATATTACTATAGATATGTAGATGACTGCATACTTTGTTGGACGGGTACACAGAGACAACTGGACGTATTTCTTAAAAATCTTAATAAAAAACATATTAAAATAAAATTTACACTAGAATGTGAAGATAATAATACTCTCAATTTTCTAGATTTATCTATCAATAGAGTTGATAATAAACACAGTTTTGGGATCTTTCGCAAACCGACGTATACTAATACTACTATTCATGCATCCTCATGTCATCCTTGGCAACACAAACACGCGGCTTTTCATAGTTATATTCACAGATTATTTTCTGTCCCTCTTAGTAGAGTAAATTATCAAAAAGAGTTAAACATAATTTATCAAATTGCTAAGGCAAATGGGTACAATCCCAAAATTATTGATAATATGTTAAATATTAAAAATAAAAAGGAATTGGTTAAGTTTTTGTACGCAGGGACCTCTGATAAGGAAGTAGTTAGATATAAGTCCAGTTTGACCTACATGGGTGAGGTATCTGCACGTTTATCCAAAATAATGAAAAATAACGATATGCATGTCGCATTTAGGACGAATAATACTTTAAAAAATCAATTATGTAATAATAAAGACCGGATCGATTTAAAGTATCAATCAGGTGTATACAGAATCGATTGTCCTGAATGCGACAGTGTATACGTAGGTCAGACTGGACGTAACTTTGAGACTCGGTATAAAGAACATATCGCGGCTTATAGAAATGGTCATCATGATAAATCACATTTTGCCAAACATCTTTTAGATAGTAGTCACAGTATACCAGATGGTCATTCCTATAAGATATTACATAAATGTGACAAAGGCTTTCGACTGAGCGTGTTGGAACAGTTAGAAATAATTAAAGTAAAGAACAACAATAGGATTGCATTGTTGAATGACCAAACTAACCTTACTTCGTCACCTCTTATTAACTTGTTTGGTGGGGGTACTAGTTGGTAGGGGTAGTAGCTGTAGGGAATATAAGGCGGTGTTTTGGCGGGCGGCATCACTTAACGAACATTGTTCGCAGAGTCAACATCCTGAGGATGCTCCGGGGTCGGAGCGAAACGCGCGTCGAGTTTTGCAACCTGCATGGTGGTGGGACTTTGCACGATCGTGTTAACATTATTGCTTGTGTGGTGGTGGTGTTTTCACGTTTTTTGCTTGCGAGTGTACGCATAGGCAGTGTGGGAGGAGGGAGGTGCATTAAACGCATGCCTATGCGTACACTCACTCATCTGCTTGCAGGTTGTGGTTATAATTGTTTCGCGGGATATTGCTAGATATAATATATTTTAATTTTAGACAAACAGACAAAAATTACAATAATCATAATTTTGGGTACTATTGCGTAAATAAAGGTATAATATAATATTTTTTCTCAAATATCTTCAATGTACAGACACGACTCCTCTACAGATTTATTATATGTATAGAATATATACCCAAATTTAAATATTTAATAGCTCTTCTAAATGCTTCGCTAATCGTTGTTATTATACTATGGGGTATTTTTATCACGCACAGGTTGTATGATCAAAAATTTTATAAACATAGATACTGATTTAGATGCCATACAATGCCATTATAAGCTAAGCAATTAAATAAAATACAAAAACAAACCTAACTAAAAACACCTTACGCTATTATATGGCAAAAATTCTGCATAACCGGTTTAATTTAAATATTTGAGATAAAATGTCTTATTAATATTTTTGCTCCTCTGTGGGCTAGTATGTAGACCGTTGATCGGGAGGGTAGGTTCGATTCCCGGGTTATGGCGTGTACGAATAAGACTTTTCAGATCTCGAGTACTCTATACTGATTACGGGCGCTCTAACGGTGAAGGAAAATCGCGAGGAAAGCCGCATAATATGGTTGATAACAAACGTATTGACTTGTCTCGTAGACTAGGCTGTCTAGGATGTGAGAATACCATATACTTCTTCTACTTAAAACCGACACAATTTTTTTGTTATATTTCACTCTGAGAACACTGTATAAATTATTTAATAACGAATGAAAAGGATTATATTTTTATTATTATATGATAGTAATTGTTTTTGGATTAACGTGAAACCACGCTATAATTAAAAAATCAATCACTTAATGCAAAATGCGTTCGATAAGCTGAAAATTGGATTACTTTACAATAATTTTTCTCATAACTGTCTATACTGTCAACTATCTCACTCAATACTGTAAATTTAATAAAGCTGTGAACAATATGCTCAGTACAGTCTTTTTTAAGTTTAAACTTTTTTCTCTTTATTATCATTACTAGCTGACCCTTGCCCACTTCGTTGAGCTTAAAAACAGTTTATGATGAAATTCAACTAAAAAAAACAACCCCTAACTCGGGAACGCGGAACCCGCAACGCGGTAACCCGGAACCCGCAGAATGGGAACCCGAAACCCGCAACCCGCAACGCGGGAACGCGGAACCCGCAGCATGGGAACCCAAAACCCGCAACGCGGGAACCCGGAACCCGCAACGCGGGAACCCGGAACCCGCAACGCGGGAACCCGGAACCCGCAACGCGGGAACCCGGAACCCGCAACGCGGGAACGCGGAACCCGCAACGCGGAACCCGCAACGCGGAACCCGCAACGCGGAACCCGCAACGCGGAACCCGCAACGCGGAACCCGCAACGCGGAACCCGCAACGCGGAACCCGCAACGCGGAACCCGCAACCCGGAACCCGCAACGCGGGAACGCGGAACCCGCAACGCGGGAACCCGGAATCCGCACCATGGGAACCCGAAACCCGCAACGCGGAACCCGCTACGCGGGAACCCGGAACCCACAACGCGGGGACCCGGAACCCGCAACGCGGGAACCCGGAACCCGCAACGCGGAACCCGCAGCATGGGAACCCGAAACCCGCAACGCGGGAACCCGGAACCCGCAACGCGGGAACCCGGAACCCGCAACGCGGGAACCAGGAACCCGCAACGCGGAAACCCGGAACCCGCAACGCGGGAACCCGGAACCCGCAACGCGGGAACCCGGAACCCGCAACGTGGAACCCGCAACGCGGAACCCGCAACGCGGAACCCGCAACTTGCAACACGGGAACCCTGAACCCGCGACGCGGAACCCGGAACCCGCAACACGGGAACCCGGAACCCGCAACGCGGAACCCACAACGCCAAACCCTTCCGTGAACGTTGCTGGTTCTGCGCTGTCAAATGGAATAAATAGTATCCTATGTCCGTCTACTGGCTCTAAGTTACTTCCTCACCAATTTTCAACCATATCGATAAAGCCGTTCTCGAGTTATAAATAATTCATTTAACTAACACGACTTACTTTAATACAAAAAGCTGATGTAAAGATGAAACTAACATAAGCTAACGCCCGGTGAATGCTCCCGTCACAGTCGGTCCAGCCGATTCGGTGATCATTAGTTAGATAACGATGATGATGATGAAAAGAAGCCTAAATTAATCCTTATAACTTTAGCTATCTACCAGTGAAAGTCTCGTTAAAATCGGTCCAGCCGTTCCAGAGATTAGCCGGAGCAAAGAGACACGCTAACAGACAGACAGACATTTTTTTTTAATTGCATTTTCGTTTTCAGTAGCAAGAAAAAAAAAAGACAGAACAGACAGACGTTAACTTCGCACAAAGACAAATGGCGACAAAAGACATAATGGTGTCTTATCATGACGTTTTCGATTTTTTTTTATTGTTCGTGAATTATGACCATGGATCTAACTCCTTCGATCTGATTTTTAAATTAACATTTATAATATATTCTTATTACAACTTTTAAGTTAAGTACTTTTTTTAAATAGGTATATTTATAGTTGTTAAAAGATTAATCGATTTTTTGAGTAAGTCTCTAGTGTTTAATAAGAAAAAGTGTTAACTGACGTAACATTATCACGACGTTTATTTCATTAAATCATAATTTGTATACTTAGATTATTAATTGGTCTCAGCGCCCTTCGACTAGATAGAGCGCTGTCAAGAAATGACAGATTCCTGAATGCGGCAACTTCATATTGTAGTGTGTGTAAAACAATGCGCAAAGATTGTAGTGTGCATCTATAATTGTGTTGCCAGCTACTTGACTAGTGCCCGATCAATAGGGAAAATCGTCGCTGTGGTGTGGTAATTTATCAATATTAACAAATAAAAAAAATCTTTTACATGAAATCATAATAATTTTTATGAAGGTTCTTCTTCATATTCTTAAATAATTATTAGGCATAATTTTCAAAAAGAGTTTTTATTTTAGTATCTGGGGGCACGGCAGTGTCCCCGCCAAGTCGAGCGCGAAGCAAACACTGCCGTACCATCCTTTTCAGGCACCATTTTGTCGCATTTTCAAGCCCCTATTTGAGAACCTCCGGATAAGACCAGAACGCAGAAATTTTGGTTATCCAATAAGCTATAAAATCTGTCAATAATTTGATTAATGTGATAAAAGTAATGTTGTTTGCGCGCTAATTTCAGATGAAATGGCCATACGCCAGAAAAGTATGTGAACCAAAATCAAACTCGTATATTGACATGGGCACTGGTGTAAATGACACTTCTGTGTTAGCTTCAGAGGCTATGTCTTCCTATTAGTTTGTTTAACTGAGCACTGGAAACTGCCTATAGGATACTTTTTAGTGCATGGCCTAACAGGGTTCTATATAATATATATATATATATATATATATATTTCCATTTCATCTGAAATTAGCGCGCAAACAACATTACTTTTATCACATTAAGAAGGAGTGTTTACTTTACTAAAACTATTATTAAAGTAAACGCTTCTTCAGTAAATCCTGGAGCGCCATCGATGATGACAAATTTACTCCTCACGTAATTATATGCCGATGGGGAATAGAAGTTTAAAGTCAAACAGAATTTTTTAAGTTCATTATAATATTTCGGTATAATTTTCTTTTCGTTTTTATGCTTTTTGTATATATTATGAGACAAATCCGCTGTGACAACATTTTTACTAATAATGTTATATATATCAAGGAAACGTTCATGATTCAAAATTTTAATAAGGCCTTAAAAGTCATGTCCTATCTACTAGTCAAATATAGCCCCCTCCCCTCTTTCCCTCCGCGAATACTTAAGTTTTTGAGATATAAATTTCGAAGTTTTATTTGCCACGCAAAATGCGCTGGAAAAGTGTGTTGTTTATTCTAGTTCAATCACCTATTTTCCTTAACTAGAGTGAATCGGGTAGAAGTCGATACGAACGAAATATACTTCCGAGTATACCAACATAATATAGGTATACTCGGAAGCAGAGGAATAACGCACAAATTAGACATTAGCTGATAATATCCTCCATCCGAGATGGCGAGTTGCGTTTCGTTTCACGTTTTCACATAATTACATTTGAAAAACTGTACTAAAGCATAAAGTTTACGTTCCGTTTCGCATCATTGAAATAATATTTAAAAATTTTTGATTTTTTTTAAAGATTTAGACGCAACTCCGGCATTCGCATTCAAAATATCTATAGGGGGAATTATGACTATCTCCCTTAAGCCCCCTACACCATGAATACTCGCAAATTCAGGCGACTCGTTATAAAATCCAATCCAAAATGACAACGCACAAACGTCATATCATGGTTGCCTGTCAAGTCGTAAACAATATGTTTCTTGGCGTTACTATGACATGACATGACGTGGCAAACACGGGTAATCTGATACTAAATATGGTTAAAATTTTTTGAATACAAGGCAACATTGAACACAAAGCGGTACTCCGATCGGAGATTTTAGGATTATATTATTTGACTGTGTTTTAGAAGATTTATACAATACTTACTAATGGTATGTGATGCCAGTGTTTTTCTTGTTTCATGTAGTATTATTTTACATAGTTTGAATATGCAAATCGGCATTTTGCTTCGCTCTCACACAAATCTTTGACAAATTATCGAGACGTCTACTTCACTTTACGCTTGTAGCGCGACTGGCGCGGGTACGCCGAATACGGCGTATTATTTGTTGCCGCATTTTTCAATACGCTGGACGGTATCTAGTCAAAGCGACCAATTATTAATCTATGTTTGTATATTATATTTAAGATCGTTTATCAGTGAAAGCAAATCGTAAAAAAACTCATATTGGTTATGTTGACAATAAATATCTAATAATTATTTAATAAAGTTTAGTAAATTCTGCAGTTTTAACAAAAAGAAAATATTTATTTTATTATGTCGTCGTTACAACGTTACGTCGCTCATTTTTGATAAACTGTCAAATGTTACCTATTAAAATGACCCGACTATTTATTAGTGGTGGACAAATAGTTTAATGAATCCAAATAGTTTAAGTTTATGTTAATACGTTATTTATAGCATTTCATAATTTTTATTTTCCATTTGTAAACAATGTCGTTACCATGACACCAGTGTCATATAAACTGGCAACGACGTGA
Organism: Celastrina argiolus; assembly: GCA_905187575.2. Taxonomy (NCBI): domain Eukaryota; kingdom Metazoa; phylum Arthropoda; class Insecta; order Lepidoptera; family Lycaenidae; genus Celastrina; species Celastrina argiolus. Next base: position 9,061,172 of record LR994599.1, on the reverse strand, counting down.
ATCGATTGAGCCCAGGTTCAAACCCCGCGTGACCATCACGTATTTTCTTCTTTTTTCTAATTTTCTGCTTATTTTTTTCAACATTTTCTTTCATAATAACCTTTTCGTGACAATAACGAACATACCGTAAAAAAAATTGCGAAATTGGTCAAGCCGTTGTCGAAGCGCACACGACGTAACAAATTTTGGAGGTCGTTTTTTTACACTTTGGGCTACATTTTTGGGGTTTTAGTAAGGAACCCTACTTTTTTTAAACATATAATATAGCCTATGTTCAGCGCTAGGAATGTAGCTTTCCAACGGTGAAAGAATTTTTCATATTGGTTCAATGGTTTCAGAGCCTATTCCATTCAAACAAACAAACAAACAATCAAACATTACCTTTAATATTAATCATCATTAAAAAAATTATAATAACCTTTATAATATTAGTATAGAAGTATAGATATAGATTAGTGACGTGAGTGTAATAATTAATTCAGTATTTCAAGTTAGTCAAGACTCAGAGGACTATTGATTTAGTTTTAAATTATTTTTTTCTCAAAAATGTTTAAAACTATTTTTTATACGAATTCAACAGGCTTCGGTTGGCACGACCCCTTTCTCGCTATACCAATAGTCTTTCAAGGTCACAGGCGTTTTAAATATTAATGAATGATAATACTTTAGGGTACCAGTGCTGAAAGTGGTACTTTTTTTTAATTCAATAATTTAAGAAAAGTATGTAGTATGAGAAAATTTATAATGTCAGGGCATTTCTCATACAATCATGAAAGTCCAAAGGAAGTCTTTCAGCGCTGGTACTTTCACAGTATACTCTACATATGAGTCACGTATACCCCTAACCCTAAAGTATTATCACTCATTTATTATACACCTTGTACAAAGCTTTAATAAACTTTCCAATAGTGTATAATGGCATAATTATAATAATTATTATCAACTAATAAACCGGTTACACTGATCACTATCTAAATGTGTTGAAAACTTTTTTGGATTTTGCACTCATGGGATACGTAGTAAGTGCTAAGTACGAAGTAGAAGACAATTTCTGGCAGCCAAGAGTGAGTCGAACTCGCACACTAAGGTTCTATAAAAAATAATAATAAAAAAAAATCCAAATTAAAACATAAAGTTTGTTTTTTGAATGTAAATTTTGATAATGAATCACAATAACCATGTTGATGTATGGGTAATTGGGTATGGCCTTAAATATTTGTTTTATTTTGTTTTTGGTATATGTTGTTATAACGGCAACAGAAATACATCACTTGTAAATTCTTGTGGTGAATTCACATATCAACTTTTGTTTAGCTGTCGTGATTCTAAAGATACAGACTGGTGACAGACAGACTGACCGATTAATTAAATCAAATCAAATATTTTTATTCAGAGTAAATTTTACAAAAAATGTTTTCCGAACGTCGCTTCTTTAAGATGCCACCGGTTCGGGAACTAGCCCAGCGAGAAGATCCGGCGTAAGAAACTCGCGTGGGGCCATCTTCAACCACAAAGATTGAAAATTTCTCTTTTAAAAAAGTATACAGACAGACAGTGAAGTCTTTGTAATAAGGTCCTGTTTTTACCTTTTGGTTACGGAAACCAGCCAAGAAATACTTTGGGGTAGGTTTATATTATATTATAAAAATAAAAAAAAACCAGTAGTAGACGTTACAGCTGAAATGGTAATGATGACGAATTCAGTGTGATTTGAGTCTCGAAGGTTAAATTCAACCTCTTCAGAAGAGGCTGATTGCTGACAACAAAGTCTTCGAGAGTTTCATTTGTAGTACAGAGCACGGAACTCTAATTTATGCACAAGATTTACCACATCTGATTGCCTACTGTATTTTAAAATATCAGCATTTAAATGTCCTTATTAAAAAAAAATTTGAGTATTTAAGATATTTTTCTAAAATTTTTTGGTGGTGCTTACAGTGGACTGTGCTTATAGTATTTTGTATTCTTTGTTTAGTTTATAGTAAGATATTAATTACTTTATTAATAGTTGATCAATTTCGGCGTTAAGTAAATGTTGAAATGTAAAGAAGAAGTAACGTACGAGTATTATTTAATAATTTTTGCACCTCTATTTGTGTTATGGCATCGAAACAACCCCCTCAGTGGCAAATAATCCTAATTGGATGCCACATTACTATATCAAATCAAATCAAAACATTTTATTTAGAATATATATTTTTTAATCTTTTCTGAACTTCGTGCAGAAAAAAAAACAAAATCTTTTCTAAACGTCGTGTCTATATGATGCCTACCACCGGTTAGTTAACTCCAACACAGAGTAGTCACGCAACAAACACGCACTTAGCACACTGACCGGGATTTTTTGTTTCTAATGAAATAAAACAATTTAAAGTAAAGTAAAGGTCGCTCTGCGGTCGTAATTCGGCCAAAGTTAATTTTTTTTTCTTTAGATTTTATTCTTAGGCATAATATATGTGATTACGCATAAAAACGTAATTGTCTATGGAATCAAAAAATTTAAGATTGACAATAATTTTATTGTAAGCACATACATCACGTATGTTAGTGTGTTATCATTGTATATTATATTTCTGAACATTATTTTTAAAAAATATTACCATCCGGCAAGCTTTTACTAATGTATACTATAAGTGTACCAAATTTTACAATCCACTGTTTCCACAATTCACGTAAATCTGATCTCGAAAATAGGTACCTCAAATTTTTGCTTCGCGTTACAAAGAATATTTGAACCAGCATAGATAATACTATAATTTTGTAAATAATACCAAGCTAACTCGCAGGTTACTTATGTACACAAAAATATATAAAATTTATATATTTTATATGGAACATTAATTATTATTTATAACAAAATGATCGTGCACTGCATTGAGGATAATTATTTTAAATGCATTTATAAGTAAACGCAGTAAACCGGGATGAGTTTTCTCAGCTGGTGATGAAACAAATATAAAACTAATTTATTATCATAGCTTTTTTAAGTTTCTAATTAGTAATAAATATTAGATTAGTCTAATATTTCGTCGCGGATGTGCCTATACGGTTTAAATTAAGCAACTATAATTAAATCATTTGGCCGCCTGGCTATAGAATGCAGATTATTTAGAAAAATCTTCAAATAACCTTAGTAATAATTAATAATATCATCTACCAGAGGCGTGGGGTTCCTACATCTGTATCGGCCTGCCCTATCGGCTTCACTTGCCTCAGAACCAAATACTTTCCTACCCTACCTATGCTTTTCACGCGCTCACCTGGCCCGAGTGGCCGGGAGCGGGGGAACCACGACCAGGGGCTAATGAGCCCCTCTACGTGGGGTCGAAGGACCCGGTATTGAAGATACCGAGCCGTATTATATTTTATGTTTTTCTAGGGAAAACCCCCCGCGGCAGAACGCAGGGGAAAACCATGGCGCTAAGGGAAAAGAAGCCTTGAGAGGCTTATTCCTGAATGGCGAGACGACAAGTGGCGTGTGAGGCCCCGGTCCTGAGACCGGGGAACGTGTGTGGTTCCACTCCTCCCACGCCTCTCATCGTCCCGCGGACCAAAGCCCTAACAAGGTGGGGGCAAAATGAATGAACGACAAGACGTTTTATTGAAGGCAAAACCCCGCGTCAGGGCGCAGGGAAAAACCTTCTGTATAACATTTTATTTAATGTGCGACTGCCTGAAGGGCTAGACTTTGACGAGTCGATCTTTAAACCGACTCGCGGACCCAGCCGATCCAGGGAGTGGGGGGGGCTCCGGGAGCCATGAAGGGGGGAAGGGGGCATAAGGATGCCGAATGGTGAACGCCGTGAGGCGTTGCTGGGAGCGCCGGGTGCGCGCCCGCGGGCCGTACAGCCTTTCCCAGAGGCCAGGCGGCAGGCGGCAGGTGGCGCTCGACCGTGCGGTGTATGCGACGTCGTCCGGGGCCGCCATAGGATCCCCGCCAATCTTACAGGCTCCTTCCCTTCAAGGAACCTTCGGATGGCAGGGATGTCCAGAGGCTGGCGCGGGGCTCCGTCGCAGGCTCCTTCGCTGCAGCAAAAGGAGCGGTGTTCGGGTTGTGAATCCGGTTGCGAGGCTGCTGGACCGTTGCGCGACGCGGCGAGGCGGCTTCGCGGGTCCACGGCGGCGTGACCGGGAGTCAACCCAGGCAGGGGAGTGTTGTCCACCAGCGTGGCGGGGCCGGGAAGCATCAGCCCCTCCCCAGGGGGGCGAGTTCGCAACGGCGCGGCGAGGCCGGCGGACGCGGCTCAACCCAAGCGAGGGCGAGTCACCTGACGTCAGGCGGGCACGTGGAGGGCTCGGCCGTCTCAAGCGGCGAGGCGGAGCCGGGCAGCAGCGGTGGTGCCGTGTTGGCACTGGTGGTGGTGAGGTGGTGGTGAGCTGCGGTGTGCAGCGATGCAGGCCGGGTGGTCTGCGGTGTTGGCGGCGGCGGCAGAGCGCTCACCGGAGGCCGGGAAATTATTCCGCGGCGGCATGTGCGGCAGGTGAGTCTGCCGGACGTTGAGCGGGCTCAGGCGGGGTGCCTGAGGGCGGTGGTGGGTGGCTGCGGCAAAGGCGCAAGCCACGAGGCAGCGCTGTGTGCGCTGCGGCGAGTCCGTGCACTCCACGGCTGGATGAGCGGGATCCAGGACGCGTCGCAGGTCTCGGCCGGACATTGGGGTGGGGGGCTACCACAACCCCCCCACGAGAATGCCGACGGGGGCCCGGCGCGAACGGTGTCCACTCCATCACAGCTAGGCACGGTACAGGCTCGGTGGTGTCTCAGGTGGCAGCAAGGCGGCCACGGGACACGGCAGGCCATGGTCGAGGCGACGGCACGGCGGTGTGACATCAAGCAGCCGGAACGCTTGATGGAGCTCCATCAAGCGTTCCGGCTGCTTGAGTATTAAAAAGTTATTGTCTGATTTCGATAGAAATTAATTTTCCATAACTTAAAGCGTGGAAAATTTTCTTAATAATAAACTAGCATCCGCTTCGCACGGGTGATCAATATGGTCATGGAAATAACGTTCATTCAAACAAATAAAAAAAGCAACAAAATGCTTAAGTGAATGTTTATAACTTCAATAAAAGTTTACGTTTTTTAAAGTCTTTGTTTTCAGATTATATTATATCTTATAATATGATATAATATTATGCCATCGCATTTTTGTAGACCTACAAAAGATAAACAATCCACCCACATATTGTTTTATCATAATTATATCTCCAAAGCGTTGGCGCTGAAACTCCCAGAGAGATGTAAAAATTAAACTCCAAAAGAGAGTGTCCTTGTGTATCGCGCACACACTTAACTATAACATAACTCCTGCGTAGCTAGCCTGGTTTCAATTAAATCGGCTACCGACACCGAAATGGTGAGGGGAGCTATTATTTATATTTCACAGTATACTCTACATAGGAGGCACATCACACCTTAAATTATTATCGCTCATTTATTTTATTGGTATAGTTTAATTTATAATATTTTGCATTACATAAGTGACTGTCCGAATCGCTACTTACCACGATTCGGGTATTTATATCTCTAAATTAATTAGGCTTTCGATCTGTTTACTAAAACTTATATAACTATAATTATAAAAAATGGCGTCATTACTTGACCTCTGCGGGCTCCAACTGACCTTACGTTTTAACTAACTCGTATTGGTGACTGTCACCTTGACTTTTGCTAATTTACTTGATACAGTTTACAAACTAACAAACAACATCAAAGTAATATCTTTCTGGTTGTAGAAATATATTACGTTGAACATCAGCCTTCCCCAATGGAGACCGGTTGTGGCCTGCGACCTTCTTGAGGTCGTCTCTCCACCTGGTGCGAGGTCATTCAATGCTTAGACGTCCCATCAGCAGTTTCCACTCTATGGTTCTACCATTTGGCCCCAGAAACCATCGGTTCTGTGAGCTATATAGGTATGTCCAGCCCACTGCCACTTCAATTTGCCAGCGCGCTGGGCTGTGTCGGTGACTTGCCACTTAATCCAAATTTTTAAAAATCTGTTGTCCTGTACCTGTAACACAAGTTCTTCGGATACTTAGCACAGGGCCGGTGGACGTGGTGTGAACCGTACATAGAAAAAAAAATTGTTAGTAAATAACAAAAGTGAATTGTTACAGAACTAAATTACTATTGTCACTAATATTCTGTTGGTGGTCTCAGATTCTAGTCACCACTCACCAGATAAAGCAACATTCCAGTGTCAATAATTTTCTTATGGTTTATAGGATTGGGGACGATTATCAAATGGATCCTTGGTAGGTTGCCGTGGTGATTCTACTTTAAGAAGCCCTAGCATGTATTAGGAAAGTATGGATCGTCCTAGCTTCCGTCGCGCGCGCACGTCGTTACGCTGCCCGATCGTCGCGTCTCGTTCGTGACGCGTCCGTGCCGACCACCTTCTTGGAGCAGTTCCAGCACCTCCTGATGGCGTCCGGCAATCCGTGCTTGGTTCATTCGAACCGAGCGCGGATTGTCGCCTTGCCGGGGAGTCGAACTGCACGCCCGCCCCGCTGCACATCGTAGCGTTGTGGTCACGGGAGGCCAGCTGGCCTCCCGTGACCACAACGTGTAAATGTAAACTATACCAATAAAATAAATGAGCGATAATACTTTAAGGTGTGATGTGCCTCCTATGTAGAGTATACTGTGAAATATAAATAATAGCTCCCCTCACCATTTCGGTGTCGGTAGCCGATTTAATTGAAACCAGGCTAGCTACGCAGGAGTTATGTTATAGTTAAGTGTGTGCGCGATACACAAGGACACTCTCTTTTGGAGTTTAATTTTTACATCTCTCTGGGAGTTTCAGCGCCAACGCTTTGGAGATATAATTATGATAAAACAATATGTGGGTGGATTGTTTATCTTTTGTAGGTCTACAAAAATGCGATGGCATAATATTATATCATATTATAAGATATAATATAATCTGAAAACAAAGACTTTAAAAAACGTAAACTTTTATTGAAGTTATAAACATTCACTTAAGCATTTTGTTGCTTTTTTTATTTGTTTGAATGAACGTTATTTCCATGACCATATTGATCACCCGTGCGAAGCGGATGCTAGTTTATTATTAAGAAAATTTTCCACGCTTTAAGTTATGGAAAATTAATTTCTATCGAAATCAGACAATAACTTTTTAATACTCCTATTGTTTGTTGCTAGTATCCTTGATATACTCTGCTTAATTATAGTAAATTTGATGACCGCTGTAGTGCAGCAGTTGAGCATATTGGCGCTCGAGCCATAGGTCACGGGTTCGAATCCCGCCGAAGGAACAAAAAGTTTTTGTGATCCTGGGTCATGGATGTGTATAGATGTGTATAATATTAGGTCCTTACATATGAAATTGGCGTTTTGTCGTACTGGCCACTTTGATCTTAAATAATTATATCATCTTTGGTTAGGAATTCCAAATTCAAATTTAAACAGCTATTTACTCATGCATTTGTGTTTTGAAAACCGTAATTCATTTGTTTTTTTCTCTTTTGCTTTTTTTTCTGCGTCACTCATTTTACAAAATGGAAAACTTAAAATGTCGCATTATTTACGAGTACGAGTTCCACCGTGGCACCAGTGCTGCAGAAACGGCTCGAAGGATTAATGATGTGTATGGGGGTGGTGTCGCAAAAGAAAACACGGTGCGTTTTTGGTTTCAACGCTTTCGTTCTCGAAATTTCGACCTGCAGAACAAGCCCCGTGGACGGCCGGAGACCAAGGTCGATAATGATGAATTGAAGGCTATTGTGGAAGCAGATCCATCGCAAACCACATCAGAGTTAGCTACAGGTTGCGGTGTTAGTGACAAAACAGTTTTAATCCACTTGAAGCAAATTGGGAAGGTGAATAAGCTTGAAAGGTGGGTACCTCATGAATTGAGTGAAGCAAACCGACAAACGCGCGTCGACTGCTGCGTTACATTGCTCAACCGGCACAATAACGAAGGAATTTTAAATCGGATCATTACATGTGATGAAAAGTGGATCCTGTACGATAATTCTAAACGCTCATCGCAATGGCTGAACCCTGGTGAACAAGCAAAAAATATATATTTTAGTTTGCTATGATAACTTGTCTTAGTCGCAAATTGAAATTTGATTTTGTTTTCATGGTGAGGCATAATATTTAAAAAATAAGGCATCTATTCTGTAGTAATCTTTATCTTTCTCTTCTTCTTCTTGTCTCGCTAAAACTCGAGAACGGCTGAACCATTCGGTAAGACTAAAAGTCTTGAAATATTCGTGGAAGGTTTAAAAGGTAAGAAAATAATGTTTGTATTCTCAACGAAGTGGGCACGGGTCACCTAGTCTATACTAATATTATAAAGAGGTAACATTTGATTGTTTGTTTGTTTGTTTGTTTGAATGGAATAGGCTCTAAAACCACTGAACCAATATGAAAAATTCTTTCACCGTTGGAAAGCTACATTCCTAGCGCTGAACATAGGCTATATTATATGTTAAATAAAAGTACGGTTCCTTACTAAAACCCCAAAAATGTAGCCCAAAGTGTAAAAACTTTCTTACATCGTTTGCGCTTCGACAACGGCTTGACCAATTTCGCAAATTTTTTTACGGTATGTTCGTTATTGTCATGAAAAGGTTATTATGAAAGAAAATGTTGAAAAAAATAAGCAGAAAATTAGAAAAAATAAGAAAATATACGTGTTGGTCACGCGGGGTTTGAACCTGGGCTCAATCGATTCGCGTCGTTGCCAGTCTCTATGACACGGGTGTCATGGTAACAACATTGTTTACAAATGGAAAATAAAAATTATGAAATGCTATAAATACCGTTTTTATATAAGCTTAAACTATTTGGATTAATAAAACTATTTGGATTAACAAAAATATGAATCCAAATAGATTAAGCTGACTGTTAGACGTTATAGACGTTAAGCTGCGTTTCCACTGACGCGGAGCTAGGCGGACGGGAGCTTGCGGTACCCGAATTGACCAATCACTATGCTCGAAATCTCCGCTCCACTTCGCTTGGGCACCACTAAGCTCCTCCGCGTCAGTGGAAACGCAGCCCTATAGAAGCATCGGGACGGTGTTCCAAATCTATACATCTATACCTACAAATAAATAAAATTGAAGTGTCAGTTTGTAACTTTCAATTAGCAACGTTTTTCTAAATGCATATGCATTAAACGATATTTACTGAAAACGAAATGCAATTTAAAAAAAAATTGTCTGTCTGTCTGTCGGCATGTCTCTTTGCTCCGGCTAATCTCTGGAACGGCTGGACCAATTTTAACGAGACTTTCACTGGTAGATAGCTAAAGTTATAAGGATTAATTTAGGCTACTTTTCATCATCATCATCACCATCATCGTCATCAAACTAATGGTCACCGAATCGGCTGGACCGACTGTGACGGGAGCATTCACCGGGCGTTAGCTTATGTTAGTAGGAGTAATCTATACATCTATATGTATAAAAGTAAGTCGTGTTATTTAAATTATTTATAACTCAAGAACGGCTTTATCGATATGGCTGAAAATTGGTGAGGAAGTAGCTTAGAGCAAGTATACATAGGATACTATTTATTCCATTCGACAGCGTTTCCGTGAACGTTGCGGGTTCTGCGTAAGGGTTTCGCATTGTGGGTTCCGCGTTGCGGGTTCCGGGTTCCCATGCTGCGGGTTCCGGGTTCCCGCGTTCCGGGTTTCGCGTTGCGGGTTCCGCGTTGCGGGTTCCGCGTTGTGGGTTCCCGGTTTCGCGTTGCGGGTTCCAGGTTCCCATGCTGCGGGTTACGCGTTGCGGGTTGCGAGTTCCGGGTTCCCGCGTTGCGGGTTCCGCGTTCCGCGTTGCGGGTTGCGGGTTCCCGTGTTGCGGGTTTCGCGTTGCGGGTTCCGGGTTCCCGCGTTGTGGGTTCCGGGTTCCCGCGTTGCGGGTTCCAGGTTCCGCGTTGCGGGTTCCACGATGCGGGTTCCACGTTCCCGCGTTGCGGGTTCCGGGTTCCGCGTTGCGGGTTCCGGGTTCCCATGCTGCGGGTTGCGGTTTCCGGGTTCCCGCGTTGCGGGTTCCGGGTTCCGCGTTGCGGGTTGCGGGTTGCGGGTTCCCGCGTTGCGGATTCCGGGTTCCCGCGTTGCGGGTTCCGGGTTCCCGCGTTCCGGGTTTCGCGTTGCGGGTTCCGCGTTGTGGGTTCCGCGTTGTGGGTTCCCGGTTTCGCGTTGCGGGTTCCAGGTTCCCATGCTGCGGGTTACGCGTTGCGGGTTGCGAGTTCCGGGTTCCCGCGCTGCGGGTTCCGCGTTCCGCGTTGCGGGTTGCGGGTTCCCGTGTTGCGGGTTTCGCGTTGCGGGTTCCGGGTTCCCGCGTTGTGGGTTCCGGGTTCCCGCGTTGCGGGTTCCAGGTTCCGCGTTGCGGGTTCCACGATGCGGGTTCCACGTTCCCGCGTTGCGGGTTCCGGGTTCCGCGTTGCGGGTTCCGGGTTCCCATGCTGCGGGTTGCGGTTTCCGGGTTCCCGCGTTGCGGGTTCCGGGTTCCGCGTTGCGGGTTGCGGGTTGCGGGTTCCCGCGTTGCGGATTCCGGGTTCCCGCGTTGTGGGTTCCGGGTTCCCGCGTTGCGGGTTCCGGGTTTCCGCGTTGCGGGTTCCGGGTTCCCGCGTTGCGGGTTCCGGGTTCCCGCGTTGCGGGTTTGGGTTCCCGCGTTGCGGGTTCCGCGTTCCCGCGTTGCGGGTTCCGGGTTCCCGCGTTGCGGGTTCCGGGTTCCCGCGTTGCGGGTTCCGGGTTCCCGCGTTGCGGGTTCCGCGTTGCAAGTTCCGCGTTGCGGGTTCCGCGTTGTTTTTTTTAGTTGAATTTCATCATAAACTGTTTTAATGCTCAACGAAGTGGGCAAGGGTCAGCTAGTTTATTATAAAAAGCAAATGTTTAGGTTTATTGACGTAAGTAATTAAAATGCCAATTAAAAAAAAAACCGCACTTCAACTGTTTATGTCCATACGCATACGGAATTTTTATACAACATTGGAAATACCCTGTTTCCATCCACTGCACTTATTATTAGTACTGCAAGTAGTATACTCGCAGTACTAATTAGGTATAAAAACTATACGAGGAACTTTTTGTTTGATAAATAATAAACATTAATGCATTAGGCTTTGTCCGCGGATCGCAGTATCGGTACCTACAACAATATCCCACGGGCACATTGTACTTTTTCGGGATAACAAGTAGCATAAGTTTCCTAAGTCACTAACTAAAAATCTATCGATACCTCACTCAGTAAAGTCTGATTAGTTTAACCTCTACAATGAACCAAACAGAGAAAAAGAATGGTAGCGAAGAAACTAAACATAAAAATTAACAAAAACATTCTCAAGTTTAAAATCATTCTAATTATATAAAGTAAAAAACTGAAGATGTCATGCGCACAATAGATATATTTGCAATTCGATTTAACCAAATTAGGTTCATGACAGGCACATAGCGTAATGTGGTTACGGAAATTTGAATAAAATGTATTGCGTAAAACCACTACTGTAGCAACTGTACACTTGGAAAATACATCTTTTAGGTTTTTTTAAATGAAAACTTAAACTTAAAAAATGTTTATTGCGTCAGAACTCATGATCTGGGGCCTTACTCTCCAAACTGATTCGATTTTGATTCAGATTCGATCGTGCCGCATACTCCCGAATAAATTGACGTTTGTTTATTTTGATTCTCGGTCGATTGATAATATGGTCGGGAGTACAAAAAGATACGATCTAACGATTTTCTTTATCCTGATTAGTTAATCAGGATAAAGAAAATCGTTAGATCAAACTGATTGGATTCTCGATTGTGCCGGGAGTTAGCCTGCTGATCGAAAATTCGTAAGACGGAGGGAGAGAGAGGAAGTAATACATAATTAGTGCAATTATAAGGCATTCCCTCTTCTTCGCCTGTACCTTTCAAATAATTATTATTGTGTAGTATTGTAACAATTTCTTGTACAATAATTGAATGTATGCATTCTCAACTCCAGTTAGACCGGTATGCATAGAGTTGACACTTATATTTAAATAAATTAGATTTATACAAGTTAGGTACATTGTATTAAGTTAATGTTATTTTATTATAATATTGTTGGTACCTGCTACTTAGTATAAAAACACAATAATAATATTCTATACACCTATCCATTTAATTAGTAAAATATGTAACAATATATTGAAATTGAAATCTTCTGTCCTTTCCTTAAGTATTGAAATTAAAATTTAACCGTCTCTTCCTTACGTTAATCGATATATTAATATTAATGAGACCATCTAGTGTCTTTACGTTTGTTTTATTAGAATAATATTATAACAAAATAATGTCACTACAACTTGGGCATATGGTTTTTCCTAAAGTTATAGTGACTGTTCTTTTTACATCCTGTATAACACTTATTATAACATAGGGCAACCTATTACATTACATTCCTTTTTAGCACATAGATAGAAAGCAAGATAAATCAACGTAATATATTGTCTACCCAAATCTGTTATGGGCTGGAGCCAGATTTGTATTTACACATTTGAATATTATTAAAAAAATGTGCAACCGAAGCTAAAGATTATTTAAGTGTTAAGCCTTACATAGTAGCTAATATACCTACTCCCATAGTTGTGAATTAATCACGCTGTTCGAATGGAATATTCCTTAGCAAAATTTGTTAAGACTGCGAGCAACAACATATTTTCGAGGTTATGTAGCTCAGTCACATTAAGGTCTCGATTCAGTGTAATAAATCAAAACAAACATAATAAAAACCGGTACCCAGTAAATAAAGACATTAGTAGCCCAAGCCGGAATAGTTGACGATTACGTGTTCGTAACGTTATCGAATATCAATTGACGTAATTTTCACACATTTATCTTTCACGTGGCTGTCAATAATTGTTCCTGCTAACCCCACGAGTGATCATAGTCGCATGGTACATACTACATACGTACGCTAGGGCCTTGATTATTTTAGATTTGCACATTTCATAATAAGTCTTGTTAGTATATAATAAAGTTAGTTAGTAACTAAGTTTTAGGTTAGGTTTAGGATATTTTATTTGTTTCACCCTTATCATAAACAGGGCTCGTTCTTTGCTCTTTTATAATCAGTTCGCTTTTCTCTTTTATTTATCTTTTCTTTTAAAACAATGTTCAATTACAATACTAATACAACATATTACTTGCTACAATATACAGTCACTTACAATAAATTTAATTACAATAAAACAAACAATGACATTAAAATTACTATCACACCTTATAACACATCTATTTAAACACGTTACAAATTTCACTATATTTTTGGCATAGTGAGAGAGTAAGACCTCCTTTCTTTTCTTTGTATGTTTAATTCTTCAACGATATAATATTCAGGTCCAAATGCTCCATATTACATCCATCCAGTCTGTAGTAATACTAATACTAAATTTTAACCTTGAAATATCCGACTCGAATACGACCAATCTTAATTACTGCAGGTCTTATCGGACCTTTTAATAATAATGGTGGTCAAAAATAATAATATTTTCTTGTGATAAGGTTTATATTTACATAGTAGTATTAACAGTTTAGGTGTTGAATCCAATAATTTTGTACAGAATGTGACATAAGCAAATGTGACATAAGCGTTCTAAATTTGAATTGATTTAAAAATTTAAATTATTTTGTGCCAGTTGGCCTAAAGAGTTTACATAAGTTTTATGGTATATTTTTAAATCTGAACAGTTCGGACTTGAAGCTGAACTATTCTACTTTCGATTACTATGCTACGCCGTTGACAAATCGCTGTAAAGGCTGCTCTGCAGGGTTCGTATAACTCCACTATCACCAGCTTGACTCTCCCCTGACCTTTGAAGACCCTTATCCAAATCCCACATAATACATCAGGCTTACTCCCGACACAATCGAGAATTTAATCAGTTCGATCTCAACGGCTTTTGGTATTTTATTTGGTGGATTACTTTAACACTAATTAGAATAAAGAAAATCGTTAGATTGTAACTTTTGGTATTCCCAACTATATCAATCGACTGAGAATTAAAATAAACATACGTCAATTTATTCAGGTTTACGCGGCACGATCGAATCGGAATCAAATTCTAATCAGGGCCCATTGATGATGGCATCGCTATTCATCGCTTACGAAGTTCGAGAACAAAATTTATGGGATTTGACATAAGCTTAGCTAAATGACATTCGAAGTCACTCGTTATTTAGCGAAGCTTATGTCAAATTCTATACATTTTGTTTTCGAACATCGTAAGCAATAAATAGCGAAGGCATCGTGGATCAGTGTCCATTTTGGAGAGTAAGGCCAAGGTTAGGTGATCAGGACTTCCCTTCGAAAGAAAACCAGCCTTCGCCACAGTTGAGAAGACCAAATACCTAGCAAAGACCAAATACCTAGCAAAGGTTCCTTACTAGGTATTTTCCTTTATAGCACAAAATAAAAACAACGGGCAGTATATGTCTACTCTTTGTCAATGAATATAAAATCAATTAATATTCAAATGTCGATTAATCGATATGAGCAGAATTGATAAAGGCGATGAATAAGCGTCTTGCAAAAATATTTTTATCTCGATAGGTACTGCCGAATGGCAATGGCAAGAGAACCATACACAGGCAATATTAATGAGTGATAATAGTTTACAGTGTGTATGGGTTCCGTATTAGAGTGTGCCAGCGCTGAAAAAAAGTATTTTTTTTTAATTATTGTATAGGAAAATTTATGATGTTGGGGCTTTTCTCATACTCTACATAGGAGACACACACTAAAGTATCAGCACTCATTTATTTTACACCTTGTATAATGGACATTGTTACATATTATAAAAACAAGCTTTTGGCCGTGGCTACACCCGCGTAAAACAGTACCACATGGAAATACTGAACTTTTTCCGATAAAAGCTTATATGGATGACACCCAAGTAATCCAGGGTGACAGCCTCCTCCATACCAAATTTAATCTAAATTGATCCTACAGTAAGCGCGTGAAGAAATAACACAGCTCACAAACTTTCGTATTTTCTGGGTGCACGGTTGTGCCCCGCCAAAACGATGAAATAGCTGATACTAAATATATGAAAATAGTTAAAAACATGTAACATACAAATTTTATCTTGTTTTAGTTTTATCAATGTCGAAAGCCCCCTATTTTTCGTCACAATTTTTTCAAAATCATCAAAATTCTTAAGGTACTTTACCAGGCATAACTTTACATAGGTATATTTCAGTCAAATAGTGATGCTTGGCCGTTTTATTTCACACACGATGAATGAATGCCTATTAAATCTTTACAACGGTAGCAAAACGGCCAAGTATCATGTTTTGACTGAAATGTAGAATATGTGATATTTCATATTAGGCCTGGTAAAGTAAGAGCGCATAAATCAAGAATCTTGGCTCTACATGAGATCCGATAACTTTTTCACAGGGTAAGCTATGTAGACTCGTCTTGGCAACATTTTACATGAAAATGTTTTTGTGTTTATTATCTAGTCTTAAACAGTATTGTAACATTTTTTATAAAATAACTTTATGTACAAAACGGTAGATCGCATTCCATCCATTAAAATCGCATGTTCATCAGTAGTTCAGGCCCTACCGCGGAACAATTTAGCGGAAATGGCGGAAATACGACAATTAGAGTCGTATGTTTTTTTTCAGCGATATATTAGCTTTTTCCTATTCATTCTCCGGGATCCCAAGTATTTTTCCGTACATTGCTGGTATTTCCTTGGAAAAACTGATCATTAAGAAAGTAGTTTTACTGCACTTTAAATAATAACACTTAAAGTAACAGTGCTTTTAGCGTTATTCTTAAAAACAAAATAATCGTATTATTTAATGTAACATAATATCGTGGACCAATAGTATTATTGGTCAATGGTATGGTATTATTTAATGTAAAAGTACAGTCTACAACACTTTTATTTAAGAATAATTATAATTATATAAATAATAATTTTCAAAAGGACATACAATTTCACTATGAAACCATTCCCGAAATATATAAAATCCAATTTTTGTATGTTTTAATTTAACAAATATTATTATGTCGAATGACACAGCACCTCATCACCTCAAATGAAATAGGTATTTTGTGAAAATTCTCTGTGGGCACGATGGTAAAATTGATAACAATTGTTATAAGATCTGCCTCCGAGCCCTCACAAATATGCCCCTTATCATAGTAAAAATTATATTTTTTTAATTTTTATTACATATATTGAAATTTTAAATGTCTACAAATTTATTGTATACTGCCATCTAGTGAATAAATGCTGAACTAAATAGAAAATTGCTTCTCCTAGTAATGTTTAGTTCACGTCATAGATGGCGTATGTAATTTCAATCTAACAAACTTTTTTAAATAATTATTTTTATGTTAACAATTTCGTACAGAAAGTTACTTCTAATTATTATAAAAAATGTGACCCGTATGGTTTTATACTACTTCTTTCTTGAAAAGTACAAAAATATTTATAATAAATTTTTTGATGTTGTAGCGACATCTATCGAAACACCATGATAGTTTTTAGTAGAATAGGTTGACATAATAGTATATAGATGGCGCTATATTGTCTATCTGCTAATGGACGAATATTTCAAAAATGGTTTTGAAAAATATTTAACTTTTAGTCCCTTAAATCCTTTTCCCGAAAATCAATGATGAAGAAAATTGTTAAATTGTGACGCTACGTTTGGTTTAAGTCATTAGTAGTAATTTAGGTCTTTCATAAGTAGTTTTATATTGCGAAGTTAATTCGCTTTTGATTTTGTATTTGCTTTAGCAGCTCTTCCAGATATTATACCTATGCCCTCAATCTGCCTATTGTTTTATAATCTAAGCCAAATCCCTTATAGCCAATTAAATTAAATCGTAGAGTGGATTAAGAGTAAACTCCAATTGCTAAGTTAGGTTAGCTTTAGTTCGTTCTTATTTAGTTAAAAGTATAGTTTGTTTACCCATTAGCTTTCTTTTTTAATCAGTTTATTGCACACATAAACGTTTACATCATAACAATTTACATGAAAATATGACACAAAGGAACTCTTTGTTTCTAATTAATAAGAAATCTTCCTTCTTATTATTTATAATTTGCGAAGGACTGCCTATTACTAATACAATTTTTTAATGTATTGCTCTGAGTTTCAGATTGTATTTGTGTTTTAAAGTTATAAAAAAAATTTGAATAAATAGTTTAAACAGTAGGTACATCAAATTATTTATATTAATAGAGATTTTGGGACAGCATTATTACTGGAATTTCATTAATAAAACCTTTATGATTTAAATGTATCCATAATAATACTTTGAGTGGGAAAAGCTTTGTTGTTATCTACTACAGTTTTAGTGTTCAATGTAGTATAAGCTACAACAGCTATCTAATATACTACATAGTACGACGAACAAAGGCCTCTACGGAGCCTACCAGCGGTACTAGCCCTTCAGTTGCCAAGTCCCTCTGAAAGATCGAACACACTGGTAGAGTAATGATAATGCCTCCTGTTGTGACTGCGGCCGGTTTCATTGAAACCAGACCAGCTACGTAGTAGTTATTTTATAGTGCCCAAGTCTGTGCCCAATACACGGAAGCTCTTCCTCATTCTCTTAGCCCAGTGGGACGGATAATCGACACGACTGGCGGGAGATCAGGCGCAGGACCGACATTTTACATGTTCTTCCGACGCATGGATCGTCTTTCTTGTCAGAAAATTAGGTGATCAGCCTGCATTATCCTAACCAAACCTGAAAACAACATTTTTTGTTGTTCCGGGAATCGAACCCCCGACCTCCGGGTTGAGAGCGAAGCTTTGAACCACTAGAGCCACACGGAGGCGTTTAACACAGTACAGTTATCGAATAATACGCACAATACCTTACGGCACATGAACCTGGTCGAGAGGTGGGCCACCGGGAACTTCTGGCTCGTCCATGGTGATTAAGCTGCCTTATGGCGAGGAATAACCGCAACTAGCGCCACTCTTTTTAAAATAAATTTTACAACGACACAAATATATAATTAAAAAAAGTTAAACGGCTACTTTAGTTATTACTTATGAGAGTAAATACAGTATAGGATTTAGAGCTGTAATTAAATGCCAATAAATTAGTTTAACTATTTACTTGAAGTTTGAACCGATAACTTTTTTTTAATAAGATCTTTGTGTCGTTGTAAAATTTATTTTAAAAAGAGTGGCGCTAGTTGCGGTCATTCCTCGCCTTAAGAAGAGTCGCTGGACTATGACTACAATAGATGTAACAGTTTAATGGCAGCAGGGTGCTTTGCTTGCAATCACCTGAAAATTGATTAGATCGTGTTTCAGTGGTTGGGTTTTACTTTAAATTAAACTTTATCTTGTTACTTCGCTATAGTCGGGTAGAAAATAATAACCAGGCTGTAAGTTTAGTTTAAATTTATGTATGATATTTTTATTATATTGTAGTATTTATGTATGATATTTTTATTATTTATTATATCATAGTATTTATGTAGGTATATGTATTACGTATGTATAACAGTATTACGTTTATTATTATGTATTATATCTGCAATTGTGCACGCCCTGCCTGATATCTCTCATGTAATTTCTCTCTGTAGGACTGCTGGAAGAAATTTCTTTTAGAGATAAGTAGTCCTTTTGTGTCGTATTTCTTTATATGTTATCTTTTTGTCATTTATGTGCACAAAAAATGGTTAAATAAATAAATAAGTTTGTTCATATACACATCAGTATATTCGAATAGTTATATTAAATCCCGATTTCACCAACGCATGTTAGTATTAACGGCTTGTTAAATTACCATGCCTTCTCATTCAATGATAGGAATTACGAGAGGAACAACTTGATATTTTACGATGGATTAACTTTAACAGTGCTTGGTGAAACACGCTCTTAGTGTTAGCATGGATCAAATTGGTATATGGTGTTAATTAGGGGCGTATTTACATATATTCGAATATTTTTTCCACGGGGAGGGCGGGAGAATCCTCAGGGATTCCTTGTGGGCCGGTCCTACAAGGATGTGTCCGACTCCATTGGGAAAGCCTACAGACTAAACTCCCATTCACATCCTTTTGCTATTAAAATGCAAAACTCTTTTAATACTGTCATAATTTTCTTTACTTTCTTTTTAACCGACTTTGGAGAAGCCAAAAGGAAGGGTAAAACAGAAAGTATAAAATATAATGCGTAAAAATGCATAGGAACAAAAATGGCTAAGGTAGAGCCGTAGTCGTAAGCGCTAATAAAATCTAAGCATCAGTTCGTACTGAGATACGGTAGAAAAAAAAGAACTGGAAAGAGCATATTATATATTTTGTCTGCCGTTGCAAGATTTGATGCTCTACCTTGACCATTTTTAAATTTAATTTTTTTCTTGTTCCTTTTTAAATCCATTTTTGCGAAGTCGGATTTGTTACTTAGTGCTTTGCCATTATTAATGAGGGGTTTTCGAAGTGTCACTTTTAGGTACAGAGACTACTGTAAGATGGCGCTTGCATAATGTAATATGTCAAAAATTCTGTGATCTTTGTTGGGTGGTTAATAGGGTTGCCAGATGCTGTTTATTACACAAAAATAATCCTTTCAAATTCCTTTCTTAGTGATCTCCTACACTTCCGAGGAAACCTACATACATTATAGCTCGCTGGCTTCAATATCTTTGATTTTTCAAACAAATAATTAATTACACTTTTCTCCCGTTTCCGTAGGGATTTCGGGAAGTTCTTGTTTAGTACTCCCCTATACTTATATTCTAAGAAATATACATGCCAAATTTCAGCCTGCTGCACAGTATTTTCGACTCGACGCTAAGATAAATATTTTACCTCTTGGAGCTCTTGCCAAATGTGATGACGGAGAGATGAAATCTGCTGGCGTAAAGTGAGTTGAACATATAATTATGAAGAAATTTTTTCTTATAACTATAAGAAAAAATTTCTTAATCCTGTTTATTTTCTTCTATAAGAAAAAATTTCTTAATCCTGTAGAAACAGGATTAAGAAATTTCTTAATCCTGTTTTTATATGATTGATAGCCTCTATCCATCTTGATCTCCGAATATCATCTTGGGTTTCATCAGCATTTTTCTTAAACTAGTAGAACTGTCAAAATAAAAACCGCTCATTAGGCTTAAAACAATGTAATGTCAAATATGACATTTGACAGTGATGCCTAACTCAGTCTATGAGTCCTCTTAAGGTGCGATTCCACCGGTGTTCTGAACTGTTGCGGACATTGTGCGCAAATTGGAACACATACAAATTGGCACAGCTTTAATTCTGACACTATTTTTGGTGGAATCGTACCTTTAGAGAGGCTATGAAGGTAGGACCTATGTACCTAGCTATGAGATATTGTATATAATATCAACGTGTAATAAACCTAATACTAATAATATACGAGTGTATTATTGAACATAATGTATGTTGTGGCATCATAACAGGGTTTAGTTTTTTAATCTTTTTTTATTGACTCAACTATTTATTCGAATAGTTGTGTTTAGTGTTAGTCAGGGGCGTATTTAACGGGAGCTTTCCATCTCGCAGGATAACGGGACCCTCCCTTCGGTTTCGGTTTCGAACGCCTTTCGATTTCGAGTTGTTCCCCGTTAGCCGACCTCGCCGCGTCACCTCTTTGATCGGGTTTTAGAAAATGAAATTCAGCACGCTCTTGTCCTTCTTTATATGGTGAAGCTATTCTGTCTGTCTGTCCGTTACTTACGCAACTTACGTAACACGAGTGTTGTCACAATGTTTGCTAGGGAATAGTTTTTATCCGACTTCGGCGAAGCCAAAAAAGGGCCTTTGGCAGTATGTATGTAATAAAAACACCTAGTTATACAAGGTGTTAAATAGACTAGTGATAATACTTTAGGGTGTCTATGTGCCTCCTATGTAAGAATATACTGTACGAATACCAGCGCTTAAAGAAAATTTATGAACTTTTGGAATTTCTCATACAAATATAAAAGTCAAAGTGTGTATTTCAGCTACACACCCTAAAGTATTATCACTCATTATTATAATCCTCTGTGGCAAATAAACTATCCGATTTTAGCAGATGAACAGTCTGGTCAGTCAAGAGGAATGTCTAAATAATATTATGTGTTAAAAAAAATCTTAAATACGTATAATGACCTCTGATGATCTTATCGAGGATGTTTTTTCAATAAAATCATCTAAGATATGTAGACTCTTATCGGATGCGTATTTTTCTCCGTAAACTCTTAGTTCAATATTTTCTCAACCCTCTTTGATGACATCGTATTTCTTCTTTCTTTTTATATTGTCATAGTATAGTATAGTTATTTTTGTTTTAGATTAAGTTCTGTTTGGAATGGCATTGATTAATTGTGTTTCGACTTAAAACTAATACCTAGTAGTTAAATAATAATTAATAACCGAAAAAATTGTTACCTATTAGTGTAAACTTTTATTTGGCTTTTTTATTGTATATTTACGTTTTTCTTTACTGTCATTTTTCATAAGCTGTAAGTTTTATGAATAAATAAATAAATAAATAATATTATTTCGAAGACTTTCGACATAATAGGTATGAACTATCCCCTACTTTCAAATTCAAAAATAAATATTATATATATATATATGTATATGTATAAAACCTATACCTAAGACGTAGCTAATTATTTTAGTATTTTAAACAGATGTGCACTTAGTTTTACTTTTGTTTTGTCACTTTAAATAATGAACGTCTATGTTAATCATGTCAATGTAGATTTGCTTTATGTTTTTGTGATTCCGTGTAGTCAGGGTTCCCCTATACATGGTTTTCACTTGATTAGTATCAAGCTAATTTTTCGTGAGTACCTTCATTTTGATGAGTCGCCCAAGAATTTCTTGGACGGAACTCTTGTTTGTGGTAGCTAACAGAGTTAGTTAGCAAGGATAAAAAAAATCTCAACTTTCGAGCGTGGGACTGGGATAACGTACCACGCAATTTGTAGGAGAATTATGTCTGTTGAATTACATTAATATTAACTAAGTTATAAAAACAAAATCAGCTGGTTACTAATAATGTAAGATGACCTCGTTATCGATACAAGTTGCCAAGAGGAAACTCTTTGATCAAACCATAGATTTTGTAGGACAAATTGTTTTTCAGATAATTTAAATTATAATTTAGATAATTTTGAGATTTATCAAAAAAAATATATACATATAAATATTTTGGAATCACCAAATTCACAAACGTTATTCTTGCTATCTCTGTTAGGTACCACAAACAAGAATTCCATCCAAGAAATTCTTGGGCGACTCATCAAAATGATGGTACTCACGAAAAATTTGCTTGATACTAATCAAGTGAAAACCATGTATGGGGGAACCCTGACTAGTGCCTAAAACAGAAAAAACGGGATCCTTATCACTTTGTAGCTAATATTATGGAGAAATATCTCAAAATCATTTTATGTGACATAAAACATATTACCAATTAAGTACTCATAGGTTATTTTATCATCAGCACATCTGCGTGCAGTAATAATAAAAAACAAAAAGATTTTTGTTTTTACAATAATGAATAATTAGGCATGCTATTCGTAAGGCTTCTCAGCTCAGACTAGCAGGTGAGATGCATTAGGTACCCAATGAAGTTAAAAACAGTTTATCATATTACATGGATCAGATTTACAAAACAAAATCTTGTAGTTTTTGTCTGTTTTGTTCCTGTGTGTTGATCATAGTGTGTACGAACATCTATACTACCTAGAGGTCAGGTCGAAATTTGATTTTATGTAAATAAAAAAACGTTTTACAAGTTTCAACTTTTTTAAGGTTATCTGAGAAGTAATCTTAAGATACGCAATAAAATTAATATGTCAATGTGTGTATGGACTCTGAAATTATGTAAATTTTATGTATGGAATTCAAAACTCATTTATTATCAACCATTCCACTACAATTAATCTGAAATTATGGCGCGCGTACTGCAGGACAAACTTAAGATTAGTTGATTAATAAATAACATTGGATTCCCATAACTGGATGGTTGCGATAACCGCGACACGTAACGACTCGCGATAATTTTACTGACGGGAAATTTAATTATTAAAAAAAACTCGCGGGTTGCGGTTAATTGGATCTAAGTTACTTACAAATAATTAAAAGCTAGTAACTTAGAAGCATTGTGTCGCGCTTCGCAATCACGGTTGATCGAATCTAAGTTACTAGCTTTTCAATAATTAAAAGCTAGTAACTTAGAAGCATTGTGTCGCGCTTCGCAATCACGGTTGATCGTATCTAAGTTACTAGCTTTTCAATAATTAAAAGCTAGTAACTTAGAAGCATTGTGTCGCGCTTCGCAATCACGGTTGATCGAATCTAAGTTACTAGCTTTTCAATAATTAAAAGCTAGTAACTTAGAAGCATTGTGTCGCGCTTCGCAATCACGGTTGATCGAATCTAAGTTACTAGCTTTTCAATAATTAAAAGCTAGTAACTTAGAAGCATTGTGTCGCGCTTCGCAATCACGGTTGATCGTATCTAAGTTACTAGCTTTTCAATAATTAAAAGCTAGTAACTTAGAAGCATTGTGTCGCGCTTCGCAATCACGGTTGATCGAATCTAAGTTACTAGCTTTTCAATAATTAAAAGCTAGTAACTTAGAAGCATTGTGTCGCGCTTCGCAATCACGGTTGATCATATCTAAGTTACTAGCTTTTCAATAATTAAAAGCTAGTAACTTAGAAGCATTGTGTCGCGCTTCGCAATCACGGTTGATCGAATCTAAGTTACTAGCTTTTCAATAATTAAAAGCTAGTAACTTAAAAGCACTGTGCCACGCTTCGCAGTCACGGCTGATCGGATCTATGTTACTAGCTTTTAAATAATTAAAAACATGTAACTTAGAAGCACTATGTCTCGGTTGCTATTTATCGGAATGCTAGAAATAGTAGTAGACTAGTGTGGTGGACTGGCCTACGCCACTACGTTATTTAAATTTACAAGTACATCTAAAACCTAAATTTCTTGTGTAGATGTTCCCTGAGCCCCAGTAGTGACTTCAGATTATGCTACAAAATACTGCAGTTGCAATTAGGGCAATTATATTGGTTAGCTTACTATCGAAAAATTCCTAAAATTATTTTGCCATATAAAATGCATATCAGCTCGGTGCCGCTTGCTCCTTCCTAAATTTATTTATAAAGGCACGAGCGCGTACCGTGTTAAAATGTATGAACCCAAAACTTCACGATCACGCGATCCAGTCCGCATAAATCCGATCGAAACTCACAGAACCCAAGTCGGATGAGGAAGTTGGACATTTTTAAGATTTTCCAAATTGTGTGCGTGCGAAAAATATTCCGGGCGGGAGAGAGAGGGTGCGGAAGTTATAAAGTAGGAAAGAGAGGTGAATACTGCGCTAGGCAGCGGCGCGGCGGAGGTCGGGGACCCGCAAGTAGGTCGCGGCGTCCTTCGCGTAGAGCTGGCTGTTGAACTTGGTATACAAAAACACGGTTTTAAATATAGAACGAATTTTAAGTTTTCTACATTTAAATACCTAATGCTGACTATATCTGTGAGCTGTTATATTCTCCATTTGTATGATTTTAAGTATTTACCAATATCAATAATATGTTACGTTCCAATAACGAACCGATAAAGAAGATCCAAGCCCCCGATTCAAGATGCTATTTATTGTTACGAAGTTCGATAACCAAATGTATGGAATTTGATATAGGCTTCGCTAAGTGACATACGAATTCGCTTGTCATTTAAAGATAAAGATAAAGATTTATTTATTCCTATTATTTAGCGAAGCTTATGTCAAATCCATGCCATCGATATTCATCGTTAAGTTTTAGGAAAAGAGTCTACTTCTGTTTTTCTTCCCAAAAATATCCCCTGTTATTTTTCTGTGTAAGTAGGCTACTTCTTTTCACGGTAAAATTATTATTGAAATTAAAAATAGGAAACCAATTTCCAATGGTGCGTGGTAGGTGCTATGCTACGTAGCACGAATGAGTTGAATATTCCTAAACATAATAAATATTTTTATACTTACAAATATTCATCTAGATTCTATATTTCTTCAACAATATACCACACATGTTAGAGCCCGTGACTCCAATAGGTAATGTTATTTTTCCTCGGATGAAATAATTAAGTTTCGTATTGAATGTGGCTGAATGTATGAAAGTGTAATGCATCCTTCGCAATCGAACCCAAGGTGAGCGCAGGACACCCGGACGACGGCACGGGATTAATATCACCTATGTCCTATATCTATGACACATAACTGCACTTTTTTACTTCTAGGTTCCGTACTATGAAAGGAAAATCGGAATCCTTACGCTCAGAGCCGGATTAACCACGTAGCGGGAGTACAACTGCCCCGGCCCCGCCCAAATGGGACCCCACATATTTTAACTTTAACACACTCATCTCTCCCTATTTTTTATGTAAAACTTATTTATATGTGACATGTCTAATTTTTTATGACACTACAACTTTTCCTACTGAGACAATCCACGTCAGACACTCGGTACCCGACTTTTCTTTGGCATAAATATTTTTATACGGTAAACGCATAAGTTCTATAAAACGTAGCTTGTATAGTCGGTCCGATAACCAGCCCTACAAAATGTCTGCCGTATATGCCGGTCAGACAATGGAGAATGTTCACTAGTTTTGTTTTTTTACGTTTCATATAGTCCATATGAAATAAAAAAAGTGTGTGTAAAAATTATTTCGATATGTCGCTTAGTTCCCGAGATATTGAACTTTGAAGGGTGCGAGTGACGGTCGGCCGGCGCTCGGCGCGGTGACGTCACGAGTCATACGCTCACGCAGTACGTTGCGCGCTCCAGTACGGTGTACTACGAAATAACGCTAATATTATTCGAAATGTCGAATTCAATTAGAACAAAATCATGTGTTGGGCCAAAATGTGAAAGTATTACCACCCTATGGTAATGTGCTATCAACGGAAAACTACTTTTTTTTGGTTCCAATATAATATGTATATTAAAATTAGCCGTGTGGTGACGGCATTAGAATACAATTATCACCACCCCCGATACTATCCTAGGGGAGTCGTAAGAGGCGACTAAAAAGGAAACACACACACATCAACAGCTAGTGTGAGAGAAGGAAAACTCGAAACAAAACCCTGTACCAACCCGTCTAGCCAGCGTGGTACCAGTAGGCTTTTTAACCTCCGATGTTTACGCACCAGAAGACCAGGCCCCTAGTCCCCGGCGGCCCCGCTATTCCTGGCTACGGTAGCGGCCACGGTAACGGCGGGGCGGGGGGTGCTAAGAATCCCCGGAAGAGATCCGGCTACCACCCCCCTTCTAAACGACAACTGGCCCTGGTAACACACAACGTGCGCACTTTGAGGTTGGACGAGAAGCTCGTAGAGCTGGAAGAGGAGATGAACAAGTTGCACTGGGACGTTATTGGTTTATCGGAGATCCGAAGAGAGGGCGAGGATACGATAACCTTACAGTCCGGCCACTTGTTCTACTACCGGGAGGGAGAACAGAAGTCCCAAGGTGGTGTTGGGTTTATCGTCCACAAATCTCTCATCAACAACATTGTGTCCATCGAGAGTGTGTCAAATAGGGTTGCATACCTTGTACTGAGAATCTCAAAACGATATTCGTTGAAGATTGTACAGGTATACGCCCCATCGTCAACACATCCAGACGATGAAGTAGAAGCTACGTATGAGGACGTCAGTAGGGCCATACGTAGCCCTAAAACACACTTCACAGTTGTTATGGGAGATTTCAATGCGAGGCTGGGCTGCAGAAGCGATGATGAGCTGAAAGTGGGGCCATTTGGATTTGGGCAGAGGAATCCCAGAGGACAGATGCTGGCGGACTTTATGGAGAAAGAGGGACTCTTCATGATGAATTCTTTCTTCCAAAAGCCGCCGCAGAGGAAATGGACCTGGTTGAGTCCCGACGGTGTAACTAGAAACGAGATTGACTTCATTATGAGCACCAAGCGGCAGATATTCAACGATGTCTCTGTGATCAACATGGTTAAGACCGGAAGTGATCACCGAATCGTCAGAGGCATGTTGAATATCAACGTCAAACTTGAGAGATCGCGTCTGATGAAGTCTACGCTCCGACCGTCGAATGTCCATATCCAAAACCCCGAGAGCTTTCAACTTGAACTGTCAAATCGCTTCCAATGGCTAGACAGCTGCGCATCAGTGGACGATATAAATAATAATAATAATAATAATATCTATGGACGGTTTACACCACGTCAATCTGGCCCTGTGCTAAGTATCCGAAGAACTTGTGTTACAGGTACCAGACAACGGAAATATATTTAATACTTTTACACTATAAACATATTTAAGATTTTTATTATATTAATACACAAATTTAATACACATCCATGACTCAGGAACATTTAAAACTTTTTGTTCCCTCAGCGGGATTCGAACCCGCGACCTCCGGGTCAAGAGCCAAGCTCTGAACCACTAGACCACGGAGGCGTCAATAGCATGCTGGTAGAAACTGTCCATACGGTGGGGTCCAAATTTTTCAAGACCCACCGTACAAATAGACCTCAGAAACTATCCGAACAAACCCGGAACCTCATGGCTAGTCGACGTTCAATGACGCTCCAAACTTCGAGTGACGCTGAGTCATATAGGCAGCTCAATAGACAGATTACGAAGTCCTTGCGACACGATATCCGTTCTTTTAATACCCAGCGTATTAAAGAGACAATAGAGCGGAACCAAGGCTCCAAAGTGTTTGCAAGAGACGTATCTATTGGGCAAAGCCAGTTGACAAAGCTGAAGACCGAAGATGGACGCGTAACGTCAAATAAGTCCGAGGTACTACGGGAGATAGAAAGGTTCTATGGACAGCTGTATACCTCGGTCTCAGCTGAACCTGCTAGTTTAGCTGCAGACCCAAGAGCCAGGCTAACACGACACTATACCGAAGACATCCCGGACATCAGCCTGTACGAGATTAGGGTAGCTCTCAAACAGCTTAAGAACAACAAGGATCCGGGCGAGGATGGAATCACTACAGAGCTTCTGAAAGCGGGCGGCACGCCGGTACTAAAAGTCCTTCAGAAACTCTTCAATTCCTCCTTACTCGATGGGAAAACGCCAGAGGCATGGAACAGGGGTGTTGTGGTCCTGTTCTTCAAAAAAGGCGACAAAACCTTACTGAAGAACTATAGGCCCATAACACTGCTGAGCCATGTCTACAAGCTGTTTTCGAGAGTTATTACGATGCGTCTCGAACGCAGGCTGGATGACTTTCAGCCTACCGAACAAGCCGGTTTCCGAAAAGGCTATAGTACCATAGACCACATACATACGCTGCGGCAGATTATACAGAAGACCGAAGAGTATAATCGGTCATTATGCTTGGCGTTTGTGGACTATGAGAAAGCCTTTGATTCCGTCGAAATATGGGCGGTCCTTAGATCTCTAGCGTTGCCGTATTGACTTTCGGTATATCGAAGTGTTGAAGTGTTTGTATAATAACGCCACCATGTCAGTCCGAGTACAGGAGCACTGCACGAAGGATATCCCTTTAAAGAGAGGAGTAAGACAGGGGGATATCATATCCCCGAAACTGTTTACCGCTGCTCTGGAGGATTCCTTCAAGCTCCTGGAATGGCAAGGACTTGGCATCAACATCAATGGCGAATACATCACTCACCTTCGATTTGCCGACGACATAGTAGTCATGGCAGAATCGCTGGAATATTTGGGGCGCATGCTCGGTGGCCTCAATAGAGTTTCTCAACAAGTGGGTCTTAAAATGAAAATGGACAAAACAAAGATCATGCACAATGTCCATGTTGCACCCACCGCACTAACTGTTGGGAGCTCTACTCTTGAAGTTGTTGACGAATATATATACCTAGGGCAGGCTGTCCGATTAGGTAGGTCCAACTTTAAGAAAGAGATCAGTAGACGGATCCAGCTCGGCTGGGCAGCGTTCGGTAAATTACGCAACGTCTTCTCGTCCAAAATACCTCAGTGCCTTAAGACAAAGGTATACAACCAATGTGTGTTACCAGTGATGACTTACGGTTCTGAGACGTGGTGCTTCACGAAGGATCTTTTCAAAAGGCTCAATGTCGCTCAGCGTGCTATGGAGAGGGCAATGCTCGGTATTTCTCTACGTGATCGAATCAGAAATGAGGAGATCCGTAGAAGAACTAAGGTTGCTGACATTGCCCGTAGGATCAGTCAGCTGAAGTGGCAATGGGCCGGCCACATAGCACGAAGATTGGACGGTCGATGGGGCAAAAAGATCCTAGAGTGGAGGCCACGTACTGGCAAGCGCAGTGTGGGACGGCCACCTACCAGATGGACCGACGACCTGGTGAAAACTGCCGGGTCACGTTGGATGCAGGTGGCAAAGGACCGGTCGCACTGGAAATGTATTGGAGAGGCCTATGTCCAGCAGTGGACAGTAAAAGGCTGAAACGACGATGTATATTAAAATACGTCAGAAATGGCTAAAAGCGATCTGAAATAGGAAAAACTCTCTACCCTCAAATTTGATCTTTTGCATCTACCCTCAAATTTGTTTTTTTTGCAGCTACCCTCAAATTTGTTTTTTTATTGCGTCTACCCCCAAATTTGTTTTTTTTTGCATCTACCCTCAAATTTGATCTTTTGCATCTACCCTCAAATTTGTTTTTTTATTGCGTCTACCCCCAAATTTGTTTTTTTTTTTGCATCTACCCTCAAATTTGTTTTTTTTGTATGTACCCTCAATTTTTTTTTGCGTCTACCCTCAAATTTGTTTTTTTTTCGTCTACCCTCAAATTTGATCTTTTGCATCTACCCTCAAATTTGTTTTTTATTGCGTCTACCCCCAAATTTGTTTTTTTTTTGCATCTACCCTCAAATTTGTTTTTTTTTGCCTCTACCCTCAAATTTGTTTTTTTGCATCTACCCTTAAATTTGTTTTTTTTGCAGCTACCCTCAAATTTGTTTTTTTTTCATCTACCCTCAAATTTTTTTTTTTGCATCAACCCTCAAATTTGTTTTTTTGCATCTACCCTCAAATTTGTTTTTTTTTGCGTCTACCCTCTAATTTGTTTTTTTTTTTGCATCTACCCCCAAATTTGTTTTTTTTTGCATCTACCCTCAAATTTGTTTTTTTTTGCGTCTACCCCCAAATTTGTTTTTTTTGCGTCTACCCTCAAATTTGTTTTTTTGCATGTACCCTCAAATTTTTTTTGCGTCTACCCTCAAATTTGTATATTTTTCGTCTACCCTCAAATTTGTTTTTTTTTTCATCTACCCTCTAATTTGTTTTTTTTTTCATCTACCCTCAAATTTGTTTTTTTTTGCGTCTACCCTCTAATTTGTTTTTTTTTGCATCTACCCTCAAATTTGTTTTTTTTTGCATGTACTCTCAAATTTGTTTTTTTTGCATCTACCCTCAAATTTGTTTTTTTTTGCGTCTACCCCCAAATTTGTTTTTTTTTGCATCTACCCTCAAATTTGATCTTTTGCATCTACCCTGAAATTAGTTTTTTTTTGCATCTACTTTAGCATATACCCTCAAACTTGATCTTTTGCATTTTGTATCTTTCACCCCCTTGGGGATTGAATTTTGATCCGTCGCTGTAACTCGCCACTTCCGGTTAGAGCGCCGACGCTTACCACTGAGCCCTTAATTAATTATCATCATCAATCGACTTCGATGTTGGTAACCGATTTCATTGAAGCCAGACGCAGGAGTAATTTTTATAGTGCCCAAGTGTGTGCGCAATGCACAAAGACGCTCTCTTTTCCTTTTACTCTCGTTATGTTACTCCTGACTCAATCGAGAATCGAATGTCACCAGCTTTTGGTATTTTATTTTGTAGATTACTTTGAAACTAATCAGGATAAAGAAAATCGTTAGATCGTAACTTTTTGTACTCTCGGCCATCGACTCAGAATTAAATTTTTCAAATAAATGTCTCGTCCATATTTATTTATTTATTATATTATTATATTATATAAATTATAAAATATACATTGTTTTATTGCTGGAGTGAAACTTCTTATTTGGATATCCTAGGATGCCACTAGTATAAATTCAACACTAATAAACATTCGAGAATTTGAGAATTACTTATATATACGAGGGAGATTGCTTTTAATAAAGCATGTTGATACTTATTAAAATAATACAGTGAATCTATAATAATATCGTGATGTACACGCTGGTCACCGCCATCACTAGAAGTAATAATTCTTGTACGGCTCTTATAAACTTATGCTAAGAGCAACTTAGCATTTTTAAAGGAAAAAAATGTACTTATTTTTATTTTTCAAAAATAGGTTTAAGGTTTTCTTTTGATTATGTCCATCTTTAAACATGACGTGACGTGTTAAAAATCATATTATTATTATGTTAATAGTCATAAGATTAAACACTAAAATTATTTATACATTGATCGTGTAATATTTTCATTTATTGTTATCATTATAACGTTACCGACTGTTAAATGTGTTGATAAATGTGTGTTTAGATGTTTTACAGTTCGAAACATAGATTGCACTGTTAGCTATCTGCATCGCGCTATCGAAGTGTCGGACGGTTTTTACATATGATTTTATAGAAATTTAACATTGGTATATAAGGTTCCAATTCTCCCTCTGTAAACAATATTATGTTAATATAACATCACCTGGAGCTTATGCCGGACCGATTTAAGTGATCGCCGTAATATTTTGTTTATATGTATATTCTGAGTACAATTTACTACTTGCTGCCTGTTAATTCTTACCTAAATTTTACTTTCCATAAAATTAATACCTAATTTTAAATAAGTGGATAAAAACTAATTTTCTCATAGATATATATTTCATTTACAAAAAGTCGGTCACCGATTAATAATCGGAATAAAATAGAGCATACTGATTGCAGTAGTGCAACGTACTCAAATAAATAAAGTCGGATACAAAATAATATGGAGCAAAAATCTGACCGATTATCGGTCCTACAAAAAGTAGGTCTTATTTTTTTTATGTACTTGTATAATATTGTATAATATAATATTTGTTTTATGTATTAAAGATCATATCCGTATAATAAACATATTAAACATCCATTTTGTACCGTCCACCATATTGGATTCAAAATGGCGGCATTTATATTTTATTTATTTTTTTGTTGGTTTTGTAGCAATAACAGCTTACATAAATAATATCAGCTTACTAGGACGTCAGGAAGTACCTTATGAATTTTGATGATCTATAAATGAGTCAGTGACGAAATCTGGGGTTTTTAGACATTGATAAAATCTAAAGTATAATAGCTACAACATTCAAACTTTGTATGTTTCATGTTTTTACTGGTGTCATTATATGTTGAAATTTTCAATTATTATATGTAGCACCATGCAAAGCAAAGTTATGAGAGCTCAAAAAAACGACGAAACCTTTCGAGAAAAGGTAGGTAGTGCCCTTGCGCTTCGCTTGGCTCGTCTTGACGGGGGAACTCCCGTGCCCCCAGATATAAGATGCGGGTGATTAAACAATATAATATTATTCTTATATAGATATATATTTAAGGCGAGGAATAACCGCAACTAGCGCCACTCTTTTTAAAATAAATTTTACAATGACACAAACATCTTAATAAAAAAAGTAATCGGTTCAAACTTTAAGTAAATAGTTAAAACGGTTTTAGTTATTACTTACGAGATATATTATATAACTAGCTGTGCCCGCGACTTCGTACGCGTGGAAAAGTGATTTAGGACACTTATATATTTTTAGTTTATTGGCGCAACCGCTGACAACTTTCGCCAATAGGTACTTCCCAGTGTATCCCAGTGTTGATCCCGATCCAGCAAGTCACGTACCCGGCAAGCCTCTTGGTATGCAGGGTATAATAATAATATAGTGCCATCCTTTCGGAGCTCGGCAAAAGAAGTAGGCCTTCGAACAATATGTAGAAGTCAGCAATGGTATTCGAAGTTAGGATAATATTATTCGAATGCACCGTATAGACCCAGCCAATTTTTCAGGTTAATTTTGTAAATTATTTAACTTCGATGTCCGTCTGTCTATCTGTCTGGTTGTCAAAACTTTAACACGTGTAGGTATCAAGCTAACAATCCTATTAAATACTCAGGATCTTCTGTCCCTTCTGGCTTTGAAAAAAACAGACTCCTTAGCCACATCTACCCAAAGATTCAGCCGTATCTCTCTAATTTTCGACACTCCAAAGGGAACCAAAACCTAAATTTGATACGAAGCAACGTCTTAATAGTGCCGACATAGGATAAATTGCGAAACCATAAAATTATTTTCAATTTTTTTGAACTTAGTACCGTTTTTGTCATTAATATTTTGAGATATTAAATTGAAACATAATATATTGCAATTATTAAGGTATTTAAAACGAAACTCTCGATTAGACATGGGCGCAGCGGCACGCCCCGTCGAGGATCCAGCAGGCTTACTCTCGACACAACCGAGAATCGAATCAGTTCGATCTCAACGGATTTGGTGTTTTATTTGGTAGACTACTTTGGAACTAATTAGGATAAAGAAAACCTTTGGAACGTAACTTTTTGTACACCCGACGATATCAATCGACATAGAACAGAAATAAACAAACGTCAATTTATTCGGGAGTATGCGGCACGATCGAATCTGAATCAAAATCGAATCAGTTTGGAGAGTTAGGCCCCAGCTCGGCGCGCCGATCGGTTTTAGTAGCGTTTTTTTATTAACCTACCCTAAGTATAACAATAATATAAATAAATTAAATTTAGTTTTAAAGAAAATATTAAATAAAAAAAGATTAAATTTGAATGTTTGAAGCGCGGTTCCTGCCGCGCTTCATACAAACGTCCAGCATTTTTTTTTAATTGTCATAAGTTTTTTATTTATGAACCTATTGAGATGAAATAAATGTTAAGTCAAGATTACTACAAATATGATTGAACCACATCTAAATCGGATAAGCCGTTTCTGAGATTAGCGTGCACAAATGCACCGACAAACAGACAAAAATAAAAAAATAAATTGTTTTGGGTACTATTGCATAAATAAAAGTCTCCTATAACGTATTAAAAATGATAAGGATTAATACCGTGATGGTATAAATAGCTTTCCAAAAACCGCTTAATTGCCCGTTTTTTAGTTTATCGCGAAAGGCTTTATTTTAATTATACAGTTAATTAAGTTGATTTTATACAATAAATTATAATTTATTTCAATTTGTGAAGCAAGTTCAAAAATATAATTTTTATATTATTATGACACTGTGAAAACACTGTTTTCCCAGAAAAAAGATCCTGATAGTTAGGTACTTATTTGATGTTCTAATCTACTTTAGTGCCACGTTCTATTGCTTCGCGTCACTGTGTAAGCGATCCCTTCGACCGCAGGCCGCGCGCGCGAAATTCATCCGACTTGCTTCAAATTTATCGTCACTGCTCGACTCCTATGTATTGTAGCGTTATGTTATATAGCCTATAACCTGCCCAGGAATATGGGCTACAATCGTACCAAGTTTGGTTAAAATCCCTTCAGTACGTGCACATACAGACAGACAGACAGACAGACAGACAAAAATTTTACTAATGGCATTTTTGGCATCAGTATCGATCGCCAATCATCCTCCAATATGTATTTTGAAAAAATATTCAATGTACAGAATTGACCTCTTTACAGTTTTATTATAAGTATAGATATAGATATTAGTTTAACTATTTACTTAAAGTTTGAACCGATTACTTTTTTTTAATTAGATCTTTGTGTCATTGTTAAATTTATTTTAAAAAGAGTTAGTAAATTTATTATTTAAGGCGAGGAATAACCGCAACTATGGCGCTAGATACCTATTTGCATCTCACTCACTCCTAGCCCGAATGGCCGGGAGCGAGGGGAACCACGACCAGAGGCTAATGAGCCCCTCTACGTGGGGTCGAAGGACCCGGTATTGAGGATACCGAGCCGTATGTGTTGCTTCTGTTTTTCTAGGGAAAACCCCCCGCGACAGAACGCAGGGGAAAACCGTGGCTCTAAGGGAAGGAAGCCTTGGAAGACTTATTCCTGAATGGCGAGACGACATGTGGCGTGTGGAGGCCCCGGTCCTGAGACCGAGGAACGTGTGTGGTTCCACTCCTCCGAGCGCCGCGCATCGTCCCGCGGACCAAAGCCCTAACCAAGGTGGGATTGAAATAAAAACAGACAAGACGTTTTTTTGAAGGCAAAACCCTCGCGTCAGGGCGCAAGGAAAAACCGTCGTAAAAAAAAAACACTTTATTAACTCGATTACCTGAAGGGCTTCGGATGGCGCGGATATCCACAGGCAGGCGCGGGACTTTGTCGCGAGCGGTGGGACGTGAATGCGGTCTTGGATGGCTGCATGGTGGCAGCGCGACGAGGCGAGGCGGCGTCGCAGGTCCAGGGCGGCGAGACCGGTAGATCCAGCCCAGGCGAGGAGAGGTTGGTCCGCTAGCGTGGCGGGGCCGGAAACTAGCCT
Source organism: Celastrina argiolus (assembly GCA_905187575.2). Classification (NCBI taxonomy): domain Eukaryota; kingdom Metazoa; phylum Arthropoda; class Insecta; order Lepidoptera; family Lycaenidae; genus Celastrina; species Celastrina argiolus. Next base: position 9,025,715 of record LR994599.1, on the reverse strand, counting down.
CCCCCAGCGGTGGACAGGCCGGTTAAACCTGGGTCAGAGGCGGGGAAGCGGGGCCGGCTGGCAAGGCCAGCCCAGGCGACGCGGCATGACCGGTTATACTAGCCCGTCCAGGGGCCGGTTAATCCAGCGCGGCGAGGCCAGCAGACACTTCTCAATCCAAGCGGGGCCGGTTCCGCCAGTGTCAAGCGGGCGAGGAGAGCTGAGCGAGCCCCAGCGACGAGGCGAAGGTCAGCAGGCAGCGGTAGTGCCTTGGCGGCATGATGGTGGAGTGGGCTGCGGTGGGCAGCGTTGCAGGCCGGATGGTCTGCGGTGGTGGTCGGCGGCGGTTGGGCGCTCTACCGACAGCCGAGGACGTATGGAGCAACGGCAGGTGCGGCAGGTGTGACTGCCGGGTGGCGGGCAGGCTCAGGCGGGTGCCTGAGGGCGGCGGTGCAGGGCTGCGGTGCGGGGCGCAGCCCTGGAGGCGGCGCTCTGTGCGCTGCGGTCAGTCCGAGCACTTCTCGGCTGGACGGGGTGGGATCCGGGACGCGCAGCAGGTCTCGGCCGGACATTAGGGCGGGGGGCTACCACAACTCCCCCGCGAGAATGCCGACGGGGGCCCGGCGCGAACGGTGTCCTCTCCGTCACAGCTAGGCTCGGTGTCTTGGTGGTGGCGCGCCTTCTGGTCGGCGCAGGGCGGTCTTCCACGTCGCAGCAGGACGCGGACGGCCATGGTCTTCACTGATGATTGGTGGTCTCACCAAGCGGGGAGCGCTTGGGGTAACTGGCCTCCCGTGACCACAACGCTGGGATAAAATCCCAGCGGGGCGGGCGGGCAGCTCATCTTCCCGGCAAGGCGGCAATCCACACTCAGTTCACAAGAACCAAGCGCGGATTGCCGATCGCCCTCAGAAGGTGGTGGTGGTGGTGCTCCAAGGTGGGTGGTCGGCACGGACGCGACACGGAACGGAAACGCGGCGCGATCGGGCAGCGTGACTACGTGCGCGCGCTTCGGAAGCCAGGACGATCCGGCGCTAGTTGCGGTTATTCCTCGCCTTAAATAGATAAAATGCTTTGGGAAGTAGGGGTTGCACTGCGGCTGTGAGGTTATATTGGGTACCTGGGTACCTTGTTACTTTGTAAGCAAACATAATATGAGTTCTGTTATCATATCGCATAGTATTTTCGAAATAGTTGTTGTATGTGGCAAGAAATATGCTTACTTACTAACAAAATCACTATTTTTTGCACAATAGATGGCAACCGTTAGTCCATCTATTATGGGTAAATTATCTGATTGCCCTTTTTCATTTCATTCATCTATGTTGAAATAAAATAACAAATGAAATAAAGCAACAATTTACTGCGAAGCGTTAAGTTATGTCTCCGGACGTATATACGGCGCGCGCGGGCGGCAGGAGCTGTACGACCTGTGACGTCACACTAACACTGCGCCAACGCGCGACAATTTTAAATTATCGAGATTTTTTAATGTCTATAAAATCTAAACTAATTGATATTTTGGCATGAAACAAAAAGTAGTGTATTTATATTCATATAGGCTTTACTGTGACAAAGTTACAACCAATTTCGCATACCCAGTAATATTCTCCATTTGCTACGGGCCCCGCGCTTGCTTGATCCGGCACTGCTTACGCTTTGTTGTCCGTCTGTCCAACCGTCCCTCCATCTATCTGATAGGACTCGTTATTTCAGGAACACATGGATGTATTGAGATAAAATTAATACTTTGTATTTTTATATTTTTATTTCATCACTTATATTTTTTTTACCTATACATATATAGAAAGAAAAACAGCCCGAAAAGTATTGAAAGGAGGAAATATCGTGTTTACTTTGTGTAGTTCTAAATTATATATATAGTTATAAATTACGGTAAGAATAATAAAATATGTCGTATATAACTTCAGATTAATCAAATCTTTGGCAATTGGTTTGACGAAGAATACCAAGTGGAATGCTTCAATACGACCGGCTTATTATCAGCAATCGATCATTAGAATAACACAGTGGCGTATGTAATGTTAAGGCGCCACGGCAAAATAAGATTTGCCTTCCTTAGAAAAAAAGGCACTGCGTCCGATTCTGGCATCGTGGTTGGCTGGCTGGCGTCGGAGAAAGTCCCTCACCTTGATGCCCATAGGTGCCCAAAGGTGGTCACCACGCACGGCTGCTTTAGGGCGTATCTGTGTCAGGTGCCCAAAAGGGATCCTACGCGTGACTGTCGCGAATTTGGTGGAAAGCACAGTATACCGATGTGTACGACAGATGGGCTGCATCCAGCCGATTTCAAGGCAGTGCCTTGGGGAGAAAGGAGGAAGCTGGCAGGCAGCAGTCTCCTTCTGCGAAACAGTAATTTACAGAATGGCTCAGAGCGGTACATACAAGACAATATAATATTATCCTCCGTTTTACTTCGTCCACGTAGGACAGGAGTGCGGAGGCGACACATGGCAAGCTTCCTACCTTTGTCTAGTGTGGCTTTGAAAGTAGACAGATACCTTCCCCAGCTTAGTGAGGGCCACCGAGTGGGCCACCTAAGGTTGTCGGAGTTTCCCCTATTTTAAGTGGAAGTCGTGTTTCTTATGAGGTACACCGGTTGGTCGTGGGGACGCGGGTCGTTTTAATTAATCAGATCCGGGAGACTCCCTTTTAAACCGGCTAATGGCAACTCGCAGCCGGTTTTACCGGTTGTCCCACATACTCCCAATCTACCCAGCCGGAGGGAAGTGTGATTTCCTTCCTTACGCTTGCAAGAAAAACCCTTTCTACATGTTTGGTTTGGCCCAAGGTTTGGGGCACCAGAATCATTAAATACACCACAGGTCTTCCCTATTCTAACCTACATCCATGGATCCGATGTTAAGTTAGCTAGTTAACGTAACTTAAACTTAGTCCCGATTTCACCAACGCATATTAAAGTTAATCCTTCGTTAAATATCATGATGTTCCTCTCGTAATTCTTATCGATGAATGAGAAGGCATAGTATTTTAACAAGCCGCTAACACTAACTGCATGCATTGGTGAAATTGACACTTAGGTTAGTGTAACAAAACTTGTTCGGTCCAAAGGCTGGCTGGAAAAGAGCATTTTCTTAGAAAAACTATTTTTATGCTTCAATCATATATTTATATTATGTGTTAAATTCTTTGAACTTGTTCACAGCACGAGCTCGTTTTGTATGACGATGACGTAATCACCTAAATGTTCCCAGCGGTCATTTCACTCTGACCAAGTTTGGAGTCAAAACTCTTACTCGTGAGTAAACCTGGGTAAGACTTTTGACTTGTATGCTGAAAGTCAAGGAGATTTAATACACAATATATAAAATAATATATGAAGTGATATCAATACGTGAAAACAAAAACTTTGAGTATAATTTTACAAGAATTGTTAGCACAAGTATGAATAAGAATGAAATTTGGCAAAGTTAAAGCAAGCTTATTATTTTTAACAATACACAGAAATCCTCAAGTTATAAAAAATACACACTGTCTCTGAATACATCACATAACTAGAATCAACAATATAAGTGTAACTGATCTAAGCTCACACAAGGCATGCGTTTTGGCCATTGAGTTATAACTACTAGCGTACGCTAGTAATATTAGTTCAATGGTTTTGGCACAATTTTGTCAGACCTCTGTCAATATTTTTTAATACTTAAATAATTTTAAGAGGTATTAAAGACTTCATCAATTGATCCATAAAAGAAATTAAATGAATGAATATTTAATGTATCGAAATTCAACCAACTTCGACTACAAGGCAATGAATAGTAGGTAGGTAAGTATTTATGGGCAAATAGAAAAACAAGATACTTATAACTTTATGTTACTAATTTTATTAAATCAGAATTTCTACTTTTAGGATTTTACTTTACTACTTTTAGGTAATAATGTATGATTAAAATAATTAAGTACCTACGTAATTTATACAGTAATTCAAAACGTATCTCTATAACAGAACAAGTCATGTGTAATTCCAAAAACTGTGGTTAGTGTTAGCAAAATATATTATAATCGTCATATTATGCACTTTGTAATAACGACTCATACAAAAAACGGAATTTTTAAACATACGCTGTAAGTTAAAAATATTTATCACGTCATTACAATTTACAACATATTACGTACGTTTTTTTCTTCAGATTTTTTGTTAGTAAAAATTTAACAAAATATTATAAATAAGAGAAAGTTATTATATTTTTTTTTCCTTTATTGATCCTTAGATCTACCAAGACCTGTATACCAATCCAGGATTTACAGTCTGTAGGAAATATCTATTTTACAGTGGCTAAAGGTATAGTGTTATCTCTTATATATAAAAATTAATTGCTGTTCGTTAGTCTCGCCAAAACTCGAGAACCGCTGAACCGATTTCGCTATTTTTGGTCTTGAAATATTCGTGGAAATCCATGGAAGGTTTAAATGGTTTGTATGCTCAACTAAGTGGGCACGGGTCAGCTAGTCACCTATATAAATTAGTGCGTTAAGTTCTATTCATGAATACGGGACATAGATACTTTAACAAACCAAATTCAATAATCAAACATTTAACATATTGTACAAATACCGAAATTAGTTCCACAAATAACAATGGAGTTGCACAAATATAGAACAGTTGAGTTAGGCCAAAACAGTTTTTTTGACAACTTTCGTTTTTATTTTTATTTTCTATACGGCGAAGGACTCACTTCTTTTATTGTCATAACAATATTATTGTTTCAGGGACAAATTGTTTAAAATAAATTGTAACAGAAAATGAAAGTAACAGAAAGCCCTTTATGTCACTATTTCAAAGGGTCGCCACGAAAAAAATGTTGTCCAACGGAGATTGTCCAATAATACAATAAACGGTTGCAATTGTGTTGACTTGCATCATAAATGATCATTGTATATTTGAAGAATTTGTCGAAAAATAGACAATTTTGTTTACAATCATGGTGAACATATTTTATCAAGGCACATTTAAATCAGTCTAATATTATTTAAGGGCGTGTTTCACCAAGCAATTTTAAAGTTTTCGCCATGTTAAATATCATGTTATCCCTCTCGTATTTCCTGTCAATGAATGAGATGCCATGGTATTTTAACATGGCATTAACTATAACATTGCTTGGTGAAACACGGCCTAAGGCCGATAGTTTTTGAATGTGTATACTTCTTCACGTATTTTTACTTATTCACGACTGCACCAATTGACTGATAAAATTTAGGAAGATTTATACAATAATAATACACAATCTGATGTTAAAAAACTAATAAAGTAAAAAGAGTGCACGTAACTTGTGTATTATTACTGTGTTATATGAATTTCCACCATGAACCTAGTGTTCATTCAATAACCTAAGTAAGAAGATTTGATTAACACAGGTTACTTTTCATCCCGTGCATTTATTAAATTTATTTATTTAACCATTTTTTGTGCACATAAATGACAAAAAGATAACATATAAAGAAATACGACACAAAAGGAATATATACAAACTGCTAGCAACCTCTAACTAGTTTGTTATTAAAATATACCACCTGTGACCTAATTTTTTTTTTTTTATTTTGAATGCAATAAAATGGTAATGGTGTCTAGTTGTAGCCATGGCCTGTTTTGCTGAGCATTTCATGCAGATTCCCTATTACTATTAATTGTTGTATCCAGGTCATTTTGGGTTAACTGATGATGGTTCACGTTGGCCAACATGAGATGTCACCCGTGGCGACGCACGTGTACTCCTCGTCCCGATGTGCCACATTTATACATTTATTCAACAAATGAAGGTTATAAGCATGATATGAAAATAGAGAGCCATTTACGTATTCCAAAGGATTGACATCTAATTTCTTGTGAAACCTTAGTTATTTTTTATAGTTTTACATGATTTTACGAGGTCAGGATAAGGACAAGGAATATTTGAATTCACCATTGTCATAAAATTTTCTTGAATGAATGGCGGTTTATAATATAATTGGCTTTTTCGGATGTTTGCCCTGCGCGAAATTCGTTTTTCTGTATAAAGTTTGTTTTTCGTATGATCTTCACGTGTACGTTATAGAAAGAGAAATAACAAATGGTTCAAGGTAAGAAAGTAGAATCAGCTGGGTTGCTATGAGTCACCTGCAGCACAGTTGTATATGATGCAGTAGCTGCACAGCTGGATATAAATGAGACAATAACAGTACTGCTGGATCTTTATGAGGCAGCAGCACAGCTAGATCGATATGAGGCAGCAGCACAGCTGGGTCTATATAAGGCAGCAGCACAGCTAGATCTATATGAGGCAGCAGCACAGCTAGATCGATATGAGGCAGCAGCACAGCTAGATCTATATGAGGCAGCAGCACAGCTAGATCTATATGAGGCAGCAGCACACCTAGATCGATATGAGGCAGCGGCACAGCAGGATCTATATGAGGCCAATATGAGGCAGAAACAGTACATCTGGATCGATATGATGTAGGTACAGTTAGTTACCGATTCGACATTGAATCGTCCTGGCATTCACAGATAGCGCGCTCTTGTACGTGCTATGAATTTTGACGAACCTTCGTGAGAACTAGAGAATTTAGATATGTGACCACATGTTACATTACATTAGGTTTTTGTGTCTCTCATTCCCTTTCAAAATGATATTTATCTTATTAGTTATAAACCTTTTGTACAGTTGGGGAGCCCAAAATAAAGGGGATTTAGTAGGTTTTGGTAATTAAATGCTGGGAGAGAAAAACTTATGGTAGCTAATTAATATTTTAGTGATATAGTTTGTGAGCTACGGAGGTCCGTAGCGCAGTGGTTCAGCGCGTTGGTGCTCGACCGAGAGGTTGCGGGTTTGAATCCCGCCGAGGGAACAAAAAGTTTTAATGTTCCTGGGTCATTGATGTGTATTAAATTTGTGTATTAATATAATAAAAATCTTAAATATGTGTATAGTATAAAAGTATTAAATATATATTTCCGTTGTCTGGTACCTGTAACACAAGTTATTCGGATACTTAGCACAGGGCCAGATCTTACATAAGTCGCTATGAGCTTACCCAACCTTCAAATTAGTAATTTGTGTTCAAGCATCTTTGACGCCTTAATATCTCCAACCATAATCTGACGCATTGGAATAGATTTATTTTTGATAATCTTTTCACCTCACCAATCAAATAAAAAAAAATCATGACTAAATTACCAGAGAGGCATTTTGGACACATAATAGTTATAATATCACAATCTAACGCACTCGAGTTACTATAAGTCCCCTATTGGGCTCCCTTATTTTTTTATATACATATATATTTTTATTTTCTTTTAATTTAAAACGCTAGTTTTACATTGTTTCTAATGACTCACTACAAGTATTAAAGAGAAACTACGTTTAAAAAAATCTTCGACTTCAACAACTAAAAAGCATACAATAATAATTTTATAATGTAGTTACAATTCATGTTCTTGTGAAGTCGGTGTCTATTCGGCGTCGATTAAAAAAATCACGCAAATCGAATCATTAACCTCAAAGTCGGTGTGCACACATAAAAAAACCGGCTGAATTGAGAACCTCCTCCTTTTTGGAATTCGGTTGAAAATGCGAATAGACTACACTAATAAACCTTTTAAGAGTATCTCGATGATTCTTTTAGCCATAAAATTAACCCATAAACGATAAAGACAGATTGTCGTTTAGGTATCGCAGATTGCAGATATTACTTAATTGCGCCTTAAGTATAAGAGGCTCGCACATTACTCACATCCTGCCGAGTCTCAACGCTCGTACGAAATGAGCCATTACAGTAGCGGTACAGCGGTAAGCGGTTTCGTCATTTATATCCAACTAGCTGTGCCCGTGATTTTGTCCTCGAATAATAAATGTCCCGATGTTGAAACATATTTTTTTTTCTAGTGGTTCAGAGGTTCGCTCTCAACTCGTGGGTTCGATTCCCGCGTTGGAACAACAAAAAAATATTATGTTGTTTTCAGTTTCGGTTATGACAATCATGCACCCTATTGTCTGACAAGAACGATGATCCATGCGTCGGAAGGGCATGTAAAAAGTCGGCCCTGCGCATGATCTCTCGCCAGTCGTGTCAGATATCCGTCCCACTGGGCTACGCGAGTGAAAGAAGAAAGAGTGCTTCTGTGTATTGCGCACACACCTGGGAGTATAAAATAACCCCTGCGTAGCTGGTCTGGTTTCAATTAAACCAGCCACTGTCACTGAAATCGGTGTGGAAGACATTAATTTCTAACACTAAAATAATTGAAAACAGACCAGTACTTCTTATGCTAAGCGCGTTCGAATAAGCTCTTTAGCTCTTTATTATAATATCTAATAATAATGGCTCCCACGCCGATTTCGGTGAAAGACGATGTCGTAGCGCGCGGAGTCCAATTATTAATCTAAGAGGCTATCCAAAACTGAGAGATATTTCAAATAAGACAGTAGTTCGCGTTCTAACTAACGCACAAACTGTATAACATCAGTTCTATAACATTAGTATAGATTCCATATATTTTGTGAGATGATTTACAGCAGCTAAAACCCCGCGGCCTTGCTTACATTGGATACAATTTATGTGCCTCATATATTTAAGAGCTAAGTGATTTCTGATGGCCCGTACATAGAGCGAGGACGTATTCATTTTAACGGTTTCTATGTTAGATCAAACTGCAACGAAATCAAACTCAAATTGATTTTTCAAAATTGAAATCATATTCAAACTGATTTTTCAAATTCGAAATCAAAATCAAACAGATCATAATTAAGTTTCATTTTAATTTCAGCTGTAGTTGTAAAACCTGTGATCAGAAATTAGTTTCGATTTGATTTTGGTTCCAATAATGGTGTATTCATACATGATTTTTACAGGTACGTATTAGATTGACCTGCACCTGAAATGAAAACTAAAAGTAACTTCTGATAGCCCACATGTAGGGAAACGATGTATTCAACGGCTTCTATATTTAATTTAACCTTAATATTAACTAGATTAAAAAATATATATTTATTTTTCATACTTCTGTTATCCAAATAAACCGAAATTGGAACCAGGTAAGTAAAAAATTATACTTGTATTAGGAGGCTCCGATCATATAGTCATTAAATTTTCATACACAATTACAAAACTATAATTCTACTTCGATACAATATTTTCGTTAGCAAGCAAATGTATGCAACAGAGTAAACGCACATAATTTTTGCCGTGGGCACGTCATCATTTCATATGGGGCAAGGTTAATGTTCTGTTAATTGAACAAACCTCCGTGTAACAAAGAGACGTATAGCCGCGGCCTCAGTCCCACACGGTGTATTATGAGCGCGGCCCAGCCGGGGTCACGTGCGCGAGGGCAATATTACTCAAAATACAAGGCAGGTAAGGACTGGTGTCCTTGTTGGCATGTTGAAAATCTTAGTACAGAAAAAGCTGTTAAGAGAAAACCTCACGGTTGAGAGAAATACAAAATAGGTATATAAAATCTATTGCTGTCTCGCACTGCGAGCCTTCTTCTTGATCTAGCTAGTGCTGGCTAACTAAGGCACTGGCTTTAGCTAGCCAGCACTAGCTAGATCAAGACAACTGCAGCACGAATTCAAAATGACCTATTAAAAGCACAAGAAATCGACATTTGGTGAATTTTCGTCGACGCGAAGCATGCTGCATACCAAAATATGCATAATTATAATTTATATACCTATGAATAATTTGAGAATAGTGATGAATGTGATATGGGGAAAATACTAAATTGCACGACGCTTCGTGCCAATGCGAGTTGAGTATTTCGGAACGTAGGTATTTTGTGGGCGTCACTTTATAGGATCAGGAAATAATAACACCAAGCTGAACGTGTTTATATTATGAACTGTGGGAATACTAGTGGAAGCCCCAAAGGGAGATCTCCGACCGAGCGAGATGGTATGCTCGGTCAGGCCGAAGCCCACTGTACTAGTTTTCAGATGTCGTATATATAGCGCCGGACTTAGAAAACTTCGATAGCGCGATGCAGGATTGTGGCGCTAGTAGTACCGCTACATCACTCCCCCCCGAAGACCGGAGGTCGAAACTTGAGTCGTCTTGTGCTTGAGTCGCCAGTGCCAGTGAGTCCCAGTGAGTCGGAACTGTGCTGCTGCTGCACGGGCTCCAGTGAGTCGGAGTGCTGCCGTGCGGGCCGATGCTACGTGCTGAACCAGGAGAGATGTGCTCTGCTTGCTGACCGGTCGTGTAGTGAGAGTGCCCGTTGAAGCCGATGAGGGTTCGACCAGGCCGCGCTGCGTTGCGGCTAGTGGACGAAGTACCCGAAGTGGCTGAAGCTGGCTGGCGAGGTGCGGAGGGGCGGGGAGTGATGATGATGAAGGAGGCGTGTTCTGTCGAGGGTCACCAATGTGGGAATACTAGTGGAAGCCCCAAAGGGAGATCTCCGACCGAGCGAGATGGTATGCTCGGTCAGGCCGAAGCCCACTGTACTAGTTTTCAGATGTCGTATATATAGCGCCGGACTTAGAAAACTTCGATAGCGCGATGCAGGATTGTGGCGCTAGTAGTACCGCTACAGAACAATCAAACCTATTGCTACAAGTACTTAATGCAAAGCAGACATTGAACGTAAGCGAATTTAGTCAACTCTTTTTTTCTCAAGCCCCGCCATCCCATCGCGCGCCACCTGCCCAGTACTCTCTGTCATCGGTGACACACGTCTTCTCCTTCCTCTTTTGTAAGCGGCGACCGGCCTCTTGGCAAATATGACTAAACTTGCTAGGCCTTCTTTTTTTTTTTTTTTTTTGCAAGCCTTACGTTTCAACTCCGACACGGCCATTCTGACTAGTCACACGTCCTCGTGTGCTGCTCCTGTAAAAGAAAAAAAACCAGCTGCAATATCACAAGCCTTTTGCTCGGCCTAACCTGACTCTACAATTTTAGGCCAATTTGCTAGTTTAATCTCTAATAGTAATCTCAACAGATACTTTAACTTCTTTAATGCACAACAATAAACTACGCAAAGTCTCAGGTATTAATGCCTATATGACCTGGGCTCTTTAGTCGAAATACGTTAGCCGCATAACACGACGTGTTCTCCCCACGGCTAACACGTGTGCATCACTCATTGAATACACATCATGTGGTCTGTGTAGACCCCAACCTTCCAGCATCACACGCCCGCTGCGCTCCGCGTCCTACTTGAGTTGCCCCAAGAGATACCGACTTTTAATGGTTGCTGCTGCGAAATGATGTCTGGTAGGTCAAATATTGTCATCAGAATTTGACTTCTATGACACGGCTCCATCGCCGACATACGTCAACCGCTTAACACATTTGTGTTAACCGCGGCTACCCGTGTGCACATGCACAGCGTATGGTCTGTGAAGACCCCGACTCCGCCAGTATCACACTACAGTCAGTAGATAAACAATTACGCTCACCAAATAATTTTGGTTTCGAATGTGATACTTCAACGAAGTACAGACGACAGTCGTCTAGCCGCCGCGCCACCGCGCTGCGCTGCATCGCTCGCCACGCTCCGTCGCGTCGTGTTGCGTCGCTAGCGTTGCTCGAAGCTCGATCCACTGTACACAAAAAGAAACAGCACAAAAAAATGTTCAGACTATCTAAAATTAAGTTCTTTTAGGGATTTATTTACTAAGACTTCGCTGTGCCTGTCTGTCTTTAATCAGGCTGTATCTCAAGAACAAAACTATCGCGGTTTAAATATCAGCAACAACAATGAGATTAAAATGTTAGATTTCACTATGCAGTAAAATTAATTTAATTTCCTTTCAATGATCTAACTGATTGAATAAAAATAAGCTATTACTTTAGAGTCACACAATAACAAGTGATCAGATTGCACTGTCCTCACTAAACTTGACAAAAATAAACATTTTTAGTTGTACTGCCGCGGGAATCGAACCCACAAAGTCAAGTACTAGGTTCTAAACCACTGGACCCCAGAGTAATTCATAATAATAATAATAGCTCCCTTCACCGATTTCGGTGTCGGTAGCAAATTTCATTCAAACCAGGCCAGCTACGCAAGAGTTATTTTATAGTGTCCAAGTGTGTGAGCAATACACAGAAGCACTCTCTCTTCCTTTTACTTTCATAACCCAGCGGAACGGTAAGTTGTCGGTAGCCAATTTCATTGAAACTTTGAAATTGTATTTACTTTGAAGGCTTCCAAATTATAACGAGGAATAAAAAGATTGCTACCACCTGTTACCAAAGCCATCAAGCTTATAACCAAGACCTGTCGTTGACTAGCCAATATCGTGGTTCTATTGTAAATCGTCACGTTCCCATTGTCAATCGTCACATTCACATTGTAAATCGTCACATTCCCATTGTCAGCACGTTACCATCGTCAGCAGCGCTGTAATCCCATCAATCGTCTTTCTGCTATGCATATACCATGCTGCCTTTGGTAGTGGAGGCTCCGTAATATAATCTGTTCCGTCTCAACGTGATCTGAATGTCCGCAAGGCCATATCCAATCCAACAATTTGTAGGTACCCTGTAACCATCTATCTTGATTTTGCGGGTATATCCCACTTCTGATTTCGGAACGTAGGTATTTTGTGGGCGTCACTTTATAGGATCAGGAAATAATAACACCAAGCTGAACGTGTTTATATTATGAACAATCAAACCTATTGCTACAAGTACTTAATGCAAAGCAGACATTGAACGTAAGCGAATTTAGTCAACTCTTTTTTTCTCAAGCCCCGCCATCCCATCGCGCGCCACCTGCCCAGTCCTCTCTGTCATCGGTGACACACGTCTTCTCCTTCCTCTTTTGTTAGCGGCGACCGGCCTCTTGGCAAATATGACTAAACTTGCTAGGCTTTCTTTTTTTTTTTTTTTTTTGCAAGCCTTACGTTTCAACTCCGACAAGTATATTGCATATAATATTGCCTCCTACACAAATTTCGATGACGGTGGCCGGTTTATTAAAACCGGCTACGTACGCATTTTTTATAGTGCCCAAGTATGTGCGCAATCCACTGAAGCACTCTCTCTTCCTTCACTCTCGTAGCCCAGTGGGACGGATAACCGACACGACTGAGATCAGGCGCAGGACCGACTTTTTACATGCTCATCCAACGCCCTATCGCATCATCTTTCTTATCAGACAATCAGGTGATCAGCGTGCATTGTCCCAAATTAAAAAAAAATACATTTTTTGTTGTTCCAACGCGGGAATCGAACCTACGACTTCCGAGTCGAGAGCTAGGCTCTTAACCACTAGACCACTTTGCAATGTATCTATACTAATATTATAAAGCGGAAGAGTTTGTTTGTTTGTTTGTTTCTTTGTTTAAACGCGCTAATCTCATAGCATCATACTGGTCCGATTTGAAAAATTCTTTCATTTTTTGTTGGATAGTCCATTTATAGAGGAAGGCTTTATAACATTACGCTACGACCAATAGGAGCGAAGCGTTAGTGAGAAATGTTGCAAAAACGGGGAGACTTTCGTGGCGTGCGCTGCGTTTATCGTTTAAGTCGCTCAAGAAACACGCGAACGAAGTCGTGGGAACAGCTAGTAGTCTATACAGTCTCGTAAAATTATACCTGAAATATTTGCTTCACATATATTATATAAGGGGTGTGAAAAGAACAGTCATTAACTTTCGGTTATGATTAGACTACATAAAAAATGCATTTCCAAAATGAGGAAAGGCAGTATAATCTCTTAAAATTATAGTGACTGTTCTTTTTACACGCTGTATAGATAACATAATAATAACATGGCCTTCAGTGTCCCATTTATCGTTCGCCGGGAAATGGATTGAAGAGCGCGCTCGTCACAGAGCCGACTATTTCGGAATGTAGGATGGCGGCGCGTTAGTTTCCACGTAATCGCTGATTGGCGGTACCGTTGCAGCAGCTGGGGCGCACTGCCATTTAAGTGTCTTACCCTGTTAAGAAATACTTACATAGTAGTATGTGTACTTAAATATTATAAAACACGCTCGATATGTACCCGGAGCCTTCAGACATGTTGCCATCTCTGATTATGACGATAGAGTTCGAAAATGAAAATGTATGCATTTATAACTATTTTATTTCAACTATGTTGTATGTCTATGTATGTCCAGATTCCAGACATCACACCAGTGAACAAGCAACAGCAATTACATATTATATAATTTATCTTTCACATTCCTCAAACGATAAGCGTCGTTAAAGCTACATCATAACTAACGGATTCTTGTACATGTGTGATGAATTAATGGTATTTTTAATATTTGCTTGCCTAAGGGCGTGTTTCACCAAGCCATGTTAATCCCTCGTCAAATATCATGTTATACCTCTCGTATTTCCTGTTAATGAATGAGAAGGCATGGTATTTTAATGTTGTTAACTTTAACATCGCTTGGTGAAACACGCCCAAAATATTTTTCGTGCCTTTTTTCGGTGATTAGACTCTCAATTTACCACTTAAAACCGTTGATAACCACTCAAAAGGGTGCAGATTCGATTCCCAGGTTCTGGCATGTACCAATGACACTTTTTCAGATCTCAAGTACACTATACGGACGCTCTAACGGTGAAGGAAAACATCGGGAAGAAACCCGAATATGGTTGGTCCCAGACGTATTGACCAGTCATTCCTCTGGATTAGGCCGACAATGTTGTGAGAATGCCGAATGTGCTGGACAACCATGCGACATTTAAAACCGCCTGTTCCAGACACTATAGTAGTTAAAGAGTGGTTACTTCGCCCGGAGAATACTGTATAAATCATATGATAATGGATACAAAACCCTACTTTTTTACGGTTAAACCTAATTTAATGGATCGACTAATTGTTCTCTAATTTTAAACACAATACGCCAAGTTGGCAATGTTGGCATGAAAATGATATTGTAGCATCGCGTTTAAAATTATTAAAACACATTGTTAAGATATCAAAAATACAATCGTAACATTGCTTGTAACTATTACCTCAAGCCTAGTAAGGTACATTAATGGTAAAACCCATGAAAGCCCGCTCCGGAGCAATCATTTGTAATAATAATAATCAAGTTGTTCCGGCAGATTACAGATTCTATTTCTAGAAAATGTTGGCGACAGCTTGAGCTAACGGGAGTTTAACAAAGTAGTTTTTAATTGAACTTTATATAATAGTCCTATAAATGTGAGAACACGTAAATAATGTTAGTTGTTTTACTTAATATCCTTGATTGATTTCGTATGAATGCAAAAAGGCTTTGATGGACAATATCAAATATGAAACATAGGGATTTTAAAAATCAATGCGTGTTATAATTATACCGCTTGAGTTATTCTGGGGTAAAGTAACTTATATTGTAATAATAATTTAAGGCTTCTTTTTATCTTAGTGAAATTATTTTACCAAGTTAAATTCAATTATACTATTTACCACATATTATATAGTCTACGATTAAAATAAAATAATAATATCCCTTTAACGATTTGTTAAAGGGATATTATTATGAATCACTTTATATTTTTTTCATTAAAATCTGATCAGTAGCTTAGGCGATGGAATAAATATACATAATATATACTGATAGACTGCCAAAACCCAGCCCTTCCTTTTGGCTTAGCCGTGCTTAGTCGGGAAAAAACACTGAAAATAGAATGCTCTCAAAAATTCGTATTGAATAAAGCTCTTACATACATATGTTGTAAGTATGATTATAATACCTTGAGAAATATTGCAAGTCTAGTGATTTATTTTAGTGTGATGTAGTGGCTGAGTGTTGACAAGCGCCCACGCCGCTCGCGGCTGCGCAGGCGCGGAGCTAACGGTCGGCACGTAAGCGTTATGTCACGCGGCCTTGGCCTAGCGCTCGCGCAAACCGGCTCGCGATATTGTACAGTTAAAACTTCAATGACAATGTTAATTGTGTTTATTATACCTAATTCCGTGGATTTATAAACAAGCGTGCCGACGCTGGCCGCGGCCTTACCAGTCCCTTGAAATTAATTCCAATCGATCGGAATTCAAATTTGACAGTTGGCTAATCTTGAACACTAACTAAATTGGTTTTAAATTGAGTGTCGATTTTATGGAACTAAGTGAATATAGATAGAAAATCACGTTTACATTTTTCTTTACAAGCAAACGACTAGACAGAAAAATTTACTTTGGATTCGGGTTGGAATTGAATTGAATTTCCAGGGTTGGGGTGAACTCATTCTGCCCCACGAATCACTTTGCGAGATACAGGCATTTAGGCCCGGGATGTCCACTCCTTTTTAGCCGATAACGGCGAATCTCAAAAGGAAGTATAATGATTTTGGCAGTTTAAATGTACGATCTACCGTAGCACATAAACTACTCAACCGATTTTAATAAATGAGTTGTCTAGAATTGTAATAATAGCTAAATTAACATCTAATTCACGTCGCAATGACATTAATAAAAAATATAATATTTTATTTGCTATTGCATGTAAATATATATTTTTTAGAATTATAATCCAATTTGAAGTAAATTGATGATGATGAGCGTGAAGACATTTAAAATTCTAAGTCATGATGTGGCAACAGTAATGTCATACTCCAAGCCCCCAGTAAACAAGGTGATCCAATGACAAGTCATCGGTCCCCTATTCCCGTATCGATAAACGATCATATTTAATAGGTGTCGTTCGAATTTCCATTTTCCAGGTAAAAATTGTTGATATTTTTTTTCAGTGCATTATGTCTGAGTGTGTCTCAAACGGATGAACCGATTTTGATCTAGTTTTTTTGTTTACAAGTTGACGTGAGTCGGTTAGTTTAAATTTT
This sequence comes from Celastrina argiolus, assembly GCA_905187575.2. Classification (NCBI taxonomy): domain Eukaryota; kingdom Metazoa; phylum Arthropoda; class Insecta; order Lepidoptera; family Lycaenidae; genus Celastrina; species Celastrina argiolus. Next base: position 9,008,978 of record LR994599.1, on the reverse strand, counting down.
TATTTACAGGTATACAAATACAAATAGGTAACAATAGTAAGTTCATTCTACTTTAAACATTAAGTCCCGATTTCACCAAAGCTTCTTAGTGTTAACGGCTTGTTAAAATACCTACCATGCCTTCTAATTTATTGACATACGAGAGGGACAACATGATATTTAATGAAGGATTAACTTTAACATGACGTGTTGGTGAAATTGGCACAAAACATTCACTAACTTACGAGTTACAAGTAACAACTAACATTATTTTGTTTTCCACATAAAGTAATTTTTGGAATTTCTAGCTGTCCTAGTCTACATATGCTAATAATTTATTTTAAATGACCGCATACAAGGAATATGGTAATGTAATTTAGCTTTTTTTTCTCTATTCTTAGAAACAAGTATGTTGACTACATTGTTATTTTAAAGTCAGTCTACTAATAAAAATTAATTTATTACATTACATTATTATTATTAAGGATATAGAATACATAACTATCATTACTTTTTCATAATATGACTATGTAGTACATCTGAAAGTAATGAATTATCTATTCTACGTCTTATGAGTTATGATCAACATTAACTTCAATATTAATAACGTTTGTGATGAACCGTTTAAACCTTTCCGGGACTTCCACGAATATTTCAAGACTAAAAATCGGTTCAGCTGTTCACGAGTTTTAGCGAGACTGACGAACAGCAATTCATTTTTATATATAAGAAGAAGAAGAGAGAAAATAGATGTAGGCTTCATTAGTTTTTATTGTAAATTTAAATCATTCGTAATTATTTGTAAAGTCTTAAAATGAATTTAAAGAAGTTAGAACTTGAATTTTAACAAAATACACAATTCTAGTTTATCGATTAACCAGTTGAAAACAAAAACCCCTTTATCTGTCACATTCTATGGGTTCCGCATTATCTACAGATATATAGGTTTTTTAAACGTAAATAATGTGAAATAGCGTACGTTCATTCTGCAGCCTGCAGGCTAAGGACTGGTGAAGCAAGTGTAATGTCTGTTTTTACCGCCGGAGCGGAGACCGGCTCGCATCCTGCTTGTCCCGTGCCGGGAACAGGTAAGACCACTCCAGTCGCCGACTTATGTACCAGTATTGGCTGGATAATTAAATGCGCTGCGAAACAAAAACACGACTAAAAAGTTGCAACTGGGGCCGTATTATGAGCTTTTACAATACCAGCCTGGTTCCAAGCAATTCAATCATACGGCCTTAAACTGCCTTGTTATTTTTCATATTACAACGACATGTTATTCTGAATGGATCCACCCTAGTTTGGTTGGCTGAAAGTGTCATTCGGAAGCAAGTCAAGTGTCACGTGATCGTTGACTGGCTGTCAATAAGCATATCAATATGTGATCGTAATACGAAAATTCCAGGCAGCCATGTTGTATGGCGTAAACTGTCTGGAATTAAAAGCTTGTAATAGGCCCCCTGAACATGAACAAACTGCGTCTCCTTAGTCATACCATGGACAACTTATTATATTATGTAAAATTAATCCATAGTCATACCGTCGTACAGGTAGTCATTGAAAAATTTTGCCAACATTTTGATCACGTTCTTGTTCATATTTTCGTCTTTTTACCATGTTTTTAAATGGTATTATTTTAGACCCCTGGTAAATAAATAATGTGAAACTAAAACTATTTAAATATCATGAAAAATACTGAAGATATCAAATTTTTATATAAAATGTGCAAAGGAATTGAAATGAAAACAAAAAGGAAAAAAATTAATATCTTCAGTATTTTTCGATTTTGCCGAGTTTCTGACGTGGATTGTGTTAGTTGTAACGTTTAACTTTTGTGTGACATAAAAAAATTAACATATGTTTCATTAAAAAATTGGGCTCAGATAGAGACTGGGTGCCAATGCATTTTAGCGTGGGCCCCCGTAGCAATTGCTACTTTTGCTACGTGGTTAATCCGGCACTGATATAGATAGATACCTGCTATATATTAAGCCGAATATAGTGTGAAGAGCAGGACGAGTAGAGAATTTTTTGTGTTGGCAACCCATATAAATTACTTACCATAACGCGACAAATCACGATTTAAAATCTCCAAAAAAGTCACAAAACGGATGAGTTTCAATCCTGGTCAGGTCTTAGGTCAACCACCAGTTCGTGTGTATAGACTAGGAGCCCGCGAGCCCCAGCATAGTAAGATTCACTCCTTGTGGTAATTTTAGACCTTTGATTTTTTTTAGTTGTATTAATTATTTTATATGAGGTGCCAAAACAAAAAATGTTCTACGTGTCGTTCCTTCACACTTTATCAGGCTTAATATATGAAACATGGATCACCCTGTATTAGTTCCACAAAATCTTTATTTCAGTTTTAACATTGACAACCAATGATTGTTAAAGATGAAGCAATATGTTCACAGGTGGGATGTTTGCTGTACGGAAACGTAACGCTCTAATGAACGAGCAAAGCGACGGAAGTCCACAAGCGTGTCACGACGACAGAGCTAAGTGTGCTAAATCTTGTGTACCCACCGAGTGCAGCTCTATATATCTATGGTGGGCAGTAGACATCAGGTACTGACGGTGCTTGCCATATACTAGGTGTAAAAAAACTAAATTAAATATATTTTAAGCTTAAATTAAATTAGATGGAATTGGATTCTGTTATTGCTTATTTGTGACTTTTGGCATTGTTAAAATTAATTATTTGTGTAAAACGTATTGCAGACGACAAAAAATCGTTGTACTTAGATTTAAGTAAAACAATGGTCTCACGTAAGTGGCATCTCGCCTTTGTTGATAGTAAATATCTTTAAACCTAAACCTAAATTAAAAATTAAAATGAATCCTCTTAGCGTGTAGCATTCCTATCAAACCTAACAAACGACCTGATGACCTTGAAGATCCTGAACCGATTTCCACCAAACGTAACTAAGAACATTCTTGACTGATATACTTTTCAAACAAAAAAAACCGCATTAAAATCGGATCATCCGTTTGGGAGCTACGATGCCACAGACACAGATTTACACACGTCAAACTTATAACACCCCGTCGTTTTTGCGTCGGGGGTTAATAAATGAGTGATAATACTTCAGGGTGTGTATGTGCCTACTACGAGAGTGTTCTGTAAAAGTACCAGCGCTGAAAGACTTCCTTATGACTTTCATGTTTGTGTTAGAAATGCCCCAACGTAAATTTTCCCATACAATAATTAAAAAAGTACCTCTTTCAGCTCTGGTACTTTCTCAGTAAACTTTATATACGAGACCCATACACATCCTAAATTATTAAATATTATCACTCATTATATTATGTAAAGTAGTATGAACGCGAAAGGTCATTTACTCATAAAAAACTCTCATAAATTAAAAGTGCTATAAGGAAACTTAAATTTTGCCTAGGCAGCCATCTACCTAGTTCGCAAAATTCAACCCGTATACGGTAAATAAATAAGATTGTCAATGTAAGTATGAAATTTCTTTAGTATTAGTGTTTCGTACCCGAAGGGTTAAAACACGGGACCCTATTACTTAGATTTCGGTGTCCGTCCATCCGTCCGTCTGTTACCAGTACAGGCTGTATCTCATGAACCGTGATATATAGGTACAGATAATTTTCACAAGTGAAATGCGTGGAAACTGGGATTTCTGATTTTTCCGTAGCTACAAAAATAATTCATGTAACTAAAGCTAAAACAGACAGAGCACGAAAATGAAACAGGGTCAACGTCCTCTGCGTACATTTTTATAATTTATTCATAATTCTCAACTCAGAATAGTAATTCAACATAACAAATCCGAGCAAGTATAATCCAAAGTAGTTGCGCAACATTTTTTTCGAAACAATTCATAACAGAATAACATTATCAATTTATGCTAACGTAGAATCTCTTTAAGTCGAATCAAAATTCAAAAATGTTTCTAGAAGCCCACAAATATGAAAATGTGACAAAGTGAATGTGGAGGTCAACAATCTGGCAGTAGGTCGGTGCGGCGAGCGGCGGAGACCGGCGCGGGCGGGGTACCGCTCCCGGCTTTTCCAGCGGCAGCGGCACGCGGCAGCGGCAACGGCAGCGTGAACTTTACAATAGGCATTGTCCAAAAAAAATCACATGTACCTTTTATATTTTTTTTTCATTGAAATAGGGTATTTTAAGAATATAAATTAAATATTTTTGAAATTCATTGGCTAGTTTTTTTATAATATTTTTTCAAAGTTTTCGGATCTATGACGTCCTTTGAATACATAAAAAATTACTAAAAAAAGAGCATTGTCAAAATTCAACATGGTGTTAAATGTCATAAGAAACACTAATCTCAAATCCCTATATGGAATGAAGTAAAGATAGTAATGCTTTCTAGTGATGGATTTTCCACTGAAGGTCAAACTAAGGTTAAACATATTTTTTTAAAAATATAAGTAACTAATGAGTATTTTTTTAGTTTATATACAGAAAAACGATCACTAACTTTATTCCTCGAAATGTTTTTGTAATGGGTTTGTAAAATTGGACAGACCCCATTGAAGACTTGAATCGATGAAGGTGATATGTTGCAAAAAAAAATATCCAGAAAATTTATTTCTTTTTATCCAGAAATTAAGATTAATGTGTATCACTTAAGAATTGTGTTTATTATCGGTAGTATAAAAGTAATAAATATATCCGTTATCTGATGACACAAGATGTTCGAATACTTAGCACGGGGCCAGATTGACGTGGTGTGAAGCGTCAACTATTATTATTATTAAATTGTATTTTTAATAAAGCCGCCTTTATCCATCCTCACGGTGTATAGTCAATGTACAAAATTTAATTAAAATCGTACCAGTAGTTTTAGAGCCTATTCAATGCAAACAAACAAATATTCCCTCTATAATGTTCGTGTATTTTACAGTTTTTACTTTTTATTTCTTGTCCCATCTTTAAATTATTTAAATCCGTTTCTTAATACGTCTAACAAGTAGGTAACTTAAGTAGCACAAACTCAATTTATATTCATATACTTACTTAACTGAGCATAAGCTCAGTTTCAGGTTTTTTTGTTAGTAGTTTATCTAATCAATATCGCCTTTGATTATTTTGATTGGATTGCGTTCGCTTCAACCGACATAAAGCGCTATTGAATAGATAAACTATCAGCAAAAAACCTCTGTAACCGAGCATTCAACAAATTGAATATTTTCTATTTTCTAATTCTCTTTTATATTTGTAACGTTAAGGTGTGAATATAAAGGAACAACAAAAAAACTGAGTAAATAAATATAACAATATTAGCTGACCCCAGCTCACTTCGTTGAGCATAAAAACCGTATAAACCTTCCCTGGACTTCCTCGAACATTTCAAGACTAAACACAGCCGAATCGGTTCAGCCGTTCTCAAGTTTTAGCGAGACTAACGAACAGCAATTCCTTTTTTATATATAAGATAAGACAGTTTTAAGAGTGCCTATTTTGATAGCACTAAAATGAGGGTAAAGTTTGGTCCGTAGGCCACAAGGCCTACAGTGTTTAGTCTACTCTACCGCCGTTGCCGAAGCCACAGGGCTTCGTCAACGGCGGTAGAGTCGGAGTGCCGCCGAGTTTTAGTGGGTAGGGCTGCGTCCATTTACCATCTTTTGGACGTAGCGAGTCCTACATATCCGTGGAGGGAATCCCCAATCCCCCACGGAATGCTTAAAAGCATTTCTCAGCGTTAAAAAAATAGTTTCTGGGCCCTGTTAACGTAGCTCCGATGCCTTTCCAGTTTCTGAAAATGATTAATACGTTGAAATGTCAAAATTAATATTCTTTAACTATTTTAATCGAGTTTTTTAAATTTAAACGTCATAATGACATTCGATGTTAATCGAAGGAGGGCCACCAAAAAAAGAGGCATTTGCATCCATTATTAAATGATTTATACAGATCCGAGCGAGTGTGAGGCACTACAGTATATAAAGATAGTTAATCACTGTTTTAATACTGTGGTGCCTAAGACAGCCGGTTTTAAATGTCGCATGGTTGCTCAGCACATTCTCACAACATAGTTGGCCTAGTCCAGAGGAATCACAGGTCAATACTCAATACGTCTGGGGCCAACCATGTGCGGGTTTTTTCATGATGTTTTTCTTCACCGTTAGAGTGTCCCTATAATGTACTGTAAAAGTCATACCACAACCTGGAAATTGAACCTGCACCCTTTCGAGTTTTTATCAACGGTCTACCCATTATAGGTCACGTTCCCAGAAGCGTGCTATAATATCCTTGTGGGCACATACCCGATAAGGATTATACTGAAGTGAAAAAAAAAGTCTGGCAAAACACTTATATAACTTCAAAAAATAACAGTATTATATTCACTGTAGTCGTTCCAGCGGCATGTCCTCGCGACCTTGATTAACTCGTTATCCGAAATTAAATGGCAAACTACCTAAAGAACGGTGAGAATATCCTCTTTATAAATTAATGTGTTCGAGTAGAGGACAAAGCAGGGCATTCACTTCAAACTTATTTGCATTTTTAAATTAACAACTATGAGTAATTATTTAAATGAACGTACTTAGAAGAATGGTATTACATGTAACTTCATATTAAAACAAGGAATGAGTTTAAATATAGGTACGTAAAAATTACATTTTTATTTCACATACTCTACTCACTTATAATAGGGAGAAGAGTATGTGAAAAAAAGTATATTTTAAGTATTTTATTGGATCTCTCCAAACCTAAACATGACTCGGCGTTGCCTGAAACTCAAGTTTGAATTTCAAGCTGCATCTGGCAGCATAGGACTGTAAATAAAGTTTAGTTTAGTTCATTAAATACCTAAAGATTAATTTAAAAATAAACACCAAGATCGCCATTTAAAATACGGCTCCTCATTTCGTGTTGGTGTAAGCCCGCCTTTAAGTCGTTAGATATTATGTAAGTACAAGTAAATATTACTAAGAAACATTTTCCATAAATAACAATATGTGCACTACACATAAATACATAGCACTCGTATAAACATACTTTATAAAATAAAAATAAAAGTATGTTTATATTTTTGAAAATAGAAGCGTGCCAGAAGCTTGTGAGGTTAGTAGAAACTACCAACTACGTAACGTCACCGAAAGAAAAACAGTGAGGCAATTGTAACAGAAGATTATACATATACAGTTGACATTCGATGACGTTACAAATACGCACTTAAAATTGCTCCTTCTTAGGCCGTGTTTCACCAAGCAATGTTAAAGTTAACGCCATGTTAAAATACCATGCCATCTCATTCATTGACAGGAAATACGAGAGGGATAACATGATAACATAACATGACATGGCGTTAACTTTAACATTGCTTAGTGACACACGTCCTTAGCCTACTGTTTACTTACTAAACGTTTGGATAATGCATACAGGAATTATAATATTTGGGTGAAGAGTTTAGTGATATTGTTTTGGTACCAACTTACGTATTTCAAAGACAGGTAATAAAATAACTATTTATGTGCATGTCCAAACCACATCGGCTTGCGAGTCAGTATAAAAAGTAGCCAGAAATAGATTTACACTTATTAACATGTTACGTATTACGTAGTAAGTTTTTAATGTCAGCAAAACATATTTATAACTTTATCGCAATTTTGAAAATATGTAATGTTATTAAAACTTATAATTTGTAAACTACAGTGTTCGACGACCTCCATAGCGCAGTGGTCAAGCGCGTTGGTGCTCGAGCGGAAGGTCGCAGGTTCGAATCCTACCGAAGGAACTAAGTTTTCTGTTCTTGGATCTTGAATATGTAATAAATTTATGTATTAATATAATAAAAATATTAAATATGTTTATAGTATAAAAGTATAAAATATATTTCCGTTGTCTGGTAGCTGTAACACAAGTTCTTCGTTTACTCAGCACGGGGCTAGATCGACGTGGTGTGAAGCGTCCAAAGATGAAAAAAATATGTACCAAGCAGGAACAATTGACAACTACGTACTCCTAACTATGGACACTGTCATATATTTTATACAATTCTTTATATCGATAATGTTACGATTACGTAGATGGCAATTGAACCAGCTAAACCCACTGTACAATATACACACGGCCCAGGAGTATACTTTAATATATTGACGTCGTGCCAAGTACGAGGGGCTCAAACATTTCGCAATCCGTCCGACTGTGACAAGTGTTTGCTCGGTAATTAAGGCTAACCAAATATTCGATCGGTCTTTCAACTCCACAAGTACGGAGAGCTGGATCGACTTGTATTTTTTCAAATCATAATACTCATTACAATTTGTCATGCTCATGAAAGAGACCAAGGACAGGGCCCTGATTCAATTTGACATAAGCTTCGATAAATGACATTCGAATTCGCTAGTCATTTAGCGAAGCGTATGTCAAATCTCATACATTTTGTTTTTAAACTATGTTAGCAATAAATAGCAATGCCATCTTGAATCAGCGCCCAGTACTTCGAAGGATAATCATTTAACGGTAAGAACTCAACTACTTTTAAGGACAATCATTCGATGCCAAGGATTAAACTACTTCAAAGGAGATAATCATCCGACGCCAAAGACTCAACTACTTCGAAGGACAATCATTCGATGCCAAGGATTAAACTACTTCGAAGGAGATAATCATTCGACGCCAAAGACTCAACTACTTCGAAGGACAATCATTCGATGCCAAGGATTAAACTACTTCGAAGGAGATAATCATTCGACGCCAATGACTAGAATACTTCAAAGGAGATATTTATCCTTAAAATTATAATAATAAGTGCAAAATTTATAGCTATGGCTGTATCTTTTTCACGCAAAAACTACAGAACGGGTGTTGACGAGAGTAAGACGAGGTTTTTAGGTTAATATAAGGGTAAGGACTTAGGCAGAATTTCTTAGAAAAACACATGGATCTGGACTAACGTATACCTATACGTTAGTCCAGATCCATGTGTTTTATAGCAGCAAATTGTACTGTTTCTGCGGAATATCTATTAATATCGCGGAAAGCATCTAGTTCACAATACATTTAATTTACGTATGTTTCCAACCGCTCAGAATAGATACAATAAATGAATAAGCTATCTGTATAAATCAAGATGTTTTAAACACATGTTTGAGTATTTCAATTCATAATCAAACACCTTGTGTGGTTGTATAAGATGCAACTGCATGCAAAATATGCAATGCAATGTGTTTTCATCAATTGCGGAATATTGCCCTTTCATATCTATAGTCAATAGAATCTATGGTCAAAGGACGCGTGCATCTGTGAAGTTTTGCATCTGCGTTTGCACTTTCTATTTGGAATTTATTTCGTGACGCAACGTTTTAATTTAACACTAGATTTTAAAAATCAATTTGTTTTGAAGTGATTTGTTTATTATTATTACTGTTTGACATGAATTTCCTCCAAAGGTTGCAAGAAACTAACGTTATTTACGAAATTTTTAATCACATTCCTATTTATTTCGGACTAAGTTAATGCATAAAAACTACTAATAGATGATATACCTTATAGCCCTAAAGTAATACATTTTTAGTATGTATAAATCTTAATATTAATAAAGTATTGTATATTATCTTTTCTATAGAAATAGGTACACAGAAAGACACACACTCATCGTATTTTTAGTATTTATGATTTGTTAATAATAATTAATATTTATTTTTTTTGTTTAGCACAAGCATTATAAATTAATATTTTATAAGGGGTACCAATATACAGGTTCTGGATTAGTTTGGGCCCCAGGTCTCCCACAAATTGCTCTTGTAATGTGTGGGAGAAATAAAAATATATTATATTATTATACATAAGTAATTCGCAAGGAACAAAAAACTCAAAATACCAAAAAGTAATAACCATGAAATTTTCTTTCAAAATTTCCATAAAAGTCTAAACGCAATTTGATAATAATGGAGGCATAACTCAGTCGCAATCGTGCGGTCGGGAGATAATGCAAAGTCGAGTACACTGCACAGTCTGATCAAATTATTTTACCTCAGTGATATGAGAATGACCCTTACATCGTTGGCATAAAGGTGATGTCTGGTTGAAGACTCTGAACGGACTGTACATGTCGGCGAGGAACACATGTCAGTGATCGACGCCGCAATTGCTTTTGACATGTGTTAGCGAAAGGGTGAAAATACATAGATGGAATTGTACGCAAACGTAGATATAAATCAATTGTTATTTAACGCGCCTTAAATGATTTAACCCTATGGTTTGTTATTCTGCATATTCATATAAAAAAAAACAAAGTTCTCCCGCCGGGTCATTCCTCCACCAGGTCTGTCTCAATGTCTGTTCGCTATAAACTATTTTTTTTTATACCAATGGACGCTTAACACCGAGTCAATCTAACCCCGTGCTAAGTATCCTAAGATCTTGTGTTGCAGGTACCAGACAACGAAAATATAGTTAATATTTTTATACTATACACATATTTTAAATTTTTTATTACCTCAATAGACAAATTTAATCCATGACCCAGGAACACAGAAAACTTTTTGTTCCTTCGGCAGGATTTGAACCTGCGCACCAACCTCCCCCTTGAGCATCAACGTGCTCAATCACTCCGCTACAGAGGTCGTCAAAAGCTCAAATACTACTGCACCGATCTTGATACTGTTTTCACCAATGGATAGAGTGGTTCTCGTGTGTTTAATGTAATGGGACTCGTTACCTAATGCTGCTGAGATTGCGTCAATAAACTTAACTATATGTCGGTACAAATTTCGCTGGTGAAGAAGCTAATATGAAAAAGAAACGACTTCAACAATTAAAAAAGAAAAAAGAATATTTTTATAATGTAGTTAGAATTAATGTTCTTTTTGGAGTCGGTGTCAGGTAAAAGAACAACATCATAAAGTTGCTGACTTGAAACTCACCTTTGCCTTAACGTACTTTCCTATCTATTCTTTACTTTCTAGCCTAAGTCTAAGTCAAAGTAAACTACAGTAAGGTAAAACCGTTTGATAGCTAAAATACTACAGACAGACTGACAGACACCATATTTATAATTTCTATCCCCTTTTTCTGTCGAGCGTCATTTATAAATACGAATGTGAAAAACTCTTGATTTAGCCGTAATGAAAATAATTAATGCAGTAATGAAAAATGCAAAAAGAAAAAACTACATGGCCAAAGTATGTAAAATTTTTAATGGCTGCTATTCTGCGTTGAAGGAAGGAAGGAAAAAGAATCACGGAAATCAAATCATTTACCTCAGAGTAATCGGTGTACATACATACATTGTTTTCTATAGCATCAGCTAACACTATATGTACCTAATAGGTATTATTTTCATCAGACGCTCGTCGTCGCTTGCCATATGCGCAAAATATTACCTCAGATTAGTGGCTGCAACATATTTTTCAACTCGTTTCGTAAATCGTACCCATTGTGTTATTACAAAGGGCTTACACCAGTAATGGTTGGTCACCACACACTTAGGCTCAACTCACACAGGCGCAGAGTCTAAGGCCCGTATTAATAAAGAAGTCTCAAACCCAACCTTGACAGAGAAAAAATCTTGGAAAATAAAAATCCTAGATATGTGTATGGTATTAAATATATTTTCGTTGTCTGGTTAAGACTGCACAAGTTTTTCCAATACTTAGCACGGAACCAGATTGACGTGGCGTCCATAGATACGATTATTATTCTTGATTTTATACTCAGAAATACAGTGTGTAAAAAAAAAAAGTCACTATAACTTTGACATACGATTATACTACCTGTCCTCATTTTGGAATCGTATTTTCTTTTTGTCAAAACTATTTTTTTTTCATGAGGTCCAGTTTAGCACTATTCAATGTAACTTTAGTTTACAAAAAATGTCTTGCAAGAACATTAATTTGCTTTAGAGCTTCAAATTATTCGTATACAATCTATTAAAAATGCATTTTCATATAAATTATTTAAAAAGCAATATTGTTAAAAATTAATGTACTTAACAATAAAAAGCTAGACTCTCGATAGGGGATAAAAATTATTTATAAATTATATCCTATGTTACCAGGGCCACTATAACGAATCCATTGACATCTCATTTAATATGTTATAATATGTATATTAAATTTGAGTATTAATATAATAAAAATCTTAAATATGTGTATAGTATAAAAGTATTAAATATATATTTCCGTTGTCTGGTACCTGTAACACAAGTTCTTCGGATACTTAACACAGGCCCAGATTGAAGTGGTGTGAATTATCTATAAATTATTATTATTATACATACATAGGCTGCCATGCCCTGCATACATACCCTGTGTCGGGTAAAAAGCACGGGTATTTGACATACAAGCTTTACACTCGTTGAAGTCTATTTAAGGGACATCCGTTCTCAATATTATGATGTATTAGGCGTATTATAATGATATTTTTTATACTTATAGCTTTGAAAATATTTATAAATTGATTTAATGTATTAACACTACGTTTTCTAATCTTTTTTTTATTTAGCGTGTAGACACATCCTCCGTAAACTATATATTAATAGTAATAAATAGTTTACGGAGGATGTGTCTACACGCTAAATAAAAAAAGATTGAAATTGAATGAGAATATATTTTAACAAGCCGCTAACACTAACATGCGTTGGTGAAATCGGGACTTAGGGCGTGTTTCACCAACCAATGTTAAAGTTAACGCCATGTTAAATATCATGTTATCCCCCTCGTATTTCCTGTCAATGAATGAGATGGCATGGGATTTTAACATGGCGTTAACTTTAACATTGCTTGGTGAAACACGGCCTTAGTTCGGCACCCGACGGTTAGTTAAATTTACAATAATTAATATAAATATTGAAAATAGTTTTTCTTGCAATTTTAATTCTTGCTATTTTAAATATATAATATGAAATGTAAGTTGTTGAATTTATAATATTATATAGATAATATAGGCTTGTTAAAATATCTTCTCATTCATTGATAGAAGTTACGAGAGGAACAACATGACATGTAACGAAGGATTAACTTTAACATTGTTTGGTGAAACACACCCTAAGTATAGCACCTCCACATGAACCATCTTTCCCGTTGGTTTCGCAAAAAGCGACAGAGGGAATGTTTATATCCGGAAATTTACAGCACAGTCTCTGCTAACTGAATCTCTAAAAACTGCGCTAGCCCACCCGATTGCCAAGCGTGGCGAGTATCAGCAAACCCCCAAGAAATACTTTTGGACTTATGTCCATAGCTGAAATAATTATGATGTACTGAGCATCAGTAAACATTTTATAATTAATAGATTAATTGCAGCACATCATGTGATATGCTATTGATGGTGGTAAATGATGAAATTGATGTAAGAAAAAGCTTTAATAGTGCAACCTGCGCGCTGCAATCCTTTTCTGTGCGTGGGAACCCCGGCAGATGTGCTCCTAGTTGAGATGCGTTTTTTCTAATGCCTTCACCATGTTGCACACACTGTCTGAAAATGGAGGACGGTTTGTTAAGTTACTATGATAATAGCTTACGTGCAATATCAGTACCGTTTTATTTCAGTAAAATGTTACTTTATAACTTAGTTAAACTTACTATAATAAATATTTTGTTTTTAAAATTATAATTAGATTGTCGTATTTATTGCTGCTGTCATACGCCTTATGAAATGTTATAGTACGTCCCAGATAAATTTAGCCTAAACGTAAACAAACTGTAGCGATCTACTTTTCATTTAATTTATTTTACTATCTTTATTTTCTAATATTATTATTTACAAATTATATACAAAAATATGTTTTCATATTAATATTATTTTTATCTGTACAGACACAAATTTTTATTAGTAAGTAGTTAGTATTGCAACGGAACGTGCGCGCGCAGCGATAGAGCGTCCGTTGCCTAGCGACGAGATAACTGAAAAAAGTAGAATGTATTAGAGACTGAGACTGGTGTTCAGACAGATATTTTCGTTTTGTTTCTTAATCCTCTGTTACTCCTTCAATTTTAGTAGACTGGTGTATTTTCTGTTCTGTGTAATTCTTAATAAATATTATTCCTTATTTCTCACGCACTACAGACCTTTTTGTTTTTATATCACACCTTCCTACAAGTGGTGACCCCGACGAACATCAAGATGACTGAGGACAAACAAGATGTGTTCCGTGTGGGAGTACGTATTCCTCCATTTTATCCAGAGAAACCCGGACTATGGTTTAATCAAATGGAGGCGCAATTCATGTTGTCCAATATTAAATCAGACGAAACAAAATTTTACTACGTCACAGGCAACTTAGACTCTCAGTACGCGTCCGAGGTGGAAGACATTATATCCGACCCCCCACCCACCGGGAAATATGAGAAATTGAAAAGTGAGTTGATAAAACGGCTTTCGGCGTCACGTGAAAAGAAAGTGAAACAACTGCTTTTACACGAAGAGCTGGGCGACCGAAAACCGACACAATTCTACCGACATCTCCTCAATCTGGCTGGCCCGGGAGTACCGGAAGAGTTTTTGCGTACTATATGGACGAGCCGACTTCCCGCCAGTACCCAAGCCATCGTAGCTTCGCAGTCCAGAACTGATCTCGCTGAGCTAGCGGAACTAGCTGATAGGATTCACGACGTAGTTGGATCCCAGGTAGCGTCAACGTCTGCTGTAACGGCGACTGGTCCTCAGCAAACCACGACCATGCATGCTGAAATCGCCGCACTGTCCAGACAGATGCAGAATCTGGCTTCTCAGGTCGAACGTCTATCTCGCCCAAAAGAGCGTTCCCGGAGTCATTCACGTCACCGGTCGAACTCAGCCAGGTCAGAATCAAGCTACCGAAAATATCCTCAGTGCTGGTACCATCAAAAATTTGGAAATCGTGCCCGGAGGTGCTTGGAGCCTTGCGACTATCATAAGTCGGAAAACTCGCGGGACAATCAATAAGTGCGACCGATGATTGTCCGAGCTCCGGTCGCATATTCGTCACCGATCAACGGTCGAAGATGCAGTTCTTAGTCGACACTGGCAGCGACCTCTGTGTCTACCCCCGATCGGCGATTTCAAGACGACTGGAAAATACTAGTTACCAATTGTGTGCTGCGAATGGGACACCAATATCGACATACGGTTTTATTAGTTTAAATTTAAACCTAGGGTTACGCCGCGACTTTGCTTGGCGATTTATTGTTGCTGACGTAACAAAGGCTATAATAGGGGTTGATTTTTTATCGTATTATAATTTGGTTGTTGATTGCAGAAATCAACGCCTCATCGACAACCATACAACACTTTCCGCCCCGGCGCTTCCTGCCCGTCGTTCGGATGATGTCTCTTCGGTGAAGGTGAGTCTTGGTGATTCCGCATACATTCACATACTACGGGAATTTCCTGACATTACTCGCCCGCCGGGTCTACATCGCACACCTAAACACAATACCGTACACCACATTCGTACAACCCCAGGTCCACCTGTATCATTTTCACCTCGCAGACTAGCGCCAGATAAATTAAAAATTGCAAAGGAAGAGTTTGAGGCAATGATCAAATGCGGTACCTGCCGCTTATCTGAGTCTCCATGGTCGTCTCCTCTCCACCTGGCGCCGAAGAAAAATGACGGCTGGCGTCCCTGTGGCGACTATAGGATGCTCAATGCACGGACCATTGCCGATCAATACCCAATCCGACACATTCATGACTTCGCACACAGTCTTTATGGATGTACCGTATTTTCACAGATTGATTTGGTGAAAGCGTACAACCAGATTCCCGTAAACCCAGCTGACATTTCGAAAACAGCAATCACGACGCCGTTTGGTCTTTTCGAATTTCCTTACATGATGTTTGGACTTCGAAATGCCGGACAGACGTTCCAGCGATTCGTAGATGAGATGCTCAGGGGTCTGGATTTTACTTACGCGTATTTGGACGATTTTTTGGTCTTCTCTAAAGACCAGGAGACCCACGAACTTCACCTGCGTCAACTCTTCGCCAGGCTGCAAGATTACGGTATGGTCATTAACACCTCAAAGTGTTTATTTGGTGTGTCGGAGGTTAAGTTTTTAGGCTACCATATATCAGCCAAGGGTACACGGCCATTACCATCCAAGGTCGAAGCTGTGCAAAACTTTCCTGCGCCTAAAACCGTAAGAGAGCTACGGAGATTCCTCGGGATGCTTAATTTTTACCGAAGGTTTATTCCTGAGGCAGCTAGGTATCAGACACCCTTAAATGATCTCCTTACTGGATCTGTAAAAGGTACACACCCTGTACATTTTTCACCCGAGGCGCATGAAGCATTTCAAAAGTGTAAAGATAGCCTTTGTGAAGCAGCGCTCTTAGTTCATCCTGACTGCAGCGCGAAGTTGGCGTTGGTCACGGATGCCTCTGACAAGGCTATCGGTTCAGTACTGCAGCAGCGGAGTGCAGGGGCATGGGAGCCTCTTGCTTTTTTCTCGCGGAAACTAAATTCAGCTCAGGTTAAATACTCGCCTTATGACCGGGAGTTGCTTGCCATTTACGAAAGCATTAAACATTTTCGACACATGTTAGAGGCTCGTGATTTTGTTATTTACACAGACCACAAACCCCTAACTTTCGCATTTCACTCTCGTAAGGAAAATTGCTCTCCTCGGCAGTTCCGTCACCTGGACCTCATTGGTCAGTTCTCAACGGACATTCGGCATATATCCGGTAAGTGTCCCTACTGAAAGGATCGCTGCAGTCCAACTTGAGGACCCCGAGCTTAAGCATTTGCTCGCTGGTGGTACTTCTTTACGCTTACAGCTACTCAAGATATCAGGTTCGCCATGTCAGCTATACTGTGACGTGAGCAGCCCTGCCCCGAGACCCTACGTTCCCAAAGAATTGCGCATGGCCATTTTCAGCGGTCTTCATTCTTTAAGCCATCCAGGCGCCAAGGCATCTGTAAGACTAGTTACTGATCGGTATGTTTGGCCTAGCGTTAGAAAGGATTGCCGCGAGTGGGTTCGTTCTTGTCTGGCTTGCCAGCGCTCGAAGATTACAAGACACGTTTTTGCTCCGGTAGGAAATTTCAGATTACCTTCAGCCAGATTTGCCTTTGTCCATATCGATCTCGTGGGCCCTTTACCGCTATGCCAAGGTTTTCGCTATTGTCTAACCGCCGTCGATCGGTTTAGGCGATGGCCGGAGGCGATTCCATTAGCCGACATAACTGCGGAGACAGTAGCAAAGGCTTTACTGAGCGGCTGGATAGCTCGTTTCGGCTGTCCATCTGATATCGTTACTGATAGAGGTAGGCAGTTTGAATCTGCATTATTTAAAACTTTGTCAACGATCGCTGGTTTTCAGCATCGCAGAACTACTGCTTACCATCCTGCCTGTAACGGTCTGGTGGAGAGATTCCACCGTCAACTCAAAGCTGCGATCATCTGCCACGGAAATAATAGTTGGGTGGATTCCCTCCCACTTGTTTTGTTAGGCATCCGCAGCGCTTTAAAAGAAGACGCCCAGGCTTCAGCAGCTGAACTTGTGTACGGCCAACCATTACGTCTTCCAGGCGATTTTTTCAATCTTCAGAATGATGTGACCAGTGATATGACGGAGTACGTATCAACACTCCGAAATATTGTTAGGAAACTCCATCCATCGCCTGCAGCTAGACTCAATAGTAGGTTTAAAACTTTTATTTATAAGGAACTATCTTCCTCATCACACATTTTTTTGAGAGACTGCACTGCTGGTGGCGGTTTAAAACCAGCATACTCAGGTCCTCACAAAGTTTTAGAAAGAGGTGACAAAGTGTTTAAGGTTTTGGTTAATGGCAAGCAGGTTACCGTATCGATAGACCGTATTAAACCGGCCTTCATACTGAGTGACCTTGGCAACTTACCACACTCACCACCTATCACTAACACTCGTCACGACACACCAAAGACTCTACCAAACACTAACACTCATCATCAAACTACATTCGCGGATAACCGGAACTTACCTCCCGCTGATGAGGACATCATCAAAAGGACGCGGTCAGGACGTCGTGTTAAATTTACCGACTATTATCGCCCTTGACGGTCTCTGGAGGGGGGTGATGTAGCGATCTACTTTTCATTTAATTTATTTTACTATCTTTATTTTCTAATATTATTATTTACAAATTATATACAAAAATATGTTTTCATATTAATATTATTTTTATCTGTACAGACACAAATTTTTATTAGTAAGTAGTTAGTATTGCAACGGAACGTGCGCGCGCAGCGATAGAGCGTCCGTTGCCTAGCGACGAGATAACTGAAAAAAGTAGAATGTATTAGAGACTGAGACTGGTGTTCAGACAGATATTTTCGTTTTGTTTCTTAATCCTCTGTTACTCCTTCAATTTTAGTAGACTGGTGTATTTTCTGTTCTGTGTAATTCTTAATAAATATTATTCCTTATTTCTCACGCACTACAGACCTTTTTGTTTTTATATCACACCTTCCTACAAAACCAAAAACACCGAAATTTTCACGTAATTACTTATTGTGCACACTTATCATCACTTTCACTAGAATGTTAAAGGATTACACTTCATTATCCAATCCATTTTATAACAATGAAACAATAATTAATATGTTTAAACATCAAATGAAAATCTTTCACAGAAAAAATACGCCATTTTGACACTGCCGATTGTAGAATATAAGTCTGTAGTCTATGGATTCATAGCAAACAAAAATTATTGTTTTAATATTGGCCAATTGGCATCACTGACTAATCTATGGCTGTGTCATAGACTTTTTACGTTAAGGTTAAATTTATCTCGGACGTACTATAGTTGTAGTTTCATTTATGTATAAAAGATTACAAAAACTTTGTAAATTTCAACCGACATAATATGATAATAACTTTAAAATTTCAGAAATAAATATAATCACTTGAAATTTATTTCTGAAAAGCCTAATTAATAACGAAACTAACAATACACATCTCTCACAGAATAGTTCACCTAAAAGATGTTGTACGCTTTACTTTGTAATGCTCACTGTTTTCACAATGTAGGTAGATACTTTGAAATGTAAACCACAACATTTGCGACAAAAACAATGTTATATATTCTAGAACTTAAATGAACAATGTAAGTTAATCCATCTTTGATTTTTAGAGCTTAACGGTTTATTTTAATATAATAAGCTGATGCATCAATGACATGTTTCTGATATAGTATCTGTATAGTGTTTAGGCTATAACTCCACATATACCTAAATACACTTAAGTATATTTTAAATAATTACTAGCTGACCCGTGGCCACTTCGTTGAGCATACAAACCGTTTAAACCTTCCTGGGACTTCCACGAATATTTCAAGACCAAAAATAGCCGACTCGGTTCATCCGTTCTCAAGTTTTAGCGAGACTAACGAACAGCAATTCATTTTTATATATAAGACTAGCTGACCCGTGCCCACTACGTTGAGCATACAAACCATTTAAACCTTCCCTGGACATACACGAATATTTCAAAACCAAAAATAGCTGAATTGGTTCAGCCATTCTCGAGTTTTAGCGAGACTAGCGAACAGCAATTCATTTAAATATTCATTTAAAAAAAGATACCTTCTATACTTTCCAGGACTTCTTGTTTTTAGACTAAATCATGGAGACTCTACTCGAATGGATACACAGCGGAAACGATATCATCGATTGTTCAGTTAGAGTCAATAAAATATAAAATCCTGAATTTATTCGGAAGTCGGTGAAACCGGTAAATTGATATACGTGCGAATCGTAAATCGGAAACCGATAAAGATACATTGACTCGTACTAATATGATACAAGTATAGACGATACATAATATATTATGTGTAAAGGAACAATTTTAGGTACAGTTTTACGAGTATTGTGCGAAAATAGGATTGTAAAATTCGACCCACTTATCTATACTATATACTACATTACTATATCATATTATAAAGTGGAAGTGTTTGTTTGTTTAAACGCGCTTATCTCAGGATCTACTGGTCTGATTTGAAAAAATCTTTTTTTGTTGGATAGTCCATTTATAGAGTAAGGATTTAGGTTATTTAACATTACGCTGTGACCAATAGTATCGAAGCGTCAGTGAGAAATGTTGCAAAAACGGGGAGACTTACGTTGCGTTCGCTGCATTAAACGGTTTAAGTCGCCCAAAAACCACGCGAACGAATCGCGGGCACAGCTAGTAATATAATAATTAATATGTGTGTACGTAAAGGAACAATTCTAGATACAGTTTTAAGAGAATTGTGCGAATATAGGATTGTAAAATTCGACCCACTTATCGATACTATATTACTATATAATATTATAAAGTGGAAGAGTTTGTTTGTTTAAACCCGACAATCTCAATCAATATTTTTTCAAATCGAACCAGTAGTTACTGGTTCGATTTGAAAAAATATTGATTTGTTGTATAGTAGGTTTATAGAGGAAGGCTTAAGGCTATATAACATTACGATGCGACCTAGGAGCGAAGCGTCAGTGAGAAATGTTGCAAAAACAGGGAAAATTATTCACATTTGGGGACTTTCATTGCGTGCGCTGCATAAACGGTTTAAGCCACTCAAAAACCACGCGAACGAAGTCGCGGGCACAGCTGGTATACTATAAACTATAATATTACAAAGCGGAAGAGTTGTTGTTGTTTGCTTGTTTAAACGCGCTAATCTCAGGATCAACTAGTCCAATTTCAAAAAATATTGTTATTTATTGTTATTGTTAGATAGTTCATAAACAGAGGAAGACTTTAGGCTATATAACATTACGCTGCGATTAATAGGAGCGAAGCGTCATTGAGGAATGTTGCAAAAACGGGGAAAATTATTCACATTTTGGGACGTCACTTAAAAACCACGCGAACGAAGTCGTGGGCACGGCTAGTGCTACATATACAGTGGGTGGCCATATTATTAGGGACAACGAAATTTTTTATATATTTTTTCTAAATACATTGTTTTTAAATTAAATAACATTTTTTTACCGTGGTAATTTTATTTAATATTACTCCCTATATAATTGCTATTATTTTTGCGATATGGCAACACAGGTTTCGACGTCATTTGTCAATTACATGGTACATCTTGTCAGATGCAATTTTTTGTCGAAAAGGCGCGAATTTTCAGTTTTTTTGTCGGTTCATCTTGCTCACTTTTTTATTAGTTTTAAACATATTTTTGTATTTAAAATAACCAAAAGGTAAGTTAAAGATGTTATGAAAATATTTTCAACTAGTTTTAACAGAAAATTTACATGTTATTCATATTTCAATACGACAACTAATGATTTTCTATTTTTTTACAATGGGTAAGACTTCAGACATTTCTCCAAAAAATGTAGGGAGGTACAAACACTGTTACTGCACTCCGCACATTCCCAAAGAGACATAGCATATCTTTCAGGCATTTCTAAGTCAGTAGTAAGTCGATTAAAAATTAAAATTGACATTAAACAACCTCTTGAGGCAGATCGCGCGGGCAAACGTGACAGGAAAAGACTCACTACGGCTCGTACTGATCGAAAAATCGGGGATATTTGCCTGAAGAATCGAAAAAAGAGTATTGCCTGTCTAACTACAATGCTGAATGATGATGGTATTAGTATTTCCTAAAGTACAATGCGGAGACGGCTTGTCGAACAGAAGCTAATGGGCCGGCGTCCTGCCAAAAAGCCACGTCTTACCGACAGTATGAAGAGTATGAAGAAGAATCGTCTTGAATGGGCTCGGTGACATCAAAATATGACTGTTGACGATTGGAGTCAAGTTGGTATAACTTTCTTTGTAGCGCAATAAGTCAATAACCATTTCATTCTAATAATTTTATTTATTAACAGGTCTGCTTTTCCGACGAATCGACGTTAAAATTTTTGGTCGACAAAAGTTCTCTTGTAAGACGCCGTCCTAGAGAAATATTTCATCCGGACTGCTTGTTTCAGAGAGTTAAACACCCAGTAAGCATAATGGTATGGTCTGTTATATCAGCCAAAGGCATGGGGCGGCTCTATGTTGTGGAAGGGACGATGAAACAGGACCAGTACAAGAAAGTACTCGAAACCCGGTTACTGCCGCAGGTCCAAGAATGGTTTCCCAACAACGAAAAATATATTTTCATGCATGACTCGGCACCGTACCATAAAGCCAAAACTGTTACTGCATTTTTGGATGAAAAAAAATAATGTTTTGCCTTGGCTAGGGAATTCGCCAGACATGAACCCTATAGAGAATATGTGGGAACTCACGAAACGAGCCACTTTAAAAAAAAGTTATAACGAATAAGCATCAACTTATAGATCTTATATAAGAGAGTGGCAACATAATACTACACTCTGGGAACATGCAAAAACATGCATCGAGAGCATGCCCTGACGCATAGAAGCTGTTATTGCAGCAAAGGGTGACATTACAAAACACTAATTTTTATTCTCGATTTTATATAGAACCTATTATTAAGAAAAATAAAAGTTATTTGTGATATTTTTAGTTGTTTTTATAACCCCAATAAAAAGAAGAAACAAACAAAAATATATGACATACCTACAACTAATAGTTTCTTTTCAGAAATTCAATAAAACTGACAAATTTGAAAATGTTCGTACTGTCCCTAATAATATGGCCACCGATGGTATTTGTAAGTTGTAAGAAGAGTCGAATGCTCATCACGCTCGTTAAATAAGTCCTACGTGTAATATATTTTACACCTTGTATAATTTGCATACTTTTAATTTTTATTCATACAACATAATACCTATGTGTTTTTTTTATATTGCGTACAAACATACGTTTTAGTACGCAACCCTGCGAGCCCAAATCGCACTTGGTCTGTTTTTATATCTATGAAACAAAATTATTTATTAACTGCATACCTTGACTAAATTAACTTTGCTGAATTCTTACTACTAGGAAACCACTAGTTAATTTAGTAGCATTAGGTTTCATTTACGTCGATCGAAGTGCGTCATAGCCTCGCCAGATGACGCCGTTGTGCAGTGCTCATATAACGGGTGTAAAAACAGCAGTCACTATAACTTTGGGCTATGATGATACTACCTTTTCTCATTCGAGAAATGTTTTTTTTTTATATTTTTTTACAAAAATTAGATAAAGTTTTTTTTTTTGCTTATTGTTATTTTTGCGACAAAAAAGAAAACATTTTGAAAAGTAAAAAAAAAATTTAGTCTTTGCAAAAAAAATTGAGGAAAGGTAGTATAATCGTATCTCAAAGTTATAGTGACTGCTCTTTTTACACTATGTTTATGATAACAACTTTGTGCAATCCAGAAAAACTGCATACATATTTAATACAGTTTAATATAAAATATTTCGTTTTATTGCCGCTTATAAAAACAATTACATAAAGATGTTATTTATATGTGATCTCTTAACAGTTATATTTTATTATTATATTATTATTACTCTACTTTATGAAGGTAAGTTTATTACATTCATATTTTTACTAAAATAATTAAATACAATAAGATGCAGTGCCTTATATGTTTTTTGGGTTTATCAGAATTACGGATCTCGAGAAAAGTAATTACTTTCATACAAATAAAAAATATAATATTAGTACTAGCTTTTATCCTGACTTCGCCGACAATATATTGGGTTTAACAATCTATTTTATAATTTAATAAAAATTTTATCAACGTAACTTACGGAGAAGTATTCTAACGGTGAAAGAATTAAAAAAATTCATCCATTAGTTTTAGGTTTATTTGTAACAAAAATTCTAAAATACAAATATTTTATCTTTATAATCTATCTTCTTCTTCTTCTTATTTTAGTGCGCGCTAAAACTCGAGAACGGCTGAACCGAATCGGCTATTTTTAGTCTTGAAATATACGTGGAAGTCTAGGGAAGGTATAAACGGTTTCTATGCTCAACGAAATAGGCACGAGTCTGCTAGTAATAGTATAAATAAATATGATATTACAGCCTTTTAGGATGATTAACATTTAACGTAATAAAACTTCAATAAATTCCATTTTTACGAGAACAAAGCGATTGTTTACTCTACATTTCGGACAGAAAGTTCCAAAAGGTGACCGAAATAACAACATAGTCGTAAACACAACATTATACAATGAATAAAAACAGATACCAATAGAAAGTTTTGGGTCATCGATAACATTGTTTCAGTCATAAACATTTCCTCTGTATTGGGTGCAATAATAACCGTTGAAAGAAAATATTTCAATGACAAACGCACCGACGAATGTGTAAAAAATATAGAGAAATTTTATGTCAGCGCGGCGCCTTTTGGGGTATTACAATTGAGATTTAGAACATTCAAAATTATTCCATTTCACTCCCTTTTTTATCATAATAGACAAATTCGATGTTAGAACATTGTTCTTATTCTTTCAGTTAAGTTACAATATTTCGAATTTTAAAAATATAAATACTTTATTTGTGTAATAACTATCTGACCTGTGCCCGATTCGTTGAGCATAGTAACCGTTTAAACTTTCCCTGGACTTCCACAAACATTTCAAGACCAAAAATAGCCGAATCGGTTCAGCCGTTCTCGAGTTTTTGCGACACTAACGAATAGCAATTGATTTTTATATATAAGTCTAGCTGACCCGTGCCCACTTCGTTGAGCATACAAACCTTTTAAACCTTCTTTGGACTTCCACGAATATTTCAAGACTAAAAATTGCCGAATCGGTTCAGCCGTTCTCGAGTTTTAGCAAGACTAACGAACAGCAAGAGTTTGAGATGTATTTCGTTTATTGAATAAATAATAAAACAAACTCTTAAGGACATCTTATAACAATTGTTCTACTGTTAGTGTAGTCAGGGTCGTCCAATATAAAATAATCCGGAATATCATAAATATGTGTTATACAGAATACACAAAAAGTACGTTACATATTTCTAGAATCTTCATTATATTTGACAAAGGAAATCTCAAAATGCACATAAGCTTACGTAAATTCCCGTGTTATGCAATCTTACTATACTGTCTGTACGGAGTGTATGGTAAACCATTCTGTGAAATATTTGTCTTACACGTTGGCGTATACTTTCAATATATAGTTATGTGAATCTAGTTTGGAATTTTCCATGGGTATACTAAACGCGAATTGGTATTTATCAACACAAGTTTTACATACATTGAAACTGTGTATTTTTAAGGCTCTACGCAACTGCGCTGTGCAAACTGGTAAAACAGTTTATTGGATTACTGTAAAGGAAATATCTATCTCAAAAATAGTCAATATAAATACAGTGAAACTTGGTTAAGTGGGACCTGGATAAGTGAGAAACCTCCCTAACTGGAACTCATGTTAAGGTCCCAACACTTTGACACTGAATTACCTCTATTAGTGGGACGAGGTAAGCCTCTATATCTGGGATTTGTTCTTTCGATTTATCATCATAGTTACCTCTATAACTGAGACAGCGAATAAATTTTATATGCATAAACCTCTGTAACTGAGATAACATTGTTTGTTTACTCATTCTTATTCTACCCACAAATTCCACACGTAATTCCAAGTACGTAAGTACAAATTTTGAGCTTCAATTACCTTCAGTTTTAGTTTCGCTTTACTATCATCATACAGATGTTTATTTGAAAAATGCCAAAACGAAAGCTAAAATCATTATCATTTCGTGAAAAACTGAAGTTAATATCCGTTTATGAAAGTGGGAAGACACGCGAAGAAGTTTGTGCCGAATTTAATGTGCCAAAATCTACTCTTTGTAGAATAATTTAGAATAAACATATTTTTTTTTTATTAAAACTCATTTACATACATAAAAACGTTATTTTATTTAATGATCGCACCTGTATATAACTGAAATAACCTGTATTCTCACCTCTATTAATGGAACCCTCTGTAAATGAGACAGATATTTATTTATACCTGTATATCTGAGACACTGGGTAAGTGAAATACCTCTATAAGTGAAACGACATTGCAGGTCCCTTGATGTCTCACTTAACCAGGTTTCACTGTATGTCCTAATTTAACGCCAATAGATATACATCACTCACTTATATTTTACACTATAAATTCCCGAAAACAGCACAGAAACTAGAAAATTCGAGTGTTAAAAGTTAGGATTAGTCTTTTCATTCGCTAGCCTACTTTTTTGCGTCGAAGCACTTGTTTTTAAATAACAAAAATATATAATTATTAATTTTTTTAGTATAATTAATTTTTAACTAACTAAATAAAGACGACAAATTAGTTTAAAAATATTACGTTTTTTATTGTTTTTTTGATTAATTTTAATTGTTTAGTTTACTGTAAGCCACGATTTTATATAATAGAAGAAGAGACTCCCCTTGAAGTAATTTTAAAAACGTACCTCGTACCTATAAGTAAATTTTGTATTGACCTTTATGAAGGTAACCGTCCCTTTAAATCCCAGCAAACAAAAAACATACACATGACTAGAATAAAAGCAGATGGCGCCTGCTGGGCGGAAATCGAAAGGAATTTTTTATTCCTCGGAAGTTAAAAAACCCATGGGAACATCGTTTTTTTCGGAAAGTGAAAGCATGGATTTGAATTAATTTGAGAATTATAGAGGTTGATATGTAAAATCTATCTCTGTAGATTGTGTAATTATTGAAAAAGATGCTTATAAGTAAACATGAAGGAAACGAAAACCTAAAAATGAATTGAATGAAATGTTCTAACATCGGAAATGTAATTTTTTTTATAAAATTTTAAAAACCTTTATAAGTAATTTTATATAATTAGTAATAAACATCTCATTCAGATGTGTAATGATGTATTATAGTGCTATTGATTAGCTCTTGCAATATCATCCGCATCATAAGATTCTAAGACCAGGGCTTGGACATTTTGATAGGACTAAGTCCACCATAGCCTACAAGGAGCTTTACCACAAGGAACTTGACTACAAGGAACTAAACCACAAGAAACTTCACCACAAGGAACTTCACCACAAGGAACTTAACCACAAGAAACTTCACCGCAAGGAACTTCACCACAAGGAACTTAACCACAAGGAACTTCACCACAAGGAATTTAACCACAAGGAACTTCATCATAAGGAACTTCATCACAAGGAAGTTTACCACAATGAACAACGAGTCAGCTGTAAAGTTTTATGTCTTTCTTAAACAAGGTATTTAACTTTTTGTATTATACTTTCAAAATGCTTGTGAGTCCCACTTGATTTATTATTTTCGAGAGTAATTAAGTTGTAACAAATTTGATAGCAGTGGGTGGTTTTGTTTTTATTATTATCTAACTAAAAGCCCTTTTATATGACGATCTTTGCTTATATATACCTGCCTGTTTTTATTTACAGACGAAGTACTTATCTAACCTAGAGATTGCCCTCGGCCAAAGTTCCATTATAAATCGAATTTTAAATCACCTATTTTAGGGTTCCTTGGTCTCTTAGACATGCAATAACAATAATAATATAAATTTTGTCTATAAACATTTGTAAGAAAGAATGATAAATGTGTCAGGCATATTGCCCTGCACATTGCATTAACATGTATATAAATAGGTAGTGTGTTTTGAAGTTATAATTTTCAATTATTAAGTGAAATTTTGAGAAGCCTTTGCATTTTGCACTTCTTCTCTATATCTATATCAACTATAAGTGTAGGAGATTACAAACTTTTTGCTCCTCGTTTTACATAAATGGTGTAAACTTTTTAACACAATTTCAATTCTGTTAAAAATCACTATCGCAATAATTGTGATAACTTCTATCACCAAATGAAGCGCACCACTTCAATTGGTATATTGTGGCAAGTGCATGTGTATCAAGTATCAACAGTATGAATAGTGCATGAGCGTGGGAGACACCGCAGGTGCGCGCCGCAGATGCACTTCCCATAGCCGCGACCTTCGGGTTGAGCTGGCCACACTACAAAGGTTCAATTTGAAATTGTGCCAAAAAACCTAAGATGGAATGATGACTACATGTTAGATGTTTAGTTTTATTTATATTTTCAGAATCAGGTATAACTACTTAACATACGTACATTACAGATATCTTATCTTATCTTCTTCTTATATATAAAATGAATTACTGTTCGTTAGTCTCGCTAAAACTCGAGAACGGCTGAACCAATTCGGCTATTTTTAGTCCTGAAATATTCGTGGAAGTCCAGGGAAGGTTTAAACGATTTGTATGCTCAACGAAGTGGGCACTGGTCAGCTAGTTAATTTATAAATTTAAGATGCAGTGAAGCACTTAACTTAAGTATTTTATATTTATAACTTGTGCTAAATATTACAGAGTAAAATATTTTTAGTACATTTTATATTACCATTGAACTTTTAAAATAATAATTGATAATCATTATTCATAAAGTTATACTCAGCGTTGATGTCTTTTACATAATTATATAGGGTGATATGTGAAATCTGTGTCTAGGTATGACTACTTGAGTCATCTAGTCTATTGTCTAAAATCCTTACAGATAATATATTTTGTACACGTAATTTATGAAATTACATTTTGAAAATTATTATTTGCTTAAAATTTTAAAATGCAGTGAAGCATTTATACTATATATTTTCAAGGTAAGCTGAAATAAATATGACTCTAAAATATAAATTTTGTGCATTGCGTATTATATTTTCTTTTTTAGTTTAAAATAAAAATTGACAAAAATCATAATTAAAAATTTAACTTATATCCATATTAAAGCGTTGATGTCTTTTACACGGGGTCTACGAGTAACGTCATAGGCATATGATACCGTTACGTTGTGGGAACAACGATAGTTTTAATTGAAGAATTTTGTTCTTTTTTTATATAATTTCATTTGTAAATTGATTTCATAATGAAATATTATTATTTAATTATCTATCAGAACATTTAGCAGTTTCCTACAAAAGTGGTGTAGCATAATATTGCCGCAGGCCATTGAATTTGCACATCGTAACAGTTTCATTTAAACAAGTAACTATTAGATGTAGAATCTGGGGGCACGGGAGTGCCCCCGTCAAGACGAGCCAATCGAAGCGCAAGGGCACTACCTACCTTTTCTCGAAAGGTTTCGTCGTTTTTTTGAACTCTCATAACTTTGCTTTGGATGATGCTACATAGTTGAAAATTTCAACATATAATGAGACCAGTAAAAACATGAAACATACAAAGTTTGAATGTTGTAGCTATTATACTTTAGATTTTATCAATGTCTAAAAACCCCAGATTTCGTCACTGACTCATTTATAGATCATCAAAATTCATAAGGTACTTCCTGACGTCCTAGTAAGCTGATATTATTTATGTAAGCTGTTATGGCTACAAAACCAACAAAAAAATTATTTAAATATAAATGCCGCCATTTTGAATCCAACATGGTGGACGGTACGAAATGTATGTTTAATATGTTTACTATACGGATATGATCTTTAATACATAAAAGAAATATTATATTATACAATATTATACAAGTAAGTACATAAAAAAAATAAGACCTACTTTTTGTAGGACCGATAATAATCGGTCAGATTTTTGCTCCGTATTATTTCTAACCGACTTTATTTATTTGAGTGCGTTGCACTACAGCTGCAATCAGTATGTTCTATTTTATTCCGATTATTAATCGGTGACCAACTTTTTGTAAAAGAAAAATATATCTATGAGAAAATTAGTTTTTTATCCACTTTTTAGTAAGTAAAAATTAGGTAAGAATTAACAAGCAGCAAATTGTAATTTGTTGTCACCATCAGTGTTTATAAACAAAATATTACGTCGATCACTTGTAATCGGTCCGGCTTATGCTCCCGCTGATGTTACAGTAACGTAATAATTGAGTTTAGAGGGAATCTTATGTAAAAACCGTTCGACACTTCGATAGCGCGATTTAGGTAGCTAACAGCGCAATCTATGTTTGGAACTGTGAAACATCTAAACACACATTTATCAACACATTTAACAGACAGTAAGGTTATAATGATAACAATAAACGAAAATATTACACGATCAACGTATAAATAATTTTAGTGTTTAATTTTATGACTATTAACATAATAATAATATGATTTTTAACACGTCACGTTATGACGTTTAAAGATGGCCATAATCAAAAGAAAACCTTATAGCTATTTTTCAAAAATAAAAATAAATACATTTTTTTCCTTCAAAAATGCTAAGTTGCACTTAGGTGAATGCACTTAGCATAAGTTTATAAGAGCCGTACAAGAATTAGTACCTCTAGTGACCAACAGATGGCGGTGACCGTCGTCTACATATAATATTATTATAGACTTATTGTATTATTTTAATAAGTATCAACATGCTTTATTAAAGGCAACCTCCCTCGTATTTATAAGTAATTCTCAAATTCTCGAATTATTATTAGTGTTGAATTTATACTAGTGGCATCCTAGAATATATCCAAATAAGAAGTTTCACTCCAGCAATAAAATAATGTATATTTTATAATTTATAATTTGTATATAGTATAATTATAATGTAATAATATAACAAATAAAGAAATATGGACGAGACATTTAATTGAAAATCCGCCTCTACCTCTTAAAACTTGCGGTGAAAGTTTATTAAGTACACGGTATAATATTGACGGTGACATCAGTCGACGTCACTAGGCGTCACTAGGCTAAGGCGCTGACTGTTCTATTATAGTAAAGGAAAGGCCAGGGGTCAAAATAGTTTATCTTTAAATTAAAAAAAGTCCATTAACCAGCTTACAAAAATAAATGAAATCCCACCAAAAACATTTTCATGTAAAAATGTTGTCAAGGCGAGCCTACATAGCTTACCCTGTGAAAAAGTTATCAGATATCGTATAAAACCAAGCTCTACACTACACCTTAATCAAAATCTATCAAAAAGTGGTTAGATCTCATGTAGAACCAAAATTCTTGATCTATGCGCCCTTACTTCACCAGGCTTAACTTCACTTACGCTATATTGCAGTTAAAACGTGATACTTGACCGTTTTGCTACCGTTACGAACATTTCATACGAATTCATTAATCGTGTGCGAAATAAAACGGCCAAGCATCACGTTTTAACTGCAATGTAGCGTAAGTGAAGTTAATCCTGGTGAAGTAAGGGCGCATAGATCAAGAATTTTGGTTCTACATGAGATCTAACCACTTTTTGATAGATTTTGATTAAGGTGTAGTGTAGAGCTTGGTTTTATACGATATCTGATAACTTTTTCACAGGGTAAGCTATGTAGGCTCGCCTTGACAACATTTTTACATGAAAATGTTTTTGGTGGGATCTTTGTATACATAAAAATTAGTTTGTGTCCACAATCCCTTAATATAAAATATTATTAATCATTATGAATAACATAAAAACAAATCTAAACAAAAGCAGGCTACAGGTGATAAACCAATAAATTTACTAATAAAAAACACATAACTATAAATTAGAAATTAATAAACTATAAACACGTTATATAGGCTCCACTGTAAAGTCATTAAGTATACAAATTTAAATAAAACAAAAACCCCTTTAGCACCTGTTAATAATGAATCAATTGAAAAGATTTGGTCCTGCAAGGTGCAAACTAAAAAAAATTGATCACCTTATTAGCTCGCAGCGACCGCCTCTAAAAAAAACAAATAATATTAACACTTTAACAGGCAGTATCCTGTGACTTTTACACCAAAAATTATATTTTATAGTAATTTTATTATCTAAATATATATTAATGCACAAATATATTTTCTATCTCTACAAGAGTTCTGATTCAAGATGCCATTGCTTATATCACTTACGAAAAAGAAATTATGGGATTCCACATATTATGAGGTTCGCTAAGTGACATACAAATTCGCTGGTCATTACGCAAACCTTATGTTTAATCCCATACATATTTGTTATCAAACATTTTGAGTGATAATAAGATGTAACAATATCATACTATTAGCCAATCTACACCAAGAGGATTTTACAATTAACATTAGTTTTTTCGATAGTATCGAACATTTTATAAAAGTATTTCAAGATAATAGTGTTTTTTTGGGACGAAACTGCTGTTTTTACGAAAATTTTACCACAGTAAAAAGTAGTATATCCTAGTATTAGTATCTTCTGTATTGACCTAGTAGTTTCAAAGATTTAAATCGAAACAAACAGTCAAATATTTCCTGTTCATAATATTAGTGTAGGTACATTACTTTAGTAAAACAAAAACATTCTGAAATATCAATTTTATGAAAGAAAATTTCAGAAAAATGCATTAGGTACAAGTAAAGCAGAGAGACTTTTCTTGGAATTGAAACAATTTCAAGAAAATAATATTATAATAATTCAAATGTAGGTAAAGTCAGCTTACGTCATTCTGAATTACAGAAACATGCTAGTAAGTACCTACGAACAACAGGAAAATGCTTATGTTTTTGATTTGTAGTTCATTAAAATAAATGATTCAATAGTTTTATGAACTATATAAAGAGAATATAATGATATTAAATAATAAAAAATTATAAAAAAAATACAGACGAATTGAGAACATCCGCCTCTTTTTTTTAATGAAGAAATACAGTATTCTTTAAATAGCCAACCACACATTCCCCTCCCTACAACTCCGGTGTAGCCAGGGGCCTTACTCTCCAAACTGATTTGATTTTGATTCAGATACGATCATGCCGCGTACTTCCTAATAAATTGACATTCTCAGTCGATTGATATGGTCGGGAGTACAAAAAGTTACGATCTAACAATTTTCTTTATCCTGATTAGTTTCAAAGTAATTCACCAAATAAAGTACGAAAAACCACTGATATCGAACGAATTCGGTTCTCGATTGTGTCGGGAGTAAACCCGCTGGATTTAGACTTGTAACCAACCTCAAAACCCATGTATATAATCACAGAGGTGCAAGACGGACATGCTAGATCTTGGGACCAAAATTTATCAGAAGAATATAGGAGAAGGAAATGTTCCGGTTTCCGTCTGTAAGGAAAACGGGAGACAGCAAAATTAATACAGTATTGTGTTACAATATCTACAATCATTTTGATACATAAAAATTAAGTCATTTTTTTACATTTATTGATACCCACATATTTTCTAACGGACGAGAAGCCCACTACTTGTAACCAATTTCAATTACTCTTTAATGCGATCTCAGGGGTAAGGTACATGCTAAATGTGTTTTGGGGCTGAAATTAATAAGAAGAATGAACATTCCTCCTTCATTCTTAACGTGTTACAATTTTCCTACCCAAACAAAGCGGGAGACATAAAACAATAAATACACTTATTTTGTTATTACATCTTCTATACAGGTTATAATATTAATGAGTAATAATACTTTAGTGTGTGTAAGGGTCCTGTATATAGATTTTACTTTGAAAGTAGCAGCGCTGAAAGAGGTACGTTTTTTAATTATTGTATGTGCAAAATTATGATGTTGGGCAAAAAAACATGAAAGACAAAAGGAAGTATTTCAGCGCTGGTACATTCACAGTAAACTCTACATGGGAGACACACGCGCTGAAGTCTTACCACTCATTTATTTTACACCTTGTATACTATCACAGTAAATGTGTGTGTAAAATATTACCATTCATTTATTTTACACCTTGTAGAGTTATAAAAATTATGTCATCGATATTGCTAACTTATTAACAGATCACATGATGTAATGTACTCCAAAGTTAAACGGCTCCAGACAATAGCGTGAAGCGTGATCGCAATGTGCTCGCAAGAACAAGACAAGTGCACATATACGAAGACAACGGTAATAATCATCAGACGGAGGAAGAACAATGGCTCCCACATCATAACCGTCGCGCATACTTCCATACTGTATTGCTCAGTCATTGAAAACGTAATAATGAGAACTCGTCAAGAACTCGTCACAAAAACTTATCGATCGTTATAGATAACAGTGGTAGGCGAAGTATAACTCCATTCTTATCAGCTTCGCTTACATTTTGAAACCTTCATCCAAATTCCTACCTATTATACAGAGTGATTCACGGTTCATATATTAAGCCGAATATAGTGAGAAGAGAATGACGCGTAGAGCATCTTTTGTTTTGGCACCTCATATAAATTACTTACCATAACGCGACAAATTACGATTATAGATCTCCATAAATAAGTTTCAATCCTGGTCAAGTCTTAGGTCAACGACCAGTGCGTTCGTGTGTATCCTCAGCATAGTTAGATTCACTCCTTTACTACTTTTTTAAAGTTATATTAATTAATTTATATGAAGTGCCAAAGCAAAAAATGCTCTACGCGTCTTTCTTTTACACTATATTTTGCTTAATATATGAACCATGTATCACCCCGTACAGTCAAGATAGACAATTACAACATTTATAATTTTAAAATTTGATGTAAAAATACGTGCTTGGTCTTCGCACACCTCGTCTGACTGGGCCACCATCAATTAATGTACATTAATTATTGTAACCACTTTTATAACTAACAATCTCAGCATAAAATATTATATTACTTTAGGTTACGACTTTTCTGAAATGGTGTAAAAGGAACTTGGCTAAGAAACTCGAGAAACATCTAGGTAGGTAGCTGGCAAATCTTATATTGCACATTAATTACCAGTTTCGATAACCTAGATCTATCTAAAACTAATGCTATACATAAGTAGGTTATTATAAACAACGTCACTGTCGCTATCACAGATAAATGTTTATAACCTATCAATCTATAACTGAACGCTTATAAATCAACCTAGGAAGTATATAGCTGGGGTATATATAACGTGACCATTTATTCTTGGACTCAAAACGGGACATTGGTTTATTTCAATAATAGGTAGTCTGTGAAAAAACCGGCTAAGTATGAGCTGGACTCGAAGGGTTCCAGAGGAGGAGGGAGGAGGTGGAAGGGAGCGATATAAATCCCGTTTGCTGTATGGCAGCCTCCCTTAAATATTTATTTTATTTTTACTATAATTATTAGTGAATAAATTATGGCTACAGCGTGCAATAAATTTGGCCGGCCGTCTATTAATTTTTCGCTGTTTCTAAAAACGAGACAATTTTGCGTCCCATAGTTCATTTCGGGGACACGGACTCGTAATTTTAAAAAGGAACAGTATCTTTCTAAACGGGACGTCTGGTCACTTTAGGTATATTTCTTTGCTAAATAAAGTTGCACATATACTATAAATAATAAGTCAGCAAGACTTGCATCTTATATAATAGCAGTAACGCGGCATAACACGTCGGCGACAACGTAACCGCGGCGCAA
The DNA here is from genome assembly GCA_905187575.2 of Celastrina argiolus. Classification (NCBI taxonomy): domain Eukaryota; kingdom Metazoa; phylum Arthropoda; class Insecta; order Lepidoptera; family Lycaenidae; genus Celastrina; species Celastrina argiolus. The sequence continues at coordinate 8,973,909 of LR994599.1, read as the reverse complement.
TCTTCCGCGATAGTGAACTTGAGTTTTTGCAGCACCGTTAGCTGCGCCACATTCCCGGTTACCGCAGCCCCCCTCCTCTCCGGCACCGCCCGCCCGCCGCAGTCCCACATAGTTCGTATTTCCACATACTATTCATCATTTCCTACCGATTCGTTTTCGTATTAGAAGTAAGTAGTTTAGGTTTACACGTTTTTTGGTAATTTGTGCAGTTTAGGATGTACTCAAAAATTTTTTTTTGGATTTGAATCTGTGTCAATACTGGTTTAAATACGCCGATTGTGTATTTTATTTCTAAATATTGAGCACAAATTCGTCTCTTTATTATTTTTAAAACTCAGCAATACAAAACAAGTTTCGTGGTAAAAAATTCGCTACTCATATTATTCAACAAAAAATAACAACCTCTCTAATGTCAGATCTAAGCTTTGAAGGCTACGCGCGCTAGGTCAATGACCATTGCCAATGTCAGCCATCTTGAGTTCCGCAGTCGCTTACGTTCTTCACGTAAGAGGCTGTAACGCTGCAATAGTGTGGGTTTAATGTTCGTTTTTCTATGTCACGCGCGCCTGTGTGCGTGAGAAGTGAACGCAAGAATACATTACCTCACCGCGCGTGTGTGCGCCGCTATACATTCTGCGGTTTGTCTACGAATAGCTCTAGATGGCGACGGTGGCTCTACAAAAGATGGATAGGTTTTATTTGCGTTGTATTTTGTACTGGGTACAAAACCTGTTGCATTTATATTTTAAAATCTATACAATACTGTTTTTAAATAGGGTTTCAATAAAAATAACGAGTATAATACTTTAATAAAAATAAAATTTGTAAAAACGATTGTACAGTGAAACATAAAATTAATAATGAGTATTAAAACCACCGCTGACTATGGTTTCGTTTAAACAAAAAATGTTCCCTTGACTAACCTCTTTAACGAAAAACTGAGTACATAGAATTCTTTATTCGCTTCAAGATCATTGGATAATCTTGATCGGCAATTATTTGATACCGCCGTAATGGACGTCTGAGTAACGCCTTTGTATATCCGCCGCTATATTTTTAGACAACAGCCGTGGCCTCGGCTCTAGGGACCTTCGCCAGAATGGTACTACAGTTCGATAACCCTCCACCATTGTTCTGCGCGAATCATTCCAACTTATTTATCACAATCACTATCAGGCGCACGACTTCCGCATCATGTACCACAGAAATCAATAAATTCAAGCGAAAATGAAATTTATCGCCTCAACAGAATTGCGGGCGTATTTTACTTGTAATTCACTAGTCGGAATGGAATATTCGTAAGTTAATAAGATAGGCCAGCAAATTATACCTTTATAGCTACAATAATCCAAAGAAGGTTACGAAGTAGCAATTTTATGTAAAAGATATCCGACACAAATGGCATAGGACCGACTTTTTACATGCCCATCCGAGACATAGATTATTTTCTAGTCAGACAATCAGTGAACAGCCTGCATTGTCCTAAGCAAACGTGAAAAAATTTGAAGACATGAATAAATAAGGTGATATGTAGCAACATTCTGATTTCGTGAAAATTAAGTTCAAACTGTCACTTAAACAGGTTAGAATACGTCTTAACGTATTAAATTCATTAATCTAAAGATCCATCTCTAGAATTATTTAAACTCAATTTTCTGGGTATTTTTTTTTGCGACATATCACTTTCATCCATTAATGTCTTCATTTATATTTGGTCCAAAGTGATAATCCTCACGACCTCGAAGCTGTAACATCTGGACCACGTAAACTTTTTTTTTATGAGGATCGTATCAGAATCAGACCAGCCTAACTAGAATCTAGGTACTGATAACACGTGATAAATTATGTTTCTGTGTTTTTTTTTTGTGTAACTCGGTATGTAGAAAATAATTATCCAAATTTGTTGAATAAATGTGTTTTATTTATTTATTTATAACTATACAAGTTGATAGGTGTGGGTACATATATCTAATACTTATGCCAAGTTAATACTATATAATTTTATTTCAATTGATCATTATTATAAACCTTTTTCATTTTGATATTGATTAATGATTGGTATTGAGCAATAATGATCAAATCATTATGATTAATTGGTATATTTGCGCTCACATACGCGTAGTTGCTACCAACTCAATGAAACGTGAATACTGAACTATCGGTTTGTAAATTCGGCTCAAGATCGATTTTTTGTAAATGGAACGTTGATTCCATAATGTATATAGGTTGAAGTGCAGAGACAAGTAATGTTGCTAGTGTTACCGGGTTGAGCAATAATTATTTAATTATTATTGCTCAATATTTACAAAAAAATATATATATTGCTATTGTATTTCGCTAACATATACTTAGTACTCTTGACCAAGGAATTTGAAGTCGTTGCTATGAATACTTGGCTAACAACTTGTAAATTCGGTTCAAGATCGATTTTCCATAATGTTGGTTCAAGTGGAGATACAAGAAGCGTTACTAGTGTTACCAGTGAACGAGACGTATTTTTGTGAATATTGAGCAATAATAATTCAATATGTTTAATGTTTCACTAACTTATACTTAGCTACTCTTGACCAAGGAATTTTAAGTTTTTTCTATGAATACTGGGCTATCAACTTGTGAATTCGGATCAAGAACGGTTTTTTGTAAATAGAACGTTGATTCCATAATGTATATAGGTTGAAGTGGAGAGACAATAAACGGTACTAGCGTTACCGGGCGAACGTGGCATATTTTTGTAAATATTGAGCAATAATAATTCAATATTATCATAAATTGCTCTTGGGTTAACTACTTCTGAGCAATGAATTTGAAGTCGTTTATTTGGCTATCAACTTGTAAATTCGGATCAAGATCGATTTTTGTAAATGGAACGTTGATTCCATAATGTATATAGGTTGAAGTGGAGAGACAAGAAACGGCGCCACCGTCACCGAGCGGACGTGAGGCGTGTGCACATCGAGTATTCCTTGAATAACGAGCTGGTCTTAGTTCATCACACCTTAGTATTCCATACGAGTCTAGGTTTTCTTACTGTACTCCTTTGTTTTTGCCTCGTATTTAAAGCGAAAAACATGGCGGGTTGGCATTATGTTGTAACTAGTTTAGGCCTCAGACCAAATAAAAATTGACTTAGCTTAGTCAAACAAAAAATGAGGCTGGTTTTATGTGTGCAAGTTTTTGTACGCTACAAACACGCACATAGTTTCGTTACATGTGTGTTCGTGACACATGCGAGGCGTAGTTTAAACGTCCTCACTGTGACTTGTGAGGTTAGTACAATATAATATATAATGAGTCTTAATTTTTTAATTTCTTAAGGTATAGCTAAATGAAAAACTCCTTTATTGCTAGAAAGTAGTACATGCTGGTATTATAAATAAGAGGTGCTAATATAAAAATTCACTTGGAGCATCATGCATTTTGTCAAGTATGTAGCTATAAAAAATATAGTGTAAGCAATTATACAAGGTGCACAATGAAATATTGGCTGTTTTTGGGAATCCTGTGTTTTCCTTCACCAATGAGCATCCGTATAATATACTTGAGATCTGAAAATGCCTCATTGGTACTTGCAACAACCGGGAAATCAAACTTGTACCATTTAAGCGCTAATCAACGATCTACAACGATCTACACACGTAATAACATACAGTCGCGTAGCAAAGGACATCATTCATTTTGGTCCAAAATTGAAAGTGCCGGCCAGAAAAAAAAGTGATATTTATTCTGATAGAAGTTGTTCGTCTAATCATTTCTTACTATGGCACCAAAGCTGTATCAGCGTTGTACTTGATTTTGATTGAGTGCGAAAATTAAATTTTTCATACTTTTTGCAAAAAATAATTAATTAAAAACAAGTGAAGTAGCTTGACAGAACATGACATTTTCGATGAAAAATTCAATTTTGAACCAAAAATGTATGAAAAACGGATGGTGTCCTTTACAAGGCAGAATAGTTTGGGATATTGACTCATTTTGAAAAACCCTTCAAAATGAGTCAATAATTCTTCTTAATAGTAAATACATAAACCAATCAATCTAGCACTACAGTTACTTCTTGCGCTACAGTGAATCGTCTTCTATTGATAACATAATAATTATCGCGAGTACTGAACAGCTAACGTAATATTTCCACCAGCCTCTAAACAGCCGAGCACATGAACTATGAAAATAATGAGGTCACAAATTATAGACGTTATATCGAGGTCAAGTGTGAGCGCTCCACACGTATTACTAATGGGCGCATTGGTAAACTCGACGGGCCTCGTACTTCCGTTTCCTTCTTTATTGTTAGAGCTTCCTTATTCAAAATACAAAAAACCGAGGCATTCGTTGAGTAATGCATATTAGTTAATATCAGTTATTTCAAGTCCAATTTTAATATCATTATAATCACACACAGCCGGTTCATTTTGCCTTGCAATTACATAGCGGTAACTTGTACCTTGTAAGCGTGATAATTGAAAAAATATTGCGTCTTATGGCCGCTCCGTACAGATTCACTAAATATAGTGTAACTAGTCCACCATTTAATAGTATACTTATTCAGGATAAAAAGTAGAAGAAGTCGTAGAAGAGAAATTTTTTTTGCTTTTTCGTTTTTCTTAAAAAGTAAAAAAAAATATGTTTTTGTTGACAAAAAAATACCTTTCCAAAACGAGAAAAGGTAATATAATCATATCTCATATTATAGTGACTATTATTTTAACCCCCTGTACAATAATCCAGGGTTTTGGTTTCCTGCATACCAAATTTTGTCAAAATTCGTTCATTCGTTTGCGCGTGAACAACATGCATATTTATTACAGCAAATATACAAATCTACGCATTAGATACGCTTATTAGAATAATTACCAATTAGTATTATTAATAATTTCGGGTCCCTGATTCAGAAGATTCAAGTAATAATACTCGTATGTATGACATCTTGAATCGGGGGCCTAATTCAAGCTGCCTTCGCTATCACTTACGAAGTTTGAGAACAAAATGTTTGATATTTGACCTAATCTTCGCTAAGTGACATGCGAATTCGTATGTCACTTAGCGAAGGTTATGTCAAATGCTATATAGTATTATGTTTTCGAACTTCGTAAGTGGCAATAGGTATGGCATCTGCAATAAGGGCCCAGGCCGTTAGAGTCTGGTGATGCTGCGTAATCTTCTTCTTCTAATTATTGATACTTAGTAATATTTTTAATAGTCTTTATCTTTTGATAAAGCATCACAGTTACAAAGAGGCTTTAATTTAAGCAACGGTCATAACGTTATTCAATGATACCTACACAATAAATTAATCGTAACATAAAAACACAATCTCTATTTCAGTATACACAAGGCTCAATTTCCAGGAGCGGTAATAAAAACGGTCAACCACCAACGCTACCTGCGCAAGATTCACCCCCAATATGAATCAGGGGTTGCACACAATGCATTAATAGTAATATGAGCGTGGGAACGCGGAGGCTGGCTGAATGGGAAATCGAAAGGTCTAGCACCTGTACCACAATAGTAGGCGGTGAACATGTACAGTCAGGCCACAAGTGCGTGATTTACACATGAAATATAACGAATTCCCTACACAATAGATACCTATACACCGACGATATTAACGACATCCGTGGCGCAGTGGTTGATAGCGTTGGTGCTCATGCGAGAGGTCGCGGGTTCGAATTCCGCCGAGGTAACAAAAGTTTTCAATGGTCCTGGGTCATGGATGTATAATTAATTTGTTTATCTTAATATATATATTTCTTGTGTGCGTGTGTATGTGACTGAACTCCTCCTAAACGACTGGACCAATTTTGATGAAATTTTTTGTGTGTGTTCGTGGAGATTCGAGAATGGTTTAGATTTACAATTGGAACCGATAGGTGGCGCTGCAGTCAGTATGTCAAGCAATTAATTAATAAGGCAATACGAAGTTTGCCGGGACAGCTAGTAATATAATAAAAATCTTAAATATGTGTATAATATTTCCGTTGTCTGGTACCTGCAACACAAATTCTTTAGATACTTAGGACGTGGCCAGATTGACGTGGCGTGAAGCGTCCATATATATTATTACTAAACCAGTAGTACCTAGTACCTACAAGTATTATACAAGGTGTAAAAAAAATGAGTGATAATACTTTAAAGTGTGTATGTGCCTCCTATGTAGAGGATACTATGAAAGTACCGGCGCTGAAAGACTTACTTTTGACTTTCATGTTTGTATGAGAAATGCCCAAACATCATACATTTTCCCATATTTCCATTTTAATTTTAATAAAGTACCACTTTCAGCGATGGTACTTTCTCAGTAAACTCTATATACGGGACCTATACACATCCGTATTATCACTCATTAATATTATAGCCTGTATATTTCCGTTGTGATACATGTAACACAAATTCTTCGGATACTTAGCACGGAGCTAGATTGTCGTAATGAAAAGCGACAGATATTATTATTTGGATTTTTAAAACTATCCATTTTCCTTTACGAGTCCTAACTGAATTTGTTGGTGGCCAAACGACTTTAGATGAAGAGTTAACTAATTGTTAAAAAAATATATGTAAAGGTATATGTATGCAGGCGGATAGACGAGCGCAGTTTCAAGACTATCAGGTTAACTATGTCCGTGGAAACGTCTCTTATTTTTTTCGCCTCCGTGGTCTAGAGGAGCTTCGCTCTCGACCCGGAGGTCGTGGGTTCAATTCCCGCGTTGGAACAACAAAAAAATTTGTTTTTAGGTTTGGCTAAGACAATGCAGGCTGATCACCTGATTAAAAGATGATCCATGCGTCGGATGGGCATGTAAAAAGTCGGACCTGCGCCTGTTCTCTCGCCAGTCGTGTCGGTTTACCGTCCCACTGGGTTATGGGAGTAAAAGGCTTGGGCACTATAAAATAACCCCTGCGTAGCTGGCCTGGTTTCAATGAAATCGGCTACCGACACCGAAATCGGTGAGGAGAGCTATTGAGAGCAATATATTATGTCCGCGAAAACGCTAAATTTCAAATCTAATCAAAAATTCTAAATCCGATGCACCGAGGTTCAAGCGTATATTATTATTACAATGCTAGCTGTTCCCGCGACTTCGTTCGCGTGGTTTTTGAGTGACTTAAACCGTTTATGTAGCGCACGCAAGGAAAGTCCTCACATGTAAATAATTTTCCCTGTTTTTGCAACATTTCTCGCTAACGCTTCGCTCCTATTGGTCGCAGCGTAATGTTATATAGCGCAAAGCCTTCCTCTATAAATGGACTATCCTACAAAAAAAAATTCAAATCGGACCAGTAGTTCCTGAGATAAGCGCGTTTAAATAAACAAACAAACTTCCGCTTTATAATATTAGTATAGATAATAATATGATGATTGTCACTAGTATTCCTAATCAAATGGTTGACACGTGCCTAGTTCCTACGTCCGCAACACGAATAAGCCCTGTTTTAAAATTTAGATGCCCTCAATAAAACGGATTATATAATTTTGACTACGAAAATACCTCAATTATGTCAAAGCATTAAGTCCACGCGACACGTATTACGGTATCTGCCGTATAACACGTGTGCTCTGCAAGTCAAATGTTTGACACCGCGGGCACATAAAATGAAACTTTAACTTGAGAAGGTGAACCGTTTTCCATAGTGGTGGACTGAATTAGTGCATCCTGCATCACGCTATCGAAGTTTTTGAAGTTTGGCGGTGTTATATTATACAAAATCAGAAAATTTTGTGCTAAACCGAAGACCACTGGAGTCGGTTGGAGGTCGGATCTCCTTTTAGGTCTCCAACTATTCACATTATTATTATATTGAATAGAACTCGTAGCGTAACGCGTTACAGTGCTTGGTCTGACTTGAATTATCACTATCTATTTTTTACAATCTTTAGTTAATGTTACTACATACCCATGTAGTAACATTAATTTGAAATGGCCATGCTGGTTGAAGAAAAGGATTCTCTACCTAAGCAGTTAAATAATATAAATATTATATATCCTCACCATAAACCTTAGACCTTAGCGGGCATCAAGTAAGTACATATTGCAGGTATGAAGTTAAAAGTTGATTGATGGATAATAACTGCTCATAAAAATAAATGATGATCACAATAATATAGTAATAAAATTGTAAACTGTAGAGGTCAAATGACTGTCGTCCTTTCAGCTATGACGACCACTGCTGGACGCAAACCTTTCCCAAAGAATTTCATTGGTAATTGCATATACTCGCCACGCTTGGCAGGCGGGCTGGCGAGCGCAGATTTAAGGTTTTTTAGGATAAAAAGCGAGAAAAAAAACTTAGGGTGTAACAAGAATTTAGAACGAATCCAGATATTTCACATTTTTTTTGTTTCTCCGCGTGTTTGTGCTAATCTCCTGTGTGATGGACCGATTTAAATGAAGTGTTCCACGCATACACCTTACATTATCCCGTCTCCATGTTGCAGACGTTTCTAGATTTTTTTACGCGCTGAAAAACATAAACATTTTAGCGGCCCAATGAAAACACATTAGAGATTCGTCTAGAAATTGAAACAAATCGTGTCCATAATGACCACGTGACCGTATGATGTGACTTCGGCTGTAATACCTTCACCGCATTATACAGAACACTCTCGTAATACAATCTGTACCATAAATATGATAACAGCACGTTTTTGACTTGATTCGATAAAAATATTCTCGGAGTCTGTATTTAGTAGGTGATTATGGTAATATAAACAGACATTACCCGATAGTGTACCGGATATGCACAATCTATAATCTTAAAACGCAGCTTCAGAAAAGTTTTCGATGAACTATTTTTTTACACTATAGCCAAACGTGTTGCCTCGCCGTGGCGATGTTCAACCTTTGACACAAATCTGTGTTAAAATTTAACACCAGATAATGTCGACGTCGGACTTGTTGTCTCGTGATTACTAAGAATGGATTAATTGTGCGGAATAGTTAAAAGTGTTGTGAGGCTACAGCATTTGGTTAGAGTCCAGACACACGTCCAATGATATACACTTTTGATCACATTCTATTATTTATTGTATCACACGTAATACATCTTAAAACTAGATGAATTATAGGTCTTACTCACAACGTATAATGTTATAATGTATGAACATTATAACATTATACCGCGTTTTCTGCGATTGGCTAAGCAGAAATATAAGAATTATTTCAAAATGTTTTATCTTTACTTAATATTTCAAGTGTGAAAGCATCTCTGTTTATCTGTCTCTCATATCTTGGACGACTGACATAGACATCTTAATATATATTTCTTGTGTGCGTGTGTATGTGACTGAACTCCTCCTAAACGACTGGACCAATTTTGATGAAATTTTTTGTGTGTGTTCGTGGAGATTCGAGAATGGTTTAGATTTACAATTGGAACCGATAGGTGGCGCTGCAGTCAGTATGTCAAGCAATTAATTAATAAGGCAATACGAAGTTTGCCGGGACAGCTAGTTTTTTTATATATTCGTTCACGATGAACAGGCTAAGGTCGTAGACCAAACTGCCTAGTCATTAGTTTCATAGATATTTTGGATTGGACACTGTCTTAGGCATCAACGTCAACATTTAACATAACATAGTTTTAAACTTAATACAATTATGGTATACAATGTAAGACTATGCTATATTCTTAGCGCACGCCATGTGTTAGTGTTTGTAGAGAATAGCAAATTTCGTCCGTTGGGTCCCGGAGTAAGGCTAACCTCTCCATCAACTACCTTTCCCGTGGGTCTCGTAAACGATAGAGGGAATGTATATAAAAAACCAGGCTGAATTAAGAACCCCATCCTTTTTTTGGAAGTCGGCTAAAGTGGGCAGCAGCGTTTCCACGGAAATTGAATTTTGAATACTGCGCTCGGCAACTTGCCTGCCAAGCGTGCCTAGTATCACCTTACCCATGATATTCGTTGAGGCCTATGTCCATCAGTGGATGTCATAGCTCAAATAACAGGGTGTTAAGTTATTACGATGTTAGTTATAATTGTCTGGGTTATTTTCATATTATAATGTGGGAGTAATCGATTTTCCAAAAATTAAAACGTTACGTATTTAAACTTTATAAATAGTTACATAATTAATTTAAATGTGTCATTTTAAATTCTTGAATACTCTTTTATACGTGACCTTTTTCATATTTAAATTAATTGAAAACATTACATAAACGCCAATTTACGAAACGACACGTGTCTGCTAAGTCTATACATATAATAAATCTGTGGAGGGATCATGTCTGTACATTAAACATACTCAGATTAATAACTTAAACATATTATTTAAGTGAAAATCAAAAAGGGGGGGGGTGGGTCTATAAAGGTCACAACACCTAAAAATAACATAAAAAAATCTTTCGATCCGTTTGTGTATGTTTAAAACATCACGCTGAAACTTTCCCTACTCAATACAAATAAATTTTTGAGCGAGAGGTAAACATTTTATTTCGATTCCTACTAACAAAAAATAATGAAAAAAGAGTGTTTTTTTTATTATGGTTTTGTACTACACAGTCATTTATAATATTATAAATTTTGATTGATTTACAACGGAAAAACATATTTTTATGGCTCATTATAGAACAGACATATTATGCAATGTTTCACTTTTACCACTTGCCTATACTTAAAAGTGAAAAAGGGCGGTAGGGAATCCGCTACTGTGCCTTATCTGTGCCAGCAAATCCTGTCCGGCTCGGACAAAAACATTGTAGTGGGTATGATCTGACTAAGCCAGAAGCTTGGTATGCATAAAATATGATTTTATTACTATTGTATGTTTTTCCGATTAATTAATTTTACTAACTTTCCCGTGTTATTAATTAATCATAGTAATATAAAGGTGCTGGGAAGCACGCGTGGTGTACTGTACCTACCTATATGAACGCGTACTGACTGTGTAAAGTAAAAAACCAAGTAAAAATGTTACGGTGTGATATGAGACTCCATACAATTACTATAACATTACCTAAACAATACTGTAGCTGTAGAGTTATTTGGTACAGAAGTTTTTGCCACGAATACTATTCTACGCGGGCGAAGCCGCGGACAAAAGCTAGTTATACTATATAATAGACCTCTTCAATACTCTTCATTGAATTTCATTAGGGAATTGCAAATTTAAATTACCAAAAAGAACGAATATCATTTTAAAACATATAGTCAAGCTACCACAATCGGGAGACGTCTCATCAAAATGAAGGTACTCACGAAAAATTTGCTTGATACTAATCAAGTGAAAACAATGTATGGGGTGACTAATAGTAAAAAAAATATAGTAAATTCATTACTTTGGATTGAAATTGTCTAAAAAATAAGCAACGACTGAAGAGTTGTAACTGACTGTGGTTTTCAACATCACTGAGGTTTTGAATAAAAAGAAACTGAGGTATAAATAAAATAAACTATTTGCGTATATATTATAAATTATCTCTATGGACATTATTCTTATTAAAAATTCAATGAAACACATGAAACTTTTCTGATAAACAAGCTTACTTGACTAGAACATGTAAATGTAAAATGTGAAAAAATCCGTACAAAACAGCAAAAGATCACGTGCGTGAGAGCCTCTAACGATTTTAATTTTATTCTATTTTTAGTGTGTGATAGGTATTTCAGTGGAAATACAAATACACAAATTTCAACTACCTATCTACCTAGTTTGAGGACATACAGCCTGGTAACAAACAGGAAAGGTAACGGGGTCCCGTTTTACCCTTCGGTACGTAACCGTAAGAAACTAGGAAAGTGCTGAGTGGTGGTGATGCTCCACGTCGGTAATAAGTAGCCGGTGCCGGTGGTAGCGCAGAGGACGGCGGCGAGGGTCGATGCCTCCGCGACACGTGAGCCGGTCCCGTTAGCGGAGGGCCTCCGCGCCGCCCGCGCTCGCCGCCCGCCGCCCGCGCCTGCCGCCCGCCCCCCGCGCTAGCCGCCCGCCTCGCCGCACAAGCGGAAACGTCTTGGCGATCATAATAATGATTGATAAAATAATCGTAAATTACACAATCTATAAACCTTGCAGTTGATCTGTTCGAAATGAAATAAACGGTATTTTTTATCTCTGTCTCGATTAGCAGATTATTATGTCATGACGTAACGTTTATAGTGTAATAATTAATGATAACAACATTACAATAAATATATTTTGATAAAATGCTTGAACATATTTTGTGCAATTCTATAAAAACATTTGCACAAAATAAACATGCAACGCGGCGAACTCTTTTAATCAATAAATAAACAATACTTTTGCATGACCAGTCCTTTGAACAATCTCGTCAATTACCGTTATATCTTCTTTATAAATCGTCCCTAGCTAGTCTATATACATAGACTATCGGGTGGACCTTCAAAAACAAATATTATACCTCAAAATGAGCAACAACAAACGGCTAAAGTGGTCGCTAATGATCATTGATGTTTGAGCGACCTTAAATAAATGATTTTTAAAGATCGTCTACCTTATACAACACAAGGCTAAATGTTAGTGATCGCCTGCCGTTCTTGCACCCCACAACTAATGGTGGAATGGTTTATTAGCTCTTTATATTTTCTAAAATTATTCGTCGAAATATGAGCAATTTGACTTGTTAAAATTTAATAAACATCGGCGGAAATACGCAGTGTTTACGATAACATCAATTCTGGATTTTCCCGACGACATTTTCCTTTTCTTCGAAACATACACAATAAGGCCAACAATACTTTAAAAAAGATTTTAAAATCATGACTTAATAATAATATGTTAAAAGCTACTATAAATAAATTAAATTGTGTGTATATAAGTACATGTATATTTTTATGTATAAAATGCCTACAGTGTTATAAATTTGCCAATTTTTTCGGTGCGTTCCACAACTAACATAAAATTATTTTCTAATAGTTCACATTTCTTTAACGGGATCGAATAAAATATAATAACATAAGATAAGAATAGTACAAAATATTATTGTAATCTCTCCATACAGAGTATACGAGTTCAACGCGCTACAAACGCGGGAAATTGGTATTTAATTGCGTGGAACCTTTACGAAATTATACCAAGTTTTGTTCATATATAACATATATATGTGTATATAGCATGTACATTGTACCTATTTGTATAATTTAGAATTATATTCTTCGTAAAGTTTTTTTCTTATTTGAATTGAATTCCATAATAATTATATTTTGTAAGCTTTGGCACTATTTTGACCTGTCGTTGGATTAAAAGGGTGTCTTATTCAAGATGTTTTAACGCCCAAAAAGGCTTTTAAGCATTCCACAGGGGATTGGGGCTGGATCCCTCCACGGATATGTAGGACTCGCTGCGTCCGGAAGATGATGAATGGACGCAGCCCTACCCACTACAACTCGGCGGTACTCCGACTCCACCACCGTGGACGAAGCCACAAGGGCTACAAATCATCAGCGACTCCGTCGACGAGTGGCTGCTGGTCTGAATCGTTGGGGTACAGGCCGAATAGAGGCATCTTCACCTGCATAGGCCTTTCCTCGCAATTGTTGCGATGCGCAGGAGTACGTTGTGCATGGACCTCTCGGGGACTCAGTAACATGAGCGACAACTTCCCCAAGTCGTCGCCCCAAGCTCCACGGTAATTTATTTAAATTAAAAAAATAGGCTAATTTTCTTTTGAATAAAAATTGGTACTTATTTATTTGTCATAATAAACTTGTTGTGATTTATAACAGCTAAAATTATTATTTATAAAAACAAAAGACGCCACAGTCTTATACCGTATGTTATTTATAATTATAACTTATATGTATCTAAAGTAAATAACTAGTATGTACCTAAACTAAATTGATAAATGCGCTCGACAATCGTCGTTTTTCATTTATCATCTGTCATTTACAGACGACAAATGAAAAAATATGACGTAGTACAGTAACTAGTAAGTACGTCACGTATTTAATTTTTGAGCGAAGAACCGAATGAATTCGTTTACAACGGAAAAACATAATACTTGTAAAAGTAATTAAATTGTATTTATTTATAAACAAGCGCGCTGTGACCTGAAAACTTATTTTTTTTTTTGTCAGTTTTTAGGCCACAAAAAAGTGTATCGTATCTTCATAATAAACAAAAACTACAACTAAAAGACTTAATTTGGAAAAAATAATATGCTAAATGGTATTATATTTCAAATAGTTATAAAAATACTAACTATGTACCCACATTATAACATGATCTTAATATTTGGAAACTACAACTTCACACCTTATAAAATGATCGGAATTTTCGTGCGAAAACAAATGAATATCCTAAACACGACCTATTTGAGTGTGAATGCGGGTAGTTTTAATGAGTTAGGTATATTGTTTATCTCGTGATTCACAAGCCGAAATAAGTAAGCCGGTCTTCGTGTCCCCATTTTTTGCCACAAACAACTTCAGAGGGCATTACCCTCTCTCTTTCACTCAAAAAGAACTAGCATTAAGGCGAATGGCCAAACTATGACTGGTCATTATTAAAAACTTTTTTCGATGATAAATTGTCTTTTGAACTAGGCGTGGGTTAACCTAGGGTACACGCTTTAATCAAATCAAATTTATACCTAAGTTATTGATATGTATTGTAATAATAAATTAACATTGTAATATTTATTCTAAGTAGGTACTAAGTACTAACCTATTATATTTTATTTTTGATTAATAAACCATTTTATTTAAATTTAATTTCAAATTATAGCTTTTATTCAAAAGCCAGCTAAGTATAATACTGAATTTTAAAAACGCACTTAGTAGAAATCATGACAAGTTTATTATCTTGTAGATTATTTTAAATATTGTCTATTATCATTTATTATTACTATAATATGCATAAATAGTTTTAAATGTAAGATACATCACATAATTAAACTAGAATTCCATATAACTACGTGTAAATGGTTATCTACAGTAAATATTACTTTAAATACAACAATAAAAAAAATGTTCGAAAATAAATTGCCCGCTTATAACCGCAATGCACTCAATCATACTTTTTACGTACACATAAATAGCGAATGACGAAACCATTGTCCCACTTAGCACCCGGGGACCTTACCCTAGACATTGGCTACGCAATAAGGTTGTCATCGGTCAACGGCCCGCCCCCACCAGTCGTGACCTCTTTCGCCACAACTCGCGGCACGCCGAGCGCCGCGGCTCGCAGCTCATTTTATAACTTTGCCTCCAATTCTCACGATTCAAATGCCGAATATTTAAAACGATTACACTCAAAACATAGATGCGGTGACGCATTTTCTTTGTTTGTCGGGCGAGCGTGACCCACATGAATTTTTAATTTAACAATTATGTACGTACCAAAAAGGAAATTAAATATAGCAGTGTTAATAAAATATTAAATAATTCATTTACCTTATTCAAACAATGCCAGTTGCCACAGCCATGTATTAAATAAACTTAAACTTCAATGTTAAACTAATATTTTTAAGTTTTCTTATAATTCATTTATTAATTATTATTATAAATTACAGTACCAGTGATGAAGGCTGGTTCTACTTCAGAGGCCTAGCCTGTATGAGGGTCATTAAAAGTGAAGAAGAAAAGAAGGGAGTTATAGAAACGCCTCTAAAACTTATTAACCATTTTTCGGGTTTACAGAACCCTACAAATAGTAAAAACTGTAAAGACCAAATTTGTCAATCATCAGATAATTTTTACCTGACGAATAAATATATATCTTTAACAAATATTGTATGACACAAATGTCAAAATCACATGTTTATATTAATATAAAGGATAAAAGTTATCTGTCGACTGAGAAATCGGCTCTCAGGCATAAGATACAGTTTTTACTATTTGTAGCAGCCCTAAGACTCAAACTCAAACTCTTTATTAGCAACCAAGTACATACATAAAAAATCAAAACACATTGAAAAATATATAAAAACTTAGTGCCTTGTTCGGGCGTTTGCTAAAACATAGTACATTTACTTCTCAACCTGTTTTATCTAGAATCTCAGACTCCAGGCTGTATCTCCGACTGTTTGAGCTTAGTTGAATTTTTTTTACAGATAATGTATTTCTGTAGTATCTATATAGCAATAAATAATAAAATTAATATTTGAAGCGGGTTTGCTATATTTTAATAGTTTTGAAAATTAAAATAATTATAATTTTCCACAATACTTGAAAATAATATTATTTAACTGACTCGTGTAAAATTCGTTGGGCGTTTAAACAGGTTCACGTGTGATCAACTACAACCTATATCTACTACGCAAAGGAATATTCATACTTACCTACCTAAGGTTACAGACCTAAGTTATTACACGGTTGGGGAGTTTCCTACGTTTTTAAAATTTCATCACTGATGAAGATGTTGTATTAGATTCACTTTTATTTTTTTTTGACAATTTTCAAATTTTTTTAATGGCATTTTTTATTTAATTTTCATTTAATAAATGCTATCCGGAACAGACAACAAATAGAAACTGAACCAACTAACTAGAGAATTAGTGTTTAAAACTGTAAGCAGTATTAAACACAAATTCTCTAGATTCGTTACTAAAATAAAATATATTTAAGTATCCTCGACACCCAAAAATAATATTATTTAACAACAATTCGAGTCTCGGTAGTTACATGGGCGTCGGATGTTGCACAACATATTAATTGCTACGTACAATTACCGCGTATGATTCGCTCCAGTTCTTACTTGTTAGCGATTAAGTTTTTACAGCGAGGCAAAGTCAAGTTTACAGTTAGCCGGTGAAGTTATTGCTGGTTACAAGAAACTTTATTCTGTGAAATTGATTAGGGACGATCCGATGTTGATGAACCTGCCTGACGCGGATTGTTCGCGAGAACTGCAGCCGATTACATAAGGCACGCACAGCTTTGAACAATAGCTACACATACCGATTTCAATGTTATTAATGCCCACATTAATTATATCCCCGGTAAATACGTGTTGTGATACACCTACAGCATTTGGTTAGTGTCCAGTCACATGTTCAATAGCATAGATGTATAATTGTCTAATAGGTATATATATTGAATAACACGATATTACGATACATAATATGACTAGGTACATAGGTCCTCTCTTATATAATATTATACTCTATTGGACGACTGACATAGACAGCCTTAAGCATCAACGTCAACGTGACATAACATTGTTTTAGACCAAATTCACAATGGTGTATATAATGCAACAATATGTACTGTCAATCAATCAATCAATCTTATAAAAAAAAGTTCACTGCTAGAGACTGTTTACAAGTGACTTTCGCATTTATTTGAAATTAATTGTAAAAAATATTTATATTTCTATATTTGGAGTAGAATAGAGTGTTAGAGTGAAATAGAGAGTTTGTATTGCATTTAAAACCAATACACAAGGAAACTTTCTCTTCCTTAGCTCTAATAAACCAGTGGGATGGATACCAGATATGTCTGGCAAGAGTCAGTCGCAGGCTCCACGCACAAGCATGACGCAGAATACATCTTTCTTGTTAGCGATCAAGTAATCGGTCTGATTTGTGGTAACCAAACTTGAATACAACACTTTTAATTGTCTCAACGTGGGAATTGAATCCACGACATCGGAGTCGAGAGCAAGTTTTGGATGTATCTAGATCACAGAGGTGGTAAATAGTAGGATTTAAGGCTGCATATTTCTATTACGGTCAGTATACGTTACAACAATATATTATGCCATCACATTTCTTCCATAGATCATAAATATCTTGCTATAAATACTTCGCTGACGTTACATAGCGGAAAAATTAAAAATAGAAAAACATAATATTTTTCCTTACATATATTAGTGAGGGCTTAAATATTATCACAAATGCAGGTCGCGTATGTGGCTCAATGTATGCGCAGGTTGCCCACAATATCTGCACTTCCGTCGCGCGGTGTGGGACCCGCATCGTGAACATTTTCACTCATGATACATTTCTTATGAGCTACTATTGATTTGCGAAAGGTGTACTGTTATAACGACGTACCTTTATGACGTAAAAATATATTTGTGTCTACGAGAATAAGCGCCTTTTTTAAATATATTTTTTTATCATTTCGTATACATAGGTAATATTTTATTGTCTATGCATTTTGCTGTGAAATAATAAGAAATAAAATATGTAGCTGTATATTCGTCTTTGAAAGTCGGGCAACCACTGGCAAGTCAAAAAAATATATGAGTGATAATCACTTTCCACCAGGCTTTATTCGAATATTTTTAAAAAGGTCGCAGATTTTGTTTCTGTAAATTTTGAACCTTTTAGCCAAATAATAAGGTTGTATTTAACCGTAACCTTTCCATGGGAACAATATTTTTCTTCGTTTCTAAATGTTTTTCATAATTATAAAATTATTTTATTTTGGGTATCATTTAGGCATGTATTTTAAATTTTGTTTATCTTTCGATTTCAACACATGGATACATAATACCAGCAGGAAACACAATTATTGTAAAGCAGATTGCAAAATATGAACTTGTTGATGTTATTGTGTACTGTTAACCCTTGTATAATTTTTACCTATATTCAAAAATTATACACAGTGCTGGTTCGCCCTAGATAAATTTGATGTTTTATTCATCAAGGAACTTTCCTTGCTACTTGTCAATTTCTGATATGAATAATATTTAGGTTTGTGTCAAGATTCTTAATCATCAAGACACTAGAAGGTACGTTTTACCGGAATCAACAATGAAGTCACTAAGGCAGTGAATAGGCTGATTGTGGAGGTGATAATACAATTACAGCGCTTCCTTTGTTACAAGTACGGTGGAATAACACGTATGAGATGAATTCAAATGTAACTGGCCACTAATAAAGTTAGCACCTCGAGAGACGACATGTTCAATGTTTGCACAACGGTTTCTAGTTTACAAAACGTCGTGACAAGTGGAAATAGACCAAGCCATGATGACGAAGTTGGAATATCAGAATATACGGGATTACGGGCTACGCTTTACCTTCACAGCTATAAAACTACAACTTTTCAGTAGAGTCAAAAAGTTAATAATTTTAGATTTTATTATGACATGCATTTTGTTTCAAATGAGGTTCAGTTATGTACAGTATACATCCAAAATCCATGGCATAATAAAATCTAAAATCATTAAGTTTTTTGACTCTAGTGAAAAGTTGTAGTTTTATAGATACGAGGTTGAGAAGGTAAAGCGACGAAATTAAAGTTAAGGCTCTTCTATTTACAGTCTGTTACTTCTTGGTGAAATGACAACGATAGCATGTGACTTGATCACTACTTAATTTAAGAGGAAACTTCACGATTGAGTGAAATAAAAATAGGTATTTATAAAATCTGCGAGACAGCATCGCAGTGGCTTATATATGTCGCAGTCATCTGATGGAATCGGCAGTTTAATGAATGACTAGCGCGTTTATGAAATGACGACATTTTATTGAATGACATAAGGACAACTCGTCAAGTTGTTTAATAACGTTCAACGTCTTGACTAGCATGGTCGTAGAATTTTTGGTAGGGGTAGGTTTGACCATGACAGGAGTTGGCAAATTAAAAGGTCCTCAAAAGTAAACACATGACATGTCTGTTTGCCGCCATATTTGCTGACTACTAGCGCCAATGCGGGAAAAAATGAACTAAATTTCAATCACCTGACTGTTTTTACCGCTCTGTTCAAAGGGCTTTGTTACAGTCCGCTAACTAGTTAGTCGGTGAGTGACGCTTGTTCAATCAACGTTCGGCTTAGTCAATCAATGAAATGTCGTCATCCAATAAACGCGCTAGACATTTAATCAAATAGCTGATTCAATCTTCAATGATAACTGAGACATATATATGGAAGATAACGAAGTTCCTAACGTATAAAATCTTGGGGAGTAACCACGTATTGTAGCGCGTGTTTATGCCAGTTCCATTGATTTTAAAATATTGTAATTAAAGAAGGTCTGTTAACAAAAGATAAATTCAATTTGATTAAGTGTTGCTTAATTCCAATTAAAATTAGCAAAGTTCCAGCTCGAGCAATTTCTTAACATTTTCGGTCAAAATATTTCAAAATAAAATAATGATTAAATAGTTTTGAAGATTGAGAAACTTAAGAAAATAATCAACACAGTAAATATTCCTATTTAGACGACGAGGTAACAACTAATCTCGAATCAGTATGAATATAAAGTAAAGGATTTCACGATTTCAGCAGTCGCCCAGCTCAGTGCTCCATTTCGTAACCCATTATTTCCCAGATTTTAAATACAATAGACTCACTTTATTGTGTGTTTTGACCCTCCTTGCTATCTTCTTACACAACATTAACAGCACGGAATACATTATGTATTGATTGTGTATACAGTATGCTCTACATATAAATAAAATAATACGAAAACAGCATTGCGCGACGGAAGATTTTATTTTTATAATCATTATCGTTTCAGCTATAAGCTGCCCCCAAAGTATTTTATGGATAGCGGGTCTTTACTTGCCAGCCACATTTGTCAGGCGCGTTAGCGAGCGCAGTAATTAAGAGGAAACACCACGGTTGAGAGAAATACAAAATAGGTATTTATAAAATCTATTGCTGTCTCGCAGTGCCTTAGCTAGCCAGCATTAGCGCGATAGAGACAACTGCAACTTGGACTGAAATTACCCATTAAAAGTACCAGAAATCGACGTTTAGGGGATTTCTGTTTCCTCCTCCAAAACTTAACCGATTTAAATATTTTTTTCTTTATTAGCTAAAAAAAGAATTGAGCTAGGTTCCTATTTTTTGCTTTTGTTGTTTATTGTAGTCAAATCTGTTTCCTAGATATTTAATCATAGCGGAGAGTCTGGCCATTTTTTTCAGGTTTTTAAACGTCCATATCTCTTTAAATAATTAAGTTATTAAAAAAAGGAAAAAATAGGGACGTACAAACAATATACATAAATATTTAGGAAAAAAATTGTTACTCTAGAGGTGTTATCCAGGGAGGAAATAGAAATCCCCTAGACCCCTATTTTTGTATGGAAAAAATTTCGTGGTGTTTCCTCTTAAAGGCCTGACTCTCCAAACTGATTCGATTTTCATTGAGATTTGATTGTGCCGCGTAGTCCCAAGAAAATTAACGTTTGTTTATTTTGATTCTCATTCGATTGATATGGTCGAGAGTACAAAAAGTTACGATCCGACGATTTTCGATTTTGATCCTGGTTACTTTCAAAGCAATCCACCAAATAAAATACCAAAAATCGTTGATATCGAACTGATTATACTATCTAATGTCCGGGGAAACGTTGCTGCCCATTTCCGGAAATATATTAAATCTGTCGCCTTTTACGATGCAAACTCATTAGATTGCATCAGTACATAAAATAAAATCACCTTTCCATCCACCATATTTCCTGTGGGTTTCATAAAAGGCGACAGATACCGCCGTAAACGAACTTGAGTGCATTAGCACTAGAGTTTAGAACTTCGACAAAAACATTGTAGCCAGTAATAATAGTAATTAGCAATGGGCTACTAAAGGCTAAAAAACTAGTTAAATGTGACATTTAAATTGGTTGCATTATAGGTATCGGAATTCGGAGTATAGCTGATCTAAACAAAGCTCAATATATCCGTCAGCTATAATGCTACTAAATTTAAATGTCACATTGATTTAGTTTAATCAGTTTTTTTGTTTTCTTTTTTTGCACTGCCTAGTGCTCAATGCAACATTTGGTAGAATATAAACTAATGCCGCTGATTAAGTTCAATGTA
Source organism: Celastrina argiolus (assembly GCA_905187575.2). Lineage (NCBI taxonomy): Eukaryota > Metazoa > Arthropoda > Insecta > Lepidoptera > Lycaenidae > Celastrina > Celastrina argiolus. Next base: position 8,952,232 of record LR994599.1, on the reverse strand, counting down.
TATGGAAGAAAATGTTAGTTATTACAAAGATGAGTCTAACACGGTGAGAACAAAACATTTGTACACGAAAACGTAGAAAACAACGATGTCACATTAGCCGAGACGATTTGTAAGGAGGACGCTCGTCATGAATATGTATGTCTTTGTCACAACTCTCTTGAACCTCATAATTGTTCTGTTGTCTAATATTTAGGATTTCAATTACTTCCACACAAATATTTTAAGCGTGGCAACTAAAATATTGAGAGTAAAACTTGTAGTGATTATACTGAACACAAAAAAAAATGTTCATGAAAACTTTACATTGTAAATTGTAGATAATATACTAAAATGGCTGAATATTTGTTCGATATTTATCTTTCTGTTAAATTAATTTTTAATTATGCTACTGGCAATAATAGTATGTTTCTTCTTAATATTAGTACAAAGCACTTATGTCATCTACTATAAAAACAAAATACAACATAATATCTTATCAATCACAATTAACAAAATATTTTTATACCTTTATTATATATCACCAAATAAAGTAACAGTATTAAATTATAGGTAGCATATTTTATATCTGCAATAACCTTTAATTTAATGATGAAAATTGAACTCGAATTAACTCGACTTCAAGCAATTAATTTTAGTGATTCAGCAAACAACTTATAGATTGTTCATGTAAGCAGCTTTATTACTACTTACATATGCTAGCGCGCTTCTTCTACCCATCCAACGTGGATGCTATAATGTTTTGGGATAAGAATTAGCTTATAAATATGAATGTGTGTTTATTAAATAAATAAAAAAATTAATTAATTAATTAAAAATAACCATTTATTTCAGGCTACATGACCTGTATTATACCTAATACCTTACAGACTAACATACATACAAAATACATACTTAAACTACACGTGTTGTCGGCGACGTGTAGCGCGCTTCATTCCGGAGTCTCCCCCGGAACCTCCGGTAGACCACACCCATCGGCCAGAACTCCTCCGCCTCGAAGGTGGAAATAAGATGAGTCGGTACTCTCATTAGTTTTGCTAATAATTTTTGCGTAACAGAATCACAAACTTCTCTAAGTACACAGAAGGATGGACACTAATAAAATATAACCAACTGTTAAATAAATACGCTTATTTCAATTCAAGAAAAGCAAACTGTATTTTAAATATATTTATGTTTTCATAATTATACCTATTAAAGAAATGTTTTGTTTATGCTCTCCTGTCAAAGCATTTCATAGTAGGTACAAAAGAGAATAAATTTACAAGATTTCCTTATCTGGTATGACGGGAAAAGGTGTGTGACAGTATCCATAATAATAATAATTAATTAGCATGAAATTCTGCGAGCCTACAAATTAATATTACCGGTTTATGTATTTTATTAAAAATCCCATTAAATGCTATATTCCAATTTCCAATCACGTAGCCAGACGGCTTAACTAATGTTAATAAAATATGCGATTTTTTTGCTTTTTAATATTATCTTTCAAATTAGAGTAGCAGGTGCCAGTCAGAGTACCTGCCTGTATTCAAATTGCCTTACACCTCCAAAATCTGATGAGCACCTTGCCGCCGATTAGTGATGATAAGTCTGCACGCAAATTGCTCCAAAACGACATGTGACCAGGGACTCGCAAACGATGATGCCCATTAAAATGTTTTATAGATTTTAATTTAGATAACAATTTAGGTATGTTCACGAAAATTATGATTTTTTTTATATATGTGTATGAGCACCTGTTAAGGTGTATGCGAAAGCTGAATATGTGATTTGTGAGATTAAAAGAAAATTTATATTAATTAATTTTGAAACCTGATAATGCAAATTTAACTTAGAGTTGGTTATACTTACCAAAATAACTTTGGGTTAAAGTTTTAGATATTGTATCAGAACCGTGAACAATTATTGTGTAATTAATAATTGGACTAATTAATGGAAGGTGTATCCCGTTACTATATTTCATAAATTCAATAAAATACTCAATAGTCAAGTACCTAACAATTTGTACCTCTAATATTATATTTCTAAACCGTGTTTTGTTCGTGGATACAAACATGCCAACAATACATTATGTCCCAAAAAGGAATGGTCACAAAAAAGCGAACAGAAACACCGATAATTGCGTCTTTAATTACTCATCATAGCTATCCGAAAATGGAAATAATATGTATGCTATGCTGTAACACATACAAAATAAAAAATAATTCCAACTTGGACTTTATACGTTCGTGGGATGCGAGAGAAATGTTCAAGATCCGATGCCGATGTCTCGGTCAGGGCCGCCGGAGGCTCGGGAGTAAGTTCAAGGGGAGAGGAGGGAGGGGATTAGGGGGTATAGGGGTAGGGAGGGGGGGTGCTGTGGCCTGTGGCGCGGAGCGGAACGTCGGATCGTGCTGCACCGCCGAGCGCGACCGCCAAACCAGCCGCGAGTCTTGCAACATCACCATTGTAACACATTTTATTACAACCTTACGCGCAGTGCAGACGCCAGACCCTCTTCTACCATTGTAACTCTACAACTGACTATAAAACTAACTAAAATACTATAAGTTTTCAGAAGATATACTTACAAGAAGTTAATGTATAATAATAATATCTATAGACGCTTCACACCACGTCAATCTGGCCCTGTGCTAAGTATCCGAAGAATTTGTGTTACAGGTATCGCACAACGAAAATGTATATTTAATATTTTGATACTATACACATATTTAAGATTTTTATTATAATTTAACACACATCCATGACCCAGGAACATTGAAAACCTTTGTTCCCTCGGCGGGATTGGAACCCGCAAGGCCGCAACCTCTCGGTCGAGCATCAACGCGCTGAACCACTGTTGTATGTATATTACTTGTATATAGAAACTTTTATAGAATCTTCTCAAAAAGAAGGCTACAACTTTGCCTTTATAAAATATAAATACATTAAATTATTATCTATGCATAGCAATTATTATCTATGCATATAAGCATAGATACTCTCAACTCACTCACTTTTCGAAAGATCCTATTACGAATACACAAGCTAGGACTTCCCTCTAAAGAAGTACTAGCCTTAGTCAGTATGAAAATTTTGTAGCGCGTTTATACAATTTTCAATCGATAACTTTACAAATTGTGGTTGTCAATCGTTCACGAGATGTTATGGACACGTTACTTCGACCTGTATCATCATGAGATGTTTCCAGAATGCACCTATTTAAGTTAACAAATTGTACTGACGTCAAGAAGAACTATAATAGTTAAGTTAATTATACGAGTACAATCAGTCTTTTGAATGTTTTGTTAATTGATGTTATTATAGCCCCCAGGTAAAGAAATAATGTAAACGTAAATTAATTAAAGTACCTTTAAAAATATGATATGATGATAATGATATCTATGGACGCTTCACACCACGTCAATCTGGCCCGTGCTAAGTATCCGAAGAACTTGTGTTACAGGTACCAGACAACGGAAATATATTTAATACTTTAATATTATACACATATTTAAGATTTTAATTATATTAATACACATCCATGACTTAGGAACATTGAAAGCTTTTTGTTCCCTCAGAGGGATTCGAACCCGCTACTTCCGGGTCAAGAGCCAAGCTCTGAACCACTAGACCACGGAGGCGTCGAATATGGAAGATATTAAACTATTATTGTGCAAACGAGAATGGAACATTCGATTGTGTCGTTTTATATTATTATATGATGTCTGGAAGAAACAATCGTAAGCAGCAAAACCGCCTTTTTTGCAGTTTGATTTATTGTTAATGTATGTGTTTTAATGTGTGCAAATAAGGTATTTTCCGTAATCGTAAATACGAAAACCGTAAATAAATGACTTATGGAAATCCCATTATAAACATAAATTGTAATAAAGGCTGCCATCGCTACTTAGTTCTTCTACCGTAAAAATTTGTTAGATCCACCATAAACCGCCAAGTCGAGGTTAGTCGGTCGGGCTAACCACATAATATAGTGATCATGTATAAATATTTTTAAAAATCTTTCATGTAATAATAATAATAATAATTGTTTATTTCATAAAATTAATTACAACAGTGTTAAATTATTACTAGGGGACTCCACACTAGGTCGGGCCTGTCTCGTGGATTCCATGAGTGGCCTTAATTACTAATATACGCTTAGTTAACAAAATTACACATTCAATTTAAAACTTAAAATATTTTACGTTTTAAATAACTAAGTAGATTTACTTGACATTTGGATGAAAACACAATATCTATCTTACACGTGATACAATAATTTAAATCAGATCGTATAATCATATTACAAAGCTACTGTTCTTTTTACACGCTATATTTTTATTTTTTTATATCTTATATTATTTGTATAAAGGTATATATATTTTTTTTTCAAAAACTAAAAAAATAAAATTTTTACAGTAAAAAATTTTTTGTCGCAAGAATAACCAAAAAAAGCAAAAAAAAAATTATGTAAAAAATTTTTTGCAACAAAAAAAAATTAAATGTAGAATGAGAAAAGGTAGTATAATATATTCAAAGTGATTATAAATTCTTTTTACATCCTGTATAACCTCCGTGTTTTTTCGAAGTCGGTTAATTACCATGAAGTGTATAAAACAGTAAGTCTTACATCATAAAACTATTAGATGGGACCGTATAACTATGGCTGTAACAGCTACGGTGTATCCGCGGCGCCCGCGCTCCGGCCCGTAAACGGTCCGCGTAACCTGATGTAAGTGCTACGCCGGTGTAAGTGGTAAGTACTAGCGTGGAGTTCATACCGGTGTAAGTAGCAAGTCCTAGCGTGGAGTTCATATAACTCCATTCCTATCGGCTTCACTTACGAAAACCTTTTGAATACTATAATATATCATACTATTACTAACCTTCTAGGCAGGTTACTTTATTGTAGTTATTATAATAATTGTAACGAATTTATTAAATGTTAGTTTAGCATTGAAGTTGAAGATTATTCAATGTTTGTTTTGCAGTATTGTTTTAATCTGGTGAATGAATTAATTATTTTAATATTTTAGTGACGTTAGAACTTACTGTTATATGTATTTCATTATCCTGTACATTATCATATTATACAGAGTAGAACTTTCCTCTGCAGGTGAGCCAGCCTTTACTTATGGTTAGTACTTACACTACTTACCGGTTACCATAAGAATTAATAACTTCATTCGCACTTGTTATTTATTATAAAGAAATTGAATTACAAATAGCTATTTTGCTTGAACTTTGAAATTATCTTTATTATGAAATTACCAAGTTCATAACTAGATAGATGATTTAGATGTATGTTATAATATCAATGATAAGCAAGAATATTTTTAAATTGTTAAGTTGTTACCCATAAACTTTTTCCTAATCAACCATCAATTAGCACGCTGCCCCAATCTTAGAAGAAGGAGAACGAAAAGAAGAAGAAAAAACGAAGCTCACTTACACAGATTGAAATATTAATAGAGGCTGTTTAAAGGTGCTTTAGCATATTAAGGTGTACCCCGGCCTGCTGCAGATGCTCGATGCTAAGGCCATCATGCCCTGGGGACTTTCCTCTGGTCATGGTTTTGATGACGTGTGCAACCTGTTTAGCTGAAAACTTTATACTTAGGTTCCCAGAACGACACCCAGCATCAGGCACCTGCAGCACCGTCGACAGAGGTGACTCAATTTTAAAATAGTGGCTAAAGGAGTCAGCTATCTCCTTTGAGTCATGGCTCTCACCGATACTCACAGGTAGGCTTGACATAGTGTTAAGATTTTTTGTACATTTCCAAAATCTTTTAAAATCTTTATTATTATGGTGTTGTGCAATAATATCCATTTTAATTTGTTTTTCGTTTTTCTGGCACCACTTTAATTTTGATTTAAATACCTTACGCGATTCTATCATATTCGTATATATATCTCCACTATTTGGTTTACCGTGTGACAGCCACACTGAAAACCACTGTCTGGCCCTCCTGTGAGCATCACTGACATGCCTGTTCCAGCCAGTTACATGTTTATGTTTTTTGCTTGTATAATTACAATAACTCTTTATTGACGCTTCCGTCAATATATAAATTAACCTACTATACATCTTATCTAATAACATTTTACATGATACGTTGCTACATCTCTTATCAGCACAAGCGCTTAGCTCACTAGGAAAGTCTAAATATTTTAACTCTTTTTGACATATTGAGAAATATTGTTTTACTTGTGATGTAGCCCTTTGTCCCCATACTATTTTTCTAAAAGAGTTAATTGAAGGCTGAATAACCTTGACTTTAATTAAATTAAAATTACACTCTACTAGTAACGGTAAGTGATCCGACCAGTACACATCTTTTATTATTGACATACTAGTAATTGTCTGCCAGGCCGAGCTAGTTACAACACAGTGATCTAGCCAGCGCTTAGATCCATGAGCGTCACTTACGAATGTATACGTATCATTAGGCATTATGTCCAGATCTAGACACGTCCACGAATGTTCACTACAAAAATTTAACAGTTCTGAGGCAAACGACTCACCTGGGTGCGCGTTGAAGTCGCCAAGTATGTATACCGATTCTACATCATTACTTTCAACTACAGCATAAATCTCACTTAGACACTCCGTAAACTCCAAAAGAACCTTCATAAAATATGTATTGTGTAAAATACAAAAGAAATATAATAACTAAAATGAGTGTTATTTTTTTTTTATAAAGCATATTATAGATTTCATAGATATTTCCCTCTACTTCGTACTCACAAAATGAAATTCTGCAGGAACCTTTTGCTTCGGTAAAAAGTTGTCTATGTGTTAATCCAGCATATAAACTACTAGTATACCAAATTTCATTAAAATCTGTTCCGTAGTTTTTGCGTAGAAGAGTTACGCCCATCCATCTATTATTCAATAATTTCTATAAACCAACATGAACGGTATGAAAAGTGTTTGTAACGAGGATTCAATTCAGAAATTTTCTAAAAACGAATATAATATGCATTGTACTTAGTACCTAACAGCGCAAACACCAAGCCATACAGAATATTTAACTTTTACGTTATCTACATCCATTGAACGCCTCCGCGATCTAGAGCCTAGTCGACTCGGAGGTCGTTGGTTCGATTCCCGTTTGGAACAACAAAAAATATTGTTTTCAAGTTTGGTAAGGACAATGCAGGCCGATCACCTGATTGACAAGAAAGATGGTCAATGCGTCCGATGGCCATGTAAAAATTCGGTCCTGCGCCTGATCTCCCGCCAGTCGTGTCGGTTATCCGTCCCACTATGCTACGAGAGTGAAGGAAGATACTGCGCAAACACTTAGGCACTATAAAATAAAATATATTCAAAGTGATTATAAATTCTTTTTACATCCTGTATAACCTCCGTGTTTTTTCGAAGTCGGTTAATTACCATGAAGTGTATAAAACAGTAAGTCTTACATCATAAAACTATTAGATGGGACCGTATAATAATAATAAATAATAAATAAATCTTTATTTCAGACTAGATACAATGTTTAGTCCATATTTTATATTAGTGGATTAGTAACAATTTTTCCTTAACTCGTATATTAGTATGTTAGTTATATTTATTTATATTGTGTGTAACTTTATACATATTATATTCATATAAGCATGAGCCGTGTTACAGGCGCATGTAGGCCAATCCAGTGCCTGAGCAAAGATGAGTCCCATCTGTCAGCCAACGCATTCAGGATGCTGTTTGGACTAGCTCTAACCCTGGCCAGCAGCGCCGCACTCCGCTTCCGAATGATACCATAAAAGTCATCTACTCGTGCCTCCGCCAGCATGCCCGACGCACTACAGAACCTAGGCAGTCCCATCAGCACCCTGAATGCGTTGTTGTATTGCACTCTCAATGCGTTATATGACCTCTGTGTGTAGTTGGACTGTGGTCCAACTACACACAGAGGTCATATAACGCAAGTAACCCTATTTAAAGGGTACTGTCAATCTTTCTACACGTGTAGTCTGTGGACTACACGTGTAGAAAGATTGACAGTACCCTTTAAATAGGGTTACTTTCACATCCCTGCTACAGTGCGCAAATCTACGGGCCAACATGTTACATCTGACAGCTAACGCCCTCCTCTCCCTCTCCATGTCGAGGTCATCTTTAAGGTTATCGGTGACCCAATGACCTAGGTACTTAAACTGGCTAACTCTTTTTAGACACGTGTTACAAAATACGATAGAAATGTTCGTGTCATAACATTTCGTACCCGACTTAAATATCATGTACTCACTTTTTTTCGCATTGTACCTAAGCCCATGGGTCTCCGCAAAGCGTTCACAAATCCCTAATAGTTTTTTCAACGCTCCCATTGAGGGGCTCAGCAACACCATGTCGTCAGCATAGCTTATGTTATTTACGCATATATTACCTATATGGCAACCGATACCTGTGCTGCTGAGCTCCTCAATCAGTGCGTTCACATACAAGCTAAAGAGGCGAGCTGAGGTAATACCCCCCTGCCTCACCCCGCATTCCAGCCTATAGGGTTGCGAACACACGCCGCCCCATCGGACATAGTTCTGTTGGTTACCATACCAATATTTAAAAATAGATATGACGTCATCCGTTAGGCTGGTTTCACACTTTAATTTCTGCCATAATATATTATACGACACCATATCGAAAGCCTTTGACAGATCTAGGTAGCAAGCGTATACTGGTGTATTTCTAGACGTGTAGTATTGGACAGTTTGCTTGAGGCATAATATAGCATTTTCAGTTGAGAGACCAGGTCTGAAACCAAACTGTGCGTCCTTATGTTGCATGCTATTATTTAAATGCTTATCAAGCAAACTATCCAACACTTTTGCAACAATAGTCGCTAAAGATATCGGTCTATAATTAGATATATCTGACACGTCACCAGTTTTATTTTTTACAACAGGTACAACAACCGTATACATTAAGTCTTTAGGTAAATAACTATGACCCAGACACAGAGAGAAGAACATAGCGAGTACCCTAGGTAGGTGTACCCCGGCCTGCTGCAGATGCTCGATGCTAAGGCCATCATGCCCTGGGGACTTTCCTCTGGTCATGGTTTTGATGACGTGTGCAACCTGTTTAGGTGAAAACTTTATACTTAGGTTCCCAGAACGACACCCAGCATCAGGCACCTGCAGCACCGTCGACAGAGGTGACTCAATTTTAAAATAGTGGCTAAAGGAGTCAGCTATCTCCTTTGAGTCATGGCTCTCACCGATACTCACAGGTAGGCTTGACATAGTGTTAAGATTTTTTGTACATTTCCAAAATCTTTTAAAATCTTTATTATTATGGTGTTGTGCAATAATATCCATTTTAATTTGTTTTTCGTTTTTCTGGCACCACTTTAATTTTGATTTAAATACCTTACGCGATTCTATCATATTCGTATATATATCTCCACTATTTGGTTTACCGTGTGACAGCCACACTGAAAACCACTGTCTGGCCCTCCTGTGAGCATCACTGACATGCCTGTTCCAGCCAGTTACATGTTTATGTTTTTTGCTTGTATAATTACAATAACTCTTTATTGACGCTTCCGTCAATATATAAATTAACCTACTATACATCTTATCTAATAACATTTTACATGATACGTTGCTACATCTCTTATCAGCACAAGCGCTTAGCTCACTAGGAAAGTCTAAATATTTTAACTCTTTTTGACATATTGAGAAATATTGTTTTACTTGTGATGTAGCCCTTTGTCCCCATACTATTTTTCTAAAAGAGTTAATTGAAGGCTGAATAACCTTGACTTTAATTAAATTAAAATTACACTCTACTAGTAACGGTAAGTGATCCGACCAGTACACATCTTTTATTATTGACATACTAGTAATTGTCTGCCAGGCCGAGCTAGTTACAACACAGTGATCTAGCCAGCGCTTAGATCCATGAGCGTCACTTACGAATGTATACGTATCATTAGGCATTATGTCCAGATCTAGACACGTCCACGAATGTTCACTACAAAAATTTAACAGTTCTGAGGCAAACGACTCACCTGGGTGCGCGTTGAAGTCGCCAAGTATGTATACCGATTCTACATCATTACTTTCAACTACAGCATAAATCTCACTTAGACACTCCGTAAACTCCAAAAGAACCTTCATAAAATATGTATTGTGTAAAATACAAAAGAAATATAATAACTAAAATGAGTGTTATTTTTTTTTTATAAAGCATATTATAGATTTCATAGATATTTCCCTCTACTTCGTACTCACAAAATGAAATTCTGCAGGAACCTTTTGCTTCGGTAAAAAGTTGTCTATGTGTTAATCCAGCATATAAACTACTAGTATACCAAATTTCATTAAAATCTGTTCCGTAGTTTTTGCGTAGAAGAGTTACGCCCATCCATCTATTATTCAATAATTTCTATAAACCAACATGAACGGTATGAAAAGTGTTTGTAACGAGGATTCAATTCAGAAATTTTCTAAAAACGAATATAATATGCATTGTACTTAGTACCTAACAGCGCAAACACCAAGCCATACAGAATATTTAACTTTTACGTTATCTACATCCATTGAACGCCTCCGCGATCTAGAGCCTAGTCGACTCGGAGGTCGTTGGTTCGATTCCCGTTTGGAACAACAAAAAATATTGTTTTCAAGTTTGGTAAGGACAATGCAGGCCGATCACCTGATTGACAAGAAAGATGGTCAATGCGTCCGATGGCCATGTAAAAATTCGGTCCTGCGCCTGATCTCCCGCCAGTCGTGTCGGTTATCCGTCCCACTATGCTACGAGAGTGAAGGAAGATACTGCGCAAACACTTAGGCACTATAAAATAACTTCTGCTGCTGGCCTTATTTCAATGAATCCGGCCACCGTCACCGAAATCGGTGTGGGATTATTATTATCTACATCCTTCATATTTCTAATGTCATCTCGTTCCACGTACGAGGGAAAGAGCCGTGATATCTATACCTACTAATATTATAAAGCGGAAAAGGTTGTTTGTTTAAACGCGCTAATCTCAGGAAATACTGGTCCGATTTGAAAAATTATTTTTTTGTTCGCTAGTCCATTTATAGAGGAAGGCTTTAAGCTATATAACAATACGATGCGACTAATAGGAGCGAAGCGTCAGTGAGAAATGTTACAAAAACGGGGAGAATTATTCACATTTTGGGGACGTTGCGTGCGCTGCATAAACGGTTTAAGTTTCTCAAAAAATATGTATGAAAGAGTTATTCCTTTTTAATAATCATATCTAATAACAAAAATTAACGTCAGCAATCAAAAGATAATAGCGATAGTGTTTACGACAGTCACGCGAAAGTCGCGGGCACAGCTAGTCCATCATATTTAATAAATAGCTCCCCTCACCGATTTCGGTGTCGGTAGCCGATTTCATTGAAACCAGGCCAGCTACGCAGGAGTTATTTTATAGTGCCCAAGTGTGTGCGCTATACACAGAAGCACTCTCTCTTCCTTTTACTCTCATAACCCAGTGGGACGGTAAACCGACACGACTGGCAAGAGAACAGGCGCAGGTCCGACTTTTTACATGCCCATCCGACGCATGGATCATCTTTCTTGTCAGACAATCAGGTGATGCAGGCTGCATTGTCCTAACCAAACTTGAAAACAACATTTTTGTTGTTCCAACGCGGGAATCGAACCCACGACCTCCGTCGAGAGCAAAGCTCTGAACCACTAGACCACGGAGTCGATCATATTTATCTAATGTCATCTCGCTCCACGTACTCTTGTGAGGGAAAGAGCCGTGATATTTTAATAAAGCGGAACCAGTTTTGGCTTATTTCGCTTTTATTAGACATAACCGAGCGCTTGCGGAGGTCGTCGGACCGACGGCGGCGGGACCGGCTTCGCGTGACCGTCTTTCAACTGTTTACACAAGAGTCCGCAAGACACGAAGTGTGCTGAGCGCGAATTTGTGATACTAATTGATGTGAAGAAGTTAACTAATTTAATAATAATATCTATGTGTAATAGTATATATAAATATTTTTTTTTTAAAGAGAAATTTCCATCTTTTTAGTAAAAGGTGGCCCTATGCGAGTATCTTACGCCGGTTCTTCTCGCTGGGCTAGTTCCCGAACCGGTGGTAGGCATCATATAGAAACGACGTTCAGAAAACATTTTTGTAAAATTTATTCTGAATAAAAATTTTTGACTTTGACTTTGACTATGGACGCTTCACACTTCGTCAATCTAGCCCTTAAATTTGTGATACTAATTGATGTGAAGAAGTTAACTAATTTAATAATAAAATCTATGGACGCTTCACGCCTCGTCAATCTAGCCCCGTGATAAGTATTCGAAGAACTTGTGTTAGGTACCAGACCGCCAAAATATATTTAATTCTTTTATACTATAAACGTATTTAATTTTTTTATTATATTAATAATACACATCCATGACCCAGGAAAACTTTTTGTTCCTTCTGCAGGATTCGAACCTGCGACCTCCCGCTCGTGCACTAACGCACTCAACCACTGTGCTACGAACGTCGTAGGTAAATAGGTTGAGGTATGTATGTACATATTCGATACTACTAATTGATGTGAAGAAGTTAACTAATATGTATAGAATCAAATATGTACATTGTTTGCCACTTATGAATACCATACTAGACTAACAAGACACGAAGTGTGTAGTACTTCCACAGTGTACTCCTTTTTTTTTTTTTTTTTTTTTAATGGACCCATGTAAAGTTTGGGTTCGACTTGTTCCCCCTATCGTAGACAAGGACAATTTTTTATTTTATTCATTTTTACATTTTTGTCTTGTGATAAATTTTACATTTCATATTTATTTACAATTCCAATTTTTACTCATGTTTCATTCTTTCAGTTTTATTTATTTGTTAACTATTTTATTTTTTACAAGGTTTAAATTTTTTACATTTCATTACTACTTACATCACAATTCAGACATGCGCCCAGCGCAAAATATCCCTATTTAATAAAAAAATATCTGTATTACAAAATATTTTGCACATACCCACAGTGTTCTCTACATAGGAGGCACATACACACCTTAAAGTGTAATACCTAGATGTAATCATTACCCTTCCTTTTGGCTTCGCCGAAGTCGGGTAAAAACTGAGTAACGCCATAGGATATTTTCTATCGCGAGTCGCAAAAAAAATGCATTACCAAAGCGATTTATTTATTTTTGTAGAGCCGCGGGCAACTACTATAGATTTTTATGTAACTGACTTATCCAATAACCACGTTAAACGGAAAACAGTTTGTCTTACTGAGTACATAAAACATTAATACGGATTTTTCATTGGGGATTAATTACACGCATATGATCATTTGACAAATAAACGAAAATTATAATCAGACTCCCTTTCAATATAATTTCACTGGCTAAACTCTGGATCCCGCTATATGACCCATACGCATTAGGGCAGTGTGTGTTGGTTAAAAGCTCTATTATACATATATTTGTGTACGAACCGTCCGCGAGCTGCCCGAGCCAGCACAAATCGTACGGCATTCCTGCGCTCACAACACGGGTCTACGTTGCCATTAGAGAGGGACGGACGCCGAGACGACGTCCTCCGTCCCGCTCGTACCCCACTCGCAATCCTTTCCTTTCTACCTGTTGCGTTATTACAAAAACCTGGTCCTTGGAGCCGCTACGTTACGTGGACTGAATGAGGATCGCGGGATACGGCGCGGCCCATATAAAGATGGAGCGCAGGCATTATATGTACTGACGGTGCGTTAAAACCCGTCGAGAGCCAGGCCATTTACCGTGGGGAGGTGCGGTAAAAACGTTCGGATTTGTTTGTGAGGTGATTGCATAATAGAGACACATTTGGGGAACGGAGGCGTGATCGGTAAACAAATCACTCGGTAAATGAGTATGCACCGGAATTTTACCGGCTATTTTATAGCTGTCTTTATTTTAGTTTTCCGTTCAAAGGCATTTGTTGTAACTTTGATAACATTAAGTGGATTTCGGGAATCGTTTTTATTCAAATTTCTATAGAAAAACGACCGATAACTAAAGCCATTTTCAACATGATTAATTATGATTTTTTGATACATATATCATTATCCAATTGAGCATTATTATATAGTAAACGGCGTTATTATTAAATTATCTACTTTAAAAATCATATATTAAATTTGGAAATAAATAATGAGAATCTTTTTTACGCGATAGTAAAATTTTTCTAGGTACCTATCATTTACAAAAACTGCCGAGCGTCACAGGACTGCAAAAACCTATACAATTGGCAGTCGTTGAGATCAATTATTATCACATTCTGAGCTTGAAATTAGATCTATTCACGTTACGGGCGGCGGGAGTCGTGACGTGGCTGACATTCGCCGCTCCGTGATCTTGGCAATGGGCAATGCTGGGCGCTACGGCCGGCAACGCTATTCCACGCAGACGTCTCAAAAGGACAAATCCTACTCTCTCAGGCAAATAATTACGCACGCTATATCAATGAAATAAGGCTGTATTTGCGTCAGCAAGTACAGTTAAGTTATGGTATATAATACAAGCTGCGTTATTGCGGTCGGTGTACCCGGCCCGTGCCCCGCGCGCCGCGCTCCAAAGCCTTTTGACAACCGGTATAGGTCCACAGTACACAGTACAAGTCGCTTTAGAATTTTCTGACATTAGAGAGACGACATTAGTTGAGTATTTTCCATGAACGAAGTCCCGCAACAATAATTATTAGTAACAGGGATGAAATGGATATGAAATTCGGATACGGATACGGGGATGGATATATAATTATTTCGGATTATCCGTTTGTTTCGGATAATTTCGGTTACGGAAATTCAATTTTGGTTTTCTTTTTACATTTTCAATGGATTCGGTTACGGTTACGGATATTTTTTTATGTCGGATATCCGATAGTTTCGGTTACGGAGCTCTCTAACATCCCTGAATTTAATAATATAATAATATCTATGGACGCTTCACACCACGTCAATGCCCCGTGCTAAGAATCCGAAGAACTTGTGTTACAGGTGCTTGTGTATATTTTGTACTATACACACATTTAAGATTTTTTTATTAATACAAAAAAATTATACACATCCATGATGCAGGAACATAGAAAACTTTTTGTGTCTTTGGCGGAATTGGAATTCGCGACCTCTTAAGCTTGAACACCTACGCGCTCAACCACTGCTTCATTATTGGAAGTAAGTTTTATTTATGTAGATTGTATATGTATTGGAGATCAATTAACTATATTTTCTAGGAATAACCCGTCTATAAAACATCCAATCTAAAAGAGAAACTTTTAAAAAGTATAATATATTGTATGGGATAATAGTTGTTCGGGCATTTCTCATACAAACATGAAAGTCAAAAATAAGTCAAAAATAAGTCTTTCAGCGCTGGTACTTTTACAGTATACTCTACATAGGAGTCATATACACACCCTTAATTATAATCACTCATTTATTTTACACATTGTAGACATTAGTAACTACAGTATTGAAGCACATAACTTGAAAATGGAAACTATGTATATTATGTTATACTACATGTTTACGTTTATTTAGATAAAAGGAATTTCCAAAATTAAGAAAAAGAAGAAGAAAAAAGAAAAACTTAAAGTATTCACACTACTATAAGTTAATAATAATAATAATAATATCTATGGACGCTTCACGCCACGTCAATCTGGCCCTGTGCTAAGTTATCCGAAGAACTTGTGTTACAGGTACCGCACAACGGAAATATATTTAATATTTATATATTATACACGTCATATTTAAGATTTTTATTATATTATACACAAAGTTAATACACATCCATGACTCAGGAAGATTGAAAACTTTTTGTTCCCTCAGCGGGATTCGAACCCGTGACCTCTCGTTCGAGCACCAACGCGCTCAACCACTGCGCTACGGAGGTCGTCCAATTACCAAAACAGCAAACGGTATTGAAAGGTCCGAAAACCACAAGCTTTGCTGAATGAGGATTGAGTATGTTTGAGTAGATACTATTTGAGTAGCTATTTTATGAAATAGCTACTATTTCATCTCTTTAGGGCCGATTTTTCAATCGTGACTTTAACATATTTTGTTCCTTAGAAAAACTAAAAAACTGCCAAAGTCACATATTTTTTCTTTAGATAAAAGTTATCTGACGATTGGAAAATCGGCCCATATACCAAATCTTTTATAAACGTTGGTAAAATAAACATTTCTTATATGTATTAGATTATATATAAGTACTATACTAAACTTATAATATTATACAAATTATACCTTGACTTACAAGGTATCGTAAATATATTATTTTGTAACAGTATAGAATGGTTTTGTCAGTAATTACGTGTTCCTATTTCCATTTTCCATTATTTTTCACGCTTCATAAAGACGATGTTCTTGTAATATATGAGTTAAAATATGCAATATATAATGCTAATATTAAAAGTACACTGAACCTACAATTATGGTAAGTTTAACGTATTGCAAATAATCTTTGCATGGAAAATATAGAGTTTGTAATCAACTTTCAAAACCAAATCGGAAAACTGAAGATTTGTTAAGACACGCGAAAAACAGTATATAAATTAATTCATATTTAACTTGACGACTTACTAAAAGATTAGAATCATAACGAAAAAACAAGAAATATATTGTGTTCCTGGGTCGAATTCCATCATACTTAGTATAGGGGCCTTAGTCTCCAAACTGATTCGATTTTGATTCCGATTTATTCGTACCGCGTACTCCCGAATAAATTGACGTTTGTTTATTTTGATTCTCAGTCAATTGATATGGTCGGGAGTACAAAAGTTACGATCTAACGATTTTCTTTATCTTGGGCGGCGATTCTCAGGCCTTGAACTTAGTTTTTACTATCGGTCTGTCCCGCTCATGCAAATGAGATTTAGCGCGCGTGCGAGCGGGAAATACTAATATTCGAATCTAAGTTCGAGGCCTGAGAATTAGGGCCCTGGTAAGTTTCAAAGTAATCCACCAAATAAAACACCAAAAGCAGTTGAGAACTGATTCGATTCTCGATTGTGTCGGGAGTAAGCTGGACGAGAATGACGTGGTGGTCCATAATTCATAGATATTAGATTATTATTAATATCAAATAGTTCGCCACGAGGTAATAGCTTCAATTTCTAGAGCTCGTAATTCGTAGCGCGCGCGTGCTGCGGTGCACCAACGATCGGTAATCCATCGCTTATACCGTTGCTTTGAAAATGATCTTCCTCAATCATCGAAAAACTTAAAATTAAGAAAAGTTTGAAATTTAGCACCGAAATAAGATAAACATTGGGTAATGACTACAGGGCCTCGATTCAAGATGCAATCGATTTTATTAATTATGAAGCTAAAAAACTAAATGACATAATATGGTTCGCTAAATGTCAATCGAATTCATATGTCACTTAGCTATGCTTATGTCTAATCCCATACATTTTGTTTTCGAACTTCGTAAGTAATAATAGCGATTAGTGATGGCATCTTGAATGAGGATACAGCTCACAACAGAATGTTCCGAAATTTTTTTAAGCCAAAATAAAGGTTGTGGAAAACATCTGTACTTTAATAAACCTCATTTTTAGAATCATCTAAGTTGTCTTTTAACGCTGAGAAATTCTTACAAGCATGGTTGATTGGGGATTCCCTCTACGGATACGTAGGACTCAATGATGGTAAAAGACGAAAGATGGCAAATGGACGCAGCCCTACCCACTAAAACTCGGCGGTACTCCGACTCCACCGCCGTTGACGAAGCCACAGGGACAACAAAACTTCCGCGACAGAATCATCTAACCTAAAGCTGAAGAGAAAAGAGGCACTCAGTATAAAACATAATGGCAACAAAATATTTTTTTTATACTTCAAGCACAGAGTGCTAAATTGTTTCTACGTAACTTGCTTCAAGTATCTACATTCACATAACAAAGTAGTTTACATGTACTCATTAATCCCTAGCTTCCCTCTTAAAATCTTAAGTTCTCAGTAGAGCGGAATTCCCAATTCCTATCATCGTCTTTTGATAAAGAGCTCTTGCTCCTCAAGATACATACAGATACAAATAGTTTTTATTACAATACAAAACGTATTACATCCGGATTGCAAATATTGTTTGTAAAAGGAAGTGAAGGATTATATACACTTCTACACTTATAATACAAACAGACAAACAGGTAAGCTTTGTATTTTGTTTGTATGAAACCACCAAAGAAGACCGGTAATCTGGTTTTATTTAACACTCAGCGGGCTTACTCCCGACACAATCGAGAACCGAATCCGTTCGATATCAGTGGTTTTTCGTACTTTATTTGGGGTATTACTTTGAAACTAATCAGGATTAAGAAAATTGTTAGATAGTAACTTTTTGTACTCCCGACCATATCAATCGACTGAGAATCAAAATAAACAAATGTCAATGTATTAGGAAGTACGCGGCATGATCGTATCTGAATGAAAATCAAATCAGTTTGGAGAGTAAGGCCCCTGGACGTGTCAGTAATCTAGAATAGTTCTAAATGAATAAAATATTTAATATACATATTTGGTGGTAAAATTTTCTATAATCTATACTAAATAGGTATTATAAAGCCGTAGAGTTTGTTCTTTTGTTTGTTTAAACGCGCTAATCTCAGGAAATGGTCCGATTCGAAAAATTCTTTTTTTGTTGCTTAGTCCATTTATAGCGGAAGGCTGCGACCACCCGTTATATCAACCGATATTTTACAATAAGTAGGTACTTATATTTTGTCAATAAATATAATAAATATATGCAATTGCATAGGTTTATAAGTCAGTTACAAGTTGAAAAAAAGGTACTGTAACACATATTGTGTAAAAATAAGAAGACAAAACTGAAAGCTTTCTGGCACTTTCTGTGCGATGTTTTCTCGGAACAGCACAAATTTTCGCGGGCACGATTCGTATTTCGTACTGTGTTTTAGCATGACGTCCGTATTAAAACCTGTTTAGTTTATATATGAGAATATAAAATGTAAATTTTGCCATCAACCGTTATTATTACAACATGAATAATTATTTTGTTTTATGAATTTGCCTCTACACGGCTATTTTAGTCAACGTTTTTTTCTGTTGCGAATTTTAATCACAATTTCTTTGTAACAAATAGTCGTTCTTTTTTATATATTTACGTATCAGACAAAGACAGAAATATTGAATAGGTAATGATTTGTGTAAATATTTTTATTGGTAGAGAATTCAAAGTATTTAACTAATGAAATAATAATAAAAGTGGCATGATATTGTAAGTTACTTATTAGTTACTTACTTTGAATAAATTGAAAAGTTGGCAAAGATTTCGGTATTTTAATTTGAGATATAATTCATTAGCCTATCTCCAATTTAAATATCATAAAAAAAAAGTAAGCAAATTCAATAAAAAAACCAACTTGTTAATAGTTAATACGTACTCCGTACGAAATTAGACGCCAAGTAACTAACACCATGGCCTAGCCGAAAAGTGCGTTGCATTTCGCCAAGTGAGAGCTTTTTTGGCAAATATAGTTTTTTTGTACTTACCAATGTGACCAGCAAGTGATTCGTTGGTTTATTGGTATCAAATGCTTTTTTGTGCAAAAACAATTTAACTTTATCTTACCAACACCAACTCAACTTTTACGGGTATTTAGAAACACTTAAGAGGAAACACCACGGTTGAGAGAAATATAAAATAGGTATTTATAAAATCTATTGCTGACTCGCAGTGCCTTAGCTAGCCAGTACTAGCGCGATAGAGACAACTGCAACTTGGACTGAAATTACCTATTAAAAGTACCAGAAATCGACGTTTAGGGGATTCCTGTTTCCTCCTCCAAAACTTAACCGATTTAAATATTTTTTTCTGTATTATCTAAAAAAAGAATTGAGCTAGGTTCCTATTTTTCGATTTTGTTGTTTATTGTAGCCAAATCTGTTTCCTAGATATTTAAACAGAGCGGAGTCTGGCCATTTTTTTTAGGTTTTTAAACGTCCATATCTCTTTAAATATTTAATTTATTAAAAAAAGGAAAAATAGGGACGTACAAACAATATCCATAAATATTCAGGAAAAAATTGTTACTCTAGAGGTATTATCCAGGGAGAAAACAGGAATCCCGTAGACCTCTATTTTTGTATAGAAAAAAATTCGTGGTGTTTCCTCTTAAGGTTTTGTATAATGCCAATGGCTTTGAAGGACTATTTGAATGTCGAGAAAAGGGTATCGCGCCGACCGTATCGTGTTGAAATCGTATAAAAACTCAATTTAAACAATTTTGAGACAGAATTTGCAAAAATTAAAACGACAGCCACCTAGGTGCCTTACTTGCCATGCGTACACCTTATTACCGCATGCATATGCCTTACTTAAAATACAGAAGTAATTTTCATCGCATCACTAATATATAAGAATAAGAATAATTTATTGCATCATACAGCTTTTGTTAACAATATTAATAACAAAAACAACACAAAAAGATAAGATTGTAACAGAAATACATAATATGGTTTTAAAAATTGTTTCCTGCACTAGGCCTGTCCTGCAGATAACCAACATTTTTTTTACTATAAAGATAAAAAATATATATTATTTATAAAGAGAAAAAATGTTATAAAGTTTGAAAAGGGTATACTTTGTATATTATATTATCAAACTATGTAAAAAATATAAATTTTAAAACAATAATAATATTATCTGATTGTAATAAAGATTATTACACTCCTTTTTTAATTTTCAATAAAACCTGTATTAGGAAAAAAGGTTTCAAAGTACTCCAATTTTTAGCTTATCGCGTACGGAGCCTTAAAGTTGTTTCACGCCTGCACGAGGCTCGTGGTTCGTGAGAACGCTAATTATTGGCAAGTCAACATCCTGCTCTCACGCTAGGAGCAGCATCTGTCATAAAGCTCAGTAAAAAATTGAAAATCAGTAACACGAGATAGAGTATTTTGTTACTGGCAAATTCTCAAGAACAGGTGGGCCTGCCAAAACAAATTTTCCCAGGTGAACGAAACACTTTGCACGAAAATACAAAAAATAACCCGTTTGCGAAATGTGACTCAAAATAAGAAAATGGGGCTTTGCACTATGAGATTTTTATTTAAATGCTCACAGTAAATATGACTATTTAAACTAATCAGTGGTCAGTCGAAGTAAATACTGAAATACAAAAACTACCAGTACTTTCGTATTTAGTCGAATCTGGATAAAACCAATCAAGCTATAGAGTTATATTGTATATGTTTGCAAAATATTAGCCTTAAGGGCGAGTATTAGGCCAACGAAAATTCGTATGAAAATGAAAATTTCCGGGACAGTTGAAACGCGCGGGAGACCAGAGGTATTTTTTTAAAGGATATTCAGGGGTTTTTTTTAATATAAAACGTAACCTCTGATATGTAATATATTAGAATTATACTGAAAAGATTCAAGCTTATTTTAATGTACCTACTACTGAAACACCAGCTGTTTGTTGTGAAAGTTAGCCCGGCAATTTCGCATTATTATTTTTTTGTCGAGAATTTTTTATGCAATCGTATTTTGAGTAACACAGTGACTGAATAACTCTAGCCACTGTGTTACTCAAAAACTGTTCAGCATTTAATTTCAGATTTGGTTTTTAATTAATACAAATATTACAGACGATCACATAAAGCCATCTGTCATAGTACGCGCCCTTAAGAAGGGATTCTGTGACACCTCGACAACTCTACAGTCGGGTTATAAACAAGAAGCTTTTTATAAAAATTACATTTAACTAAAATTGCAGGAAAACGCCACGTGGCAAAACTGTAAATCCCAAGAACATTGTTAATAGCACTAATAGCTCGGTGTGTCCGGTAGGTTGCTAAGTCGAGTGAACTTGAAGGAGGTTAGTCGCCGAGAACTTGAGCGCAAGCGGCGCGTGACGGCGGCACTGCGCGCGCGCAGTAATAGTTGCGCAATGTACCGCGCACGCCGCCCGCCCCGCGCGCTCGTCACTTCAAATTCCTAATTAAAATGTTATTTATATGCGAAATTAACTATACATCTTTTAAATTGCTTCTATAGGGATGCTCTCCATACTGCCAAAGATCGCTATAACATGTGGCGCAAGATAGTCACAGAGAAATTATGTGCGGATATCACGACCCTCAGCAATGAGGAGTACGACGTGAGGAGGATAGGGAAGCAACAACGAATGATTAATTAATCGCGAGACTTTAGTTAGGGCAGCCATCCGTCCGGGTTTCCCCGGATTTGTCCTTTTGAGGTCGTCCGGGGAGCGTCCGGACCGGGTGACCGATATCCAATTTTAGTTCTTTTACTATTAAGATTTTTTGGAATTTGGGAGCCCGAGTCCGGATTTTGACGCGTTATGTCCTAGTTTTTTTATTTTGAAGATGCCAACCCTAGCTTTAGTGTTACAGCTGTAGTGTTGCAGCAATATATCTATGATACGTAGTACCCATCCCAATACACCACTGATAGCTAAAGAATCAAAGAATTTGTTACCTCTATATGGATACAGTACTAATTAAATTACGGAATTTACTTTTAATAATGATTTATAGTTCATAGGGACGTAATACAAAAAATGGATAATAACTAGAACAAGACGTATTTTTGTATTTTCTAATTGTATCTTCTTAGCACATACTTAGAAAGTAAGAGATCTCATGTATATTGTCCACCTAACTCTAGAGTTCGGGCAGTAAATACAAAATATAAAAAAATATTTTGTAACAAAATTAATTAAATAAAAATATTTAAAAAAGGTACAAAATTCGTGGATACAGTTTAGTGTTACAGCTACATGATATAATTAATTATGTATTATGTATCTAAATTACAATTACACCACATATAGCAAATAATTTGTTTGTAAGGATCGTATTCACGTACAATAAATAGCCGTGTTCATAAAACAGCACCCATTTTTATCTATCAATTGAGACACAGTCAAAAAAATATATAAATAAACAAATTTTCGAACATCAGATAATAAAATATCAATACTAACTTGATATTATATTTTACTCGATAGTAAATATTTGGCGATAGCGATCACCCGTAAAAATATATATTACTAGCTGACCCGGGCCCACTTTGTTGAACATAGAAACCGTTTAGACCTTCCCGGGACTTTCACGAATATTTCAAGACTAAAAATGGCCGAATCGGTTTAGCCGTTCTCGAGTTTTAGCGAGACTAAGTAACAGCAATTAATTTTTATATATATATATATATAAGATAATTAGATACGAGTAGCAACTTTAAAAATCATAAAAAATTAAAAAATCTTCTTATTTGTTACCACACAGTAACCAATCTAAAAATTGTAGGTACTTATTAATTTTTGAGTTATGTGATTTAAGGGATTTAACGCACTATTTTCAAAAACACATTAGATATAAATAAACTATTTGCTATTAATAGCAGTTAACATTCGAATCATAATATTTTAACCAACAAAATACATTTCAAGGTATTAACTAACACAATTTACATTCACCGTTTTTTGCGATTTTTACTCAAAAATTCTTTGAAAAATAGATAAGGATTAATATTTATGAAAGGATACAATGCTAGCGGCTCTAATGTAGAGAATTGAAAAAATGGTGGCGTTAAGATGCGGCGTTTTTAGATTATCACAAGTTTTACAAGCCTGCGCAACCATAAAATAAAAATAAATACTTTCTCGGACTTTGTTTGGGGTGACCTATTGTTGTTGCACTTGTGTTCTCTACAATTGGTCTGAAGCTCATTTCTTCTGTACTAAACAATGGAGGCCGCCGCGCCGCTTCATAAATAGGTACCTGAAAAGTATCTTATAAATATTTAACAATACATATTTTGAATAATATTTTAAATAATACATTATCACTTATAATATTTTATGTGAATGCCTTTAAAATTTATTTCATAGAGAAGTAATACAAACCTAATGATAATAAAGTCTCTATGTTTGCGCGACCTTAAATAAATTATTAAAAAAAAAGGTCAGAGATATAGTTTAGTGTCGCAGCTACATCTGTTTTATCCCCATCTAAATTTAAATTATTTTGAATAAAGAAACGCACACAAAAATATATAATATAAAAAACATTGTTTTGTATATCAGGCAGTTGACTGATTACACCTGAATAGCTAAAGAATCAAAAAATGTCTATTGTCCGTTGCGGGATGAATTCACGTATAACAGCGTGTCTATAACATACCCCATTTTTTCTCTACATATTAACAACTACTCAGCATCCTTCGTGGTAGAGATTGACCAAATGACTCACATGTATATTTCGCGATGAATCAATTGACCTACATTTGAGGTAAAAATTCCAAGAATAATAACTTTGTGTTATCAATTTTTCGCAGAAAGCTTTATTTCACAATTTTTTCACAATTGGACAACACCATAAGAGTAAAATCTTAAACTTGATATCTAAGGTAGAGTTTCGAAGGATGTATCAGAATTCGGAAGCTCGACATATTATATTTAATAATTTCTTCGCATACAAAATATTGTTGCTTATTCATTTTTTATTATAAATTGTGATTTAGGAAGTCACTAAAATATATTTATAATTCCAAAATATGTAAATATTCAGTTTAGATAATTTTAGCAATGAAAAATACCTATACACCACATTAAAGTGATATAATGTGTTGTTTCAGTTGTGGAACGATGCCATAACATAGGAAGGTTTATAAGCACTTTTACTAGAATCTGTATTTGTGATGGCACAAAGGCGGGTTCGGACGCGGCAGGGCGCGGGGCGGCGGTGCGGGCGGGCGCGGGCGGCGCGGGGGGCGGGCGGCGCGGGCGGACCTGTTCGGGCAACGGTGTCGCAGGCGCACACCTACGGACTCAGTCCTTTCGCAGCAGCCAACGGTATCGCATGCCGCTAGCTGCAACCAAAACAAACGTGAGGAAACTAACCGTGCAGTGTTATGATGAAAAACTTGTGCCGGTTTTCGGACGAGGTGTTCCTTTTGTAGACTTGTGACAGCCGAACTGTTTGGATAGAGTGCAGTGTTTAATATTGCAAAATGCCGAAGATTTTCCTCATCAAGAAGCGCCTGTACGAGCAGCAGCTCGGGCTGCAGGAGGGTCAGGAGCTTCTCGCGAGTAAATCTGACCCGCTCTGCCCGGGGTCTCCTCTGGACGATGGACCCATACCTCTGCTCTCGAAGAAAGACAAGGATTATGGTAAGACATTTTTATTTTATCGGATATTTAGAATAATTCTCATTCATAAAACTATTTTGCTGATGCTCCGGATTAAACGGTCGCATACTTAGAAGAAATTTAAAGGTCACATGCTTAGAAGAAAGAAGAATATCGATTTGTATGCAACTAGTCGTTTGGCTCGAAGGGGTCGGCGCGAGGATCTACCTGCGCCATGCAGGTCCTGCGTGACACTTTTTGCCGTGAATTTGTTGGCGATGTGTATTAGCGCGTCTCTCAAACGGCGGGCCGGACAATTGCTATTGTAAATAGATCGTCACTGGCCGCTAACGGTGCCGCGTAGTTACAGTGAATCATAACTGTCATGTTTTATGACTTTTGCACAAGATAATCAAATATTTTGACCATGTTTTTGTAATCCTAGCAATAATAATAGCTCCACTCAATTCGGTAGGCCGATTTCATTGAAACCAGACCAGCTACGCAGAAGTTATTTTATAGTGCACAATACACAAAGACACTCTTTTTTCCTTTTACTCTCATAACCCAGTGGGACGGTAAACCGACACGACTGGGGATAGAACAGGCGCAGGACCGACTTTTTACATGCCCATCCGACGCATGGATCATCTTTCTTGCGAGACAATCTGGTGATCAGCCTGCATTGTCCTAACCAAACTTGAAAACAACATTTTTTGTTGTTCCAAAGCAGGAATCGAACCCACGACCTCCGGGTCGAGAACGAAGCTTACGACTACTGGACCACGGAGGCGTTAAATAGCCCTAGCAATAAGATGCTGATTTTAATCACTATCTAATGCTTATTATCGTTTGAATCAACATGAATCTGACTCGGAAAATAGTTGAAGATCTGAAAGGGAAATGACTCAACATTCTTCCTGAGGTAAAGGCCACCATATAAGCGACTCTACCTCATTCCCATAACAATATTTTTAGCAAGGAATCGTTTTCTTCTTTAGAATACGCTTCTTCTTAATTTTTTGCTCTTATACCGTTTAAATTAAAATTTTAAGCTCTGATTCAAAATAAGCTTTAACGTAGCGCCTGTCGCTTCGTGTAAAAGTCCACATAGTAATGAAGAGACGCTATCTATGTATGTGATCATTGGTCATCCTAGAATTGAGTTTCATCAAATTGTATAACATACTAGCTGTGCCCGCGACTTCGTTCGCGTGGTTGTCGGAAACACTATCGCGGTTTTCTTCTGATTACTCACTTTGGTTTTTTTATTATGATTATTAAAAGTAGATAATTTTTTGAGTAACTTTAACCGTTCATGCAGCGCACGCAACAAAGGTCTTCATATGTGAATAATTTTCCCCGTTTTCGCAACATTTCTCACTGCCGCTTCGCTCCTATCGGTCGCAGCGTAATGTTATATAGCATAAATGCTTTACCTATAAATAGACTATCCAACAGAAAAATAATTTTTCAAATCCGACCAGTACTTCCTAAGATTAGCGCGTTTAAACAAACAAACTCTTCCGCTTTATAATATTAGTATAGATCACATCTAGCATCATTCTAATCTAAAAGGATGTCACATGTGGAGACAAGTGATGTCCATATTTCGGATCAGATAGGCATATTTGGGAGACTAGGAACCGCAGTACAGATTCGAATCAGATACCAGCATATACGGCGGACCGGATGATGTAGCATAGCCAGCGGGAGGCGGGCAGCGAGGTGTCAATGATTGCGGCACAATAGCACTTCCGCCGGCCATCGCTTTGTATTTGGGTTAGTCACTGCGATCTCAATTGTTATTTCTATACAATTAACGTGCGTGTTACGGTTTTTACAAAATATACAATACCCTAGCCGAGGTTAATTACGGAATAGTGTTACGGTACTTTTGCGAGGTAATTCCGAGTCTGATTCGCGAGGTTTTCCTCTTCGACCAATTACAAGTTTCCAGCCTTTGCGCTCGAGATGCATAACTTTTGGGTTATTAGCAAATTTTTTCAGGTTTCTTTTGAGAATTCGTTCTTTCTCCAATTTGATTTATAGCTCAGTCTGCTGCAATGTTTGTCACAAAATTCTTTCTTGCAATTTCAGGCAATGAAGGCGTATAAATTTCTCATTACTTAAACACAGCCAAGTACTGATGGTAATATATGACATATACATGCCATTATATTCGTTATCAAGTTAATGTCACAGCTGGGCTCTGTCCAGGGTCCAGGAGCCTTAATGAATACTAAAATGGAACATCCGACAGGCTGATGTATACCGGTTTCCTTTAAATAGTAATGCGCTTTAAATATCGACTCTATAATTATTAATAGCAGACCAGAACGCCTTTTCACGTTAAATGAGTTATAAAGCCGTGTTTACCAAGCAACGTTAAAGTTAACACCATGTTAAAATACCATGCTATCTCATTAATTGACAGAAAATACGAGAGGGATAACATGATATTTAACATGGCGTTAACTTTAACATTGCTTGGTGAAACACGCCCTTAAGTTACTTTCAATTAATTTTAAACGAATCGTCCAGACTAAATTTAGAGTTTAGACCAATCAACCAATCAGAACGCCTTCGACGTTGGTCTGATGTTTATTAGAATATTAATGTAGGTATAAACATAATATCGAGACTGCATCGTAGATCGTAACTGTATTATTGTAGAATATGATTAGCGACCGACCTTCTGTTGTAAACAACATAACTGTCATATTACAAGCATCGCTGGATTTAGATAAAAATACCTAAACAAAAGCTAGTTCTCTATTTGTTTCTGTAGCCAAAGAAGGAATTTTGTTCGGAAGAAAAATTAAAAAAATCTATTAACAACTACATAATATGTAGTATATATATTATGTAGTTGTAAAAATACGTAAAGTTACCGAATTCCAATTGTTTCTGCTGTTTAATAACTTACTACTAGCACCACTTCTACATAATGGCGAACCGTTATTTCTTTTTTCATTTAATTTACATATTTTTTCATAATAAGGCTGACATTAGTTCCAATAAAGTGCGAACAAAGACCCGCTTCGCACGAATTAGGAATTACAGGTGAATTAGCACCTGTGGACCCGTCCTGAAGGTCAAGCGACCTCACCTGTACACCCCACGTAAAGGTCAACTCACCCCTCCGACCTCACCCCGCCGATGGGGGCGAAGGAGACTGTTGTTATCATTTATTATGTTGTTCTTATGTAAAATCTAATGACTATATTTTTTTGATACTATGAATATTAAAATTTACTCCTTAAGTTTAACACTATGTATTTATTACCATCATACATTTTGCAGAGGAATGTTTGAAAAATTTTGCAGAATAATCTCGTCCATACCTCAATAACTCAAAAGTCATAACAATAATTATTTTCGAGTACATGCAATCGTACATTTTGCCGCAAAAAAGTAGCCCACATACTTGTAGTATATTTTAAGTCTGTATATTTAGTTACGCTGCCTACCTATTTATTTAAAATAAAAAAAAATATTAAATATCAGTATAAACATTAAAATAATATAATATTGAAATAACAAAGATATTATACCTATACCTAACAGTATAACTGTTAGGTACGATTACATCAACAGCTACTTCAAGATTAGGTTAGATTCAAAAATAGTATTTTTTTTTTCATAGCAATTCAACTAGCCAGCGAATAAGAATTGAATAATTTCAAATATAATATGAACTTCGAAAAGTTTTTGCTATGCCTGAGTTAAAGACATCAACGCGCATCACCCCTGTGTATATTTTATACCGTAGAGAATAGAACTTTACGCTTTGTGATTTCATTTGAAATTAGTAAGTACTCAGTATGTTATTATTCATTATGTATATTCATGTACGCTTCCATGGACAAGTGGTTTAGAATCTCAGAAGGGTTCGATTCCCGCGTTGGAAAAAATGTACTAAAACTAGTCGGTTCTGCGTCACCAGTAACGGAATAGTGTACCTTATGTATTGCGCACACATTTGGGCACTATTAATAACTGGTAGCTAGGCTGATTGTAAAACCAGTCACCTTTTATCACAGTTGTATACTGCGATGTAGTTATTTAATTGCAGCTTCCTCGTCATTACACGTTGAGAAAGAAAAAAAACTTTTTTTTTTATACTTTAAAGTTGTCAAACAAGTTTACCTTAACGAAATCTCTATTAAGGCTTATCAGCGCCACGCCCTCCCGACGTGGGAAAACGGATGAAAACTGTACTGTTAATATTTAAACAACAGTAAAACACGTTTTTATGCAAATGAAATGGAAAAGAACATACAAATTAAATTATAAACACGAATTTCTCCAACATGTTAAAGTTAATCCTTCATGAAATATCATGTTATCCCTCTCGTATTTCCTGCCAATGAATGAGATGGCATGGTATTTTAACAAGCCGTTAACACTAACAAGCAATGAAATCGAGACATGTCTTTCGTTTTTCATATTATATCATCAACATATAGTTACGATTGCGGAAAAATAAATACAAAGTAGGTACATACAGTAAACCCATAGGAAAATAAAGATCGCCGAGGGTCATTAGCATCATTTTTTTAAATCACTTAAAGCTTAAACTATACAGGGTGAAGAATTGTAGATTTATTAGTTTCAAAGGATTATATATAAAATTTACTTGAGATAATCGTTTCAAACCTTACTCACCAACTAAACAGGGAAAGATTAGAATAGGTATTCTTAATGGCCAGTCAAAAAAGAAGACTTTAAAAAGAAAAGAAGTGTAAGTGTGCGGTGGTATTGTGTTTCTGGCCGCCATTGTTCCCCGTCCACATGTTGCCGGCCGTAAACATAGCTGATTACAGCCTTTCTCGGAATTGCCTAAACTATTTACGAAAATTACACACCTTTTTAAGAATTACACTCTCATAATACATTATTATCCGTTTCTGCGACGTGCAAGTTTAGTTTGCTCTTTCATTTTCACACTGTCGCAAATCCTAGTTACAAGAAAAATAGAGAACACTTTTCTTTGTAATTTACAAAAAATATAGCCTACGTTACTGAGGGATTGCATTATCCTTGGATGATATAGACTTCATTTTTTTTATATATTTTTATTTAACAGGACAGGCCAGGTCAGACAGGACAGCCTGGCCAGTGTTTGCACAGGAAAGACATAAGTGGAAGACCTTAGGAGAGGCCTTTGCCCAGCAGTGGAATAGCATAAGCATATAATAAATAATACAATAAAATTTTCATTCTGTCATTCTAGTTTCTAATTATTGTGAAAGAATTACCGAAACCTAACTAGTATTTTTTCAGTTTATTCGTAACAGACATAGAGAAATACAAATTAATATAATACTCGCTGACACTTGCCCACTTCGACACACGAGTTTTAGCATACAAACCGTTTAAACCTTCCCGGGACTCCCACGAATATTTCAAGACTAAAAATAGCCGAATAGATTCAGCCGTTCTCGAGTTTTAGCGAGACTAACTTACAGCAATTCATTTTTATATATATAAGATTAGTATCGATAATATCGATAACATACATATTATTATAACTATATTGTGCGCCTTAAATGCCATACATTGACATAAACTATTGCTCGAGTCGAGCGTTTGACTTTTTGCTGGCAAGATGCTATGCACGTGACGGGCCGGTCCTAGGAACAGGCCACGGGCCACATGTCCGCGATACGGGCCCGGCCACTTGTTAATTGCCGATAAAAAATATTCTTTTAGCGACATCTGCTCGCCGAGTATGTTAAGTACCTACTTTTTGCAGTCCTCTAGCACTCCAGTTTCGAACGCAGGGAGTCAAAATTGGCAATAATCTTTAGTTTAAATTAAATACCACTTATTACGGGCTGCATAGGACCATATTATAAATACCTTTAAGACTAACATACTTATTTGAAATACTTAAAAACTAACTATGTACACAGTACACTACTCGTGTTGTAGGCGACGTGTAGCGCGCTTCCTCATACATTTAGATGCATCTCTTGCAATATGAACTTCTCACAAATGCTATCTATTCGAAATTCATGCAACATCCAACCCCAATGCAACTTACTAATAAACATTGAAAACCGTTCAGTACCATCCTTTTGTATCTAGAGACTTTTCGAACGTATCAGAATAATATAGGAACGTACCTATAAAATGTACCTAGGTATATAAATATTTTTGATTATAATAAGGGGGCATGTTTATTATTTAATGGAAGTAATTTAATTTTAAAAATTGTATACGCATGCAAACGTGCCTAAACCGCCGCCAGCTTCGATATTTTTGAGTAAAGCAAAATTTTAGAAAACACGTTACGTTTTTTTTATTTCTCTGGTATTGTTTAAATTCAGAATAATTCCATAATTCGTTGTTTTCATTGGTTGAATTAGTGTTTTTTTGCTAATTTACTGTCTGCTCTACCCGGAATTGTTGAATTGGCGGTCCCATACTTCCCAGAAGACAATCAAAGACTACTTATCCTGATTATCAGTTTATTTAAAACTTACAAAATAGGGATTAAGTTGAAAACCAAAGCAGTTAAGGCAATAACATTGTTTTACATAGTAAAGTTAGTAGTTAATGTCATTAAACTATATTCGGTGATGTTCAGGCATTTGGCCAAAATACATTAATAATAACAATTTTAAATTCACGTCAATTATTACTTACAATACTGTTTATAAATGTAGTGTTATTAAAATATTTTTGTAATGAAACCTGTATAATGTTTAACCTACAATGATTAGGTATAAAAATAAAAATAGTTTCTACGACTGTTAAATAAAATTTTATAAACGTCATAAGAAGTGCAATATGTTTACATATTAATATGTAAATATGTAACGATTTTAGCTTTTGCATAATATTACCGATATGATATTATGGATAGGTATGAATATCTGTCGATTGAATTATTTTTGGAATGTATGTTAAAAATGTAAATATTATGACATTTGTGTAAATATCAGGAAAGGAAGGCTCTGCTATGTCACCGAAGGTCAAAACTCAAAACTTGTCTATTGAGACCAGACTGAAGAGATAATTTATTACAGAGACAAGTAACGTTCTTCACAAGACATGTTGCTAGGTGCGTGCGTAGCAATACTTAGGAACTGTATGCCAGAGCATATTTTTTTATAAATAATTACGCACAAAAAATACGTAGGGTTTAACAACAAGTGCTAGTTACAAGTTTAGATCATATTATAATTTTAATTAGAACATCAGACGACTTAAAATTGTTGCAAAAGTGTTAATAGTGATGAAAATTACTAATCATATTTTAGTTAAATCTTCATTGATTCATTTTGTCGATGTTGATTCATTCAGATTGTCTTAAGTTAAAATACATATACGACGCAGTGTTTACAGACTACTAATGAATGTGTGTCAGATTATAAAACAAAGGGTTTCAAATATTCACTAAAATATTTATTTTCCAATATAGTATTTCAATTTTACCAAAAAAAGGCTTTGAAAACGGTACCTCTCGTGACGCATCTCGCAGCCCACGGGAAGGTCAAAGAGCTCCAACCGTGTACCTAAATACATAATATAAAACACGAGAGTGGCTCGATTTCGGTCAGATAACCTCGCAAATTATATAATACTTGTAAAATAATTTTACGAGACCAAACCGCTTTTAGCAATAGATAAGACATTTTTATCTATCAATTAATATAATCTTATGTAGACAAAACATTGACAATTGATAGTAAAACATTAGATTCAATCATTTTTTAACAATGACATAAGCTACCAGCTACCACCGATATTTTAGTTTTATCTTACTTTATATTCAGATGGTGGCGTATTTCTTTGTAAACAACTACTAAGTTTACAATATCTAATATTGTATTTCCTCTACGTCGTCGTTCTCAAAAGAAAAACGGCCTAAAAGAGAATTCTTTTAGGGAATTTTTCGCTTGAGAACCTTAACCTAAACACACAAATAAAGTACTAAGTACTAAGCTGAAACTTGTAGTAAAAAAACTAGTAAGCTGCAAGGCCATACCAATTTATGATATCATCGTTAGATAGAAATACAGTCTGTAGTGTTTTTGAATAACTTACTAACGGTCACAGTGGCAACGACCAAGCTACAGACAGAGATAGATATAGAGCCTCCAATTTATTTAAACAAACTAGTCGCTCATAGGTTCGGCCGGATTTTTTTACATTCGAAACTAATTTAGACAACTAGCCTTGAAAACTTCGACAAACATATTTAGGTCATTAACCCTTGCCAAATCTGGTTGTGATTCACTCCGTGCTCGAAGTAATAAAGCAACCGTTTTTGCAGCTCGATCGCTGAGAACATTTTTTGTGTAAATTACATCAACCATTTTGAATGTACCAAACTCTACACAAAGAAAACTGTAATTACATTCATTATTACATGCTCGTTTTAGTACATGCGAGCTATAAAACTAGTTTTAGTTTTTTATGATAAAACATAATTTTATCTTATTTTATATTTACTTATTATTAAAGTTATATACCACGAATCGTTATACTTTTCTGCTATGAAATTAGTTTATATTTTTTGTTAGTTTTAAAGGTTTTACTCTAGCTTGAAAATTAAATTATGGTCGAATTTCGACTTTCATAAAATCATTAAACACACTTGTATGTGAGAAGCTGACACTTCGTATCTGTCTCACATGCCATTGCATTTTAAGTTTTACATAAAAGCCTTACAGTACATAATAATTTCTGGCCTCTAAATAGCTCATAGCTAAATATAAGTTTTAGACTCGCTTTAAACTTTATTAAATTATAGTAGGTAGGTGAATTATAGGAAATAAAGTAAGTACTTAATATGATGGAAAACTTAGTTTATCTTTCTTTGGTGGTACTTACTGAAGAACTATGAATGTCATCCTTACTTACTCCTTAAGAAAAGAAACCTGTGTACATATTTTTATCTGCACATTAAGGAAAAAGTATATCTGCACTAACATATTTCCAACCTTTTTACGGTATAAAAATGTAATTTAATCTCATACACGTACATTAAAACATTTCCAGTCAAATTGTGTTCCTATTCAATAGTTGTTTTAGCCGAAGTGTTTAGCAAACATATGAACCTTCAACAAATGAGTGAACAAAAAATGTCCTTCCCGCGACCTCCGAATGTTTAGCGGGTACCGAATGTACCGTGTGTTATCGGTACTAGCTCACAAAAAAAGGCTCCGAAGGAATTTAATGTCTGTTCGGAGCGGTTCTTCGGAGTCTCTTTTTAATGTATAAATGTTAGCGGCGAGCGATGAACTCGACAACAAGGACAGGCTAGTCTACTCGATGCCGGATAGTTTTTTTATTCGCTTATGGAAAAATTACATGCCCCGCCAAGTACGTCCAGTTTTTATTAGAATAACCGTTTGCAAACAGGGCGAATTGTAGCGGAATTTGCAAATTTGCCGGCCTCCTATCGCAGAAGACTGTTTTAATATTAAAAAATATTCTACTATTCAACGTTATTTCTATAATTCAAGGTGAATTTATTTCTCTACCGGGTCTTTTTCGACAAATCGAAAATAGATGGAAATTGAACATTTCCTGGATATGTAAATACTAAACTTCACTTTTTAATACACAGTGTCTATAAATTTCGTATCACATAATAAAAAACCACAAACAATCTATTTTCAACTTTTTCTGTTTCGAAATTATAAGTTGCGACTCGCGTCATCTACATTAACATTTCAAATTAATTATTACGAATAACTGTTGTCGTTGCGTAATCTAGTACCGGTTTATTCATTAAGTGTAATTTTAAATTAATGAAGCGAAATAATTTTCATAGAGCTCCTTGTACGGTACTAATTGAAGCCAAAAATTGACGCTTCGTAATGCCAAAATGAGTGTTCGCGCTCAAGGTTGGAGTTGGGTTCTCACGAGGAAACGGCGCGGAACTGAATAGATACCGACGACTACGTGGTAATTACGAGACCTTGACTTACCGTTTTAAACGAACCGTATTATTGTACAAGTTAATGTATTGAGATTATTGTTATTTTGCACATGTAAAATTTGCATGAAAGTACAATGGTTTATGGTGTGTCTATATTCAAAATTAGATATCGCCTCTAATTCTAATTTTAAATGTTCTATATTTATGTATTAGGTATATAAATTAAAACGATCTATTCGCCGCCAAGTGTCTAAAATTTTAAGAGTATACGGAACTAAAATAAAAGGCGAATACTTCAAACGTCTTAAAATAGTAATTAAATTGAAGATAAATTTAAAAATTGTAAGCTTTGAATACCTACCTACAATAATTTTGGCTGCAGGAAAAGATAATAAAATGGTTCGGAGTATTCACGCCTAGCTGCGCAGACGCATACAATTATACAGGAAAAAAATCTTAACAATGCAGGCCTCGTCCTTGGGTCCCTAACAAAAGCTGAGAAAGGGCAAAAGAACTTGTTTAACTAACCTTGAGACTTTCACTAACTACCTACGCTTATTCTACTAATAGTTACATACCTACATACTAGAAGATAGGAGATGCTTCATTAAGTGATAATATTTAAGCATTAATTGTAATATTATGTGATATCGATATGGTTAGTGAGATTCATTAACCACACAAAATATTATTTATAATTTTGAGCAATGTTAGTATAAAGATTCAATGTCGGAGTATAAAAGTAGTTATTGCTTTAAAGTAATAAACTGTAGTGTGTTTATTAAGAAACGGGTAACCGTTATGGAGGCGCATACCAGTGACGTCAACGAGGCTTTATACCTGAGACGCTTGTCGAATACGTTATAGACAAACGAGCAGTTTACAATTCTGTACAAAGTTACGTGTGTAAAGTGAATTGACAAAATGCGTTTGCTTTAAAAACTAAAGAATAAAATTATTAGTAATCAAACTAATTAATTTTTCTTTTTATTTTCAGATCGTGACGTGTTTAATGAAAATAAGGGAGGGAAGAATATAGAAGAACGTCCTACAAAAGAACCAAGAAGATTTATTTCGTCAATACTTGGAGGTGATATACCTTATGGTAGCCATAGAGGCCACGTACTCACACAAGCTGAACGCAAACAATATTTACCAGTTGCGGAAGAAAAGAAATCCGACGACAAGCCTCTTATAAAAGAAGAAAAAGATTTAGTAGACACCAAGCCTGTAGTTCTCCCAGCTCAAAATTCACCAGCTCCGGAATCAACACCTTCCCCATCTATTGATAATGTTATATGCCAAAAAGTTTCTGTCATTCAGAGAACGCCATCACAGTCTCAATTCCGAGACAATAAAAAAGAGCTATCTGAAGTGAGCATTCCAGCCACACTACCCGCGCCAGAACCAGAGCAAGATCAACCTATTGATTATGCCATCGCAAAAAAGCGCGGAGAAACAGAAGACGAAGAAACAGAAAAGAAAATCAGAGAACAGAGACGAACAAGTAGTTCAAAAATAGCTAATGGTATTTTAGCTCGACCGGCGTTTATTTTGCGGAATCGTCCCGGAACTAAATTACCGGGAATAATTAGTGCCGCTGCAGGACACGGAAGGTCAACGGGCGGAAGTAATAGTAATGGAAGTTCTCAAGCAAGTGGTGGATCAGGCAGTTTTAATTCTGGTAACGGAGGCACAGCACCTTCATCAGGTGGTGGCGGAGCGCTTGGTGGTGGCTCAGGTAGTGGTGGAAATGGAAGGGACGGAAGATCAAATTATGGTCCTAATAGTCCACCAACAGGAAGTTTACCTCCCTTCTATGAAACTTTAGGACCATCATCGAAAAACGGACAGAATTCATTCAATGCGAATAGTAATTTTTCAAGTGAATTTAATATCATAAACGGATTTAATATGGACTGTGAAAATAATGATAACCCTAATACAAACTACCCAGAACAAAGTAAACAATACTCTCTGATGCAAAATGCCCATTATGGTCTAGCTCTCAAAGATGAAGAAATAGATTATGAAAGCAAGTTAGAAAATTTAGGAACTGTTGGAAGCTATAACAGTAATTTTGACGAATCAATGGTAGTAGATATGGGAGAAGATGTAATTGACAACAATCAGTTTTACAATACTCTAACTTTTGCACCGAATGAAGGTATTTTAGGAAACCTTTCTGATTCGACAGACGATTTTGCTAGTTTATTAAGTAATCACGTTGAATCTATAAATGATCCAGATTTACGAGAATCTTCTTCTATAACACCTGATTCTGTTCATAATGCTGTAGATATAGAATCGCTGGCAGAACAGGTAAATTTAAGCAGACAATATTATGAAAAAGCAAATTACTTGGCATTCGCCAGTCAAGAACAAAGTTCCACTTACAACTTTGCAAAGGAGCGACCAGACTTATTGATGCAATTGAATCCTGCTTTGCTACAACACAACGATGGTCAAATGCAGCAACTCCAGATTCACGTCCAATTACAGCAAAGGCAACAAATTCTATCCCCGGGTTTTCCATTCACTAGTCATTCCTTGGAACTGGATTCGCCAACCGGCGTCTCCCTCCCATCTCCAGGCGGAAACAGTTCGCTCGACGGCAACTCGCACATTGAAAATTCGGCTCTCAGTCCTGCAGCTGCTGTAAGTTTGAAGAAAGGCTCCGATAGCAAAATGCAAATCTTGCAAGAAAGGGTAAGCATTATTTGATTTTAAGGCGAGGCTTACTATTTATTCGTCCCGGTTATCAATCGACGATAAAATATAAAAAGCACAACAGCGTATGACAAATAAAACATAAAACATCGCTGAGCCTAAATCAACTTATGCTTTTACCTTAAGCAATTTATGTAATTTGACTATTGTTAATTTATTTTAATTAAAAGGGCAGCTAATTGATTATGCTCTTCTTGAAATAAACATAATCTTATCGGGCTGTCCTCGTGAGCAAAAAGTTTACTTATTTTTCTCTTTTTTTCAGTTGGGTTTGCCGTCAGAATTACCCTTAGAATTCATAAACGGTGGTCACGGCGTCAAAAATCCCCTCGCTACCGAAGCTAATGCCCGACAAAGAGAGGAAGAAAAGAACAAACAAGTCTTAGTCAGTGAAGACGATCCTACAAAATTCGTATGTAGGATATGCTCGAAAAACTTTAGTTTGCAAAGGCTACTGAACCGACACATGAAATGCCACTCAGACGTCAAACGTTACCTGTGTACGTTTTGCGGCAAGGGTTTCAACGATACATTCGATTTGAAGAGACACACGAGGACACATACTGGTGTTCGGCCTTACAAGTGCAACCTGTGTGAGAAGTCATTTACCCAAAGATGCTCATTAGAATCTCATTGTTTGAAAGTTCACGGAGTACAACACACTTATGCTTACAAGGAGCGCAGGACAAAGGTAATTTATCATTTTGTTGCTCTGCTCTTTTACATTAGGTATGTCTACTTATTTCCTTTTTCAAAAAATTACCAAGTAGGTACATAAATCTTTAAAGTTTGAATTGTAAATTAGAAAATCAGATTATGCAGACATCATAGTGTCCGATTTTGTCATACGCTTTAAGTTATCCCCCGATAATATATTTGTTTTTTAATTTTGAATCTGAGGTTGTCTTATAACTTTAGTAAAGCTTGCAAAACTCACAAATCAAGATGGATGTTTAATCTTTCCAGATGTACGTCTGCGAGGAATGCGGCCACACGACCTCGGAGCCTGAGGAACACTACATGCACCTCAAGAAGCAACACCCCTATTCGCCAGCGCTGCTCAAGTTCTACGACAAACGCCATTTTAAATTCACAAACGCTACATTCGCTAACCAGCTTCTGGGGCAACTGCCCATGCCAGTACATAATTAGGATAAAAATGTGAATACGATTGAAACTTTATACGAATTTATTCCGTCCTTTATTATATTGTGTGGAACCCAGTGCATATTAAACACAAATTATATTTGTGATGATGTCATTTACAATATCGCGGATACAATATGCATTGTGTGAATACGTTGTCTTCCAAACTTAATGTAATAATTATTATTCGAATATTAATGATATTATACAAATTATACATTACAAATATCGGATATCGGGTAATCAAATTTTACTTCATTATAGAAAAAAATACTGGACTGATTCATGATTATTACCGTATTTAACAACCACATAGATCCTAGCTATAAATTAATATAGTTAAGATCTAAATATAATCGCAAAAATATTTTCTGTTCTGTATGCACCCGACTTCCTTATCAAGTAGTTACTTACACGTCGATCAAACTGTGTATTAAAAAGGTACATTCCTGTTGAATTGTAATAAAAAGCTTAAATCCTATGTTTCGAACTGAAACTATTATGTATTGAGAATAGAACTACAGTTCTAGTTTAAATACCTTAATTTTTTAATAGTCCAGAAAGAAATATCTGCCTTATATGAGGCGCGACTGCAATTAAAAAATCAAAGTATCGGGTATTATGTGCAATCTTTGGTGATGGTACGGGATTAGTTATAGATAGGTTAAGTTTGCCCTAGCGCATAATGTACGGTGTAACTTTTTGTCTAAAGTTGTGTTGTCTTTCATTTCAAGTCAGTATGTACGAATCGGATCGCATCGACATTTGATGGTGCTAAAGGAATGTATTAAAGTGTCGCTGACTTGAAGTGAAACATCATGTTTCGGATGACATCTCTTGTCCGATACATGAACGAAGTAGGGCCGTCTGCGGCTCAGGAAGTCTGTAAAAATACTTTAAGAAATCTCCCCTCGTTTAGTGATATTAGCTTCTAATCTCCTCCGAAATAACTCGTGTCACAAGTTATTCGCGTTATGTACTTAATGTTATGTTTGTTCGTTGTTGGTACTTATAAATGTAACAAATTGAAATTGTGAGACCGCTCCGCGCGGGCGGGACGCGTGTTAAGTCGTACCAAGTTTAATGCATTTTTAGAATAATTATGTTATTTAAATTATAAACTCGATCAGGAATAGTCTGTGCTGTGAGTGTGTGAATCATTATATATTTAAGTTATTTAAAACTTTGTTATAGCCGAAACGAAATCAATATAGTGTTTGATGTTATATTATGCTCAATATTGGTACATTTGCGCTTTCACGGCGGAACCTGTGGATATTATGTAGAACTGTACATATCTAAATTAAGTGAATAGTAAAATTGGAACGTCTAAATATTTTAGTTGGTACCTAATTAGATTATGAGATTTTTAAATATATTGTTATGATATTGTGTAAAATTGGAGAACATTGATAGATCTGAATTGTATATGAGCTTATTGTGCGGCATCCCGAGTTGTGTGATAGCGCAGTGCCCCGACTTTCTTTATCTTGCATTTACTAGAATTTAAAACGATTGTCAAGTAGTTTCGTATCTAGAGACACTTTTGTTACTGTACTAATAAGCAATATATACAAATTAAAACGGTTCGCAGTTGTTTTACTTACCACTTATAATTCTTGTAGCGCAACGGCCCCAAGCATAAGGAACTTGGGATAAAGTATTCGCATCGTCAGGACAGGGAATAATTTTTATTAAAATTCAGACTGACGAGCGATGAGCTCTACAATTAATATCGATACAAATTTAACGAAAAAATTCCTAAGAAATAGTTGACATTACAAAGCTACTCTAATAATATTTCAAACATAATTGTATCCAGTTCTTCATATCTACAAGGTGTAAAATAAATGGGTCATAATACGTTAGTGTGTGCATGTGCTTCCTAAGTAGAGTTAACTGTGAATGTATCGGCGTTGAAAGACTTACTTTTGACTTTCATGTTTCTATGAGAAATGCCCCAACATCATAAAGCCCATATAAAAAATTAAAGTGTTTCAGCGCTGGTACTTTCAGAATAATCTAAATACGGGACCCATACAGACCTTTATCACTCAATAATATTACAGCCTGTATATTTATAAAAAATAATAATATTGCAACGCCTTAACAAAATTAAAGAGCAGATATATTATGAACACCTAACTTCCAAAGTCATAGGCATTTTAAAATATCTATTTTGTTTTAAACTCTGTTTCCATTTGAAAAAAACCTTTATATTTCCTACATGTTCGTTTACTATTAATTGATAAAATCCAAAAACGCATCTAATCGAAACAATTGAGTAGGATAATAATTAATTTGTAAAACGAGTTTTGGTATTTTAGATTTCCCTAGAGTATATTTCTAACTAATAACACAAAGTAATGTCAATTATACACCCATTAAGTGTCACCTGAGTATAATTAATTGTTTAGTAATTACGGTAGACACCAACAAAACTTAGCTTATGTGATATGTTGCTTGTTTAGTTTCATTATTTGAAAAAATATCCACAGTCGAACATATAACCGCCGTCTTATTGATGATTGATTGATTGATATCGGTTTAAAGATGGAATACGAACAAGAATTAATTAATAAAGAATACGTTAGGAAGTTGAAAAGTTGGCTTATGTTTCCACTTCAGCTGTCCGGAATGAGAAGATTTGAGATCAGAGACTCCAAATTAGTAAACAAGTCTCTGTCGTCAGTGTTCCGAGGCCTGGTGGTGCTAGTGGTGTGGAACCTCTGCGGCGGCTACGTAATATACGACACGACAGTCACCAGGAAAGACTACCTACTGCTTTCGGAGTTCCTGGTCCTACTACAATTCTTCTTGGGACAGAATAGTATATCTTTAAACGTCATGTTTCCGAACCGAAAATCTGGATTGAACATCATAAAGAACTGTATGAATATAGATGTACTCCTTGGGGTGGAGGAATCCAGGTTTATGAGGAGGATTCCGGACAGGCTTTACATGATAGGCTGCTTTATAACGTCCTCTATAATTTTGAGTATCACTTTCGGAGTTATATTTTCTCATGAAGTTTTCTTCTCGATAGTGATAACCGAAACTACGTTTATCGTTCTGTTGTATATAATGTTCGACGACTATATTATGTTGCTGCCTATTCTAATATTTCTGTCGATGCGAATTCGTTACTTGAATATATCCTTGATAAAAATGTCGAACTTGAAACGGAGCTACTTTCCAAAGCTCTTATTGTTTGATGGTGTGCTTTGGAAGGATAAACACGACGACCTCGTCAAGTTTCATGAAAAGGCCAACTTAAGACAATACAAAGTTGCATTTACCTTAATTTTTAAACTGTTTCGTCAAATCGAAAGCAGTTTTAGATTTTGTGTAAGTATTCTACATAACATGATGTTGTGACTTTGTATTATTTAGTAACAGATCCATATCGCATCTAAAAACTATATATTTCTTTATTATTTTAGCTCTTTATAGGCTTAATCGTTTGTGTCACTGGCCTTTTTATCATGGTACAATGGGTAACATCATACATAAAATCGGTAAGTTAAGTCTCTACCAGTTGGCATAGCTTGCATCTTACGCTCAACTTACATTAAAGCAGAGTAGGAGCGTCATATTTGTCACCTATACAATAATCTTAATCTCTATTTATAACCGACTTCCAAAAAAGGAGAAGGTTCTCAATTCGGCCTTGTTTTTTTTTAAGATTAAGGCACATACAATTTTTATTATGGAATTATGATGGCGACAACTCTTCTTCATTGATTACGCGCGTCTACGTTAGGTATTTTCTACAAAAACAGGACCCTTATCCATGATGCCATCGCTATTATCACTTACGAAGTTCGAAAACAGTATGGGAATCAATATACGTAACATACGAATTTGATTACAAAAACCAAATTTTCCCTTTCTAATAGAAAAATAGAATTGGACATTATTCTGTAGGGTCGACTCTGTGCCAATGTAGGCTTATTTTGGCCGAAAAAATCGGTTTAAACAGTATTCTTATTCAACGTTACCTTTTTGCCTGTCCTACGGCAACCCTTCTCTCTCTTCTGTCTCTTATTTTTATTTGTTGTAGGACGTGAGCAACACTCGGACCGGCGCCGTGACGGGCTGGGTGCTGGTGGGATGGCTGTTCCTGTACCTCATAGCCGTCTACGTAGATGTTGTTCGCAAACAGATAGAGCAAACTAAATTGATCTGTATCTTTATATACTTAAGACACTATTTACCAGGTACTTAGTCTGTATAATTACTCCCCACAGCGATTGCGGTAACAGTGGTTTCATTTAGGTTTTTTCTTATGCCCAAGTGCGTACGTAAAACAGCTCTCTTCCTTTCTCCACTATTAAGCGACTGGGAAAGATGACCGACTCGACTGATCGGAGATCAGGTACAGGCGGACTTTCTACAGATCCACTGGACGCATGGATCATCTTTCTTGTTTTACAATCAAGTAATAAGCATTGTCCTAATTAAAACAAATATTTTTGTTGTTTCTACATGGGGAGTAAACCACGCCCTGTGTAGCCGCTAGGTAAGGTTAAAACCCCTCAGTAAGTAATCACTATTTCAGCACTCTGAATTTTCTTCGGATGAGGTTTCGAATCATATTTTTTTCGTATAGACTTATGATTTTTTATCAAAAATCTTTTCTTACATAAAAAAATGAATTGCTGTTCGTTAGTCTCGCTAAAACTCGAGAACGGCTGAACCGATTCTGCTATTTAAGTCCCGGGAAGGTTTAAACGGTTCATCACAAACTGTTTGTATGCTCAACGAAGTGGGCACGGGTCAGCTAGTACTTTATACTTATTATAATGTTGCAACCTGAAACTATACATCATCTCTCATATTTGGGCTTATGGCTAACTAATGCTAATTATTTGTTACAATAATCCAAGTTTTTTTTTCAATAGAAATTCATCCCTCAATTATGTTATAGCTTTGACGTCAAAGTAATATAAAAATATGTCTGTCTGTGGCATCGTAGCTCCCAAGCGGATCAAGTGATTAAAGTGTATTTTTTTAAAGCTGACGTGGTCGCGGATGTTTTTTACTCTATGACATCAACACCATTTCACCCATCGCTCATAGATGCGGAGATACTTACTAGGTATTTATTTTTAAATTTTATTTTAGCCAAAGACATCGAATTAGCGGAAAGTATTCTTCATATACTGAACGAGCAGGAGTACAAAATATCGATATTCGGCATGTTCGAGTTCAACACAGACAGCATGGTGAAAATATTCGAATCGATCATCGTGTACATTGTAATGCAACTCCAACTGTCTCTGGCGCCGGCCCACAGCGTGTCAGAAGCCAACAATGCGACAGACACACCCCACAAACCGAACTTAATAGTGTATTGAGCTACTTAACGTTTGTAAAATTATTTTAAAACTCAAGTATTTGTATTCAGAATAAATTTTACAAAAAATGCTTTCTGAACGTTGTTTCTCTATAATGCCTACCACCGGTTTAGAAACAGCCCAGCGAGAAGAACCGGCGTAAAATCTAGTGTTTTTTAAATTTAGTGTTTGGTAAAAAAGATTTTTTACCAAAAATATAGAAAATTTTAATAAAAAGAAATATGTTTAAATATGTCATTATTAAAACTAATTCATTACTTAAGAAAGTATTGTTTAAACAATTTTGTTTCGAGTTTTAATTTTTCTACCTAACGTTCGTAATTTTTTTTTTAATTAATTTAA
Source organism: Celastrina argiolus (assembly GCA_905187575.2). Taxonomy (NCBI): domain Eukaryota; kingdom Metazoa; phylum Arthropoda; class Insecta; order Lepidoptera; family Lycaenidae; genus Celastrina; species Celastrina argiolus. Next base: position 8,907,641 of record LR994599.1, on the reverse strand, counting down.
TTAATAAATTTAAAAAATGAAAATCTTTCACAGAAAAAATACGCCATTTTGACACTGTCGATTGTAGAATATAAGTCTATGGATTCATAGCAAACAATAATCATTGTATTAATATTGGCAAATTGGCATCACTGACTATTCTATGGCTGTGTCATAGACGGCTTTGTTTACGTTTAGGTTAAATTTATATCTTTATTAAATCTATATTTTCTTATAATATACTAGCGGCCCGTCCCGGCTTCGCACGGATTGACATTAATTTTTTCAAATTTGCATTTGGCAAACATTTAACGTTATTTTGTTCTATCATCAATAGTTTTCGCAGGGCATGGGCATGCGATGAAACATATTTTATAGGCATTTTTTACACCTTGGGTTACATTATTTTAGTTTTAAAATTAAAAGTGATCCCTATTTTTTTTTGCAATGAAAATAGCCTATTTTTTTTTCTCTCTTTATTTTGGCAACAAACAGCTATATACAGGAATAATACTTGCAACATAATATATGATTTTTATAATAAACCTACAGTGCCGAAAAGAAAAATAATATATTAATCAGTGATTAATATAATTAAAAGAATTATTAAGATCGGTCCAGTACTTAGTGAGCCAATTCGTTACAATCATACATACCTTTTAACGCTTTGATGAAATGCTTTTAAGCATTCCGTGGGGGATTGGGATTCCCTCCACGGATATGTATGACTTTCTTTAAGACCCTTAAGTACCTATGTTATCACTTATCAGTTACACTGAGTGTAGGTATTGTGTATTGATATAGATATTGTGATATTTATAAATTAGTTTTAGTAAAATCAATCAGAGATAATTTGGCCACGTTGTGTACTGCCAAGCCAGAAAAGTTTTACAACTTATTAAATTAGATTATATGGCTGTATTTTGATATGCTGTAAGTACTGTGTTATAAACTATATGCTGCTGATAATTGACCAAACTAAATTAAAACGCTGTATAGGCACGCCTTTCCTCAGGCAATCAGTATGTAGATAATCAACAATCAGATTATACAAAAAAAAAATTAAGAAAATAAGGAAATTTTATCTCAGAATGAAATAATTCGGCGTCTTGTAAATATCCTAGGATTTTTACGAAATACAGAATTTTGCAATTATACTACTACTTACATACCATTAATAATTATTTGTTCAATTGGTTTTTGAAGGTTAAACAAATATTTGCCGAGTATAAAATACAATGCTTAGCGAGATTGAGTACAGTGTTGTTCTAGTAGAAACCCGAAAAACTTACAAATACCGTGATGATGGAGAGACTTTTAATGCTCTTGGTAATCCTCGCAATAATCACTCAACTCGTAAGTGAATAATAATTATTATTTAACGTCTTAAGACCCAGGTGTTAAATGGCATGGCATGTTTCACCAAGCAATGTTAAAGTTAATCCTTCGTTAAATATCATGTTGCTCCTCTCGTAATTCCTATCAATGAATGAGAAGGCATGGTATTTTATCAAGCCGTTAACACTAACTCCGTTGGTGAAATCGGAACTAAATCATTCACACCCATAGTACAAAATTATGCACAGGTTGATTTATTGCTCTTTGATTGAACATTTTGTACGCGGAGACTTAGGAGATTGAACATGCATCAGGTCATCTACTTGTTATTTAGAGAGTAGATCTAAATACAGATTAATACGATTTTTTCGTCTAACCAATAGGAGATACCTACCCACAGAAATAAATCAAGATAGAACGGCGAAGTAGGCGTGGCACCCGTGTCAAAACCATGCACTATATTGCATGCTTATCAAAAAACTGCTTCATTACGCAACGGGACTCGTGCACCTGCGTTCGCGCCGTAATAACATTAAAAATTATACTAAAATATGCGTTATTGTGCTGTTTCCAACTGCAAAAACAAAAGTAGCGACGTTAATATGCAGAAAGGAAACATTTCTTATCACCAGTCAGTATTGAAATTCATTAAAAATTATATTAATTGAGAAACCAAATAATTGTTCTACTTATACCATGATCATTAAATAGGAACATAAATTATATTGTGTTCCGTTGAAATTAATATCCATTGCTGTTCATATACAATGCTCGTATTCAAAAGCGTAATATGCGCGCGCAGTGTACAACGAACTGTACGAAAAAATATTATCACCTGCATCGGTAATATCGAAGCGGTCATAGGTCAGATAAAGTGCTGTGATTGGTCATCGAATGGGATAGTGATTGACACTACCGTGTATCGATTACTTTTAGGACTTATCGATAAATTAATTTAATTTTCCTACAAATAAATTATTATTTGTACGAAAATTAAATTAATTGTAATAATTAGTAAAAATAAATGTACCTATGCAATGTTTTAAAGACTTTAGTTCGTATATGCCTACATATATATTGCATGTCTTTTTTATACTTTTATTTGACGACTAGCTGACCCTTGCCTACTTCGTTGAGCATAAAAACAGTATTTGATGAAATTCAACTTTTACCACGTTTCATAGTGTCTGATGTTTTATTTCAAGTCACACGGGAACGCTGTCGAATGGAATAAATAGCCATAGCCATAGCATATCATATAAGCCATAGCTAGGCTTCTATTTTAGGATGCAAACTAGATCCAAATATTTTGAGAACAAGTTTTGACCACCCAGTAACCAGAGACCTGTCGATAATCTAACGTGGGTATCCCCTCACTATTCGACACGCACACTAAGAAAATGACGTCACACTGTGGGCGGGGCTTATCGTAAAAATGACACGCGCGAAATGTAAGTGCATACGACATGTGACGACATCGTAACCGTTCTATCTTGATATATTTCTGTGTACCTACCTGTCATGCTAATAAACAATTTAAGCCCCGTTTCATAATAATGTAACGAAGATAGAAACAATTGAAACTTGCAATGCGAACGTGATCGAAATACAATCGGTGTGACGTCATTATGATAGTTCACCGTAATTCTTTCATGCCCAATTATTTTATGATAAAAACATAAACATAAAAATTTTTGTATGCTTATAATTTTTAATCTTATGAACTTTTACGTTATTAGGTATTATAGAAAAAAGCGTGTCTATTTATAATTGTTATAATTCGACACTAGTAAATTATAGGGTATGTTTAAATTACAGATGGGTGCTCCTCAGGCGTCCAACGTACCGTGGTGTGAGTATTCAAAACAAACTTTGTACGTAAACACGTATGTTTACTTATATAAGAAAATTTATTAAGATAAAATATTTTTAACTTTGCACTAGCGTTTCTAACAATGTCGTGTATATCTGTGATTGCAATTTGTGATTTTGCGACATCAACCTATCCCATAAGAGTCCCAAAGAAGAAAGAGTAATTTATATTATTATTTACGTTTTATCTACCAGTTATTGCCACAAACAGTTTAATACTGACTTCAATGAATTCAATATATTATTAACACAAGATTTAGTTTCACTAATCGCGCGGGACTTCACGGAAAGGTCTCTGTACTTTAAGTTTTTTATTTGGAGTCCCAGTCTAGACATGCACGCCGCGCAGATGTCGGACGGCGCCGTCGCCGAGGATCCGACTCGGTGCGCCGTAGTGTTTATTTCCCTATAAAAAGCTGACAACTACTAACAGCACGCCAAATGACAGTTTATTATCTCCAGTGTTGCCAGAATGTGCCAAAAAGTACGGTTTTCCGTACTTTTTGTCATGCAACCGTACCTTTTTCGTACCTTATAAATTATACTTGCAATTCATGTTTTAATACATACTATAAAAGGGTTACTATATAGCATTTTAATGTTTTGGCAAAACCGTACTTTTCAGTTAAAATCCATACCTTTTCAGAGAGCCAGTCGTACTTTTTGGGAAATGCTACTGGCAACACTGATATACGCTTACTTACGCAGTATTGTTTAAGAAATGTATTTTTTAATAGAATTTATTTATTTTTCAGCCGATTAAACAAGGAGCTTAACAGCTTTACTTTACCAGGACAATGGACACAATGAGCACATTGTATGTAATGCATGCAATATGAATTGTGGCTAATAAAAATAAAAAATATTTTTTTTGTATTATTTCACAAAAATATTTTGATGTGTCTTTAAAATTGCAGTCATGGGGGCGCAATTCAAAATACCAAATTAAAGCAAAATCGGGGGATACACCTTAGTGTAGCATCTACAATCTACATATCTATCATCCCCTTCCGAATGTCAATTATACCACGTAATATTCGTATTCAGGGGCCGTATTATGATATTTTACAATACCAGCCTGGTTCCAGGCAATTCAATAATACGGTCTTAAACTGCCTTGTTCTTTTCATATTACAGCGACATGTTAAACTGAATGGATCCATCCTAGTTTAGCTGTCTGAAAGTGACATTCGGAAGCAAGTCAAGTGTCACGTGTCCGCTAACTGCATACTCGTAGCTGTCATCACGCAGTTATTATGTGATCGTAATAAGAAAATTCCAGGCAGCCATGTTGTATGGCGTAAACTGCCTGGAATTAAGAGCTTGTAATAGACCCCCTGTTCACTTAACGGTCATAGCTCTTTTTTCAATAAACACAATAGGTGCAAATCCTGACACGTTTTACACCATTTAGGCATTTCCTTGAAAAGATCACAAATAAGAGTTAGACCGATAACGGGTAAAAGCATCGTAAAGAAGTTACACCCTTCTGATTGTCCAGTATCTTTATTAATTTATTATTTGATGTCTCTATCTTATTTCTATTAGTTTTCAGCTGAATAAACAAGGAGCTTTACACGTGGACACTAAACAAAGACAGTGGACGTAATAATGTGTGTATAATATAACGTAATGCATATAAAAGAAACCAGGTGTAACATAAATAAAAATATTCGTATTTTCATTTCACAAACAAAAACTATACGATTTCACCACCGCTTGTTAGTGTTAACGGCTTGTAAAAATAACATGCCTTCTCATGGACAGGAAATACGAGTGGGATAACATGCTATTTAATAAAGATTTAACTTTAACATGTGTTGGTGATATTGGCACTAAACTGCTAAATAGTTAGAGCGATAACTTAAAAACATCGTAAAAGAGTTAAATCATCATCATCAATCATTGATCATTGATTGATCAGTCAATATGTTATAACTTAAAGTTGATTTAAATAAAAAAATATTTTTACTTGTTTGTGCTTTATTCATTGGTAGTTAAAATATATAACAACAACAACTTTAGAAAAATAAACGTATTTTAAGATAACTAGCTAATAAAGCTGTGCTCATTTCAAAGAGTAATTATCAACAAAATTACTACATATTTCAATTTAAAATTATTGCGTGCTACTTTATAATAAATATAATAATCGATTAATTATTGTTCACCTATTCTGTAATTTATTTGAATTAAAATTCTGTACCTGCAGTTTTCGAGGCTTTACATTGAACGTTATAGGGCCCTGGTTATACAACGTGTAACAGAAATAAGAGATAAAAGTGTCTACAACTCGAGATTTACTGACGTAATTCTTGAGTTGTAGACAAATAGTTGCAAAAATAAATTTTGAATTTTAATAAAGATTTGGGACATTTGAATTAGAACGTATGGTAATTCTAGACCAAAACCTCTAAATCAGTGGTTGCTAACCTTTTCAATGTTACCCCTGTGAACAAGTATGGGAATTGATTTTACCCGTAGCTAATATAAAATAATGAAAACCGCACAAATTCGAACGAAAATATGATAATATGTGAGCGCCGTTTACCGTACTATTATTTTGTTTATTGCTATTTTAATACTATTTCGTGCCATCCCGTTCTACCCCCCTAGAATCTCCATTATGCCCCTGCGGGGGTAATTACCCCCAGGTTAGGAACCACTGCTTTAAATAGTTGAATGAAAGTCCACAGTGTTAATTGACCTAACGTTAAAATAAGAAAAATAGATAACGTACAGCTGATTGGCGGCATGTTTCTGACTTAGACCCTAGACTCGCATTGATTGGTGGTAGGCGTGAACAAAAGAAACGGTTTCAGTGTTCTGTTCACTGTGAACTTTAAAACGGATATCAGGGATGTTAGGGAGCTCCGTATCCGTAACCGATACTATCGGATATCCGATTTAAATGTTATCCGTAACCGAATCCGAAATGAAAGGTTTGTTACTGTAAAAAGGAAACCAAAATGTAATATCCATAACCGAAAATATCCGAAACAAACGGATAATCCGAAACAATTTAATATCCATATCCGTATTCGAAATTTCATATCCATTTCATCCCTGATGGATACATCCTTATACTGGGTGTAAAAAGAGCAGTCACTATAACTTCGTGGGGTAATAACCAGGCAAGAGATATATCCATTGCTACTAGTAATTTGCTTTTAATCCACTGTTTTAAAAATTTAAAAATTTTCAATAGGCAATGTACAAACGTGCACAACACAGCGATCAGCTGATTTCGCTGAGAGGTCAATAGCACGCGTTCACTACGTACTAGAACAAAAATTATAAAATTTAAGAATTTAATACAGAACGTTGTTCCAAACAGTTCAGCCTTTCGACTAAAAATAATAAATTGCAAAAAAAAATTTTTTTTTTTCAAAAAATAATTAATGATAAAAATTCATTTCTAGAATGAGAAAAGGTCCTTTAATTATATCCCAAAGTTATAGTGACCGCTCTTTTTACACCCTGTATATTAGGAATCATTTATTTTACACGTTGTATAATGATGCATTAACAGGCCCCTGGTTATATGAGCACACCCTTTCTCTCGCAGCGGGCGGAGAAGTGGGCCCCGATGGTCGCGGGCGCTGACGCGTCCTTGGCCTGACTCGCGCTGCGCTTGTCCTGTGACATCTGGGCGACCTGAAAATATACCACTAGGTTTATGAACATGAAAATCCAAATATTTAATAATATTTGACACCACTTCAATCTTGCCCCATGCTAAGTTGTCCTGAAATCGTGTACTAAATATGTTATGAGACAGTTGAATTCAAAAAAACGACGAAACCTTTCGAGAAAAGGTAGGTAGTGCCCTTGCGCTTCGCTTGGCTCGTCTTGACGGGGGCACTCCCGTGCCCCCAGATTTTTAGAAAGGGCATGGTAGGCGAAATCATTAACTGTAAGAGATAGCGAGAAACGCTAAAAGAAGATCATGATCGTCATCGTCATTTCAGATATGACGTCCACTACAGCACAAGCCTTCCCCGATGTATTTGATGTAGTTGCCTACACTCCCTTGGCAGGCGGGTTGCCGAGCGCAGTGTTAAAATAAAAATAATTTCCACGCTGCTGCCCGTATATTTGCGGATATATTTGAAGATATCAATGGACGAAAGTGATATGTAGCAAAATTGATATATGATTACTGATTAGATCTTGGGACCAACTTGCTGTTTTGAAAAAAATACCAGCAAATAATTTTAAAATTATGTTGTTCACTTTTAGTGCATGCTGTATTTACCTTTAAGTGATTGTGACACATTCTACAGCAATGTGATATAATGTTTATTCCAAAAACGTAACTAGCGTTAGCAATCGTTGGTAAATCTTGATAATATAATAAATAATAAATGGAATAAATAAATAAATTCTGATTTAGAGAAAATTTAGTTCAAACTGTCACTTAATTTTTAATTATTTTTAGAATACGTCGTAACGTATTAAGTACATTATCTAAAGATCAGTCTCTAGAATTATCAATGTACATAATATTAATACGTTACTATAAAATCCCGTCTTAGTGAACTTGTCTTATTTTATTTATTTAATTTCGCCAGCGTTTTGATAGATGTTAATTTTTTACAAAATATAATATTTTCTTTTTCATTTCTTGACGTTTAATAACACAAAATTAGGCTATTTAAACAAGTTAAAATAAATATATAAGGGGGTTGACATACAACTAACGTGATATTTTTTTAAGCCTTCGTGCACGAGTACCACGAGCAAGACGTCAGCACCGACGAATCGTGACGGTTAATCATACAATTTTAGATTATTTTCATTGTGTCAGCGTCTTGATAAGTATTCATTTACAATACGAATTTGTTTAAGTACCTAATAACTTCCCATGGGAGGGTTCACTTTCACGCGTTACGGCGCCAGTGTATCAGATTTAAGTAACTGCACGTGTACGCACCGCTTCGTCGATGCATCGGAACTGCCAGTTCCAGTGCACGCGGTAGAGGAAGGGCCGGTGGTCGAAGCGGTTGTCGTCGGGCGCGTACGCCTCCGCGTGGCAGGCCGGCGTCAGCACCGTCGACTTGTGACGGTTGATCGCGTAGCACCGGAAGAAGTGCTTCACCTTCTCGCCCACCTGGAAATTTCGAAAACATAATATTGTATACTAACCACTTATTAAGAAACAGACCTCTATTTCTGTATGGGAAAATTGGCGTTATTTTTCCATACAGAAAGTCTGCGCGACCCTTGATTCCTCTCTGGATAATGCCGCTAAAGTAACAATTTTTCCTGAATATCTATGTTTATTATATTATTTGTACGTCCCCATTTTCCTTTTTTTAAATAAATTAATTGTTTAAGGAGATAAGGACGTACAATTTTTTTTTAATTACCAGATTTTTTGCTGTGTTTAAACATCCAGGAAACAAATTTGACTGCATTATACAATAAAATTAAAACATAGGAACTCAAGCCTTTTTTTTTTTGGTTTATAATGAAAACATTTTCTAAATCGGTTAAGAGTTTAAGAGGAGGAAAATCTCCCAAATGTCAATTTCTTGTGCTTTTGCTAATAGGTAATTTCATTTCGTGCTGCACCGGTCTTTAGCCTGGTTGCCTATGCAGCTGCCACTTGCTTTATGTCTAAAAAAACCTCATACGTAGACGATGTACTTACCTCCTGCGGCGTGCACCTGCCGGCCCAGGTGTGCGCGAGCTTCTGGAACATGGAGTAGGGGCCGCAGTTGAGGGTCTTGCGCAGGCGGCCGAACTCGGACAGCTCCACGTACGTCATGCCCATGTCGGCCTCGTCCGTCTGCGAGACCTGGCCGTCCGTCAGCGGCTCCAGCTCGGCGGTGGGTGGCGCGCCCAGAATCTCCGAAAGCGATGGCAGGAAGAATCTGTGGAGAACACAGATTTTATACTTTCTTCGATTATAACTAATCTTAACGTAATAAAATACAATATAATGCTACAAATTTAATACACGAATTCCAATAAAGAATACAATTAAACGTTAATTTGATCGAATTAAATATTTTTGTTTACATTTAGATGAAATTGGATCTTTGCTTTGCACACAAATCCTGTTCAACCGTTTATTGGAACTCGTGCGCCTGTACAGATTGCACTCATAAACAATAAAAGGATATGACAGAACTCTCTAAAATATTAAATAGATTTTTACGTTGATGTTTTTAAGTTGCGACAAAAAGACACGTTCGGGCTTTATTACTAGTGTGATGGTACAACTAGCGCCACAATCTTGCATCGGGCTATCGATGTTTTCTAACTCTGGCGCTATAATATATACAACATCTGAAAAGAAGTACTGGCTGGTGGGATTCGGCCTGACTGAGCATACCACCTCGGTCGGTTGAAAGTCTCCCTTTATGTATTACTACTTACCTTTTACCTGGAACAGTGTGTTCGTAGGATATTTTTGTTAATGGGAAAATGGCCCACCACACACCACATAGCCAGGATCGACAGTGGTAACAAACCTAAAAAGTAAAAACCCTTTGATATGATCTCAGGGGTGGCCGAGGAATATGCTAGATCTGTCTTGAGACCCGCAACGAAATTAATCAGAAGAAGGAAGGAGGAGTAGGGAGTGTTCCAGTTTCCCTGCAATCAATACGGGAGGCAGCGAAATTGTAATGACAAAAAGTCACAATTGGAAAAGGAGAAGCACCACGGTAATAATAAATATGACATTTTACAAGATTTATAATCTTTAGTAAAGAATTTAAAGATATTAATTAACTTTGCGGTGTAAATGTTTTGAATTTGAATACGATCACTACTAACCGGTTCTTGGCATACAGCAGGAAGGCCTTGAGATCGGTCTTGGATATGCCACCTATGGGGTTGACGTCGGCGCTGGAGCAGTCGTACTTGGTCACGTAGCCACGCAGCGCCTCATCCACGTTGGACGAGCCCAGCACCAGCAGGCCGCCGGGCCGCCCGCGCGACCACAGCATCAGCTGGGCCAGCAGGTAGGAGACTACCATGCGGAGCCGCGCCTGGGATCACGATAAAGAATATTGAAAAAAAAAACAACAGATTTTGCCACTAGTCTGAAGAAGTTAACTATAGTTCGTCCCTGTTAAATTTAACCTAAAGGTAAAAAACCGAAAACATCGAGATTTTCACTTATTATGCACACTTATCAACAAATTCACAGGTACATTAAAGGATTACACTTCATTATCCAATACGTTTTATAACAATTAAACAATAATTAATATGTTTAAACATGAAATGAAAATCTTTCACAGAAAAAATACGCCATTTTGACACTGCCGATTGTAGAATATAAGCCTATAGTCTATGCCTCTATGGATTCACAGCAAACAATAATCATTGTATTATTATTGGCCAATAGGCACCACTGACTAATCTATAGTTGTGTCAAAGACGGATTTGTTTACATTTGGGTTAAATTTATATCTCGGACGTACTATACTAACATTGTATAACATATCCATGTTTATTAAAGGGGTTGATATAAGTTGATCGACTAATATAAGAATGCAATTGTGTTTGTTGTAGATGAGTTCACCTGTATATTCTGCAGGGCGAGGTTCTGCCGGGGACAGCCGCCTCGGCTCCGGAACTTGGGCACAAGACCCGTGGCCGCTTTGAATATACCGAGCACGATGCTCACGGCCGAGTCGATCACGATCGGGAAGTGGTAGCTGCCGATCTCGCTGGCAAGCTGTAGATTATGTCTACTGCAGATGAGTTCACCTGTATATTCTGCAGAGCGAGGTTCTGCCGTGGACAGCCGCCTTGGCTCCGGAACTTGGGCACGAGACCCGTTGTCGCTTTGAATATACCGAGCACGGCGCTCACGGCCGAGTAGATCACGATCGGGAAGTGGTAGCTGCCGATCTCGCTGACAAGCTGTAGATTATGTCTACTGCAGATAAGTTCACCTGTATATTCTGCAGAGCGAGGTTCTGCCGTGGACAGCCGCCTTGGCTCCGGAACTTGGGCACGAGACCCGTTGCCGCTTTGAATATACCGAGCACGGCGCTCACGGCCGAGTAGATCACGATCGGGAAGTGGTAGCTGCCGATCTCGCTGACAAGCTGTAGATTATGTCTACTGCAGATAAGTTCACCTGTATATTCTGCAGAGCGAGGTTCTGCCGTGGACAGCCGCCTTGGCTCCGGAACTTGGGCACGAGACCCGTTGCCGCTTTGAATATACCGAGCACGGCGCTCACGGCCGAGTAGATCACGATCGGGAAGTGGTAGCTGCCGATCTCGCTGACAAGCTGTAGATTATTTCTACTGCAGATAAGTTCACCTGTATATTCTGCAGAGCGAGGTTCTGCCGTGGACAGCCGCCTTGGCTCCGGAACTTGGACACGAGACCCGTTGTCGCTTTGAATATACCGAGCACGGCGCTCACGGCCGAGTAGATCACGATCGGGAAGTGGTAGCTGCCGATCTCGCTGACAAGCTGTAGATTATGTCTACTGCAGATAAGTTCACCTGTATATTCTGCAGAGCGAGGTTCTGCCGTGGACAGCCGCCTTGGCTCCGGAACTTGGGCACGAGACCCGTTGCCGCTTTGAATATACCGAGCACGGCGCTCACGGCCGAGTCGATCACGATCGGGAAGTGGTAGCTGCCGATCTCGCTGGCAAGCTGTAGAAGCAGTTTTCGGTATAGATATGTCATAAACCTCAATTTTTATTCTGGTTTTAGTATTTGTTGTTATAGCGACAACAAACATTCATCATCTATGACAATTGAAACTATCTAGCTATCACAGTTGTGGAGATACAACCTGGTGACAGACAGACAGCTTAGTGTTATAACAGAATCCTGTTTTTACCCCTCGGTAACGGAAGCCTAAGAAAACGGCCTCAGTTTTTATTAGCTCTGTTTCCACTTATTTGGTCTGATATTGCAATAAGTTATGCACCTGTGAGGCTCGCTGTTTCGTCTCCTGGCTGGAGTTTTCAGTGCCCATGTAGCAGGTGACCAACAGTCGGTTGCACAGCTCCATGGGGTCTGATGGCGCGTAGTCCGACTGACACAGAATCTTGCGCACGTCGAAAAGCACTTGATTGTCTAAACATACAAGAAAGAACATACATATTACTGTATATGTGGCTTACTTTTTTCAGGTGGTCCAACAGATCTACAGGTCTAATTCAAAAAGGGCAGATTACACAAAATCATGATAATAGAGCCAGAGCCATCATTCTTAACTGTGTTGGGAGCATGCGCTGGCAAGTTTTCAGATTTTATAAAATTACGAAGATCTGGCGTTCACGGGCTCTTAGACAATCAATGAAGTTGCTCAATTAAAGGCAGACTCTGCATGCATTATTTTGAACAGCAAAAATATTATCTTTTTAATTAAAGCTATTTTTATGTAAAAACTCTGCTTTACAATAATTTACAATGGGTTTGGTATTCCCACTAGTTAGTAATGTTGTGCTGGTAAGAATGCTTAAAATTTTACTCGGCTCCAAAGGATTTTTTACACAATGAAGTCTGGGGCCTTACTCTCTTAACTGATTCGATTTTGATTCAGAATCTTTCGTGCCGCGTACTCCCGAATAAATTGACTTTTATTTATTTTGATTCTCGGTCGATTGATATGGTCGTGAGTACAAAAAGTTACGATGTAACTATTTTCTTTATCCTGGTTAGTTTCAATGTAATCCACCAAATAAAATACCAAAAGCCGTTGAGATCGAACTGATTCGATTCTCGATTGGGTCGGGAGTAAGCCTGCAGAACATTAAGGGCGAGGCCCCATTAGAGCGTTGCGCTGCGTTTCACCGTCACCGCTGACTCTATTTCCATATATTTTTACCCGACTTCGGCGAAGCCAAAAGGAAGGGTTCGACCACGGCTCTACCTTGACCATTTTGTAGCTATTGCATTTCTGGATTTCAAATTGAATCATTTTCTTGGTTCAGACTTTTTTGCGAAATCGGGTTTTAGATTTTTTAACTTTTTTTTATTAAGCCTATGAGAAACGATGCAGCGTCGACGTTGCGACGACGCAACACACTAATGGGACCTCTGTCTACACAGAGTGATATTATAATTATTTATGATACGATAAAACAACATTTGAAACAAGAGGAAGTGGAAGTATAGGAAAAGGACTGGAATGAAGGATACCTCATAAGTTTACCTCCTTTCTGCACAGCTTCGCAGATCTGGGTGCACATGGAGTATACTATGCAGGCTGTGCTCGTGGAGTCCACCCCTCCGCTCAGCGGCAGGAAGAACCCACCCTGACCGGACCGCCGCAAATAGTCCCAGAGCCAGCATGCTGGACCTGCCAGTATTTATTCACTGTAATGGCCTGACCAGAGATATGGCAAAAACTACTACTCATGCTCGTTTAAGAGAAAAAAGTGTCCACTTCCTTATTTGGTACCTTCACGTCATCTGACGTGGTGTGAAAGCTCCATGCTAAGTTCTCGAGAACTTGTGTTAAGGGATGGATATATTTTATACTTTTATACAATACCAATTTTATTACATTATCTACACATATCTAACACTATACACACTTTCATATCACAGGAACCCAGAAAACAGTTTTATTGTTTTGGTGAGATTTGAACTCGCGTCCGGGTACGCGTAAATTATATTTTATTTATTTACTACATGTGCCCGCGACTTCATTCGCGTGGTTTTTGAGCGACTTAAACCGTTTATGCAGCGCACGCAACGAAAGTCTCCCCGTTTTTGCAACATTTCTCACTGACGCTTCGCTCCTATTGGTCGCAGCGTATTATAGCCTAATAAGCCTTCCTCTATAAATGTACTATCCAACAAAAAGTAGTAGTTTTTCAAATCGGACCAGTAGTTCCTGAGATTAGGGCGTTTAAACAAACAAACAAACAATAAAACTCTTTGGTATAACTCTTCTTTATAATATTAGTATAGATGTAGGTACCCAATTCAATTTCCTCCTCCGGGCTCATATATTTCCACTCGACCGGCGGGCTGGTGGTCAAGAAGTGATCATCATCATCGGACAGCGCGAAGTCCACATCGATGCGGGGGAACGGCGGGTTGGACGCGGCGAGGTGGCACCGCGAGCGGATCTGCGCGCGGTACGACCGTATGTCCTCCAGGTCTATTGTAGCTGACACCACTTCCTGGAACGACGAGGTGAGTGAGAGAAGTGACAAAGAAGCATGTAAATTCATCAACGTATTTTTTTAAAACGAACAATTTTCCAATCAATTCTTCTCGCTCAAAGGTCTACCAGAGAGGTAGACCGCTGGGTGTATGGCATATTTGACTCGTTGACCTGTTACATCAAAATTATTCTTTTTCCCGACTGCGCGACACAAAGGAATGGTAAAATTAGGTAGGATTAGATAGATTTTTGTCTTGACATTCCGAGAATAACTTGTTAAGATTTATTTGGAAATTTAAAAAAAATCATTTTCATTCGACAGCCAATCTAATTTTTTAATGGATCCCGACTGTTTAGATTAGTTCTTATGATCCAATTTTAGACCATATTTTATTAATTATCTTTAATAGTATTTATACAATAATCATATGTTATAGATTTCTAGACCACTTTTTGCTTTTCTATATGTTTTGACCTCCATGTCTAACACTCCAATACTTTGAATACTGTACACTTACCACATCATTTAAGGCAAACTGCAGACCTCTGCTTACAATCTGTCCATTTACAGCGACACACGAGCATCCATTAAAATATATCCTCTGTCCGTCGCACCCGCGTAAGTTACTGAACAGGTAAGCGCCACCGCTCTTGAAGGTGGCATTCTTCACCAGATCTACAGTAACGTACGCCTTCCGTAGCTCCATGTAGCTGCCCGATCCGTTTGATATGATCTCAACGCCGTCCAAACCTAGGGGAATGTGTCGACTGAAAAGACAAGGAACTGTTGCATGCTGGTATATTCGTGTATCTATAAAAAATGTGGCTTCAAAGTGAAAAATGTCAATGTCACTTTAAAGCTTAAATCCCGATTTCACCAACGCATGTTAAATTACCATGCCTTATCATTCATTGATAGGAATTACGAGAGGAACAACATAATATTTAACGAAGGGTTAACTTTAACATTGCTTGGTGAAACACGCCCTAAGAGGCCCTATTAGGCGCTTTCAAACGCGCGTTTTGAGAACCAGGAGTTCTGTGCAGACAGTGTACTCTGTACATAATCAAGGGCGCGCTTTATATTTATCCAAAAACGCGCATCAGCAAAGCGCGCGTCAAAAAGCGCCTTATGTGTACCAGCTCTTAGATTTGAACTGTGTCAGATCTATCCTGACAGCTATGTGTAAGCTGGGCCCTTTTTCAATGTGCTATTATCATTAACGAAGTTCGAAAACAAAAGATTTGACATAAGGTTCGCTAAGTTCGCTAAATGACAAGCGATGTCACTTAGCGAAGCAGTCAAGTCCCATACATTTTGTTTTCGAATTTCATAAGTGATAATAGCATTGGCATCTTGTATTAGGGCCCAGACGTATCTACACAACACATAAATAAGAAAAGCATATTATAATAGGTGCTCCTATATCATTATTAGGTACACCTAGGACCGGTTTCCAGAACGCTATTCAAATGTATGATCAACTAACATGGCTTCCAAATTAACAGCCCATATTGAACGTTGATTGACGAAACATCTCATCAGACAGAAAGTCAAGTCCCATACATTTTGTTTTCGAATTTCATAAGTGATAATAGCATTGGCATCTTGTATTAGGGCCCAGACGTATCTACACAACACATAAATAAGAAAAGCATATTATAATAGGTGCTCCTATATCATTATTAGGTACACCTAGGACCGGTTTCCAGAACGCTATTCAAATGTATGATCAACTAACATGGCTTCCAAATTAACAGCCCATATTGAACGTTGATTGACGAAACATCTCATCAGACAGAAAGGAAGAGAAGATAAACATATATTTTACTAGCTGTGCCCGCGACTTCGTACGCGTGGAAAAGTGATTTAGGGCAGTGTTATAATAAATCTGTTTTAAAAATATTTTTAGTTATAAAAACTGTCGTTGAGGTATTTAAAAAACTACTTTATGTTGACAATTCCTACTACCAGCTTGACAAACGACCGTGTACAATTACTATAATGCGAACGGGACTACTTGATAGTACGCTCACATACACGACGAACATCTAGTACTAAGATTTGTATGGATTTTGCGCCGCAGCGACTGCAGACGATGATCGTTTCCACGCCGACTCTGCTGGTGTGGCGACAATGATATTAAGACAGCGCGCCGCAAAATTTTACGGTCTTTTCGGTGCTTACGCACCGACTCGCACTTGCCCGGTTTTTTTATTTATTAATAACCAAACATGTAGGTACTGATTATAAATCACTTCACTGTTAAAGTACTAACTGATTTTATACAGAAAAAACAAATAATTTTTATAAAATATAGAAAGTCCCAAAAGAAAGAAAACAAACCTAAGTTGTACCTAACATAAAAATTTTTTTTTTTTTTTTTTTTTTTTTTTTGGGGTAGATGTGCAAAAAGTTAATACAAAATTTTAACTGCTCCTGACGAAAAATTATAAAATTAATGTTTTATTAAAGAAATAATGTAAAAGTTTTACCTGTGCCTGTCAGTGTCACTACTTTCTCTAATGGTAATATAAAAAACAACATAATTTCAAGCATTTATTTTCACTATTTACACTGTAAGAAGAACATATTTAAATCATCACATCAAATCACAAATTATTATTATGGAGTCCTTAAAGCAGTCTGTCGAAGAAATGAATAATCTCTTCAACAATAAAATGATGCAGTTCCAGCAGGAGTTGAACACTTGCCATACATCCAATACCACATTAGTACTGGCTTCAGAATTTTGTGAATTTAAGTCTTTTGTCTTAAATGCTCTTAAGTCACTACAGACTCAAATAGAAATTTTGATGGATATGCAAGATCAAAATGAGATGAGGCGAAGAAATAAGATTTTACTGCTTCATGGCGTTTCCGAGGACAAGAAGGATGTGCTTAAAGTGGTATCATCAACACTTTCTACCCAATTGCAAGCTGCAGATATTGATGTGTCTTCAGTTAAGTACTGTCATCGCTTGGGCCGCATAAATGAGTCGAAGCCGAGACCAATATTGATCAAATTTCATGATCGAGTTGCTCGGAACAAGATTTGGGCGGCTAAAACTAATTTAAAGAACACTGGCAATACTTTGTCAGAGTTTCTGATTAAGAAGAGGCATAACTTGTTCCTGATAGCCAGACAGCGATATGGAATTTCAAAATGCTGGACTCATAATGGATCAGTAATTGTACTTGGGCCAGATGGCTCCAAAGTCCGTGTTAATAGCATGGCTGACCTGGATGCCTTACCAGGTCCCTCTTCTTCTGATATGCCTGCCATAATGACGGAACGATCAATCCCAACAACCAGAAGTGCAACTGGAGCCAAGATGAAGAAGTCGACAAAAAAGTAACAAATGTTTAATTACTTTGCTTCTGTTGTAGTTATATATTTGTTTGATGCTTGATATTATACCATGTATCTGTACGTTAGTATTTGCTCTCTTCCAACTGTGCTTTATATCATTTAGTTATTATTTATTTTATTTTCGTTAGTTGATGTATAATAAAACCACCTTGAACCATTTGCGTAACTTCTTTATTTTCCCAACGTCCTCCTCTAATTCCACATGTCAGCCCAGGATACCAGGTGATGCCAATACCGAGTGTCCGGCGTCCTTGCTCGTTCCCCAAAAAGTGCCGCCCGTCCATGTTCCCCCCGCTATTCCAAACTCCGTGAGGCCGATATGGTTTTTCCCCAACATCTCGCCCTCAGTATTGCCAACTCCTTAGTGTTCCCACGTAATTAAAATTATAAGAAATTACATAAAGTTACAATTTGACCATGACAAATAGAATATCTTAAAATATAAATAACAAAATATATAAATTATAACAATCCTCTGAATATACATCCTTACATTCGCCCATCCTGACGAAGGTGCATGACCTCATGCACTTTAGTCCCAGTGTCCATAATAAACCTTCCAATTAATCATTTAATGAGTAATCCACGCCTGTAAACCCATCCATTCTTACAGCCGAGACACTCATTAAACAATCGTATAGAGCATTTTGCCAGCCAAACCAGAAGCGAACCCATCCATTCTCGCATCCTGGGTAGCAAAACGACTCACTGTGAACCCATCCATTCTCACAGTAAGTCTACACTCTACATATTTCCTGAACATGAAACTCGTTTGCAAACCCATCCTTTATTGCATACGAGGTATAAGAAAAAGCAACATGATTATCACTTTATATCCTCAATCATTAATCCATTTTACATTGCTTTTATTAAATGCCAACATACAATACAATTTTTAACCATAAGGTTTTTAATCTATTTTACATTGCTTTTATTAAATGCCAACATACTATACAATTTTTAACCCTAAGGTTTTTTTTTTAAATGCTAGTAAAGTTAACAATAATAATACACAACATTTTCATATATAAAATAACCATCTTACATTAGTATAACATACATAATAATCTATTCTGTACTCAATCAATTATAATAAAAGTATTTATTATTAAATAAACAGTACAAGTTACTGTAACATTTATTTCCAATTTATCAATTCAATCACAATTAATCTGATTTGTTTATTTATTTTACAATTTGAGAGCATTTTCATATTTATATATATATATATTTTTATTAACTTACAATATAACAATTATAAACTAATTTAAAAATACTAGTTTTAACTACCCATTCCTGTATTTTTACCAATCCAATATACAATAACCGTAGCCAATTTTACTATTTAACCATCTACCTCTGAATCTGTGTCATTACTATCAACTGCATCAGATTCATTATCATTCAGTGCAGCGACATTAACCCAGGGCAACATTCGGTCGGCAGCAACCGTTGTCTGCCGTTTATTCTTTGCCCCAGTTAAACCCGGTACAACAGCAACCCTATACCTATCATTACCTAATACCGAAACAATACGATAAGGTCCTATATAAGCAGGTAGGAGCTTTTTACTCTTTCCATCATTCCCAAACGAAATTTTAGTTATTTTAACTAACTCCCCTTCGGTGTATACCCTTTTTTTCTTCTCCTGTGCTTGATCTATAGAAATTTTAACTTGATCTCTAATAGTGCTTAAATCATTGTTTTCGAGTGTTTTTCTAATTTCATTTAATAAAGGGTTTATTTCGCAATTCATTTTTGTACCAAACATTAGCTCAGCGGGTGCTTTACCCGTAGTCTTTTGTAGAGTATTATTTAAGCCCCACTGAACTTTACCTACCGAATCGTCACAATCCCTCTCATTTCGATTTAGATTCTGAGCCGTTAGCGAGTTTAATATAGTACGATTGTACCTTTCGACTTGCCCATTAGATCGTGGGCTTGCCACCGCATTAAGGACGTGTTTGACACCTTTGTCGAGGCAGAACTTAAACGCATGCGAAGTGAAACATGACCCCCTGTCACTAACTACACGATCAGGAACGCGAAAAGTATAGAAAATATCCTCTAAGACATGGATTACGCTTTGGCTTTTGGTATTACGGACTGGCTTAGCGAACGGTCCTAGGTGGTCAACATGTAACGTGTGAAAGGGTATGCCTTGCTTCTCAATCGGATGTAAATAACCTTCCGAAGTAGAACCATTATTTTTACTATACACACATTCAATGCACCCGCTAACGTATTTTCTTACAAACTTAGACATCTTAGAAAACCAATAAGCCGATTTCTTTATTCTTTCTAATGTCTTTTCTACCCCGAAATGGCCAATTTCGTCGTGGTTTAACCGACAAAGTTGCCACCTAGCACCCTTTGGAACTACCCAACGAATATTATTTCTATCACCCTCTAAATACCTATATAATCGATCATCTTTTATAAGAAAATTATCTTTGATGTATTTAAGACCTTCCACGTCTAAATCGGATACCAATACACTACGGATCCTATTCGACTCTGTGTCACCCAACTGTAACGTATGCAACCAATCTTCATTGGTACTATTCATAACTGACGGATAATGATCCAATACTTTAGATGTTTCGTTGTCTAATATTGCATTACGTGATAATGCATCCACATGCGTCATTTTGGTGCCCGGGCGATATTTAATTGATCATTGGAATTCCTGCATTAGAAGCCACCAACGCGCAATTCGCGAAAGACTATCTCGTTTCGAAAATGTAGATCTAAGAGCACTACAGTCTTTAATTACCTTTAAACTGCAGTCCTAGCAAGTAAACTCTTAAACTTTTTCAAAGAGCATACTACTGCCAAGGTCTCAAGCTCATATGCATGAAAATTCATTTCCTCGGGAGAAGAGTTTTCCGACTATAGTATGCTATTGGCTTAAATATATTACAATCGCAAGACCTTTGCAGGAGTACGCCTCCAATACCTAATTTGCTAGCATCAGTGTGTTGGTCCGTGGGACCCTAAAATTCTATCACACATTGAATTTTCTTATTACCTGGCCTTATAGCACCGGAACTTATCTCATATCTTAAGTAATCAATCTTATCCATAAGAAATTAACATTTTGACGCATTTAAAGTAAGATTAGCATCCTGTAACAACTTAAGGACATTCTCTAGCCTAGCCAAACATTTAGTAACATCCTTAGCATATATTAAAACTAGCGACCCGCCCCGGCTTCGCACGGGTGCAATGCTGATACTAAATTAAATACACTACAGAAATACTATGAACGTATTAAGTAGTAAGTAAGTAGTAAGAACGAAGTATATAAAAACATAGCGGCCCGCTCCGACTTTGCACGGGCATAAAATATATATAGCCTATGTCACTCAATGAAAACACGATTAAAATCGATCCAGTATTTTTGATTCATTCATTACTGCCCTTGGCCTGCACGCATTAAATTTGGAGTAAAACAATTCCTCTTTCCCTATAATTACTATGAAGATTTCCTGCTATCTTTGGAATATCTAAATTTATACAATTTTGATTACATTACACATTTTACTTATTTACTTTTTTCAACAATTAATATATTACAGGATGACTTTATACACAACGTTCACAATTCTTAAAATAGCTTCGTAAATAAGCCATTTTTTCACGTAAAAAGTAAACAATAAAAATGGTTAATGTGGGTTATCCCTAAAAGATAAACATATACCATCGCGGACTTTTTTGTAGAACTTTTTATGGTGTACAATACTGTAGTACATTAATTTGATCTAACTCGTAGGGTTTAGGCAGCGTTTTTGCTAAATAAGCCCAAAAAAATAGATTAATTTACGACATCACGTTAGAAACCTCTAAAATTAGCAATGTTGTCTTAGTATATTATTCATGTATTATACATATAAACCTTCCTCTTGAATCATTCTATCTATTGGAAAAAACCGCATCAAGATCCGTTGCGTAGTTTTAAAGATTTAAGCGCACATAGGGATATAGGGACAGAAAAGGCGACTTTGTTTTATACAATGTAGTGATGATGATATCATCAATGTAGGAAGTTGCCCCATTGTAGCGTGCTGGCCCTAATACCCGATGCATCATTGACATTTGCGCATGCAGTCGATATAAATTTTACCACAGTTTTGCTTTGTATATCCGAATCTATGAACGGCATCTCTTTACTAAGGTTAATAAAATGTAGCTTTTCCGCGGTTTTATATACTACATGCTCCATGTGACTGTTCAGTAAACGTCTGTCCAATTATAAGCAATGGTAATTCTAAGTATTTATCCTACACAAGTAACATTAGCATTAACACCATCAATTATCACATCTACTGAAACGCTGCCTAGAGTTTGAACTATTTCATTACCAAATCCTTTAAGAGCTGTCGAAAATTTAACAATTTGCAACCCCAGAGCTAATATTTGCGATTGCTTAATCAGTGAGACCTCGCTACCAAAATCAACGTAACATTTGGATTGCACATTATTCACATAAACTTCTTTAATTTTTTTTTTTTTTTTTTTTTTTTGGATTATCATTACTTATGCACATTGTTTTATGGACAATTTCACCCTTATTTTGTTTGTTAATATTAGCAAAACTATTGTCTGTCCTATGCCCCATTCTATTACATTTACTGCATCTAATAATAGGCAGAGGATACTTTAGGAACGGATGCCCCTTTTGATGACAGTTAAAGCATAGAATTCCAATAATTGAATTAAAATACGATTTCCCCCCTTGTTTATTAACCTTACTGGTATTACCCATACGATCATTATTCCCTTTAGGCCGAAATTTGTAGTTTTGTTTTCCAAATGTTTGTTGGTTCTTTAATACTCATTAAAAATTCCAATAAATGATCAGGTTGCATACAACGCAAGGTTATAGCGCTAGATTTCATGGTCCTATTTGTTAACCCGTGTATAATACAATCTACTACATTGCGGCTCTGAATATTGCATTGGTTTAATAACGCCAGTTTTTTGTAAAAATATCCTTCAATAGGTTCATTAAACCTACTGTCAAGATATTTTCGATTTAAAGACGGTCGGGTACAATTTTCTAAATCGCGCTGCTTACTCACGGTACGACGCATACGGCTAAGCTCGCGATCCAAGCTCTGATGGAGATCCCGCAGTCTCCGACGTTCCCTCTCCGTTGCTCGTCGAATCCCGTCGAGCACGTGGTCCCCGCGGAGACAGCTGCGGTCGCGCCCTCGGCCGTTGTCCCGGCACGTCCAGCTGCGGTCGCGCCCTCGGCTGCTGTCCCGGCGCGTCCAGCTGCGGTCGCGCCCTCGGCTGCTGTCCCGGCGCGTCCAGCTGCGGTCGCGCCCTCGGCTGCTGTCCCGGCGCGTCCAGCTGCGGTCGCGCCCTCGGCTGCTGTCCCGGCGTGTCCAGCTGCGGTCGCGCCCTCGGCTGCTGTCCCGGCGCGTCCAGCTGCGGTCGCGCCCTCGGCTGCTGTCCCGGCGCGTCCAGCTGCGGTCGCGCCCTCGGCTGCTGTCCCGGCGCGTCCAGCTGCGGTCGCGCCCTCGGCTGCTGTCCCGGCGCGTCCAGCTGCGGTCGCGCCCTCGGCTGCTGTCCCGGCGCGTCCAGCTGCGGTCGCACCCTCGGCTGCTGTCCCGGCGCGTCCAGCTGCGGTCGCGCCCACGGCTGCTGTCCCGGCGCGTCCAGCTGCGGTCGCGCCCTCGGCTGCTGTCCCGGCGCGTCCAGCTGCACCGTCCCACGCGGCTGCTGTCGCGACGCGTGCGGCTGCGGCTGCGACGCGTGCGGCTGCGGCTGCGACGCGTGCGGCCGCGGCTGCGACGCGTGCGGCTGCGGCAACGGCGGGGCACGTCACTGACGCCGCGCGCACGACGCTCGGGTCGACTCGGAGTCACCAGGCGACGTGAACGGGACTTTTCTCCCTGCATGTTACCTTAAACTCGAAACCAGAAATCTATGTACCCTACTACACTAATCTTGTACACATTACGCGTTTATGAAATTGGTTATGAATAGGTATGCAGAATAAATATCGAATAGAAACCATTAATTCACTATCTATTTAAAATATTGTATACAGTTAAGTCTTATTTTAACTTCGTTGATACACGTAGGCAATTATTAGTATAGTAAGCATGCACTAATAACGAAAACTCACTACATCTATTGTTGCATGTAGGTACTTTTTTTATTTTACATTTTACACTATATCTCGTATTTTACACTTTACTCAATTAATATTTTAACTTATCTCTCTTAGACCCATAAGATATTTCAAAAGGGTGGGTCTCTAATACTTAATTTCGAAATATCATATAATATAATATCATAAGTATTCCGAAATAATTGAATAATTACATTCGACGCACCTGTATTCAGGCTAAATATATTTATTTTAAACATTACATCTATTCAATTAAAAGAAATACGCGATAAAAACAGAAAAATAAATAAATTGACCTCGATTACTTTTATACCAATTCTTAGGTGTATTTAAAATGAAACCCATAGCAATAAGCATGCTTAAAAGGCGATAGCACTTACCACTTCTGAAATATAATAAAACCACCTTGAACCATTTGCGTAACTTCTTTATTTTCCCAACGTCCTCCTCTAATTCCACATGTCAGCCCAGGATACCAGGTGATGCCAATACCGAGTGTCCGGCGTCCTTGCTCGTTCCCCAAAAAGTGCCGCCCGTCCATGTTCCCCCCGCTATTCCAAACTCCGTGAGGCCGATATGGTTTTTCCCCAACATCTCGCCCTCAGTATTGCCAACTCCTTAGTGTTCCCACGTAATTAAAATTATAAGAAATTACATAAAGTTACAATTTGACCATGACAAATAGAATATCTTAAAATATAAATAACAAAATATATAAATTATAACAATCCTCTGAATATACATCCTTACAGATGTTCATGTAGCAAAACATAATTCTTTGTTGGGCAAGCTATGCTTTTAAAGTGTTGTTGAATTTCACTTTCTTGTTTACATCTTGCATACTTCTTTGATATTATGGTATAATGATTTTCTTATTGATATGTAGTAGTATCAATCACAAACATATTGTACTGTTTTATAAATTTTATCATTGACAAATTGAAACACAATTATTTAGAGTTTACCAAGATCAAAATTCAAAATATAAATTTGACAGTTGTCAGATTGACATCTAAAAGTCAAAGTGACATCAATGTCAAGATGTTTTTTTTTTTTCTCTCTAATGGCATGCACTTTGTGCATAGCCAATGTCAAGATGTTACAGGCTTTCAAATAACTCTGTTTTTTTTACATACCGGTACATATGTTTTAAGTTATTGTGTTCTCTGCTTTCTTGATTTTTTGTGTTTTTATTGTCCTGTTGATTTTATTTTATTTTCGTGCTTAGTGCATGTTAAAAAAATGCTTAGTGTTTGACACTGTCGGTATATGGTATTTTTAAATAGTAGTGGTATTTAATTACTGCAAAGTGTTTATATTATTATATTTTATTAGTAAGTATTAAATTATATTATTTTAATAAACATATATATTAAATCATATTATGCATAATATAAATGATAATAGTTTTGACACTTCTTCCAGTGACTTTTTTTCCGTCTCCTCACATAGTAGTGATGAGAGCTTTTTAAGTGCATATACTCCTTTAAGAGATACAATTTCCCATAATTTTTCTACTGTTCAAAATTGTTTTAAAGCCGTTCATATAAATGCGCAGAGCGTTCCGGCTCATTACTCCGATATGCTAACCTCCTTCGATCAAGTTAATGTCGATGCCATCTGTGTATCAGAGACATGGCTTAAGCCTTGTCTACCGTCAACCTGTTATAGCCTGCCTGGTTTTAAATTAATTCGAAACGATCGCACTGATAAGGGTGGTGGTGGTGTTGCGATCTATTTGCGTTCTGACATTCCTTTCTCTGTTATTAGTTCGTCAGCACAGCCTACACCGTTAGATTCACTGGAGTATCTGCTTATTGAGATCGAAGTATCTTACTGTAGCAAACTACTTCTAGGTGTTTTCTATTGTCCATCGATGCACCATAACTACTTCTCATCTTTTGATAACATACTCGAATCATACACACCAGATTATAATCACTTAATTATAATGGGTGACTTTAATACTTGTTTACTTAAAGGCGATACTAGGTCTAAAACCTTAAAGTCTATTTTAGAGTCCTATAATGTTAGTTTACTGCCACTTAACCCTACACACTGTTCTCCTGGTTGCCGTCCTTCCTTGCTTGATCTTATCATGGTATCTTCATCAGGTCATGTTAGCAAACATGGTCAAAGTTCAGCAGAAATTTTCTCCTATCATGATTTGATTTATGTCGCATATAATATTCGAACACCTAAACGGAAGCGCAAAGTACTAATGCAGCGTAATTTCAGTTCAATAGACGCTGATAGCTTGAGGGAAGATGTGCTCAATACTGATTGGGCAGTACTATACTCAGCGAAATCCGTCGACAGTAAGGTCGAGATATTTAATAGATTCCTTAAAATACTATACGACAAGCATGCTCCGATTAGGCCAGTTAGGATGAAACATCTGCCAGCTCCATGGTTGACAGAAGATATTAAGTCTATGATTAGCGCCAAGCATGCAGCGAAAGCGAAATACAAAAAATCTGGCAACAATGAACATCGTGAAAAATATATAAAATTGCGTAACCGATGTAATACAATGTGTCGTGATGCTCAAAGGCGGCACATACATGCATCAGTAGAAAACGGCGATCCGGGGAAAATTTGGAAATTTTTAAAAACACTTGGTGTTGGCAAAACTTCGAATTCTAATGAAAACTTTAATATAGATATAGATTTAATAAACAAACAATTCACTCCTTCTTCTAATTTAGACCCGTCTACAAAACTGCGAACTTTGAATTATCTTTCCTCCTTACCTGTTTGTAACAATGAGCCTTTTACATTCGTACCATGTACGGAGTGCGATGTTAAAAGACATGTCATGGCAATAGCATCGAATGCTGTTGGTAATGATGAAGTAAGTCGTAGAATGATTGTCCCAATCCTAGACATAATTGCACCTATCCTTTCCCACATTTTTAACTTCTCTATTTCAACCTCTTCTTTTCCCGATACTTGGAAGGCTGCTCACATAATCCCATTACCTAAATCGTCTAGGCCTAAAACTGTTTCTGATTTCCGTCCCATATCAATTCTACCTTTCCTGTCTAAAGTACTTGAGCGACTCCTACATCAGCAGCTGACTAGTTATATTTCGCGTAACGATCTTCTAAGCACTTTTCAATCTGGCTTTCGATTGGGTCATAGCACTACTACGGCCTTAGTTAAAGTAACAGATGATATCCGGACTGGTATGGATCATAAAAAACTTACCATCTTAACTTTACTCGACTTTAGTAATGCTTTTAACTCCATAGACCATGATATTCTGATAAGTCTCTTAGCATCCATTAACCTCTCAACATCAGTGACTTGCTTCTTTAAAAGTTACCTGGAAGGTCGACGTCAGAGAGTAAAGATTTCTGAATCGTTTTCCGATTGGTCTGTTGCTGCAGCCGGAGTCCCTCAAGGCGGTGTCCTATCTCCACTTCTGTTTGCCCTTTTCATAAACTCCTTAACTCCATATATATCTTCCTCCTTTCATTTATATGCAGATGATCTGCAAATTTATACACAGTCGACTCTGGATATGCTGCCTGCCGCTGTTGGTGCAATCAATGGGGATTTATCGGTGGTCTGTAACTGGACTAAGGATCATGGACTTCTCATCAATCCTGTTAAATCTCAATTGATAATACTTGGAAGCCCGGGGCTGACCTCCAGAATTGACTGGGATACTTTACCAGACGTATGTATCAACGAAATAGTAATCCCTTATAGTAGGGTGGTTAAAAGTCTCGGTGTGTATATTGATGAGCATCTTTCTTGGTCTCCACAACTGAAAGAAATCAGCAGGAAGATATACTCGACGTGGCATTCCCTAAAACGACTACGCTATATTTTGCCAATACCTACTAAGGTAGCTTTAGCCGAGTCGCTATTCCTTTCTTTATTAGATTACGCAGATATTTGCTTCGTTAACTTGACCGAAGACCAACTAAATAAACTTGAGCGCCTTCAAAATCTGTCGATAAGGTTCATCTTTGGCTTGCGCAAATATGACCATGTTTCTGAGTTTCGGCACAAGCTCAAGTGGTTGCCTATCCGCTTTCGCCGTGATGCTCGCGTACTTGCGCTACTTTACACTATTTTGTTTGATCCCAACTCCCCTCTATACTTGAAACAAATGTTTAATTTCCGTAGCGCCGATAGACAAGAGTTACGATCTTATACGAATCTTCTGTTAGATATCCCTATTAATTACACAAAGTATTACAACTCTTCTTTCGCTGTTAAATCTGTTCTACTCTGGAACTCCCTTCCTATTTACATAAAACAAGCGAAAACATTAAATTCTTTTAAATCCCTTTTAAAAAAGTATTATCTTAGTATGTGTCAAGTATAAATTATGTATTTTTTTTTTAAGATTTGTACCCTATCATTTATTTTGCAGTTTATTTATTATGTATTATTATTTACAGTTTATTTATTATGTAATATAAAGATATATATTATATTAATCATTATTTATAATTATTTATGTAGCACAATTATACTCGTATCCAGCAATTTAATCCTATCTTTTAAAGGTTGTCTGGAAGAAATTGCTATTATAGTAATAAGGCCGCCTTTGTGTACTATCGTGTTTCTGTGTTGTTTGATTTATTTTATTCTGTGTATGTGTAACTTTTGATTGTGCGCAATAAAGTATATTTTCATTTCATTTCATTTCAAAAACCATTCGGTCCATGATAAAAACTAAGAAATAAAAATATCAAGAAAAACATAAATCTAACATATATTGACATAACTTTTTTAGTTTAACTGTAAATACAATACTTAAATGTTAGTAAAAATTCTATGTATTATGCAGTTATCGAATACATAATTTGGACAAAGAAAACTATAAAAATGTACAGTAATAGTAGGTTGTAGTATGAATTTTAACGGACGGAATGAGAACTATAATATAGAATGCAAAATAATATTATACATTGCTAATGATGCACGCTGAGTATAACTCTCGGATAACGTATTGTATAAATGTAGGTACCTACTCAACTTTGCTATAATTGTATTAAAAGTACGGCATTTGGCGTATAGATAGATTTGTATAAGAGAATACTCTATCAATATTATGATATTTGACAAAAAAACCCATAATAATCACACTGTTAACACATATCCAGGGCAGGCCGCAAAAGGCTAGAATTTCAAAAGGTATCTCGATTGGAATTGAGTTGTATCAACAGTTTTCCCCTGTAACACAGTTTAGTAACTATCGAGATGTTTTTAACGTCTATCTTATTAAATAGAAAAAACAAAAAAAGAGCAATATATTTATGAAAATCTTAAAACTGTTTTTACGATTCCGTACCTCAAAAGGAAAAAACGAAACACATATTATACGATCATTGGAAATGTCCGTCTGTCTGTCAAGACCCTTTTACTCAGAAACGCGTGTTGTGATGAAAATTATATAAAATACTCGGGAACTACTGTTCCTTGAAGCAGTGAAAAAATCAGACTTCTTAGCCAATGCAATCAAAAGCAGTCGCTTATGTCGCTAAATTTCGTCATTTTCGACACTCATAAGGGAATCAAAACCTAAAGGGTACTTCCCGTGAACTCAAAATCATAAAATTTGAAACCAAGCACCGTCTAAAACCATACGTTTTTAGTAACATTATATAGATAGTAAAAAAATTTTGATTATTTTAAACTTAGTACCGTTTGTCATTAATGTGTTTAATTGAAACTTATAACAAATACTTAGGTCTCTAATATATTCAAGCTGTAACCAAATCAAAATTCTATGTCAATCAGGTTTGTATGGAACTCTCGGTGTGCAAGTCCAACTCGCACTTGGCCGGTTTTTATTTATTTACTTATTACTAACCTACGCTAACAAATATGTATAATACAGTACCTACTTATCAAAAAGGACTGTACAGTAAAAGTACTAACTATTTTTATACAAATAACTTTCGTAGTAAACTCAAGAAAAAAAATCTTAGATTGTTCCTACCTAGCAAGCCTAAAACTAACAAATAAAAGTCACCCCCGCGGCCCCGGTGCGTTTGCTGCTAATACAATTTGAAGCGGCGCGCGCGCGCGGCGGCGCACGGCTCCCGGGCCCGGCGCGCGCTTCCTACAAACGTCCAGCAAAAACGACATGATCTTTTAATATTGTCATAACTTTTTTATTTATGAACCGATTTACATAAAACAAACACTAAATGTTAAGTGAAGCTTACCGCAATATATTAGTGAAAAGTACATCTTAATCGGATAAGCCGTTTCTGAGATTAGCGTGCACAAACCCACAGACAAACAGACAAACAGACAAAAATTTTAAAAATCATAGTTTTGGGTACTATTGCGTAAATAAAGGTCCCCTATCATATTTTTTTTCAAATATCTTCAATGTACAGACACGACTCCTCTACAGATTTATTATATGTATAGATAGATAAGTGCGCTCGCACTTGTAAGTCTGGTAAAAAATTAAAATTCAACAGTTATGGTTGATTCAAATCGTATGTCAACTAATCGGTGTAAACCAGCCTTGCTTGCGAGCGTGATGTACCTAATTATAAAATATCTCTCCCTTCCTTTCTCTCTGATAAATGTTCCGCAAATCAGCGTTAAGTATGAGCTTGAATTTGAATGCCATGTTAGTTTATCATTCATTTGACTAGCGTTTCAGAAACCAGCCGCTAATGTGATAGTGTGAACCACCCAAACCAAAGACAGCGTTCACTCAACGGGAACCACGGATTGAATCGTTTTCTCATCCTCACCGCCACTGAGTCGTCTTTCGAAAAGATATCTTTACCTTTGGGGATTCCATAGTTCCTCGCAAATTTCGAATCCGATACACGTGTCTCGCGTAGACAGGACCGCATCGCCGATAGGAACGGTAGTTTGTTCGGTGATCGACGATATCATTCTAGGAAGATAGTATTCTTCTATTTGACGGTCCTTGAATTAAAAATAGGTTATTATATTAATTTCGTCATTATATTTACGACATTTTATACTACTTTAGGGCGTGTATGTGCCTCCTATGTAGAATTTACTGTGAAAGTACCACCGCTGAAAGACTTGCTTTTGACTTTCGTGATTATATGAGAAATGCCCCAACATCATAAATTTTCCCGTACAGTAACTAAAAAAAACCTCTTTCAGTGCTGGTACTTTCACAGTAAACTCTGTATACGGGACCCATACACATCCTAAAGTATTATCACTCATTAAAATGATAGCCTGTATAAATCCATTCTGACATAGGAAAGAAGGAGTATAATTAGTATAGCAATACATACTATGCTTGTATACTTACTTTCGTCCAACAAGAGAACCACCTCGATTCTCTGTAATTGCCATCGTCACACAAAATCATTTTTGGCCTGATGAGGAGTATCTTCTTATTGAGAAAGGCAACTCGACAATTGTACGAAACATTTCTATGCTGTATGGGCATACCCACGTCTATTAGGATATCATTGCATGTCGGTGAACTAAGGAGTTTTGCCAGAACTTGCCAACTGTGTAGGAATGTGTCAGGCTCGTGAAAGTGATCTTCACAGCTGTAACCGCTGCAAGAAACCATTAAATTACAAGCTGGCAAGAACAAGAGCAAATAGGATTAATCAACTGATGATCTTGCCAGTGGCTCTCGAAGTTCCCTAGCCTGTATATTGGATGGGGATTTGGATAAGGGTCTAAGGACTACCTTAGACTCTTATCAAAAACCCCACCTAATATACACCCCTACCATTAGTAAATGGTAGGGGGTAAGTGAAGCAGATAAAACTGGAACTCCACGTCACTGCAGCAGGCATACTCTTTCCTAATCTAAGGAACTTTATTTTATTTCCAACAATGCAACGATTGTCACGAAAATCATCAATTGTATAGCTACCATATTTCTAGTTCTGGACCGGTCCTGTAGCGTGCCCCCATTTCTTTGGCTTCTTGAATCGAGTCCAGTATTCTGTTCAAATTCCCCTCGAAGTCCAGGGCCCACTGGTTCAGTGTACATACCGCTACCACAACCTTTCGCCCCATCTTCGTTACCTATTAAACAAAATATTGAACTGTTAGAAATAATAAACTCTCTACAAACATACAACAAACTTTCTACAAACATACTTCAGTCTTATTGGCTTACGATGGCTATACTATCAGTGCAAGGACATCCCTTTTACTAGTAAAAACACTATATATAATAACTGACTAATTAGGGACTGACACATTCACATATATACCTAACTAGTCAATGGTTTCTATATTAATAGGGACATATACCTAACTAGTCAATGATTTCTATATTAATAGGGACATATACCTAACTAGTCAATGTTTTAAATATTTTTCCTTATCCTTTTCAATCGACTTTTCCAACGTTCCAAAAAAAGATAGGAACATTGAATGTTAATTAGTTATGACAATATTTCTATTAGTATCTACTAATTAACATAAATATTTTTAAGAGTAAGCATATTATTGCATTACATTTTGAAAGTACATCCACTTGGCGACATGGCTTCTGGCCGTATATAAATGTTGTTCATTCACAGAACCCTAAAAACGAGTAGTCTAAAAATAACTTACGAAACGACAGAATAGAGAAAAATATTTAAACCCATATTGAGTGACACAAGACGGACAGACGACATGCAATCGATCCGTGGTGACTGGTGGGTACCACCTCGTACCAGGCCGCGGCCACTCACCCTGAGACCCTTACCCGAGCTCTACGCACAATTAGGCCAATCCTATAACTTATTACTTAGGACGCGCACTATTCCAATGACTCAACAAAAACAGAAGCCCCAATATTCATAAAAATATTTACACCCCGGTTAGCTTTAGACTTACCGGGGTGAAAAATACCATGCCATCTCATTTATTGACAGGAAATATGAGATGGATAACATGATATTTAACATGGCGTTAACTTTAACATTGCTTGGTGAAACACGCCCTTAGGCTGGTTACTGAAACGATAGTTGAATTGGGTGGCGCTATCACATGTCATCCTGCCAAGCAGAGACTGTGACGATAACAGGAGGATTCCAGCTGTTCCATGTTTTCATGCGTCGAATTTCGTTTTAAAAAATATCAGTCTGTCCCGCTCGTGCATGCATGATTCGACTCGAGTGCGACCGGGACAGACTGATTGGAATCTATCTTTGACTTGGGGCCCAGCTTTAATAATTTTGGAAAAGCTACTTTACAGACAAAGACAGCAACATGGATTGGAGTATCCGTGTAAATATTTTTAATAAGGGGTCAGTAGTACACGGTGCGAAATAACCTGGATATATAGAATAATAATACCAAGCTACCATGTACGCGTGAGAAATAGACGCAAATGTAACAGACATTTTGTCCTAGTTTGCTCGAACGGCCCGTCAGTCAGTGATCGTACGTAAAATTTTTGGTTCTTCAAACTGTGTGATGGGTTTTTATGAAGACTCTAAATCTAGGTGTTATTAATATATGCCTATAGGTTATATAGCTTATCACTTAGGAATTAGGCGCTCACTTTGATGACTCGACCAAAACTCCGGCCTCCTTTTTTAATAAAAATATTTACACGTATACAGTATAGACTAATCCAAGTGTGTTTTGGACAAAATTTAGTGGCCTAGGTTAATATAGTTAAGATTATGTGGTCCTTCAGTCACATGCTTGTCCTTGTCATTCCGCCAAACGCCACGTGAAAGAGGGTGATACGATAATGAGGTCTGATATCGTTATAGCAATATAAACTTTTTATAAAAAAAATCTGTTGGGCCGATGTTATCGGTCCTACAAATAGTCGGTCAGGATTAATCTGCCCGACTATCGGTCCTACAAATAGTCGGTCAGGATTAATCTGCCCGACTATCGGTCCTACAAATAGTCGGTCAGGATTAATCTGCCCAACTTTCGGTCCTACAAATAGTCGGTCAGGATTAATCTGCCCGACTATCGATCCTACATTAATTGTAGGTCAGGATTAAGTCACTTTTAGAGTTAAATATCTATCATTTGGCGCCTTCGAATTACT
Source organism: Celastrina argiolus (assembly GCA_905187575.2). Taxonomy (NCBI): domain Eukaryota; kingdom Metazoa; phylum Arthropoda; class Insecta; order Lepidoptera; family Lycaenidae; genus Celastrina; species Celastrina argiolus. The sequence goes on along the minus strand of LR994599.1, from coordinate 8,873,821 downwards.
TGGCGCAAGTGAGCCTAACTTATAAAAAAGCATGAATAAAAAAAGTTATGCAATCTAAAACCATTTTGTACATGTAAGAGAAGTATACGACTATAATAACTCTATTTTATTCTTAACTAACAGTGAACGTACAGACTACGAGGGTACAAGTCTTACACGATGCAATGATGAAAAGTATTGATACTTACTTATCATATTATCTATATAAATAATATTATCTTTTCATGAAATTGACGCAAATGTTGTGTGATGCAAGAAAAAAATTATTAAGTATCTATCTAATAAAACAAAAACGAATAATATACTGTGTACACTATCTTGTTATTTAAATTATATCACATTACGAGTAGCTACTTAGGTAAGTGTATATAGCAGAGTGCATACCTTTGTAGCGTGGCGATTCTGTCTCTTCGAATCCAAGTATCGACTTTACTATTCGTTGCTAAGACAACAGCATGAAACATGCGACTGCATCGAAACTACTATAATATTTATGAACTTTTCTGAAAAATATCTACCTTATCCAACCACATAGTTGGAATCATTAACCCAACAAGGTTATTAGACAACGTGGTAACTATGAACTGAAATAAATATCAATAACGAATAGGGGTAGAAAATGGCCTGAATTGTTTCAAGAGAAGGATTGTACGGTCTCAACTTGGCGGGAGCACGGCAAACTACCCCTGTCTATAACTACAATCAGCATCTAAAACCTACATCTACAACCTTATCTACAACCTATAAACTGTGTGCGTAAGATACACAGATCGACCACTGATTAATTTTAGTCTACTGTCTTGCTTTTGATTTGATTGTCATCAAGGGTGTATAAGTATTTCTAAAGTTGTTTATTTATTACAGTTCATAAGTAAAACAGAACAACTCTGTCGGGTAAATTAATCATGTTTTATTAGAATAAAAATGTAAGCGTTTTTTATCTGTACCCGGTAAAGTAAAATTTACATTAAAATGAAGCACAAAAAAGTTTAATAGTGTATTTTTTTTTAATATCTGCTATAAGTACTTTTCACAAGTTACTGAATGTATGAAGTCGCAAAAGACTAACAACTTCTCCATAACGATTATCGGTGTTGTTTCAAAGAAACTTTCACAAAGTTAACACTTCAGCGAAGAGCAGTCACCTCTCGTTTCGCGGAGCTGGTTAGACTGAAATTACGGGTTTTGTTTCTTGGAATTATTGACACTGTAATTGACTGGCTGGTTTGTTTATAAAATGTATTAACTTCATAACAATGACCGTCAGTTTAAAAAATAATAATAGAAACAGTGCTACGAACAAAGAAAATAAAGGTAAGTCCCAGTTGTAATACTCTACCTATACTAAGTTCCGATTAAATGTGATTTATATGTAAACAAGAAATTGAAATCCAACCCAGTTAATGTACCATTGTCATTCTTCATTCCACCACGAATAAGCGATATTTAATTCGGTCACATTATACCATACCATACTTGGCTTTGTTTACATTGGTATCACATTGAATCGGTACAGACCACGGAGTATAGGTACTTCCGAAATAATAAAATTAAAGCTTCGATACTTTAAATATCTATTATTGCGACAATGTAGATAATATTTCCAAGGAGAATTTTATACTTAATACAAAGTAAATTATGCCCCTTGAGAAGGCACTTAATTGTCTGTGTGCGTCATTCAACCATAAATTGTCTATTAAAATTATATCGATTTAAAATCGCTTTACTATAAACTGCTTTGAGCAAATGGAGCTTGGAGGCAATAAAATAAAATGACATGCATGAAACATGAAGGCCAGCGCATAATCTGTATGAATCAGATTTTACAAAACCTTCGCCTGACGTCAACAATCACTCGAGCGTCGGAAATAACTTGACAACAATCAGTTACCTTTATTCCCAAAACATTGGCCCCTCACGAAAACTCAGTCCGCTTTCGTGCGCCGCCCGTCCCATACACTGGTGGAGCCCTCAAGTACCATGTCTACCGTTTCGCAGTCATGGTGACAGTGAATACGATATACCAAAACAATAAGGTTTTACCGGCATTTATTAATTTTGCATTTTCTATTAACTAAATATGCTATGGTGGAAACAACTTATATGTGTCCAAGACAACGTCATGATGCTGCAACAGGAGGAACAGAAAAGAAATTATTTAGACAACGCAACCCTGACTCTCACGCTGCCGACAAGAGACCCAGTGTTGCAAGACAATCTGCTGATAGCTAATATAGACCAAGTAAAAACGTTGCAAGCCTCGCTTTTTCCGATATGCAACAAAGGTACAGTTCCACAGTAAAGCCATAAGTACTGGACACCAACGAAACCTCCTCGCATTATTTTTAATTTAAAACATTTGTATAGATTACCCGAAGATAAATGACAATTTAAAAACTTTTTAGGGACATTCATATCCAATTTTCTACACAATAATATAAAAACAAACCAATTGGAAATAAACACAGACATCAGAACATTTAGAACCACAGCCAAGCTGAAGGAGCCGCGTGAACTGTTCGCTCTGCCAAAAGAATTGGACTGTCCCCAGCAGGCGCCGCGGTGGCCTTCCGAATGCCAAGTAAGTAATTTTCTTAATTAATCTCACAGGTTCGCTTAGTCAGTAAAGTAAGAAGAACATTATGATAGTATAAATGTCTTTTTTTTATTGACCCGGTTTCAATGAGGAAGCTTGTGTCAGTATAATATGTTGAATGATGGTTTGCATTTGAATGATATTTTGCAGTATATAGCCATGCCGTATCTAATTTCCTCGCAAATGAAGTCGCGGGCACCGTCTAGTCTAGTATAATATATAAAATTATAACTCAAGTCAAGTTTACGAGAGCAAATGAAAAAGGTAGTTTAGGGTTTTGGATCTGCAATCAACCTTTGCATCAAACTGTAAACGTACTTTGTCCGATCGTTGACGCTTGTATCAGAAGCTAAATTATAATCAGTTTAATATTATGACAGACTTCACAAACGACTTTAAGTGTTAATTGCTTATTTGAATTTTTTGTCTTAAAACCAATTGATAACATGATCTTTAATCAAACAATTAACCTGCGTTGGTGAAATTGGCACTAGTAGTTTGAATTAAGAAATATTTACATTTTGGCAGCATTTAACTGATGATTATTGTTTACAAAATTATTTTCTCTCGTGGTTTTTACTTTACCGATCGTACGTGGTTAGATAAGATAAGCTTGCGTTCCGAATCGATGCCGTTTCAAGAATTTAACGTGAATTTGTTGTCAGCGTATCTCTGTTTTAATAACAGCCGAGGCCGGGATAGCTTTGGTAGATAAAATTAAAATGGAGCCAACCCAATTTGACAGGTGGTGGAAGAGAGGATACAGCACATCACATGGATACCAGCGTCCCCGGAACCCTATTACGTGCCAACCGGCAAGGAGCTCAAACCTCAACCAGTAGGAGAAGAAGCGGGAACCGTGATCTTTCAATACTATCCCATGAGTGCAGTAAATTACGTAAACACATATTACTTTAGTCCTTTCCATGAAAGCAGTCCTAGGCTAGACGCGGGTGGTATGATTGTGTGACGGAGTTTAATTCGTATAAAATACCAAAAGAAAAATGAGTAAAAGTTATATACTAAGATAGAGTGTTTTAATGAAAAAAATATAAAAAAACATTAGATTTTTTTATAATTTTTTTCATTAAAACACTATATTAGTATATAACTTTTACCCATTTTTCTTTTGGTATTTTACTTTTGGCTTCATTCATGGAGAGGACTCCACATTTTACTCGGGTATAATTGTTTCATATCTCATGAACTTATTTTAGATCTAACTTGATGTCAAATCTAGAACCAGCAGCCTCACTCCAGAAACAATCGAGAATTGAAATAGTTCGATCTCAACGGCTTTTGGTATTTTATTTTGTGGATTACTTTGAAACAAACCAGTACAAAGAAAATCGTTAGATCGTAACTTTTTATACTTCTAGCCATATCAATCGACTGAGAATCAAAATAAACAGATGTCAATTTATTTGGGAGTACGCGGCACGATCGAATCAGAATTAAAATCGAATTAGTTCAGAGAGTAAAGCCCAAGTTTCTATCGAATGTCAATTATTATAGTCACTATTTTCTTTCGATAACATTATGATAACTTAGTCCTGCTACACCATCAGTGGGTTGTTTCAATAAACAGGATTGTTTCAATTTTCAGTTCAGTCGATCAACGGTGGGAGGCTCCCGCTTGTATCTGTCGGCATGTACGACCGCCGGCGGTAGCGACGAGTTGAGGTTCGAGTCGCGCTTCGAAAGTGGAAACCTAGCCAAGGCAGTTAAAATAACGTCGGCATATTACGAACTACACTTACGCACAGACCTCTACACCAACAGACACATGCAATGGTTCTACTTCAGGGTGTCCAACACAAAGAAACAAATGATGTACAGGTAACTTTTATACCCTATGTATAGGTATTAGATACTCTAATGGAAATAGATGCTATACGTAGGTACTCCGTTCTGATTCAATGTGATCTAAATGTAAACAAATCTTAGTGTTTGGCTATAATGCTACCAATTTAAACGTCACTCATTCCCCGCGCTATAAAGAAATACAAAGGCACATTGAATTGGTCGAATTTCATGTTTTGTTTATAGATCAAATTGAATCTAAACGGAGTATAATTAATACATTATTTGCAGATTCTCAATAGTCAATCTATCAAAACCAGAGAGTTTGTATAACGAAGGTATGCGCCCTCTGCTATACTCCACAAAAGATGCCCAATTACATTCGATAGGCTGGAGACGTTGCGGCGAAAATATTGCGTACTACAAAAACGATTCTTCGTGAGTATCGATAACTTAACGAAATTGGCGTATCTAAGCCGTGGTTATATGACGTATGACCGAATTGACAGCTACGTATTAGATATTGAATAACGATCATTGCCGCACTTAGCGAGTTTTCACACGACACCGCGGCGCAGCGTCTTTCGCCGCCGCGATGCCGCAGAAGCTGCGGAGTTTCACCACAGAGCCAGCGACACAGCGGTCTACGTGGCACAATTATTATAGACGTCTTCCCTATCCGTGTGAACGACCATCCAAACTCGTTCAATCGAGATTCGAGATCGAGAGAACTGCGGCACCGCTCGACGCTGTCGCCTCGGCACAGACACTTACTGCCGCCACCGCGCCGCCGCGCCGCGGAACCATGTATAAGGTTAATTCTTGGGAATTTTAGTGCAGCGGCGCCGCGGCGTTAACCGTGACGCTGCCGCTGCAGTGTCATGTGAAAGCTGCCTAACACAAACTTCATTCGTTAACCTTACGATCACATCACTGTCAATGTTTCGTGCTATCCCAGGGGGATATATTAACTTACTGTATGCATTACTTTTTAGCTCTGAAGATGAGGATCAATTTCCGAGCTACACTCTGACATTTAACATAGAGTTCCCTCACACCGACGATTCTGTTTACATCGCACACTGCTACCCTTACACATACTCCGACCTCCAGGAATATTTGTCTAGATTGCAAGCGCATCCTGTGAAGTCGACGTTTTCAAAATTGAGGCTTCTCTGTCGAACCCTAGCCGGGAACAACGTATACTACCTCACAATAACAGCACCTCAGAATTCCAATGAGTTGGAGCAAAAGGCGAGTACAAATTTTTTGCTCTTTTTACTATCCCATCTGCTAACTCTTCCAAAATTTCGTATGTACAAAATTCGAACCGATTAATGTAGGTTTTACGGGACCAAAGATTTTTTCTTACTATATACGTACTAACTTTACGACGTTTTCATTTATCCAGACATGTTATATTGCATTATAGTATACACATTTATAGAGTTCAAATGTGGCTAAAGTAGAAACCTGTCCTAAAGTAATGAAATGTCTTAGGTACATATACAGGGACTACTGCTACTTAACTACCTCGGTAGCTAATATCCTATAAATTATTATAGAGGTAAACATCGAAAAAATCTCGCCATTAATAGAGTTTGATGAAAAAGTGCTGCCTCAGAATAGCCCTTTATAATTCTCTCAATAACAGTTTTTATACAGATCCAGATTTCGGGCTCTTTTTTTTAACCAGGTTTCGTAGTACATAGGGCATTTTATTTTAGAAAAAGAAAGCGGTCATAGTATCGGCCCGAGTGCATCCTGGAGAAACGCCTTCGTCGTGGATGATGAAAGGATTTATAGACTTCTTGACCGGCGATTCGAACCAAGCTAGAGAACTAAGGGACAAATTTATATTTAAACTCGTGCCAATGCTTAACCCTGATGGAGTAAGTTACATTTTAAATGCGTTTAATAAATATAAATAGCCTTGTATACACTTGGCAATATTTCGCGACATGCCTAAGGCTGCGTTTCCAGCCTCACATGTTGTAAGTTTACGCGGAACTTTTGAACAGCTTTGTCTATACTTGTCCACTAAAGTCCGTTGAGTGAAAGAAGTCCCAGGGCAACCATTAGAACTCAATCTTATCGAGATATATATTAGAGGTAGATCAGTATTTAAATATTTATAGGAGTTATCCGCAAGTAAATAAACTGATCTCTTTTAATTTGTGGGTCTTGATGTTGATTTAGCAATCCGTTGCGCGATTACAACGTTGGAAAGGACTTTAAACATGTTACGCGTTGTTTTGCAACGTTTTAAACATGATGAGCCTCAATTGTTGCCTGGTAGATAATATGCCTACTTTATACATTACCTACTTATTAGCTGCCTAGTGCCTTGCTGGTCTGTAATTTTGCGAGTAAATAAAATGGAATTTTCGCAGGTGATCGTAGGTAACAATCGGTGCTCATTGACCGGCAAGGATCTCAATAGACAATATCGCACAGTAATCAGGGAAACTTACCCGCCAGTGTGGCATACAAAAGTACTGATTCGGAGGTAAGTTCACTCGCAATTTTTGGAGAGTTAATGACGTTACGTTTTTCGACCTAAACACGAGACTAGGTTGCAGGAGGAGTGTGGAGTGGCGATGTATGTGGATTTGCACGCCCACTCGAGAAAACACAACATTTTTATATACGGGTGTGAAAGTAGAAAAAATTCCGATAAGCGTTTACAGGAACAAGTTTTTCCGCTAATGCTTCACAAGAATGCTGCTGATAAGGTAGATATTATCCACATTTTTTATTAAAAAAACTTACGAGGCTAAGGCAGAACAAACGTCCATAGTCTGCCAAAATCATCATACCCTTATTTTTACCTTCACCGTAGTCGGGTTAAAAGAATTAAATAACAATATTGGCGTTGAACATTGATTTGACAACCACAACCTCATTAACAAATTATTTTTTAGTTTTCTTTTGAGAATTGCAAATTTAGAATACAGCGGAGCAAAGAAGGAACAGCTCGAGTAGTTATATGGATGCTTGGAGTGTCTAACAGCTATACAATGGAAGCTTCATTTGGGGGCTCGGAGTTGGGTGGAAGAATGTCCACTCACTTCACGTGCCAAGACTATGAAAGCATAGGTCGAACATTTTGTGAAACCTTACTTGACTTTTACGACGAGGATCCAAACAAAGAACACTTAGGAACAAAATCGTAACGAGACTTCTTAAAGAAGGATCCAACGCCGACGAACCCACCAATATAGATTTATCTGATTACTCCAGGTAAGTTAAAATGTCTCAAATTAAACACGTATTTTTTATGTGTGTCGGGGCGCAGTCATAATGCGACGGAATGTTAAATTAATCATTCCAGTAAAATCCCCAAATAAAAATGGGGGAAAGGTAATGTTTACGGGTTATTCCCATAAATTTCCTTATCTTTTTCCAATATCTAGATAAGATTTGGTTTCACTTATTCCCGGGGGACTTCTTTCATGCAAAAGATAGAATCTATGGATATGTAACTCATATTATATTTCTTTGTACCAATCCAGTGATGAAGGCGATACATCGAGTAGTAGCTCCGAGGCGGAAGCGCCCAGAGGCAATGTACTGTTTGCACACCCCGCGCCTCCGCCGACGCCAGACTTCATTGACGACAATAAGTTTATTGATGAAGTAAGTTTTTCTTAGCTTTGGGGGGGAAGGCTTTTGAAGAAGTAAGCTGGTAAATTCGTGACGAGAGCGTTACAAAAAGTGTGATCGGGCGACGCAGACGGAAATTAAGCGGGAGATTGAGATTGTAAATATACCAAGAGAAAGAGTTGTATACGACACAGTGCAGGCCTATTGTCATAATTATTATATTGTATAGATGGAGCTAGAAAAGTTATACTAGGTTTTTTTGTCTCTGTAGACATGATAACCCCATAAGCATCCACAATAAAGAAGAAGCAAGTTACAAGCCAAGTCACTGTACTTGTGTAACATTGCAAAAATTACTGCGGATGTAAATGTAGACTTCATTCAGATTCAATGTAAACAAAAAAATTTAATCGACATAAATTATACGGATGAGGATACAGCTTACTCCCGACATCGGCGAGAATCGAATCAGTTCGATCTCAACGGCTTTTGGTGCTTTATTTGGTGGATTACTTTGAAACTAACCAGATAAAGAAAATCGTTAGATCTAACGATCATATCAATCTACTGAAAATCAAAATAAACAAACGTTACTTTATTCGGGAGTACGCGGCACGATCGAATCTGAATCAAAATCGAATCAGTTTGGAGAGTAAGGCCCCTAAGCTTTTTCACATTTGGATCTCATTAAATCGGAACTGAGTATTATAATATGTTATTTATACTTACCTACAAAGATTGTTCCAGAAACCGAAGCCACAGCGAATAAAATTAGAAAAAATTACTAAAAGCGAAAGGAGAAAGGCTAAAAGAGAAACTTTAAAGGTACCGGAGAAGATTTTGTTTCTAACCCTAATTTCCATAATGTTGGTCCTATTTAAATTAAATACCACTGCGTGTGAAATTTATCTGGCTACAAAAATCTTTAGAAACCAACAGAATATTAGTACAAAAATACAAATTTAACTTATAAAACTAGAGACAGGGATAAGGGAAACTTGGCTCCCTATAGTCTAGATTTAACCATGTACCAATTACTAATTAGGATTTAACATTTCAGATTTCCAGACCTACCATAGACCTAACAACTGATGCAATTACTGATTTGTCTTCTGAATGTGAGTCACAAGATGATAGTCTCAGTCCTCTAAGAAGAGTAAATAAGCTTATCTACTCTTCAGGAAAATTAAAACAAAGCAGAAAAAAGAAAATGCCACCAGAACTGAATATTATCCGCGCTCCAGTAAGCATTCAGAAATTCCTATAATTAAATAGTTTCCAAAAAAATTATAAATAGATGGAATCTCCTTTCATTAATAAAACAAAAATATACCTAAAATATTTTATTGTTAAAAGATATGGTTTGAGTAAGTTTCTAGAGTATCAATTGATTAATTGTGTTTGTATTTGCTTTTATTTATAGGTAATATTAATAATTTAATTATAATATTAATAATTTAGTAAATAAAAATTAGATACAGTGATAATTGTAAATGTGTAATTACAGACCGGAGATGAGAACAAATCTGAGAAGAATAAAACATCAAAGTTTGGAAGACCTAGAAGTGTATCATTGGTGAACGAGATTATAACAAAAACAAAAATAAAGCCTGCGTCTTGGCACCAATTTCGTCATTTACCACCACCTAAGTAAGTACATTGTTTTCTATGTATACATTAACAACTAATTTTTATTAAGTTAATTCATTTTCATTCATTCATTGTTTACAATATGTCATATTTTAATGTGGTAAAATCTTTATTTTTCTAGATGTCTCACAGACATTAAAAAGCCCAAAACACAACCAACAGAATTACAAGTAAAACTTAACTCCTTAAAGAAAAATATATGGACTGGGATTCCCGATGATGAAAAGGGACCACTCTCATGGGGCATATCCAGTTTTGCCATGAATACATATTTTACTGATAGTGAAGCTTTATTAAGGTAAGAAGAGAGAGAGAGAAGTGTGATGAATAGAATAGATAGATAGATGGATACTGAACAGATTTTAATGAAATTTTGTAGGGTAGTGTACATACTCGATTAACACATATTAGGGGGAAACACCTAGTATTATTAAACTGGGGGACCATTCCACTTTGTGCCAGATGTCTAAAGTGAAGTGCTGGTAGACTCTATAGTCATATATTTTTTACTATTATAAAAAAATATACCTATATATTTATTGATAGCCTAGGCCCTACTGAAGACCAATTCAATCCAAATATAATATATTTTTTGCATAGAAATATAAATGAATAATAGGTATCTGAACATCATAGGTCATGTTCAAAAAAATTGGAGGAATTGGAAGAAGAAAAATCATTTAAAGAGGGGAGAAAGAAGAAAAAATTAAAATCAAAAAAACTTTCCGATAAAACATCAAATAAGGAATCAACAGCTGAAGCATGTAATAAAGTTCCTAAGCTTACAAAGAAGAGAGGAAAGTATGTAAAAACACAAATTTTTTATTTAAAATATAAGGGTGTAAAAAGAGCAGTCACTATAACTTTTGGATATGAATAGAAATACTACCTTTTCTCGTTTTAAAATATATTTTTTCTATTTTTTGAAAAAAAAAACATTTCTAAAATGAGTTTTCCAGTTTATATAAAAATAAATAATAAAACTGATAAGGGATATTGGAATATAACATTTACTCACTTGACAATATCACAGTTTTCAGTTGTATTTAAAGTCATTAGACTTTAATCTTTTAACTAGTGTATGATTTTTTTTATATGATTAAATATTTTGTGTGATTAAAAACAAAATATATGAAATTAATATGGTGTTTAAAACTTTAAGTCTGTATTATTTTTTTAGGCTTAAAAATTTTAAAACTGATAGTATTTTGAACTCGGCAAATACAAATTTTACTGACATACCAAAGTCTAACCAATATCAAAGTCAAGAAAAAAAAACTAAGGCGTTTAAAAAAGGAGCCTTAGTAGCTACAGCCATCCAAACTAAAAAAACAATACAAAGAAATAGATATCCCGACAGTGATAACTCTGATACAGACGCATATGTGGAATCAACAAAAAAGTATAAGAAGAAAAGTAAGAAATCAAGCAAAAGTACATTAATGAAAACACATTCATTGAAATCAAAAAATTTAACATAAGTATATAATAAGCTTAAAGGACTTTCTTAACCTCTATCCCACTAACTAACAAAGATACTCCAATCCATGTTGCTGTCTCTATCTGACAAGTGTCTTATCAATCGTATGAATACGTATACATGGTGTAAATATCTTTATTAATCAGTGGACTGTAGTATTTTAAATGTTATTGAAATAGTACATAACAAGTTTTGAAAATAAAGTAAGTTTCTTACAGCTTAGTTTTTCCTTTTTCTATTTAGGCGTTGTAACCAAAAGCACTATAATTATGAAGGTTATAATTTTATCTACTACTTTAAGTTATGTAATCAAACTTATATATTTAATTAGAAGTTAAAATTGTAAAAAAAATATAAATTTGGTTGTTTTGTTTGTAGATTTAAACTAATGTCAAATTTTGACAACGACAATAGTTTTTTTTTTAACTTAAAGGATTAGCCCTTGCGCAAGGACTATTCCTTTATCAATAAAGGGCTAATAATACTGACGGTCCAGCCTGCAGAGATCGACACGATTGACTGTAATTGGTTGATGTGCGTAAAATTGTTTTATTGATTATCATTGACAGTATCAGCAATATAAACAGATACTGGATTTGCAAGCTGGACCGTATCTGCCACAGATCATACTTTACATGGAACTACAACCTTAGCAAATATTATTAAGCCAGTTAGTTTGTGTTAGGTTCGTTGACTGCGTACAAAAAGAAGAAGATACAGGTGTAGTGGCAGAGAATGCTAAAATTCTAAGTTCTCCAGCTCCTGAGATCTGCAAAGCGTTGCTCACTCTTTGCCCCGTAGAAGTGTATCCTGGAGTTTGTGGTTCACCAGTAATTGGATTAAATGTTCCACATCTAGCCTTAGCTAATATGCATGAGGTTACATTTGTAAAGAACCTTACGTTGTCCGCATCCAATGTAATATTTACTCCAGTTCTAGCTTCCCTCGTACATTGAGTTATCTATAATGAAGTTATTAGATGAGAAGTAAAATAATAAAATAACTAGGTACTTACTTAGGTATCATAATATTATGATTAGGTATCTTGTCAGTAATAAATTAAAAAAATATATTTTATATTAGGTTGACTACTGCCTATTCCAAAGTATTACGTAATTAACTTACTAAATTTATAGAATTAATCCGTCGCAAACATCGTGCAAAATCACAATATCCCATATAACACCCTGTTGTTTGAATATTCAATGACGATGTTGATAAAGCCTGAAATTATTGTTAAATGTAACGCAATTGTTATCCATTACTAATAATTATTTCCTTTCAAATGATATTACTACAACAATAAGATATAGGTACAAAACATGAGCGCTGGTAAAAAGGTGCTTACAATAAAGGTAAAATATTTCTAGAAGAACTAAACCATCAAGTGCGAGTTGGAATCATCCACCGAGGGTGGAATGAAGGTAGGAAGGGAAATTATGTTAATAATATTTAAATGTACCCATATTGCACGGACGGGAACCCTCAGCTGTCGCTACTCTGAATTCCAGTCCTGAAATTTCATTTTGTGTTACGGAATCCTTATGTAGTAGCTTACCATTATCGCCGTTGCGCAAGTAGCGTAGGATGTGTTTGTAAAATATTGTACAGCACATACACTTAGGGCATTTAATTCTTGTGGACCCTGAAAATGTAAAACATAAAAAATCAAAGGTATTGTTTAGGTCCTTGTATACAATCTACATTCTACACACAATATGGATTAAATACATAGGTATTCTCCGCGACTTAATTGGCGCTATTTACTTATCGCAGGAACCGCACATATGCCGCGACAAAAAATAGCTCCTTTCCCCGTGATCTACTTTGTGTCTGTGCCAAATTAACCAAAATTGGTCCAATAGATGGAATTATTCAATTAAAACAAATAAGTACGTAGGTACTTTCTTAGTTAGGTCTTTTTATTATAAACATAGAATTAAAGATAAATCTTATTTATCTATAAGTAGGTAAGTACCTATAGGTACTTACCAACGTATAGGTAAATACAATTTATTAATATCAATTACCATAATAAGATTTTAATGTGGGTACCTACCTCGGGCATAGAAGTGACTCTAGCGAAGCAATTAATACATCCATCTCTGGCTGTGACATTAGTTGGTTGAGCCGTACTGCAAACTATATTTAGAAGATTTTGTAAATTTACTCTGAAAGAAAAACATAGATTTAAAAAAGATTTATACAAATAGGAACATATATTGTACTTAGGTACCTACTTTTTGAGATTAAAAGTAGATAATATTAACACAATACACAGACTTCTTGCTTTTATACATCTAAATACTTTAAAAAAAATATGGAAATTGGTCCGGCTGATTGCGCGTGAAGAAATAATAAACAAACACACATGCACAAACTTTCGCCTTTGTATATTGTAATTTAAATAATTCATAATATACTTAGTTACATAATTCAAGCATTCAATTGTCGAAAAAAGAAGAGAACATATTTTTGTTCCCAGATAGAATGAAATCCCGCGATCTTCAGCCAATGCAACGTCTGCGACGCGCTGATATTTGGTTGAGTTGAGCCACAGAAGAGTAAAAGAGATTAGAATGGCATTGTAGGCGGGGCAGACGCGCCGTACATATGATCAAATGATCATATGTCAGCCGAAACACGTTTTATCGGTCAACAGTCACAATCTTACTGTGACAGCGTACGGAGCTCCATAAAAAGTCGTTAAAAATGCCGTGTTGCGCTGTTTTAACATGTCGGAAAAGAAGCCAAGTGTGTAGTGTAGCCCGAGAAGGAATTTCTTTCCACCGGTAAGTCCAAAAACTTTAAATTTTATGTGATATTAGTAATTATTTCCATAGCATTATGTAGTTCGTGATCGAAAACGATACATTCGTATTTAGGCGCAAAATTATCCATTGCTGCAATACGTGGGTACCATTTTGTGTAATGTCTTTGCGAGTGAGCAATGTATTGCATTCGCAGCGATTGTTCGCTCGCCGTATGACAGCTTCAATTCTAGGTACTTCGTGCGTATCGATAGTGTTGTACCAAGATGTAAACAATATCGATCTAAGAAAATTATATTATAATTTAAGCAACTCTCTTTATTGATAATTACCATCATATTATTGTTTATTTAATTTAGCTTTCTATTAAGAAATAAAAGATAATTTCATACGGACATTATTATAATTATATTGTTATATCTGTGATTAATGTATGTTTTTTTTGCCTAGTAAATAAATAAATAGATTATTAAGGACCGATTTTTCCATCCTCAGATAAACAACCAGATAGCGTTTATTCGACGAACAGCAATATTTTTCAATACTCAGATAGTTGTTAACTGTCTAATAAGACACCTATTAAAGGAATAAAATTATCTGCTGCTTGAAGAGCCTGATAAGGCTTTATTTCCCCGATAAGTTCGTGTCTGCATTTATATTTAACAGTTTCGTCAATTTCTTTGGGTATCAGAATCTAATAAAATTGATATTTTTGAAGCAATGGACGACTTAGCAATCGAGGAGGTACCTGAATTCCTCAATTATTTACATCTGTCTGGTAGAAAACCCCGACCAGCTAGTATTTTCAACAGTACCTTATGCCTAATAGTAGTAGTGATGATTGTAACTAGCACAAGGAATATTTTGAGTCACTGACAAGCTAGTTTCTTACAAATCACATTATACTAATAATATCTATGGACGTTGTGAACACCACTTCAATCTGGCCCTGTGCTAAGCATACAAAGAACTTTACGAACGATAACGGAAATATATTTAATACTTTTTATACGATACACAAATTATTTTTATTAGATTATACACACATTTAATACACATCAATGACCCAGGAACATTGGATTTTTTTTTTCTCTCGGTGGGATTTGAATGTGCAACCTCTCGGTTGAGCACCAACAACAATGCCGTCGACTATTGTACTATGGAGGCAGCGTAGTGGTTGAGTGCATTGGTGCTCAAGTATTGACATTGAATAAGCTATTACTAACAAGTAACAAATATAAAACAACATATAATGTAACTCTTTAATATTTAATTAATAGGATTTCTTATTTATAGAATTGATTATCTATACATATAATAAATCTGTAGAGGGGTCATGTTAAGAATTCACATTAAGAATATTTAAGTGAAAATTAAAAAAAGGGGGTCTATAAAACCCACAGAACCTAAAAATAACATTTTTGAAAAAAATGTCTGTCCGTCTGTCTATCTGTGTGTGTAAAGTCCATATAAATCTCAGTACAGAGATCTTCGTCGCGTATATGAGCGTACTATCAAGTAGTCCCGTTCGCATAAAAGAAAAAAAAATATTATACATACAGACGAATTGAGAACCTCCTCCTTTTTTTGAAGTCGGCTTATAATACACGGTCATTTTTTGAGCTGGTAGTAGGAATTGTTAGCATTTTCATAGAAAAAATACCTCAAAACATTCACGACAAAAACGGCCATTATTTGACAGTAAACTATTATTATTAAAAATAAATAAAGAAGCATTACTAAAAATTAGTGATTTTAAATATCCAAACGACAGTGTTCATAAACTAAAAATGTATTTGAAATCACTTTTCCACGCGTACGAAGTCGCGGGCACAGCTAGTTATTGAACAAAGAAATCACAGCCATAAACTATGTGCGCTAAACTATTGAAATGTTACTCTTTAAACATTAAGGAGAAACAAAAAACATAATATTATAAAGTTTCACATTTTTATTACAAATAAGATGACATTGTCAGTAACACAGTAATTGTTTGCTGCATTTTGCTCTATTTATATATATTTTGTTCTTTCCTCATATCATAATTCTCAAGACATAACATCTTTTATGCTCCTTTTCTAGAAAATAATGCCATCTTTGCTATTGTAGTTTTATCAGCTGTCCATCAACTCTGCAAAAAATTTATGATTAGATGTATCAGTAATTTCCGGTATAAAATGGCAAACCAAAAAGATATTAATCTTTAAATTTCAAGCAATGTTCCAACCTAATTCATGCATTAATACATGAATTTATTTTTGCATATACCTATATTTTGTTTGCAACGAAGAAACCTATATAATAGTTTCGGTTCAATTTTCTTTTTCTCCTTTGAAAAGTAAGCGGTTTTGATTAGCAATATGTTAGATAATAAAATAATAAATACCTTTGGCAATAAAATTCTATACAAGAAAATTACTATTTTGTAGTTTGATATTTTGTCACGAGTTCTATTACAACTAACAAGTTCGGAGTTGGTAAAGTTGCAGAACGTCCTCGCATCCTTTTTTGTTCCAAATGGAACATAAGTAAAAATAAATAAAGAAGCATTACTAAAAATTACAAATAATTATTATGTATTTTTGTTGTGTAACATAGATGTAAACAATAAGGGTTTTACACAACAAAAATACATAATAATTATTTGTAAGCTTGAATTTTCGAAAGACAATATTGACAACTGACAAGTGACAACTGAAAAAGTTATATCTACCGAACATGTTGCTGTTCTTTTTTAACATATTGAATGCAATAACTGTGCATCTCACTTGCACACAAATAGTGTGAAGTTGTCTGGTTAAATACCACTAATAGCTATTCTGTAGCTATAAGACGATTGAAAAATCGAAAATATTTATTGGCTTGACAACTAGGCAAATAATTTTATTTGTCAGGCTACTATTTGACGATTTATCTGAGTATTGAAAAATCGGCCCTAAGAACAATACATTAGTCGTACGGTACCCTGTCACCCCTCAAAAATTTAACCGAACTATTGCAAAAAATGTGACAATTATTTTATCGATTTCAATTATCGACCTTCGGTCGCCCTAGCGTCTATGAGAAAAGTGCGCGTGTGTAAGTGTACATCTAATGCATTGTTTACGTTAGTGTGACAACCAATTACAAATTAGCGATCTAAGTGCGTGATGTTTATTTGTGTGCGTAACGCTCGTACGTATTGGGTTATTTCCATGTAGTGGAATTAAGAGCGGCGACACGCGTTCTGATACAAATTTGAAACTATTTCCATTCTAACCTCTTTATCTGTTCTGTGAGTTGAGCCACAGAGGTTGAAATTGAATAATATTTTAAACACGTTGCAAAGACGGATACAAAAGATGGAGCAAACATTATTCTTGAACCTCAAAAGCAGTTTAAAATCGTGAAGCTCTGAAATTAAAATGATGTAAAGTGGATACTATTAAATTGGTTAACTTGCCCATTCGAAGGACATAGAGCTGCTATCTTTTGATTCTTCCATTGTTGAATTTTATTTTTAACGTCACTAAGATCGAAGATTCCATTAGTTGCAGCACCTACCTAAAATTTTCATTAAAGGACTATACATTAAGTACCTGTATATTGTTATTTTTTAAAATAATAAAAGTGAAAAATTTAAAGCTGACCTCAGTAAAGTTAAATAATTTTTGGGCCTTCCATTTCAAAATATTTTTTTGAATTTCATTGAGATCTATGAATGTAGCATAAATTCCAATCTATTAAATTTTAAAAATAAAATCATGAAATATTATAATGAAATTGAAGAGCACGAATTATTTTGTTCAATATACTTTTACTTACGAGGAACGCAAATATAAAACCGTAATGAACATTTTTCATTTTTTTAACGTAGGTACGTAAGTAACTAAAAGTTTAAACAGTACAACGCGCGCAACTCTGTCAATAGGCACAAAACGAATATTATTATGCGCTCGCTCTACAAAATAAACTAAATAGCTTCGTACCTACAAGTTACTCTTGGTTATGATGTAGGTATAATTGCACTAAAGTTTCTGTAGGTGCTACCTACTTATCCTTACATCTTCAGATTATGAAACAATATGAAGATATAAGAAGATATCACAATAAAAAAGCTGCAAAAGTGCTAGTTTGAACTCACGTATTGAGTTTTCCATATTATGAACTTGTAAGTTTAATAATATTATCCCATCAAAAACATACCTTGGAAAAAATGCCAAGTCTCGCCACTTAGTTTTTCTACCGTAAAAAGTTGTGAGATCAATGTGATGCCAAACTGGGGTAAGTCGGTTGATCCAACAATATCGTAAAGTATACATGACTATTATTAAAAATCTTTGATGTTTTAAATGAATAATTAGAATGACTTGGCAATCGCATGAAAACATAATAATTATAGGTAAGTACTTATCTATCTTTTACAACTTATGTTTTTGATGGGATCTCAGTTCTTTTTGTAGAAGATGTTTAAAGGTTTTTCCTTTAGTTTTATACACTAAACACACCATAGATTCCAAATTTAAAGATCGCATAAGCCGCGGGCAAAAGCTAGTCTTCAATATTTTAAATATTAAATAATAATTATTATAGGTACGGTACTCATTCAAGTAACAGCATTATGGCAATTTATAAATCAATTTAATAGGTATAGTGTTTCTCTTACATAAATAATATACTTCTCTAAACCCAAATTCCCAAAAAATAAATTAACAATGTTGAGAGACATAGCTAAAGCAAATTTTTAAAGCCTATCTTTTGATTCGGTTGGCTAAAAATATTAACTGTTTTACAGCTCCAAGGAACAGTAGAGTACCTAATTGATATGAATTTTAGCTTGATACCTGGACACGTGTCTGAGAAAAAGGATCTCGACAGACATACCTACTGGCAAACAGACGGACAACTATTTTAATGTTTAACAAAATGAGCATGGGTACTAACCCGAGATTGTGTACCTATATTATAGATTATATAATGCTAAAATCTATATTATAAGTACACAATCTTGACCTACATAATATTAATCTAATTGTTTTTTAGTACGTTCGCATCAACTTATTGCAAAATTAGTAGGTAAGGGCGGGCAGAATAGTCACTCGGACTATTATGAGCGAAACTAAGCTAAACCCTAAAAACAAGCTTTCTTGGTTATTTTATGAGCCAATTTATTATGGACATGTAAGTACTTAATGTTACTGCCTAGTTAAGTAATATTGAAACTTATCACCCTACAGTTAAAGTAAGCTAAGATAAAGAATACATAAAGTGTACTGACTTTATGTAGGTATTTTGTCACATTATTTTAATAGTGTTTATTATAAATATTGTGTTCACTGT
The DNA here is from genome assembly GCA_905187575.2 of Celastrina argiolus. Lineage (NCBI taxonomy): Eukaryota > Metazoa > Arthropoda > Insecta > Lepidoptera > Lycaenidae > Celastrina > Celastrina argiolus. The sequence continues at coordinate 8,854,596 of LR994599.1, read as the reverse complement.
TGTGAAAAGTTGTGAAAGTTTATAATAATAAAAATTAACAATAGAACTTTGAATAGAACCCTTATTATTGGATTCAGCGATCCACAAACACGACCAGCGAAGCAGAACTAGTTATGGCTAATACTGACAGTCCAGCCTGCAAATAAGGCCCTGAGGCTAAAACTTGAAATAAAATACGGTGATAGGTACCTACTAAATTATAATATAGAAAATCAGCAAAAAGCGCTGCCGTGTAACAAAAACATGGGAAAGAGGATGGCATGCGAACGAGGCATGAATGAGGGGTCTAAAAATCTATGCCATCTGTGGCCGATTGATAAAAAATATAAAACGTCACTGATAATGATTATGCCTTGCCGTGTGATTTCACTTAGAATTTTCGATTGAGTTTTCGATTCTTTGAAAAATTGATAATAAATATAGTGTGAAGCTATCATTAATGATAGCAATATAATCGTACATCATTTAATTTCTTTTTATTTTAACTTTTTTTTCTTATAATGATTGAAGGAAAGGCAAATGTAAGTTTTAAAGATATACGATACTTAGCGTTGATTTGTGAATACTTTATTCTAAAGGATATTATAAATACTTTAATTTTTCAGGAACTACCAGATTTTCAAGTATTTCGGACAGTAATAAAATACTGTTTATTTATTATAATCGTACCTGTCGTATCTTTCTTCGCTGCAAAAGTCGTCCTATTTGATAGCCTGCTACGGCTCGAGGCAGTAACGAGTAGCGTTTACTCTGCTGTTGTTGCTGTGGTTGTATTACATATTACCCTCGGTTTATACATATACAAGGCGTATGGTGAAGCGGATAAGGGACCCAAACCTGTGAAAAAAGATTAAGACCACTTTTCATTACTCAAGTCAGATTTAGTTGTAAGTACACCAAAATGGATAATCTTTATATGAAAGGAGAACTATTGCAATTACATACCAAAAACAGTGAAACTGTTGAAGGTAGATTTTTCAGTATTACCAATGACAAATCGAAAATATCCTTGTATGATGTAAAGGAACTTCCTGATGGTGAAAAGAATGAAGGTGTATGCCATTACTATGATTCGGAAGTCAGGGACATAATGAAAATTCGCGCTCCCAATGATCTCTCATATTTAAAGATTTCCGAGAAAGAATGTGAAGATGTTATCAAAGTATCCAAAAAGTATGTTTATATAAATCAGGTTGACAGTACATTCCACAAGGCAATGAAAGATTTGGAATCATTCAGTTACATAGCACTCAGTTCAGACGGTGCTAATATGGGCCGGAAATGTAAAATGCCATTCCTCGTACTCTCTACTCCAGATCAAATTTATATATTTGATGTACAAGCAATGGAGTACAGAGCTTTTGATGCAGGTTTAAAAAATCTCCTTGAAAGTGATTCTCCTAAAAAAATTGTTCATGATTGTAGAAAGGTATCTGACTGCTTGTTCCACAAGCATAATGTTAAATTGAAATCTGTTTTTGACACACAGGTAAGTCTTATGTTTCATTTTCACTTTTATGACAAATACTAGATTTAATTGTTAACATTTAATTACATTATTTTCAGGTTGGTGATATTATCATTCACAAGAACAAAAGTGGTAGAATCCCATCAAAGGTAAAAACATTAGCAGAATGCCTCAATGCTTATCTCGGACTCAAACTTAACAGTGTTGATGATAAGGTAATTAATATTTCTATTTGTAGAACCTATGGGCTTGCCCAATATAACTGATATTTTTTTAACTTAAAATTGCATAGTTACTGTACACAATAATTTAGATAATACTAAGACTCAACTCAAAAAGTACTGAACTGATTTTAATAATTCTTTTTTCATTAGAAAGCTACATTATCACTGAGTAACATAGGCCATATAAAAATTAATTGCTGTTTGTTAGTATCGCTAAAACTCGAGATCAGCTGAACTGATTTGGCTATTTTTGGTCTTGAAATATTTGTGGAAGGCCCGGGAAGGTTTACACGGTTTCCATGCTCAACAAAGTGGGCACAGGTCAGATATTAGTTATAAAATTACAAAATATTTAAATGGCAACTTAATAATAAGATTAAAGTAACTAAAAAAATTATAATATAAACAAATAACAACTAAACTAACCTATCTCTAGACCTACCTAGTTTATAAATAGAAAAAACCCCCAGGTTCTCACTCTCTTGTAGAGTACTTTTTTTTTTTTTAACCTGCAACATAGATATCTGTTGCTAAACAATAGTCTACGGTGTTGGTTGATTTTCATCTGCAGAAGATGGCTTTAGCAGAGATGTGCACCCAGCGATGCAATACTCATTATTTGCAGAGTACCTAGCAAACTGACAGGATTGCCGCATTGGATAGCAATGGTTATCTGTTGTGCTATGTAGGTCCCCTCCCTAGGGTCCTGGGTCAAAGTCAAGAGATTTTTGGATATTACAATTAATATTATTTAATTAAAAATGTGTAGTTACTACACACAATGTTATTAACATATATTTATCAATTTGTTCCAGATGGATATTGTGAAATGCACCGAAAGACCCCTGTCTACTGAAATAAAGGAAACTTTATCTAAAAATATATCCTTCTTGCACCGTCTATCAGAAGCTATCAATGACGAAATGATGTTACCATTTTTGAGAGGAGTGGAGTATTTTACTGAAAATCTTCGTTCATGTGATGATTTTAAAGCCTGGGAGCTCTGTGTTAATCATCATGAATTGCCACAAGACTTCAAGAATGCGATTGATTACTAACATTCCTGGCTAATACATTATATTATAGCCTCATAAACTCTTCTATAGTATAAAAGATATCAATAACTTTTATGTCACAAACCACAGTAAATTGTAGCAGATTAATATATACACATGTATAAATCTTAAAGCTTGATGTTAAAATTCTAATACTACAATAAAGAGTGCAGTTTCATGTTACCTTGAAGATATTTATAAAATGTCTTATCACAATTAATTATAAAAAATAAATACTTAGTCACATTAATCAATATTAAGTCACTTGTAAACACATATATTTTTGTGTACAGGGGGAGACAAACCAAAATATTATTAGATTATACAATTTTTGTCTCATTTCATTTTCCGTAATTTAAAAATTTATATCCATGTTTGCCCTACTATACTGCTAATATGTGATCTAAGCCATTGTAATGCAGATGCAGACACATCTAATCTTTGGCTAATTATCCCATAGTAAATGCACTATTTTTTCTTATATTATATATATGTAGTAGTTCATAAAAAATGGTAATGGTAAAAAATTATTTGTTTTACAATTACCAATATTAAATGGACATTATGATCCAGTAACAGTCAGTCCAATCAAAATGACAAAAATGTATATCAAGTCAATAACTAATAGCAGCATTGACTACAGCAATTTGGGTCTCTTTAAAAGTTTTGAATAATGTTATGTGTAACAGCCCCTTGCAATATATAATGGAAAACATTATTTTTATACAATTTAGTATAATATGCTATCGTGTGCAATATTCGTGAAGCTTGATCGTCGGTATGTGATTGCTAAAGCTTGAATGTGTACTTATATTTTTTAACAATTTTAGTAGATGTAGATTGTAATCCTTTGCCTGCTAATGTTCTTGTAAACATTTGAAAGGGTTACATGGATAAAGTTTGATGAAATAAGGCTTTGCTTAAATAAAAATATTTCTAAAAATTGACTTATTAATACATTAAAATCCCTTTTTATGGTAACATATATATTTCATTTTATAACATTTATAACTATGATTGACTTAAAAACAAATTCGGGTAAAAGGCTAACCCCTCAATAGATTCATCTCTGCATGCAAGTCCTAGACGCTCTGCAGTAAATAACCGCTCCCGCGCCAGTAGTATGGACACATTCTCTATTTGTGATAGTTTCTCCGGTGTCAAGGATCCATTTTCTTCAATCTACAAAGTTTAAGTTGTTCAAAAATTTGTTGAAACAAAAATCTTTAATTCTTTAAATCCTTATTTTGAATATACAAACCTTAGCACTAGTTGTTTTTGCAACTTCTTCATCCCTCTGGCTATTTAGTTGTAAGACACAAGCACCACTAGGAAACTTACGAAGACTCATTGGCGCACCTACATTCGGAAGGAGTCTGAAAAAAATGAAGATACAATAAGACACAGACTTGCTATACAATGTGTTTCCTTGTCTAATATGTTGAAAATGACACTTGACAGACAAGGACAGACCATTGTATAGTTTATACTTTATACTATAGTGTGTATACTAATAACTTGTTGATGGTAGAAAATGCCTTCAGGCACAAAGTAGATATATAACAGAGACACGACCTAGTACTAGAAAATGGTATCACCCTAATACTGGCAATGCGTCTGGCAAAGGGTGAAGTCCTTAGAAACTCCGGAAACCGCCATCTAGCACCTCTATTGGAAAATACTAATTACTAATTTCGTTTCGGATCTTCTTCTTAATTAAGGAGTTGAATTTAGCTTAATGTGATGTTATGCCTAAAAATATGCTTATCTTTATTTTAATATCAATATTTGTACTTAATTCGGCATATTTACATTTTATAATTTACAAACGTTAATAGTAGTGACATCTATTGCAATTTTTTTGTATTAAAGATAGATTGTATGGGACGGTAGGCCATACTTGAGGCATGAAGTGCATGTACAAAATGTGCATGATTTATAAATAAATAATAAATAATAATAGTAAGGCCTCAGGCTCGAATTTTGTTGGCAGCGGGGTGGGAGCGGCGGCAGTGCGGGAGCGGCAGGATCTTCTGCTTAAAATCAAATGGGCCGGTTCTCGAAAACAGCAACGCGGCGGCGGCGCGGGTGCTGGTAACGAGTACCGTCCCCGCGCCGCCGCCGCTCCCGCCCCGCTGCCCGCAACATTCGAGGCTGCGGCCTAAGGGGGTGTTAGTAACTTACTTGCAAGCATTGAGTAAATCTTCAGGCGATATTAGCTCCAAACCTCTACCCCTGTTTACTCTGCACCAAACATCAGCTAAAGACATTATTCCACCTGAATCCTGAAATATACCGACATTCATTATTTATCTATTAAATTAGTCTGCATTCTCTGGTGGCGCCGCCGTCGCGGCTACTAGGACTGATTTCTCACAACCAAGGGGCTATAAAAACCACCATTTAGCTCGAAACTACATAAATTGGTGTCTAATTTTTTTTTTTTTTAAATTAAAGAATTTAAATTGCTGTTTTGTTGCCTCAACTTTCTTTTACTTAAAAAAATGTCCAACACAGAATTAATCAAATTGAAACAGAGGATTCAAAGATCCTTTAATAAACTACTTAATATTTTGTGAAAAAGCCATCTTTATAATAATTATATTATGTTGCATTCAATTTTCTTAAAGAACTTTTCACTGAACTGGTTAAAACTACTTTTGATTGAATTTGTAAGTTAAAAGTAGTTTTGACTATCTGTGTAGTAGTGTAACAAGCAGACAATATATAATACACAGATGACAAGATAATATACAAATATGACTACAACTCTCTCTGATGACTGGCTGATTGATTGATTCACTATTTGACTGACAAAAATATGTTACCATTAGAACTGCTACCATCATATCAGATATTTGCTGGGACAAACCCATATAATAATCAGAATCTGATCTGTAAGTATCTCTCGTGACCGGATCATCAATTCCCAGTGACATTAAATAAGCTTTAAATCTAACTGTATCATCTTCAGAAATATCGCCTTGCTTTTCCTGAAAACAAATTTTAATAATCATAATCTATTACTATATATATAATGTTTTTTATACCAACACCCTAAAATATTACACTTCAGTACCAGTAACAGCACATCAAACTGCTGATAAGTATTAACCCTTAACCACCTGACCCCTATTTCAATAACGTAACCACCTGCGCGCGGTCACAGTGACCGCATCGAATACACATGAGTTTTCTTAGGATATTAAGGTTTTATTATGAGAATAAATTATTAAAAATCTTTAATATATATTAAACTAATTATTTAAGTGAAAAAAGAAATAATAACAAAACATAATCATCTCATAAATGTGAACAATTAAATTGCTGGCACATTTCAACTAAAATAGTATTATGCTTACATAATGAGATCTATCAACAAAGGAACAAAAATTTAAATAAAATTTGGACTTTCTTTAAAGAATCTAATAATATTCTAATGAAACAAAAAAATAAAAGTATAAAAAAAATTAAAACTTCGAGAAAATTGCAGGGGGTAAAGTCTTACAATTTTTGCTGACAATTTTTGCACATTTTGCTAGAGCATTCCACACAGATTGGTTTTTTACAGGTAAATCACAGATGGAATGTTTTTGAATCTGAATGTAAAACGCTGCGTAGAAAGACCACCCTCAGGCTGTCTATCGGCACTTTGTACATCAGAAGATGACACTTGCAGGCAGTCATTATATTCACAGTCTTCTAAAATCACAGGAACTTCGAAATCCTCTGGTCTACGTCACTGCAACTCTCAGCAAGGTTATCCTCCACAACCGACAGTTCCTGAACTAACCATCTCACAATATTTTCGTCGTTTCCATCCATTTTACACTAAAACTATAAATATGAATGTAATACACAATAATCACATAACTACCTGCACGAGGTCACCATGACCGCTAACGAAATGTTTCAACTCACCCAAGCCAAACGCGCGCACGTGTTTCTTTGCCAAACGCACACGCGACACTAAACCACCAAGAAAAAAGGTACACAGACGCACACTAACACGCGATAACAGATTTCGCCAAAATTCAAATAAAAAAAGTCGTTGCGGTCACCATGACCGCTGGCAGGTGGTTAAGGGTTAAAACAACTTTATTAGTCAGATTTCATCTGTTTATGTGTAAAATAATAAGTAAAAAAACAGTACTTTCTTGTGGTTATCTGATCATAATAAATACATAATTAATGTTTATATCTATAACCTTTATTCTATTGCTATAACAATATTAAGATGTTTTCTAATATAATATTAAAGCAAAGATTAAACGCAATAAAATTATATGGAAATTCAATAAAATAGTATACTACATTGTATTGTTAAATACCAATAATATAATATTACCCTTATTTTTGATGATATGGTTTTTGAAATGGTGACCATCTCTTTAGCTTTTTCCATTAGTTTTTTCAAATCTTGAAAAGCAATATTTATACTTGCGTCTGTGGCTTTATGCTGCTCTTCTATGCTCCTTTCAATGCCTACTATGCCTGATCTAATTTTAGTATTTACAGGTGTTGAAGATGGCTTAGAAGTATTGGGTGAGTTTAAGACGCTATTTTGAGGTGATGGTATGGCTGAATTCTCCCAGGCCTTTAATGTAATAGCATCAGTCAGCGCTTTGTAAAAAGACGAATCTACACCATCCTTGAATGAAAATTTTATAAAATGATAAGTGCTTCCTACAACTGGGCCTGGTCTCTTACCTGAAATATTAATTAGCATACACTACTTAATGCAAGTAGTAAATATATTTTTTAAATTCTTTTTTATCAAACAGTGTCCCACCAGGAAGTGTAGGCCCTAGGTGTAGAATGATTCTTTTCGGACCACCAAGTCCAAAAACTCCACCACTTTCCTCTTCTATACAGAATATATAGTATAAATGCAGTGATAAGCAAACAAGTCCTTTTGGTATGTCTCCTGGTTTACCCCATAGAATCCTGTGAGTAGTCAGTACTACTTCACCATCAGTAAATTGTGTCTATAAAAAAAATATATTATGTTGTTATTATTAAATAAACATTTACTATAATAAATAAACTTCCTTATCAGGCATGCTCCTCATGCACTGCCCAAATGAGAGAAAACGGGAAACTAACATTTGTATAGTTAAACAAGATTTCTGCCAACATAACCACTAGCATTTAACGTGAATATAATTCATTTCAAATTAAAAAAGAATACGGATGGACTACAGCATCTGTAAATAGCAGAAACGATGAGAACTAAATAAAGTAAAAATAAATTACAATAGAGAACTTGAAATTCTTATGAACTTATACTCATCTAACTATTACAATATATTTTAATTAAGTATGTACCTTTTCATCTCCATCGTAAATTTTTACACTTTTGTCTCGCTTTAGGTAATTTTCTCCTTCAAAAAGTCGTGCTTCCATGTACTCAAATCTGTCCATGGCATTAAATAATTAAAATATTCTGATCGAAATAAATATTTTAACTATTTAAATGACACTTGTATATACATTTATTAACAATGTATACACTGGTTTTAATAAAATGTTACAAAAATACAATTACAATTAATGTTACAATTGTTGTTTTTTTTTTTGTTTTTGAGTTTTGACTTTTTTATTTATTAATTCTTTTTCTTCTATTAAATGTGGCCGACATGACTAAATTGCCAGTGTCAAAATGGCTTAAGGCGAGGAGTAACCGCAACTAGCGCCACTCTTTTTAAAATAAATATTACAATGACACAAAGATCTTATTCAAAAAAGTAATCGGTTCAAACTTTAAGTAAATAGTTAAACTAATTTATTAGCATTTAATTACAGCTCTAAATCCTATACTGTATTTACTCTCGTAAGTAATAACTAAAACGGCCGTTTTAGTTATTACTTACGAGATATAATATATAATATTAGTTTAAGTATTATATTTTACTATAATAAATTAGTTTAACTATTTCCTTAAAGTTTGAACCGATTACTTTTTTGAACAGGATCTTTGTGTCATTGTAATATTTATTTTAAAAAGAGTGGCGCTAGTTGCGGTTACTCCTCGCCTTAACCTTTGGTTTTATATTGATTTGGCCAAAGGTATTTTTTTATTTTTATTTAAAATATCCTTTAATATTTTGAAAAAGCACCTATCAAAGATTGTCAAAATGTTAAATGCATGGACGTACTACTATGGTTAAATGCCATTCCATCATGTAAGAAAAGTTATGATCGGACGTGTCCGTTTCTGTTTTGTTTTAAAGTTATTTGCCAAAATCATAACAAAAAAAATGCTGTCAAGTGTCATTATCTAATGTCAGTTGTCACACCGAAATTGGAAACCGAAAATGACGAAATGATTTGGGAAAGGCTCGTGAGCTGATTGCTGAGTTGAAAGGAAAGGTTAACCTGCAATTATTTAACATTCACTATAGTGCATAAAATCTGTTACTACCGTTTGAAACAGTATTGAGTGTAGTTCTATTGTATATTACGCTTTTGTTTAGTTAAGTGTAATTCATAAGTTTAAGAAAGATAGTTATGGCAGAGGGTCAAGAAGCTGTATTGGCAAAAATCAAGGAACAGGGTGACATTGTGAGAACTCTAAAAGCTGCAAAGGAGTCCCAAGAAAAGGTAAAATGCATATTTTTCAGGCGGCGTTTTAGGCCTATGTGATAGGTTATTATAATGATGCAATACTGTGTCTAGCATTAAATAATAAGACATAACTTTGTAGAACAAATGTGGATATAGACCTACCCAGGATCTTCAAGGACTAAACGAACATTTGTCCAAGTATAGTTATCTAGGAGGCTATGAGCCAAGTAAAATTGATGTACAAATTTTGAGAGAAATAAGAGATTGTGACCTAAAACCAAACTATGTATATTTACAAAGATGGTGGTACCATATGCGGAGTTTCAGTGATTCTGAGATTTCCTTTTTACCTCAAAATTGCTCAACAAATTTTAAAGACATGTATGTTACTAAAAGTAAAGACATCAATTTACAGGTTGGTCATTAAGAGTATGTAGCTTTGTAGCTTAAAATTCTGTGGTTGTATTGTATATATTATGAGTTTTTATGGAAATTTAAACTCCTCATATGGTTACTTTGTTACCACAAAATTATTGTTGTGTATTGTTTAAACCAAATATTTTTAATTAACAAATTTAAAGGGTCTAATAAAATCTTTTATTCTATTTCCGGGCTTAAACTTCTCAACAGTGGTGACAAGTAATCATATTGGAGGTAGAAATAAAAAACCAAGCATGCTGCACAAAGCTTACACATTCCGTTGGTTGCAAAAGATTTGTTCTGTAAGGAGTTGCACAAAAAGTTTTGGTACAACACCTTTTTATCAGGTATTTCTTGATCACAAGCAATACTTATGTTACGGTTGGTATTATGTTTAATGTGGTTTTGTGTACACAGATTCAACAGGAAGTCTCTAAATTGTTGGCTCTGAAGGCACAACTGGGAACAGAAAATGTAGCACCACAGAAGTTTACTCTCAAAACAGCAAAAGGAACAAGGGATTATAATCCTCAACAGATGACAATAAGAAATAATGTTTTAGATAAAATTATTGCAGTTTTTAAAAGACACGGAGCTGAGTGCATTGACACACCCGTGTTTGAGTTGAAGGTAAGATCATTTATTTGTAATTTGTAAAGGTATATAATTTTGCATAAGAACAATTTTTTTATTACTAATTGCTATTTGTTACATATACATTGTAATTTAAATTTGCCATCTATGGATAGATGCCATCTTAGGCATAAATATGATGATAAAAGTACTAAGTGCATTGAGTACAATACAGATAACATTGCTTAGTTGCCGCATCACAATTTGTTCTAGATACTAAAATGTAATAAAACCATTTGAGCACTTTTTATAATATTAATATATTGTATTATAATTACAGGATGTTCTTACTGGAAAATATGGTGAGGACTCCAAATTAATTTATGATTTAAAGGACCAGGGTGGAGAAATTCTGTCCTTAAGATATGATTTAACGGTTCCTTTGGCCAGGTATCTGGCGATGAATAAAATTAATACCCTCAAGAGGTATCATATTGCAAAAGTTTATAGAAGAGATAATCCAGCTATGACTCGGGGAAGATATAGAGAATTCTATCAATGTGTGAGTAATTCCTTATGTTTGTTAATGTACCTATTTTGCTTTATTTTAATACTAAAACAATTTAATCTAAAGGGTGATGATCTAACAAGGAGGTTGAAATAATGATGGTTTTGCACTCAGCTGTGGGTCATTCTTTATACCTTGGCATGTAGGTAAATCAGTCTTTGTTTACATTGATAAACCATGAGCCCTTTTCGACTATAATCTATGATAATGTAGTAATAGCCAACCACAAAGCTTGGGCTTATTCTTATGTCAAAAAGTTACTAACAAACCTAGTATTTTTTAAATTTAATAACACAAAAATTGAGAGCTACTTGAAATAATAATGCAGAAAAATGGTTATAATTTTCAGAGAAACTGGTACTTAAAATGTTAAAGAAATAATACATTGGTTAAATATAATTGTTTCATGTAATTCTCAATTTAAAAGTGGTGGGTTTTACCCAAAGTGTTTTACTAGAATGTTCTAACTAATACTTGCTATCTTGAACTTTATATCATCTTAAAAATTTGGTGAAAAGCAACATGTGCAATTTAAAGTTTTTAACTATCTACTTTAACTATTCCTAAAAATACTTAATCTAAAATGGTCCAGTCATTTTAGTCAATTATTCTTATGTTCATGATGTAACAATTTCACATTATTAAAATTGTTGATTATTGGGATCTGGCAATTGATTAGTCTAAAGAATAGCAAATATTTTGATTAGTAAGGGTGTGTGATTTTTTCCAAGTCTGATAGGTTAGAAAAGTCACTTGACAGATAAGGACAAAAGATTGTATATCTATCCAGTGTGTAATTATTTTTTATTAATAAATGGAAACACTATTTTATGACAATAAGTTTTCCAGCAACATGTATGGTACAGTATAGTGCATTATAATGTCAGCACATAAGATTACTAGCCTGTAGCAATCTGACCTCAATCAATCACTCCAATCAGTCAGGTGTTGCAGGATCTAATGAGTAGGTGAATAGATTTCACCTATGATTAATTATTTTATTTATTTAGAAAAACTTACTGTACTACATAAAAATGAAATGTAAAATCCATTTAAAGTTTTCTTCATATTACGTATTATACTTACATGCGATAATATAACAAAAAAAAACAGTTTAATAAGAAAAGAAATATTATAAAATAGAAATAGTCTATAAACATATTTCTTTATAATTTTTAACAAACAGCTTTTGAATTGATCATGACTTTTACAAGCAATAATTAAGCGAAAAAAAACATATAAATTTGACCCGTTTCCTGATTTCTGACTGTACTGATATTTTACGACAATGCCATATTACTAAGACATGGGTCTGTTCTCATGCTGAAACTCAAAGGTGGCAATAGGAACTAGTGGAATATTCTTATTGCATTGAATTAAAAGCTTGTTTTTAACCCTCGACGCAAAAACGACGGAGTGTTATAAGTTTGACGTGTCTGTGTATTTGTCTGTCTGTGGCATCGTTGCTCCCAAACGGATGATCCGATTTTAATGTGGTTTTTGCCAAATAGTGGGAAAAAGGCTGCTTATAATAATTGAAGATATAAATGGATAAAGGTGATATGTCGAAAAAATTATGATTTGATTTTAATTTTATGTAATTCTTTTTAATTGTTAATTTACCTAATTTTAATTTAATTTATATTTTCTTTTTGCATGATGAAATAACCTGTAATTAAAAGTACAATTAGCTCTTTCTTAATAATATTAAAATGTATTTATATGATGAATTATTGTAATTTTTGTTGGTTATTCATAGTAAATAAATAAATAAAATATTTTTACCAGAAAAATTTACTATAAACCGTCACTACGTACACATAGACATTTTAAGATATGTAGTAACATATTAAGTACATTGATTTTAGAGACGGTTCTTTAGATTAATGTACTTATTACGTCACAGTTTGGACTTCATTTTCTCGAAATCAGAATTTTGCCACATATCATCTTCATCCGTTCATTATTAAAGATATGTCTTGAAAACAATTGTACCAGATGCTAAGTGCTAAGTATCTAGTGTTCAGTGTCTGTGACTTGTTAGTTGCATAACTTCTTGTGGCCTTGTACAGTGTTTGCTACAGCTCTTTTACTCTTTTTATATTGCAGCTATAACAATAAAAGTTTTCTTCTTATTTATATATAATCACCTTAAAAAAGACTATAATGCGACTACTTGATTTTATAGCTTATATGTTATCTGGACTGTTATTACGAAACTATAGACACCTCTTTCATTAAAATCGGATCATTAGTATTAGCGCTACGGTGAAACAAATAAACATACAGACTGCCAAAATTGTTTTCCCTTTGGCTGGGTTGGGAATAAAGAATGTCTGGTATTTTTTTTATCTGAACTCTGGTTTACCTCTATGCCAAGTGATAGCCGATTTCTAAATCAACTTAAGAGCGCGCAATCAAATTTCATCAAGTCGAAATCGCCGCGGGAGCCGATATCGACTCACACAGACGCAAAACAACACGCATGTGTGGGTTAGCGCTAGGCTGAACGTCGCGCAAGTAATATTGATACTTTGATCCTAATGAATTTTAATATTACATACCATTTCAATACTTCTATAAAATTAAATGGTATTTAAGTTATAAAATACAAATTATAAATACTCGACATGCTAGTAATCGCCCGCGGCTCAGTCCGCGTTATTGTCGAACCGTCGGGAACAACTTTCGCGCGATGTTTGTGTGAAAAGAGTTTCATGGTGGTCGGTTCAGTAGATGAGACGTGAAGAAGTAACAAACAAACACACGAACAAACAAACCAACTTTCACATTTACAATTTAGGATAAATAGTTAATGGAATCAGGCGTTACTTTGCGGAAATCCATAGCATACAATTTAAATATATTTTATATCTAGCAATATCCCGCGAAACAATTATAACCACAACCTGCAAGCAGATGAGTGAGTGTACGCATAGGCATGCGTTTGATGCACCTCCCTCCTCCCACACTGCTTATGCGTACACTCGCAAGCAAAAAACATGAAAACACCACCACCACACAAGCAATAATGTTAACACGATCGTGCAAAGTCCCACCACCATGCAGGTTGCAAAACTCGACGCGCGTTTCGCTCCGACCCCGGAGCATCCTCAGGATGTTGACTCTGCGAACAATGTTCGTTCATCACTTAACGAACATTGTTCGCAGAGTCAACATCCTGAGGATGCTCCGGGGTCGGAGCGAAACGCGCGTCGAGTTTTGCAACCTGCATGGTGGTGGGACTTTGCACGATCGTGTTAACATTATTGCTTGTGTGGTGGTGGTGTTTTCATGTTTTTTGCTTGCGAGTGTACGCATAAGCAGTGTGGGAGGAGGGAGGTGCATCAAACGCATGCCTATGCGTACACTCACTCATCTGCTTGCAGGTTGTGGTTATAATTGTTTCGCGGGATATTGCTAGATATAAAATATATTTAAATTGTAATTTAGGATAAGTAAGTAATGAGAATAAAAAATTCAACAACCTAATTTTTATAAAAATATACCAAGTTATTTATTTTTCATATTTGATGTCCAGAAATGTTTGTCCCTAAATATTTTACTGACCCACTTCCGACTACCCACTAAATGTACTAAAATACAATTTTTTAGTGGGTAGTCGGGATGGACAGGCTTTTTTCAGTGACAAAAATGTTGTCACTGAAAAATTGTTTCCTGTCACAACTATTGGGTAGCCAGGCACAAACAGGTAAAGTATACTAGCATTTTGCAACCATCTGATTATTGAATGAAAATTAAATATTATTTTATTATAAACACGGTAGTTTAGAATTACCTGCGAAATTTGAAAAATAAAATATTGGTGCAACTTGTGTACGACTGAGAGGTCCCAACCAACCATCCCATGCAATAAAACAGGACAGATCATAGCAGCAGAAAGACAGTGCGCATGCTATATTTTGTTTTTGGAAATGAAAAGGATAACCCATATAAAAAAAACTTGTAAAAAGTGCCAATCCTTTCCAAAATAATATTGATTGTGATCACTATAAGATGTTGTTTGACCAACCGACTAACCCCTACATCACAAGTTTTAACTGTAGAAGAACTAAGTAGCGAGACTTGGCAATTTTTACAAGATATGTTTTTGATGGGATCTCAGTTCTTTTTGTAGAAGATTTACTAAACGCGTGTTTTTGTCAAAAGGGCAAATATAGCTTTGTAATCCTATACATTTATATGACATTACAAAGTTAATTATGCAGTTAGTTAGTCTAGATAATTCTACAGAAATATTTTTTTAGGTTTTTCCTTTATTTATACACTAAACACTACTTGTATTCCAAATTTTAAGCTTCTATGTCTGCTAGAAGTGCCTAATACTTTTGATGATCGGTCAGTGAGTGATTGAGTCAGTGACAAAACTAAGAAGTTTGACAAGTTATAATTATTTCACTTCTGTTTCAAATTGAATAACATTTGAAATATACTGAGTTTATACAATGCTTTCCTAGTAACTAAAAATGCAGGCTTCTTTTAATCCACAACAAAGTTATAGGGAGTTGAAAGTGGCCTAAACTGCTTCGAGAAATTAATGGTACGGCCGTGCTCAAGTTGACAAAAGCACTGCCGTGCCCCCAGATACTCGGTTATATTGATGACAGTTACATGAAAGCAGACACACAGGCACACAGACACACAGGGGCTGATGATGATTAGTATAATTTTTAAATATATAAACCACATCAGCTTTCAACAAAAGAAATTGACATCAAAATCTTTTGATTAATTTAGGGGCTGTGATATTACAGACAGACACACAGGGGCTGATGATGATTAGTATAATTTTTTAATATATAAACCACACCACCTTTTAACTAAAGAAAACCGCATCAAAATTTGTCGATAATTTAGGAACTGCGATATAACAAACAGACACACAGGGGCTGATGATGATTAGTATAATTTTTAAATATATAAACCACATCAGCTTTCAACAAAAGAAATTGACATCAAAATCTTTTGATTAATTTAGGGGCTGTGATATTACAGACAGACACACAGGGGCTGATGATGATTAATATAATTTTTTAATATATAAACCACACCACCTTTTAACTAAAGAAAACCGCATCAAAATTTGTCGATCATTTAGGAACTGCGATATAACAAACAGACACACAGGGGCTGATGATGATTAGTATAATTTTTTAATATATAAACCACACCACCTTTTAACTAAAGAAAACCGCATCAAAATTTGTCGATCATTTAGGAACTGCGATATAACAAACAGACACACAGGGGCTGATGATGATTAGTATAATTTTTAAATATATAAAGTATAAACCACATCAGCTTTCAACAAAAGAAATTGACATCAAAATCTTTTGGTTAATTTAGGGGCTGTGATATTACAGACAGACACACAGGGGCTGATGATGATTAGTATAATTTTTAAATATATAAACCGCATCAAAATCTGTGATGCATTTAGGAGCTACGATATGAGAGACAGACACACAGGGGCTGATGATGATTATTATACAAATTTTATATTTTATAAATAAACTCTGAACACATTACATACCTTTTTTGTGGTAACCTCTCAATGTTCTTTTTTCTATATATTATGAAATTTGTAATCGACATAATACCTATATAATCTCAGTAAATTTTCCCCATTTCTCATAAATAATCTAAAAATATTAATGCTCGTCCAAGCGTCAATTCCGCTCAATCCTACTACATCTCCTATACGCTGACCAGGTCGGTGAACCTTAATTCGTTGACGGCTTAGCGCAGAGCGATACGTCCACCCGTCGGGAATTCTCAGTGCGTACTAAATAGATCGCGAATTACATGGCGCGTGCACTTAGTTGAAAACAGGTAATTTAAAAAAAATTGTATAATGGAATAAACATCAGACTTTAATTAAATAAAAAATAGTATCAACTTACTAACAGTATGATTATTCATTATAAAAATAATATCATCGAAGAAATTTAGTTTTTCCAGTAGAAATACAGCACTGAAAAACGTAAATTATGATATTTTTAAAAGATTTTTTATGCATTTAACAATAAATATATTTTAATTTTTTTATCAACTTTTCATTTCAGGACTATATAATCTATTTTATGAAAATATAAATTAAACTATATTAACACGATTTAATTGTTATTTTCTTTATCAAAGTGAGCTAAAATCGGCATTTTTGCGATTCGGCGTTCCGAAATCTTTAGATTTACTCAAATGTACTACATAAAACTTTAATTTTATCTTATTATTCCAAAAATAAAGACTTTATCTTAATATATTTCTAATTGTTTTATTTAATTTAGTTATTTTATGCGTGTGAGGGGCAGTCAAAAACACCGAAAAACTGAAACTTCGTCGTAAATTGAATGCACGCTCTTAATAATAAGTTATATCTCCGAATGGCGTGCAAAAACTGTAACAGTGGGCGCGGTTTGACTTTGGCCTACTTAGAGATGCATTCACTACATATTAGATACATCAGCATTGTGTATTGAAGAAATACATATCGTACTACTTGAGTGGCATATTATGTAGCTACAAAACAGTCACTTTAAATAATGATGTATTTATGAAATTATTTGTATTTTTACACTTAACAAAATAATACCTAATTTAATCAAAAAGACAATATTATATTACCAATTTAATGTTTAATTAATTTCTCATTAACTTCCATATTTCTCATTTTTTTACATTAATAGTTCATTATTTTTTATTCAATAGTTAAAAATTAACAAATAGTCAATTTGGAACCGAACATAGTATAAGGGTTCTCTTCAAGTTGACCAACCATATAAGATTTAAATCAGGGATGAAAAGGATATGAAATTATTAATATAGGATACGGAATTTCGGATACGGATATAAAATTATTTCGGATTATCCGTTTGTTTCGGATAATTTCGTTCACCGATATTAAATTTTGTTTCCTTTTTACAGTAGCAAAACTTTAACTTCGGATACGGTTACGGATAATATTTTATATCGAATATCCGATAGTTTCGGATACGGTTACATCCCTAACATCCCTGATTTTATTTTTATAATATTTAAATTACAATCTTAACCAGCCATTTCACTTTGCAGGATTTCGACATAGCGGGTCAGTTCGATCCCATGGTTCCGGATTCTGAATGCCTCAAAGTGGTGACTGAGATCCTTGACGTCATTGACATTGGCAACTATGTTCTCAAGGTCAACCACCGTCGTCTCCTAGACGGCATGTTCGAGGCCTGCGGGGTGCCAGACGACAAGTTCCGCTCTACTTGCTCCACAGTCGACAAACTCGACAAGGTATTGTGCAAGCACTATCTAAAGTTTCTAAAAGTCTAAGGCATTGGTCTACAGTCGTTGCAAGGTTGTGCAACATTTCGCACAGCTACAGCTCAAGGTTGCTAAAAGATGGAGTTTTTTGCAACCTTTGCAACCGTGGGTCCAGGTTAAAAAGATAAGTTTGAAATATGTGTTATGTATTTCAAATAAATAGTTTGTAAATAATTCGGATGCTTTAAGATTTCCGGTAATCTAGCTGTGTACCGCCCAAGGTTGCTAGGATGAGTACTGAATTACCTAAACTGTGTGACCTCGGTTTTTGCATTGCTTTCACGATGGCCTTCAGAAATTTATAAAACAAAGAAACCGGTATACACATTCAAAGGAGGATGATTTTTGTAAATTTATCCTTATCTTTTAACATACTCATGTAGACAAAAACAATATTAGTTTATTAGTGTAACATTTATTTTAACTTTGGTGGTTGCATGCTGAGTCTGTAATTCTTTAGTATGTGGCATGGTTTGGGGGTACACATAAGTGGTCTCCATTTTGTTTTTAAGCATACTACTGATAGAGAAATTTATAAAATATTATGACCTCTTTAACTCGCATTCCGCCAAATAAATAAAAATTCTGTGTTGGATATTGATTTTTTATTTAGTATTTATTATTTTGGCCTCTCTGGCTTAATAGATAAGCGTGCTGATCGTTGATCGAAGATCGCGGGTTAGAATACCGCCAAAAAAAAATTAAATATTGGCAGGTGCCGAAGTTTTTATATTATACTTTTTTAAATTTTTTATGTGGTCTCATTATTGAAATAAAAAAAAAACTACTTAATGCTAAATTTTAAGTAGCTTTCCCGTGCGTTAAAGACCTAGACCTTGCGAACGCATAATATACATTATTATATATTAAATAGATTATTATAATATAATGTTTATGTAACATTAAACGGGTCTCGTAATGAATGCGCGATATGTTCACCAAGGTTATATTATTCATGGCCTAGTTTGCGAGTAGGAAGTACTCCAAACGCGTTTTAACGGTAAATGCCATCTGTCGGAGGAATTCTCATACTTTATGATGATTCATAAATTCATACATTGCGAATAGTTAAAATAGTAATTGGCGATTTGATTTTATTATGAACTAATGTTACTTAATGGTAGGTACGTATATCTATGAAAATGAATATGAAAAATCTTTATTTCCAAATAGGTTAGAAACTAACACTTTAAGGATTGTCCTACATGATGACCGGTTCGGGGACTAACCTGGCGACAAGAACCGGCGTAAAAAACTCGTGCGGGGCCATATTGGCGAGGCGTCCATACTCCATAGATATTATGACAGTTATAATATCTATGGAGTATGGACTTGTAACTATTTTTGTTTTAAATAGCGCGGTATTTTTTAAATTTCTTTGGCGGTATTCGACCTTCGACCTAAAAATCAACACGCTTATCTATTGAGCCACAGAGGCCAATATAAAAAATCTATACTAATACTCGTATTATAAAGCGGAAGAGTTTGTTTGTTTGTTTGTTTAAACGCGCTCATCTCAAGAACTACTGGTCCAATTTGAAAAAATCTTTTTTTGTTTGATAGTCCATTTATAGAGGAAGGCTTTAGGCTATATAACATTACGCTGCGACCAATAGGAGCAAAGCGTCAGTGAGAAATGTTGCAAAAACGGGGAGACTCGTTGCGTGCGCTGCATAAATGGTTTAAGTCGCTCAAGAACCACGCGAACGAAGTCGCGGCAACAGCTAGTACTAAATTAAAAAATCAATATCCAACACGGAAATGTTTATTTATTTGGCGGAATGCGAGCGACAGAGGTCATAATATTTTATATATTTCCTTATCTGTAGTATACAAAGTAGGCAGGCAATGATTGCATTGCCTGCCTACTTTGTATGCTAAAAACTAAAATGGAGACCACTTATACCCCCAAACTATGCCACATACTACAGAATTACAGACTCAGCAAGCAACCGCCAAAATTTAAATAAATGTTACATAACATTTTATAAGTATATTGCCCTATCAGTAGTAACCTCTGAGTAGAGCACACTGAGGCCCGTATCAATAAAACAATCTCAAACCCAACCTCACCTTGAGAGAATATTTGACAGATAAAACAACGTTTCGTTTCACTTTTAAAAGTGGACAACTTTATTAATGTTACATAGTACTTTAATTTATTTTCTTTATAAACCGTTATATTCATTCATTCATAATTCAGGAAACAATAAAGTAAGTATAATGTATATTTTTATAATCTTTATTTTTACGTTTTAAGAAAGAAAAAAATTAAAATATGTAACATAAGTAAAATTCTTCATTTTTAAAAGTGAACAACTTTATTAATGTTACATAGTATTTTAATTTATTTTGTTTTTATACCGTTATATTCATATTACTAGCTGTGCCCGCGACTTCGTTCGCGTGGTGTTTGATTGACTTAAACCGTTTATGCAGCGCATGTAACGAAAGTCCCCAAATGTGTATTATTTATTTGTTTAAACGCGCTAATCTCAGGAACTACCGATAATCGGACGATTTGAAAAATTATTTTTGTTGGATTGTCCATTTATAGAGAAAGGCTATATAACATTACGCTGCGACCAAAACCAGTCGGACGTCGTCGTCGCCCGACGCCGCGACACGATGCCGACGTCCGACACCGCGACGCCGTCGCCCGACGTCGCGACGCCGTCGCCCGACGTCGCGACGCCGACGCCCGACGCCGTGACGCCGACGCCCGACGCCTCGACGCCAGGCGCCGCGACGCTGACGCCAGGCGCCGAGACGCCGACGCCCGACGTCGCGACGCCGACGCCCGATGTCACGACGCTGACGCCAGACGTCGTGACGCCGACGCTCTACGTCGCGACGCCACCGCCCGACGCCACGACGCCGACGCCCGACATACCGCAACGCCGACGCCATATTATTTAGTATCAGCATTGTACCCGTGCGAAGCCGGGGCGGGTCGCTAGTCTTATAAATATTTTTCAAATCGGAACAGTAGTTACTGAGATTTAGCGCGTTCAAACAAACAAACAAACTCTTCCGCTTTATAATATTAGTATAGATATAAGAAGATAAGTTTACTTACGGCCAGAAGAGCGGAAAAAAATTAAAATATATACCATAGACTTTCAATAGTATATATAAGCTCTCATAGCCGACAATATATAATTTTATATATAAAGTTGATTGACTATAAAATGAGATACAAATTTTCATAATAACAAAGTACAAATTTTCATAATAACAAAGTCGGTACCATCCAAACTCAATATTATGAGTTCTATAAAATAACTCTTTTATTATTTTAAGGGCCGAATTTTCAATCATCAGATAACTGTTATCTGTTGAATAAACACGTGACTTGTGACATTTGTTCCATACAAAATCTGCCAAAGTCACATATTTATTCCTAAGATAAAAGTTATCTGACGATTGAAAAATCGGTCCTTAGTCGGTTTTCATTGTTTTATTTGGCTAAAAACTAATTTTCCCCTTTGTATATATAACATGACATTTAATACTTGCCTATTTCATCATATTATTATGATGGTATATATGGTGAAGACAGGGGTGGTGATGACTACTATCTGGTGAAGACAGGGGTAGTGATGACTACTGTAATTGATATAGTGGCATATGCTTGCAGTACTTTAAGCGATGTCGAAATTTCCAAACGTAGGTATATCGTCAAAGACTAAGCAGTAGTGGTATTACCTTGATAGTTGCTTTAAAATTATGTTTTTAGTCGGATATGCTTATGTTACTCGAAACAAATACAAAATTACTATATTCATAGTAGTTATTTATGTCCCTATAAATTTCGAGGAGTTCCCTCGATTCCTCACGACGCCTTCATCAGGCATCCACTTTGATAACTATGAGACCAAGTTCGACTGTAATTGACGTAGTGGCATATGCTTGGATTCCTTTAAACAACGCTGAAATCTTCAAACATGTATCTCTAAGGACTCAGAAGTTCTGTTCAGTACTTTTAGGTCCAGGATATGGTGCAAAACCTTACTGTTTGGTAACATATGCTTAGACTTCTTCAGAAAACATCAAAATCCATATATGTTTCCATAAAAATTTTGAGGAGTTCCCTCGATTCCTCACGGATCCCATCATCAGGTCGCCATTTTGGTGACAATGGGACCAAATTTGAATTATACCCCACACAACACAAAAACAATATTTTAAATCGGTTCATAAACGACGAAGATATCCGCGAACAATCATAAAAAAACATATATACGGTTGAAACATATGTACTGTTTTCTATTGCTTCGCGTCGCTGTGTACTGTGTAGGTAGATAAGCGATCGCCCCGCGCGTCCCGCACACCCCGCAGTCCACACGCGTCGAAATTCGTCCGACTTACTTCAAATTTATCGTCACTACTCGGCTCGTATGTGTCTCAGCGTTATGTTTTATAGCCTATAACCTGCTCAGGAGTATGGACTACAATCGTACTAAGTTTGGTTAAAATCCCTTCAGTAGTTTTTGTTCCATGCGTGCACATACAGACAGACAGACAGACATACAAACAGACAGACAGACAGACAGACAGATAGCCAGACAGACAGACAAAAAATTTATTGATTGCATTTTTGGCATCAGTGTCGATCACCAATCATCCTCCAATAAGAATTTTGAAAAAATATTCAATGTACAGAATTGACCTCTCTAGAGTTTTATTATTTAGATAGATTACAGAAAAGAATAAAATAAGTATAATGTATATTTTTTTATTCTATATTTTTACGTTTTAAGAAAGAAAAAAATAAAAGAATGTAACATAAGTAAAATTCTTCATTTTTAAAAGTGAAACGATACGTTTTTTTATCTGTCAATTAGGTTCTCAAGGTGAGGTTGGGTTTGAGATTGTTTTATTTATACGGGCCCTAATATAATCAAATCAAAATATTATATTTCCAAATGAAACTTAACAAGCTATTTTCGGAAAGTCAAAAAGGTCGGTTCAACCCTAGCCCGCCGAGAAGAACCGGCGTAAGAAACTCGGATGGGGCCGTCTTTTAGCAAAAATATGGAAAATTGTTCTTTTAAAAAAATGTATACAGAATATGTTTATAATGTTTATATATATAATAATACCGGTGGTAGCTTGTTTTTCTTGTTGACTTTCCGAAAGTAGCTTGTTAAGTTTCATTTGGAAAGAAAACGTTTTTTATTTTATTTTTATATATTATAACAAAAGTCAGAGTACATGAAGTACATTGAGGTAGCCTTGCGTGTGGCCGTCTTATTCCCAAGGTGTGCAATCGTCAATAAAATCATTATAATAAGCTTTAGCACACAAACGTTCTTTAACTACGTAATATGTTTCATACTACAGGCGTCGTGGGAGGAAGTGAGAACTGAGATGATCAACGAGAAAGGCGTCACGCCCGAAGCGGCGGACCGGATCGGGGAGTACGTCAGACTCAACGGCGGCATAGAGTTGGCCGAGAAGCTCATGGCAGACGAGAAACTGTCCAAGTCCAAGAGCGCCATCGAGGGTCTCGAGGGCATCATGCTGCTCCTCAAGTACTGCGAGATACTGGGTATTAAGGACAAGATCCTGTTTGACTTGAGTCTGGCGCGAGGGCTGGATTACTATACCGGCGTGATTTATGAGGCTGTTTTGACGCGTGAGTATGCTTTAGTAAAAGTTTAAGTAAAATTATTATTAGTGTGAGTGATAAGTGAAGACTTTGTTAATGAAATATTGCGGCCAGTTTTAAGGTAATGTACCATCTGTCCTGGCGAACTGCGTACCGCCTTAGAATTAAAAACACTGCACTGCTGTTAGTGCGTCAAAAAAATAAATCGTTTTTTGACGCACTGACAGCAGTGCTATCTTCAGACTTTTCTCGAGAATAACTCTATTGGTTGAAGAGAACAGCATGAAAATAGATGTAAATAGTTTATCGCGAACAGTAAAGGATCATACTTTATTATCCAATACATTTTATAACACTTAAACAGTAATGAACATATTTAAACATGAAATGAAAAACCTTCACAGCAAAAATACGCTATTTTGACACTGCCGACTGTAGAATATAGTTTATAGTCTATGGATTCATGTAGCCAACAATAAATAATCATTGCGTTAATATTTGCCAATTGGCATCACTGACTAATCTATGGTTGTGTCACAGACTTTGTTAACGTTTAATTTATCTCGGATGTACTTACTATAGACAGGAATTCATTGACGTTTCAGAGCCAATAAAAATCGGCAAGGAGGAACAGACGGTGGGCTCCATCGCCGGCGGCGGGAGATACGACAACCTCGTCGGCATGTTCGATTCCAAAAACAAACAGGTCAGTTTCGGTCTGATTATATAACCACAGATATAATACACACCACACAACCAACCACAGAAACACAACGCCTATTTTTCTAAAAACTTAATAATTTCAGATTTTATTATGATATGGATTTTGGATGTATACTGTACATAACTGAACCTTATTTAAAAGAAAATCCATGTCATAATAAAATCCAAAGTTATTACGTTTTTTGACTCTACTGAAAAGTTGTAGTTTTATAGATACGTGGTTGTAAAGGTAAAGCGAAGATATATATTAAGAGGAAACACCACGGTTGAGAGAAATACAAAATAGGTATTTATAAAATCTATTGCTGTCTCGCAGTGCCTTAGCTAGCCAGCACTAGCGCGATAGAGACAACTGCGACTTGGACTGAAATTACCTAATAAAAGTACCAGAAATCAACGTTTAGGGGATTCCTGTTTCCTCCTCCAAAACTTAAGCGATTAAAATATTTTTTTCTGAATTAGCTAAAAAAAGAATTGAGCTAGGTTCCCATTTTTTGCTTTTGTTGTTTATTGTAGTCAAATCTATTTCCTAGATATGTAAACGTAGCGGAGAGTCTGGCCATTTTTTTTAGGTTTTTGAACGTCCATATCTCTTTTAATAATTAATTTATTAAAAAAAGGAAAAAATAGAGACGTACAAACAATATCCATAAATATTCAGGAAACAAATTGTTACTCTGGAGGTGTTATCCAGGGAGGAAATAGAAATCCCCTAGACCCCTATATTTGTATGGAAAAAATTTCGTGGTGTTTAACGCCTATTTTTCCATACAGAAATAGGGATCAGCGCGATCCCTGTTTCGTCTCTGGATAATGCCGCTACAGTAACATTTTTTTTCCTGAATATCTATGTATATTATTTGTACGCTCCTATTTTTACCCTACTTCGGCGAAGCCAAAAGGAAGGGTAATGATTTTGGCAGTCTATGTATGTATGTAATTAACACTAGAAGGACCGGGCTTCATAGTATACCTTCAAAGACCGCAGCCGTCAATTTGACGGCACTAGAGATTCAATCAGAATACTCCTGAAATTATTGCGTATTTTACTTTAAATAAAATGAAAATAGTATCAATTTGTTTTTTATTCATAACAAACAATTTTAGTCCTTAAACTGCGTAACATTTGAAAAAATAATAGTTTTTTTCCAAATCTTTTATACATTTTCCACGAACAGCTTTTTTACTGATTGTGCAGTTTTCCCACGTTATTTTTTTTTACAATAATTATGATTTATTTGACATTACCGCCTCTTATTGTTTGTAGTGCATCGTTTACTTGTTCAGAATAATTTTCTTGTATTAGAGCCGCAGCTAAAGTAGATTTTTTTCACATACTCTGCACGTAGATCGCTGACTAATTGAAGGATAAAATCATGCCGAGATATATTTATCACTGTTACTTTTCAGTATATAATCCACGAGTTTATAGCTGCTAAACCATCTTTGACTTCCAGCTCTTACGGTGTACTTGCGTGCCATTTGAACGACGATGTCCACTCCAAATTTTGTTTCATTATAAATTGAACTGTCTCAGGCAGCTTTTTTTTATCAATACCTATGCTCACGTTGGGGTGCAGAGTACTCAAAATCGCTGTTCGGCCGCCGGTAATGAATCTTCGAGATACCCCGCGTCCTCTGCGCGAATTTACAATATAAATTATATAATTTGTAGCAGGGATGAAGATGTGACCTGTTCCGGCTGAAATTCTTCATCACTGGTTTCACAAAGATTGTCTGCCAAATCATCACCACTTTCATCACCTGATACATCTTACTGTATGTCCCGATATCGCAACAGTTCTTGTTCTATTTGAGAACTATTGAGTTGGCGGCGACGCATTTGTATAATAAATTACGACTGCTCACAAAACGCATTTAGATGCGTAGACGTTAGCGTCTAACTAAATGTAATGTAAACCAACTAAACAATAACAACTTACGCAGAATTCAAAATATAACAGAATTACTATATTATATAACATATATATAATATAACAAATAAAACAGAAGTACCCGCATTAGTTCGTAGACAACTTTTTTTACTGTTCTTATCACTCCCTTCATATGCCGTCACTTTGACGGTGTGCGGTCTTAGTAGGTATTTTTAAAGGAATCTCATAAACTACATATAATTTAATAGTTTTTTATGTAGATTTAAACAAACAATAACAAATTAGGAAAAGTCATAAGATATGAAAAGAAACAACAACTTGGTGTGTAAAATATTTAAGAATGAAATCGCCGTGCCATCAAATTGACGGCCTTGGTCTTTCTAGTGTTAACTGATTTATTAAAAAAAGTTAAATTTGGGATTCTTTTAAGGAGATATTATAAACGTGTAAAAATGTCTTAAAAATGATTAGACATTTCGCTGTATTTTTAAAATTAAAACCATAGGAACCTAGATCAAGCCTTTTTTAGTTTATAATGAAAATTATCTAAATCGGTTAAGTTTTGGAGGAGGAAACAGGGAACAATGTCGCTTTTAATAGGTAATTTCAATTCGTGCTGCAGCTATCTCTATCGCGCTAGTGCTGGCTACCTAGGGCACTGCAATAGATTTTGCAAATACCTATTTTGTATTTCTCTCAACCGTGAGGTTTCCTCTTAACAATACTAATCCTAGTTTGACCTACCTAGTAACTTTACCAGAAACAATAACATTTCCAGTAAGATCACCAGTGGCATGATTGGGAACTACTATTCCCATTTCACTCACTTTTTGAAGATCCTCATCTAAATGGCTAGCTAATGTACTTCTAGGGCTTCCCTTTGAAGAACCAGCCTTCGCTACTGAAGCCTGCCATACTGTTAGTAGTAGTAGTTAGTAGCAATGTTTTGAGATGTCAATGTCTGACAAGAAAGATGATCCATGCGTCGGTTGGGCATGTAAAAAGTCGGTCCTGCGCCTGATCTCTTGCCAGTCGTGTCGGTTTACTGTTCCACTGGGTTATGAGAGTAAAAGGAGGAGAGAGTGTCTTTGTGCATTGCGCACACACTTGGGCACTATAAAATAACTCCTACGTAGCTGGCCTGGTTTCAATGAAATCGGCTACAGACACCGAAATTGGTGAGGTGGAGCTATTATTATTATTAAATATCAGTTGCGTGCCGCAGGTGCCGTGCGTGGGCGTGAGCATCGGCGTGGAGCGCATATTCTCCGTGCTGGAGGCGAAGCTGGCGGCGGGCGACATCAGCGTGCGCACCAGCGACGTGGACGTGTACGTCGCCACCGCGCAGAAGAACTTCCTCGACGAGCGGCTGAGGGTCTGCGCGGAGCTCTGGAGCGCCGGGGTCAAGGTATAGCTTACAATTTCGATTACCGCGTTGGATCAACAAAAAATGTTGTTTTCAAGTTTGGTTAGGACAATGCAGGCTGATCACCTGATTGTCTGACAAGAAAGATGATCTATGCGTCGGACGGGCATGTAAAAGTCGGTCCTGCGCCTGTTTACCGTTTACCGGGCTTATGAGAGTAAAAGGAAGAGAGAGAGTGTGTCGGTGTATTGCGCACACACTTGGGCAATATAAAATAACTCACACAACAGCTACGCAGCTGGCCTGGTTTCAATGAAATCGGCTACCGGCACCGAAATCGGTGAGGGGAGCTATTATATAGCTTACTCTTGAAACTAATTTCAATGGCAAATCAGCCCTCTTACTCTTGAAAATTCGAATCGATCGGAATTGGAATTTGACAGTTGGCTAATCTTGAACACTACACTAGCCAAATTGCTTTTAAATTCAGTGTCCATTTTATAGAGAGCAGTTGGTTTTTTTTTCTTTCGTTTATTTTCTCACCACAAGAATTACAGTACAATATTATGAACAATCACACAGTTTACATAGAGATTGTGGGAGACTGGTGCCTAAACTAGGCGTAGCCTGTATTTCAGGACACCAGAACCTACCTCCGAACGATAGTTTCTATATCTAGTTATTACGTATATTATCTTGCAAAAGCAAAGCAATCGCAAATTTTTATACTTTTGAACTTTATCGACGGTTAAAACGTAATAAATAAGCTACAAAAAATCAGTTAAAATTTTTAAAATTCATAAATTGAATTTGGCATCAATGTTTGTTTGACGTAGCATTTAATTAATTATTCCTATGATTGCCATTAAATTGTTTTTGGCGCTAGTGTCAGCAAAAATTAACCATCGCGCGAATATTGTTAACCAGCCGGTTGATTACGTAAAAATAGCGATTAGCATTAAATTGTTGAACGTCAAAAAAATTGTGCTAATTGCTCTTAGGGCGTGTTTCACCAAGCAATGTTAAAGTTAACGCTATGTTAAATATCATGTCTCGTATTTCCTGTCAATGAATAAGAAGGCATGGTATTTTAACATGGCGTTAACATTAACATTGCTTGGTGAAACACGCCCTTAAAGTGTTACGTTTTGACGCCAAATATTTTTTTCTGAGTTTCAAAACTTTAAACTGATCTCCTGTTTAGTTTGGTTTGTGGTGCTTTTGCCTTTTACTTTTCAATCGCCGATAAGGTTCAAGAGCAAAAATCGCGCAATTATTGCTTTTAAAATTTTATAACTTCAAATAAGCCTCCAGATTGTATACAGAATGAGCAAAAACTTCTCTTCGATGTTGACAACAGTTCTTTGGCACTGACTGTATTTGTTATGTTCGCAGACGGAGCATTCCTACAAGAAGAATCCGAAGATGCTCACTCAGCTACAGCACTGCGAGGAGAACCGTATTCCTCTAGCCGTGGTGCTGGGAGAGTCTGAACTCAAGAGGGGTCTGGTGAAGATCCGCAACATCGTCACCAGGCAAGAAGACGAGGTGCCCAGGGAGAACCTCGTAGAAGAATTGCAGACGCGACTCGCGTCCATGAATATTAAACAGATTAACGGGCCCTCTAAGTAGTGTGTACAAAAATGTTGGTGTGATATGCATTTGGATACTTTTTTTTTCTACGGCGGTGTCTTAAATATTTTATAGTATATTACCGCAAGTTTTCTGATTTTGTAAATATATTAATTAAATTATATTTACGCGTGGGTCTTCCCGTGATATTCGTTTCTAAATTTTGTTTTCAATTCCGTAATGTTAAAATTGTTTTTCCACAAAAAGTATGTATTGCATTTGGTTGATAACTTTGAAGATTGATGATAGGCAAATAGAGATCTGTAATATTTTTTTCAATATAGCGCATTGAACATGACTTTGTATATTCTAAGTGAAAACTCAGAGAAACATTATTTTCGGTTAAGCAGTTCGATTGATCGATTTCTTCGAATCGATCTAACGATTCTTACGCTTGATATCGATTTGGGAGACTTGACGAATATCGAAATTGCATTTCTAATAACTTATTAGAGAACAATTTATTTATTATACTAACTTGTCAAACGGAGGTTACAATATGCGAAGAATATTGTAATACCTATGTAGTTTAATCACCTCATAATAGTTCAACGCTTTTCAATGATAAAACAATTTTCGTAATGTACTATTGTAACTACTTTCAATTTCAGAAATAACTGAACTGAACATACGGAATGTATACCCAACAAAGTTCCTTTGATATGTACGTGACGCAAAATCTCATATGTTCAAATCTTCTGTTGACATAAGCTCCTCTCAATAGGAGTTGCCAACTTCAGAGTGAGAGGATGTGCACTAAAACAAATAGTACAATACAATGTACAAGTTATAATAACAAGAGTGTTCAAATAAAAATCCAAAAATGTTTTATTTAAATTTTTCGATGGGTTGGTTGGATACACCATGTTAATCGCTGTACACTATGGACTGTCCATTCCGTTCCACTATACACTGATTTATAAATTCACTCTGTAAAATGACATTTCTGTGTCACCTCTCTTTCTGCCATTGTCAGTTAGCAGAGACAGAATGATTTTAGCCTGTCATTTTACTGACCGAGATTAAAAAACAGTGTCATGAGTACAAAAAGTTTTACAAAGATTTTCTTTATCCTGGTTAGTTTCAAAGTAATCCACCAAATTAAATGCCAAAAGCCGTCGAGATCGAACTAATTCGATTCTCGATTGTGTCCGAAGAGAGCCTGCTGGTGTTTTTATTTGCGGGTCATACCTATAAATAGTAAGCAGTACCTTCCCTATAGATACTATTTAGTTCCATTAATTGGGGCGACACTTTCACGGAGTGGACAACACCATATATATTAGGATATTATGTCAAAGGAATTTTGGTGACTTCTATAGTTCCATTGCGATTACTAATAACATGCTTGAAGGAATAAGTTAAACTATTTCAAATAGTAATTTATTTTAGTACCTATACTTTTTTATTACATAGTTAATTTGTGTTAAACTTTTTAAAATTCTGTTCTTGTAAATTAGTGTTTCCTTTTTGGTATGTAATTATGATTTGTATATTGTGTGATTTTTAAATAAATTTAAACTGTAAAATAAAAAAATACCTATTATATTATTACTGATGAACCTGAACCTGTTTACCCGACTACGGCGAAGTCAAAAGAAAGTGTAATGATCTTGGCAATCGATATAATTATGTATGTTTGTTCCTCCGTAATTCTTAAACGATTGATCTAATTTTAATAGAAAAGGGGTCGATAGATTCGTAATAATTGTCCAGGATACATACAAAGGTATAACGAACAAAAAAAAATTGAAAGCCTTTATTTCTCAGAATATAACAATACAAAACTAGTTAGTGGACATAATATTACAAACATTTTTTAGTCTTCTAGAACCCCTCCGCGCGTAAAGGCCTCCAACATAAATTATATGGTGTGAAAAGAATCATATAACTTTTGTATTTGATTATACTACGATTTCTTATTCTAGAATTGTATTTTTTTTCTGTTAAAATAGCCTGTAGAATGTAGTTAGGTATTTTCTACTTGGAATGAATAATACTTTGGCAATAGTTGGTATCATACCAGCGCAGCTCTTGGTGTTAAAGGTGTTTCCTCGTGGTCAAATCAGTCTTGCGATTTTTTTTACCTAAACGTCCGTACGTAAATAATGTGCCAAACATAATATACTTTTTTAACATTTAATTATTACCATCTCAACATTTCAAGCCTTTACATTACTTTACACTTATATAATATTTGGTGGGCCCTAGCTTGTACCTTTTTATATGACCTTGGAAAATCGTAACCTTGAGTAAAGCACCATTCATATTTTGTTAGTCTCAGCTTGTATTGGTGTTATGTCACGGACGCAGCGCCCTTGTTTGAGGAGCATTGTCTGCCTGTGGTTCCTGCGATTGTGCCCTAATTCACCGCGAAGTTGGCCGCATCAGCTGCCGATATAAAACTATTTATAATGACGTCTGTCAACTCATTAGCTTTCTGACCGCCGAGGAAGCCTCCGCTCGTTTGTGTTGCGATAGAACTTTACAGAATTGTAATGAAATGAACGTGCGATCGAAGAAATTATACAGAATTGTTTTTTGCATATTCTTATTGAGTCCCAGCGTGTACTCGTCGGTGCTGAAAGATGCGCTGGAGGAGCATCTGAAAGATATCGAGCACAATGAAGAAAACGAAACGTTCAAGCTGCAAAAGGAAAAGGGCGAAAAGGACCACCACATCGATAGTCAACTCAACGACAGTCACACGCACCAGAACACGAAGAGCAACGACGACGTAAAATACCTGAAGAAGGACGTCGAAAATAAAATTAGCTCCGACAAAGGCGCCCACGGCGGGTACACCACGAAACAGGACAAAGCCGAGGATAGCCAGTCCACGGGCTTCAAGAGGGGGCACAAGAAAGGTCATCACAAGCAGGGATTCCAAAACTCCTACCACAAGGACGAGTCGTCCAACAAGAGCACGTTCTTCGACGACTCCAACGACGAGGGCGACCAGGCGGGGTACAACAGCAAACTGAACAATTACGACAACCACCATGGCCGCAACTACCAGGGGTCCCACAACAACGGCCAGGAGTACCTGCGGGACAACTATCACGGCGGCGGGCACAACCGGTACGGGGACAACGGCGTCAAGCGAGTCGCTCACCAGGACTACGGCCGCAAACAGTACCTAGACAACTCCGAACTCCACGACAAGTACCGAAACGGCCGGGACTACCACGACCGAGGGAACGTTCGCGAGCGCCACGAGTACCGGGAGCCCCACGTCTACCGGGACCCCGGCTGGGACTGGCAGCGATGGAACGAGCGGCGGGACTGGGACCGGCCGCAGTGGGAAGGTCGCGGGCGGGACTACGGCGGGCCGGGGTACTTCGACGACCGCGGCGTCCGCCACGACGGCGGGTACGGCTTCGGCCCCGACCACGGCTTCGGGTACCGCTACGGCGAGTCGCGCGAGAACCCCGTCGCCGAGGTGCCGAGAGATGTACCGGTGGTGGCGCACCGCAAACAGACCATAACCATATACGAGGACCCGCGGTACTCGGGGACGGACAAGGGACAGTTGAGGAAGGAGGACGGGGATTACCTGGAGCTGGACATCCAGCCCAGCGGCCGGAGGTACGCGAGCTACGATGACACGTACTATAGCGCCCCCGCTCGCACCGCGCAGGCCAGCCAAATCAATAAGCTGGTCTATAATTACAAGCGTCAGTAAATAATAAGTTAAAGTATGTATGCAAAAGTATGTTATAGTCTCATCCCCGGTTTCCTGTACGCTATTCAAATGAATGATCAACTAACATGGTATTCAAATCAACAACCCATATTGAACGCTGATTGGAAGAATATTTATTATCAGACAGAAAGGAACGGACATAATATCTAATATGTTAGTTTATAAAACAGACAGACAGGCTTCACCCAAGGTGTGCTCTGTATTGATTTTGTTTCATATAACCTTAGTAAAAGTTATAATATAGGTATACCTACTATATAATATTAATTAGTGTAAGTAACATAATGTTAATCATTAGTACAAAAATAATTACGAATAAGATGCATTCTACTATAGCAGGCATTTTGTTGTAGGAAATAGCCTGCTAAGAAAGTGCTAAATTATAATAAATGAAAGTTTACTAAATATAAACATTATATTTTCTTATTTAGATACTAGTCCCGGTAAAATTCGGAACAATAAAAACTCTTATTATCGTTTACTCAGCGCACGCAGCGTAACTCCCAAAAGGAAAGAAAACCCCAGATTTTGATTCATCATTTGTACTCCGCTTCTATTGACCTGAGCGTGATGCTGTATAGTGTATATCATATAGCCTTCCTCGATAAACGGGCTATCCAACACTAAAATAATTTTTCAAATCGGACCAGCAGTTCTTGAGATTAGCGCATTCAAGTAAACGAGCAGACATTTAAAACTTGATCTACAATGCCATTCATTTTACTTTAGCTATAAATTAAGGCCCCTTGGCATATTTGCAATTATGGCATGTAGGTACTATTTAAGACTTAAATTTAAGTACTTACCTGCAGTATGTAGGTAAGAGTAATTTGGAGATAAGTTTTAAAATTAACTGAAACACAGAGTTCTCTACTTACCTACTTCACTAGATAATTATTGCTAGAAATTCGACTATATTTATAATTTTGAACTTTATAATTATAATTATTTTAAATTCTTTTAAGTGTAGGTACGAACTTCAAATTAATATATGTAGGTATTATCATTCTCCATACCTTTACTTCTTGTTTGCGCAATTCTCTTAAAAAACTGTACCCAAATCACGTATTATAATATAGCTTCATTTTGTAACGCTACAAACATACTTACCCAACATTCAATATCTGAATATTGAATATCCCAAAACGCATTGACGCGTGCAACTCAAATAAAATTAGCTTTGAGACATACCGAATACGAAGGTGCCGGTCAGTCAGTGCGGGTGACATATTTCAATATGGCGCGTCTGTCACAGCTGAGCGGCGCAAGTGCCCCGGAGCGTGACGGATGCGTGCAAATCGGGGTCTCCCGTGCACGGAATTGCTGGAATCGATATTCCATAGACCTGGCACGGGTGACCTAAATTCTTTAATACGGTTTGACTAAGCAAATTACAGCACACCTGAATTCTGCCGTGATTGTCCATTCACTTGTAGCTGAGAAGTTTAAAACGAGCCAAATTTGGCCTATGCTCATGTTTAAAGCTTAGATTTGTTAACTTACAATCTACAATACAGCTGTGGTGATCATTTTAAAGAAAAATATACTTACAGGAAGCGTAATAAGTAGGTACTTAATTAACTAAGTATTCAATTCTCGTTCGAAAAATAAGTATAAATATTCACCAGATTCATAGGACATAATCCTCCCCAAAGTTTTCTATTGGCAGGCGGATTGGCGAGCGCAGTTTTCAGACAATAACAATTCTAGCGGAAATGCTGCTGTCCATTTCCGGATGTTTATTCCCTCTATCGTCTTTACGTCATCAACGGAAAAGATGGTTGATGGGGAGGTCTTATTATTTTTTCGGCACCCCACGGATTACCAGAGTATCCTACAAATACTTATTTATTTAGATTAATCCACTCCTTAGTAGCCATAGAATGAGCGCCAACCCTCCAGATCTTAGGCATTTCTCATCCATCCAATAAAAAAAATAAAAAATTGTTTGCATGTTATTTACATACCTACAATATAATTATTGTACCTACAATTAAATACTAGTTATGGAATATAATTTTAATTAAACTCTCTTTTGAACAGTATTACGAAAGTTCCTC
This sequence comes from Celastrina argiolus, assembly GCA_905187575.2. Classification (NCBI taxonomy): domain Eukaryota; kingdom Metazoa; phylum Arthropoda; class Insecta; order Lepidoptera; family Lycaenidae; genus Celastrina; species Celastrina argiolus. The sequence goes on along the minus strand of LR994599.1, from coordinate 8,819,396 downwards.
TAAACAATCAGTAATAGTAAATGTTAGGAACTTTGGTCGTCCTTAATTTTGAATCGCAACGTGTCACCAAGGGCCCGAGACGTATTTCGTTAACAATACCGACAAAATGTCTGATGTTGTTGGTGTTTCCTCTTTATTACCCTCTTTAATTAAGGGACCTCGTTATTTAGCCACTACCACTCTTAGATATTTTTCAGTACTTTTATTTGTAATTTAAATTTCGCAACCCTTCGTTGTGGCCTCGCTCGAGGGGGACAAACTAATTTAAACGTTAAGCTGCCGTCAGAGTCCTTTTGTAATATGTATGCGATAGATACACTTAACGACAAACAAGTGTATGCTAAATTACTTTTTATTTATTTATATATTGTTACAAATTACACAGCATGGACTCTGCAGTTGTACGGCAAATTGTAAATAGGTAGTTTTGACGAGACATGGAGCAAATTAGTAAGGTAATTTTTGCAGTGACTTCTGTCAAGGATATAATTATATTGAACTTATGTGTATTGAGAACCGGAGTAGTTACCTATTTTATTTAACTTTAAAACCTTATTAGTTTTTATAAACATCTTTAGCTTTTGTTCCGACCCTAAGTGTTAATCAAAGGTGTCATCTTTCTCCATACATAATCTTAACAAAAATAGTGAGACCATTTGCGCACGGAGAAATAAAAAACACACAAACTTGCGCCTGTATAATTTTAGTGTGATTTAGTATGTAGTATAGGTACCTATTGAATCACACTAAAATATGGATTAATTTACGATGGAGGCCTTTAGAGTATACAGCATAAATATGGACCGCGTGCGTACAAAAAGTTGAGGAATATGAATATTAGCTCAAATCTGCAATGTTAAAACCACAAATATTCATGGTTACTCTGTAAAGAGCGAGCGTGTACGCCGGCCGGCCGCGGCGCGGCGTCACTTGATATTTTGGATTTACGTTTTTTAACTAAACATGAATTTTAATTTATGGAAAACTTTCACAAAGCTTATTGGGATTTCAGTAGCAGTTAATCTGAATCTAGTGTTGATTGTTGTATAAATTCCCTTTAAAATGCGACAAAATTTACAAGAGATGCCTACCTTCATCTAAAATGCAAAGGAATTAATGGGTACTTGTAATATTTCGAGGTTTGGCAACAATGTTTTTAAATACTAAGTGTAAGTTACTAGCTTTTGCAGTCGACTTCGTTCGTGGATCCATTGCACCGCTTATTCGGATTCTTATTTTTATTTTCGCATTTCTTAACGCATGTTGACGTCATAATAAAGTTTTCATATTCAAATATTTTCTTTCTCTCTTTTAACTTCTAGTTGAATGTAAAAAGATAGAAAGAAAGGCCATAGGTTGAAATAGGGGATTTACAGTTTCAACCCCCTTATTTCAACCTAAGGCCTAAAGCCTTACACCTAATAAGCCTGGAACATTTTCATAGTATGTACCTATATAGGTAGGTACGTGTTTCCGTTTTGAATTAAAACAGATATTATCCAAATTTAGATTTCTATGCCTATTTATGTCAGTAAGTCAGGGTAGGTCTCAGTGTTGTCAACCCTAAAAGGGTTTGTCGATACAATTAAACATATTCTGTTGTAAAAATAATGAACTGTTGATTACTAAAACGTTAGGTAAGTGGCTCTCAGGTCACATGCCGTCCTTGTCGTTTCTTCAACCAGCCTTTGAATAGTACTAAATATTAATTAGCGTTATGTATGCAGATGTTACCCTGGAAGTCACAACAAACTGTATAATATGTACCAACAGTTTTATTCGTGTTTGTTTGACCACAATTTCCCATTCCACCGCAACATCCGGGCGAAAAATAGACAAGGTAATAAGCGATTTTTATTTGAGTTGCTAACGACTTGTCTCCGCAGTAAAACCATTCCAAAACGACATCCTTACAACACGCCAATAATCGTTAACGTCGATTGGAAAACAAAACTGTGATTATAGGATATTATCATACATGTTTTGTCCCTTTCGAACATAGGGGCGTGAGTATGTTTGTCTCGTGCGACTCGCAAGGGGAGAGTTGGCTACACTGTGATTACTTTAACGAAGTTTCGATGGGTAGATGAGTATGGGGCAGATAACTGCATTGACCATTAAAATTAAGATGTTAGAGTTCGTGTATTAAAACTCATGATATAAGTATTAACAGTTATAACAATGAATTTAGAAGTTCACATTTTTTCTGTAACACAATTTTAACGTTAACGAAAATAATATTTTGTGTAGCAGTAATTGATTCAAATACGAGTAAAGCTAGAAAGTATTTTCGCATAATATATTACATATATTTTTATTTATTATTTCTTGGTGGTTGGTAGTGAAGGATTTGGCATAAACTTACTTTGATAGGAGTACATCCGTCATACAGCTTCCCTTTTTACCTGACTACAGCGATGCCAAAAGAAAGGGTAATGATTTTACCAGTGTATGTATGTTTGTTTAATGTGTCGTAGCGCCTAGATTGCTGTTCCGATTTTAATGAAAGATTCGTTACAAAAGCCTGGGTAATTTATGTATGTATCCTAAACCATCATTTTCACAAATTTTCATTGATTGATTAATTTGAAATTTGGACCAATGATTTGAGACCAATGACAGTGCAATAAAGCGTGGCTTTCATTTACGTAGTCCTTTACATTTGTTAACTTCTAGTAAAGTAAATCTGTCAAATGAGCTTTGCGAAAAAAACCCTAGAGTTGAAATATGTTTTTTTCGTCGAAGAATGATGTGAGTTAAGTGCCCTGAAGGTGGACTTCTGCAACTCGACCGCGGTTTTTGAAAAACTCAAAAAATGTCCAAAAAAATTGTTGAAATGCATTTTTCTATTTAATTTTCGACATATTGACTGTACTTTTCGTTGTTTTCGAACTAGACTATGAATTTGACATGAGACGTTCACACCGAGCGTTGTTTCACAGGCAATCGCACCCCCCCTCCCCACTAGCTCCGCGATTCCCGCAATTCTCGCGATTCCCGACAGAACAATGAAGTCGACGCTTACTCGCTTATCTGACTTTGTTTATTGTCTGAAGTTGCCTAGATGGCCGTTTTGTTACAGATTTCCCGACAACTTGGTTTGGATGAATAAGTTTGTCGTTCGCCCCTTCCGTTTATAGCATACGATACGACATTTGGGTATGATATTGGTTTGGTTATTTTTTGTAATTATTTTATGTGATATATAATTCACTTTTATTATATATCTACTTTGTGCTTTTATACAATTCACATTTGTAGTGAATGCAAGCAAGTCTGTTCGTAAATATTTCAATAGATTCGTCCTAATCACTTTATGATGGACAAACTGAGAAAAAATAGGATTATATTGTTTTCTTTTTATAGAGATATAGGTGCCCCTTTTAGCTTGGCACAAAACTGGCATAGATTTAACAGGTGTATTAAAATTATGTACTAGCTGTGGCCACGACTTCGTGCGCGCAAAAGTCCTCTAGCAACATACTCATGGTAAAGATACCATGGTACAAAAGTAGCTAACGTCCTTTCCCATGGGTTTACCCTATCTAACTGACTATACTTTTTCACGCTAGATCTACTTTAAGGAAAGATGTGTTGGTTTACATTAAACTTATTCAATGCAAACAAAAAACTCATCACCTTTTATTGCGCAAATTGAATATCCTCAAGGATGTTTTGCTGCGGTGAAAAGTAGCCTGTTATTATGTTAATTCAGCATGCAAACTACCATACCAAAATTCATCACCTGTTTAGTAGTTTTTAAGAGTAATATGTTTATTACTACACACAACCCAAACACACACACATATACAAACTTTCGCATTTACCTATAATATTTTAGTAGGAAGTAGTAACACCTGATGATGACTATGTCGTAACCGGTCGTGTATTTTAAGTAATATTTAATGAAATATTATATATAGAAAATAACAGTGCAAGAAAGTGGAAAAAAGTGCAAGTAGTTTGTGTTTTAATATAGAAGTAGTATAAGTCTAAAGTAAGAAAATTATGCGGCTAAAGTTTTTTTATGCCATAACCTTAAGGCGAGGAATAACCGCAACTAGCGCCACTCTTTTTAAAATAAATTTTACAACGACACCAATATCTTATTAAAAAAAGTAAGCTTAAGTTTTAAAAAGAGTGGCGCTAGTTGCGGTTATTTCTCGCCTTAAAGATTAGCCTTACTGGTCGCAGTCGCAGATATTAAAAGTTCGGAAGGGGTAATCGTTGAGCCGCGACGAGCGGCGGCGGTGCCGTATCCAGCTAATTGCTATGAAATTAAGCACTCCCGAGGGAATCGTCATACTGATTTTATTTTAATCGACATTCTCTTGCAGGAGTCGTACGCCGCAAGTAGATTCTAGAAGTAATCAATATTTTCATACCCGCAATACCAATAGGTTCTACATGGTGTAAAATAAAGGAGAGATAATATTTTAGTGTGTGTATGTGACTTCTATGTAGTTTCTTGTGAAAGTACCTACCAGCGCTGTACCGCTTGCTTTTGACTTTCATGTTTCTATAGGAAATTACTTTTTTTTAAATCTTTATTTAAAGGCATTACATCTTAGCTTAGCTTAGCTGTATGATGCAATAAATTATTCTTATTCTTATTATAAATTAAGTCTGGCAGAAATTACTTAATATCAAAAATTTGCCTATACAATAAGTAAAAAAATCTTTCTTAACATACCTCTTTCACTGCTGGTAGGTACTTTCACAGTATATACGGGACCCATACACATAACACACCCTAAAGTATTATCACTTATTAATATTGCAGCGGACAGCCTGTATATTATAATAAAATTTTAAAAGTTACATGAAAATCAGTCCAGCAGTTACGGTGCCTCAATGCAAAACACATACATACAAACAAATATTTCCTGTTGATAAATTATTAAAATAAATACACAATATAAAATAACAAAGCATTTTTCTCCCACGTTCAAAGTTGTGAAAGGTATTCCAATTTGTAATAGCACATTTTTGCACTAGAAGGGTTTCTCATTTATTGGCTTCATACTTTATAGACTCTACAGGAAATGTCTTTGAAATAAAAAACAAATGTTTCGTAAGCTTGGAACGAACAAATTAGGAGGTGTGTTCTTCACAAAGTAGTTTCTGTGTTCGAAATCCGTCTAACTTCTTCTTCTTTTGGGATATGCCCCCCCCCCCCCCCTCAATAGGAGTCGCCAACGTCAGAGAGCAAAAAGGTTACTGTCAAATATAATTACTAATGTAATTACTGTTAAATAAAATTACTAACTAATGTTTCTTAGCTTTTATTAACACGACGACAATGTGTAATAAAAAATTTTAAACGCTCAGTGGTGCAAGAAATAATCTGATTCTACTCTAGTATTATCTACGCCTTCCTCGGAATTTAGTAAGACCTGGTACTCGTAATACTAAATTTATGCTACTAAATGAATACCAGCATATTATACAATAATTATTGGCAACACTGCCATTATGAATTCCGCCGTAAATATGTTTCATAAATGATGGGCGGGCGGCGCGCTCGCACTGTATATACAGACTCGAGGCGCTGGCATGCACAGGTGAAGCACAGGCTAGGAACATTCGAGGTGCTGCCGAATTAGGATTTTCACCCTAAATTTAGAGGAAAAAAATCTCTATAGGCAGTAAGAATTATTTTGGGCTATTTTTGGGGATTTTTAATTTTCTCGTTTTTAGCTACCTATTGACCTATTATATCGACACAATCGGTCTGGAAACAAAATATATTGCATAGTGAATTTTTGGTAGTGTATCTTACTAATAAACAACATTATCACATCATTTTTTACGTTTGTTTATCAATATTTATAAGTATTCTTAATCAAACCAAAATTGAGGATTTTCAGTAAATGTTGCGATTTTGGGGGGTGTACTTAAGTTTGGGGAGAAATATTTGTTTTGGGTGGTAATACTGGGTGAGGCACAGGTGAGGCGCGTGGCTGCAGTTTTGCTTATTAACGAGTCAACATGGCCGCTTGATAAGATTTCGGTTTGTCTTGGCATTCGTGCCTCGAGGCGGCCTTCGAGCATTTGGAGTTTAGACCGCTACATAACTATGTGGAGTTTGCTCCAGTTGTTAATATTTTATACGTGAATATGTAAAACTAAAAAAAAGTTAACGAATATATTTTACTAGCTTCTGACACTGCATCAAATCATGAAAACGTGAAAATCCAAGTAATTTTCCATTTTCAACACAATTCTGAAATCAAAAATTTCCAGAATGAAAAAAGGTAGTTTAATCATATCCCAAAGTTACAGTGACTGCTCTTTTTTCATCATTTTGAATAATGTAAATAATATTGAAATTTGACCAAATTTATGTGTCACTGTTTATCTTCATTACGCGATTAATAAATTAGAAACATTATCTAAGTCAGCCATATTGAGCTTTGCTTGCATTTAGATTGGTTTTACCTGGAAGTCGGAACGGAGTACTCTACCAAGTTTTACTTGTCTATCTATCTATTACTAACAGTTGGAAACCTTACAAATAGTACCTGAGTCATGGATGTACATTCATTTATAATAAAAATCTTAAATAATTGTATAGCATAAAAACATTATATTATATATTTCCGTTGTCTGGTACCTGTAACACAAGTCATTCGGAGACTTAGTACAGCAGGCCTACTCCGACACAATCGAGAATCGAATCAGTTCGATCTCAATGGTTTTTGGTATTTTATTTCGTGGATTACTTTGAAACTAATCAGGATAAAGAAAATCGTTAGATCGTAACTTTATGTAATCCTTATCAATCGACTGAGAATCAAAATAAAAGAACATTAATTTATTCGGTAGTTTAAACTTTGTGGGTAGGCTGATTATGTATCTCGGAACAGCAATTCGACAGGTGTAAATTGTACAATTGTGTACAATATCGCTATCAAGCATATACACTTGATTGCGATATTGTACATAATTGTACAATTTACGCCTGTCTAATTTCGGTTGCGAGATACATAATCAGCCTGCCGGAGTATGCGGCATGATCGAATCTGAATCAAAATCGAATCAAGAGTAACACCCAGGGCCGTGACGTGGTTTGAAACGTCCATAGATATTATTCCAATAAATAGATAGAGCATACTCTGGTCCGTGCAGTACAAACTTCCTCACATCACAGGACGCATATCTCCGCCGTGTACGAAACGCAAGACCGCTTCGGATTACTGCCGCCCTCACGTGTAATGTAAATGCCGACGAAGCACAGCTACTACTACATACTATACTTGTTACCTTCATATTTTACCTGTGGAAAATATTTAACAGAATCCATATTGTGTGACATTATATTGTAGAGTATGCTCTTTTAACTTTTTAAGTTTTTACCCGACTTCGGCGAAGCCAAATGGAAGGGTAATGGTGTTGGCAGTCTATGTATGTATGTTTGTTTGTTCCCTCGCAAACTCGGTTGCGACCACAGCTGCATTTTGACCATTTTAGTAATTATGCATGTCTGGATTTCAAATTGAATTATTTTCTTGTTTCAGCCTTTTTAGATCCCTTTTTGCGAAGTCGAGTTATAGTTTTTTAAACTTTAAATTTAACACGTGTAGGTTTAACATATTACCGGGTTGTATGACGCCGGCACGCAGCGTGGTATAGTAAATAATAATAATGTATTATAGTATATTATACTTTATGTTATATATAACGGTTATATAACCGTTTAGATTCAATGTAATGCAAATATAAATAAAAAATATTTCTTTTATGATTAATAAAAATGTACGACCAAATTAATGTGTCATTGTTTTTCATGTCATTATTTGCCGGTGAATAAACGGCATTTATCTTGGCAGCATTGTAGTCCAAAATTATTCGGAATTGAGTGTTTTTTCACCCCTTATCAATAAAAACGTATACATAATCATTCTTACTGTATATACGTTAGAAAATAAATACAGCATTATTAATAATATCCGTTTCGTCAATGTTTTTGTTAATAAGAAGGATGTCGTAGCGCGAAGCACGATGGTTTCGTTAGTACCAAAAATATTGTAATTTCAGAAAAAAAATATCACAAATTGTATCTATAATCTATGATTTAAAAAACTTCGCCATTGTTAATTTTGAACAATGCTATTTTACCGCTGTTCGCGACTGTACGAATATCGTTGCCAGCTGTATTTCGGCGTGAGTGTACCCATTATGCCGGATTTGGCGAAGTCTAAGTCGGCGGGCTTAACCAACTCGTGTTATCTTTACAAAGTTAGGAATTTGTTAACGCCGGCGGGCTTTTCATAAAATATGATCTTCAGACTACACTTTGTATCGCTCGTGTATAATCCTTATGGCATTTAACGTTAACATTACGTTAACTTCTTGATAAGTACGAGATATCTTGTTTAATGTGTTTGAAGTGTGTATATTTTATTTCTTAGTTATATTAAGTACGACGCGAGTTTGGATAAAGCGTAGGCTCGTAGCTATGAACATTTAAGATTCTTAAATTGTTGTTAAAGCTAGTAAAGAGGCCGATTAGTATTTTTGTTAAAGTGGCAACAAAAATACATCATCGATGGAAATCTTAGGTATCTTAAGAACCTGATAGTTGACTATCGGGTTCTTAAGATACTGATGGACGGACAGCATAAATAGGGTCTATTTTTACCCTTTAGGTACAGTACCAAACCTGTCCCTATTCTCTGCACATATCAGGAAGGTGCTTTATTTAAACGCTGCAGGAATTACAATAAGAAACCGCCGCAATTAATTAAATCGCACCGCGGTATCATAACATCAAATTAAAATTCATACCCTTTGGCACGGCAAGATATCAAGTGAAACGGGAACGAATGCGGCCATTTCTCATTTTAACCGAAGCAAAGCTTAATAACCCTACTAGAAGCGCAATAATTACGAGCGCTCGCGGTGAGATTCGGGAGAGAAATAAATGAGGATCATTAAGGGAGTCGCATTTAGATATTTCATTCCTCGGGAGGAAGACGTCGGCGGCGCGGGACGGAGCCGACGCGGTCTGTTCTCACGCCTCCTCGCAAAGATGAACGTCGCTTTTCCTAATTAATTTTTCGGTTTTTACCAATTTTTGACGGGCCTCTCAGATTTAATTTTCAGAAAAAAAGGGTAAAATCTTAGAACTTGTTGTCGTGATAGGTATCGACGACAGATATGGTGTTTTGACGACCTCCGTGGCGTAGTGGTTGAGCGCGTTGGTGCTCGAGCGAGAGGTCGCGGATTCGAATCCCGCCGAGAGCACAAAAAATTTTTAACTATCATGGATATGTATTAAATTTCTGTTTAATATAATAAAAAAACTTAAATATGTGTATAGTGGGTATAAAAAGTATTAAATATATTTCCGTTGTCTGGTACCTGTAACAAAAGTTCTTCGGATACTGGACGGAGCACAGGGCCAGATTGATGTGGTGAGAAGCGTCCATATATATTATTATTACGTTTCGATATTGTTACTAAGGCAATTAAGACTAAAGATGGATACGGAGTTTGTGCGTAATTGACTTCAAAAAGTTTAACATAATATTATGCTACGTAGGTAACAAGTTATCTTATTTTTTGATAGAAAGTAACATAAATTAAAAATGAGATAATTGCTGGCGACAATATAATATTAATTAGTAACGCAACAGACATTTTCGGCGTCTCTATACTATGTGCTAAATAATCTTTGAGCAAATAGCACCTGACAAATGATTGCAGGCGTGAGGCAATCCTCACGTTTGTTTCTGTTGAGTTATGGCCGTATTTTTGTTGGCGAGACTAATCCACAATGTAATCATTTGTGCCTACGACTGGTTTTTCTATTACGAATATATACAGTCTGCACGATACACATGTTCTATGCCGAAAACTTACATGAGTCCGGTTGTGGCCAGTGCCTAATGATGGTGATTAGAAAAATAAAAAGTGTGTAAACTTTTGTGTAACATTTTTAAATTTATTGACTTGAAATTTTTACAAATTATTGTACTTGAAATTTCATCTTATTTACTTTTAATTCTTTTTTTAAACAAGTAGGTACAAATATTTACATGCTCCTGGTTATCATAATTATTCATTAAACTTTACCATATGAACAGTTAGTGCAAAAACTTTGTACTAATAACATAAACAGCATCAATTTTTTTTATTGCATATCACTTTTAAATAAAAGTAAAAGTATCGAATAATCTTGAAACTTATAATTTAACGACACTATAGACAACATTTACATTATTTAATGCGTATCTTAAGCCCCGTATTAATAAAGAAGTCTCAAGCCCAACCTCAAATAGTTGACAGATAAAACAAGGTTTCGTTTCACTTTTAAAAGTGAACAACTTTACTAATGTTACAAAGTACTTTAATTTTTTTTCTTTTTATCGTACTATTCATATTCTAGATTACAGAAAAACATTGAAATAAGTTTAATCTATATTTTTATAATCTTTATGTTTACGTTTAAAAAAAGGAAAAAATTAAAGAATGTAACATAATATAAATAAGTAAAATTCTTCATTTTGAAAAGTGAAACGAAACATTTTTTTATATTCTGTCAAATAGGTTCTAAAGTTAGGTTTAGTTTGAGACTTCTTAATTAATACGAGCCTAAGTATCTTATGAACCCTATAGTGTTGGAACAGATTTCTAGTTTGAATATCCATAGTAGGTACAACTTGCCGTACGACCGTTATCGGGTACGTGCAAACCGTGTTGACTCATGACGGGTATAAAATTGCGGCAGTGCCAACTGCCAACTGCCTACCCACGCAGAAGCGCCCTGTTTGCCTTGCAAATACTGATTCCAACTATTGACAAATCCTATTCACTTTTATTTATAGGCGGTTCGTGGATATTCGATATTGCGCGATATATGAAGCTTCGTAGAAACTTTTATTGAATATTTGTGCGAATTGTTTGTAATAAATACCGGTCATAAAATAGGTTTACATACTATATCAATTAATAATTACACGATACATACTTTATTCGTCTCAGAATCATTTCATAATCTCAGTGTGTAAGACTTCATAAAAAGACAAGGTGACCCATGCCCACTTCGTTGAGCATACAAACAGTATTTTCTCACCGTTTTCCCATGACTTCCACGAATATTTCAGGACTAAAAATAGCCGAATCGGTTAGCCGTTCTCGAGTTTTAGGGAGACTAACGAACAGCAATTCATTTTTATATATACGAAGAAGAAAGAAGAAGAAGATGAAAAATATTTTCCATGTTATGACTAGCAGTTTACTAGTATCAACATGGTATACAGTAAATTTTGTATATATTGCATTTGCTTCGTAAATACAATACAAATGTTTTGTAAATCTGAACACGTAGCATTATCACCGTAATGATGCGATTAGCAAACGAATGTCCATACAGACGAGTTGTTTAGACATATTATGTAGTAACAGATTATAATCAATCTGTCATTTTGTCTATTCTTCCGTACAAATAAACCAATTCTATAGAAGTCGTCCTACTCATGCTACTAGGTGCAAATTTTCATCTATAATTTATTAAAACAAAAAATCGTATGCCTTTCAGGACGGCCGACGGAAGTTAAACCACAATGGCGCTAACGCATTACGTAACGAAGCGGTTTTCTCTACTATAAGAAGTTGTCACTTTCAAAAATTTCGGATTATCGATACAATTTTATACTAGTGGATCGTCACTAGTCAGTGGAACGCAAAACACGCGTGAGTGTACATCGCGCGTCGCGACACGGCGATGCGTATAAAACGTGAGGGTTTTTCACAAAAGGCTGTCGAATCACGGCTATTGCGGAATATTATAGCTCCCACATGACGTATATCGTATTTGTGAATTGGCTTCGAGTCCTTATATAACAATTATCTATTTTGTGTTCTTTTACGAATGTTGTCGAGCAATAATATTTTTAACGTTAAAGTAGGACTTCAAATCGAGATCTATCGTAATATTTTTTTCTTATACTCTACCAGATTGTATACCACAGTGTTAGAGTGTAGATTTAATTTAACAAATAGTTTAATACGTTTAAAAATCACTTCAAGGAGGCGATCCAAAAAAACTACTGGTAACAAAGTCGGGGGATACAATTTATTTAAAGTATTTTTTTATTCATAATGAACTTTAAAGAAACGTTTTCTGAAGATTGATGTATCGACGTTTTCTGAACATCGACGAAGCATAACATCTATCAGCATCAGCAACAGATTCAGTATCAGCATCAGCAAAAGCATCAGCATTATCATAACAACATTATCATCAACTAGCAGCTGCACCACAGGTACGACGACGTAGTGTCTATAAGTCTATATCTATTATCCCCATCCAAATAACTCCATTCCTTTTGGCTTCCCCTTTACCCCTTGTCATTTGTAGATCCTCATCCAACAATTATATAGGCTATAATGCTTATTTGCTCTATCTTGGCTTTAGAGCAAGGAAAACTAGCCTTCACCACTGCTCCACTGAATATCTATGTGTAGCGCGCTACCGTCGATAATGATGATAGGTGCAGCTGGTACTTGATGATAATGTTGTTATGATAATGCTGATTGCTGATGCTTTTGCTGATGCTGATTTTGTTGCTGATGCTGATAGATGTTATGCTTAGAGTATAAATGATGGTGCTTAATAACGGACTGAACTCCTTATTTTTAACTATGTTTTAATTTTTATATGTTACAAAATGATGCACTTATGCGCGCCTTACATATTGATAGATGCACACGCAGCTATCAATATGTAAGGCGCGTGACTGACACACTAACGTACGGGCATACTGGCCTGTACATTATTGAAGGACTAAAGGCCGTACATAGTCTATAATTAAAAAAAAAATATTACTATGTAGTCACTTACAACACACAGCCATGTCCGTAACACAGCCGTCAGCAACACCAATTTTAATTTCATTTAGGTAAATACCACTTCTTCTTTTTTTTGAAACCTCGCAGGGTTGTGCAAACTATAATACATCACAACTCACAAGACACGCCGACATTAAGGGCCCAACAAAAGGGCTGTAAGGTTTTATGGCGAGCAATCGGCGCCGCCGAGCCGCGATACTCCGCCAACAATTAAAAGATAAACCTGCGGATTCTCGCCTGTGGGGTGAGTAGGAACAATTCATAGCTACGTATTCGTAACTTTATCGAAAGAGATTAGTACGGTAATCAGGAACAATTCACAGCTACGGATTCGTAATGTTATCGAAATAAATATGTGCTGTAAGAAGGAAAAATTTACAGCTACGGATTCCTAAAGATCTCAAATATCAATTGCATACAATTTGCATGTAATATTACCTTTCATACGATAATTTTCATTCGATAACGTTACTTTTAGGGACTTATCGAAAGTTCCTGCTTTGCCTACAGTTAACCCCATTGTATAAAAGATATGACAACGCGCATACAATTGACGTAATATTTTCATAATTTTACGAAAACGTAGCCGTAAATTGTTCCTTTTTACTCCGCCGCTCGCTCACGTTTATACTCCAACGTACAGATATGCTTATCAAACGGATTATGAAAATTGGATACCAAATACAGTTTCTTTTAATAGGTACTACAGCTTTTGCCCGCGGCATACATCGCGTTATATAGAATTCCTCGTAACCATGTCCTTTACATACTGAAGTTCATCAAAATCCGTTTAGTAGTTTTTGTACATCTATTTATCCGTCCTCACAAGCTTCACATTTGTTATAGTAGTCACTAGTAGTGCTATTATTACTAAATGTGTGTGTTACCTGGCATCTATCGTATAGTAAAGTTGTATGTATGTGATGTATGTGTAATCAAATATTTTACTCTCATTTCAGGATGCACCGATATACAGCGTGCCTCATGGTTCATATATCCAGCCGAATGTAGTGTGAAGAGAATGACGCGTAGAGCATTTTTTGTTTTGTACCTCATATAACTTACCACAATCACGATTACAAAAAATCACGTTTAAAGATCTCCATAAAAGTCATAAAACACATGAGTTTCAACCCTGACCCTGGTTAGGTGTAAGGTCAACGACTAGTGTGTTTGTGTCTATAGACTAGGAGCCCGCGAGCCCTTGCATACTAAGATTTACTCCTTGTGTAATTTTAAAACCGTAAGTCTCTCATATATATTACTTATCATAAAGCAAAAAAATTCAAAGGTCTAAAATGATCACAAGGAGTGAATTTTACTATGTTGGGACTCGCGGGCTACTCTACACACACGAACACACTTGTCATTGACCTAACACCTGACCTGACTTTATATATAAACCATGTCCATGAGACACGCTGTATAAATTAAACTCCTTCAATCTATAACGAACACCGTAAAGAATTTTAAGTGCAACTTTTCAGACCGCAACAGTCACGCATCACAATTTAAATACTAATTCTATAGTAAAGTCGCTGCAAGACAATTTCGTTCTGACAATTCCAAAAGCAAATGCGATTCGATATTTCAAAAACAAAAGCCTTTATGGCCGCTTCAATAGCAAATACCTCGATATCCGTCCACAAAGAGACGCATTAAATCAAATTACCTCCAATTAATTCCTATGAAGGCAATTTACATGAGCGGACTAATAACGCTAATTTTCAATGGGATGAATGTAATAAAATTTTATCAAGCATTGTCTGGACTGTCCCCTCTACAGCGCGAACGCGGTGCGGTCGGTAACGACATAGTAACAGTTCACCCGCTAATTCCAATTGATTTGCGTTTCAGCTTCGGTGAACACGACCTAAAATGTACTATAAAACAACTCGCCGTAGATAAGTTATTAAGGATGCTTGACAAATTCAAATTCAAAATTCAAATTCAAAACATTTTATTTCCATATAGGTTATTAAATAACACTTATAGAATTATCCTACATGATGCCTACCACCGCATACACCGACAATAAGTATCACCGATAAGTATAGTTGACATAATAATATTAATAATAATAATATCTATGGACGCATCACACCACGTCAATCTGGCCCCGTGCTAAGTATCCGAAGAATTTGTGTTACTGGTACCAAACAACGGAAATATATTTAATGCTTTACTATACAAATATTTAAGTTTTTTGGTATATTATACACAAATTTAATACACATCCATACCCACTGTCTGTAGGCTGACTTGTGTGTATGGAACATACTGATTTCATTAGTGCAATTATAGAACAATAATTGGTCCATGATGCAATGGACATGTCCTACAAAAAGTCTGTCACAAAATCGGTGTTATGTTGAAACAGTCTGCGGCCTACAGAAAGTAGGCCGATATTTTCACCGATTTTGAGCGGGAAACTTAAAATATATTTGACAATTATTAGTCGAGCAAACGAGTTCACATGTAGGCCTGCACATCACTGTGGCACCGTGCTTAGTTTTCTAAGAACTTGTGTGTGTTGTGTGAGTTCAAACTGTCACTTAAACATTTTAGAACACGTCGTAAAGTATTAAGTACATAAAAAAGACCCCTCTCTGGAATCAATGTACTTAATACGTTACTAGATACTAAAATAAGTAAGTGACGGCTTAAACTCAATTTTCTGGGTAAAAATCTTTTGCGACATTATCTTCATCCATATATGTCTTCAATTACTTGATGAACTAACATTTACAGACAAACCAATAAGCTTTTTAAGATAAAGGTGTTTATTAAGTACCTGCAATCAATTTAAACATTCATCGAACAAAGTGTAAATTATCTGTAACGAACGCAATATTTCAAGCGACAAATCCTTTAAGCTCGTGTTTTCCTAACGGGTTTCCTGATGAGTGACTTCCACGGCGTCCTGAACCCGCCCCTGAACTCCACTTTCCAATACAATTACTTCATTAACTAACATCCTATTTGTTTAATCGTATGTAAAACATTTCACTTACGTGAAAATTTACATTATGAAGGTTGTCTAATGCCCGGTTTATTAAGGTTTATCTATTTACTGTGTTGGCTCGAACAAAAATGGGACAATTTATTTTTATTATTATTAATCCACGTGTTCCGTTTGTTATAATTATTGCAATAGAACTAAAAAGTGTAAAAAATATGAAAAGTTCTATTTCCTTGTCAATAGGTATTTATATAATTTAGGCAACAAATTATATCGTTCTAACGAGACGTCAGAAATTTTTCATCTTCCTCAACAGGTTAGAGGAGGTATCGCAGCTCCTAAAGATATTGAACATAAGACAATAAACAATAAAAAAAAAACAAATTCTTCGAAAACATTTTAATAAGTTGAATATTATAAAATAACTTTCGAACGTTAAAAACGATTCCTGACATTAAAATTTTAATCACCGGCTCAGTTTTTAGCGCGTTTTTCCGAGGGGAATACCATAAATTATAGAATGCTTTATGAAAAAGTTATCACAAAAATAGCATTCTCCACTAGTACCCCGTCCGGTGACTTTGATATTTTCGGCAGAATTAATTAAAAAATTATAAAGCTTCCTCCACCCCGCGGCTGCCGCGGCCCCGCTATTGTTCGGTTCCACAAAGCATTTATATCGCACAAAAAGATAAATACGAGGAGCAGGTAATTGCGCCGGCTTTATTGGCCCGTTGTTTGGTTCCGCACATTTGTGGCGCGATTGAGTCGTAAGTGATTTCAATGATTCTATTTTCAAATAATCTCTCGACTCTCGTATTTGAGGAAAATATATTTGAGATAGATAAACGTTTAATTTACAATTACTTAGTTAAAGGTTAAATAAATGTCTAAATTATATACGAGAATTGCGTTCCTATTGCTTTGTACTTTCAAGACTTAGGTTATGTATTATGTTAGGTATGTTAATAGTTATGTTTCAGTAATTATTTATTATAAAAACTCCAGTAATCATCCGGAGTTCTTATAATATTGGAAATTATACAATAATATTTATCTTATTTATGTTTATTTATTCTCCGAAATCATAATGAAAGCGTGAGACGGCGGTAGTAAAAACAATGTATCCCAGAGGCGGGAGGTAATTATGATTGAGCACAAAATGGATAAAAATAAGGTGGAGCATTGTTTCAGACATAATTACGGTTTGTAGTCCCAAAGGGTAGACCGCCCTCCGAAACGCAAGTCACACGACTTAACACCTTCTATATTTTTACGTTTACTTTAAATGCGAGAGAATATTACCTACGGCTTACTTAACTAGTATTATAATTTATAGGATAAAAACATACTATTGAACTAGGGGAGTCATTCTGGGATATATTTACCTGGTGGCCAACTCGTTTTGAATGAGTAAGCGCGTTGATCAAACTGAGATTATATCGAAAATTATTTAAGAGAAGTGAAATTCTGGTCCTACGACTAAAATGCATGAAAAGTAATGTAGAGTGTATATTCTAAATTACTTTTTATGCAGCTGTAGTCTGTACTCTACAGTCGATAAACAGTCGCGCGCTAACAATAATGCGCGGCAGCGCTTGAGTTTTCAGAGCGACGTATTTAGTGTCTGTATGGCTGCTCTACACATATGATCTGAAATCCGGAAATTGAGAGAAAAATCAGAGCACTGAATATAGAACTCTGGGCACATACAGTACAGTCGACAATCGAACACACGAATGTCAAATGTCAATGTTGACACATCGACACGCGCGTGTTCGATTTTCATCTGTATTTCCCTAGCGCAGAGTTCTTTTTTCAGCTCTCTAAATTTTCTCCGGAGATCCCGTGGGGATTCTGAACAATATAATTCCAACTTAAAAGTTTCTGTAAATACTTATAATGTAGCTTAAATGTCGTTTTGTTGGCTAGCTGTACCAACATATTTAATAACTACATTTAATGCATTGCATTGCTATCATTAATGTTATCGGTATGTGTAGAATTTCGGTCAACTCGGTGTGGCCAATTACAGGAATATCAATAAAGGTAGAATGGCCGCCAATATAGGCTTGTAATAATTATAACAAACAATGAGTTTTGGATTAAAATTACTAAATAACCAATTGCCTATTTCATTTCTTTTGTAAACTTAGCACTAACATATGACTAGGTTTTTAATGTTTTTATGATTTGGATGCTTTTACAACATGCCAATCTGGCCCCGCACTCTCAAATAACTAATATCACTCTAACCAGACAACGGGAATATATTTAATAATTATATTTCACTAGCCGACCCGTGCCCACTTCGTTGAGCATACACCGTTCGAACCTTCCCTGACTAACGAACAGCAATTCATTTATATATATAAGAGAAGAGAGAAGATATGTTGATGGTCCTTTTTTTCCTTGAAGGAATATGAAACTTCGGCTCAAGCATCGACGCGTTTAATAGGAGTCAAGTTCAATCAGACCTATTGACAAACTATTGAAGTTAATAGTTAGCTCACTTTACCTGTAACAATTGAAGGCGTCGGATTTGTCAAAATATATTAGGATCACGGTCTCGTCTCTAACACCGAATACGACGCTGAGACGATTATGAATATTAATATGGAAACGCAGCCCTCAGGTTACGGTTTAACGCTAACTCGCACCGACAAACGCTCGGTTATGTATGTCGTCGTCATTCTACCGATTTTAATATTAATTATGACAAACTTGGCGCTACCATACTCGCTGATTTTATTAAATTAACTCCTAATATGGCAAAGAAATACAATAACATTAATATGTTATATATATATATATATATATAAGTACACAACACAAGTAATCAAGGCGATAATAAATTGTAGCTTCATAGCTATATTTTTTTTGTTTGAAAGATGGAAGGAAAACCTAGATGAAAATCTATGCATTTATTTGGGAACTTCGATATTACGGACAGACACACAAAACACAAACTTTTAACACCTCTCTGATTTCTTCAAGGAGCAAAAATTATGCCTTTTAATTTGGAGGGCAAAAATGATGTATTTTGATTCAATTGGTTGGAAGTTTGGAATAATATTACACTTACCATTTAAACTCGTGTTTTTTCTTTAAGCGCAAACAGCTAGATTTTTATTAAAACGTGGTATGCAGAAAGTTCGTACCCCCCCTGACATTGCTGACGTCTTCTTATCCTGAAAAAGTACAGTGTTCCCGTGGGATACTGTTTTTACCTGGGCGGAGTCGCGAGTAGTATTATAGTGATAATTATAGGAAATTCCTAATGCAATTTTTTATAGCTTTTTCACTAGAAATTCATAATTATGTTTTTAAATGTCGGAACTGTTGATAACTGTTACATAAATGTTTGTTTAAGAAATTACAATTACCATACCTACGAAGACACTATATTAATTAGCGATTAAATATTATATTATTGAATACTTAAAATATAATATTTAAAATTGTTTTAGTAATTTAGAGAACTTTAAACCGATTTTAAACGTTCTGTTAGTTGTCATTCATACGAAGGCACTATATTATTCATTCTGTTTTTATACAAAAAATTTAAGAGAGCTTCGAAAAGTTTATGAATAACATTAGTAATTTAATTACAGTTTCGTTTCGATCGTCGTCGCTAAGACAAAGCTATAATTAAGAGCCTTCGTGATCGATTAAGTTAAGCCAAGTTTAAACAGACGCTAACTCCGGGGGAAGGGTTTACTCCGCCGTGAAATGGCATTAGGTTTTCGCGCGTTTTATGGAGACGGAAGACAAGTCGCTAAGAAAAGGGATTTTATGGGAGATTGACTTAATTAGGGCTTTAAATTAGTTCAAGTATTATTGAGTGATCTCCGAGGATCTTGTTGACTTTTATAGATTTGCGATTTGTCCGTGTTGGAATAAAAAAACAATGCGAAAACGATGCTCCCATTACGGAATATATCTTGCCTATGTCGCCTTTCACAACACACACCGGAAAGTTGGTTGATATGGAGATGCTGTTCTTACTCCAGCAACCCACGGATATTTAGTAGGAATAAAGTAAGTGGCTATAGCCAACGCCACTGCTGTAAGAATATAATTTTCACGTAAGGGTCCAGACCAGATCGAAACTAGGCGCAGCGCTACATTTCAAGGTGGCGATTCGAAATTTAAATGTCTATAAAATCGTCATTTCTAAACTTTCTAAAGTCTACATAACTGGACTTAGGTACTTTACTTGATTCTTTTAAGTTCTCTAAAGCATTCTTAGCAACAGCCACACAGTGCTTTGCCATATTCATAGTAAGTAGATAATTCGTAAAAAAAAAATCAAATTGTCCTACAACGTATGGATAGTGAGAGTTATAAATTATACACCTCGGCGTTGCCCGTCGGTGACTTGAAATGCATTTCATGCCAAACTGCAGTTTGAATAATTAAGTTGGACGAAACGTCAAAATAAATATTTCTGCCGACTACAATCAGGTGATTTCTTTCGGGCACTTACTACTTATTACAGCTTAACTCTTCATAGATTAGTGATGTTCAATTTTATCGATATCCATTTACAATATATGCCAATAAATATTGTTGTACAAATATATTTTTTAATCAGTATATTATTTCTGGAGATGCTTCCATCGTTAATTACAAAGACAAGATGTTGTACATATTTTTGTGAAAAGGAGAAAGCCCATTTCAGGCCCAGAGTGGACAGCCGTCTTAAGAAGACTTAATTTCTCCAGAAATGTACCATAAAGAGACATGATTTTTGATAACATTCAAATAACCGCCACTATAATCAGTAATGTTCCAATAAAAAAAGGAATTTTATTGGATTATTTGGAACCTAAGTAGAACGTTGAGGTGAAATGTTACCCGATGATAAAACTCTAATCAATCAATCCAAATATCGATTTATAAACAAATAAAATAAACTCATGTAAAATACAAATAACGGGTCACTGTTGGTAATTCTTTAAAGAATTAATCAAAAGACAACATTTATCTTAAAGCCAATGTTTACGTTTGTTACTATAAACGATAAAGATTAATAAAAAGTCATATTATATCGATTATTTTTTACGTAATCGATTTATCGATTTCATTTTTTTGCGACAAGCGGCAACACTGATGACTGAAATGTCATTTTTCAAACGAATGTTTTCGACCGTTCACTTGTTGCTCAAAGATGCGTTTTGTTTTGTTTTCGATTTTTTTCACCGCAATCTGGCTTTCTCGCCTGAACTTGTTTCGGATTTTCACGTACGACTTTGTCATTGTTTTACTAGTTTTGTTCTCTCCTTCTACGATTACTTAGCCCTGGATTAAAGGATTACGCTATTTGATTGTGCATACCAAAATGTCTGAAGGACATTGTTACATAATATGTTGTGGTAATAATGTTACCGAGAACTGTATTTTAGAGCCCGAAGAATTAAGTGTCTTACAGCAGTGGGTTGCACGGCAGCAGGTAATCATAATATTATAATAAAATGTTTCTATTATTTCTTTCATTATGGTTTAATCGTTAAATCTTTTACCGTTGAAAATATTTATCATTAATGTTAATATGTTTTAGGTGTCAGGCGATAATCTTGTTTGCCACAATTGCTGGGTAGCAATAACTGAAAGTCTTGCACTACAACAAGGGTTATCTTATTATATCTTACTATTATAAATTATTGAAAAGTCGGAAAAGGCCTTGAAAATAAAATAGACAAAAAGTAAAAATATATATATTTCTACAATAATGGCGGCATTTTAAGTTTTTTTCTCAGATATCTAATACTATTAACATTTTAGAACACTCATTTTTAATGCGATTTTTTGATGTCCACACTGGGCCTGAGACACTATGGAGAGTGGGCTTTCTCCTTTATCAGATATACATGAGACAGACTGACAACGTTGCAATATATCCTTACATTGTACTTTTATCTGAAAGTATATTAAGGGCCGATTTTTCAATCGTCAGATAACTTTTATTTGTTGAATAAACATGTGACTTTGACATTTTTTTCATAGAAAATCTGTCAAAGTCACATATTTATTCCTTAGATAGAAGTTATCTAACGATTGAAAAATCGGCCCTAAGTTAACATTGACATATTATGCAAATTTATCTAAACTTAATAACTAAATAATTTTAAATATGTTTATATGTATGTTAAATTTGTGCTTGCAATTTAAATGTAATAATTTATTGATCGCAACATAAACAAAAACAGCCGCGTCCGTTTCATCGATTTATTTTTGTTTTGTTTCAGTTCCTTTTTTAACATAACCTATTTGAAGTGATAACTTCGTATGGAAGGTTAAACCACTTCGTTACGTAACTCGGTACGGCTCTATCAATCAAATCAAATCAAAATCATTTATTTGCTTAAATAAGGTACAATATGGTGTTACAGGTTTGGTAAATCGCTCTCTTATTTATCTTATATATTTCTCTTATAAAAATTTGCACGCCACTTAAAGGCAAACCTTTAAGTGGCGTGCAAATTTTTATTAAAATACAATTTATTAAAATTCCTTTCATGCATTAGGTGTTATTTTTTGTGATTATTGTTGTTTTGTTTACATGATTTTAAAAAATTACAATTACTGATTTGTCAATGTTATTATAATTATAAGTCGTCTAGAGTGTCTTTTTTGTCTGGGGTGTGGCTGGCTTCAGTTATTAGGTAGGTACTTCTTTTTTTTTAACGGGCAAACGGCCTACAACAAATTCCAACCACTGCAACTCCTGTGTAGTCAGGATCGACGGTGGTAACCAACCTCAAAACCCTCTGATATGATCTCAGGGGTGCCCGAGGGACATGCTAGATCAGTCTTGGGAACGAAATTAATCAGAAGCATGAAAAATAGGAAGTGTTCCAGATTACCTCCCCAAGCAATGCTATTAATTCAAAGCTGTATAATAATTACTTCTTTGAGACGTCTGGGGCCTTACTCTCCAAACTGATTCTATTTTAATTCAGATTCTATCGTGCCGCATACTATCTAATAAATTGACGTTTTTTTATTTTGATTCTCAGTCGATCGATATGGTCGGGAGTACAAAGTGTTACGATCTAACGATTTTCTTTATTCTGGTTAGTTTCAAAACCAAATAAAATATCAAAAGCCGTTGAGATTGCACTGATTCGATTCTCGATTGTGTCAGGAGCAGGGATGAAATGGATATGAAATTTCGGATACGGATACGGTTATGGATATTAAATTATTTCGGATTATCCGTTTGTTTCCGTTAAGTTTCGTCGTTTCAGCCTTTAACTGTCCACTGCTGGACATAGGCCTCTCCAATACATTTCCAGTGCGACCGGTCCATTGCCACCTGCATCCAACGTGACCCGGCAGTTTTCACCAGGTCGTCGGTCCATCTGGTAGGTGGCCGACCCACACTGCGCTTGCCAGTACGTGGCCTCCACTCTAGGATCTTTTTGCCCCATCGACCGTCCAATCTTCGTGCTATGTGGCCGGCCCCTTGCCACTTCAGCTGACTGATCCTACGGGCAATGTCAGCAACCTTAGTTCTTCTACGGATCTCCTCATTTCTGATTCGATCACGTAGAGAAATACCGAGCATTGCCCTCTCCATAGCTCGCTGAGCGACATTGAGCCTTTTGAAAAGATCCTTCGTGAAGCACCACGTCTCAGAACCGTAAGTCATCACTGGTAACACACATTGGTTGTATACCTTTGTCTTCCCGTGTCCGTTAAGTTTATATATCGGATATCCCATAGTTTCCGTTAAGGTTACGGAGATCCCTGGTCGGGAGTAAGCCTGCACACTATTTTTAATTTGCATTATGACTCGTGTCGATACATACTTCCTCCATCCCTAGCGTAGCGTGACTCCTGTTCCACATTACGAGCGGCCGACGCAAATGCCGTACGAAATGTCAGTTTGACCTTATGCTAAGTGTCGGGTCGGCCTGAATTATTCGACGGGCCCGTGTTTGATCTTTGGGAAGTGCCCTTTGTATGATGGCTGTCAATTTATCAAATGCCCGATAGTCCATACATATTCAAGGAGTGGAGGGTGGGGAGCGATTAATTTTAAAATTTTGCGGTAGCCGTTTCTGCATAACAAATGAAATTGTGTTTTGATTTTGGCACCTGCGACGCCTATAACGACTGTTTGATGGCTTCACATTAAATGGCGCTTAGAATAAGGCAGTCGTTTTAATATGGTGGTGGTAAATATGAACAGTTGGATTACAACCTTTTATTATAATAGATTCCACAACAATTTTGGTGTCGGAGACCGGATTCATTAAATCCTACGCTGGATTAATTTTTTATATTTTTTTTGTTGTTCCAACGTGTTTGAAGTTACGACCTCAGAGTCGGACCATGGAGACGTTGATAATTATATTTTATTGAAAGGTTGAACAGCTAAGCAACATTTTATATTATGGTTTTGAAAGTATGACGTGTTTATGGAGTATTTAGTGTAATATATACTACGATGTATGTAATAAAATAAAATAAGTTCTTTCCGATTTCATGTAATCTATAGATGTAGTCATATATATGTGTAAAAATATGTATACTTTTAAAAATAACAATTTAATATATTTTTGCTAAAAGATGGCCCTGCGCGAGTTTCATACGCCGGTTCTTCTTGAAGGGCTAAGATTGAACCGGCGGTAGTCTGTTATTGACTTTTCAAAAAAAGCCTGTTAAGTTTAATTTGGTACTAGAATATAATATAATATTATTTAATGTATTTTAATTGCGTAAAAATTAATAGTACCGGAATATAATCTATACACCATTTGCTTTACTTGATAGTACCACAAAGTACACAATACGGACTACTTAGAATCGTTAAGGGCATTTTAGCCAGTCGCCGGTCGACTGTCAAGACGGAAACGCTCTTATCTTGGCTACGCCACTCACATTAGACATGCAAACTGGGTCCCCGCGGTGTTCCTACCGCACTATTTCCAATGGAAACATACTTAGGTGAGTACAATTTTAGTATTCGACTAAATTGAGCAGTGAACAGCGCAACTTGACTGTATGAACTGAGATCCCAGATCCCACGGGTCGCCCTTGTATTCTTACAGATGTATTTTTTTTTAGTAGAGTTAATATTGTGTAGAACGTATGCGTGTACTAGCGGGTAGTTTGTGCCGTGGTCCAATTCACATGTTAATTTATAAAGTGCTAAATTTGCGCAATTTCTGATGAAGTACCATTTTTTTTGGTCTAGATTTATATTGACAAGATTCCTTATACAAGGCACAAAACATATTTAAGTAATGTTACTCTAAGAATTGTACGAACAAAGATATAAAAGTTATTTCTACAAAGATATAATTGAGTATTTTTATTTGTATGAAAACTACAACATAAAAATGAGTTGTGTTGATTATGTATTGACATTCCGAGAATAACTGGTTAAGTTTTATCTATACTTATAATAAAACTGTAGAGAGGTCAATTCTGTACATTGAATATTTTTTCAAAATACATATTGTAGGATGATTGGTGATCGATACTGATGCCAAAAATGCAATTAATAAAATTTTTGTCTGTCTGTCTGTCTGTCTGTATGTGCACGCATGGATCAAAAACTACTGAAGGGATTTTAACCAAACTTGGTACGATTGTAGCTCATATTCCTGGGCAGGTTATAGGCTATAAAACATAACGCTGAGACACATAGGAGCCGAGTAGTGACGATAAATTTGAAGTAAGTCGGACGAATTTCGACGCGTGTGGACTGTGGGGTGTGCGGGACGCGCGGGGCGATCGCTTATTTACACATCGACGCGAAGCAATACAAAACAGTATTTTTAACCGACTTTAAAAAAAGGAGGAGGTTTCTCAATTCAACCGTATATATGTTTTTTTTTATGTTTGTTCGCGGATATCTTCATCGTTTATTTATAAACGAAGTTTTTTATTTTTCGACGAATACTAATTTTCCGATTTTAAATATTGTTTTTGTGTTGTGTGGGGTATAATTCAAATTTGGCCCCATTGTCTCCAAAATGGTGACCTGATGATGGCATCCGTGAGGAATCGAGGGAACTCCTCAAAATTTTTATGGAAACATATGGATTTTGATATTTTCTGAAGAAGTCTAAGCATATGTTACCAAACAGTAAGGTTTTGCACCATATCCTGGACCTAAAAGTACTGAACAGAACTTCTTAGTCGTCGAGCGTCGGCGTCGCGACGTCTTGCGTCGGCGTCGCGATGTCTGGCGTCGGCGTCGCGGCGTCGGGCGTCGGCGCGGCGTCGCGACGTCTCGCGGGCACAGCTAGTTTGGAAATAAAAACATGTTTCATCTAAAATTTTTCAGTAATTAGTATAAATTTTACTGAGTAATATCATGTATTATCCACATTGTTGTTGCAATATAACAATTATGCTACTTTATCATACGAAAGAGTATTGTAATAGTATCTAAGATTTGGTCCACGACTGAAACTAGCGAGCATAATATGTTCATTGTACACACTAATAATACTACGAGTAGACACAATATGATATACATTTTATCGGTAAGAATAAGAGTCTGAACGGCCTGGGATCTTAGTCTAGTTACTAGTATGACGTGTAGTGAATTTGGCAGACAGGGGTTGACTTCCGCGGTTATCACAATTGAAGGAATTGTCTCAAGTGCTTTGTACTTAGTACCTACTGATCAAATGAAGTTTTGGTACGTTAGTATTATGATAAATTTATTTTAATACTGACGATAATACTTGACTATTGCGTAACTTACAGTATTAAACTTACAGTCATCCCCGCTAGGAAAAATGTATATAATACGACGATATTTAGTAAATTGCATGCCGTTTTTAAAACGAAAAAAAATTTTCTTGAATAAAATCAAGAAAAGTAAGCGTTTCCGAAAATGTTGACTTTTGACAGAATTATTTTGTAACAGATTCGGTCGTTATTTTTATTTTATTAACTTAATTGAAAAAATTCCTTCGAGCCGGATTTGAACCAGCGACCTATGGATAACAGTTACTCCAGCTACAGTCCACCGCTCTACCAACTGAGCTATCGAAGGTACATAAGAAGTCGGTAAAACTAAGTATGTTATCTGTAACTCGTTACGTGATACTTATAATAAAGGTGAAAGGTGCTCTACATGACATACCTAATGTAAGTTGTACGTATTCTTACACAAGAGGTGTTATATCAACATTGTACTTGAAGGCACCTGAGGCTCAGTACGGGTTCGAATCCCGCCGAGGCAACACAAAGTTTTCTATGATCCGGGGTCAGGGATTTTTAAAACGGGCCCACCTCACATTCCCACCACTGCAACTCCTGTAAGCCAGGATCAACAGCGGTAACCAACCACGACAAACCCTTTGATATGATCTCAGGGGTGCCCGAGGGACGAGCTAAATCTGTCTTGGGACCACAACGAAATTAATCAGAAGAAAAAAAAGGAGAATTAGGAAGTATTCCAGTTTCCCTCCCCAAGCAAAGTGGGAGACAGTACAAAATTGTAATGACTCAAAAGTCAAAAAAAAAATGTAAGGGAAAGCACCACGGAAATATATTTTATAATCTAGAGTCAGGGATGTGTGTAATATGGAAAAAGTATTAATTATGTCAGTAAAACAAGTCTCCTTAAGATACTTACCACGGAACCAGATTGACGTGAAAGGGTCCATAAATAAAAAAACAAACTGTATATCTTTAACAAATTTTTTGCCTGTTTGCTTTTCACATTTTTTTTTCTCTTTTCGTTCCAGTGAAAAAGCAAATTAGTTGCTCCAACCCCCGGCAGTTAACAGCAAAATAAGTCGATTATGAAAGTGCTCTGTATCAGTCCGTAAGTGGTTCACTTACGGTGCAACCTTTTATTTCGGAATGACATTAATTATAGTGGGTTAATATGTAAAAGCCCGACCTAATTGACCATTAAGGCTATGCAGTAGTCTAGACGACTATAATGCATTTCCATTTTTTATAGTCTGTGATCAGTATTTTGAAAAAATCTCTCATTTTACCTCAGATTAATAATATATTTATGACGTTTTCCACCACGTCAATCTAGTCCCGTGCGAAGTATCAGAAGACGAAGTAACACAAGTTACCGTAATTAGACAAAGAAAATATATACTTAAAACTTTTATACATAATATATTTAAGATTTTTATCATATTAATACACTTTTTTAATACACATCCATGACGCAGGAACATAGATTTTTGTTGTTCCTTCGGCGGGGCTCGAACCCGCGACCTCCGGCTCAAGTACTAACGCGTTCATGCTGCAGAGGTCGTCAATGTGATCAAAAACTTATATCACAGATATAGAAAATGATAGACCACGCTATATTTTGTCAAGTATTCAAAGTCTCTTCAAACAAATTACATTAGCGTATATGTGTGACTTGTGTATATAGTCATAGTGACTTGTGACGTTGTGAGTAGCAAACGTTTAGTACTAATAAACTCTGCCATTTTAAAATGTCACTTATCTATCGTGCAATAAAAACGTTATTCCTACGTAAGATTAGACTCCAGTAGGAATCTCACTTTTGTAACTGTATTTTAGATTAGGATTAGGTTAATAATGCAGATGAAACAAAAATTCCTTCGAGCCGGATTTGAACCAGCGACCTATGGATTTCAGTTTTACCAGCTACAGTCCACCGCTCTACCAACTGAGCTATCGAAGGTACATAACATTTTATAAATTAAGTCAACAGATCAATTTTATATTGGCGATAATTACATTAGTTAATTTACAAACGGACATTGTAATGTACCAAAATAACAGGTTTATAAATATTGCATTATATTGACAAAGTGATAAGCGGTAACCTGTTATTTTAACATTTACATGTACAAGAAGGTCAAGTCATTAATAATTTATTATGTTGGATCTGATTGACCATCATCTTTCCATTCATTACTTTCTTGTGATGTGATATAATAATAATAAAGATAAATAATAAAATCATTTATTTTAACATCACACAACACAATATAATATTTAAGACAGGAACAAGACGAGGGAGACAAATCTAAAGTTAAGTATACTTACTTGTTAATGTAAACAAGTAAACAATGTAAACAAGATAAAGCTTTAAAAACTAAAACCTGACAATAAAAACCGGCTGAATTGAGTACCTCTTAATTTTTTTTAAGTCGGTTAAAAAAACGCTCTAATAGATTCTCCGGTACTTGGGGGAGCCCTATGTTCACCAGTGGACGTCTTCAGGCTGATGATGATGATGATGATGATGAATTATCAGGTAATTACAAGCAAAGCTGTGAGCAACAGCTAATAATATTTATATATTTAAATCGTGCTGAAAAATGTCTTTCATTTAATACTATACACATTACCGTCAAGAATTTTTCTTCTTTACTTTATGTGATGACGCTGTAACCATTTTAACGTGACGTCATGTAACCTATAGCTAGAGGACGAGCAAGGGGCTTCCAACGACACCTATTTTGTCTAATTATCATAATTATCCTGCCTGTTGGTCCTGCGTCTGTTCTCTCGTCAGTCGTGTCGGTTAACCGTCCTGGGTTGTGAGAGTAAAAGAAAGAGTGATTGTCATTGTGTATGGCGCACACACTTGGGCACTATAAAATAACTCATGCGTAGCTGGCCTGGTTTCAATGAAATCGGTTACCGACACCGAAATCGGTGAGGGGAGCTATTATTATTTTAATTTGGTACCTTTAATAATAATTAAGGAAAATAGAGATGAAACTGCTATGAAGACAATGATGAAACTCTGCGCCAATGCGAGTTGAGCCCAACTATGAGCATTTGAATTATAGTGTTTGTAAATCCGGGCTCAAGGCTGCTATGCAATCCAAATCCCTGGTGCGTCTTGCGCCGTGCAGCCTCCGCGTCACCTGCATACATTCTTACATTACCATATTAATTGGGAACCGCGCCCAGGAAGTAAGCTGCTTTGCGACTTACCTGAGTATGATATCTCGTCTGCAGCTCCGAATAGTATATTATATTGCATTCATCTGTCCTAATATTAGGGTGTCACGGCATCCTTTTTTGGCGGACTTAAAATAATAACATAATGTTTGGTATCGGTCATATCTGTGTGGAGCAATCTGCGGAAAATCGTTGGAAAAACAGCCTACAAAAAGTAGCCATACATCCTTATACAACAAAATTCTCCGTCACGTCTGTCTGTCTGTTCGTGAATCTAAGACGACTACCACCGATCTTCATGCTGTTTTCACCCATGGATAGAGTGGTTCTCAAGAAAGGTTTTAATGTATTATTTTTATATTAGACTAGGTAGCTGGTATTATTGCTAAAAGAAAATTAATTAATTAAAGTTAATTCGGAGGTATGATGTTGCTCCAGTCCCAATGATATATAAGAATATTCTAAATCTATGTTACAAATAGTAGCTCGCTCATTTCAGTGTCAGTGCCCGGTTTCGTTGAAACCAGACCAGATATAATACACAAGGCATTTTTATATTTCCCAAGTATGTGCGCAAACACAAGAACACTTTCTCTCGTAATCCAGAGGGACGGATCGACACGACTGGCGAGAAAACCGACTTTTTTCATGCCTGTCGAAAACATATAACGTGACTGATATCTTACTAACATAAGGTTTCATTTATGTTTGCTTGATGAGTTTTTTTAACATAAACAGGCTATTATTATATATATATATATATGTCGAAAGGGGCTCTCATGATTTAATAACATTCCTTCGGATACTGTGGGCTTTCGTGGGTAAATCGTGAAAAGAGAACAGAGTAACAATATCACTTGTTTATTCGTAATCACAATTTCTTTATAAATTCACTATTCACTACACTTTATAAATTTACTTTACTTTAAATTCACTTTACTTTACTTTATAAGTATTGACACTAACGAAACATAACACGTTTCAAGACATCTCAACTTGGCGACCAAATCACGAATCAATTCAGTCTCGTCGAGAAAGTCCCGAGTCATGTCAAAGCGCGCCATAGACAAGTTGCGCCATTTTGCCACTTGGGGGCGCGCTTCCGTCTCGTTTTGTGTCCATATTCATATCCGGCTCCGACACGGCCATTCTGATGAGCCACACGTCCCGTGTGATGCTTCTGCAAAAGAGAAAACCAGCTGCAATATCACGAGCCTTTCGCTCGGCCAACTCTGACCAATCTCCACAAATCATCAAAAATAAAGTTCAGATCTCAATGAAATTTTGTTTCAAATAATCTTTCAAATAAAATTCTCGATCAAAAAAATTTCGACATGGAATGATACCCTGGGTCATGTTACTTAAATCATGTTAAAACTGTAGGAACTGTAACACAACTGAACACAAATAAACTAGTAAAATCTCTAACTCCACTACCATACCCAATTTCATAGACATAGAACTCACAAGGTTCATTGTCCCAGACCGCCAGTCAAACGCCCTCCTGACATAAAACGGACTTAATATAGTCCGAGTTACCGGTTACGAAATAACTGGACGGTCAACCTCATTACTCATAGACCCAGTCCCATATCGCAAGTCAAACGCCCACCGAACATAAAACGGACTTGATACAGTCCGAGTTACTGGTTACGTAATAACTGGACGGTCAACTTCATATTCGCTCATAGTACGGTAGGTAGAGACTTTACCCAACAACTCAAATTTGTTCATCATTAGCAAAATCTTTATCATTATCAACTTTCACCAATACATGACCCGAAGGAATCTTTCTCTAACGTATGCACAGTCATAAGTACGCTTTGAAATTGCAACTTTTACAGCCTTATTTTCAACTATGAAAAACAACCAATCGAAAATCTATTTACTTACGCCTTATTGCTTTCATAAGGTGTATTATTTGAACTATCTTTTTATCTCGGTTACTGTATAAAACAGTCAATGTACCTTCTCAACTAAGATTTGTAAAAAAAAGGTTTCATAGAAAAAGACTATACAGAGTCTTCACACTAAAGTCACGAGATAAACAATTACGCTCACCAAAAAAACTCAATATCCTAATCTGATACTTCAATGAAGTACAGAGTGCAGGCCCCTTGGCGCCTGACGCCATCATCATAGGCCGATACATTGCAGCATTGCTGCATGGGCAGCAGTACCCAGCACAGCTCGACGCGCGCAGTCTGCGTCGCGTCGCGGCGCTCGTTCATTGAATCTCCGTCTGTACACAAAATTAAGCAGCACAAAAAAATGTTCAAACTGTCCAATTAAATTATTTTTAGGGTTCTCTATCCGTGGGGTGTCGAAGAAAGAGTAGCACATCCTATCAACCATCTTTCCCGTGGATGCGCCCGCCAACTCGCCTGCCAAGCGTGGCGAGTATAGACAACTATCCCCCATGTAATATTTTAAGGGAGGCTATATCCAGGAGTGAACATCATAGCCGAAATGATGATGATCATCCAAGGGTAAATAACAGAAACAGAAAATTTTATAACTTTGCTGTATGTCTGTTTGCCACCAGGCCGCAGCTCAAGAACCAAGCTCCAACCAAGAACCAACGCAGTTCAAATATCGCGGACAATTATTATGAGATCAAAATGTTAAATTTGACTTTGCAATAAATTTCATTTCATTTCCTTTTAACGATCTAACTAATTGACTAAAGAAAAGCTGTTACAGTAACAGTCTCATATTAACAACTGATCAGCAGCTGTCCCAATAACACAACTTGACCACTACATTTTAGTTGCACCATCGCGGGAATTGAACCCACAATTCTTAAGTGGAGAGCCACGCTCTGGTCACGTGTGCGATCACAATACCAGAAGACTCCCAAGAGCGTTTACAACCTTGCACATGATAACCAAGTTCACCGAAGCTGACTGAAGTCCACCGATGAACTTTCTTATCCACCTCAGCCACAAGCTCACGGCCTCTGCCACTGGACCGTTGAGTGTGTGCTGCCGCGTTCACCATCAACACCAGCCACAGGCACCTAGTAGGCTTACATACTGCAGCTTCTGGAAACGTGAAATTAAAATGCGTCAATTCAATAAAGTTTATTTAAATCACAACCTATTTTTTTTTCGACGCAAATAACACTATTATTGTCGTAACTTATAGTAATTCAAATCCGCCTAGTGTGAAAGTCATAGATAGACAAACATGTTTCAATTTTACAGCTTACAATAACAATATCATAAACTGACAGTTTTATTGCGGATGTCCTAGCACTTATTATCAGTTATCTGTTTGTTTAAACACTCTCAGAATAAATAACAAACACGACATTATTTAAAGTTACTTTTGAAACTGATCAATGGCTATTTCTTACTACGTATGCGGTAACGCCAAATAAGAAATAGAACTGTGTACAAACTGTATGTATCTTCTGTGATTAACACCCACTTGATGAACTTCACTATTTAATAGCAGGGATGTTAGGGAGCTCCGTAACCGTAACCGAATCCGAAATAAAACTTTTGCTACTGTAAAAAGGAAACCAATATCCAATATCCGTAACCGAAATTATCCGAAACAAATGGGTAATCCGATATCATTGAATATCCATATCCGTATCCGAAATTTCAAATCCATTTCTTCCCGGATGTCTAGCATGGTAAGTTTACGGAAATTTTAATTTAAGTCGTTTCAAACTAGGTAGCATCTTCCAAACAATATTTGTACACGTCAATTGCTTTTGTTTATGCAGTGCAGGTGCACCGATACGCATACCGGATGTTGTTTATTTCAGGCACACCTAATAAGAATATAGTACATCCAATAACAAGTTTCAAGTGTTGGTAACCAATGAATAACTGCCGCCCAGTAGTTACGATATCGACTCTATAGTACTATTCACCTTTCCTACTTTCTTACTTCACGTTAATGTGAATCCGTTGGAACTTTATCTATTCTGAAATGAACACCCAACAAATAACACGAATGCCTAATTGTATTATCAAAATACACGTCATGAGAATTGCTTATCATATTCTGATTTTGATCACTTTATTACAAACAGTACGATTTCACGAAATGAAATGTCGATAATGATCATCTGCTGATCAAACTTTCAAGTACTGCTGTATTACAGCGTGATCTACTTCGGTCAATCAAACAGTAATAATAATGAATATCTGTAAGACGTATGTCCTATGTACTAAGTACTTGTTTTTACTTTGCGTTAATGATTGCTTATTCACTTCGATTATTTTTTTAAATAATACTTTGGTTATAAAACCAGAACCATTTAGAACTTTATAATTGCGAAGCGAGTAGAGAAGTCCATAAGATGCACAATGCTTGTCTGCGCTGGTCGGACACCCAGCACGCTGGTCGGTCACCCAACAGCCAGCACGCTGGTCAGTTACCCAGCACGCTGGTCGGTCACCCAGCAGTCAGCACGCTGGTCGGTCACCCAGCACTGCTCGTTCTCCCCTTGGCGAGGCTATGCATCATCCGGTCGAACATCATCCCAGTGTTTTGTCCATCTGCACATAAAACAAAACAGCAAAACAAAAGAACACTTTAGTGTAGGTACAATTTATTGTAAATGAAATTTTGTGATAATACTCGTATAAGCAAGATATTTTATGGACACTTGAAACACAAATTAATAACTAGTGTATTGGTCTTTAAAAATTATTTGAGGAATAAAAAGTTGGCTACCACCTTTTACCAAAACCATAATCAAAGCCTGTCGTTAAAGCGCCACTGCTGGTGTCGCCACCGTGTAGACGTCACGTCACTGTCATCATCACGTCACCGCTGTCAGTACTTCTACTCCTTCTTAATCATCGTGGCAGGATTATTGGTACATGGTATCCTTGCAGAACTCGGCTCACCGCTGTCCCGTCTTACCACAATTACGCCATGTACATAGCTTGCAAAGCAGCACGGGTTAGTACGTACTGCCCAACTCATGTGGATCGAGTTCGTATTGATTTGCAATGATCACTATTATCACTTTTTGCAGACCACACAAAAGATTACACTTTTTTTTACTACCCGCACTTTTAAGAAAAACCTCTCTCTCTTGCACGATTTGATCCCAGATTCTGATGTCGAAAGGGGCTCTCATGATTTAATAACATTCCTTCGGATACTGTGGGCTTTCGTGGGTAAATCGTGAAAAGAGAACAGAGTAACAATATCACTTGTTTATTCGTAATCACAATTTCTTTATAAATTCACTATTCACTACACTTTATAAATTTACTTTACTTTAAATTCACTTTACTTTACTTTATAAGTATTGACACTAACGAAACATAACACGTTTCAAGACATCTCAACTTGGCGACCAAATCACGAATCAATTCAGTCTCGTCGAGAAAGTCCCGAGTCATGTCAAAGCGCGCCATAGACAAGTTGCGCCATTTTGCCACTTGGGGGCGCGCTTCCGTCTCGTTTTGTGTCCATATTCATATCCGGCTCCGACATATATATACAGGGTGTCCCAAAAATCAACGATAAACCGAAACCGGGTGATAGGCCAAGTCATGACAGTTATGAGAAAAATGTGAAAAAAAATCTTTGTCATGTATTTTTCACATTATAAGGACTTTTAAAAATATCGGAAAAACTGACACCCTGTGATGGTCTTTCATGTCCTAAGACTACAAATATTACTTTTTTGTGATTTTTTTTTCGGTATTGTAGTCATGACTAACCCTTCTGTAAATCACAATTCATAATTTAAACATACCTGCCTCAGTTTTCAATAAAATGGTGTGTTTTGCCCAAGATTAAATTCAAAATAATTACTACACCCAACTTTAATCGTCTGTACTGTAAAAAAAAATTACTACAGTATTTTGGCAAGTAACTTTAAAAGATGGCGCATTTAATCTGGATTCCAAAATGGTATGATACTTGCTGGATTACTTCTTTGTTGAGGAAAAAAAAATTTTTTTAACGGAACCGGATGTTAGGCCAACTCTGTTTAAATTTTTAAAATGTTGGTATTAAGTTGTTATGTGACGACGATGAGTGACGTCATCTTGTCTAGAGTGAGCGAGACAGACAGTGACGCTCAGTGCGAGTGAGATAGATAGTGACGCCAACCCGACAACACAGTGATGAACGTGCAAAACTGCAGTACGTTACGATCTTTCGTTCATTGCGCATCTTTCTGTATCCGTATTGACTTCGTACTTACAACTGTGCTTCTGTTTATTGGACTTGATTTGCTTTGTGATTTGGTTTTATCTGCCCCGTTTCTGACGACCCTGGACTTGTTTTACTGTCGTATCTTCGGTTGTAGTGTGTGATTCCATTGTAGTGTGTTATCATGCCATCTCGATACACCGCACAAGAATACACCAATATGCATCTCATCTATGGAGAATGCTTATGCAACGCTAATGCTGCAGCTAGAATGTATCGTGAGAGATACCCAAACGCTGAGCGTCATCCTGATTATCGGGTATATATTAACGTGCATCGGTCACTCTTAGAGGGTCGATTCCCTAATCAAAATACCAGCGAGGGAAGGCCTTTCATACCCTACGAGGACGAAGTGCTCGAGGCGGTCGAACAAGACCCGAGTATCTCAGTACGTGGGATTGAAGAGAACATCGGAGTGCCCAAAAGTACTGCACATCGTATTTTGCAAAAGAACCAGTTTCATCCTTACCATGTACAACGAGTACAAAGCCTGTTACCCCGAGACTACCCAGAGAGATTGCAATTTTGTCAAACGATGTTGCAGAGATACAGAGATGATCCGCGATTCTTTGAAAAAATTCTGTGGTCTGACGAATCCACGTTTAAAAAAGATGGTTACATGAACCTCCATAATTTGCACGAATGGCACGTGGATAATCCACATTTGATGCGGGAAGACAGATCGCAGTACCGGTTTAAGGTGAACATGTGGACGGGAATTTTGAATGGTACTGTTATTGGTCCATTTGAGCTACCGGAGAACTTAACTGCCGAGGTTTATTTGGACTTCTTACAGAACCAATTACCAGATTTGTTGGAAGAAGTGCCACTAAACATTTACGGCAGCATGTGGTACCAACAAGATGGCTGCCCAGCACATTACGCTCGCACAGTACGAGAGTTTCTCGACCGAGAATACCCCGATAGGTGGATTGGGCGGGGTGGTACAATTTCGTGGCCTGCCCGTTCACCTGATTTAAATCCCATTGATTTCTTTTATTGGGGAACAATAAAAGAAAAAGTGTACTCTAAACCAATTCGAGATTTAGCCGAGCTGCGCCAAAAAATTACAGAAGCTGCTGAACACATTAATTCAAGAAGATACGCCCGTCTTATTACGCGATCATTTTTAAGAAGATGTAGGGCTTGCATTAGAGCTGAAGGCAAACAGTTCGAACATTTGCTGTAAATCTTTGTAAATTAAAGTAATAACTGAAGAAATCCATTGACTGACTTTTATTTCGAACTTGCACCTAAAACTAACTAATTACATACTTGATAACAAGGTGGCGTCTGTTCTGTATCTCAACCACTCACATTTTCAAAAGAGCGTTGTATTCATACCTGAAAATTGAAGTCTTAAAAATGCCTACACTGCAATACAATTTTTTTTTAATAAAAAAGCACCCGCACTTAGCGTCACTGTCTGTCTCGCTCACTCTAGACAAGATGACGTCACTCATCGTCGTCACATAACAACTTAATACCAACATTTTAAAAATTTAAACAGAGTTGGCCTAACATCCGGTTCCGTTAAAAAAATTTTTTTTTCCTCAACAAAGAAGTAATCCAGCAAGTATCATACCATTTTGGAATCCAGATTAAATGCGCCATCTTTTAAAGTTACTTGCCAAAATACTGTAGTAATTTTTTTTACAGTACAGACGATTAAATTTGGGTGTAGTAATTATTTTGAATTTAATCTTGGGCAAAACACACCATTTTATTGAAAACTGAGGCAGGTATGTTTAAATTATGAATTGTGATTTACAGAAGGGTTAGTCATGACTACAATACCGAAAAAAAAATCACAAAAAAGTAATATTTGTAGTCTTAGGACATGAAAGACCATCACAGGGTGTCAGTTTTTCCGATATTTTTAAAAGTCCTTATAATGTGAAAAATACATGACAAAGATTTTTTTTCACATTTTTCTCATAACTGTCATGACTTGGCCTATCACCCGTTTTCGGTTTATCGTTGATTTTTGGGACACCCTGTATATTTATGAGTGACAATACTTTAGGGTGTGTATGGGTCCCGTATATACGGTTTACTGAGAAAGTACCAGAGCTGAAATACTTACTTTTGACTTCCATCTTTGTATGAGAAATGCCCCATCATCATAAATTTAAAAATAGAATAGTATAGGAGGTTCATACACACCATAAAATATTATCGAAGTTGGGATATTTCTCAAACAAAGATGAAAGTCAAAAGTAAGTATTTCAGCGCTAGCACTTTCACAGTATATTCTATATAGGAGGCACACACACAACATAAAGTATTATCTCTCATTTATTTTACACCTTGTATGATGAGAAAACACTAAAGAAATGAGAACGTTCGTATATAAGACGAGCATTAAATTGATAGCGACTACATTATTCATACAGCTGGGTATATGAAAGTTTCGCCTGTGAGACAGCTACTATTGTGTCGTCAGACTGTCACCGCTCCGCAAGTTGGCGACAGTTGCGAACAATAATAGCGGTGGGAATGGAACTATTTAGCGAAGTTTGCTACGTCAATAGAGGCGCCACCTCGGCGGGAATAATTCATTTAGCGAGAGTTAACTCGCGAGTGTGCAAACCTCTAGGGCGTCTGATGTTCGTTTGTTCTTATATTTTCGGGCCCTTTCGCGCGCATTGTATGATCCGTTGCTCCTTTAGAGAGTTATTCGTTAAGTAGCTTTTCATTTCTAGTTTACAAAGACTGTCATAGAGTGATACTACAGAATACCTATGCTGTTAAATGAGAACATTTCGCTGGTTCGACCCACGCCGAAGGAACAAAAAGTTTTCAGTGTTCCTGTGGGTTATTTTTAAATTAATAAAATCTTAAATATGTATATAGTACAAAAGTTTTAAATACATTTCCGTTGTCTAGTACCAGTAACACAAGTTCTTCGGATACATATCACGGGCTGGTTAATGTGAGAAATATACAAAAAACAAGCCCTACGCGGTGCGTGGCAAATAAAGTGTTAATTTTTTAATACATTTAGGGCCGACTTTTCAATCGTCAGATAACTTTTATCTGTTAAATAAACATGTGACTTTGACATATTTTGTTCCATACAAAATCTGCCAAAGTCACATATTTATTCCTTTGATAAAAGTTATCTGACGATTGAAAAATCGGCCCTTATTCTTATGCCGCTTACTACGCTTCTTGGGACTCGTAGCGTATGGTATTCTTTATGTCGTAGCAGTATGCTACGGAACCAAACGGCGTAGCTATTTTATAGTTATTAATCTAAGGCCCGTATTAATAAAAAAGTCTCAAATCCAACCTCACTAGAGAACATATTTGACAGATAAAACAACGTTTCGTTTCAGTTTTAAAAGTGAACAACTTTATTAATGTTACACAGTACTTTAATTTCTTTTCTTTTTATACCGTAATATTTATATTATAGATTACAGACAAACATTAAAATACGTATAATCTACATTTTCATATTCTTTATTTTTACATTTAAAAAGAATTTTATAAAGTATGTAACATATGTAATGTTCCTCATTTTCATCACTAAACGATCTGATTTTATATGTATGTATACTCGTGAGATAATGCGATTGCCAAGTTAATCAACTTATTTGTTTAAAAAATGAAAGATTATTAATATCTTAATATCTTATAGTGATCATAATCAATAGATTATGATCACTATAAGATGTTGTTAGACCGCTCGACTAACCCCTACTTGGCATAACATGTATCTCACAACTTTTTACGGTAGAAGAACTAAGTAGCGAAACTTGGCACTTTTTACAAGTTATGTTTTTGATTGGATAAAATTTGCTGTACCTACTATTAGTTGTCGTAATGTTATTTATCTTGTTGTAGTACTAAAACGTTGATAAGTAATAAGTAGATATATGAATAATGTAATTAAGCATTTAATACCGACAACCGTTATATGTAGTGAGTTCCAGCAATCGTAGAATTCTTGGAACGGATTATACTCTTAATGTATCCTTCTGTATTTCACAATAATATTACACAACTTTTATATACGCTTCTCCACTTTTTATTACGATTTAATAAGTTTTTTTTAACATGAATTTCCATCAAGAACCAACAGTACATTCAATCAGTTATACCTATTTAATAATTTATTGTAAACATACTTAATTATAACATAATAATTTACATGGAAATACGTCACCAAACTACTACAGATTCCTGAAAACAAAAAAAAATTACAGAG
Organism: Celastrina argiolus; assembly: GCA_905187575.2. Taxonomy (NCBI): domain Eukaryota; kingdom Metazoa; phylum Arthropoda; class Insecta; order Lepidoptera; family Lycaenidae; genus Celastrina; species Celastrina argiolus. The sequence continues at coordinate 8,779,275 of LR994599.1, read as the reverse complement.
AGAACTGAAAACAGAACAAAATATTATGTTATAGTACTATATTATATGTTTAGAATGTATGTATTAAACTGTACAGCGTAATCCGGTGCCGTGTTACTGTAAAGCGATATCGCCTCCCCAGCCGAGGTAAACCCGCCTGACATTCACTTAATTACGTAGATTATAAGTTGACATTTTCGTTTGGAGCGTTCAAACTTGACTGACGTGGATTATAATGTATATTATCCGAAGGGGATGCTCTGCTGGTGGTCTCGATTTAGTTTTGGTTTCACTGTTTTGTATTGCTTAGACTTTAGGGCCCGTATAAATAAAACAATTTTAATCGAAACCTCTATTTGAGAACCTATTTGACAGATAAAAAAACTTCTCGTTTCACTTTCAAAAATAAAGAAGTTTACTTACGTTACATACGTTTTTTTAAAAAAAGTAAAAGTATAGATTATGCTTATTGTTTTCATATAACCTATATTATGAATATTATATAATAAAGTTGTTTACTTTTAAAAGTGAAACGAAACGTTGTTTTATCTGTCAAATAGGTTCCCAAGTAGAAATTGCCATTGAGATTGTTTTATACATACGGGTCTAGGACTGGACTTTATAGAGATACAAGCTGTAAGGAGAGTAGTTATTTCAAGTTTTTAAACCCCGACAACAGAGAGATGTTTAAGTTTAACGTGTATCTCTTTGTGTGTGTGTCTGTTCGAGCCATCGTCAAACGCATGAACCGTTTTGATTTCGTTTTGTTTATGAAAAGTAAGGTGATCGAATTCTTAGCTATATATTATATCATCGTTAATGGAATCAGTCGTTACTTTGTGGAAATCCATAGCATAAAATTTAAATATATTATATCTAGCAATATTCCGCGAAAAAATTATTAACTGACTTAACGAACATTGTTCGCAGAGTCTACATCCTGAGGATGCTCCGGGATCCGGGGTTTGGTGGTGTGGGGCTTTGCACGATCGTGTTAACATCATTGCTTGTATGGTGGTGGTGTTTTCATGTTTTTGCTTGCGAGTGTACGCATAAGCAGTGTGGGAGGAGGGAGGTGCTTTAAACGTATGCATATGTGTACACTCACCCATTTGCTTTTGTGGTTGTGGTTACAATTTTTTCGCGGGATACTGCTAGATACAATATATTTAAATTTTATATATATCATCATCAACTCGCTCACTGATTGAAACTCATCAGCTCATTGATTGACATTTGACATTCAAGGGTTACTAAATATTTTTTGTTTAAAAACTGATGTGATCGAGGGTGTTCTTAGCTATGGTTCATCATCATCAGCTCGCTCACTGTTTGACAACTCCAGGGCTACCCAACATTTTATTGTAGTTATTATTTTTATTGAATGGAATATGTATAGAACGTATTTCACTACACCTGAATGTTTCAAGGAACATTCCATACAATGTGTATACAAGTCATGAATGTATATTCGGGTTTCGTTGTATGACAATGCATGGCTCCCCGACGTGAGCTGTCATAACAAAATATTAATCAAAACACAAAAGGGCACTCGTAAGGTGCCACCTCGGCTTTTTAATTATAATGAAAGTAATCATTTTTCATTCTTAATTGGTATTCCTTAAATACGTAAACATGGAGAATCATTAACTCGACAATTATTGTAATGGATGGAGAAATGTATTAATTTCCAAAATTATACCACAATTAATCTTCTGTGAATTATTTAATGAAAATGCCGTCAATGCGTGGACGGCAATTCATTGACTATGTTCCACTATAAGTGTTTTATTTACTTCGTTATTAAAAACCCAAAGCGTTGTGGTCTGGAGCTTGCAACAACAGAAAATGTCGTTTTCAAGTTTGGTTAGGACAATACAGGCTATGGGCGTGTTTTACTAAGCAATGTTAAAGTTAATCCTTCGTTAAATATCATGCTCCTCTCGTAATTCCTATCAATGAATGATAAGGCGTGGTATTTTAACAAGCCGTTAACAGTAACATGCGTTAGTGAAATCGGGACTTAATATCAGATATCTCACCAGAAAGATCATCCATGCGTCGGCGGCATGTAAAGTCGGTCCTGCCTACTGCAGCCGTTCTCTCACCAGTCGTGTTGGGTAAACGTCTCACTCGGCTACAAGAGTGAAGGAAGATAGAGGGCTTCTGTGTATTGTGTACACACTTGGACATTATTAAAATATTCCTGCGTAGAAAGCCTGGGGCCGTATTATGATCTTTTACAATACCAGCCTGGTTCCAGGCAATTTAATAATACAGTCTTAAACTGCCTTGTTCTTTTTCATATTACAGCGAAATGTTATTCTGAATTGATCCACCCTGAAAGTGACATTCGGAAGCAAGTCAAGTGTCACGTGTCCGCTGACTAGCTGTCATCGTACAGTTATTATGTGATCGTAATACCATGGACCAATATAATACGAAAATTCCAGGCAGCCATGTTGTATGGCGTAAACTGGCTGGAATTAAGAACTTGTAATAGGCCCCCAGGTTTCAATGAAACCAATCACCATCACCAAATCGGGGTGGGAGCATAATATAAAAAAAAACCGTTTAAAAAGCCTTTCACGTCGAAATTAACATGTTATTTCATTTTCCGAGCATCATTTTTGAATTCCTCGTATAAGTTTTACAATCCTGTTTGGATAGCGGCAATAAAAACAAGTTGGCAGTTCACAACTTTGAATTTCATGCATGAATATTCTGGTGTTTGGCATTCACTGTGCGAGATGTCTAAACGCTGGAGTGCAATAAAACTAAGCTCTACAATCCCCGGAGCAGTAAACTCGCGGGCCGGATCCAGAGTGACGTCACACAAACAACCCGCTACGATAACGCAAGGCGTATTGAGAACCTCCTCTTTTTTTGAAGTCAGTATAGAATAGAATAGAATTTCTAAATTTGCAAAAAAAATATGGTACAGTAAGATGGTACAAATTTATATTGTTTCACATATTTTTTTGTCGTATTAATCTCGACGTGCAAATATTTCAAAAATTAATTATAGTTAGCTATGTATAGATACATTATAATTTCATGATATGAAATAATTTATTTTAAAAAGTTAAAAAGTTATCTTAATGTAGGTATACTTTAATATGGAAATAAGATTATTTGAGACGTGAAGAGAACCTAGAAATATTAATTTCCTTAGATTAAGAACTATTTATCTATGTATTATATTCAAGGTAGCCTCATCGTCAAGAGTAGTCAACATTTCTTCATGCTACTTGAAAAATGACTTTCAACGAAAAAGCAGGACAGAGACACATTTTAAAATACGGATTAATCTATTAATCATATTATCATGGCTATATCGTTAGGTAAATTTTTAAAACCTTTACTGTAAACGTGTGCCCTAGTGGCGGGATTCCAACAACTTCTTCCCTATCGGCCTTTTTTTTTTTTTTTTGATTTCGCAAGTGAAATTTGCATCCCCCAGGGGTATGTGGAATCCCGGCTCACTGCGGCCGATTTACCCACTAAAACCACCTGCGGATTGCCATCAGCCGTTATGTTGGGGGGAGTGACCTGAATCTGGCTAACACAGACCACTCCTCCTACGACCGGCCGGTATACCTCATAAGGACCGGACTTCCATCAGATTAAAAGAGTACTTCGGCAAACTGAAGCGCTCCTCTCGGCGCCGAGACTAACAAAGCCGGGGAGGTTACCCATCTTCCCTATCGGCCTCACATAGTACTTACTGACCCTCATCCAGATTACACTAGCTAGGGCTTCCCCTGAAAGAGAACTAGGCTTCTAGGGTAAATACATAAACCAATAAAATTTAAATATATTATATCTAGCAATATCCCGCGAAACAATTATAACCACAACCTGCAAGCAGATGAGTGAGTGTACGCATAGGCATGCGTTTGATGCACCTCCCTCCTCCCACACTGCTTATACTCGCAAGCAATAAACATAAAAACACCACCACCACACAAGCAATAATGTTAACACGATCGTGCAAAGCCCCACCACCATGCAGGTTGCAAAACTCGACGCGCGTTTCGCTCCGACCCCGGATCATCCTCAGGATGTAAACCAATAACTCTAGGCTCTAGCAATAGTCTTGCCGCATGTGGTCGGTACGCGATGTACGGGTATATAATAATATCTATAGTAATCGCCTCCGTGGTCTAGTGGTTCAGAGCTTCGCTCTCGGCCCGGAGGTCGTGGGTTCGATTCCCGCGTTGGAACAACAAAAATGTTGTTTTCAAGTTCGGTTAGGACAATGCAGGCTGATCACCTGATTGTCTGACAAGAAAGATGATACATGCGTCGGATGGACATGTAAAAAGTCGGACCTGCGCCTGTTCTCTCGCCAGTCGTGTCGGTTAACCGTCCCACTGGGTTATGAGAGTAAAAGGAAGAGAGAGTGCTTCTGTGTATTGCGCACATACTTGGGCACTATAAAATAACTCCTGCGTAGCTGGCCTGGTTTCTTTGAAATCGGCTACCGACACCCCGACACCGAAATCGGTGAGGGGAGCTATTATATTATTATTATAGTAATATCTATAGACGCTTCACACCACGTCAATCTGGCCCTGTGCTAAGTATCCGAAGAGCCTGTGTTACCATATAACGGAAATATATATTTAAGATTTTTACTATATTAACACACATCCATGACCCAGGAACATCGGCGGGATTCGAACCCGCACCCTCTCGGTCGAACACCACGCGCTGAACCACTGCGCTACGGAGGTCGTATATTTCTCATCGATATCGATAAAGTATAGTGTAGCTGCGACGCGCGGGAAAAGACAACAGCACCTGACACCATTATGCCATTATAATATTTTGGCACTGATGTCCCCGCGCCGATGCAGTGAATACTAAACCGGCGCTCCGGGATAGGGGTTTGATTTCGATATGAAATTTATAGGCACATATTTACGGCCTTACTTTTTGTATTCGTAGCCCTTCATACAAAACGCCTTAAGGTGTGTTGCAATAAAACATGACTTAGGTTATACATGATGATTCATGGTTCATATATTAAGCCGAATATAGTGTGAAGAGAATGACGTGTAGAACATTTTTGGCACCTCATATGAATTACTTAATATAACTAAAAAAAAAATCAAAGGTCTAAAATGACCACAAGAAGTGAATCTACTATGTCGAGGCTCGCGGACGAACGCACTGGTCGTTGACCTAAGATCTGACCAATTTAAATTCATCTGTTTTGTTACTTTTATGGAGATCTTTAATCGTGATTTGTCGCGTATGGTAAGTAATTTATATGAGGTGCAAAAACAAAAAATACTCCACGCGTCATTCTCTTCACTATATTCGTTTAATATATGAAATATGAATCACCTGTATAGCCAATGTTTTGATTTTGGGTAGAAAGACAAATGAAAGATACTCGAATATCAGAAGATTAATTTTACTATACTTAGTACAAGTTCAATCACAATAATAAAAAAACAACAAAACAGTCTGTTTAAGTAACAATTGTCTGTATAGCAGCTTTGAAATGTGTATTAGCTTTTTTTTTGCTGCCTTATTGCAGTCATTTGAACGGTCTTATAATTATTAGTTGTGTAGGTACTAGCTTCATAATTTGTAGCTAGGAATAAAGAAATGTAGCTAGGAACGTAGAAATATTGGTAACAGCAAGGCCTGGTATGGTATGATAAGCCAAAAAATTGCGTACGACTATTGCGTTATAAACGTTGATGAAGAAGCCCAAGAGTTAAAAGTATTCGCAACGTTATCGACTGTCAATTGTATGGGCACTTTCATTATTATCTTTTTAGAACATTCCGAATACGTAGCTGTGTCCTATTTTTTTTATTTGCTTAAATAAAGTACAATATGGTGTTACAGATCTTGGTAACCCCACAGAAAGACGCATCTAATCTTCACACGTTGTGTCGATCACGTTTTGCCAATTCGATATTCGTTTGTGACGCCGCGCGTTGTTTAAAATTGCATTTTTTATGTTTGGAGCGCGATCCGCGATCATAACGCCGGTGACAAATACGCGCCTCGCCCTCATGAATGACAATTGAAGAAATGTTTTTATAAAACGGCCCCATTTTATGTTATGCGAAAGAAATTGTGCCCATAAAAATGGTGGAATGATGACTTCTATATATCTCTGTCAACGCAATGGGATTTTCAAAAGGTAATAGTGATAAATCGTTGCAAATCAAACGCTTTAGGGAACGGTGGCACTTGTCTCAAATATTTATTTACGTTGATCAGTTTTATATAACGTAGGTGCTCTGTGTTCCAAATCGAACAACATTTGACCAAGAATCACTAAATATTATGCAAGTAGGTAAATATTATTAAACTTTCTAAAAATCACTCTTCGACATACAATTAAAGTTAATAAAAATAACAACAACACACAATTATACGTAACTCACGCTACAATGCGTTTTATAATAATGGTAGGTAGGTTGATTATTCCATAAACAATATACAGGGTTATTCATGGGTCATATAGCAAGCTGAATATAGTGTTAAGAGAGTTTGTATTTGATTTTTTTTCACAAAAAATTCAATGGTCTAAATTGACCACAAGGAATGAATCTTACTATGCTGGGGCTCGAAGGTTCCTAGTCTATACACACGAACGCACTGGTCATTGAACTAAGACCTTACCAGGATTGAAACTCTTATATTTTGTGACTTTTATCGCGACTTGTCATGTTATGTAAGTTATTTATATGAGGTGCCAAAACAAAAAATGCTCTACGTGTTTATCTTTTCACACTATCTATATTTGGCTTCATATAGGAACCGTGAATCACTCTGTATTATACATAATATTTATTCGTATCGAAGAGACTCTAAATTTTAAAAATAGTTAAAATAATATAAAAAATGACGGTTTGAACACAGGGTGACCTCTAGTAACATGTATGTATTAGGTAGATACTTATAATTAACAATATTTAAATAACAATCATGTTCTAATCACATATCAGTTAGTTGTTCCCGGCGGTACTCAGACAACGCCGGTATTCCTGGAATGCGCTCGTGTATGCCCCGCATTATTAGGGACAGGCGACTACAAAATACTTATATGAGCATGTTACAATATGTTCCTTTATGAACTTTGGTTTTTACGGATAACTACAAAATACTCATAAGCATGCAATGTTATTTCTTTTTTTATTAGAAATTGATTATTGTAACTAACACGCTAATTAGGCTTGATATGCTGAAATAAATGTTTTCTATTCTATTCTTATATAACAATATAATTAAGGGCCGATTTTTCAATCGTTAGATAACTTTTATCTGTTGAATAAACATGTGACTTTGACATTTGTTTCATACAAAATCTGCCAAAATTACATATTTATTCCTTAGATAAAAGTTATCTGACGATTGAAAAATCACCCCTTAATATGTTATTGTATCTTTTTATAACACGGTAGGTAAACTGACTGCATAATATAATTTTTTATTGTTTACATTAAATAGGTCTTGAATGTATAACAATGATGTATGGATAATTTATTACAATTATGCTGAAATTAACAATGGTTATTGTTCATTTACAGTTTATTGCAAATCACACACAAACAAATGAATATTATGTTTCGGACTGTACCTGTACATCCCTAAGCCCGGTCGGATACATTTGATTAACCTGACTAGACAGGCTTCATTGATTTACCGTTTGGCATCTACTTTAATCCTTGGCTAGTTCGTATCTAGTAACAGACATAGCTTACTAATAGTAGTAATTATAATATTATATTACATCTACTGTAATGTTACAGTTTTGTATAATACAATACCGATTAGGGGTTCCTAGTTCCTAATTTGATATAAGTAACTTCCTATTTCTAAATGTACTATTTTAGACGTGACAAATTTCTAATATCGCAATGAGCGCCGGCTGCACGCATGAAAAATGATGACTCATTGTTCCGTTACGCTCATTGTAACGTTACGATCGGTGCAAGAGCGCTGCGCGAGCGAATGAAAGGCACAATCGGTTTGAGCGTTAATAATATTATGTTGTGACGTTGTCAGGTTAAATTAACCGACTATTAACCGTTTTCTTACATGTTGCCAAATATATAATTCAAATGAAACGGATCTTGGTCTATCAATAGTCAATTAAACTAATTTTATTTATGGCACAATTTGCCAATGTCCACAAACAATTTAATTTTCTATCGCATCAATATGTATTACGTGATCAAATCATGTGTTGGGTGTTGCATGAAACGATGAGTGATGCTGGTATTAATAGCCCTGGGAGGAATTATGCGTTGGCACGTGCTGCTGCAGCGGACCGCCACCCTGTATAGTCTACACTGTAGTGCTCGTGTATTGTTTACTGTGTACACTATACATGTTGTACTCCTGTCATGGTATAAATATATAGACACTTGTAACGTGCCATTCAATATTGAATATTGATTATATAAATCAAAGTAAATATGTTAAGCAAATACTTTAGGTGCCATACGTTTGTCTGTCCAGTAGTTTATTTACAGTCACATAATCATATAACGAAATATAAGCTCTGTTTTTCGTAAATTCACAGTCCCGTTGCGGGAGATCCATTATACTTATTATTGTAATTGAAGAACATATCTATTCCCAAGAACATTATTTTTTTTACCTACTGAGATATAGCGTTTATTACTTTCTTAGTTTTATTTGACAACTTATTTACGAACGATACCACCCGGCCACATTAATTATGAACAAAACTATTCATAAGGACGACCATATTATCGTCAAACGAATAAGTAAATTTAAAGAATGAAAAAAAAAACATAATTATAATAATATTATGACGTTCATGGGTTCATATCCAATAACAATTAGTTTTGAATGTTATTATTGAAAATGCAACACAAATAACGCTCCTCAATAAAAATAATTTTATTAGAAAAATGTCGAAATAAAATAAATACAATAAAGGCTATTTGGTTTATAGGCAAGTGTTGGGAAGTGGATCGGTCGGTGTGATGAAGCAGAAGGGTTCCACTCGGCCAAGCGTGAAGATACCGCGATAGTTCACTCCACTACCTCACTGTTGAGTATAGACTATAGTGCGTGCTATCGACTATAGTGCGTGCTATCGCCGATCGCGGAATACAATAATACGATACACAGCTAATACGAGTACGTTTATATGCTTCTGAATGTTTGCAGCTTTTTTATTATTTTTACGACAAACAACTAGACCTACGAAAGAGTTTTATATTGACAAAGTGTGTCCGCAATACACAAAAGTACTCTCTTTCCATTTACTCTATAGTGATGACATCTTGAATCAGGGCCCAGGACCTCTGCTACCGCTATTATCACTTACGAAGTTCGAAAACAAAATGTGTGGCATTTGATAAAAGCTTCGCTGAATGACAAGCGCATTCATAGCGGAAGGTTGGTAAAAAATGTTGAACTAATAAACACAAGTGATTTTACACATTGGATAATTTATTGAACATTCTTATTCAACTTTTCTAACGTATCTGACAAAGACAACTCCCTCAAATGTCTTGCCTGTTTTGCAAATATTATTATTTGTTAAGGTCTAGTTTCTTAGAATAACATTACCATCATGTAATTATTGTAAGGTGTTGGCAGCAGCCAAAAGCGATGACTACCACTGTCTAGAAAACCATATCATTTTGTTTACATACAAATTCTTAATATTTCTTTATGACCACTATAACGGGTGTAAAAAGAGGAGTCACTATAACTTTGGAATATGATTATACTACCTTTTCTCATTCTAGAAATGTATTTTTTTTTTCATTTTTTTTACAAAAATAAAAAAAAAAATTTTTGCTTTATTGTTATTTTTGCGACCAAAAAAAAAAAAGAAATATTTTGAAGAATACTTTGATTAATAAAATATATTTTAATATGAAAAAATCGCCTTTATGTTCCTCCCATACAAAACGCCAATTTCATATGTAAGGATCTAATATATCGGATTTTCTATGAAAACAGTAGGGGTGCAAATACGCTGTCTCGACATAAAAAGTTTGTTAACATCATATTCAATAGTGACATAAAGTTATGGCAAACTAAGAGTAAGAGACAAACAAGCACCTTCCTACGGGGAAGTAATTAATAAAGCTAATATGATTAGTTGTTGTTCTCGAAGTTAGTGCTTACTAGTTGCTTGGCTTTCGCGCGGCAGACGTAAGTTACCGCTAGTGTAAATTACATTAATAAAGCCTTAATCTTGGATTTGATGCTTCGTTTGAGTTTCTGTATTGTTATTAGGGTTACAATCAAGATACCATGAGTACTGAATATTTTTGCTATCTTCATAAAGTGTAACAGTAATCTTCTATCTATATCTATATTATCTTCTTCTTCAATATTTATAAAAATGAATTGCTGTTCGTTAGTCTCGCTAAAAATCGAGAGCGGCTGAACCGATTCGGCTATTTTTAGTCTTGAAATATTCGTGGAAGTCCAGGGTAGGTTTAAACGGTTCTATGCTCAACGAAGTGGGCAGGGATCAGGTAGTAAGTAATAAAAATTTACTAACGTTATTCTTGAGTTATGTTTTATAGGAAAAGTATAGTTGCAAACATTTGTAAACCATAAACTTCAGCAATAAACCGAATTTCAAATATGTTTTTATTATATAATTACTATTACGAATCAATTGTTATCTCGCAATTAAGTAATTGATGTTATTTTGGTAGTGCAAGTATTTAACGTACTATGAAAATTCTTAAATGAAAAACCTGATTGCCTAATATAATATAGGTAGATAGCTACCTATCGTAATTATATTAGGCAATCTGGTTTTTCATTTAAGAATTTTCATAGTACGTTAAATACTTGCACTGATAGATAACAATTGATTCGAAACTTTTAAATTTAGAATAATAAAACAGAAGCGCGCTACGCGATATAATTTACCGCAGTAAGAAGCAGGGATTAGTCGGGAGTGCCATATTTCAGTGGAGATAGTTTGGGAATCAAAGTACAATTAAATGGTCGTAAATTCAAAGTTTAGGTCGGGTCACTTCAGGGAGCTCGGTGGCAATTTATCAATTATTTACGCCGCCCGGGCCCGCCGCGCCGGCACCTGACACGCTGACAATCTTACATTTATTTATAGTTCTCCGTCAATATTAATCACGGCTTAGCAGGAACAATTCGTGTCTACGTATTCGTAAAAACTATATAATTGTACTTATTATAATATAGCCTTTGCAATTGACATTCAATGACATTACGTACATTAAAGTAGTAATTCTTTATATTTTTAAAGTTACATTTTAAATCATGCAGCCCACCAAACTGCGTAGCTAATTAGTCAATTGGACTTCAGTAGGCCAAACCTATGCAATTGATACACGCTACGTAGAAGTAACGTTATCAAATGATAATAATCGAATGAAAAGCATGACAGCGCCCAATATAAATACTCGTAACATTCGATAACATCACTTTTACTTTTAAATTTTTTGCTTCTTGTTCGCAATTCGATAGCACGAAATCCAGTAGTTACAAGTTTTTGCATAGACATGCCTCGAGGCCAAAATAAATGGCAAATTTCATGTTATTAGGTAATGGTTTTTGATTGTTATAAACACAAAATTTGTATTTCGTATGTTTGTTACGAATAACCCCATAAAGTACTGCACAGATCGATAATTTTTTCACGATTATAAAACTACATTATCTCTAAACAAGAGCAATTTTTTAAAATAAAGTAAGTAATTAGATTTTTTTTCTTGACAGTGTTATGTGGGGTATTAAATGAAAGATCTTTGTTAGCACATTTCAAAAATGTAAATATTATAAGCTGTTGCTCTGCTTTGCTTGCAATCACCTAATCATTGCAAGAATTTACTGGAACGTGTTTGTAGTAGTCGAGTTTTAGTTACTTTATCTTTTTATGAATTGAAGACATGAATGGATGAAAGTGATATGTCGCAAAAAAATTACCTAGAAAATTAAATTTAAACATTCACTTAAACATTTTAGGATATGTAGTAACGTATCAAGTGCATTGATTCTAGAGACGGATCTTTAGATTAATGTACTTAATAGTTTAGGACGTATTCTAAAATGTTATGTTAATGTTAAAACAAAATTATGATTTCGAGAAATCATAATTTTGTTACACATCACCTTCATCCATTCATGTCTTCAATTATAACGAAGAGTGTAAAAACGATATATACCACACTTGGTATATATATTGGTATATATCTTGGTATATAATTAGTGAATTCGCGGACAAAAGCTATAATAAAATATTCGTAGCATAAGTTTAAGAACAATATTGAATGACAAACGAGGTAAGTTGAGTTTGGCCTGACGATTCGTCATTTAGCAAGGGTTGGCCGGCGACTTGCGGTCGACACATCGATCACGCCGACAGTTGGCCTCGCTGAGGACTGAGGAGCTCACACCTGAACACGCTCATAACATATGCTCGCAAATGTTAGTATATAAAGTGTGAATGTAATATTTAATATCGGGTGTAAAAAGAACATTCACTATATAACCTTAGATATGATTATAATACCTTTCCTCATTCTAGAAATGTATTTTTTTTTCAAAAATATATATTTTTTTTGCTTTTTCGTTCTTCTTGTGACAAAAAAATAACAAATTGTGAACAGTAAAAACATCTTTTTTTAGTTTTTGACAAAAATATATAAAAAAGAATACATTTCCAAAATGAGAAAGTTTAGTATTTAATCGTATCTCTAAGTTATAGTGACTGTTCTTTTTACACACTGTTTATTAAATGAATGTTTAAAGTTAACCCTAGTATAATAATATAATAATATAAATCATACAATTTGAGTCATAGGATTTATTAGTAAGTATGTTGTTACATCGACAGTTTGCCTCCCTGATAAATAAATAAAGAGGACATCATACTAAACACGTTCACAATATGGTCGTTTCTGGATTTTTTATGATACATAAAAAACTCCTCCTTGGTTATTTCTATAATAAATAAATAATAAACCCAAAAAAAAAAGTTGCAACTATTTCGGGTCACCGCACAGAATGACGCAGCGCAGTATTTTAATAATATAGTGATTGAGAATCGTCGTGTTCCAGTGTGAACTAATACTTAGTATTCATAACACATATTGAAGAAATCAGTAATCTGCAACAATCTAAATTACGCAAGATAACACGCACGTACAGTTACGCTCGTGCAAGAAACCGAAAGTGAATGGGCTTATCGTTAACAACGTTGTACCTTCGATAGCTCAGTTGGTAGAGCGGTGGACTGTAGCTGGTATAACTGTCATCCATAGGTCGCTGGTTCAAATCCGGCTCGAAGGAATTTTTTAGACGGCGCGGGCGATAAAGGAATTTCAATCGATATAATTAAAAATCGGAATTAAGTTGACCTATATAAGACCTTGAATAATTAACATTCGTAACCTTTTGCATACGTCAGAAGCATCTTGGAATACGCAAGTCCAATCTGGTCCCCATCGTATGCTGTACACATTTCACGTATTGAACGTATTCAAAGAAAGTTTTTTAAATTTCTTAATTTTAAAACGGGCTCATCCCTCCCGGCGGAGAGCTACGATAGTCTATGTCGTCGCAAAAAAATCTTGTCGCTGTCCGATCGTCGCAATCTAACTGACATGTGCCTTCTACATGATATTTTAAATGGAAAGCTGGACTGTCCTGATTTATTGAAACTTATCTCATTTAACGTACCACGTCGTAGAACACGTCATACATCTATGTTTCATACCCCTTTTCAGCATACCAACTATGGTAAAAACTGCGTTCTTACCAGAATATTGCACACTTATAACAATACATTCTCTCACATTGATCCTTTCATATCCTCAAAAAATTCATTCAAAACAAGAATTAAATTAGCCTTACTGGCTGATAAATGAGTATTTATTACTCATAATTATAGTTTATCAAATTTACTGTACCTATGTATCTACCCTTAGTTTTAGTTTGTCCATGCCCTACAACCAAGTTATATAAACCTATAATCTAGTTAATTTTATTTTCACTTGTTAATATATATATATACATATATATATATATATCTATTATTATTATTTATATGTACTTCTTTATTTTATATATGTATTTCTCTTATACACTAACACATACACCTTATAGTAATCATTACTGATCCCAAGATAGAATCGTAGGGTAAGGTGTTACACACACACACACACACACACACACACACACACAAATTATTGGCATCCTAATAGTCTTTGACTGATCCCAAGACATTGTCGTAGGGTTATGGTGCCACACACACGCACAGTGCACACACAATTTGCACACACACACATATATAAATTTCCTGTTAACGCACTGATGCATACCTTTGAGTTATCTTTAAGTTGGGTTATTTGCATAGTAAATAATATGCATCTTATTGTGGAATGTATGTATTATTCATTATCATAAAAGTCCCGATTACATTTTCTTTATTATTAGCTTTGAATTATGTTATATAAAGAAGTGGATCAATATAGTGATACTTACTATTTTAAGTAGCTCATTAAACTACTGAGCTTATTGCTATGTATCTGATTAAAATTATGTTATAACATGTTACTGTTCATACCTACTTACATTTACTAATATTATTGTAATAGTTATAAGTATGAGCGTTTTGCACAAACAATGTTATCAGTAGCATTAAAGAGCTGGCGACATTTTCTCTGTTACATTTTTACATAGCACAAATAAAAAGTACTTTATGATTATTACCTACTTACAATCTGTCGCCATGCCTGTTATCAATAATTTGTCTTGTATCATTAAAATATGTACTTATTATTAAAAACTTTTATAGGAATCTATATTAAATAGGTGAATAACTGTAATTGGCCCTATATTACTCATATATTGTTAGTCATAACTTATAATTAGATTAAGATTGGCTGTTGTTATTCCAAATAAATAAATAAATAAATTTACTTATTTTTATTATTTCATAATAATAAATCACTTTTATAATATTATGAGATAACAACTAACGATTGAAGGAAGGTTAATTAAATTGTTTAAGTTTTATTCCCGTTTCATATTGATGACATAAAAGTTTTATAATACCTATATTATTTTTAAACTAACACCTATATAATAACAAGAAAACAAATAGCAATTTCAAAGTGTTACTTTACAAAAAAAAAATTGTGCTATAATTAAGCGGTTTGACAAGAAAAAAGCAATACTTTAGAATACAATTACACATAATATCTTTAGGGCGTGTTTCACCAAGCAATGTTTAAGTTAACGCCATGTTAAATATCATGTTATCCCTCTCGTATTTCCTGTCAATGAATGACATGACCGAGTCGAGTAAAAAAACACGAGCACCAATGAATAAAGTAAGCTACTTATTTAATGCCGGCCGTCATCTGTTGAGATCTCAAACAACGCGTAAGTCGAGAGGGAAATCTTTCTCCAACAAGCGAGTGGAGAGGCGTCGTCGCTTTGTTCGCTAATTCTTCAGCGACAAGGGCTTTGATTTGTACACTGCTGCACGAACGTCTCAAGTTCGTTCACTACGCAATTGGGTAGACATGAAAACACGACATTTCTATACAAGAGTAGGTACCAACTTTTCTTAATGTAACCTAATGTTATGTTTAAATAAATAATTATTATTACCAAGTTGTTCAATCTTAAATGTATTAACACGGTCGTATTTCGTCGTTTTACCTTCACAACCTCGTATCTATAAAACTACAGCTTTTCAGTAGAGTCAAAAAATTTAATAATTTTAGATTTTATTATGACATGGATGTTGAGTAGGTAAAGCGATAATTTGTGGTGTGATTAGGATAGGACGGGGACGAATAAAATTACTATTAAACAAAACAAGATATTTAATTATTACCACATTTTTATAATGTGTTACGCTACTACTGATTATTATAACGTTTACAAAAATTTACAGTGTTAAATCAAAGTGTAACAGTTAATTACTATTTTTAAATATTACAACCGATATTGTCAGGCATTAGTGTATTATTTGAGTGAGACCTCAAATCCCTTTTTTAGGTTAACGTTAGGTTAAGCTAAAAAAGGGATTTGAAGCTGAGTGGAACATCACTACCTGGCAAAGATCTCCCTCAATGTCCTCCGGGTCGTATCTCTAAGGAAAGAATAATAGAGAAGTATAAAGGGTGTAAAAAGAGCAGTCACTATAACTTTGGGATATGATTCCACCTTTTCTCATTCTAGAAATATTTTTTTTCATATTTTTTTTACAAGAAATTAAAAAACTTATTTTTTGGTTTATTGTTATTTTTGCGAGAAAAAAAAAAGAAATGGCATATAGAAAAACAAATAATTAGTTTTTGACAAAAAAATATTTAAAAAATACATTTCCAAAAAGAGGAAATGTACTATAATCGTATCGCAAAGTTATAGTAACTGCTATTTTTGCACCCTGTATAATTAATGAAAATATTTAACAAGACGATCTACAGAAGTGTACCGGAGTATAGCTCATAAGAGGCCTGTATTGTCTCGGCGCCATCCGTCACGAAGACTGTAACAATACCGGATTAGCAGTTGACGCCTTTATAAATATTCATTTTACGAGTATTAAATTTGATCCGAGAGTTTCGTTTTGTTTGCGCGACAGATGCGTTCGGCGGACGACTTAATTACAATATTATTTCGAATGTGAAGTTGTTTATAAATTCAGCGTAAATTGTTTCATTATTTACCCCTTTTCTTTTGTAAGAATACCCCGAATATTGCAAAAGGCCATTGGCTAATTTTGCCATAGTAAAAATAAAATTGAACAAGTTTTAAAGATAAATAACATGAAGCCAGATGCTATTATTATTGAAAAATATTTTTTAAAAGTTCTGAAAGTTTCACTTGCAAGTTAAGAAGCGATTCGACGCATGGCACATTGTAGCCCTATTTTACTAAAAAAAAGTTGCCCATATATACCTAGATATCATATACAGCAGTGAATATTTTTTTTTGTTTACATAACTAAAACAAATTTTTCACAAGATAAAAACTATGTAATATTTTTAGGGGACCAAGTAGTAGCTATTTTGCATCGATTAAAAAACGCAAATCAAATCATTCATCTCAGCGTAATCGGTGTACATACATAAAAAAAAGTTTGCTGAGTTGAGTACCTCCTACTTTTTTTTTAAATCGACAAAAAATGCCACGATTTTCAAGACAGCGGCACAAATGACTAAATAATTACTACGTACACATCGGCACCTAATTGTCATCACATAAAAATGTAATTCACTGTATTACAGCCGCCATATGACGCTATAGGAATCCGGAAATACCCCACCGAGCCATTAATATAGGCATTTAGCCAATGCAAACTGAAACCATCAGATCAATTTGCTGAATCACGGCAACTTTGTGCATATTAAAATAATATTGAATAAATAACTCGGGGCAGAGCTCGTAATGAAATTACTGGACATAGGTTACATTGTAATTGGCTATCGGCGTGCGGTTACGGGCGAGTGGCGACTGGCAGGCGTATCGACACGATTTCATTATTTTGACCTTTGACTGCGATACTGATTGGTGACGTCACAAGCATCGTTCGCCAGTCTGAAGTATTTTTTAATGAAATGTACCTGCGAATGTGATGGAAATAGTACGAGTAAGTGACTCTTTCACACTCGTTTTGGAGTTTAGTTCACGACTCACATGTTTACCGTACACTTACGAGGAAAACACTTAAGATAAAATAATATTTAAGTGGTAAACTATATAACAGGATATTATAAATATGAGTTATAATACTTTAGCGTGTGTATGGGTCCCGTATATAGAGTTTAATGTGAAAGTACCAGCGCTATTCCTTTTTTTATATAATTGTATGGGCAAATTTATGATGTTGGGGCATTTCTCATAGAAAAATGAAAGGCAAAACTGTTTCAAATCGTATGTCAACTAATCGGTGTATTTGGTGAATTAGCCTTATCTGTGGAATTTTAACAAATCTTGTAAGTGCGAGCGTGATGTAATTATAAAAAATCTGTCCGTTCCTTTCTGTCTGATAATGTTCCACCAATCAGCGTTCAGTATGGGTTGTTGATTTGAATGCCATGTTAGTTAATCATTCATTTGAATAGTGTTCGAGAAAACGAGGGTATGTATTTCAGTTGCCGCTACAGCACCATTATATACATAAACGAAGTCGGATAAAAATATGTTTTTTTAAAGATAGCTCATAACAACCTTATCTAATCCTGAATACAAACAGAGTAGAGACACTAAGGGAATAAATAAATAAAACAATCCCACCTTGAGAACCTATTTGACAGATAAAAAAACGTTTCGTTTCACTTTTAAAAATGAAGAATTTTACTTATATATGTTACATACTTTAATTTTTTACTTTCTTAAAACGTAAAAATAAAGATTAGAAAAATATACATTATACTTATTTTATTGTTTCCTGTAATCTATAATATGAATATAACGGTATAAATAGAAAATAAATTAAAGTACTATGTAACATTAATAAAGTTGTTCACTTTTAAAAGTAAAACGAAACGTTGTTTTATCTATCAAATAGGTTCTCAAGTGAGGTTGGGTTTGAGATTGATTTATTTATACGGGCCTAAGAATCCGTTATTACAAATCAAATGAGCTCAAACTCGATAGTCTTGTGTCGTTTTATGGCGGAGATCCTTCCAGCATCAGATCATCTCCATGTCATCGTAATATTTTTTATCATTGTCAACGTATAAATTTCGACTCAATTCGACTAGGGGAAGTGGGACCACTATTTTGTATAAGATCAAACACACAAGGAACGTTCCAAGTAAATATAATCTCGTTATTTGTTAATGATTGATTTGTTGATGATGATGATTTTGTTAATGATTGCACACCCTGGGAATAAGGTGGCCAACCATAAAGGCTGCTTATATTTATTTACTATACAGGGTTTAAAAGAGCAGCCACTATAACTTTGAGATTATACTTTTTACCATTTCTTATTTTTTGTTGCAAAAATAACGATAAAACAAAAAAAAAAATTAATTATTGTAAAAAAAAAAGAAAAAAAAATTCATTTCCAGAATGAGACAAGGTAGTATAATTGTATCCCAAAGTTATAGTGACTGCTCTTTTTACACCCGTTATATTTCACAACTAATAGTTAATTCGTCAATGTTAAATTAAATTGAGTTTGAAACTTACGTGTTATTTTAGAGGCGGTTAAGTTGGCATTTGTTCTAAGCCATTGTCATCAAAAAGCGATTATTCATACACACTCGGAATTATAATTCGGACTTTGATATGGGGGCACAAAACTAATAGGCACGGAATAAATTTTCGAGTTAATTTAACTAGACAAACACAAAGGGTGAACTAAAAGGACCGACTTCATTTTCGCATTGAGGTGGAAACTAGTGATAACTCGAGGTTTATCTGTGACGTCACGCGAGGGTATGGCTAGAGGTTGCTTTGGTTGAAATTCGATCATAATTCCAATTTTAAATTATAAGTTTCAACTTTTTTATGGTTCCTAAGCCTTAGATATGCTATAAACATATTTATCTACTCTAGTATCTAGGTACTAAAGAGGAAGGATTTGTATTTTTGTATGTAACGAATAAACTCAAAAAGTACTGGACCGACTTTAATAATTCTCTTTTCATTAGAAAGCTACATTATTACTGAGTAACATAGGCTATATAAAAATCAATTGCTGTTTGTTAGTCTCGCTAAAACTCGAGATCAGCTGTTCGGCTATTTTTGGTCTTGAAATATTCGTAAAAGTCCCGGGAAGGTTTAAACGGTTTCCATGCTCAACGAAGTGGGCACGGGTCAGCTAGTATTAGATACGTTGTCTATGGAAATGAAAATAATATTTTTTTATATTCACAAATAATGTGTCTTATCTACAGTTACTCGTATTATTAAAAGTAATGACATATGAGCTGTATGCTATTTTTTGTTTAACTTAGAATTCTACACTCCTTTATCACATGTATGTATATTTTCATTTGTGATCTCAAAGCCCTCAGACACAGTATTTAAATTATCAGTAGCAGTTGCAAATTCCAACAATATAAGTTTAAATGATGTTGGGATTCCAGAAGTATTTATTAACAATCCTTAAAAATCGCAACATATTATTAGGTTGCGTATTTAAACCGTTTAATATGTTTTGTGTGGGGGGCCATCAATTGCTACAACGAGGGCATAAATAAAGGCCCGGCGGGTCCCGGCCGAGATTAATGTCGGTATTAATCGACTGACCACTGCACAGGTTGCCGTACACACACATATTACAAACATATTACGATTGTGTAAATAGTACATTCTATTTTTAAAACGAGATTAACTTTAAATTTCTGATTCCATATATTATATAACATTAATTGGATAGTTTTCGTTGTGCGCAGACAAGAGAACCTTAAAATCCTGAAACATAAAAAAAGGTATTATGTATAATCACATTTACATCAGTTATTAGAATCAGGCGTTGCTTTGCGGAAATCCATAGCATAAAATTTAAATATGTATATTATATCTAGCAATATCCCGCAAAAAAAATCTAGTTAATATTAAAATTTTATACATTTACATCATATAACCTTCAGTTCTTTTTTTATATAAAAAAATCCTTCCTCCATTTTGCCGTGTTTTGTGTGAAGTTAAAATAAACGGTTGATTTTATTCGAATTTCTACCACTGGCAGACTGACCTCTGTATGTTTTGATTCCCTTGCGAGTGTCGAAAGTGTCAAAAATTTGCGGCATAAACGGCTGTATCTTTTTTATTGCGTTGGCTAAGAAAACTTTTTTTTCATCAGTACTAGATAGAAGTTTCAAATTGATACCTACACGCGTTCCAGAGAAAAGTGTCTTGACAGACACACAGACAGACGGACAACAAAGTGATCCTATAAGATGTCCGTTTTTTCCTTTTTAGGTACAAACCCCCAAAATCTAAGAGTACTATTGCGGGGGGCTCTGAATACTTCTTCCACCTTCCCCTCAAAATATATGTAATTTGAATATAATAAGTTCTACGTTTTCTTGACAGACACGTATTTCATGATATTTCGTAGCACTGGAGCTACGCGGGCCTACGCGCGTAGCAGGCGGACTACGTACGGTAAGCCCACGTACTTTACTGAAACGATACACCCCCGGTTTCTGAAAAGCAAATCAACGCCAAATCCACTAATTAGTGTTCAAATCTCCTGTCAAGTTTAAATTTAGTATTGAATGTGACAACTGACAAGAGACTTGATGAACACTTGTTCAATTAAATCAACTAATTGAAAAAGTGTTTATATAAATTATTAGTTGCGTTTCCGTTAATAAACCGAAGAAATGTGTTATAAAATATTATTTTTGTTTATATAAATGTAGTTCATGTTTGTTTATGCAAGATTTTAAAGTAATGTAGTACTGCTATTACACGTAGTAAGGCCCCAGTTGTATGAGCACATATTATGTAGTTCAAATTACAAATAAACATTAACGAATGAAAAATATACAATAAAATTATATGCATATATACATACATATTATTAAGCTAAACAGGACATAATATTAATGAGTGATAATACTTTAGGGTGTGTATGGGTCCTGTATATATAGTTTACTATGAAAGTACCAGTGCTGAAAGAGGTACTTTTTTAAAAATGATTGTAGGTACAATTTATGATGCTGGTGCCCCAGCATTTTCTCATAGAAACAGGAAAACCAAAAGTCAGTCTTTCAGCGCTGATACTTTCACATACTAAACATAGTAGGCATATACACACCTTAAAGTATTATCACTAATTTATTTTACACATTGTATATAGAATAATTTAAGTTCTTTTTAACCGACTTTCGAAAAAAGAGGAGGTTTCTCAATTCGACCGTATACATGTTTTTTTGTTTAAAATCTCTAAATTTGATAATATAATTTAAGTTTTTCAAATGTACAGATTTTACAGTACAAAAGACATTATTTGGCACCAAGTCTCCACACGCCTAATGGAATAATGAATACACATTACAGTTATCATGATGCAATTACCGGGGCCATTTCACCGCCAGAGCGCCCGGACAATGACATTTAATGTAATTAAATTTCGTCGGCAAACCCTACTTTATCGCCGGATTATTTGATCAAAGGGCTAATCGAGTCCACATACCTACAGTTTAGCCAAAGATAAACTTGCGAGTTGCGACATGCGGGCGGCTGTGCGTGTTTAACTAATGACCGAGCCGGGGCCGGGGGGGGGGGGGGGTTGCGGACCCCCCGGGAGGGGCAGCCCCCCGCGGTGGGTGCGGGAGGGGTGGGGGGTGTCATTAGCCGCATCTGCCGCTGGCCGCTGCCCGGCGTAAACACATTAAGTGCGCCGTCAAACTGTTTGCCGGCTACCATACGGGCTTATTAATTAAACTATTTTAAATTTTAAAATCATAACCTCGTGTCAAAATAACCAACGGCCAAAAAGAATTGTTATAGATTAATAAATAACTTTGTGTTCTGTAAATATATTTTATTGACATACAGAGTAGAGACACGTGTTAAGTTCACTTCGTTACGAATATTTTGGTTTCTTAACGGTCCGTTTCAATAACGAAGATGGGTTTTTTATACGGGCCGTTAAAAACAAAAATTCGATGTCTATAAACAAAACGATTTGACCCGAGCCCACGCGAGCATAGAAACCGTTTGTGACCGTTTAAACCTTCCCGGGACTTCCGCGAATATTTCAAAACTAAATATTATAGCAAAATCGTTTCAGCCGTTCTTGAGTTTTAGGGAAACTAACGAACAGCAATTCATTTTTATATCTAAGAAGAAGAAGATTTATAAAACCGTACAAGTTATTGATATGGGTATTTACCGAAGCAACTACTAATTAGACTTAATTAATAGCAGCGTATAGGTGGTTACGGCGGTGATAAATATATCCACTAAACCACAGCTGTTAACTGTATGGTCACTTCATAGCCTATTGATACTCTCTGTAACGATATAATAAACCTCAAAGGAAATGTTTCTTTAAGGCGAAAACTTACATTTCATGCTTACTACATGAATTGGCTTTTGCCCGCATAATAACTATTTTCTGATTTGTAAAAAAAAATTAAGGATTACTGATATTTTTTTTGAAGATTAAAATATATAATACATTTTTGTCTATATTTTAATTCAGAGCCTAAATTAGAACATGCTAAATGTAATTCAAATCCATCTTCACGACATTATAATATTATCATTCTGTGCCAAATTCTATACACTTATATTCGTACAATTCTTGTTAAATTGTGCCCAAAGTTTCTACGTATATATCGATAGGAATTGATTGATCTCATAAAGCTCTTCATATACAAACAATAAAAGCGTAAAATATGACATATTAAACGCCAAGTGACCCATAAACGATTTATCTGGCCGGCTCGGGAATCAATAGACGATGAAAAACAACGCGCCATTGTATATGGCGTCGTAAAATTCTATAAACTCAATAAAAATCGTGCTCGGCGTTAAAACGTCCACATAAAATCTGAAAGTACATAAACATATCATAAGAGGGATAAGAGCGGGTTATCCCCACAAAGAGAGTTTTTCTGGGGATCCGCCGCGTTTCCGCAGATGGTTATTTTATACAGCAAAGCCTTAACGGCCCCGGTCTTTAGCATTCTAAACGCTCTCCGGTGTGGCTACACTGTGTATGTGTATAACAGTGTAGCTACATTGTACAAGTGTAAAACAGTGTAGCTACATTATATAAGTGTATAACAGTGTAGTTACATTGTATAAGTGTATAATAGTGTTACACTGTAATGGTTATACACATAAGTGTATACCGGTATACGATAAGTATTTACTTTCAACCCACATATTTGTTTGGTCGTATATGTTTTAGCTTATGTTTTATTATTTATCACAGAAATTTTGTTAATCATTTTTTGTTAAGTTAAGTAAAAGTTACTTCATATGTATATCCATTAATATTTCTTAACTTGGCAAGTTTTTTGTTCTTAATTGTTGAGCAGTTATAATATAAAACCTAAGTGTCAGATAAAAAGTTACTTAATAATAATTTTATTTTTAATATTTCGTAAGTGACATCTAGATAACAGCTAAAACGACCTTTATATAGTTTACTTAAGTTCTTTTATGTGTCTTTTAAATCTTGGTCTATAAAAATAATATGTTTTTTCCATTGTGAAGTGTACCTATATCTCCGGATTGTGGAATAAACGTTTATTTATATATTTATTTAGTTTATCGATGCAATTAATGTAATCTTTCTAGCTCTAACCACTTTGACATATATTTATTCAAAATAAACAGCTTACTGTGGTGTTACAAACATAACAACCTTGCGAAACTATGACGTTTCAGGGCGACAACAGCTCATTTCAAAAAAAGATACCACATTACTCTTATTCACAGATATTACCACCGATTTATAGTGCCCAAGTGTGTGCGCAAAACTTCTGTTTATTGCGCTCTCTCTTCCTTCACTCTCGTAGACCTGTGAGTCGCATAACTGACACGACTGGCGGAAGATCAGGTGCAGGACCGACATTTTACACACACATACGACACATGGATCATCTTTATAGTCTAATAAGTAATCAGGTGATCACCCTGCATTGTCCTCACCAAACTTGAAAACAATATTTTTTGTTGTTCAAACGCGGGAAACGAACCTACGACCTCCGAGTCGAGAGCTAGGCTCTAAACCACTAGACCACGAAGGCGTCACACATAATTCCCTATACCTGGATGCTAACTTATTATAATTAAATGAAACATATATCTCGGAGGTATAAAAAGTTAAATAGTATTTTATTTACGGCCGTCGTTTGGGGCTGTTTATGGCGGTGTGAGCCGGCGCTAGATATGATATATCTGATCATCACTCCTGGTTACAGTGATGTAGCACCCGTTATTATGACCTAATAATGGTGTTTTTCCCTTATGTAGTTACTTTTTTGTATCTTATATTTGTACTGCAAATATATTTCTTATTACTAATGTTGTATCTTAAAATGTTGTTGAAGGCAATCCGCAATCTCCGTTTTTCATTGGAAATGATAGAAGATGCATAAAAGTGTATTTAAATGAATGCACACATCAATATGTATGTATTTTTTACTTTCAAACAATTCCTGCGGTAAAGTAACGCCGGACTTGTAGGCTCGGTACCGTATACAAACCACCTTTGAAATGTTCATTGTACCTAAAATATATCAAGAGACGCCATATCAAAAGTTTTAAAACATTTCATTGATGATTTGAAATGTCTAATTATGTCACTTAAATTTAAACACCGCAATATGTATTTAAATTTGGATTTTAAAAAAAATTATGTGGACGTTGGCAGTGTTCCAAGCAAACTAAATGAAATAACAGCTCACTTTACAATACATGATTTACGACATGACATGATTTACTATATTGTTAGACGAACATTTACTATATTGTAGATACTGGGCGCTTAGTCAAGATGCCATCACTAACAATAATTTATAGCTACCTTCATAAGTGATAATAGCTATGGCATCTCGAATAAGGGCCCTGGATTATGATACTGTAGTTGGATTAACACTTTTTTGTTTTATCAGCGGGATTTGATCCCGCGCTCTCTTGAGCGTCGATGCGCCCGCGGAGCCACACTTGTTTCCGAATTTCATTATGTAATATGTAATACAGTAGATACCGTGTCAGCAAAAGAAATGCGTCTTGGAGAACATCAGATCACTTCAAAAGTGAGCTGTTATTTCATTCACTTTGCTTGGAACAATGCTAACGTCAATAGCCGCTAATGCCAATGGAGCTACTTTTATTTAATAACGAACTATAATAAAAGTTTTAAAACATTTCAATTTTGATTTGATGATTTGAAATCAGTAATTATGTCACTTAATTTTTAAATCTAAATTTAAACACACTTTGCGGTGTTTAAATTTACAGTTTCAAAAAATTCAAGTGACATAATTACTGATTTCAAGTCACCAAATCAACAATGAAATAAATGTATATCTGTCGCAGTCATCTGATTGAATCCGCTATTTAATTGAATGACTAGCGCTTTCATTGAATCCTGTTTTAACCAACAAATTTTAGAACCCGAGACTAGGACAGCCATTTAATATTTTAGTTTTAAACTTCGAAATTTCCGAATGAGTACTAATAAAACGAACATTAAAGTAAATTAATCAAAAAATAATATATCAACACATTGCTATCTGTACGAGCTGTTTGACGCCATTATATAACCGCCTAGTGATTCAATTAAATAATTAGATTCAATAAGATGACTGCGACATATCTATTAGCATAAACCGCGCAGACAGACTTCAGCCTTGTTTTGTATGGGACATGATATAAGTACGCTAAACGCGGTCGCGGACAGTTTAGATTTATTTACGTGCTCATTGGACGAGTTCACCAAGGTCACATATAGTGTAGTAAGTAAGCTAGATGATAAGATAAAGTAATTTTGATTTTTGTTACACTCTATTGTATTAGATTAAGTACCTGTGATGATAGTTGTAGTTTGTAAATAAATAAATAAAAAAATAAAATAAGGTATATATTGTTGATCGAATAATGTAATATTAAAAAAACAGCAACAAAAGTCGACCTTTAACACATTACCATACTCCAGGGAGACACCCTTATAAAGAGACATCGGACGCTGGAATTGAAATGGATCGGATTGGAGAGTCCATCCATCACACCGTTTGTCCCACTTCCTAATGATTTTTTAATAATTCCACTTTGGGCACAACTCACCCCTCATTAGAAAGGGAAGAGTGATCGAGAAGACAATATGACAGTGGCATGACAGCTGTTGTCGATTAAATTCAATAAATTTTGAGACAAGTGCTATCGAATGGAACATCCCTGTTTGTTCGGTTAGAAACGGTATTTTTTTTGGTAATTTTATAATAAAAATTTTTACTTAATATTTTAAGATAGCGGTGATCAATAAAAACGATAACTCACTATAAAGTTGGGATATCATTATATTGCCATTTCTCATTCTGTAAATGTTTTTTTTTACTATAATTTTTTCCTTTTTGATATTCTTACGACTAAAAACACTTAAATTGTAAAAAGTTTTTTTAATTATGCTCGAAAGAAATACATTTCTAAAATGAGAAAAGTATCACAAAGTTATATAAGACTGAAACTTTCCGTATTAGTATAGTATTATATAATGCAATAATTATCTACAGTATCACGTTGGACCACTAGCCCTCGTCAATTTTTTTTTTCTTTCATTATATCATTTACTTTCTAGTAGTAAATGATGTATGAAAACCGATAACTCTCGGGATACATTAGAAACGTCTTTTTATTAAACATTAAGATAGTTCTTCAATAGAAATGGCAGACAAATCGCGAAAACTTACCAGTGCCACAAAACCTGTGTTAAAAAATATCTAAGTTGTTATTACTGCATTACTCAACGTAGACCCTTTGTTTGAAAACAATAAATATGGTTTATCCAACGTCATAAGCGGAAAGTAAGACAATAAAGGAACTAAGACAGGAATGCGAAAAGGGGACGAAACAACGGGCGCTGACCGCCATAAACAACACCAACTATGTGCGGTTACCTTTATATTTCATGCAAATCTACTGAACATTTTGTGGAAAATTAAATTTGTTAGTTTCATAAAAATAAAACGAATAAGGGTGGCCAACTATGCCATACTTTTTGCGACTTGTATACGAGAAATAGAACATACTGATTGTATGCTAAAAGTAAAAGTCGGTCACATTTTGACGACCTCCGTAGCGCAGTGGTTGAGCGCCTTAAAGTTCGAGCGAGAGGTTCGAATCCCGCCGAGGGAACAAAAAGATTTCATTGTTCCTGAGTCATGGATGTGTATTAAATTTGTGTATAATATAATTAAAATCTTAAATATGTGTATAGTGTAAAAGTATTAAATATATATTTCCGTTATCTGTAATACAAGTTCTTCGGATACTTAGCACGGGGCCAGATTGACGTGGTATGAAGCGTCCATAGATATTATTATTATTATAGATATTATATTATTTGTATGGTGAAGAAATCGGCGTACAAGTATGTCGTGAGACCCTAAATGAAAATATAATGCCTGCATACAAAAGTATAATTGAATAATATATTTTGGATTTATCTGAATGTTTCGATTCGATGTGTGATATGAAATTATCTGAAATTAGAATTTATCATTCGATTTTGAATATCATAAAAAATACAAACGATTGAACAAAAACGAATTTCGAATTATCTAACATCTAAACGTCATCTACTCCCGCCATAAATGCAACAAATAACGGCGAAATGACGCGTCATTAAATACGTAGCCGAGATAAGTACAGATTAATGTGGTTTTTTATCGCGTATCGATACCGAGTACTCCGCGA
This sequence comes from Celastrina argiolus, assembly GCA_905187575.2. Lineage (NCBI taxonomy): Eukaryota > Metazoa > Arthropoda > Insecta > Lepidoptera > Lycaenidae > Celastrina > Celastrina argiolus. Next base: position 8,750,913 of record LR994599.1, on the reverse strand, counting down.
ACACCCCGTACCCACCCCCTACGACTATTAACCCTACACGTGAACAAATTTGACATTTAAAACGCGACAGTCATTTAAAAAGCTACAAAAAAAATTTCAGCAGTTTAATATTTCATTACTGTTCAACTTACATATTATATTACTTTTTTTCATTTTCACACCACGCCAATCTTACCCCGTGCTAAGTATCTGATTTTCTATTTCCCGTGACAAGGACGACGGAATCAATCAACATATGTAAATCTATTACACTTCAACATTAATTAATCACTTTTTAATACAAATACTTAGAAAGTTTTTTATTCCTTTGTTTCAACCACTCTACAATTCATAATTTTTAGTATAAACTGAATCTATGACTGAACTTAGTTCCGAATATTAGTATATCCCGCTTGCACGCGCGGAAAATCTTATTTGCATGAGCGGGATAGACCGATAGTAAAAACTAAGTTCGAGGCCTGAGAATTAGGGCCCAGGTCATTAACAAGTGTACATATTATTGTTTATATTTTTATAAGATGCCTCCATATTATTATATTGCTGTAAATTTTTTAACAATTACTTACATAAGAATATCACAAATCAAACGTTTCAAAACGAATGTTTTTCTTTACCGAGTCGTAGATTCGTTTTCTAGCAATGTTATTTTTTATTAATATTTTTTCTATTCTCATAATAGTTTTTCTAAAACGTTTGCATGTTGTTTAAGTAAAAAAAATTAAACATAGACGTATGAAAAGAATAAAAGCTGGTAGTATGTACAATTCACATTTACAAAGAACATCAAAAGGGCGACCATCTGTGTAAGAATCACCCGGTCACTAGAATATTGTTTTCACTGTATTAGAAACGTGCTCGCCATTTTTAACAGGGAAAAAATCTATTTCGACTGACGTTCAGAGTATTTGATTATACATCCAGTCGCTAGTGTATTTCCTTTAGTGTTATGAAAGGAACGAAAATTTTATGCCCCATCATATTATTATTAAACTGAAATACGTGATTTTATTTTTATTATTTATTTATTATTTATCATTCCAGCTATGACATCTATGACTGGACATAAGCCTCCCCTATTTTAGGGGTTAGGTAGTTGCCTATACTTGCCACGATTGGCAGGCGGGTTGGTGAGTGCAGTTATCAAATAGTAATAATGACCGCGAAAATTTCCGGATATATCAGACAGACATCAGACAGACATCTTTTACGACACCCACAGGACAGATGGTCGATAGAACCTTCAAAATATTGAAAGGCAATCAAATAAGTTGTTATAATCATGTATACTTACACACACGCTGCGTGCAAGTAATGCTTACGGCGAGAGGACGGCTCAATATCTAATACTGCGCTTATTAAATGAATTACCTCCTGACTTAATAAGAACGATTACGCGAACAAATATTAAACATAAGTTGAAGACCCACTCTTACAGAACAATATTGAAAAACCCCTAAATTTTGTTTTTAAATAATTTAAACAGTACCTACATTATTATAATGCAAAATAATGCACTCACCGAACTACCTACCTACTAAAATCTTGTAACACTTTTAGTCGTTTAATGTTATTTGATTAAATAGATAATATGATGTAAACTTGTAACTAGCACTTGTTCTTAAACCCTACGTGGTTTTATTAGTGCGTAATTATAAATTTTATTGTACACTGCTCATTTTTTATAAAATAAATGAAAAATAACATTTTTTATATTGCCAATAAGCTTTTAACGCGACTTTTAGAAGAAATTTTCAAATTGAAAGTTATATACTGAAGCGATAGTTAAGTAGGTATTGCTCAAGTCACATAATTCTGGTAAGACGTGACAGTGACAGCCAGTAAAAAGGAGGGCTCGTAACTTTAATTAGATTAACAGTATTCGGTCGTAACTGATCGAATAACACACAGTTAATATTGAACTGTATTATAAACACATTGTGAATTGTAATTTGTATGTGTTCATATTATTATCAGAATGACAGAGTCAATTCAGCCTCAACACCCCAAACGTCAAGAAATATTGATTGAGTTGTTTGTGCAGGAAATTAGTAGAGATAACTAGTGGCAAGGAGGACGGCATTGTCTCGGGAGGCCGACATTTGAGAAACATCAAAATAACTGTTTGATGTGACTCATGTGCGCGAGTTTTGTCGCAGCTCACGTATATTGTACTAGCTGTGCCCGTGACTTCGTTCGCGTGGTGTTTAATTTTTTATTTATTTTTAATACATCGCCCCTAACATAGTCAGGGCTCGTTCTTTTTCTTATTTATTTATTTTTTAATTATCACTTTCGTATTTTACTCCTTACACAACATGTTAAATTACAATTACAATAAAATTACAATACAATTTTAATAAAATTACAATTTCAATAAGATTCCAATAAAAAAAAACAAAATAAAAAAAAAAACAACTCAATACAATTTCAATAATATTACATAAAATTCCAATTACAATAAAATTACAATAAAAAACTTCAATACAATTTCAATAAAACTACATAACATTTCAATAAAAAGATTTTCCGATTAATTTTACATCATAATAAAATACAAACACAATAAATTACTATTCTAATATCACAGTTACACACCACCACTATTCCTTTTGTTGACAGTCTGCACGATTTTAGTGCAGTATTTCAGGAACACCTCCCTCTTTTTGCAGTCCTCCAGCATGCTTGGCAGACTCCCACCAGTCATCGCGATGTCCAATTTCTGCTCAATATCGTACCTATTGTTTGCAAAAATTGGGCACTCCAGTAACAGGTGGGGAACTGACTCCGCAACTCCGGGCTGACAGAGACACGACGGGTCCTCCTTCAATTTGAATCTGTTCAAATAGAAAGCAAACCCACCGTGGCCCGTCAGTACTTGTGTTGTGTGGTGTGTAATGTCTATTTTGCGCACTATTCTGTGCGCCGCGGCAGCAGTGGGGAAGAAGAGCTTAGTGACTCCGGCCGTCCCGCCGGACGTATATCTCCTGTCCCATTCCTCAATCGTGTCCTGTCTTAAGACACGCTTGACGAATGACGTGGTGTTTGATTGACTTAATCCGATTATGCTGCGCATGCAACGAAAGTCCCCAAATGTAAATTGTTTGTTTGTTTAAACGCGCTAAACTCAGGAACTACTAATCCGATTTGAAAAAAATATTTTTGTTGGATAGTCCATTAGAGGAATTAAATTTATTACGCCGACGCGACGCCCCGACGCCGCGACGCCGCGACGCTGCGACGCCGCGACGCTGCGACGCCGACGTCACGATACCGACGCCCGACGTCGCTAAGCTGCGACGCCAACATCGCGACGCCGACGCCTGTCTGTGTGATTAGTGCGATTTTTTTCAGTGCTCACCGTGAATAATTTAACTACAATTTGTATGGCATCAAAACAACGCAATGTGGCATACAATGATAATTCGCTGCCATACAAATTTAAAAACTTCATAATAAATCTAACGCACTGTTCACAATCTTCTTACAAGTGTCGAATAGATTATACGGATGTTTTGTCGCTGCTTACTATATTCGCGTGACAGAGATAAAACATGCAGTAAATACTAGTATATTACACTGATAGTGAAAAATGTCCCTATTATTGTTTTATTCCTTTCTATAAACTTTCGCTAGAATATAATAACTCTACAAGATATAGTTTATGTAAGAGCTAGCTTCCTGAGTCAACTGGCCCCTAAGGCAATTAATTTTGTTCTCAATGTCCGAAACTTTAGACAAATTGCAGTTAATAATATTGTTAGAGGACAAATATTGGTAGAGGCGGATTACTCGAGCCTTGCTAAGTATCTTGTTCAGTTGAGTTTCGTAAAATATACAAACTATTATTATAGTTGTAAATGTATATTTACCACGAGGCCAGATTGACGTGGTGGAAGGCGTCTTCGAAAGCGTCCAATATAATATTAAATAAGATCATGTGTATCTAAAGTACTTACGCGATACACATTTTGTATTTATGCTTAACTACAAAAAAAAAAACACATTTTTTACCTACTAGCAGCTGTTCCTGCGTTAGTAAATAATCATATGGATACATTATGTATTTAATTGATATATATTTTTAATTGCCAAAATGGTGAACATAAATAAATAGTTATGATAGTTGATCATCAATTTTGGGCCACAAAATAAACCGAATCGATAATTAATTATTATATATATATTTAGTTTAACAAAGAAATCATTTAATGATCTTTTAAACACTCAATAATTATGTGTTTACGAAAAAGTGTAACATTTTTATTCTAAAATCAGCATTTTAAAATAATGTTTTAAAACAAAGACGGATTGAAACTTTGTCCTATGTCTTTGCAGTTAGTTGGCGTTGCAAAAATAGTTTAGGAGTATTTACAGTCGAGTGAAGTTAGCTCCGGGCTCGCGGCCGGAAGTCGTTTGCAGTTCCTGGCAGTTCCGCTCTCTTGTTTTTGCTCCGGAAATACCCGACTCCAAACTTTGTGCCCGATGAAAGAAATTCTTACCGACTTCGTAGTTAAGACTTTGATTTACAACGTTCAAATAATTTTAACTGTTGTACTTGTAATTGTTTTTGATCTTTTAGTATAAACTTTATTGTTAATTAGTTTTTAATTACAAATAATATTTTGTTGGTATTAAAATCACTACCGAATCTTACGACTACATGGCAAACGTCTATAAGTTAAAATTGTAAATACTAGTAATAACAACGACAATTTTAATAAAATATTGTTAAAATCTGATGTTTACGTGAATATTTATTGTACAATAATTACGGACGGCATCAGAAAGTAGCCGTAAAGTGTTTACAATGTATAGTTAACTTTTTATCACGTTTCCTGTACAACAATGATGTTTTAGAAGCTAATGAATTTCGGCATCAAAATATATTCGACTTAATTCTTTTCAATACGTACGCGAATTAGAAGTTCAGACCGGAATTTAGAAGGCTTAAGTCCAGATGAAACAGGCTTTAAGTTAGGAGAAGCTCCGGTATTTAGATATAGCCTCCTAATAAATCTGCTCCTTAAGGCTCAGCTCATACTGGCGTAGAGTCGAAACGTCATGTTTTTCACAAAGCATAATATTCATCTCTATTGTTACAATATTAAGGTGCAAATTTGTATTATCGAAATATGATAGCGAGCGTCGGCGCTTTGTTTTTAATGCGTCTTTGTTACCATATTATTTCGATAGTACCAATTTCTACATAATAGACATGACTAGTAAACCAAGCAGGAAAATTTGACAGCTTCGTAAAAGTAAAGTTATCGATATATCAATAAATGATAATTAAAATAAATAAAAAAAAAACGTTTTATTTCCAAATGAAACTTAACAAGCTAATTTCGGAAAGTCAACAAGAAACACAAACTACCACCGGTTCAACCCTAACCCGCCGAGAAGAACCGGCGTAAGAAACTCGCACGGGGCCATCTTTTAGCAAAAAGATGGAAAATTGATATTTTTTAAAAGTTTATTATGTTACAATGTAACTTAATCTATACATATTAATATTAATATTATATGACTGACAGCGCCAATACTATTGACATTCGACAACTTTTTACAAAATTTTTAGATGTTCCTACTTGGCTTACAATATTATGCTGTGAAAAACTTGACGCTTTGACTGCGCCAGTGTGAGTTGAACCTAAGAGGCGGTTCGATTCCCGGCGGGTAAGCCAAGCCGGTCGCAATTATCTTATTAGCCTTTAGAGAGCTAGTCATTAAATACTGACCAGAAGGCTTTATAGTATCTCAGCATAACACTCGACTTTTCTTGAGTTATACAACTTGAATAATATCGAAGTGTTAGTACCTACATTTTATCGTCGGTTTAAAACCAATCTCAAAACTCTATTATGTATAGGTTGGTAGGTATTACACAATACAAATTTTTGTTGGTTGACTGGAAGAAACTACTATCAGATGTAGCAGTCAATTTGAACCTTTTTTTTGTTTGAAGTTATGTTTTTTTACAAATTTTAAGAATGTTTCTTACTTACGTTCACAATAACAGTAACAAAAATAAAACGATCGAGACGTGTGAAATTTTTTAATTTCAAAATATAATTGTTGACATGAATGGATAAAGGCGATATGTCGCAAAAAAGAAACTAGAAAATTTAAACTATCACGTAAACATTTTAGGATACGTAGCATTGATTCTAGAGACGGATCGTTAGATTAATGTAATTAATATTTTACGACGTATTCTAAAATGTTTAAGTGACAGTTTGAACTCAATTTTGCTCGAAATCCGGATTTTGCTACATATCACCTTCATACATACATGTCTTCAATTATAAAGTGTACACAATGATGTCTACGAAATATAACGCGCCCTTAATCACGTCTGCTCGTGGACGTTAAAGGGGAACTAATCCGAACTATGATTAATTGAATTTGGAAGTGGCTAGAGCAATAGAAGCTCCAAATCTGTTACTTCAGCCGACCTCCCTACAGCCAGAACTTGGAAATCTGTTCGCCCCCCAGCCCCTCCCGCAGCGCCTGACAGGTACGATCGAGACGTTTGATTTGGAATTGTAGATTAGTGAGAATTATGTATAAGTTCTAAAACTATTCGGAAGCGGTCTACTAACTTATCGATGTATAGCGTGTGTTGTCTTCAAAAGTAGATAAATATAATAATTGAAGTATAAAACAATTTCTTTTCAGGCAGAAGGGTTTTGAAAATTTTAGAATGACATACATCAACTATTAGATACATTGTGTTGAAATTTGGCAGGCAGATAGGTATTGTAACGTAGACTATTATTTAATAAATTAAAAAGTAAGCAAACTTTGACTGCGTGTGGGAGGGACCACACGCAGTCAAAGTTTGATAACTTTTTATACCTTTACAAATCCGCAATATTATGTCTCGTTTGGAAACAATCAATAAGAAAATTTGTGATGATGATATTAATATTACGGTCAGTATAATATGATAACAAATAAAATATTCACATGAAACTAAACTCGGACTCGGGCGGACGTCTCATGGGCTCGCCCTAACTTCCTAACTGACCCTTAAACTTAAGCAGTAAATACCGAGACCGCACAAACTATCAAAAACTTATAAGTTGAGCGCTATTCCCACTTGTGGCTGACCCCTGTTTAAAACAAGAACAGCCGGCCGACTGGGGGCTTACGTTTCTCAATTAATTCCCTACAATATATTATTACAAACTTGAATATAATTGCTATTAATCAAATGAGTGTCATAATTATTATTTATTTTATGAGATCGTCCGCAGGTACGCGCGTAATCCGTTAGACCGCGCGGAATCCGCAGGTATACGCGTAATCCGTCAGTTCGCGGGGAATCCGTCATCACACTTCGCGCGTTTTTAACTGTCAATCACATGAAAATAATATCTGTAGACTTTGTAATATAAAATATTACTAACGGGATATAATACGCTGTCTTCGCATGCATTATTAAACAGATTTGTGGATAAAAATGCGGACGGTAAAGGAAAATGTGTTGAAATATTTGGTGGATGCTCAGTATTGAGTTGGGGCACGTGCCGGCTATCAGTCAAGCGGCGCGTGTCGCCGTACAATGCAGTTGTGTCTGCTAACGCTCAGGCTGCATCCTAAATACTTACATATTGAAACAGACATTTTGATTTGCACAATTTAATATTTTAATATTATAAATATGCATTTAATGCATTGTAATGGACAATTACAGGCGATTACGGACGCACTTTATTGTTATACATATTTATACGATGTCTAAAATAAACTAGTTCATGATTTTATATGTACTCATATTTATTAAGTAGTACATATTTAATACATCTAATAATCCAAGCGCCGGTTTTGATGTGGATAATAAGAAATGGAGCATCTCTTTAATCCCAATCATATAATTTTTGTATTATCTAACTACCCTAATTGGTATCTACAGTTGAATTTGGAATAATCAAATAGGTATATCACTGAATCTCACTTGAATATGAATCCAAACGGATTCCGTAGGGATATTGTAGGATATTTTGCTATTCCGTTTCTAAAGTTGAGCTGTGTAAGCTGTGTTGGAGTTGTTAGTGGCATCGAATCAAAACTAATGCGGCAGTTAAAAGTTGAGTCTGTGGTACATCGTTGTTTAACACAAAAAAGGATTTATATGCATTCCATTTTTTTACATGTTTTTTAAATATTTGTAAGAAGTTAAAATAAAAGCCTACACGTGCTTTCACTTACTTGGTATATAAGAAAATATTTTAATTATCTTTTTTGGTGGGTAGAATTAGCCCAAAATATATATTTAAAAACATGGCGTTAACTTTAACATTGTTTGGTGAAACACGGCCTAAGGGCGTGTTTCACCAAACAATGTTAAAGTTAACGCCATGTTAAAATACCATGTCATCTCATTCATTGACAGGAAATACGAGAGGGATAACATGATATTTAACATGGCGTTAACTTTAACATTGCTTGGTGAAACACGCCCTTAGTCTTGTATATGTAATAGACAGACTGATAAGACTCAGAAAAGAGAGATTAGAACCTTCATTGTTGTAGTTATAAAAACAATAAAAAATACAATGTTGTGATCTGCAGGCTTACTCCCGACACAATCGAATCAGTTCGATCTCAAAGGCTTTTGTTATTTTATTAGGTGGATTACTTTGAAACTAACCAGGTTAAAGAAACTCGTTGGGTCGTAACTTCTTGTGCTCCTGATCATTTCAATCGACTGAAAATCAAAATTATCAAACGTCAACTTATTCGGGAGTACGCGGCTCGATCGAATCTGAATCATATCAAATCAATTTAGAGAGTAAGGCCCAAGTACAGTAAATAAGTCGTGTATATTTGGATATTAAAAAGTTTAAACTTTGTATAGGCCTTTTACATAATAATGTTCTGTATAAACATACTATTTTTTTCAAACGATATTGTAACATGCAGTAAACAGTGTGTATCGGTGTCTGGGTATTTGGGTATTTGTCGTGATCGGTGTGCGACCACGTCGGTGCTCGGTAATGTGTGTTTGTTTAGGCCGGCCACGCGCGGCTGTTGACACTGTAACATTAGCTAAAATCGACGTGTCCTCTAATTTGCTGATTTGCATCACACCGAGCGTATTTATTGTACGATTTCGTGATATGGCGTAAATAATACGTTTGTTGGAATGGAAACGATCCATCATCAGCAATACCGTAGAGTAACTGACAGAATAATAACATTCAGAAATAATAAATTACATTAAGACTGAAGCTCAATCAGAACCATACACAACATTAAAATAATTATAAGCCTAAATCAGCATTATGTAATAATAATATCGATGGACGTTTCACACTACGTAAATTTAGTCCCGCGGTACGTATCTCAGGAACTTGTTTGGGACCAGACCAGCTTAATACACACTCAACAACTGAGCTACAGCGGTGGTCAAACTATGTGCCAAGGCCAGGAGCAGATTCCTATTGGTTTCACTCACGTATCCCTAGCCTTTCATCATTCATTCATTATCCACACCCCATATATAAGCTACGAGCTCTCTTTGCAAGAATAGTTCCCCGTCTATAATTGTGCAGTACATACCCAAAAAATGTTATTAAATCGTATTAAAAAGTCCTGAATCAATAAAAATAATAAAGTAATTGCCAAAGGTTGAGCACAAAAATAATATATAATACGACATGACATGCCCATGATATTATAATTATAGAAAATTCACCCTAACGAAATCTCCCCAATTTATATAAATAAAATATAATATGCAATGAAAAATGTATTTAAATAAAGATAACCATCGTCGAAAATTATATCTTTATATGTAAAATGAATTTGTTGTGTTAAATTAACGCAGCGTTATACAAATGCAGCCTTATCTCTCCATTACGCGCGGGCACGTAGCGTACAGCCGTGCGCGAAAATGTTTCTGTCCTGTTTACTGACGATTTGTCGATGAAATGCAAAAATAAAATTATTACCATTTATCATTAACGACACAATAATATTATGTAAACTTAGTTTGTAACGTTTATTTGACAAAAAAAGTGTGTCTCGGACCTTGGTACGGCCGGGCTGACAGATGTCGCCGTAACGCGTTACAAAACGACATGCTCTTAAGATCACTTGGGCTTATTTTTTTTGTGTGTCTTCCTCATGTCATGCAATACACGTTTGTTGTTACTTAAGTCAAAAATATCCTGTTTACTGACGATTTGTCAATTAAATGTAAAAATAAAATAATTATCATTTATCATTAACGACACAATAATATGTAAACTTAGTTTGTAACGTTTATTTGACAAAAAAAGTGTGTCTCGGACCTTGGTACGGCCGGGCTGACAGATGTCGCCGTAACGCGTTACAAAACGACATGCTCTTAAGATCACTTGGGCTTATTTTTTTTGTGTGTCTTCCTCATGTCATGCAATACACGTTTGTTGTTACTTAAGTCAAAAATATCCTGTTTACTGACGATTTGTCAATTAAATGTAAAAATAAAATAATTATCATTTATCATTAACGACACAATAATATGTAAACTTAGTTTGTAACGTTTATTTGACAAAAAAAGTGTGTCTCGGACCTTGGTACGGCCGGGCTGACAGATGTCGCCGTAACGCGTTACGAAACGTCATGCTCTTAAGAAGATGTCACTTAGGCTTATTTTTTTTGTGTGTCTTGCTCATGTCATGCAATACACGTTTGTTGTTACTTAAGTCAAAAATGAGTAATTATATCCTTACTTTTTATTTACAAATCATTAGATATCACAGCTTTAGAGTAGTTATGCCTAATAATGTGGCGTATGCCTAATTGAGCGTTCCTATTAGTCAGGTATTCTTTTCTTTAAAAATGTCAAGTTTGTTTTCTGAACATCGTTTAGAAACGAACCGGTGGTTCCCGAAACGGTGGTAAACGACGACGACGAAAAACCGGCGAAAGATCGATCTTCTACCAAAAAGATCGAAAATTTCTCTATAAAAAGTTAATATTTACATATAAATATTTCAATACTGAAACTAAATAAATGATTACATTCTTTACATTAGCATTTTACGGGGCTTCTTTATTATCAAGATGTGCTAACATTTATATAATCATTAGCTTTGACTATTTTCTTAAACTTATTACTTTAAAAAAAAAAAACGTTCTGTGGGCTATTGTATAGGCGTATACATCGGCCCTTAACGGATTCTTTACTTCGCTACGTCTACAATTGTATTAACATATTTTCGATACGACAGTACGACATTTGCGTTCTGAGTCAGCGAATAGAGTTTAGTCGGCGGCCGCAAACGCATGTTGTTTTAGGCCGTGTACAAACAGGGCGCAGCGTGACCGGTGCTCGCGGTGTTTGCACCCGTATTTATGGTACAGTCGTGCTCACACTCCGGAATAATTAGCTCGTTATAAAACACTGCGCTAAGTCCTTTCGCTTATTAATGTCGAGTGACAACATTTTTATCATCATCATCATAATTTCAGCTATGGCATCCACTACGGAACATAAGCATTTTGTAGACATAGGGTAGTTGCCTATTCTCGCCACGCTTGGCAGGTGGGTAAGCAAGCACAATTTTTGCTGCTGCCATTTCCGGATATATTATATTCCCTCTGTCGCCTTTTACGACACTCACGGGAAAGATACTTGATGGGGAGGTGCCTTTTTTCGGGTTTATTATATTGGATATTTTTATATAGGTTCATAATTAAAAACTCTTTTAAATAAAGTAACGTCACATTTTGTGACTTATCTTGTTGGAATAGATTCATTTTGTTTATTTTTTTACTGTTATTGTACGTTTATGCGTTGTATACATACTGAAGCTTAAAACCTAAACTAAAGTTCATTGTTTCAAAATAAACCTTTACATGCTCTCTCTTTTACTGACTCTTTCTCTTGAAGTATAATAAAAAAACTACTAATTTATAAATTGATGTTTATTTCAAAATGTCCAGAGTCTGTGGGACCTGCCTTGCTTCTCGCAATTTTTTGCGGCGAAACACCCTGTCCCAACTACCTCAACTCAACTCAATGAGTTGAGAAGTGAGATATGCATGAATTGAGTTGAGATACAAGAACTCAATACTCTACGAGTACGTGAATAATTGACACACGTTACGGAGTCAGCTTCCGGCGGAATCGATTACGGCGGTAACAGTATTACTGACCGCTCACCGACGGCCGGCACGGTAACCGGACTTTATTCGTTTACCGTTAAATATGTTTACCGGACACGTTTAATAGGGACGTTAATTTTGTTCTAATAAACAGATATTTTTTAATTATAAAACAAATTCGCAATAAACTCTTGCACCGATTTTCATGCTGTTTTCGACAATAGATTGAGTGGTGCTTGAGGAAAGTTTTAGAGTATTATTTTGACGCCTCCGTGGTCTAGTGGTTCAGAGCTTGGCTCTTGACCCGGAGGTCGCAGGTTCGAATCCCGCTGAAAGAACAAAAAGTTTTTAATGTTCCTCGGTCATGGATGTGTATTAAATTTGTGTATTAATATAATAAAATTCTTAAATGTGTGTACTTTATAAAAGTATTAAATATATATTTCCGTTGTCTGGTACCTGTAACACAAGTTCTTCGGACACCACAGCACGAGGCCAGATTGACGTGGCGTGGCAAGCGTCATAGATATTATTATTAAAATGAAAAAAAAAAAAATTTACCCGGTAGATGGTGGCTGTTCGCCGGTGCAGCTAGGTGGTAGGCATCACATAGACACGACGTTCAAAAAACATTTTGTAAAAATTTATTCTGAATAAAATGTTTTGATTTTGATTTTGACTTCTTTGATTTTTAACGCTTACTAACTAGCAAGTTTTTTTAATTATTTAAATATCATTCTACAACTCTGCTTTGCAGTTTGCATGTATCATTAATGATACAATTGTATATTAATGTTGATCCTGCTCAGCTTGAGTTATCTGAGACATTATCACAAATGTCACTTTAGCCCTTTCAAGTGGCCTCATATAGATACTTGGCCAGAGGGTAGTAAAATAGGTCAGGGGGGACCAGGACAACCGTTGCCGTCATGTTGTCTTTACCTACTATGTAAGCAGGAAACATATGTGTGTTTGCATTGAATAGGCTCCGAAACTACTTATTTGATGAAACAGATTAATAGACTAATAAAAATGGATGATGCTAATTTTAAATTCATTACGCGATAACTTCATTTTCTGACACGTTTTTTAATTTATGGTTTTTTTCAATAAAACAAAAGCTAGTGTACTCCCGACCATATATATCTATCGACTGAGAATCATAATAAACAAGGGATTAGATTTTTTCAGTTTGGAGAGTAAGACCTCAGGTATAGCTGTATTTCATGTATAGCCTTCAAGCTATACAGAAGTTTCAGGACATAGGGTACCCTCCCTTAGAATTGAAAGCAGATAATTTATAGGTAACGAAATTAAGATCCCAGATGTAATCAAATACGGGCTTAATGACCTTTATACTAATTACAGGCTGCGATTCGGAAGCCATTGTCTTACATATTCATAGCGGGACGTAAGGCAGGTAGCTTCTAATTTATTCAAAGGCAGCGGACATGCAAATTGGCCGGGAATATCGGTCATGTTTACGTCAGATTTGTGTGGAAATTATTGCGGATTCCCGGCGTCCTCGATACCCGTGCTATGAATATAACTTACCTGCCTTTGTAGATCCAAGATCCCTGGAATATTAATCTACAAACGATTAATTTAATATTGGACCTGACGACGACTCAAAGGAAACCAATGTATTTTTATGTGCATTACAGTAAAAAACGTTATTGCCTTGCATGATTATTAAAAAAAAACTTTCAGTACAACTTAAGCGAACTTTGCGAACAGATGTTTGTAAAATTTGGAACTGCAATATTAGAAAAAAATAAAGCTAAGTAAGTATACCCTGCTCCATAATGTACATGCGACTATAATATTATAATGTAAGGTAAAATGATGTATGTACGAAACTTTTCAATAGGAATTAAAATATGAGCAACAAAAAGGAAGTGTTAATGAATTATTAATGTGATCCGAAAGGTATGTTAGAGAAAACGTCAAGACCCCTTAAGACTTACTCACTCACGTGTTTCCTTCGCGCTATAATTAACGAACGATTGAATATTAATGTTGTTTTGCTTCCCTTCATTTTATATTCAGCCATCTTGCTAAGTATTGTTGCTTCGTTAGAAAAATTTGGACTATACAGTATACATTTCTCTACGTAGAGTAATGTCTCGCTGACCTCATGGTCAGCGAGACATTAGATCTTATGCATTTCTGATACCATTAAAGGTTTCGATCTTATTACATTAGGAATAATACTTAAAACCTATAATTATTAAAGCCATCTGGCTATGTACCTAATAATTTGAGGAATAAAGATAATATTTATTTATTTATCCCAATAGCCTTATAAAAGCTGTCATGCAATTTGTCATATTGAAGGTGCAGTGACCGGCAGATCTGACCCACCTTTCGATCTTATTACAATGTGGTATTCCCATTTTATAAAATCAGTAACGATTACAGAAATTTCAAAACGAATATGTAACGAACAAAACAAATTACACACATGTTTATCGTCTGCTAAGACACTTGACCGCCGTTATCTCAAGTGCTAATTTCTCAATGTTATGATAACGCTAAGGAGATTTGCTCTCCAACAATAAACTATGCTTATCTACGGAGGAGTTGAGAGAAAGGGCCAGCTTACCCTTGCAAGGGACGCTTGGGGCTAAGTGAGATCCCACTTAAGCAATTATCTTAGGCAAGCACGCCAAGATGTCGTGATCTATGGCCAGAAGGTTTGGAGTTATAGCATAACTACGACATACAGTTGTATTGTTTGTTTATGGGAACAGCGTCACATGCTACATACTCATAAGCAATGCCTTAAGTGAACTAATTTTAAGTATTTCTATATTCAATATCTTTGTATGTTTGTTAACTAAAAAATACTTGACTAATTTAGATAATTCTTTTACCATTAGAATCCCAAATTATCAATAACTCAAAAGGATTCTTAATCAAATCATTTTTAATGTACACAGATTACGCTGATAATATTAAGATTCGATTTAGGTTATTTATTTATATATATATATATATATATATTGATAACGTGGATAATGTAGTTTTAGTTCGTTTTATTGATAACGTAGATAATGTAGTTTTAGTTCGTTTTCGAATTTATATATAACCCTGATATAAAAAGTATGGTGTTATAAGTATAAAGTGTGTGTACCTGCTAGTCTGTAGTATAGTAGGTATTAAACGGCTGAACTCATTTATTCTACTGTAGTTTTTTTTGTAACATAGGTTTCCCAAATTCACGGTGGGTGGTTTCATCACTAGCAAGGGAATCAAAACCCAAATTCACGGTGGGTGGTTTCATCACTAGCAAGGGAATCAAAACCTACAGGGTTTTGATTCCCTTGCTAGTGATGAAACCACCCACCGTGAATTTGGGAAACCTTGAAATTTGATACTTTATTTATGATTTTATTTATTGTATAGTTATATGGTTATTTTTATATTTAACATTTTAGAAAATTAGGGTCTTTGTTTAACTTTTAAATGTCAATACATTTAAAAGTTATGCCAATAATAGCCAATGGCTAAGAAAGAAGTCTGATTTTGGACAGTAGACACATTTGTTATAATTTTTAGCTTGATACCTCATACGTTTTTTCTTTTGAGATAATGAACACTAAAAAGTGAGATAAAGACTAAAATGAATAACAAAAGTAACCAAAATTACACAATACAGGTTACGAGAAAAATATATACGATAAAAATAATTAATCATTAAAAACTTAAGTGTTAATTAAAACAACTAGATTACTGAAGCTCGATATCAATAAGACAAACAGTGTAGCATTTGATTGATATATTTCAGGTAATTCAGGAATTCGCGTAGTGGTTTCAGGTTCCAAGTGATGCACTGGCATGCCTTTGTGCTAAGTTGGATCAGTATCCAAACTCTCGAGTTCGCAAAGAGCCACTCGACGACTGTCCAGGAATGTCTGTTGCTTTGGCAACAACCACTCACGTAGAAATTCTATTAAGTTTGATTTGAACATGCTATACCGACGACTCTACAAAATACTCCAACAATACACAAGCAAAATAAATATTGTATCTCAATGTGTATGTGTTGTTTAAAATTTCAGAAATCGTAATTTTATGCTACGTAACATAACCTTAAAAAACATAATATAAACGGCCAAACTAAAAAAACTCTTTTTGTAGTCGGATTAAAAAGGATTCTGATGTGGGTTATACAATACTAGATGATACCCGCGACTTTATAAGTATTAAGTACGCGTTAAACGACCTACTTCTAGTGGTCTTTTTATCCGAAAAAAGTCAAGTTTTCCCGTGGGATACGAGGTAGTTTTAGTTTATAGTTTGTTTTACCGTAATATATTATATAGTTTATTACAAAAATCTTATGTATAAAAATGAATTGCTGTTCGTTAGTCACGCTAAAACTCGAGCCATTTCCGACCCTCTATAACTTCAATATGGATCAAACTAGAAGCATGCATTGTTGCATGTTTTTGATGATATAATTTAGTTGCTCTAATTACTAAAACTCATTAATGCTCAATTAGGTTAACTTATCCAAATGTCACTTAGGTATTTTAAAATATGGAACTTATAAAGATTAAAAAAAATATATTTATTCATTTGTTATGTTACAATATAGTTTAATCCTAATGTATACAAAAACAATATTAAAGTCTTTTACTTATGTTTGTTATAATTTTTCGATTGTAAGTATCATAATATACAGAATTATCTGTATCACAAGCGAAATACATTAGTAGCAACTACTGAACTGTTACTAAAATATCCAATCTCAATGATCTGTTTGATTTCAGTGGTTTCTTTATAATTACTCTTTCTTCTTTCCATATCTTCACGTGATATTCCGATTTTACTACATTGATCTATGTTATCGAACTTCAACAGATCAGCTAAATCTCGAAAGTAAAAATGATGATTATCGAGTTTATTAGGGTAATTAATAAGTATCCTGTCCGACAAATAGGCCTTGTAAACCACTTCGGCTTTCCACACTCCGCGTCTGGACATTAATGTAAAGGTTATTGCTTCACCTGATGCAAGTGTAACACTCCCACTCGCGCTAGAAGTTATTTTGACAGAACTATTTTTCGTTCGACTCTCACCCCATCGATATTGGTATTCGAAGTCTAACTTCATTTTAAATAGTTTAATATCGAATCCCATCGATGTTCCAACTTTTACGGCATGCGAATTTGACCACGTATTCGACACAGAGTTCATTACTTCTTCACTCAGATATGTACTACACTCTATTGGTTTAGTACTGTTATTCTCACACCGTTGAGTTTTAATAGATACGTCGTTTACCTCAAAATGCAACAAATTTATGCGATCGAACACTAAATTCACGTGAGCTGGTTCGTAGCCAAATTTAGTGAATAAGTCACCCCACGGCGTGTACCTTCTATAGTATATCGGTGCTGCGGGCCAGGCGAGAAAATCCAAGGCAGCCGCGGATCGAACAATTGGCTCACTTACACCAAAAGAATTTAAATCATTTTCAATTTCTAGGTCTCTATAAGTTTCTCCTTCAGCAGATATGTGTATTTCTTCGCCGCCATTTTTTGTGTCTAAACTATCTGTTATTTTTATTCTGAAATCTTTATTACGTGGGACTCTTTTAGGTTTAACTCTTTTACCGAAAGGACCAACATTATATATATTTATGTTATCTGCGGTAAGCTTATCGAACTCTTCATCCTGTAAAACAAAAAGGTATATTATTGTTTTCGCACGAAAGTAGTTTCGAAATTTATTTGTTAATTTTATTTACTTATTTTTCATAGTAATAATTCTATAACTAACTTTTAAAATGTTTCTACACAAAAACCATACTTACAGCATTTAGTTGGCCAATAATCAGCAGTAAATTCAACAATACACTGATAATAAATAGATTCATATTAGAAATTGACAAACTTAATAATATATTTTTTTACTCAGAATATATAATAAGGTACGTATTTTATGCAAGCAGTAGTATGGTGCAACACAATAATGCTGCCTTTATATACTGTTAGCAACCTAACCCCTTCCAGCTCATAAACACTTATGTCTAATATTAAACACTCACAGTTTGTCCGATAAAAGTCTTTTGACTTTGAGTCTAAGTGCTCTCAAATACTTCTTTGATTTATATGTTTGTTATGATTATAATTTCTTTTGTTCTGTATTATAAAAATCCTTTATGTTTTATGTCCATTAGTTTATCTGTCCGTCCGCCCTTGTTAATGTTTGTATAATTTGATATAATAATATTATTCAAGTGTGTATGTCTGTTATGTCTTAGCTCAATCGATTTTGATAAATTTAGCAAAATAAGTATTTTTATTTAAGTTCTGACAAAGAACGTAGGATAGATTGAACCCGAAAAAGTGCAAAGTTCTCGTAGAAAACTGTATTTAAACGTATGTATATAACCAGCTGACGCCTTGCCCTGCCTGGGCAACTCAACGCGCGTCCCTAACGGCCACCATCGGACAAGACGTGACTCTTTCATCACTGATACAAGCAATGTTGGAGATCATGAGATGGGCCCCAGCGGTGAACTTTGCTGAACAGGTCGTCGCCACAAAAGAAGACGCCGAGCACATTAGCGAAAGAGAGGCACTCGACTCTAGGAGAGGACCAAGGCGCAGACGTCCAGCTAGAAATGGCGGTATCAACGTCCCGCCTTCTCTAGAGAGCTTGAGGCGACGGCTTGGGGAAGTTGTCGTCCATTGCACCGAGTCCCCGGGAAGGTCATGAATCGCGATGAACAACATCTCTCCTGAGCAACATGACAAATGCAACGGAAGCCCTAAAGGGGCCTCTGTTCGGCCTGTAGGGTACCTTAGCGAACGATTTGGGCCTGCAATCCCACAACGTATCAACCCGTCGACGGAGTCGCGGATGTTAAGTACGAAATTATTAGAACGTGTTTTTAGTAGTCGGGTTTTCTTATAAAAAATAAAATAAATAAATCATAAATAAAATTTTGTATTAACCCCCGACTTTGTAAGAAACAGATATTTTTTACTTTACCGATTTTCATTGAACATAATATTTTGTAATGTGCACGTGATGCGCTTTTTTGAATATTTGAGAACCCCACTCGAGTATATTTGCAAACATTCGGTTATTCTTCCCCACATTCACCCAACTAAAACTTTTAAACAGTACAACCGATTTTCATCAAACATGGGCATACTCCCGATTAATTCACCTTCGAAACGAAAGAAACTAAATCTGAATTGTTTATCCATTGGGTAACTACGATGCTACAGACAAAAACACACAGACACATCGAACTTATTTATTTAACAATTTACTGCACACAATAAAAATTTACAATAGTACAATTTACAAAGAAAGATGACACAAAGGAACTGCTAATTAAAATAATAACCCGTCTGTACCACGTTAAAAATATGCGAACCAAAACTATAAGGATTAACAAATAGAAGAAAACTAAAAGGAATACTTAAGTGCTAATAACATAATACATAATCAATTTACAATTAATATACAGTTATCGTAAATATCTGTTAAATATTGAATGCTACAAAACAGGATGGCGGACCACTGTAAACTTTTCCTTTGAAACGGCGTGTACCTTTGCCAGTATCCGAACAATCGCTAACTTGCCAACTCCCAGAACTTGCAACTACTTGGCTTCTCTTGCTAAACGCTTCATGATTAAGCACGTGATAGCTAACACTTTGTTTGATCAAATGTTTATTTGCGTTTTTGTGCGAATTGTAACATTAAAAAATATAATAAATAAAACAGTCGAATTTCTACGTATGTTTAAGAATTATACTTACAGCAATCAGTCTGTAAATAAATATATGAATTTAATAACAAACCATGGAATGAAAATAAATTTAAAGTTGAGAGGAAATACAAATTTACACACAAAAAATATAATTTAGTATTTGAAAGTAATAATACACATTAGCGTACGCAATAGTTCAGCGCACACGCAAAGTCGGCTAGAAATGTATAAAAAGGAAAACTCTGCCCGATTATCGGTCCAACAAAAACTATGCCGTGGCGGGGTACGGTGGTAGTAGGTACCCTGGTACGGTGGTAGTAGGTACCCTATTTTGTTCCTTCCGCGGGATTCGAACCCGCGACCTCCGGCAAGAGCACTGACGCGCTCAACCACCGCGCTATAGAGGTCGTCAAAGTGCGATAGTTCGTACGCGCAAAATGACATCTCGCTGAAACCGTACATTTTGCTGCGTAAGTGTTAATCCAGTATGTAAACTACTGCCATGCAAGATTTCATCAAAATACGTTCAGTAGTTTTTGCGTGAAAGCGTTACACATATACACACATACTCTCTCACGAACTTTCGTCTTGAGATACAAGACGGTGACAGACAGATAGACAGACATACAGACAGACAGCGAAATCTTAGTAAAAAGGTCCCGTTTTTT
The DNA here is from genome assembly GCA_905187575.2 of Celastrina argiolus. Taxonomy (NCBI): domain Eukaryota; kingdom Metazoa; phylum Arthropoda; class Insecta; order Lepidoptera; family Lycaenidae; genus Celastrina; species Celastrina argiolus. The sequence continues at coordinate 8,730,402 of LR994599.1, read as the reverse complement.
CTTTGGGTACCTTTTGGTACTTTGGTTACCTTGAAAATTGTTATTAAACATACTACTTACTTATAGCCCAAAAAGTGATTGATAATATGTATACCTAATGTACGGGCAATTTTAATCTTTGAATATTATTAGTGCAATTTGCACTCCTATTAAGCGCATTTTTCATAATGACCGAGCATTTTGTATAATGCTTCATATATTAGTTGGTGCATACATAGTTCAAATTAAACAATAAAATACAATAATTATAATTTAATAATTGTGAACATTCTGTATTAAAATTTTAAAACCGAATTTAGTGCAAGATTTATTGGTTATGTTTTCACTCTTTACACTTAAGGGATCTAGATTTAGAAAATTAATTGTTAACTCGAAAGTAAGGCTGACTTAATCTTTAAGATGTAATGCCCAAAGAGAAAAAAACATGCTTTTGCGTCTATTTCATGAACGGGTAATCAGAGTCCATTCGACTTGCAAAGGAGAAACAATGTTCATCAGAATAAGTTTTTCAGTCATCACTAAGTGGGATTTGATTAGACGAACGAAATGGCGAGGTCAAATTAATTTCTGATTGATTCACAAAGCTACAGGAATCCGCTCCCCTCCCCACTCTAAACTATCCCCCCCCCCACCTGCCGCCCACAGTTCACGTGAGCATCAGACAAAGATACAAAGTTAAAGCAGCTCAGGTTTGCTGTACAAAATTTATATCAAACTTTGTGGAGCTAACTTGAATGTTGCGGCTTTGTTACGGCGATTTGATTATCTTGATTTTATATAAATTGGGTGTAAATAGAACAATCACTATAACTTTGGAATATTATGATCTATTATAATTCTAAATATATATTTTTCTTAAATTTTCAGAAAACCAGAAACTAAAAAAACTTTGGAGACTTATTACAACCAGTGGACGTTATACTGGTAACGATGACGACTATATATATTCAAATCATATTATGAACAGGAAAGAAAGACAAAACTTCTTAAGCATGCAAGCATGCGCCGCTCTTACCACAAAACCTTTATGTTCTTGTGTAGTTAATTAATAAAGTGCCCCAACATAAAAAAAATCCCATCGTCGTCGTCGTCGTCGTCGTCGAAAAAAAAATCCCATACAATAATTAAAAAAAATACCTCTTTCACAGTAAACTCTATATACGGTTCCCATACACACCCTACAGTATTATCACTCATTAGTAGCCTGTATATCGTAATTTTTCATACATCATCTGTCATTTCCGTCAAAAAACAATTATTGTATACATATTTGAATAATTAATATTTGTAGAAAAACAGTATTAAATTTTTAATTGCAACCATTTTAATACCTAAATATAATCAAAGAAGTAGAGTAGGAGCGGCACTCCATCAGATTGACGCGATAGCGGCGCGGTGCGCGGTCTTAAAATATTCCGAGACGTTCACGGCCGCTGCTCCATTATGCACGAACTACCCGCACTCCTCTCGTACCCTCCATACCACCGACGTTAAAGTTAATTAGCTTCAAATGTGCAGAAATGCCTACGGGAATACAGCTCAAAAAGTCTCAACCCACTCAATTAACACAAAAAAGTCGGAAACAAACAGCGTTTCAATAAACTTTCAAGCTCGAAATATTTATACATGCGCTTAGGAAAAGTTAAATATAAAAATCGAGTGGAAGTCGAGCGCGCAAAGAGCCTACATCCGCTCCGGCGTTCGTGTATACGACACAGGTGCTTGAAAAACTCGAGTTTTGTGTAAATGAGTGGGTGGCGGGCACGCATATGGCGGGAGGAAGCGACGCGCATAAATCTGGCGACGGTGGCGCCGCGGCCGGAAGCGGAAGCGCCGACGTCGCTCGCCGCATTGTGCTATCGGCCGCCGGGCCGCGCGGACGTCCCTTTGTGTCATTTATGGAGGCACTTGTTCAGATATGGGACCCCATCGCTCTGAATTGCTATTGTCACGCCACCGCGTGATAGCTTAAGTAGAGCGTCGTTTATGTTATGGCTGTACCTGTAAGGGTCTGAACGGTAAAGTGACATATCTGTAAGATAACAAGTAAAGGTTTCAAAAGGTATAGAATCCTATTATTACGATAATATTACGTAGTAAACAATGCAGACATTTATAACTAACGTCTCCATGTGTGATACACCAGCTATCAATTATCTTAAAAAAACACAACTAAAAGAAACTACAGCTATATAACAATTCAACACCTTTCAAATATCCTCAATAATAACAATCGTCTTAAGCCTAACATCTGTTCACAAGTTCCTTTATTTTAACATTCTAAAGAACTTAAAAATAAAGCCTAAATACTATAAGAAAGCAAACCTACCGTTATATAGAACGTTGTGTACCCTACAAATATTCACTAAATTTATCATCTACGTAATAAGTATGTGTTTGTCTATTTATTCATTTGAAAATACGTTATCTGTACTAATAACAAAAACAACAATAACAAGAAAATAAATCAATTCAGTATATTTTTTGTTACGGTTTTGTTAGTTAAACTTACTATTTATTATGTGGATATATATGTATTTTCAAAGGTTTAAATAGTTTACATAATTAAAATTTATTATAAAACACCGAACACAAAAAGAACAACAGTAATTTAATAAACTAAAAAACACGATTTCGTTTATTTAACGTTGTGTTTTTTTTTAATTTGATATACCCATTGTCACTCTCACAGTAAACACGAATCAAACGACGTCTCAAAGGTCCATCCATCGAGTCGTGTCTCTCTCTCGAAAAACAAAGTTCTCCTTATAAAGCAGTCGGGTAAAAAGAGAACAAAAACAAAACAAATCCCAGGGTAGGTGAGAAAATGCATAATGGATGTAGAAACAAACTCACAGCCGAAGTGTATGGGAGTAGTTAGGCAAAACTATCGCACAGCACGAGTTAGCGCAATATTTATGAACCGAGCCGAGCCGTCATCAATCACAAAGTTATAAATAAAACAATAAAAGGTAAGTTCCACCCGCGAGGGTCGGCCACTTCCCGCTATATTGGCACGGAGAACCCACTTATTGGAATAATATGTAGATTACAATAATATCACAAATATTGCGAGGGACCACTGGATACTTTATTACACATCCGTATCGATAACTCGTTTTGGGGTTTTTATTAGTTTTCATAAGGATCTCGGGTTATTTTTTTTTCGATTTAAAAAATTGTTGGAAAGCTGACATAAACGGTACGATGTAGCCTTTAAAAAAATAAGAAAATAAATTGGAATTCGACTATGCCTTTGTGTGTTACATCTTAACTTTTGCCTAGGCGAATAGTTTTGATAAATTTTTTTTATTTTAAAACTGGTGCTTCTCAAGCTTGCTTAGAAAGTACGGTTTTATTTTTTATGCTTAAAAATATTAATATTATTTTATTGTTACGTATAACCCAAATGTAGGTGGCATAAACATAGCAAACTGCTTAGTAGATCGAAGCAGTTTGCTATTTTTATTTTTTTAAGTAGTTTAATATAACCATTAATAAAAAAAAATATTTTGTAATTTTCATAAATATATTATTTAAATTTTAGTCTATTAAAATAAAACATTTTTGTAACGTTCACATGGTTTAAAATTTTAACTTTCATTTTAGCACAAAATACATTATGTAAGCCCCTCTCGAGGTACAGATAAATACTTTTTACCGCGATGTGTAATATTTTATTTATGATAAATCGTATAAATCATTTTCGCTAACGCTCGACTTGTTGCGATAAAAGCGAACGTATAAACTTTTGCGTGATTCCTTCCAGTGATACAATAGTAGCGTCGGTACAAAGTAAAGTTTGCCTCTTTTTCTGTGCGCGAAAGAACGTTATGGATGAGACGTACTCACTTCTCAATGATAATAATCTTTCGCCTTGGGTAGTAATATTGTTAGGTTCTTACGTCCTTTCAAAATAAATTCTTAATTTTTTAAATAAAAAACATAACAGACCAGAAAAGTATTTAAATACCTATTTGCAGATTGGCAGTCTTAACGATTAAAGTGGTTACCGCTTAGTAGTATGTGTATGAAATTTAAAAAGCTCATATTTAACATTGGTTTTGGTAAAATTGCAATTTTGAAGCAATAAAATTGCATCAATTCGTCTGTTTGTTCATTTCAGATCAGTTTGGATGTAAATACACGGCTTGCTTCATTTTTCTAAAAGACAAAAGAACCCTAACAAAAGTTCAAACTTAAAATTGAATATGAATTGAAGACATGAATGGATGAAAGGGATATGTCGCAAAATTACGATTTATAGAAAATCGAGTTGAAACTGTCACTCAACAGTTTACAGTCTGTCGTGACGTAATAAGTACATTAATATAAAGAACCGTCTCTAGAATTAATGTGCTTAATACGCCACGACATATCCTAAAATGTTTAAGTTACCGTTTAAACTCAATTTTCTCTATTAAAATTTTTCCATCCATGTCTTCAATTATTAAGAGATTGAATATATATAACATCTATATATCTTCTCGTCAACGTATGATTTGAAGACATAAATCGATGAAGGTGATATGGCGCGAAAAAAGTAATTTAAACATTTTAAAATATGTAGTTACGAGTAGTAACGTATTCAGTACATCGAGAAGGATTTTTAGTGTACTTAATACTTTAAGACGTATTCTAAATGCATGAGCTATATTTTCTCAAAATCATAATTTGTCTACCTTTCACCTTTATCTAATCACGTCGTCGTTCATTTGATAAACACTATGAAAAATAACGGTTCAGGGGGCCTATTACAAGCTCTTAATTCTAGCCAGTTTACACCATACAACATGGCTGGCTGGAATTTTCGTATTACGATCACAAAATGACAGCCAGTCAGCGGTCACGTGACACTTGACTTGCTTCTGAATGTCACTTTCAGACAACATAACTAGGGTAGATCCATTTAGAATACCATGTCGTTGTAATACGAAAAAGAACAAGGCAGTTTAAGGCCGTATTATTGAATTGCCTGGAACCAGGGTGGTATTGTAAAACCGGTCTAGTTTCTGAACCGGTGGTAGGCATCATGTAGGACAATTCTATAAGTGTTATTTAATAACCTATATGGAAAAAAAATTGATTTGATTTGATTTGTAAAGATCATAATACGGCCCCAGTTTATACTACCAAACAGGAGCCTCAAGTTTCCAACGTACAACGGAATGAGCGTTTTTCAAACATCATCTTCCGGCCTATATGCCAGTTGTAATGCGTTTAATATTTCATGATATCGCCGCCGGCGCTATCGGTATCTGCGGCGCCATAAATAACGAACAAAAAGCGGCGGACGCGAGGGGCGCGGGTTCGAATCCAATCTATCAATATATTATTAGCTGTGCGCCTTTTTGTTAACTGCCCGCGACAATTTGATAGAAGTTTATAGTAGCAAGTCTAGAACTGTTGTAAGCTGTATGTTAGTAAGTTGTAAGTATTTACTTACAGCTTATATTAGCTCTGTGCCTTTTTGACGTACATTCTTCAAAATTGATTTCACGGAAAGTAATAAAAAAACAATTGATAACAAATTTGGGGGATACAGTTAAGTGTGGCAGCTACATATTTACCATCCAAATTTGAAATCTAATATTCAAATACTTAATAAATGAAACAATTTACGTACAAAAACGGCCGTATCCTTAACACAGTCATACCCCTTTTTATGCTGTTTCTTTTATTTACTTATTGATGTTGTGTGTAAATAAAGTACTTTCTATTATATTCCGTGTTTTATTTATTTCTGCCCAAACGTACAAGTTGCGTGCTGCCAAAAACGACAATGTCAATGAAAATAATATAATTGCCTACTATTTAATACAATTTCAGGATAATTTTGGTGTGGTGTGTAAATGTAGCAATAATCGGTGCATCCAATTTTGGCGGCATTCGAATACAAAAGCGCAGCGGCAAATTTATCGCGTGTTTCCGATTTAAATCGTCGAATTAACGACACCGCGCCACCGGGCCGCCCTGGCTCGTGTTAGCGCCGCCCGCCCTCGACTACCGCCCAACAAGCTATTTACAGAAACTTATCATTCGTTGTTATATTATCATTTCGTTAATCATACCGAAATATTCCGAGTTTCTTACGCCGGTTCTTCTCGGCGGGTTAGGGTTGAACCGGTGGTAGCTTGTTTTTCTTGTTGACTTTCCGAAAATAACTTTGTAAGTTTCATTTGGAAATAAAACGTTTTTTATTTATTTTATTTATTTATACTATTATAGTGGTCTCAAGAAAGGGTACTTTAATTTCCGTATGTCTCATATACATATATCAATTATGTTAAATATTTAAATTTTGTAATTATGGATATTGATATTGTAATTTGTAATAATGTCTTGTTTTTTATCTTCATATATTGGATAAAAAAAACTATTATAATAATCAATTCAAATTTACAAATGTCGGTACTCCGTAAATTTAAATTTACCTACTCTATTGATGTTAATGTAACACTATAATACCCAAAAAGTTGAAAATACCGACTAAGCAAATTAAATATACCGGGCTATTACAACAATTGCCTTGACACACCATTCATTAAAACCACATTAATAGCTTAGGCACTACGATGGACCAAGGCCTTGGCATCCGTTATTGGATGATATAAACAGTATTCTCCGAGTGAAGTGACCACTCTTTAAATACAGTAAGTAGTGCCTGGGACCGGCGCTCGATGTCGTATGGTTGCCTAGTGTTCAGCATTCTCTTAACACAGTCAGCCTAGTCCCAAAGAATGACTGTTCAATACGTCTGGGGTCAACCATGTGCGGGTTTCCTCATGATGTTTTCCTTCCCCGTTAGAGCGTCCGTATGGTGTAATTGAGATCTGAAAACCTGGGAATCGATCCTGCACCCTTTCAAGTGCTAATCAACGGTCTACCCACTAGAGAATTGACGGAGAGGGTACTACGAACATATGATAATCGACTGCTAAAATCATTACCCTTTTTTTGGCTTCACCGTAGTCAAGTCACGCGGGAAATCGCAGTTTCGAATCCTGCCGAAGGAACAAAAAGTTTTCTGTGTTCCTGGATCGTGGATGTGTATTAAAGGAGAAAGCCCATTTCAGGCCCAGAGCGGACAGCCGTCTTAAGAAGACTTAATTTCTCTAGAAATGTACCATAAAGAGACATGATTTTTGATAACATTAAAATAGCCGCCACTATAATCAGTAATGTTCCAATAAAAAAAGGAATTTTATTGGATTATTTGAAACCTAAATATAACGTTGAGGTGAAATGTTACCCGATGATAAAACTCTAATCAATCAATCCGAATATCGATTTATAAACAAATAAAATAAACTCATGTAAAATACAAATAACGGGTCACTGTTGGTAATTCTGTAAATAATTAATCAAAAGAAAACATTTATCTTAAAACCAACGTTTACGTTTGTTACTATTATGCGATAAAGATTAATAAAAAGTCATATTATATCGATTATTTTTTACGTAATCGATTTATCGATTTCAATTTTTTTGCGACAAGCGGCAACACTGATGACTGAAATGTCATTTTTCAAACGAATGATTTCGACCGTTCGCATGTTGCTCAAAGATGGGTTTTGTTTTGTTTTCGATTTTTTTCACCGCAATCTGGCTTTTTTGCCTGAACTTGATTCGGCTTTTCACGTACGACTTTGGCATTGTTTTACTAGTTTTGTTCGCTCCTACTACGATTACTTAGCCCTGGATTAAAGGATTACGCTATTTGATTGTGCAATGTGCATACCAAAATGTCTGAAGAACATTGTAATTGTGTTGTGGTAATAATGTTACCGAGACCGTATTTTAGAGCCTGAAGAATTAAGTGTCATGTACAGCACTGGGTTGCACGGCAGCAGGTAATCATAATATTATAATAAAATGTTTCTATTATTTCGTCATCATGGTGTAATCGTTAAAGATTTACGGTTGAAAATATTTAACATTAATGTTAATATTATGTTTTAGGTGTCAGGCGATAATCTTGTTTGCCACAATTGCTGGGTACCAATAACTGAAAGTCTTGCACTACAACAAGGGCTATCTTATTATATCTTACTATTATAAATTATTGAAAAGTCGGAAAAGGCCTTGAAAATAAAATAGACAAAAAGTAAAAAAATATATATTTCTACAATAATGGCGGCATTTTAAGTTTTTTTCTCAGATATCTAATACTATTAACATTTTAGAACACTCATTTTTAATGCGATTTTTTGTTGTCCACATTGGGCCTGAGACACTATGGAGAGTGGGCTTTCTCCTTTGTGTATCAATATAATCAAAATCTTAAATATGTTTACAGTATAAAAGTATTAAACATATTTCCGTTATCTGCAACACAATTCCTCGGATACTCAGCACGGGGCCAGATTGACGTGGTGTGAAAAAAAAAGAAAATGTTATTATTATTTTTTTAATTTTTAATAGACCCATGAAAAATGAATTCCACACCACGATTGTTATATGCGAATGCTCGTAACAAGTAATGCGAGTGAGCGTAGATTAGTGGAGCCATTCGCGCTTTGCGTTATCGTCCTCACACACAAGTTGATTTGAATAGGGCTCAGTCGTAGACCAAGTTGGAGCTGTATTAAGCAACTAATTAAAGTTGGTACTTTTGTGCTGAGTTAATTCATAGGTATTATGCAGCTCGTAATTACTAGCTATTCACGGGACCTACTTCTTCATTTCGAGTCACATCACGCGAGTTGTGCATGATCATGCCTTTGTTAATGTCTAAACAAAAATGATTTAGGAGAAACCATATTATCAAACAAAAGTCTCAATCAAACAATAATATAATTATATCGCTTCACACCTCGTCGATCTGGCCCCATGCGGTGTATCCGAAAATCAGTTTTCAACAATATAATATTATTTATATTGAATACTTTTAGATTTTATGATAATATCACAAAAATACAAATTCAATATACAAAATTTATGAGGCGGGTGGCTGTGTTTGTACGGAAATGAGCGAAGTGACACACGAAGAATAAAATAAGACAAATACGGCCGGACTGGTGAGACATGTGCAATACTTACGGAGAGTACTCGGTACTCGATTCCCATTATAAATAAGTAATACAATTAGGTAGTTAATTTTTTACCAAATTTTCCTTTAAATAAATGAATCATGGATACTATGAAAATTGCGGCTAGGCAAGTAGTCATACCTGTGCATTAGGCGCGGCGGCGTGCGACATCAACGTAGGTAGTACGGGCGCAATCCTACCCGCGGTCCCCAAGCGTTGGGTAAAGAATTATTCAAGCTTAAGATACATTTACTCAGTGATTAATTGATATGATTTTTTATCATCTCATATAATAGCCAAATATCACGTCCTCAAGTATTGCTCATGTCTCACCTGTCACACTGTATATTTAAAAACTCGTTCCTGATAACGGCATTCACAATAATCATAATAATTTATACTATAATAATGTCAGTATACGTTTTGGTAGAGGATTTGTAAAATACAAAAGTATCGGCGACAGTAGGATCAGCTGCGCGGCTGACAAAAGATGATCTCGATTTACGGGCGCAGATCAAACATTTAGTCGCTGTAAATCAGGCGGGCGGGATTTATGGCGCTTGCACTGTTTGTTGCTTAACACGTACGGAAATAAGCGACGTGACTCGCAGTTGGCTCACAAGTCCTGTTATGCCTGAGTGGACTCCTTTTTGACGGTTAGGCATTACACTACCTACCCTACGATCCTTAGCCTCATTACGTCAAGTTTGTTTTATGTCTTTATTTTATTTTTTCTGTGTTTGTTTATTGCATAATTTCTCACATTTTATGCGTCCTTTTATGTTTTTTGTGTTTTTTTTGCAATCCTTTGTATAATGTGTAGTGTAATGTTGTTACTGTGTCAAATAAATATTTAACTATTATTATTATTATTAACTCACAACACTACACGAATCATACAATAATACAAATATTTAAGAACCAGTTCCAGGGGCCTGATTCAAGATGCCATCGCAATATATATCGCTTACGAAGTTCGAAAACAAAATGTATGGGATTTGACATAAGCTTCGCTAAATGACAAGCGAATTCGTATGTCACTTAGCGAAGCTTATGTCATGTTCGTAAGCGATAAATAGCGATAGCAACTTGAATCAGGGCCCTGCGTTATACGCAATCCTAACTCTGAGAACTTTAAATAAATTAATATTACCTACTAACTTAGATAAATTAAAAACTATTTAAGGTAAATTATTATTATCTAAACTAAACTTAACAAGTAATAAAAAAGACTATAAGTAAAAAACTATATCTAAATCGGCGGCCGCTGGTAATGTACCCAATAGGCTGGCAGTATTAGCTCGCTGTATTGCCAAACTGATACGTTGATACGTTGATATTACCTACTTATAAAATTTTCCGCTAAAAATAAGGGTATTGAATTTTTTTTGTTGATATTAAATGTCAACATTATTTTAAAACATATCCCGGAAATACTAGATACATAACATCATCTGTAACTTTATTAAGTAAGAAATAGGTAAATTATAATAATATGCTCTATAAGGCCTGTCTCATAATCCATAACTTTATTACGCACTATATATAATAAGAAATATTATGAACACAAAAACAATTAAGATATATTATTTCCAATTTGTTGCTAATAGGTATAAAGAAGGCGTAAAAATTTCTATGATTCCCTTGTCGGTAGTTAGATAGAGAATATAGGATGTTCCTGGACATGGAAGTAAACATATTTTGTATCAAATTTAGACATATTTTCTAATTTCACCAAATAACTGTGTTCGGAATGTTTTTCAAAAAATTGATACTTAATAAAAATAATCACTCGAATGAGCTAATAGCACATAATTAGCAACAGTACGAGATTTTTCAATACAAAAGCGTGCACTTAATGGTTTTTTAAACAGCGCAGAGCGCGGCGCGGCTTCCACGCGGCGCGGAACAATGGCGGTGAACGGGGGAGAATATCATTTATTTTCGAGTTAAATCTTTTGTGGAAATAATATGACATTTCTATTTGAAGTCGGCCCATGATTTATCGGCTGGCTTGTTGCGGTCGACCCGGTGGAGGTGCCGACGGCACGCGTCGTATCGATCGCTGGCCGATGATTTAAACGTTTCGTGGAAGTAGTTTATATGCAGAATAACATACATATAAAGCAATAAAAATAATAACATCTCTTTTAAATCATCAACAGCATTGGTAAACACCTCGGTCACCTCAATCACATATATATTAGGTATATTAGACAATAATCTAGTAAACGTGTATTTGAAGTATACAATTAGTATACAATTAGCTAATCTGTAACTATCTCATTTAAATGAACTACTTTTAATGATTTATAATATTAAAATAGGTGGCTAATTTACTTGTACATTCAGAATATAAAGAGCGCACCTTTATGTACAACAAAGAGCAAGTGCATTTCAATTTAGCGACAAACAAAAACGCTTAATGACAAAATTCCCAAAGTAAAGAAACAAATGAAATGCTCATACTCGGCGCTCGACGGGGGCGTTTTTTAATGTTTCGCAACTTGTGTCCCGATAAAGGAGTTTTATATTTTCAATGAGAGACCAAACGGCAAAAGCTCGGCTGCGACGTTAATTCAAAAAGTTGTTTTCATTACTGAACGCTCGCGCGGAACACTGCGCGCGGCCGGCGCGCGGCGGCACAAGTTATATAAAGCACACGGCGAAAAGAATTTCAAGTAGAGTAAAGCAAATAAAATGGCCGCGACACACACGGGATGAAGCTGGCGGACAATTGCGGAATTCCGCTGCCCCATCGTTTTGCTCTGGACGTACATTAAAATCTTCTGTCATGTGAGCGCGTGAAAATTGTTTTCAATTATTAGGAATAGTTGTGAGTCCGAATGATGATAATATTTTGAATTATTATGTACAAACAAGAGCAGCGGGATTACTCCTGACCCGTTCGAGAATCGAATCAGTTCAATCGCTTTTGGTATTTGGTGGATTGCTCTGAAACTAACCAGGATAAAAAAAATCGTTAGATCGTAACTTTTTGTACTCTCGACCATATAAATCGACTGAGAATCAAAATAAACAAACGTCAATTTATTGGGAAGTATGCAGCACGATCGAATCTGAATTAAAATCGAATCAGTTTGGAAAGTAAGGAGAGTAAGTTTGTAAAGATATAGCCAAAGTAAAAATGAGATTAGTTCAAACTATGAAGTAATAATACCAATAAGTAATACCAAGTGTTGTATTCCAAAAATTACATAAATGTATACATTGATAACTTGTTACGAGTAGCAAAGAATTTTGTGACCTAGCAAAAAAATTAAATATGAAATGTTAAAATGTTTCTCTCAAAGCGACCGAAGCTGCAGCCGGCGTCGGACTGTCACACGGCCGCGGTCGTGCCGAAAATTAAAGGATTCCCGCCCGTCCAAAACAAATACGAAATATTTTTATATTTTATTTTGTTAAATAAAAAATTGCGCGGAAGGTAAAGCAGGGACTCGCAGGTGGGAATTTAAATAATCTGACAGGGATTAAAAGGAGAAATATCAGCTTCTGACCGTCGCGGTGGCCGCGCTGATTATGCATACATTGTTATGTCGGATTCTGTGTATTTAGGTTTTTAATTCAAATGAGGATTAGAGATATACCATACGTTTTGCGTAATTACATCGCTGAAAGTAATAAAGCACCTAAAGTCCCAACATTTGAATATTGTCAACGAAAAATTTTATGAAGAGAAATGATATTGCGTCCATAGCTACAATAATAATGTATGAAACTTTAACCTATTGTTAATATTAAGAACAATAAGTCATTACCTGTAATCGACAACTAGCATTTAGCAGAGTGCGGAAAAACCAGTGTGATGTATGTTACACTGTGTAGATTCAGTTTTTTATGTATTTCATAATATTGATAAAATAAATAAAAAAAGGTAAATTGAAATATAAATAGTAGAACGTCAAAACATTAACTCAAGGCTACTTTACAGAACTCTAATGAATATTTAAAAATCGTTTGAAAAATCTGTGGGTATTAAATGCAAAGTGGGACAGTATTACACTTTAAATTACTCTCCGAAGCTAGTGCGACTACTTGTAAAATCGTAATCAGAAATCCATGCATAAAATTGTCTACCACTAAGATTAGTTTTGGTGGCGAGGTGGTGGAGCCGTCAAGTTGATTAATCACCACTTCCCCCACGTTATTAACATGGTAATGGTCCGCGAATCGCTTTCTTAGCGATACTTAATGATACGGGATTTGCGGGATGATTGTGCGGGATACAGACCGCGGGTTATCTGCCGGCTACAGGTTACAACCTAAGCCCGTAAGCCTTATTTGCCTGCAGAGGGTTGAATTTCAGTCATTGTGTAATTTAAATTAAAACATGATATTATCTTACATTTAAATATATTTAAACTTTTGCAGATGAAATTTAAAAGTAAGTTAACAGTTACTATACCTACTTTAAGTTCTACAAAAAATTTCATCGTACCAAATATTATGATATTAGTTTGCTTTCGCGGTGAACATTTAAGTTTGGAGCATACTGACTTTTTTTTATAATAATTTATTTAAGGTCGCTCAAACATTCAGTCAGCGATATATATTTATACTCTTTACTAAAATTTACAATATTTTAACGAGGCATAATGAATATTATATTGTGTAAAAATAGTATTATAATTATTTATAGTAATTAGCTATCGAAAATTTCAATACACCGTATTTAACATTTCAAACCAATGAGAACAGTTTAGTGTCCACAAGTTTTGCGTCACTCACAACATCCCGCTCGCTAAAAGGTGCTCGACAACTGAAAATATTTGTTCACCTATCCCGCGTCCCGGAGGACTGTTGTTTCTATGAATAAAATAACAATTATAAGTGATCCCCGTCCCTGCGCCACGCGGATAATTCCGTTTGAAACAATATTCATCTGCCAACTCGCTGACACACGGCCGGTAGCCGCCGCGAAACATTTATAAGCAACCCTCTGTATGTTGACGGTATTGTGTATGGTCGAGCCAGACCGATGACGTCATAAGGTGACGTCATCTTCATTTGAGAGAAAAGACCCAATTCATAGTAAAAAATTGATTTTATGTAATCAATACTAGAAATCAGGCTGATAAACAATTTAAAACATATTTCTTTATATCTAAAAATAGAAGATACAAATAATTGAAACTTGCAATACGAAAGAGAGCAAAATAGCGTTGATGTGACGTCGTAAAAGTCCGCTGTACATTTTTCGTAACCAAGATCGTTTTGCGAGAAAGAGATGAACAATATTTTGTGTTTGTTTATTATTCTTAATCGCCTTTTCTTTTAGATAAAAGTTTTCTATTTACAAAAAAAATGAGTTAGTTTATTCACCAAATAGAAAAGATATCATATGCTGCTAAAATACAGTACACGTATCAGCTGTTAATAAGGGTCGAATATATCAATAATCGACACTTATTTAGTAAACTACGAAGTTCTATGAAGTGTGGCGCCATGTGTACGCCTCAAATGTGAGGTCCATTCGAAATGCTATTTCTCGGTATTTAATATGGGATTGTGTCTCGTAGCGAAATTAAGTTATGACAATACTACAGCTGAGGGGAGCTAGTTTTGTTGTTAGCCCATTTTATTTCACGTAATTTATAAATTTTGAGTTTTTGTGAACAAAAATTATATTTATTTTTAATGCGCCTCGAAAACTAAGTAAACCTTTTTTGGTAGGTTACACGTTGCTTCTACATACTAGTATTGGACTGAGACGTGGTCTATGACTGTTGGCCTTATGCGTAAGCTCCAAGTCTTTCAACGAGCTATGGAGAGAGCTATGCTCGGAGTTTCTCTGCGGGACAGAATCCGAAGCGAGGATATTTGGAGTAGAACTAAAGTAACTGACATAGCTCGTAGAATCAGTCAGTTGAAGTGGTAATGGGCAGGCCAAATCGCTCGGAGAACAGACACCAGATGGGGAAAGAAAGTTCTCGAGTGGTGACCACGGATTGGAAAACGCTGCGAAGGGCGGCCACCCACAAGACGGACCGACGATCTGGTCCGAGACGCGGGCAGCCGTGGTCGTCTTCAGGCTGATGATGATGATGATGATGACTATATAGTATAATATTAGTATGTTATGTTAGTATATACTAATATTATACTATGTAGTCATCGTCATCATCATTACCTGCATAGTTGCAGGGCCGCGGGCAATAACTACTATGAGTTAATGTAATAACTCATCAAAATATTAGGTATACTCGTAAATCATTAAATTAAAAATGAGCGTTAAGGATTTATGCAGATACGCTTTTAAATGCAACATTCAAACCACTGTAAAATATAGCTATAAATCGATAGTAAAGTTGTTTTTACTTAAAACAACTTTTATAGGGGAATAACCGTAAAAAGAGAAGTTAAGCGAACGATAGGGGATATCGGCGGCGCAACCCATCTATCTTTATCTGCGGAGTTACCGGGGCATCGTTAACGTTTACTGACGGAACGAGCTTCAATTACGCTGCGCCGATTTCATAGCGTTTTGTAAAACTATTCCTGTAAATACCAAGATACGAGAATGTGTAATGAATAAATGTTTTTTATTATTATTATTATTATGTTTTTGTATAGTTTTTTTCCTCGGCTTTTTCGAATGGAAAACAGCTATATATGGGCCAAAGGCAAGTACATACCAGGTAAGTAATTAGAATTTATATTATTGTGGTAGACACACACTAATAGATTGATTAAATATAATTTGTTCAATACAATATTTCGACGACTAGCTGATCTGATGCTGAAGCTGGAAGGTAGCTAGGAATTTTACAATAAAACGAATCAATGCTATTGAGTTTGAGAATAATGGAATTAGACCTTAATTAGTATCAAGTTACAATTATTATTGAAAACATGAATCGATGATGGTGATATGTCGCAAAAAAAAAAAAAAAAAAATTTAGTTTAAACTGTCACTTAAACATTTATGGTATGACTATGTAGAGACGGATTTTTAAATTAATGTAATTAATACTTTAACGTATTCTAAAATGTTTAAGTGATAGTTTGAACTCAATTTTCTCGAAATCTGAATTTTGTTACATATTATCACCTGCATGCATTCATGTCTTTAATTGTATTCTTTATTGCACGGTCTGTATCATTTAAACTGTAGCATTATAGCGCGTTATCGTTTCTTTTTCACATACATATATTTACGTAATTATATTTTGATATTATCCTGTTCCGGTAGGTGCGTTGTTTTACTCGCTTATGTGTGAATTTTATAATAAAAAGAGGTATTGTACTATATGTGTCTATATAATGACTTTTTGGCTTGACTTTTAGTGTGTAAATAAAATATTTTGAATTAAAAATTAAACAATCCTTTCCTTCAATTACGAAAATACTTTAAATCCAAACGACAAAATTAATAAAGTTTTTCAAATATAAATCTAAATCAATTTCATATAAACTAATCCTGTAACATACATTATAATTGTGTGAACAAATCTGTAAAATACCCCAGCACACACCGTAAACACAGAAAAACATACATCACCTAAACCGCGTCACTGACACGCATTGTGTTTAGAGAAATGACCATCAGCGCGGGCCTCATTCAATTCCCTCTCATCTCATTTACCGATAAGCGGCCGCGATCAAAGCCCGAATCTTTTTTCCCGTCAAACCTCCCCTCCGCGGCAAATGATCGAGTCGCTTATTATTTGGCGTGTGCGCAAACATTTAGCGGTCTTATCGCGCCCATTAAAGATACAGCTTCATTACCCGGCGAAAAGGTCGCGGCCGCCTTTGTGCGCTATTGTTGATGTTGCCAAATGTTTGTTGTGTTTTGTAATTATTGTAAATAACTTTCGTTATTGGGTTATTGAAAGAATAGATGAGCGAAATCTAAAATGAGAATTAGGAATCGTTTTAAATTATTTAAGTTTTAGGCATTAAATAAAAATAAATGATCTATCTCTTTTTCGCAAAACGATATTTGTACGCAGGTTGGTGTAATGTCAATGGAGGGTTAACAACGTCATAAGCGGTTGTTGTCTTTTTTAACCGACTTCCAAAAAAAGGAGGAGGTTCTCAATTCGGCTGTATTTTTTTTTTAATGGTACTTACGTTATGTATTTACCAGTAGGCTATAATAACATTTATAAAAAAACATTCAATAGACTAAGGCTGTGTTCCACAAAGCAATGTTAAAGTTAACGCCATATTAAAATACCATGCCATCTCATTCATTCACAGGAAATACGAGAGGGATAACATGATATTTAACATGGCGTTAACTTGAACATTGCTTGGTGAAACACGCCCTGATTGCGATGTGATATGATTATCGAGTTTGTACTCGCAAGAGGTTTGCTACGCCGTAGTACGCTTGCTACGGATTATTGAATGTAACAAATAACGTATAGTAATATTTTATTCCTTATATTAATTCGTGGAACTTAAACAATATACATAATGTTTTCCCTATAATTATTCTACTTATTAATGATACATACATTGTTACACATTAATTACATATAAAATACTTTTATACACATAATATACTTTCGTATCCTAATTAATTTTTATATAGTTTACGTTTAACGACATAACGCTTTACGATCATGTAGTACATAAAATCATTGCTAGTACCGATAAAATTTAACAAACCATAACGGGCGTCTTTATTATTAGTATCATAACTCGTACAACATTAAGCATGTGGTATACATTTTATTTCATTATTTATTGTACGAAACGGGGTTTTTACGTCGTTTTTACGTCCCGCGGCGCCATTTAGATAAAGAGCTGACGTTTCCCGAGCGCCGGTCGCAAACCGCTGATGTTTACGCGTATTTAACGTCTGCATAATTGATATGTTGTGCCGATTCACGGGAGCCCGGTGAAGTACCATCGACGAAGCGGGTTTTCATTTCAAAATGATTTCGCTCAAATGTTGGCAGCGTAAAACTTATAATAAGTTTTCATTGAACGCAACTATAACTGTAGTATCATGTTACAGTTAATACAGTTAAACTACGTTCCCTTACTTTTATCTCTTTCGGGAAACGTAATTTTTACTTATTTTATACGTTTTTTTTAATACGTCATTTGTGACAAAAAAAATCGTTTGTGTTTAAATACTTGCTGACGGACATTACGATGAGAACTTTTCTTTTTAATTCATTATATTTTACTTAGACTTTACATAGCAACTAATATCATAAGATTAGTTGCTATGTAACATTATAATGAATTAAAAATAAAAGTTGTCATAAAACTAGTTTACCTAAAACTAATTGATTCGGTTAAAAAAAAATATATTATTATGAGAATTATAGAAGAAAGAAATATTTTTTACAGAAATAAATATTAATTATAACAATTATAATATTTTACTCTTGTACAATATCGAGTGCTATAATTTTACTTCGTAAGTAAAAAACATGAAGCTTACTACATTAGTGTTTTTGAAAAATATTAAATTATATAACGGTGTGTGTTAGCTAAGGTGAATACTCGTATGTTGCAAAATTCGGAATATTTTATAATAACTATCATGAATATAAAGCCTCTATATATTTTTGTTGCGAGCCGCGGGAATATTCATAACGTGTGACGTCATGCGCGGGTCGAGGGAAATGAAGTGGAATCTTTCAGATAACGCACACAGTGGCACGAACACATATACACACACAAACACATACGTATTCATGTTCACCCACACTTAGGGTCGAGCTCACACAATGTAGGTGACACCGATAATTTGCTGTAATGGGGTGAAGTGGTAAATTCAGTGTGTTGTGATGATGAACATCTTTGACAAGCACTCAGTTATTAACGAACCAAGCACGAAGAATTTTCGGATAAACATTTGTGTCCTCATCGAATGTCAATTGTAGGAAAACTATGAGAGTGCCCTTTTAATTTTCATTTGACTTTTCCAACGTATTTCAAATACAGCATTTAATAGCTCTGAATCAGTTGTGTAAATATTGTATCTTTTGTACAGTTTATTTTAACTAGCTTTTGTACGCGGCCCTTAAACACACACAAAAACGCTTTTTTTTTTTTGCAAATATTATTTTCAGGATTTTTGTATACTAAATTATTTTTTATTTTGATGATTTTGATAATTGATGAAATTAATGGATGAAGGTGATATGTCACAAGAAATGTTTACCCAGAAAATTAAGTTTCAACTGTCACTTAAATAAACATTTTAGGATATGTGGTAACGATGGATCTTTAGATTAATGTACTTAATACTTTACCACGTATTCTAAATGTATAAATGACAGATTGAACTCAATTTTCTCTAAATCTGAATTGCTACATAGTTATCACCTTTATCCATTCGTGTATTCAATTCATTTAACTCATTTCTTGGTACCGTAGGTTAAATATCCAACCACCAACACCTGGGGCATATCACGTCAAGAGGGCAAGAAAAGTAAAGTCAGATTTGATCACAATGATCAGATTTGATCACAATGACAATTGATCCAATTATGAGCAAAATCCGAGTCCTGACTTTTTTTTCTCTGGTCCGCTTGACGTGAAATGCCCCACCTGTAAAATAGAACGAGGTTTAGTTCTAGTGAAACGTATATTCCGAACAAAGTATTAGCGATGCGTTCACGTCCGCACAGTTGAACATCAAAGGAAGTAGATAAAGATACCTCGGCCGATATGCCGCCGCCGCCCGCCGCACTCGCGCTACGGAATGTTGCCAATTTACGTGTGAACTGTGATGTAAACTGTGTGCTGTGTGCGAGTTTCTATCACTGCTCACCGTGCAGAAGTTTTTTTGGAATTACGAATTTTATAAAAATCTTTTCTGAACGTCGTTTTTATAATATGACGCCTACCACCGGTTCGGGGACTAGCCCAGAGAGAAGAACATACTGAAACAACGCCCATAGTAGTATAAAATGGTAACGAATTTGATGCCATTAATAGATAACGTCTTACGAATATTCGCATTTAGCGCAATGCTTTCCATAATAAAGGAGACATTTATCGGATGTAAGAAAAAACTGGATAAGGTATGATCAGTGATGTAAACTGAAAATATTCCTTTACTAAAGGTGACTATAGTTTTCAGACATAAGGATATCGTGCGAATAAAAAACCGACTAAATTAAACTGGCAAGTTCTGGCAGGTTCCGTAACATTTTACACACACACACACATAATATTATGTAAAATACAATAGGATAATGATGTCATCAGTTGATCTGATCTCATTCTATCCTGAGTTACATATGTTACAATACATTTTCAATTTTGTACTACCTATAGATAATATTTTATTAGAAAAAATATTATCTATAGGTAGTACAGTAGTACAGTAGTATAGCGTCGTCAGGCGTCGCGACGCTGGGCGTCGGCAGGCGTCGCGGCGCTGGGCGTCGGTAGGCGTCGCGGCGCTTGGCGTCGTGGCGCTGTGCGTCTGTAGGCGTCGGCAGGCGTCGCGACGCTGGGCGTCACGGCGCTGGGCGACGGTAGGCGTCGTGGCTCTGGGCGTCGCGACGCTGGGCGTCGTCAGGCGTCGCGACGCTGGGCGTTGGCAGGCGTCGCGACGCTGGGCGTCGTCAGGCGTCGCGGCGCTGGGCGTCACGACGCTGGGCGTCGGTAGGCGTCGCGGCGCTTGGCGTCGGTAGGCGTCGACAGGCGTCGCGGCGCTGGGCGTCGGTAGGCGTCGCGGCGCTGGGCGTCGGTAGGCGTCGGCAGGCGTCGCGGCGCTGGGCGTCGGTAGGCGTCGCGGCGCTTGGCGTCGGTAGGCGTCGTGGCGCTGGGCGTCGCGGCGCTGGGCGTCGGTAGGCGTCGTGCCGCTGGGCGTCGCGGCGCTGGGCGTCGGCAGGCGTCGCGACGCTGGGCGTCGGTAGGCGTCGACAGGCGTCGCGGCGCTGGGCGTCGGTAGGCGTCGCGGCGCTGGGCGTCGGTAGGCGTCAAGGCTCTGGGCGTCGTGACGCTGGGCGTCGTGGCGCGGGGCGTCGGTAGGCGTCGCGGAGCTGGGCGTCGGTAGGCGACGCGGCGCTTGGCGTCGCGGCGCTGGGCGTCGGCAGGCGTCGCGACGCTGGGCGTCTGTAGGCGTCGCGGCGCTTGGCGTCGTGACGCTGGGCGTCGGCAGGCGTCGCGGCGCTGAGCGTCGAAAGGCGTCAAGGCTCTGGGCGTCGTGACGCTGGGCGTCGTGGCGCGGGGCGTCGGTAGGCGTCGCGGCGCTGGGCGTCGGTAGGCGACGCGGCGCTTGGCGTCGCGGCGCTGGGCGTCGGCAGGCGTCGTGACGCTGGGCGTCTGTAGGCGTCGCGGCGCTTGGCGTCGTGACGCTGGGCGTCGGCAGGCGTCGCGGCGCTGAGCGTCGGTAGGCGTCAAGGCTCTGGGCGTCGTGACGCTGGGCGTCGTGGCGCTGGGCGTCGGTAGGCGTCGGCAGGCGTCGCGGCGCTGGGCGTCGGCAGGCGTCGCGGCGCTGGGCGTCGTGGCGCTGGGCGTCGGTAGGCGTCGCGGCGCTGGGCGTCGGCAGGCGTCGCGGCGCTTGGCGTCGCGGCGCTGGGCGTCGGTAGGCGTCGCAGCGCTATGCGTCGCGACGCTGGTTGTCGGCAGGCGTCGCGACGCTGGGCGTCGCAGCGCTGGGCGTCGTGGCGCTGGGCGTCGGTAGGCGTCGCAGCGCTATGCGTCGCGACGCTGGTTGTCGGCAGGCGTCGCGACGCTGGGCGTCGCAGCGCTTGGCGTCGCGGCGCTGGGCGTCGGTAGGCGTCGCAGCGCTATGCGTCGCGACGCTGGGCGTCGCGGCGCTGGGCGTCGGTAGGCGTCGCGACGCTGGGCGTCGCGGCGCTGGGCGTCGGTAGGCGTCGCGGCGCTTGGCGTCGTGGCGCTGGGCGTCGGTAGGTGTCGCGGCGGTGGGCGTCGGCAGTCGTCGCGACGCTGGGCGTCTGTAGGCGTCGCGGCGCTTGGCGTCGTGACGCTGGGCGTCGGCAGGCGTCGCGGCGCTGAGCGTCGGTAGGCATCAAGCTCTGGGCGTCGTGACGCTGGGCGTCGTGGTGCTGGGCGTCGGTAGGCGTCGCGGCGCTGGGCGTCGGTAGGCGTCGGCAGGCGTCGCGGCGCTGGGCGTCGGTAGGCGTCGCGGCGCTTGGCGTCGGTAGGCGTCGGCAGGTGTCGCGGTGCTTGGTTTCGTGGCGCTGGGCGTCGGTAGGCGTCGTGGCGCTGGGCGTCGCGGCGCTGGGCGTCGCGGCGCTGGGCGTCGGCAGGCGTCGGTAGGCGTCGACAGGCGTCGCGGCGCTGGGCGTCGGTAGGCGTCGCGGCGCTGGGCGTCGGTAGGCGTCGGCAGGCGTCGCGGCGCTGGGCGTCGGTAGGCATCGCGGCGCTTGGCGTCGGCAGGCGTCGCGGCGCTGAGCGTCGGTAGGCGTCAAGGCTCTGGGCGTCGTGACGCTGGGCGTCGTGGCGCGGGGCGTCGGTAGGCGTCGCGGCGCTGGGCGTCGGTAGGCGTCGCGGCGCTTGGCGTTGCGGCGCTGGGCGTCGGCAGGCGTCGTGACGCTGGGCGTTGGCAGGCGTTGCGGCGCTGGGCGTCGGCAGGCGTCGCGACGCTGAGCGTCGGTAGGCGTCGCGGCGCTGGGCGTCGCGGCGCTGGGCGTTGGTAGGCGTCGCGGTGCTGGGCGTCAGCAGGCGTCGCGGCGCTGGGCGTCGGCAGGCGTCGCGGCGCTGGGCGTCGTGGCGCTGGGCATAGGCAGGCGTCGCGACGCTGGGCGTCGGCAGGCGTCGCGGCGCTGGGAGTCGGTAGGCGTCGCGGTGCTTGGCGTCGCGGCGCTGGACGTCGGCAAGCGTCGCCCCAGGCTTTTGAATCCAATAATATGGTGGACCACCATATTCGTATGTTTATTATAAGGATCTGATGATCTTTAATTTATAAAAGGAATATAATATACAAGTACATAAATAACCTACGACTTACTTTTTGTAGGACCCATAATCGTTCAGAGTTTTGCTCCATATAATTTATGTCCGACTGTATGTATGTTGAGTGCGTTGCACTACTGCAATCAGTATATTCTATTATTCATCTACAAAAAGTCGGTCACCAATTATTAATCGGTGACCGACTTTTACCGAAGATGAAAAATATATTATTATAATATTATTTATGAGAGGAAAATTTGTTTTTTATCCACTTACTTAAAATATCGCGAATATGCAGGCAGCTAATAGTTGTAAATTGCTGTCGGTCACACAGGAGATAATATAACTGTCAGTGTGTGGAACAAGTCCGGACAAGCTCTATCTGTTGTTAAATAAAACAACAATATGATGTGAGATGATTATAAAGCTAACGTCAGTGTTAATGTAATATCCGTATAATCTTATATATAAATCGTTCGACACCTCGATAGCGCGATGCAGGTGCCTAACAGCGACATCTATGTTTAGAACTGTGAAACATCTAAACACAAACATTTATCAGTCGGTAACGTTTTATAATGATAACAATAAACGAAAACCAAACGTTACATAAAACTCCAAATGCGTAGATTTTTTGTAGTCTAAATTGTAAAAACTTCGATACTCAAAGAAATTTGTGACCATAAATTAAGTACTTAATCGACTTTTAATTGATTGGCGCATGACAAATTTTATAAGTTTCAATATTATGACACGATCAATTTATTTATACAATGTTAGTTATTACGCCTCCGTGGTCTAGTGGTTTAGAGCCTGGCTCTCGACTGTGGTCGTCGTGGGTTCGATTCCCACGTTGGAAACACGTTTTAAGTTTGGTTTAGACCGTTTTGCTACCGTTACGAAGATTTTATAGGCATTCATTTATCGTGTGTGAAATAAAATGGCCAAGCATCACGTTTTAACTGAAATGTAGAGTAAGTGAAGCTAAGCCTAGTAAAGTAAGGGCGCATAGTTCAAGAACTTTGGTTCTACTTGGGATTTGTCCACTTTTTGATAGATTTTGATCAAGGTGCTGGTAGATTTAGGGCGAGTAGTCTTTAGAGCTTGGCTTTATACGATATCTGATAACTTTTTCACAGGGTAAGCTATATAGACTAGTCTTGGCAACATTTTTACATGAAAATGTTTTTGGTGGGATGTGGCATTACAGTTCTTAGACCCGATTAATTGATTAACCGGTTTTGATCTAGAATATAATACAATAAAAAAATATATATTTGTTACAGTAAAGAAAAAAACACATACGATAATCATATCACAATAAGAGGAACTGTACTATAAGGGGTAAAGCTGACGTGATCGTGAATGTTCTTAGATATAATTTACCATTCAGTCAGTTCGCTCATTACTTGAAAATTCGGAAATTATTTAAAAAATATTTTATTGAATGTATACTGTAGGATCATGATATAAATTCATGTTATATACCTATGTAGTAATAATACACTAAATACTTTTTTCCTTCTTTATTAGTTATTTGACAATTATTTGTTAAAATATACGAAAAAAATAAGAAATATTATATTTTAGTTAATAAACATCAGATAATGGGAAATGGGAAGAAGAGGTGATCACCGCCAAGCATCATCTTCATACTTGAACTTATCATAAAATCAATATTCATACAAAAAAATAATAATGTAACTCGCATAATAAAAAACATCGAGACAGAAGAAATAAAATTCATCTCGAGCAAAACACCCCATAAAACTGAATCGTCTCGAGAACTTTATAAACGCGATAACGACTAAACTTGTTCGGTGCTTTGTTGCTGTGCTTACATAAATACGTCCAGTTAAGAAGACCCCCCGATTCTCGTTATCCCACTGTAGTCGGACGGCACAGCGGAGGTCTGGCGCGCGTCGGAGGTCTCAGTTAATTGGTCGCTTGTACCTAAATATGCGATGAAGTAAAAAAGAGAAATCTAAGGAGTGTCCATCTTTAGCTCCGCCCAACCCCGAGCACGCCCACTAACATCCTCGGCGACTGGGAGAGCACTTCTTCAGCTTCTCGTGTAGAAAACAATTTTCTTAAAACTCATCTTCTTGGGGTAGAATTATACGGCAGATATATTTGCTACACGCCGTCTTGTGACATTTGAGAGCACATAGGTACATTCTAGACTATGACTTCTATATTAATGTAGAATGTATGATATGAAGATAAATGTGTGATCATTTTATAAAGTGAAAGTATTTGTTTGTATGTATCAAATTTGATGAAATTTGGCACAGATTATGAGTGGACACAGGCTTATTTTTATTGCAGAAAAATGTACAGTTCCTGCGGGGTTTTTAAAAAGTAGCTCTATATAACATAATTATAACTTTAAAACATTTTCGACAGTTTTTTAAAAACAAATTACAGCACGTAATTAGAAATGTTTTAAATTTCAACTCATCACACTACTTTTTTAATAAAGCCTATAATATAGTGTTACACGACCAAGCTTTGCAATATACCATGTTTATAATATTATGGTAATTTTATTAGCACATATAATTATGTACTAAAGAAATCCTAAAACTGTGACTATTTTGGTATTTCACCATTTAGTTTGCCATCGACGATAATATTACTTATTTGTTTTATTTCATTATACCCTACGTGTTTATTTTCTAGAATGGTATATTATCGGATTAAGATTTACGAAAATATTATATAATTAAAGTTGATACTAAATTAATTAGATTATAGTAGTTACAAAAACATTAAAATTTAAAATTATTGCATGTGTTTACTGTAGACTCACCGAATTAAATAACTATTAGATTTTAGTACGTTACATAATTTGAGGATATTGGTACCAAAAATTATACTAAACACAGACCTAGTACTACACCTATTATATCACAAACTATTACCTTATTTACTAATATAGATCGCCCTGTGGTAGAAATTCGATTATAATTATTTATATTAAAATTTACAATATTCAAATTTTTTACGTAAACTTGCTTCTTCATAAACAAAAAAATTAAGAAATAACACAAATATAATAAAAAGATAATGTAGTTTTTTATTAATTTTGTGCATTTCTAAGTGTGCTTTTAGATAATATTATTCGTTCCACCTCTATATAAACTATAACCATTTATACTCCTCCATCCACACAATTTTCGTTTACCACTCTATTTAGTAGAGGTAGATATCTAAAATCTTTAGTAGAAATAGTGTTTATTAAATGAAACATACCTTAATGACTGTATCAATTTTACGGTCAAAACGGCTCTCAGATATTCTGAGAGCTAAAGTTATTTCAATTATGAATCAGTGAACCTCCTGCACAATTAATAATTTGTGTTTCAAAATACATAATACTATGTACATAGTAAGCCCCTGCATTTAAAATTCAGTAGAGTATGTATGAAAACAGCAACTCTCTGTAAATATCATGGTTTACCGGAAACGGATACTCGTTTAATTTTTAATTCGACGCGGCGCTGTCGTCGTCGTCTTCCTGCCCGCCGCTTCCGGTTGCGAGCTCTGTTTTTTTAAAGGTTGTATTTCCGTTTTAGCAGCAGAGCCTGTGTCATGCGGAATTTATATATATATATATATATAAATAGTACAGTTTGGAACAGGCGTTCCGTACACATCGCTAATATTATAAATGTTTGTTACGCTTTTATAAGCACCATGTTTTGTACTCATATTATAGGAATATTTAGAGGTATTAGAAGATAGGATACCTTTTATTCCACGCGGTTTAAAAAACTTACACATTACATGCATTATAATTATATTTAATGGTAGGTCATCATGTAGGACAAATCTAAAAGTATTAGTTTCTAACCTACTTGGAAATAAAAGATTTATTCATTTTCATTTGATGATGACTCTAATAATTAAATATTCGGGTATTTATAATATAGACTTTTTTCTATGTTCTCTTCTGTTTCTTTATAAAGATACGATAAATATTCTATAGCAAACTGCTCTTAAAATTTTAAACAATGTAAACCTACAGTATTTAAGTGGCGAACCCTGAAACGTTCCAATTTTTATACTGATTCATAAAAGCTTTGAAATTTTCCGGGCGCGTGGGTATTTTTTCCGCTGCTTGATAAATCCTCGCCAGGATATTATCATTAATTATGAATCAAGAGATTCGGCCGTCACTTGCTTTCACGTTAATGATTAAACCACAAAACAGACAATGCCACTTAAAATTTGCAATTATTCTTTAGTGTTTAAAACCTGAAATTTATAATTGCTTTTTCAATATTTGCTGCTAAAATCCGAAATATCAATCGAGCTATAAAATGTTAATACGACGTCAATAGGTGTAATAATAATAATAAATAGCTCCCAACACTGAACTCATTGTCATTGAGACCAGACCAGCTCCACAACAGTCATTTTATAGTGTCCAAGTATGTGCGCAATACATTACAATACCAGATATTGATCTCGGATAACCGATAACACTGGCGAGAGCAGAGGATCGTCTTTCTTGCTGGTTGTCGGGTAATCACATTCGTCCTAACCATACCTCAAAACAAAATTATTTGTATAAACCGATTTCAGTGTAGGAGGCATTACTTTGTCAATGCATAATTTACACAGAAGCACTCTCTTACTTTATTCTCATAGCCCAGTAGGACAGATAACCGACACGACTGGTGGGAGATCAGGCGAGGACTTTTTACGTTCCGTCCATCCGTCGCATAGATCATCCTTCTTGTCAGACAATCAGGTGATCAGCCTGCATTATCCTAACCCAACTTGAAAACAAATTTTTTTGTTACAACGCGGGAATCGAATCCACGCCCTTCAAGTCGAAAGCTAGGCTCTAAACTACTAGACCACAGAGACGATAAAAAACGTTTGTGTACAATACACAAGGAAAACGCTTTGTTACTTGGCACCCAGAAACGTTTATTCTCTTTTGAGGAAACCTTAAAGGCGAGTTTCTTAACAATAACGTAATCGGTGGAGGTGGTCGCCGGCGGCGATTGATCGCGGCTGCCTCTCACAAATCAAAGACGACAACCGCGGGGGCGGCCGGCGCGGCCCCGGGCAGACGGATGGTGGCTGCGGTCGGACCGCCAAGATCTATGCCAACCTGCAGCTCCGGTCTGCTGACTTCACAGATAAGTAATTACGTGGTCAAATAAGCTGAATAGATGTAACTACAAAATATGTGTTTCAGAAAAAAATATACTTACTTAATATATTCTTATGATTTGATGTGGACAATTGGGTATTTTAATCAAAATCCGATTCAATGACGACCTCCGTAGCGCAGTTGGTTGAGCGCGTTGGGGCTCGAACGAAAGCTCGCGGGTTCGAATCCCGCCGAGGGAACAAAAAGTTTTTAATGTTCCTGGGTCATGGATGTGTATTAAATTTGTGTATAATATAATAAAAATCTTAAATATGTGTATAGTATAAAAATATTAAATATATTTTCGTTGTCTGGTACCTGTAACACAAGTTTTTCGGATACTTAGCACAGGGCCAGATTGACGTGGTGTGAAGCGTCCATAGATATTATTATATTATTATTATTAATGAGATATGAACAATAAATGGAGATTGAAATGTGTTATTTATTTTCCTTTACTGCGTAAATGTGTACTTATAGTGATTTTCAGTATTATACTGAATTTTATTTACATTTAGAACACATTGAATCAAAAAGACTAAACGGTACTGAAGTAAAAATCACAAAAGACGAGCCCTATTAATTAATATAAAGCACATAATCAGGCTAGTTTAAAAGCTCTTTTTTTCTTAAACTACACACTTCATTGTACTCTTTTAAAAATTTACCAAAATAGAATGAATAAGAATAAAATTATTTATTTCATCATCACACAACACATGTAGGATAAAGAGAGGGAACAATATGAAACAAGAAACAAAACTAAAGCTAAGTACATAATATGTTGTGCGATGCCAAAAATAGACCCTAGCTCAGCTATACGCAGCAAGCAAGCCCGCTGCACTGGTATTCTACCAGGGCTAATGAGTGACATCACATTATGGGGTACAATAATTAAAATATACTACACACTGCACAATAATTACAAAACACAAAATATCATTACAAAAATATAAACAATAACGTGTTTATTTTCCTTCTTCAAGAACATACTTCCACTTCAGAAACAATTACATGAAACTGAGTAGTTTAATTATTGCTAACGCGGCAACATTATCCAAATCTTAAGGCTGTTGCGGGCTCCTGACTAGTCCTGACGTAGACATGATGATTTGTGACGGCCCCTGGGGCACCTCAGCTCCGGCCTTCGGCGATTTACGAGGAGGATTTCACTGTCCACTTCAAACAATATGTTTATTTTAATACTATTGTTGTGTATTTGTTTGTGAGGATAAGATGTACGTTACATTTTCATGTAATACGAAATTTTGTTTCATTGTTTTAAATATTCTACCAGCTGACCCGGGCCTACTTCGTTGAGCATAGAAAAAGTTTGTGATGAACCGTTTAAACCTTCCCGGGACCACAAATATTTCAAGACTAAAAATAGCCGAATCGGTTCGGCCGTTCGAGTTTTAGCGAGACTAACAAACAGCAATTCATTTTTATATATGAGAAAGATTTTACAGTTTTTTTTCTCCAGTATTGGCATATCATCATGGATTATATGTGAAGACACTGGCTGCAGCTGGTCAGAGATTTCAGATATAAGTACATAAAAATATGTCAATATAGAAGTATTTATTGTTTAATTATTTATTTATTTGTGCCAATCAAATAAGCATAATGACGATCATCGTACTCACTTACAGTCGATTCGTGATAGGCCGTCACCCAAAAACTCCTTTTGCCATCATTTTATTTTTCATATTCGAAAGCCAAAATAAAAAAAAAAACACTCGAACATATGCCTACAACATAAGTGTCAGAGACGTAAGATGACATCAGACGTAATTTTTAAATAGGGTTTAATATGGGTATTAAACCCTATTTAAAAATTACGTTTTTGATTTCCAAAACGATTCCCGATATACGCCCCAGCGTATATTTATACCTTTTGGAAATCAAAAATGATATAAAGTAAACATTGTCAAATATTTTATATAAACTCTGGGTACATTTTTGGCATCTCTTCCGTACGATTTTTTATAATAAAAGGTATCATGTATTTGTTGTAATAGTATCCTGTTAGCAACAACAGACAAAGGTGTTCATAAATAACTGAGAAGGAGTATATGTTTACATCACACGTTAAGGCACCATTAATTCCCGTCGAGGGTCATTAGCGCGTGCGGGGCGGAAAACTGCCGATATATAAATCCTGCCAACACTTGCCCGTTCCCATCGATATGATTAACGACTGCCCCTGCGCTTATCTTCATTATTAACTTATCATTGTTAGTTATACTCAACAAAATCATCAAACCTAACCTATACCAAAGCGAACATAGGACAGTAATTATTCATGTAGTACTTATTGTATCACCTATGTACTGTACTGTACTACAGTAAAAATTCAATTGATTTGACAAAATTTTGTCGTTAAAAATTCTGATAGTCTGAATACTCGAATAAACTTATTTTTGAATGTAAGTGTCAGAAAAGGTGCATATGTACATATATTTTAACTGTGTTGTTAAAAAGTACAATGTAACGTGACAACAAAACAAACGTTTTAAACGAAGCAAATTAGGATTATACCTACTGTATGCGAATAAATATAGCCTTTAAAAGTCCAATACTAAATCGCTAATTAAAGGTTCGTTAGGGTTACTAGGGTCATAGCCACGGCTTGGAAAAATGACAAAAACGACATGTGACTTGAGTGCTACTTAATTTATCTCCAAATGACACAAAGGTAAATAAATATGCAATGGTTACCAAAATGTGTAAACAATAATAATTAGTTCGCCCATCTCCATCTTTCTCAACGCTTCAGCCATAACACTAATTCTTTTCACATATTGCGAATTAGGATACTTAGCACAAGCCCCTACCTGCACCATTCGTCCAGCAAAAATCCAATACTAAAAATAATTTAATATATTATTATTTATAATAATGTATACTTTGTGTGTTTTCTCATTAATTACATGCAAGTATATTTTAAGTATCTATACTTGCGGGATAGATATTATGTACATGTGTTTTTGATGGGATATTATATAATATTGCAGATTTAAATTCACTACTGTAAACGTCTTTTTTTCAGGTGAAATCCCGGCAAACACTAGTGTGTCCCGCGGGTCGTAATGAACGATTCATCGACATTATCTCTCAACAGTAGCTATAAATAAATATGGCGGCAAAAATGGCGGCCGTTTATCAGGAACCGGAAGTGGACACAGGGGACCGGCGGCCGGTAATAAATGTTATTAGATAGCCCGCGGGCTTAGTTGAACTGTTTTTTGGGAATTCTTTCAGGTCAGCCTTTGTTAATGTGTCTGGCCGGACAATGAATTGGAGGGACGAATTCTAAATGAGCTTGTTCAGGTAAACGCTGAGCCAGTTAATTAACCGTACAACATTTTAAACTTAAATACATACAAATAACTTACATATTATAACTTAATCAAAAATTTTTTTATTATGAATCAGTAATTAGACACAACCGCTATGACACGTGTCAATACTATAACTTTGAGATACGATTATGCAGTATTAGTATATAAAACTGCATAATCGTACTATTTAGCTTTGCTGCATAGCTTTTCTCATTTTGAAAATATACTTTTTTTTGTTTGTCAAAAACAAAAATCATTTGTTTACCTTTTTACCATTTCTTATTTTTCGTCGCAAGAATAACAAAAAAGCCAAAAATACATTTCTAGAATGAAAAAAGGTTAGTATAATCTTATCCCATACTAATGGTGATTGTTCTTTTTACACGCGTTATAATATTAAATATAAGTTAACAATATAATTGAAACTTATATAACTTAATTATACTGTTTAAAACCTAAATCTTGAGACAGTCGACATCAAAACAAAGGTAGATACTAAAATGTAAACACATAATAGCAATAAATCCAATAGCCAATTTTGCTAATAAATCCACGGAATGGATGGAATATAAAAAATTGCATAAAAGTGATCCGCACTATATAATTGATGTTTACTGAGCGATACAGGCTGTCAAAAGCATCGGTAAACGATCCTCAGTTATTTGCCCGCTGCATGTAGAGAACTACAAATTGGCAGATACAATTTTTGCCACTTTGCTTTTACACGCACCGTGGCACTTATCGTCTGCGGCGTAGAGTTCATCTTTGTAGAGATAGGGCTATCTCGAATGTGTAGAAATAAGCTGGTCAATTTAACTTTGTCGCGCTCCGTTAAAATGACCGTTAATCAACCAGAACGTTGCCGGCTCTGTCACATAAATATCCAGACATTTTTATGTTAAGTCCAAGCGATCTAGAGTTCGCTGGAACAATCGACAGACTATGTATTCGTAAAGTTATCGAAAGATTATTGCGTGAATGTTAAGATAACGCTCATACAATTGATAACGTAACGAATAAGCAGCTGTCAATTGTTAATGCTGTACATTTAAGAATGTCCGATTTAAGTATTTGGTATACTTAAATCTCTAGTCTAATCTAAAGTATTTCAATAAAATCTTATTAAAAAAATGTGTGTGTGTGTGTATACCTCAATAATAACAACCTATATAAAAGAAAAAAAATTAAAATCTTATATCACCGTGTTTTAAGGTCGAATTCATCTAGTAAGTAAATTGTAATTAGCAACTACTATTACTTGCTAAGTTTTTTCTGTTTAATTTAAAAAAAAAACAGCGGCTGTCGACTGTCTAGATTTTATAGCTTTCTTCGTAAGTCAATTAGGCAGCCCGGTCTTATCTAAATTTTAGACAGAATTCAGTGAAACACAGCCAAGTCGGTAGCGACACTCGGGCGTTCGTTAATAATATTTGACAGCGCGTAGCCTCAGGTTAGATAGAGTCGATAGGCGATACTGTCAATATTGGCCGCGAGCCAGCTAGCCATCGATTTACATATAACCTCCTAGCTATTTGCTTAAAAATGCGCAAATAACAGTATTTGCATTCAATAAAATGAACATACAACACTAATCAAAAGAAATATAATAATATTGAGCATTATATATAATAATAATGAGCATCATATGTAAACTATTTTGAATTTAAATCGGACGACCTGTGGAACAGTGGTTAACGCGTGCCCAAGCCTATGGTGGGGAATCCCATAAAAGAAATAGTTTTCTTAGCGCCTTTATTTTGATGGTTATTGTACGGGTATAATTAATGAGAGAATTAAACATACTTCCATTGTTTCATTCGCGGTCTTCGAAACACAAGTTCTTTGGAAACATCCATAATGTTTTTGTCTATTATTATAATGTCAATTATTATAATGAACAATATCTCTTCCACGTGTAATTTGTTGTAAAGTTCTATTTTGTGTACCAAGACTATAATAACCTGTGTATGTATGCTGACGCGTGCAAAATGTTATTGATGTTATTGTGTATGTAATATTCGCGTATGACTGGATTTTAGTATTAGAATAACATTGAATAAACAGTCGGAAGGCATCTGAGCGTTTCACTTATGTCGCCTAGTATACCCATATATTCTACAATGTAAACGAAAGAGGTACTCTATTCTTGTTAAAAACCCACAACACTCAACTTTGGTCGGAATTTGTCAAATTTAAAACTCACACTTCAGTGCTTGCGGCCCTAACCCGTCCACTAATTTCACCCGCAGTACGATAGCTCGCAACTTTACATTGCAACGCTGACCAGCGCTCCGTCTCTCTCCCACGCGAGAGCAACTGTTGCGAGTGTGCGAGCGGGCGCGTGTGTGCGTGGGTAAACACCGGTTTAAGCTTAACTGGCCTTAATGAATCGTAATGGCCCCTATAATTCGCGGCGTAACTAACTGGCCGTGTGGGGCAACCCCTTCCCCGTCCCCGGCGTCCCCGATATTTGGAAGCGAGCCATATCGCGTATGACAGCGATTCTCTTTTTGAAATTTTCAGCCTAACCGCGTTTTGCGCTACGATTTGCGGTTACGTGTTTAGATTGTGGCGCCCGCAAATTGTCAAACCTTTGAAAATTGTTACATGTTGAATCAATTCATACTTACCATTTGTGCTTCCAGTATTTTCTTCCATGTTAAGAAACAGAAAGTAAGTGTTTGTGTGTCAAAAGTTGGGCAGTGTATAAAATATTGTTGTTATAAATATAAATTTAATGTAATTTTAAGCACCGTTAAATTATTAGATTTCCTCCTCGATATAAACTTCAACTGTGTCAAATTGCATACTCCTCCGTTCGCCTTGCTTTTATAAAAAGGGTTGCACAATTTAGCTTGACATAATATACAGCTTGTAATATTAATGAGTGATAATACTTTAGGGTGTGTATGTGTCCCGTATATAGAGTTACTATGAGAGTACCAGCGCTGAACCAGTTACTTTTTTAATTTATTGTGTGGGCAAATTTATAATGTTTGGGCACTTCTCATAGAAACATGAAAATCAAAAGTAAGTTTTTCTGCGCTGGCACTTTCACAATATACTCTACATAATGAGCATATACACACCCTAAAATATTATAACTCATTTATTTTACACCTTGTATATTCCGTTTTAAATCATTGGTTTTTAATGACGAATGTAAAAAATGGAAAATATTATTTCTACATCGCTTACCTATACCAATGTGCTTAGGTAATTTTATGTCGAACCCGTCGCATTTCGAATTTGATCTACACTTGGAATTCACGATATCGTATAGTTTACGATCGCGCTGCAGTAAAATACTATGTTTGAACGCTTTGAAGACGTAAGAGTTATGTTTGGTGAGCGCAGCCGGCGCGCCCTAAGTTTAAACTAAAGCCCGAAGGAGGTCGTTATTTCTACTGTAATTTATTTAATTGCGCTGTGGCGGTAATTATTCATGAAATTACGGCAATTACGTCTCGGGAAACAATTATTTATTGTGCAAACTTGAGTCTTAACTCACATTTTATTTCCAGTCGCGCTGATGATAACGGCACGGTAGTAAATGCTTAATGTCTCCCGAAATATTATAATCTCAAGAAAATATTAATTGTTGCAGCTCATTATATTTTATTAACATTTCAAAGTGCAAAATATTGTGCATATTTTATCATTTAATTACACGATGTGGCTTACGAAGTAAAAGCTTGTTGAATTATACAGCAGAACGTCGTCGGTCGTCGTCATCAGAAAGTCGGGTCATAAAAAGAGTTTTACAAATAAATTGATGTAACTAGTGATGTATTAAATAAATAGACTGTTTGCATTTAATATTTCAGCATAAGTATTTCCAAGAGGAGTAAAATGAGTAGCGCATCCGAACGCGGACGTAATCTATACGTGTACCGTGATACATTAATAGCTGCATATTATTTTGCAATTCAATTAATACCTGGTCCCTTTTCGCCAAATGTGAGCGAACAAGGAACAATTGTGAATTTTGTATGGAATGAAAAAGCGAGCGACATTTCAGTCTATTTCAATCTCCGTGCTGCATATTAATCACCGCCGCCATATGTCGCGCGCCGGACAGTGGCCGGTGGTCTTACAGTGGGCACTTCAAATTAAAATATTTGGGACGGACCCGGCGCCACTTGCTGGTAATTGCTACTGTTATTTAACGATTATTTCATATCTGTCCCGTGTCTGTGTTGTATAAACAACTGTATACCAAACAACCAACCTTTTTTGTATCCTAAATATACTCTTAATATAAACAATAAAATACTATTAGATTATCAATCAAATATACTTTATTGTGTTATCTTAATTATAAAAACATACAGACAACAATTACATAAAATCAGACAAGCACACAATGGCGACCTTATTACTTAAAATCAATTTTTACAAGGCACCTCTTTGGATTTATGGAATATTGGAAAGCATAAATTACAGGACACTAGGTGATGTGCAAAAGCATATTAAATAATATATATTAATAGATATATAAGTGTTGGCATATTAACTGCGGTGTGGGTGATTCTTTAACAACAACTTAAAGTGTTTAAAATTTTAGCTTGCCTAATTTGGACAGGTAAGGAATCCCAAAGCAAAATAGCTTTGACTGTGAAGGAGGTATTAAAATATTTAATTTCTTCTTGCATTTAACATATTTTTAATGTTTTATACTTAGTTAATTTTTGATATAATAGCTACTAGTCAAGATAACTTTTAGGAATAAGAATGAAAATATTAAGGTTCACAACTGGAATATATTCTGTCAGAGCATTTTCAGCTTTACCAAAATACGAATAAAGTTCACATTTGAACAGATGCTTTGTTTTGCAACTAGTATCGAGATAGTTAGGCGGGCTCCTCTAGGGCAGCTACGTGATAAATTCATTTTTGGGTAAGGTTTAATTTGTTTGCCGGCGCGCCGCTATTTGGAAAATGCCATTTCTCATTGAACAGATTACAGAGATTACGAATTCATTAGGGGGGTAATATCTTTTGTTCCTAGCCGGGTTTGCTAATTGATATTTTGAACACACATGCACGGTTTGCCTTATTAATTTTGCCGGCTAAACATTTACGTTTGAAACGACCCGGCTAGTTTTTGCTCGATGTTTTGTTGATAAAATATGTTTTAAATAATAAACATTCAAAACAGTTATCAACAAAACCTCTGCTGTCACTTTAATGAAAGTTTAACCTATATCTATCTATCTATTTGATATATAAAAATTAATTCCTGTTCGTTAATCTCGAATTTTTAGTCTTGAAATTTTCACGCATGGGCACGAGTCATAAATAATTAAAGGATTTTTTAAAGTTAAGTTTTTTATATTTTTTAAGAAATAAATTTAACAAAAACCCTTTGTAAGAAAGCTTTTGTTTTAATGCCCTAAAAAGAAGGAAATAAATTTTTACTTACAAATTTTAACTGTCTTCTAATAGCCTATATATACACAATTCATAAAATCATAAAAGCTTGTCGCGAGAATTCCACCTGAACATCCTTACATACATTGCAAGTTAAATAAAAGCCTTTAAAAAGGTTACCGAAACCTTTGATTTTTTGCATTTATTTACTTCGGTGAACCTGAATTTAGTTAGGACTAGGCTTACCTCAGCTACTCAAAGTGGTGGCATTCCTGGGCCAGTGTCCTGGACGGCGGCGGCGGCGGCGGTAGCGGCGAGCGACGGGAATTGATTGCGGCTCGCGCCTGAGGTGGACCCCAATTACCGTCCGGCGGACCGCACGCGCCGATGTTCGATTGTACAACCAATTGTGGCATATAATGTACACTAGTGTGGCATTTTTATCTACTGGAGGTGGGTCTGTGGCAACTGAGTAAAACTATTGTTATTAAAACACCCTTTCGTTTATTTTGTCTCTACATTATGTTGACTGGTACTGTACGCTGTGCAAAAAGTGTAAATAAGTGAGAAGTAAGAGGTTCTTTGTGATGAAATAAATTATTGATTGATTAATTGATTGAGATCAGGTGTAAGGCGACTTCTTATCCACGCATAGATAAAATTTCTTAGTAGATGATCAGACTACGTTGTCTTAACCAAACTTGTGAACGACCTCCTTGTCGTGAGATAAGCTTTAATCACTATACACGGACGCACTTTTTTGCGGCCTTATGAAATTTTATGAAAAAATTAACAGCAAATACCTTGCTTTTATAATAACGGGTTTATTGGATACAGTTTGTTTTGTATCCATAATGAAAACGGATGCAATGAAATCCGGAATTCTGCACTCATCTATTGCGAATTAATTTCATATCGTTGTAAAGTAAATTCATGTAGCACCCCAGTGGATTTGGCAATTAATTTAGTGGCGGGCGTCGAGCACAGAGTTTGCGGTTCGATGCCCGGCCAGCGGTCCTGTCTCCAGCGTGCCCCAGTCAGACCCAGCTGGGCTCCACGGCGTCCCCTCTCCCCCTTCTGTCCCCTCTGTGTCCCCGGCGGGGCCCGGTCCCCCACACCACGGATTTTCAAACGCACGACCGAAACTTGTACGTAATTAATAGAGAGCTCAAGTTCATTCGTGTAGAAAACCATTTAGAGATATTCGCTTCAAGATATTCCCTAAACTTAAATTATACTTTACATTTTCCGATTTCGGTGTGAAATTGTATTTAACTTTGGATGCCATCCTTAATTATTGAATTAGATTAGCTTGTGTTTTGTAACATTTTGATGTTGTAATGAGTAATATTAAAATATACATAAACTCTTTATTATAATTAATTGAATGTTTTTTAAGCAATAGGGATGTTGCCTGGTATCTAAATAATATAACATCTTAACTAATGAAATTTTAAAATTGTGGAATGTCATAAAATTAGAACACAATATAGTTATTCAGGTTGATACAATAAAAGTTACAAGCAAATCAAGAATATCGCCCATCTCTTTCTTCCAAACGATTTTATACATCACAGTCTGCTACTTTCATACGTTTGTCACAAAAAAAATGTAAAGCGGTA
Source organism: Celastrina argiolus (assembly GCA_905187575.2). Classification (NCBI taxonomy): domain Eukaryota; kingdom Metazoa; phylum Arthropoda; class Insecta; order Lepidoptera; family Lycaenidae; genus Celastrina; species Celastrina argiolus. The sequence goes on along the minus strand of LR994599.1, from coordinate 8,691,995 downwards.
GTAAATTATACCGACATATTATATTATACATTAATTTCCGCGTTGAATATTTTAATTATTATTGTTTGTATCTCATCATATTATATAAGCGGGTCAGGCCAGGCCAGGGAGGGCACGGGTCAGCTAGTCATATTTATGACTAGCTCACCCGTGCCCTACCTGGACATCTACGAATATTTCAAGACTAAAAATAGCCGAATCGGTTCAGCCGTTCTCGGGTTTTAGCGAGACTAACGAACAGCAATTCATTTTTATATATAAGATTAACGAAAATTCGGGATGTTGACTTTTTATTATGACGTGGTCTAAAATTTATTAGAGTAAACAAAATCTTTAAGGCAAAATGCCTGTTTAAGGCCAAACGATTTCTGTATGTTACTTACGTGTTCGTACGAAGTCGATCTGACCTCGTGCTAACTATCTGAAGAACTTGTGGTAGGTGGTCACTTTCACCACCCAAACAACCGAAAACATTCTTTTAAGATTGTTATTACATTAGAATATTGCAGCAAACATTTCGTTCCTTCGACGGGATTAGAACCCGCGTCCTCCAGCTTACTGACGCGCTCAACCACTAAACTACAAGAATTCTCTAAGCTACAAAACAAATTGAAGACATGGACGGATGGAGGTGATATGTAGCAAAATTATGATTTAAAAAAATTGAGTTCAAAATGTCACTTAAACATTTTAGAATACGTCGTAAAGTATCAAGTACATTCTCTAGAATCAATGTACTTAATAAGTTACTAGATATCCTAAAATGTTTAAATGATAGTTTAAACTCAACTTTCTGGGTAAATTTTTTATCTGACCTTCGCCGATTCATGTCTTTATTATTCTTATTGAAAATTGTATTTATTATTGCATTGAGCGTAGGGGACGATGATGGACATTTTATCCCTTTTTTACCCAACTACGAAGCCAATTGCCACGGTAGGTTAAATTTTCTGCGTAAAATTTATTTGCAACATATCACCTTCATCGATCCATGTCTTTAATTATGCATGCTACTTGCGTGTACATTGCAATTATAATAAGACAACATCATCAGGCTTATGTGAAAATTATTCCTCCATCGTACCTTATCTCGCTTCATCTTTAGATATTTATTAATAACGCGTTCACCTGGCTCGGAGCGCGATCAGTATTCGGCAGGAGTCGCGATAAGCCCGGCGGGGAATCGCGCGATACTTGTGACTAATCGCCGAGATTCCCGCCGTCTCCGATAATCCCGGACAAATTATACGGGGCGCTCGTAATCTCGGCCTATTCTGCTCATTATTTAACAGTCACTTAAACTTTCCTTGTATATTACTGTATCGATTGTTTTGTATCTTCTAAAACGTAGGTATAGTATTTTACACGAGACAGGCCCGACCTAGTGTGGAGTCCCCTAGTAATAAATAACAATTTTGTAATTTAATTTTATTAAATAAACAATTTATTTTTATTCACAATAATTTATATTTATTATTATTATATCTGAAAACTGCGCTCACTAACCCGTATGTGTAACGTGGCAAGAATACGCAACTACGCACTATGAAACATGATAGGGAAGAACACAGCTGAAATAATGACTAATAATTAATCTTAGCCACATTAAACAATATTCTTCTTCTAACTTATGAGTTTCGCTCTTGTCGGTGGAGTTTTCTCCATTCCTCTCTGCAATCCGCCATTCTCTTCACCTCCTGATACGACACGACCATCACTTTCTCCTTCACCTGGGCCATAAAAGTTCTTCTAGGTTTTACGTTTACTACGTTTTCTTCTACCTTCTATCTTTCCTTCAATTATTCCTCTTATAAAGTTTTTGTCCCATATCAAGTGTCCTAACAATATTGAAAGCCACATAATACAATATCTGTTCCTAAGAACATTTTTTTTTTTTCGCCTGTTACATAATGCTATGCATGTATTTAAAACAACTAGATGTCAAAGATGACATTGACGTTGATGCCTAAGATAGTTTTAAGTTAGTCTCCTTGAGAGGCCCGGATGGGTTAGTGGGGTCAGTGTACCTACAAAGTTATTTATAAGATACTGTTTATTGTATTATCTACGTAGTAGAATAAAGTAAAATACGATTAACTAGAAGTGTATTATTGGACGTGTAATTTGAACCTAATAACAATAACACATATGCTGAGGCACTAAACATGGTGTCAGAAGAAGAAAAAGAAAATATTAACCAAAGAGAGGGTACGTCGAGAACGGCGAAAAAAGAAATTTCGAGACCGGCTGGGTGTGGTTCAACAACAATGACGACAATGGCTGCAAACGGAGTACAAAAGCTGGAAATTTCGACGGAAATCATCAACAATAATGCTGAAAACTTCAGAAAATGGACTCAGTCGTTCGAGATATATTTGCTGGCGTCGGGAATGGAGAAAACTGAAGACAAAAGGAAGATTGCTATTATGCTACACTCTATGGGTGAAAAAGGTCTAAATATCTTCAACTCCTTCAATTTGGACCTAAGCAATTCTACATTCAAACAAGTAAAGGAGAAATTTGTCGAATACTTTGAACCAAAGAAGAATTTGACAGTTGCAAGACACAGGTTCTTCACATTAAAACAACGTGTGAACGAATCATTGGACAATTTTCTGATGGAGCTAGAAAATGCAAGTCATTCATGTGAGTTTGGTACGCTTCGTGAATCCCTGGTGAAAGATATTCTCATTGCTAACATGGCCACAAACTTCTCACAAATTCGACAAAAGCTGCTACAAGAACAAGATCTCTCCCTGGAAAGAGCCAAGCTGCTGTGTAGAACACTCACTATGGCACAGAAGAGTGAAGATTCAATCAATGGGGGTGAAAGAAGAGAAGATGCCACCGTATACAAGATACACAGAAACCGTCCGAACAGTTCTCCGTCATCATCGTTTTCATCGCACCAGCATAGGAGAAAAACCAGATCTCCAGTGCCGCATTATCAACAAAGAAGATCAGCCACACCCGGATCCAGAACAACGTGCGGGAGATGCAACACAACACATGCTCATCGCAACTGCCCAGCATGGAAGCATAAATGCAGGTCATGTTTTAAATATGGACACTTTACTAATTTATGTTATAAGAAAAATAATGTCAGGAATGTTGTTTCTGAAGTAGACAACTCAAATCTCGATGATGAAGTAACAAAAAAAAGTGCTGAGAGATTTACTATAGGGACATTGTTCAACATTGAATCACAAAGTAATAGAAATAGCACAATTTTAAGTAAAAATGATAATTCTTGGCATTATTTTCTTAATATAAACAATAAAAGAGTAGATTGCATAATTGATACTGGAGCAGATATAAATATGATGTCTTTAGACACATGTAAAAGCTCAAAGTTGTATATTAAAAATAAAGACAAACAACAGTGTAAAAATTATAATATTTTTGCTTACAATGGTCATAAAATTCCCATAGTGGCAGTATCTAATGTATCCTGTTTATTAGATAATAAAGTTGAGCCTGAAACAATTACTTTTGTAATAACAAGTTTGAATTGTCCAACTGTAATTGGCTTACCAACTTGTATAAAGTTAAATTTAATAACAAAAAACTTCTCTGTAAATTGTCAAAATGACAATAAAATTGTGAAAAATATACATAACCTATATGAAAAAACATGTGACAATATTGTAATCAAATATAATGATGTTTTTCAGGGCCTAGGATGTCTTCCATATGAACACAGTATTGTATTAAAGAAGGATGCCATACCAAGAGTAGATCCCCCGAGGAAGGTACCGTTTGCTCTCATCGAACCGTTAAGGAAAGAATTAGAAATCATGGAACAACTGGGAATTATACAAAAGGTTAACAAACCCACATTATGGGTAAGTAGTTTAGTCATTACCATGAAAAAGGCAGGAGGATTAAGGGTATGTTTAGATCCTAGATATTTAAATAAAAATCTATTGAGAAGTCATTATCCTATCAAAAATATTGATGAAGTCAGGTCAAAATTGTCTAAAGCTAAATATTTTTCCCACTTGGATGCGTTCTCTGGTTTTTATAATATAAAATTAACAAAAGAAAGTAGTGATTTGTGCACATTTCAGACCCCATTTGGTCGCTATAAATTTCTACGGTTGCCTTTCGGGATTAATACTGCAACAGAAATATTTTATAAAACTATGATTGATTTATTTGGGGACATTGAAGGCATAATTATTTGGTGTGATGACATATTAATATATGGGGAGACAATTGAGATACATAATAAGAGATTAGAATTATTTTTAGAACGGGCTAGGCAGGTAAATCTGAAGTTAAACAAGCTCAAGTGTAAGTTTCTTTTAGAAGAAATAACATATTTGGGTTATATTTTTAGCAAAGATGGTGTTAAAATTGATCCAGATAAAATTAAAGCTGTAAAAAATATGTCTACACCTAAAAATATTAAGGATTTACAAAGATTTTTAGGCATGTTAAATTTTTTAGCCCCTTTCATTGAAAACTTAGCAGACAAAACTAATGTCTTAAGAAACTTGTTAAAAAAGGATATACCATTCCTATGGGATGATAATTATCAAAAGTGTTTTGAATCACTAAAAGATATTATTACTAAAGCACCTGTATTAGCTAACTATAATTGCAATGTACCTTTAATTTTGTCAGTAGATTCATCCAAGAATGCAGTGGGCGCTGTAATCATGCAAAATAAGCGACCAATTGCATATAGCTCAAGAACATTGACAAGCTCTCAACAAAACTACGCTCAGATTGAAAAGGAATTGTTTGCTATACAGTTTGGTTGTAATAAATTTCATCAATATATTTATGGAGGTCTTGTTACCGTTCATACAGATCACAAACCTTTAATTTATCTCTTTAAAAAACCTCTTCATGAAGTGCCAGCTAGGCTGCAGAGAATGATGCTTGCGTTGCAAGGATATGACTTAGAAGTAATTTATGTACCTGGTAAACATATGTATATAGCAGACACGCTATCACGAGCTTCACTCACTGATACATATGTACCACAATATGAACAAGACTTACAATATCATGTCAATTCAATTTTTTCTAATATTTCAGTATCAAAGTCATATTTAGAGTCAATTTTAAAGGAAAGTAAACAAGATGAATCATTTAATTTGCTTAAATCTTATATAAAAAATGGTTGGCCAACAAGCAAAAACAAAATTAACTGTTTGGTAAAACCATATTGGAATATTCAAAGTGAAATGCATATAATGAATGATTTACTCTTTAAGGGCAATAGGCTCATAGTCCCAAAGGCTTTACAAAAGCAAATATTAGATAAAATTCACTGTGGTCATTTAGGTATAAATAAAACACTTAACATTGCTAGGGAAACAGTTTATTGGCCCAATATAAATGCAGACATTAAAAATTTAATTGAACAGTGTCTGGTATGTGCTAAATTTAAACCTAACACAAATAAGGAACCATTGAAGTGTTATGATATTACACAACTCCCTTGGGAACGAGTAGGGGTTGATTTATTTTATTTTGATGGGGAGAATTACCTTGTCTGTGTAGATTACTATTCTAAATATTTTGAGCTAGCTTCTTTACATAAGAATTACAACGTTGATAACGTGGTGAAACACTTGAAATCATTTTTCGCACGCCATGGCATCCCACGATCATTAGTGTCGGATAATGGTCCACCTTTCAACTCATGTAAGTTCAAATCTTTTCTGGTTGAATGGGACGTGGAGCATATAACCACGAGTCCATATTATCCAAGAAGTAATGGTTTTTCGGAGAGCGCTGTAAAAATATCCAAAAATATACTACGTAAATGCGCTCAGGATGGATCTGATGTGTATTTAGCATTGCTACACTACCGGAACACAGCTAAAGGCGATTTTCCCAGCCCAGCATCATTATTAATGTCTAGGAGTTTACGTATGAATATACCTGTCCTGTGTAAAAAACTAAAACCGAATTTAGTAAAATTTTCTGTTTACAAAAAATCTTATGTCAAAAATAAAAACAAAATGACATATTACTTTGACAGATGTGCAAGGCAAAGGAATGAAGTCTTTAAGCCTGGAGATGACATTTATTTTAAAAAAAATCCCAAAGATTTTTGGACTCCTGGTGTAATACATAGAAATCTAGATTGTGGTAGGTCTCATTATATTACCGATATGAATGGTGTTATATATAGGAGAAATAGAGCGCATATTAGACATAGGAAAAATAATTTAAAAAAGATAAATCCTCCTTCCTCTTTTGCGGGTGACAGTAAAGATGAATTTAAAAAAATAGATCCTTCTTATAATGGTCATGATACGTGCAATATACTTCCCATAAATCCTAGTTGTTTCACGAGTGAAAATTCTCAGGATATTAGTAGGCATAATGATAACTGTGTTCCTGTGGAAAGGCAAATAGGTACAGATTATGTTACCAGATCTGGTAGAACTGTAAAACAACCTAAATTGTACATACATGAGAAATTTAATTAGTAAGTTATATTTTGTAATCATGTATATTTTAAGCATTATTAAATTGTATGCGTTTCTCGAAAAAGGGAGATGTTACATAATGCTATGCATGTATTTAAAACAACTAGATGTCAAAGATGACATTGACGTTGATGCCTAAGATAGTTTTAAGTTAGTCTCCTTGAGAGGCCCGGATGGGTTAGTGGGGTCAGTGTACCTACAAAGTTATTTATAAGATACTGTTTATTGTATTATCTACGTAGTAGAATAAAGTAAAATACGATTAACTAGAAGTGTATTATTGGACGTGTAATTTGAACCTAATAACAATAACACATATGCTGAGGCACTAAACATCGCCGAGCAATGCTGCTTGCCGCATCCCGTGTAGGATGGGGATTCCTACCACGTATATTTACACTTCCGTTAAGTGGACGCAGCCATACCCACTACACCTCGGCGGTACTCCGACAGAACCGCTGCCCGTGGAGCCACGGGAAATACAATACAACCGCGACTCCGCCGGCAGGAAGAACATAATACACCTAAGATAATTCTCAGTCTCATCAGTATAATATATTAGCTACAAACCATTGCGTACTTTAAGTTGCACACATAACGCGAATACTAAGATAACCGTATCTGCGTTCTACATTTTGAATTTTCATAGATCACCACTACATCATCAATGAAAATGTGAAAATCTACCAAGGATAGTCATGTACATATTTGCAGCTGACTCACAATAGACTATACTCAATAGGCTATAGTATGTTTTGTATATTAAATACTACCGACTAGAGGATACTGCATGTAAAACATATCTCTAAAACCAACTAGAAAAACATTAAAATGTAAAATAAAACGGTAGTAATGGATATAAAAGGAATTTGCGTCGTAAAGCCGCATGCGGGCCTCAGATATTGACAGTAAATTTCATTCATACGGCATTAGTGCCGCGCCATCAGCTCCACGCAGCCGCCCGCCCTCCCCGCCCGCCCCGCCCGCCCTCGCCGCCCGCCGCAAACAATGCCCGCGATACACGTACAATGGCTAACGATTTCAAATAAAAAACCCTTTATTTTCACCACTGTTGTTTGTCGTTCTCTGTGGGTGAGCTTTTTGCGAGAAGTTTGCACACAAGTTACGTGCGACTTGCACCGACAACTAATGTTAGGTAAAAGCTAAAGACATGTCTTTTAATTTAAAAGTGTCCCTTGTGACATTATGGAAAGGGAATTATCAGGTAAACTGACTTTTGTCGTGATAAAAAGCAGTTTACCGTGTTATACTCCTATATATGTGCCAAATTTTATACAGCAGTTTCAATGAAAAGAAACAAATACTAGCATGACCAATATATAATACAATTTTATATTTAAACTAATGCACTATAGCAATGGGTTAGTGCCGGATATTTAAAACATACAATTTCATAGATAAAATAAATCATTAACGACAAAGAACTATTCGATCATAGTACGTTCCTATAATAATAATAATACTCATTTATTCCTTCTTTCTGTAACAATGACACAAGCAAATACAATAAGATAAAAAAAAAACAATATAATATTACTTATAAGAAAATACAAAATAAAATAAAATAGAAAACATAAGAAAAACATTCAGAAAAAAAGTAGTAGTAGTCTTATTCTATTTTTATTCTATTTGTACGTCAAGCAAAATTAAAATCAACAATATTTTAACAACATTATATATTTTTATATCAGAACGTTGTACGTTTTACCTAACAATGTAGTGAAGTGTCGATCGTAGCCGTAGCCGTAACTCGTAGCACAGTGCGTAGAACATCGTAGCTTGTAGCACGTAGCATGTCTACGAATATATTGAGTCTTGAAATAGTTTTTTTTATATTTATTTATTATAAGCGGAACTAATAAGATAATAATAATTGAAATTTCATAATCATTTTTATCACTAAGAAGCACAACATTAATTTTGCATTTAACTATAGAATTTCTAAACGTTCATTTATATATTTTAGATACATTAAATCACATTTAACCACAGCTTTTACAATCAAAATAACAAATTTTTACGCCATCTTATCCTTGTAACATACAAACAAAGGTTATTAAGATTTACGCGTTTGTTATCCCGGCAATATTTTTCACAGTTATCTTTAAGAAATCCTAGTTATTCTTCAAAGTTAAGGCAATATTTGGCGAGGCGGGCGGGCGCAGGGCGGGCGGGTAATTTATCGGCGGGAGTTTGTCGGAGACGGCGAATAACTTTATTATGTACTGACCGGACGCGGCGCTCTGACGGACGCGCGGTACTGTCACGCACAAAACCTCTATCATTTTTTTATTATTTTATTTTTATAAAATAAACAAAATACTCGTTCAAAATAAATAAAAAGGGTCATCCAAAAAACCTATAATTGTTACAATCATGTTGATCACTTTACAAAGCTACAAATACATAAGCACTTTAAAGAACTAATATCGAAGACAAATGGATGGACGTGTATGCGTTTTTTAATAATAATTGAGTGATAAGACGCAAAAAAAGTTTACCCACAAAATTGAATTTAAATAGTCACGTAAACATTTTAGGATAATAATATGTAGTAACGTAGTAAGTACATTGATTCTAGAGACGGATCTTTTGATTAATGTAATTAAATATTTTGCGACGTATTCTATAATGTTTAAGTGACAGTTCAAACTCAATTTTCTCAAAATCATGATTTTGCTACCCTCATCCATTCATGTCTTCAATTTATTTGTATATGATTACTTTTAACGTTTGTCGTTTGCCATGCTTTTGTTAAACACAGCTCTATACTTTGTATTTTAGTAGTACATAATTGAGTGCATGGCGTAGAATTTCAACAAGTAACATGTTGAAATAAAAATGTTACTATTAGAAATACATTTAACGGTATAAAGATAAAAAAAGCAAACAATGTTTGCCGTTGCCCGTGCGAGTGTACTTTTATTTCTGTAGAGTCGGAGGCATTTCTCCGGTATGATGAAATATGTCGTTTGTGCTCGGCCTTCATTGTAAACACATTTCGGGAATCGTCCCCATACGCCCAAGGAAATCGCCCACGTATTACTCGTTTTATTACCGGCATTCTTTACTACTGGCATTCGTGACATTGTAGTCAAATACACTTACTAGGTTACTCGATATTATTGTAATAAGTATTACTACTATTTTGACTGTTTACTGATAATTAGTTTTAGGATACTTTACTTAGTTGATACTTAAAAAAACAAACGATTCAGGATGATTGGCGGTCATTGGGGGACTACGTTTAGCAATGGATTATGATGGACGATTAAGATGACGATAATTAAATAAATTATTTATCAATAAATTAATGTTCGACAAACAAAAATTAAACGGGATAGTAAAATAAAAAGGTCCTTTCTTGTAATACATAATCCTTTTCAATTACCTTTTTGTTGGAACAAAAGACTGTACAAAGGACAGTTTAAGATAAAACGTCCAATATAGTTTAATTTGCCGTCCTCAGAGCGGAGCGGCGGGCGGGCGGACGAGGGCGGGCGGGAGCGGGAGGGGGCGGGCGGGCCCTCAGATATGATACTGTCAGCCTCTGCCGCGCTTCACTTCACTTATTCATACAGACGGTTAAGAAACACAGAACACTGAATGCTTTTACACTGTATTTTATTTTCCGTTTTATATCACTTTGATCAAGTTAGCAGATAGTTGTATCATGTGGAATGTAATCGGATTATAATACTAACATTGATGTCGAAAACTTTGAACCCCTTTTTTATTAAAATTGCGAGAAACGAGGAGTATATTTTATTTTAAATGTTGTTTTCAAGTTTGGTTAGGACAAAGCAGGCTGATCACCTGATTGTCTAACAAGAAAGATGTTTTATGCGTCGGATGGGCATGTAAAAAGTCGGTCCTGCGCCTGTTCTCTTGCCAGTCGTGTCGGTTAACCGTCCCACTGGGTTACGAGAGTAAAAGGAAGAGAGAGTGTCTTTGTGTATTGCGCACACACTTGGGCACTATAAAATAACTCCTGCGTAGCTGGCCTGGTTTTAATGAAATCGGCTACCGACACCTAAATCGGTGAGGAGAGCTATTATATAGTTGAATTCTGACTAATGGTGATAGTTCATTTTCGGAATAGAATTCAGTTTAAAACCTTTTGTATCATAACTATATATATATAACTTATTATATTATATGTATTGTTTATTTATGTCTGATTTATTTAGTAGCTACATGTTTGCAATTATTATTTAATTTGTAAATTACTCGATATGGATACTCTTGCCGAACTTATAACACAGTTTAATAATAATTCATCACATTTTTTTACAAACAATGTAACAACTATATTATATTGACTACGATGGCAAAATTAGAAATTCTTGTTATAAGTCTTTTAGGTCAAGTTATTTTGAATAAAGACCCTTTGATAGTTCAAAGTAGTCTGAAGTTGACCGGCCGCTGTCGCCGGGAGGGACACTTTGTTTCCTCTACGCATAAAGGTATTTTAAGCATATTGTTATGTTTGAATACCTTTATGTAAATATAAGAATGTAAAACAGAAAATTATTATAAATCAATTAATTTTAAAAAAGTATTAGATTAGTGAGATTATTATAATAAATATATAGGTCGCTCGAAGAATGAAGACTTTCTTAAAATATTAGTCATTATCAGTCTTAAAATATTACTACTACCAACTAACACGTATCTATCCTTGATAATTTGTATATTATATTAAATTTGAAATTTATAAAGGATATAATATAGTAATAATACACTAAATACTTGCACTTTTTTCCACTTTATTAGTTATCTTACAAATTATTTCTTAAAATACACGACCAGTTTCTTTGGTATAATTTGTAAAATAACTAATATACTCGACAGAAATAAATACAGCCACACGTAAATGAATGAGAGCTATAAAAGTACAAGGCAAAGTGAGATAAAAGAAGGAATCGCAATCTGTATTTTCCGCTAAGCTCGGAGGCGAAACATATTTATGTATCACATGAGAAAAAAATCGGTTGGCCTATTACGTGAATAGATTACAAAAATTAGAATCTGTTAGTATAATGAAACGCAACCTAGTATCTAATTCTTTTTTTTGTATCTGTCATCTGTCACTTCTGTCATCCGATCTGTCAGGTTGTTGTCGCGTAAAAATTTGTCTTGAAATAAAAAGTAGTTTTTATATAATTAAAACGGTTAATTATTTCTATACCACGACCACGAAATATCCCTTTAGAGTCTATAGAAAATCTACAATAAACCAAATTGCCGTCCAATAGTTTATTTACACAAACAAAACACACCCAACAATAAATCAATAAAAGGAAGTGTACGAAAAGGCGGTTTTACTGGTTAAAGAAGTTCATAACCATCATAGTGCGTAATATAAAGAAGTGTACCTACTTGTGTTCGTGTTTTGACGGGTTCAGGGACGGGTTGATGCCGTCACTATTTATCGCTTACGAAGTTCATGTCCTCAAAAAATTCTCAGGGTCTTTCAGTCCTATCGCGGGCTAAGTACGAAAATGTTATGTCAATCCTATATATTTTGATTCTATCATGCATGTAGGGTTCTTTTGCATCAGCTATAAAGTCCACTTACGGGTTTTGTCGATTAGTCCGCCGCTGTGTTATTACAAATTTGACGACCTCCGTAGCGCAGTGGTTCAGCCCGTTGGTGCTCAACCGAGAGGTTGCGGGTTGGAAGCTCGCCGTGGGAACAAAAGTTTTCAACGTTCCTGGGTGTGTATTAAATTTGTGTATTAATGTAATAAAAATCTTAAATATGTGTATAGTATAAAAGTATTTAATTTATTTTTCCGTGGTCTGGTAACCTGTAACAAAAGTTCTTCGCTTAGCACAGGGTCAGAATGACGTGGTGTAAAGCATCTATAGATATTATTATTATAACTGGGTCATTCATCATTATATATCATAATGAGTGATGAACTGATGACATCCGGGCCTCTTCTTTGCATCAGCTATAGAGACCGTCACGGAATAGGTCCGTTGGCCGCTGTGTCCGTCAGCTGTGTCGCTACAGATGGGCGGGCGGGCGCGGGCGGCGGCGCATGCCGGGATATCGCTTAATTAATGCCTCGCTGCTGCCTCCTTAATCATCCACTTTTTGTTCTTTATTGTTTTTAAATTTCATCCTTTGTACGAGCAACAACAAACAATTGAGAGTTTACTCGTATGATGCTGGTTTTAAGATTTACTTTGCGAATATTACTTTTCGGTTGTGCTGCGCGATATTAATACAATAAAAACAAGTTTTTTCCTCCTGATCTACCATCTTTACCGAGCTTGACAAAGGCAATAAATATCTAGAAATAGGTAGCAGCGTTTCCGTGAACGTTATTATCTGAAAACTTCGTTCGCCAACCTGCCTTACAAGCTTGGCGAGTATTATGGACAACCAGCGCCCCAAAAATAATTTGGGGCAAGTTATGTCCAGTGGTGAACGTTATAGCTGATATGATGACGATGACATTTCGAAAATTAATGTGTAAAAAAAAATAATGTTTATAGTGTACAATACAACTGCTTTTAAAATATTTAAATGTAATTTTTCGAAAGAGATTGTAGCTTTGCAGTGTATAACGTGAGATTTTTTTATAACGTTTAGCCCGTAAAGTAAACTAGATTGATGACGGTAATGTAAAACAACACGCTCGCGATCAAAAAGCTATTCAATACAATTTTACTGTACGTATAAAGTACAAACGTAATATATGAAGGTCGGAGAAATATGGGCTATAACGCATAAAGTTTTTTCGTTCCCATGATTTAGTTGTATGTGAAGTAGAAACAATATGAAGCGTCAACACGTGTTAACAGTGCCATAACCGTGCCGGCAACTGCCGAACTTAGGGCACTTTGTGAAATATGACGCAGTGTGGGACGACCCTTATCGCTTTCCGTACGGCAGAACGATGGACCGACTCGTATTTTGCCTCAAGTACGTACTTTGGCTTATAAACCATTATTATTATTTTGTATTATGATGTAACAATAATAAAATTTGGGATACAGTCGCATTGCTATTGTGATTGTAGATCTTGGAAGAATAATGAAAGAAACACTAAATTTATATAAAGTCAAATGAATATTTAATAATATTATATATGGACGCTTTGCACCACATCAATCTGGCCCCGTGCTAAGCATCCGAAGTTTCACTGTTTTACATTTCACTGTAAACATATTTAAGATTTTTACTATATGAGTACATAAATACAATACACATCTACGACCTAAGGGATACAATGTAATGAAACAGATATGCATGTCCTTGGATGTAGGATGTTCAAATTAAACTAAGTCTATTACGTTGAATTATAAACTAAAGAATATTACGTTGATAATGTAATACAACATCATCAAGTGAGTATCCTTAATTGATGGTTGGCCCAAGACGTATTGACGTATAGACCAGCCGACTATGTATGTATGTACTGGGCAACCATGCGATATTGGAAACCACATCCCAGGTACTACAGTATTTAAAGACTGGTTACTTCGCTCTAAGAATACTATATAAATCATCCAATAACGGATGCAAAGGCCTACTTTTTTGTTACATGTCCAGAGCTCTATAACAGTATTTAAAGAGTGGTTACTTAACTCGGATAGTAACCACTCTTTAAATACTAAATAAATAATCCGATAACAGATGCAAAGGCTTTTATGTTGCATTATTAAAAACACATATTTTGTACTAACGAAATATTAAAACGTTATAAACAAAGACGCGCTTATGTTTATGTAACCTTAATAGTGTAGCAATATGGATTAGTATTATGTTATAGGTAAACAACTTGAAGCATTATGCCGATGTGAGTTTAGCCTAAGAGCGGGTACACAAACGCGCGCTTTGTCAACGCGCGTTTTGAGAACCAGGATTTCTGTACAGACAGTGTACTTTGTACATACTCAAGCGCGCGCTTTTTCTTTATTCAGAAACGCGCATCAGCAAAGTGCGCGTCAATAAGCGCCAATGTGTACCAGCTCCAAGAAACCGGGAGGCACATAAAATTACGTAAATTACGAAGCAGCTGTTGCCCACCGGGGAACTTTTTACACGTTCGATGTGTTGAAGGGTTCGTAAAAGAAAAGAGCAGTAATAACCGTAACCATCAGTTTGTAACACGAGTTAGGTAGTCCACCTTGCACCGGATTGTTATTTAGATTATATTGTCGAGTATTCTTTTATCAATATTAACATGATTATTGCAAAAATACGTTACCAAGTGTACTCTAGTTTCTTGATGAAAATTGTGTTACATATTGAACAACATTTCTTTCACGTTTTTCACTACCTATATAAGATATTTATTATTTTACAAGATCGATTTCAACTAAGTGGTAAACTTACTGTGTAATGTGTATCTAATCTGGGTAAATTTGTCGTAGCTAACAAATTCTTGAATCATTAGATTCAAGAGGTAAATGAAATCACAGTAAACCGCTAAAGATGTCAAATTCCAACGAAATCTTAATGTTGATCTTTTGATATTAATCAATAGTTCCATAAAATTTACATTCAATTTCATAACAAACTAACGCGTGCGTCGTGCACAAGATAAAATAACTGTCAAATTCCGATCCAATTTCAATAATGATCCATTGAATTTAGTTTTCATATCCATATAAAGGAGAGAACTCCTACTCTACTAAGAGTATCCATTGAATTTAGATTCAATGGATACTCTTAAGTATCCATTGAATTTAGATTCAATGGATACTCTTAAGAAAACTAAATTCAATGGATCGACATTGAGATGGATCGGAATTTGACTCCTCTGCGTAGGCCTGGTAGTTCAATGGAGAGATTCATCGAGGAAATAATCATAATTTAATGATTGTACAGAATTTCAGAAAATAATTAAATCAAAAATTAAAGATCGTTCATTATCTTGGCTTCCTCGGATAAGTATTACTGAAGAAAAAACTTGAAATATCGAGTTGTTTTTTTCACAATTAGCCCTGTCACACCTGTGCGGCTTCGCGAACTTTGACCGGGAATCCCCGCAGTGCTGTTGTGTAACGCGAGCCCCTCACTAGCCCGGCCCGCAGTGTTGTGTAAGTGTAACGCGAGCCCCTCACTAGCCCGGCCCGCAGTGTTGTGTAAGTGTAACGCGAGCCCCTCACTAGCCCGGCCCGCGCTCCGCCTGGCAACCGGATTATCGTTGCTACTCGCCTTTATCGATTCACGGTATTATGTATCAATAAGCTATTGAACTTATTATTGACTGGCTTCTAACTAGTACAAGGCCCGCGTCAAATAGATTTCACGTTAAGAGGAAACACAACGGCCGTTTTTCTCGCGACCTCTGTTTCCTCCCTGGATAATGCCAGTGGAATATCAATGTTTTTCCTGAATATAGTCTCAATCCTATTTTTTCCTCTTTATATGGCCAGATTTCGGCCGTGTTTAAACATCCAGGAAAAAATGGGAGTACATTTGGTATAAAATCGAAACATAGTTATGTCCGGGTCCGTATCT
Source organism: Celastrina argiolus (assembly GCA_905187575.2). Classification (NCBI taxonomy): domain Eukaryota; kingdom Metazoa; phylum Arthropoda; class Insecta; order Lepidoptera; family Lycaenidae; genus Celastrina; species Celastrina argiolus. The sequence continues at coordinate 8,676,032 of LR994599.1, read as the reverse complement.
CAAGCCTATTTTTAATTTATAAAAATACCTAAATCGGTTATATTTTGGAGGACCAGGTAGCTACTTACTGTCGATATCTCGTATTTTTGATAGGTGATTTCAGTTCAAATCGCGGTTGTCTCTATCGGTTTGATCGGTACTGTAGAATTTTCATCTCTATTTCTACAATATTAAGGTACACATTTTAATTATCTAAATACGATAGTCGGCATTTATCACGCGCGTCTACGTTTGTAACCTTCCATTATACATTTTTTCCCTTAGTTATGGAAAAATAGAGTTGGTAACAAAAACTTCCATTAAGGCTTTTGCATAATTAAATTTTTTTAGTTTTATTTGAGGATGAAATTTTGCATTTATACAGTACATAACTTTTTCCTTATTCATTACCTATATATAGATTTTGGTTAGTACACACAATTATACACAACACTTGGTCGCAGTTGACAATTATTTGATAAATACAATTAGTGGTAAAATACACATTCGGATACAAAGTATAAAGTGCGAATTTCGCTTATACCAATACATACTACAAAACTATACAACGGTACACTTCCAATTAGTTATGTTTGTGTTCAAGTCTGAGTTTAGCAACATAAATCGTGGTATTAATTTTGCAACACAAATGTACCGATTTGGCAAGTCGGGGCAAGTCGGAGGCGAGTAAGCAGTTAGTGCGGGCCCCGCGGCGGTCGCCGAGCCCGCCCTCTAACCGCTAAGCAAATTTGACAGCTCCAAGTTCCACCCAAGTTTACGTATGTTAGTAATTTTGGCACAGCCGAAAACTTTGTATTGGTGTAGGTAGTTCCAACGTAAAGGTTAAAGTGAATTAGCTAAATACAAGTTAACGGTAACTTATTGTTTATCATACCTTATAATGATTGTAGATAATTAAAGATTACGATCAATAGGATTAGAACATAATTCGTTTTTTAATTCTTAGCATTATTGAAAAAGATTTGTATGAAAATTATTATAATATCCAACAATTCGATAACATACTTAATACGTAACTACTAATTGCTCCTGCCTGGCCTACTTATTTATTTTATTAAAAGACAAAAATAAAGTAGTCATCTTAACATAGTAGATTTAATGTCCCACCTGTCATATTTGAGCTATACAAATGTACTTACTTATTTCAGTTCGGAACAGATAAGGCAAACAATAAGTTAAGCTTAAAACCTTTATAAGTTAAGTATCCTAATTAAGTAACCTACCTACCACAAATTAATACGTTTGTAAAAATGCATAGACAAAGTTATAACAGAAATATTTTCATCAATCGAAACACACTTGTTATTACTTAATTTTTATATTACATACTTCTGCCCATACTCGAACGATCATTGATTTTCCACGCTGTCGAGTTTGCCGGACAGCGCTTTACAAAATATTTCAATTCGTTTTCCTGGACGATGCTCCACCCTATAGTGGAAACTTGTGTAGCCGTGTTCACATTTTATTAAACTTTCAAGCACTTCATTCATTTATATCGGCCCGATGTAAATTCCAATAAAACATTTTCATGTGTCCGCCATATTGTATTTTATATCATACCAAAAAAATAGTCGTTTCAAACAGTTCGGTTACTACCATGTAAGAATATAGGTGAAATTATATTTATTTTGAGGTTATATTAGTTACACTCAATGTTTACGCAAGTATTACTTAAGTAAGTAGAAAATGAAACATTATTTTTCCAATTTTAAAACTTAACAAGTTATTTTCGGAAACAGTGAGTTAACGCAATAAGTTACCACACCACAATGGTTCAATCCTAACCCACCGAGAAGAACCGACGCGTCATACATAAGAAATAAGCACGGGTATATTACGTTGGTCGTTAAAGAAACGTACTTAATATTAATGAGTGTAAAAAGAACAGTCATTATTCTTTGGGATATAATTATACTACCTTTTCTCATCCTAGAAATGTATTTTTTTACAAAAAAAAAAACAAAAATAAAAATTTGCATTTTCGTTATTCTTGCGTATTTTTGTCAATTTCTGCCATTTCTTATTTATAGAAAATGAGAAATGGTAAAAAGTAAAACAATTTTTTTTAGTTTAAAAAAATATATCATTTCCAAAATGAAGAAAGATAGTATAATCGTATCTCAAAGTTATAGTGACTGTTTTTATACCCTGTATTATGGCCCTTTTTAACCCATCTTTTACAATCTGATTATAGTAATATTATGTATATGTACAGCTGTGATCCATCATGCTCTTAACAACATTATTGAATCAGCGCGGAAACAAACGAAACCGCACGTTCAAATGCAATTTTAATATATTTAATTACAAGTGGCGTAACAAACGAAAAATATTTGCTCATTTGCAGGCGAACACGATAAATTGTAAATTACTTGGAAATGTGCGTTTTGAAGGGCCGAACAGTTTAAAATTTAAAATGGTGGAACAACAGCGAAATGAAATTCACGGGCAAATAATGAGGGGCGGATTAAAAATGCAAAAATTGATTAATGGACCGGTGGCGGGCAAATATGTACTTAATAAGTGCTGGCCTTGCTCCCCTACTCCACCCGTGGACTATTCTGTACTGAGCACTCCAGACAGTAGGTATACAGGAAAGCCTACCGAAAGAATACATTATTTAAGATTAAAACAATAAAACAGCTTCTATTCTACAATAATACAGTCATTATTATTTGGGACAAGTAAGAGATTGTCGATCTAGATATTTTTTTAATTACTTTCGATCGATAGTATGAAGTTTTGAATTCGAATAAATATCTCCAGATAACAGTAATGCGTATTATAAAACCTTCGAATATATATTTACAACTAGCTAACTCGTGCCCACTTTGTTGAGCCTACAAACCGTTAAACCTTCCTTGAACTTCCACGTATGTTTCAAGACTAATAATAGCGGTTAAGCCGTTCTCGAGTTTTATCGAGACTAAAGAACAGCAATTCATTTTTATATATAAGAAAGAAAATAACAATAGAAAATGCGTGTTGTCGTATTCATTTGTTGATGCCGAATAGTCATATGTTTTTCAATATTTAAGCGTCTTGATGGAATTTTCTTGGCGTTCTAGAATGTTCTTGAACGTACCGTCAATCGAATAGGCCAAGGATGTCATAGGTGTAAAAGATACGGCAATATATTATATGAAGAGAGAGCGAGACAGATGAAGTTTAAGTTTTAATCAATTAAATAATATTATATAGCTCTTTCTAGAAAAAGGATATTTGTATGCAGGTTGGTATATTGTCTAAGATAGTGACGTTACAATCGGATATTGTCTTCTCGTTCGCACATTATATTTCATGTTCAGTTTAATATCTTAATTATTTTTACGGTACTTAAATAATTTTTAGTTATACATTATATGTTTACCAGGGAGCTATAATAACATAATTAAAAAAACATTCAGAAGACTAATTGCGTGCACACAAATACGCGGCCGCCAGGTTTGGCTCCCTCCAGGCAACTAACGTCCTTCTTCACACGGTCTTGGATTTTTTACATTTTTCGACCACTGCCACCATTTTAATTAAATTAATCCCGGATTTATCGTTGCTTGTGAGTTTGTAACACGTACAAGCTACATTATAATAGATGTAGGTAAAATAGATGTTAAAAAATACATTGGTTGACATTAGTATTAGTATACTAAACTGTAAATATTGGTCAATGTACAGTTTAATTAAATAGACAGTATTATTCGCTTGTTAAAATATAATGCCTTCTCTTTCATTAATTCGAAGAAGGAGAGGGATGACGTGATGTTTAATCAGTGGTTAATCGTAACAGACGACGCTAGATAAAGATTTTCTCCATATCGTAATATTAATATGTTGTATCTAACGTTTTTGTATATAATATAAAGTAATATAATATTTTCTTTTTAATATTATTAATCCTCTCCATTTTTTGCTGTTCACGGCTGTCACTATACGATATTAATTATCTGCTTCATTTGAAATGGAACTACGTTCCGATTTCTAGTGTGCACCCGCTTACATGATATGGCACTTAGCTAAATAAAAAGTCTTCATTAATAATGAAAAATACACTTATCAATCAGAGCCAGGAGCGTTGCACCGAACCATTACCGGCGCACGGAGCACGAATCGCGTGTCCAACGTATATTAGGTGTCATAACAGCACAAACACCAGCCTTCACTCTGGATGCATTTTATACGGTGCCATTTCGCGGCGAGATCAGCTGATAAAGCGGCACCGTGCTACAATGGCGAGCTAAACACCGTAAACTTGTGAATTATTAATCGCTTTACGGCGGTTCGTGAGCATAGGAAACTCCCAGATGTGGCCAGTCATTGGTACTAGACAATAATCATTACCCTTCCTTGTAGCTTTGCTGAGGCCTTACTCTCCAAACTGATTCGATTTTGTTTCAGATTAGATCGTGCCGCGTACTCACGAATAAATTGACGTTTCTTTATTTTAATTCTCAGTCGATTGATATAGCCGGGAGTACAAAAAGTTACGATCTACCGATTTTCTTTATCATGGTTAGTTTCAAAGTATTTACCTTTATACCTAAGTAATTTACGAAATGAAATACCAAAACCCGTTAAAATCTAACTAATTCGGTTCTCGAATGTGTTGGGAGTAAGCCTGCAGTAAGTAGTCAGGTAACACATACGAGACGAAAATATGACGTATATCCACTTTTATAATGTTAAAGTATTAATTAACATTATTAATTGCAATATTGTTACGAGTATAACTCAAGTTGGTCTTTAAATCATCTTGCACTTTAACTCTGTGTTAAATTAAAATTCTGAGTTTCCAAAGTATAGGGGCTAACTTTGATTTCATTATTATTAATCCAGACTGGTGCTAGTGTCCTTAAAAACGAACAGACAAACAGAGTTTTTATAGCACTATTCTTCATTAGGTCTTATAATCAGATAGGACATATCTTTCAGCTTCTTAGGTCTGGTAGCTCAGCAAAACCTTGTGCAATTCACTCGATGAAAACTTTAATAAATTGCTTTTAAAATTCACCACCAGTTTTTACTGACCTAGTCCAAGCAAGTTATTTAGCACTACAAACATTTCGACTTTTGCATGTAAAAGTAAGAATTAATGAGGCATTTTAAAAATGATATCGTGCCATTTTCCATTAATTAGGATCGAACATAAGTGTGGATTTTATAACGGGTGTAAAAAGAACAGTCACTTTAACTTTGGGACAATATGATTATACTATTACTACCTTTTCTTATTCTAGATTTTTTTTTTCTTTACAATAAAAAAAAATCTATTTTATATACAAAAAAATAAGAAATGGTAAAAAGTAAAAAAAAAAACTTCGTTTTTGACAAAATAAGATAATAAAAAAATTACATTTCCAAAATGAGGAAAGTATACTTAATCGTATCTCAAAGTTATAGTGACTATTCTTTTTACACACTGTATTTCTACCAAAACCCTCTGATAAAATTATACACAACCAACATTAGAGATTCAAGAAAAACACGCGCCTAAATAAATATTTATGTTTATCAATATTTAATAAACAAATATTTTACAAAATTATACCACAATTAAGTCGTTAAGCCGGTCCTTGTTTTATGTAAAAACAAACCTCTCCGTAAATCAACGTAAAAAGTGAATTACATTCCCACAACCCTCTGCCAAACCGAGCGAAAGAAAAGGGTTGAGCAATGAACAAATTCGCTAATTTTATCTCGAGACTTCCGCGTCCGCTGCACAGAGATATATTGGAGGCGCAGATAAAGACATAATTTGTGGACCCCATAAATAAGTAAAGGATGCATTTAATCGCCGCCTGCCCGAGCGAATACTAAAAAGAACAAGAGCGTACTCCAGTTTTTACGTGCCGCTGCGTTCTATACTGGACATAGTATTTTTTTTAACGCCTCCGTGGTCTAGTGGTTCTGATCTTCGCTCTCGACCCGGGGGTCGTGGGTTCGATTCCCGCGTTGGAACAACAAAAAATGTTGTTTTCAAGTTTGGTTAGGACAATGCAGGCTGATCACCTGATTGTCTGACAAGAAAGATGATCCATGGGTCGGATGGGCATGTAAAAAGTCGGTCATGCGCCTGTTTTCTCGCCCGTCGTATTACCGTCCCACTGGGTTATGAGAGTAAAAGGAAGAGAGAGTGTCTTTGTGTATTGCACACACACTCGGCCACTATAAAATAACTCCTGCGTAGCTGGCCTGGTTACAATGAAATCGATTACCGACACCGAAATCGGTGAGGGGAGCTATTATTATTATAGTATTTATGCAGATTGTATAGATACGTAATCTGTATTATTCATAGGATACTCTGATAAGTTAATTATCAACGACCATCCTCATCTGGGGCCTTAATCTCCATACTGATTCGATTTTGATTCAGATTCGATCGTGCTGCGTACTCCCGAATAATTTAAAGTTTGTTTAATTTGATTTTCAGTCGATTGATATGGTCGGGACTACGAAAGTTACTCCGATTTTATTTATCCTGGTTAGTTTCAAAGTAATCCACCAAATAAAATACCAAAAGCCGTTGAGATCGAACTGATTCGATTCTCGATTATATCGGGAGTAATCCTGGTGGTCCCTTTTATGGTGAAGTCTAGTTTAGCAATAACAATATATAATACAAACAATCATTTAATCTACGGAATACCTTAGTGTTTATGTTTGACCGATTACCCAAAAAAGGAGGCGATTATAAATTATATACTTTTTGTAATAAATTAAATTAGTTGATATCATTAGACATCATCATTATATTCGTGTATGAACAATTTTACATTGAAAAAGAAATGTAGATAATGTGGTCTAAGCGATGCCAAGTAACTATTAGATTATGTTTATATTATTACATTTAGTTAAAATTTTACAATGCTAGAAAAAAAAATAACATACCTAATATAAATATTTTAAAACTGTGCGTTCCAAGCCTTATAGCCCGAAGCAAAAGTGTAAATAAATAAAGTTAATTATTGCTTGTTAAGTGATTTTTGTTGCATTAAATTCCGGCTCGCAGTAATTATACATTTGTTTGTTTACAAAATTTGCAATTGTACGTTAACACAGTTAATTGCGTTTAAATCGCTTTTATTTTTGGTCATTTTGCTTTGTCAGCTTTACGTTCAGTATTCATCATCGCATCTTTGTTTATGATAGTAAAATATATAAAGGCACACCGATTCCGGTGGCCGGTTTCACTGAAACCAGAAGCTATTTTTGTAGAGTCCAAGTGTGCGCAATACAAATAAGCACTCTCTCTTCCTTCACGCTCGTAGCGTAGTGAGACGGTTAACTGACATGGCTGGAGATCAGGAACCTACTTTTTACATGCCCATCTGACGCATGGATCATCTTTCTTGACAGACAGGTGACAGCCTACATTTTCCTAACCAAACTGTAAAACTAATTTTTGTTGTTCAACCGCAAAAGTAACATCGAACCCATGACGTCCCCAGTTGAAAGCGAAGGTCATATATTTCTGAATAGAACCAAAGTGACAAGTGAGAGGGAACAAAAAAGTTTCCAATGTTCCTGGGTCATGGATGTGTATTAAATTTGTGTATTAATATAATAAAAATCTTAAATATGTGTACCTATAGTATAAAAAGTATTAAATATATTTCCGTTGTCTGGTACCTGTAACACAAGTTATTCTAATACTTAGCACGGGGCCAGATTGACGTGGTGTGAAGCGTCCATAGATATTATTATTATTAACTGCCCGATCAAACCGATAGAGCTAACTGTAGCTCGAACTAAAATTAGCTATTATATGTACGAGAAATCGTCGATTAGGACTGTTTTCTCTTCCAAAACTTAACCGATTGAGGTAATTTTTAGCTTTATTTCTATGTTTTGATTTTATTATAAAATGCACTCCAATTTTTTTCCTTGATGTTAAACACAGACGAAAATCTGGCCATATTTCTTAGGTTTTTTTTTATTTTTATTTTATATAGCATCGCCCCTATCTGTGACAGGGCTCGTTCATTGCTTTTACATTTTTAATATCTACTCTTTCATTTCTTAATATCTACTCTCTTATTTCTCAGGTTTTGGAACGTCCATATCTCTTTTAATAATTAATTTATATAAAAAAAATAAAAGATAGGGACGTACTAATGGTACAAATAGATATTCATAGGAAAAAATGTTACTCTAGAGGCATTATCTAGGTTGGAAACATGCGTCATGTTGACCCCTGTTTCTGTATGGAAAAACGGCCGTTGTGTTTCCTTATTAACTCTCATGTCACTGCCAATCGAATTACGTATGTTAAGCCATTACGATTTATTTATGACACGATTACTACAATCACGTAGTACAAGCCGAGTACTAATTACCAATACTTGGGTAGGCATGTCATTAATTAATAGTTGTGTGTTGTGGTTTACTCCGCAGTGATTCTATCGAACATCTGTGGTCTAACTAAGTGATTATGAGCTATTTAATTTAGCTCTTATGGGTCATAATACTCCTAAAGATGTGACTAGGGTCTTAAAATATTCTAGTTGGGCTTAGTTCGTCTGGCGTAGTCAAAGCGTCTGTTTTCCACTAGTAGCATAATATGAATGTATATTGATCCATTATCAAGGTACGTACATTTGTATTATGGAAATATAGTGACTAACGTTTTTTAACGTTTCGTCTCTGCGCCAGTGTAAGTTGGGGCGTAGAGCTGAATATTTTTATATATAAGGGAAGACTCTTATATATTATTATAAAATAAATGTTGTTTTCAAGTTTGGTTAGGACAATGCAGGCTGATCACCTGATTGTCTGACAAGAAAGATGATCCATGCGTCGGATGGGCATGTAAAAAGTCGGTCCTGCGCCTGATCTCTCGATAGTCGTGTCGGTTTTCTGTCCCACTGGGTTATGAGAGTAAAAGGAAGAGAGAGTGCTTCTGTGTATTGCGCACACACTTGGGCACTATAAAATAACTCCTGCGTAGCTGGCCTGGTTTCAATGAAATCGGCTACCGACACTGAAATCGGTGAGGGGAGCTATTATTATATAAAAATGAATTGCTGCTCGTTAGTCTCGCTAAAACTCGAGAACGGCTGAACCGAGTCGGCTATTTTTAGTCTTGAAATTTTCGTGGAGGTCCCGGCAAGGTTTAAACGGTTAATCACAAACTATTTGTATATGACGAAGTGGGGACGGGTCAACTAGTTATTTTATAAATATCAATGTCAAGTGCAATGCTAATACTAAAAATACCATCGTTTTAATCAACATTTAGATTTGGCAGGTGGTACATTTTTATTAAAAATAAAAATTTGTTAAAAGCAATACATGAACTATTAAATGTTTTGTTTGTAAACCTTGTGTATATTTATGCATTTCGTAGACAAAATTACATTAAATTAAATGATAATTAAACGTAAATTTTAAATAATCATGTGAAAAAGAATAAGAATATGAAGATAATACAACATATAATATAATGTTGGTAATCACTGTTTTAATATTTAATCAAAATTCCATCTTTAGCTTTGGCAGGTGGCAGTGTTAAAGCCACAATATATAATATCATGACAATATGTAAAAAGTAAAAGATAGCCAAACTGTGAACTCGTACTAATTATAATTTAAGTAGCTGGGAGCACGGTCGTGGCCCCGTCAAGACGAGCCAAGCGAAGCGCAAGGGCACTACCCACCATTTCTCGAAAGGTTTCGTCGTTTTTATGAACTCCCATAACTTTGATTTGGATGATGCTTAATAGTTGAAAATTTCAAAATATAGTGACACCAGTAAATACATGAATTATACAAAGTTTGAATGTCGTAGCTATTATACTTTAGATTTTATCGATGTCTACTATACTATACTTTAGATTTTGTCGCGGCGCTTGGCGTTGCAGCGCTGGGCGTCAGCAGGCGTCGCGGCGCTGTGCGTCGGCAGGCGTCGCGAAGCGCGGGCGTCGGCAGGCGTCACGACGCTGGGCGTCAGCAGGCGTCGCGGCGCTGTGCGTCGGCAGGCGTCGCGACGCTGGGCGTCGGCAGGCGTCGTGGCGCTGGGCGTCGGCAGGCGTCGCGGCACTGGGCGTCGGCAGGCGTTGCGGGCTGGGCGTCGTGGCGCTGGGCGTCGGCAGGCATCGCGGCACTGGGCGCCGGCAGGCGTCGCGGCGCTGGGCGTCGGTAGGCGTCGCGACGCTGGGCGTCGGCAGGCGTCGAGACGCTGGGCGCCGGCAGGCGTCGCGGCGCTGGGCGTCGGTAGGCGTCGCGACGCTGGGCGTCGGCAGGCGTCGCGACGCTGGGCGTCGGCAGGCGTCGCGGCGCTGGGCGTCGGCAGGCGTCGCGGCGCTGGGCGTCGGCAGGCGTCGCGGCGCTGGGCGTCGGCAGGCGTCGCGACGCTGGGCGTCGGCAGGCGTCGCGGCGCTGGGCGTCGGCAGGCGTCGCGACGCTGGGCGTCGGCTGGCGTCGCGGCGCTAGGCGTCGGCAGGCGTCGCGGCGCTGGGCATCGTGGCGCTGGGCGTCGGCAGGCGTCGCGGCGCTCGGCGTCACGGCGCTCGGCGTCGTGGCGCTGGGCATCGGCAGGCGTCGCGACGCTGGGCGTCGGCAGGCGTCGCGTCACTCGGCGTCGGTAAGCGTCGCGGCGCTTGGCGTTGCGGCGCTGGGCATCGGCAGGCGTCGCGGCGCTGGGCGTCAGCAGGCGTCGCGACGCTGGGCGCCGGCAGGCGTCGCGTCACTCGGCGTCGGTAGGCGTCGCGGCACTGGGCGTCAGCAGGCGTCGCGGCGCTGGGCGTCATGGCGCTGGGCGTCGGCTGGCGTCGCGGCGCTCGGCGTCACGGCGCTGGGCGTCGGCAGGCGTCGCAACGCTGGGCGTCAGCAGGCGTTGCGGCGCTGGGCGTCGTGGCGCTGGGCGTCGTGGCGCTGGGCGTCGTGGCGCTGGGCGTCGGCGATGGGCGTCGGCAGGCGTCGCGGCGCTGGGCGTCGGCAGGCGTCGCGGCGCTGGGCGTCGGCAGGCGTCGCGGCGCTGGGCGTCGGCAGGCGTCGCGGCGCTGGGCGTCGGCAGGCGTCGCGTCGCTCGGCGTCGGCAGGCGTCGCGGCGCTGGGTGTCGTGGCACTGGGCGTCGGCAGGCGTCGCGGCGCTCGGCGTCACGGCACTCGGCGTCACGGCGCTGGGCGTCGGCAGGCGTCGCGGCGCTGGGCGTCGGCAGGCGTCGCGGCGCTGGGCGTCGGCAGGCGTCGCGGCGCTGGGCGTCGGCAGGCGTCGCGACGCTGGGCGTCGGCTGGCGTCGCGGCGCTAGGCGTCGGCAGGCGTCGCGGCGCTGGGCATCGTGGCGCTGGGCGTCGGCAGGCGTCACGGCGCTCGGCGTCACGGCGCTCGGCGTCGTGGCGCTGGGCATCGGCAGGCGTAGCGGCGCTGGGCGTCAGCCGGCTTCGCGGCGCTGGGCGTCCTGGCGCTGGGCATCGGCAGGCGTCGCGACGCTGGGCGTCGGCAGGCGTCGCGTCACTCGGCGTCGGTAGGCGTCGCGGCGCTTGGCGTTGCGGCGCTGGGCATCGGCAGGCGTCGCGGCGCTGGGCGTCGGCAGGCGTCGCGACGCTGGGCGCCGGCAGGCGTCGCGTCACTCGGCGTCGGTAGGCGTCGCGGCACTGGGCGTCAGCAGGCGTCGCGGCGCTGGGCGTCATGGCGCTAGGCGTCGGCTGGCGTCGCGGCGCTCGGCGTCACGGCGCTGGGCGTCGGCAGGCGTCGCAACGCTGGGCGTCAGTAGGCGTTGCGGCGCTGGGCGTCGTGGCGCTGGGCGTCGTGGCGCTGGGCGTCGGCGCTGGGCGTCGGCAGGCGTCGCGGCGCTGGGCGTCGGCAGGCGTCGCGGCGCTGGGCGTCGGCAGGCGTCGCGGCGCTGGGCGTCGGCAGGCGTCGCGTCGCTCGGCGTCGGCAGGCGTCGCGGTGCTGGGCGTCGTGGCGCTTGGCGTCGTGGCGCTGGGCGTCATGGCGCTGGGCGTCGTGGCGCTGGGCGTCGTGGCGCTGGGCGTCGTGGCGCTGGGCGTCATGGCGCTGGGCGTCGTGGCGCTGGGCGTCGTGGCGCTGGGCGTCGTGGCGCTGGGCGTCATGGCGCTGGGCGTCGTGGCGCTGGGCGTCATGGCGCTGGGCGTCGTGGCGCTGGGCATCATGGCGCTGGGCGTCGGCAGGCGTCACGACGCTGGGCGACAGCAGGCGTCGCGACGCAGGGTGTCGGCAGGCGTCGCGGCGCTGGGCGTCGTGGCGCTGGGCGTCGGCAGGCGTCGCGACGCTGGGCGTCGGCAGGCGTCGCGGCACTGGGCGTCGTGGCGCTGGGTGTCGGCTGGCGTCGCGGCGCTCGGCGTCGCGGCGCTGGGCTTTTGAATCCAATGTACACCAGGATGTTTATTATATGGATCTGATGATCTTTAATTTATAAAAGCTACCTACGACCTACAACCTACTTTTTGTAGGACCAATAATCGATCGGTCCTGCGCTTGATCTCCCGCCAGTCGTGTCGGTTATCCGTCCCAGTGGGTTACGAGAGTGAAGAAAAAGGGAGTGCTTCTATGCATTGCGCACACACTAGGGCACTATAAAATAACTCCTGCGTAGCTGGACTGGTTTCAATGAAACCGGCCACCGTCACCGAAATACACCGTTACCCAACTTACAAAAATAAATGAAATCCCACCATAAACATTTTCATGTAAAAATGTTGCCAAGACGAGTCTACATAGCTTACCCTGTGAAAAAGTTATCAGGTCGTATAAAGCCAAGCTCTAAAGACTACTCGCCCTAAATCTACAACCACCTTGATAAAAAAAACTAAGTAAGGGCGCATATATCAAGAACTTTGGTTCTACATGAGATTTGTCCACTTTTTGATAGATTTTGATCAAGGTGCTTGTAGATTTAGGGCGAGTAGTCTTTAGAACTTGGCTTTATACGATCTGATAACTTTTTCACAGGGTAAGCTATGTAGACTCGTCTTGGCAACATTTTTACATGAAAATGTTTTTGGTGGGATATACTTCTCATTATATATTTCATGTTGTACACTAATTTTATTTTCGACCGGTATCTTTAGCAATAAAATACGAGTAAATAAAAAAGGGAAAACGTCGAACGATAAACTTCCTATTTAAACATCGAGATTACTTCCGATTCGGAAAGCGATTTCCAATCGCGAGAAAAAACCGGTAAAAGTCCGGTATTAGATTTTTATTCAGTTTTATGTTCGTGGCTTTCTCTTTATTTATTTATACCAACTGTAATCAAAGTGTTTACGATATTACATGAAATTTCAGACCAATATGCATACTTAAATCTCATCATCTTACTTTTAATTTATGTACTTGCAAGACCATGTGGTTTTTTTTTAAAAAATAGTACAAAATAATTGCATAAAAATATTATAATATATTGCAAATACAAGGGGTAAAACAGCTCCCCACACGTATTAACTTTTTATGCCAAGTTTTCCTTTTTGAACTAAACACCAAAGACAAGACCCTAATAACGTGTAAAAGGTCTGTGTTAGTCACAAACGATTCAGGAAGCCATTACAGAAATGGCTAATTATAACACAAGTTATCTAGAGGCTTGTGTATCCGCGCCCTTAATTAGTATTCTTGCAGCCCTGCGCCCTAACGCATGCCGCCCGCCGCGCGCCGTACTAACCCGTGCGTGCTCGCCCTACCCGGCTAGGGCCTAGGGCGGCTGCAGTTTACTACTTATGTTATTTAATAGTTCCTTTTTTAATTTTATCTATTAATTATACTTATTTTTAATATTTTTTTTATTAAATGTATGTTGTATACCTACCGGATGTAACTTTTTCTCATGAGACATATTTAAGCTATCGTGAAGGTTCATTATAACGACAATATACATAAACAGGTTTTTTCTTTATTTACTATCTAAATAACATGACTGACTTTCTTCAAGAAATCTCGATCCGTTATGTGCGACGACTTGCACACAGCGTAAGTTTACATCCTGTATTTCACAATAATTCACACTATAAACTACGCAACATATTTGTATAGTAAAATACGTACACAAGGGATTTAAGCACTTTGATATAACTAAATTGTTTTAATGACTAACAAAAGGCAAAGTAAACTAATATGTTTCGATTTTCAATATAGGTAGTTTGATTTTTAGAAGCTACAGAGAACCTATCTACTACATATTCAAAAAAACTTTCACATTAAGGGCGTGTTTCACCAAGCAATGTTAAAGTTAACGCCATGTTAAATATTATGTTATCCCTCTAGTATTTCCTGTCAATGAATGAGATGGCATGGTATTTTAACATGGCGTTAACTTTAACATTGCTTGGTGAAACACGGCCTAAATATTCAAAAATCATTTTTAAATTGTACGAGTATTATTCCATTTTGGGTTTAGGCAACGCTATTTGTTATTCCTTTCTTTTGTTAAGTTTTGTTTTTTAAATATATATTATCACTTAATGTATGTGTCGCAGTCATCTAATTGAAATGGCTATTTCATTGAGTGACTAGCGTTTTTATCGAATGAGGACATTAAATATATGATGAAAGAATGAATAATGAAAGACTAGGCCGAACATTGATTGGACAATCGTCAGTCACACGCGTCCAATTAGTCAGCGGATTGTAATGTTGTATTGTCAGTCAGGTAATTGAAATTTTCTCACTGCGGCGTCAGTAGTCACCAAAACAAATATGGCGTCAAACAGCTGGCACTGATAGCACTGTGTTGATATTTTTTTCGTTAAATCTACATGAAAGGGCGATACTCGTTAACAGTGTGACAGCATGGATTTGTCTATTATGGCGTCGCCGCCGGCTACTTTTAATGAAAAATTTGAGGTGAAACTGACTGAGTACGAACGACATAATAAAGGTAAGTTTTAAACATGCTGTACGTCATCGTTTTACTAATTTAGCTGATAAAACATACAAAACTACACTAAATTGATGTATTTATGATTACTAGAATTTGCAAAGTTACATTTATCGATAAAATATCGGTAGTATGAGCGCAAATTAGAAAAAAATATCACCTAACTAGATATTCTATACCTAAGTACGTAATTAGTGGACTACGATATATGACTAAATAACGTTCAGTCAAGAAGTTGCATGTTACAATAAACAACATGACGAGTAATTGTCCTTTAGTATTTCAATTTAATGTCATTCGATAAAAACACTAGTCACTCAATGAAATGGCGATTTCAATTATTAGATGACTGCGACATATTTACTGTCTAAAATGTCAAAAAACGTTCTATTCATTTATTAAAAAAGTGGCAACCCTGATCGCAAGAGACATGTAAACGAATAGAAAAATAGCGTTCCAGAATGAAGTGGTCGCGTTTACCGCACGAGCGACGGCAACTCGCTTTGACTCCTGGCCCAAGAACTGAGTGTTATTTTAATTATAACCATCATTTATCGTAATTAGAGCTCGCGAGGGCGGGCGGATGGCGGTCCACTTTGAATAAACGACAATTAGGATGCCGTAGGCGCAAACTAGCTCTGGAGTGTTTACGTGTTTGCTAAACTATGTTTGTCGATGCCATTGAAAGCTTCAGCTCGGCCAATTACCGCCTCGATATAACATAAACAAAAATGTTTGCGAGACTTTATTTAAATGGAGCTTTTGCGCGCAACATTTTTTTATATTTCCGGAAAAGGTAAGTTGGCTTAAAATTTTTGCGCCAAACGTTTTATGAGTTTGGAACGCGTACGTGTTGTTTGGACAAGTTTTGTTATTTGATTCAAAAAATGAAAATTCATATTCGAAAAATATTTAAAACCATTTTTCATGTAAACTAATCCTACAGCTAACATAATGTATATTTATGCATGAAATGAAGTTTATTTAAAGACAAAGTGGATGTTTTGGACTTAATAACTCACTTCATACCTACCTGCTGTGTCTACCTGAGTAGAAATCAATAGCTAACGTATAAAAAAACATTAGAAAGCGAAAAAACCTAAATTTGTATGTGTAAATGTGAGTGATAAATTAATAAAAATATGATGAATGCCTAAACATACATACAGTGTAAACGGAATTCATATTACGTTACAATATATGAAGAACCACAGTAAGTTGTCAAATCTGACGACCTCCGTAGGGCAGTGGTTCAGCGCGTTGGTGCTCGACCGAGAGGTTGCGGGTTCGAATCCCGCCGAGGGAACAAAAAGTTTTCAATGTTCCTGGGTCATGGATGTGTATTAAATTTGTGTATTAATATAATAAAAATCTTAAATATGTGTATAGTATAAAAGTATTAAATAAATATTTCCGTTGTCTGGTACCTGTAATACAAGTTCTTCGGATACTTAGCACAGGGCCAGATTGACGTGGTGTGAAGCGTCTATAGATATCATCTATTGATATAAACCGGCAACCCTTATTTATTTAAGATACGCTAATGTTTCATTATATTTACGTGTCTATCTATAAAATTAAAAAGTTTCCAAAATGAGTCAACATCCCTATTGATGAAAGTGTCGAATGTAGACAACATCAGTAGCGTGCGATAAGGCTGAGCGAGGTGAGCGGCGACCGACCTTTTATCGGACGACGTAAAGTGTCGGTGTTTACGGCCGCGCGGTGGGCCGGGGGCAGGTGGCACGATTACTTCTCCCGAGGTATGATTGTATACAAAGGAGAGTCTACACTGGAGACTCTACCTCAAAAACACATCCTTAAGGCTTCTGGAATGCCTTTCAAATGTATGATCGACATGGCATTTAAATTAACGAACCATATTGAACGCTGATTGGTGGAACATTTATTTGAGAGAAAGGAAGGTATATTTTATAATTACATCACGCTCGCTTACTATTTATTATTATTTTTATAAAGCTGGTTAAAACTTCACAGATAAGATTTGCTTACAATTTGGGCACTTAAAAATACTTCTGCGTAGTTTGTATAGATTAATGGAATTCGGCCACCGATACTTAAATCGGTAGGAGAGCAACTGGCGTTTCATTATCGACCAGACAACAATAGTCGTCCCCTGATGAAGGAAATAAATCATTTACAGCAATTGATTGTCAATAAATAACATGGTTGAACAAGAAAAAAGGAAAAATAAATAATTATTTACCTTAGGCTAGGCAAATAGCTATAAGTAATATTCTGATAAGTCAATATTTAGTAAATTTGCCATTAGAATTGAATAGTTCATACAAATAAATCATGACTAATTAGTCCACAATCGTTTCTAAGGCGAACTTAAATATTAACGTCAGATCAGCTTCATACTATAAGATATTATTTAATAAATAATATTATATTTTAAGGCAATATACCTAAAAGCTTACTAGCCAATAGGCTAGCGAGATAATTCATTATTTATTATTGATATTAATAAAATAATACAGAAATAATGGGTATGAAATTGATTTCATTTGACTTTAGTTCAAAAGTGCTAAACATAAAGTAAAAAAATTGACATGTAACATGCTTTTCGTTACTATTGTGCGGTCCAATGAATACCTAAGTAACAATATATAATAAGTATGTAATTTCATGTTAGTAGTTTCATGAAAGTGTTTAACATGAAATTACATACTTCGTCACATTAAACGAGGCACTTGTTTGTATGTGTTTCTTTAAAGTATGAGGAACTTGAGATCTGAAATAGTATCATTGGAATGTACCTATGATACCTGTTCTAATGATATCGGGTGCAATTTCAATGTGGAACACAACATGGAAATCATGTAAGGATGGTCTGGATATATCAAATGAAACACTCGACGACTCGTTAACGACTGCTTTAATTAATAAAGTTTACATATTTATATCATAAGAATATTACATATACACGCTACAATCAAACCTGCACCCTCTCGAATCTGCAAATCAATGGTCTCACCACTCATCAAGACCGTGGTCTTGATGAGAAATGAAAAGTAACACCCTAACAAGGAAGGACTCCTTATGAAAGTCGGTTAAAAAGACAATTATCTCGGTTCATTTGCGCGCCGTCTGTAGTGGGACATAAATCAGTGCGCGGTGCTAATGCCGCGGAATTAAAAAATACTTTGCCACGAGCCGCTCTGAAATAAAAGACTTAACGCAATCTTTGCGGGCGGTTAATGAATTACTTTTGCTAATTTTTCATTGTGGGACGTATTTAAACGTTCATACTCGACTATTTTGCCTATTGACATTTATACCTGAAATTATAAATGTCTCGCTAAGTGTTATTATGAAATCTAACAATTAAAAAATTACTGAATAGGTTGTAAAATATTTTGTCTTTGTCTGTGGACAACTTATAAAGTGTATAAATATATGTAAGAGGTTATGTGTTCTGTGTTATGCTTATGAAATAGTTGCATTAGTATAAAGTCATAATAATAATAATTGAATAAATAGACATATCCATTCCAATCGTTTTATAATAAGACAAGGTTTATTTAGAGCTAAAATCTTGGCAATTGTAATAATATGTAGTGTGCAAAATATCATTAAAAAAATATAATATACCTGTATCCTTGTCATGTGATTTTCCTAACGTGATTAGAGAAAGCAAAACATTATAGCTTAAACACAGCTGTTTTAATGTTATATTAGTAAGTTTTTAAAAACCTAAGACTAACTTACCCAACAGAAACGTGATTAGACGAGGCAAAACATTATAGCTTAAACACAGGTATTTTAATATTCTTTTAGTAAGTAGGTAAGTTTTTAAAAACCAAAGAAGCCAGCAGAAGAAATCCGAGTTCGTTTCTGGCGGGATAAAATAAAACGGACTTTATGATATACAGTCGGTTACGTTGGCCCCCGCTGACGTCCTAATTAATCACTGCAGATTAAACGTAAAATATGGCCGCCGGTATCTTCCACGACACTCCGCCACAATATAATTGCCGGTTTAAAACAAAAACGTAGTATTTGCTTAATTAAAGTAGCAAAGTCACAGGTATTATTGTTAATGTTTAAGATGTGACTTCAAGCTAAATGTTATCAAGAGCATATTAAGTACCAAAGCATTTTGTATTTGGTACTTAATGTAATATCTTTAATAAGTTTTTGTTAGTAAAAAAAAAGTAATGCATAAAATCGGATCAGCAGATCGTCAGGATCGTCAGGGAACGATCATAAATACATACGTAGACTGCTTAAATCATTAACCTTTTGGCTTCACCGTATTTGATCAATTACGCTAAATATTTATAATTGGCGTCATTGCTCAAATATAGCCAGGTAGGTTACTATTGTAAACAATATAATAAACCACAATTTAATTAATTAGTTCAACATTAGGTTCAGTATGTTAGTATTTATGCTGGTGGATAAAAATCAAATAAAAAAGTATATTCTGCGAGAGCATTTTGCCAATAAAAGATCCCCGAACATAAAGTATAATGAAACAGACATTATGTAAACGAGCGCTACCGGCGTGCGGTGTTGCGCCTCTATATCACACTCCATGGTATTCTTGTAACTCTCTGATAAGAATATTCGCTTAGCTGTTACCCGCAGCCTGCGTGAATACAATATCCCACAGGAACAATAAAATGAAACATCGCTAAAAAGTTAAAAAAGAATAAACTTTTTCGGGATGTATGATTTTAATCCCGAGCCTAAGTTCCTAATATACCAAATTTAATGGAAGTCTGTTCATTCGTATTTTCGTGAAAAAGTCACTAATATCCATCCATCCTTACAAACATTTGTTTTTAAAATAGTAGTAGGAAAGGTGTACAGCTCAGGGTTGCATAAAATCCATAATTAGATGCTTACGTGTAATTGAAGACATAAATAGATGAAGGTGATATGTCGCAAAAAGAAATATCCATAAAACTGAGTCCAAGCTGTATCACTTAAACATATTAAGTACATGGATATGTAGTAACATATTAAGTACATTGATTCTAGAGGCGGTTTATTTGATTAATGTACTAAATACCTTACGACGTATTCTAAAATGTTTAAGTGCATGTGAAGTTTGAATTAAATTTTCTCAATATCAGAATTTTTCTACATACCTTATTCCATTCATGTCTTCAATTATTTAAGAGTATGCATGGTACAATGTGATGTTGAAATGTAATGTGATGTTAGAGCTGTGTTATGTCTCTTTGGGAGAGGTTAATGATGATCAGTGATAAAAGAAGCACTAATCAATATTTATAGGTAAAAGATAAGTTAATTTCCTGGGTATAAAACTCCAGTTGCATTACATAGACTAGTTTTAATAACAAACATATTATAATAACAAACAAATTATAACAAACATTTATTATGTGAACAGTGTATCTTAATAGTCTACATTTAACCCCAAGCGTCTCTATTCCTACACAATATACTCTACGAGTGACAGCAGTTTACAGAGATTTGACCCATGCGACGTTCGGCAGATAACTGACTCCGCGGCGATGGGCGGGGCGGCGCGGTGGGCGGCACACACGCCCAGCTCGCTGGCTCCGCCCAGGCCTCGGCCCCGCCCAGTGCCGGCCAAAATGTGACAGGTGGGAGGAGCCAACCTCTGAAGTATCGTCGTTACGGACACTTTATCAAGTAATTTGTTAACTTGGATACCGATTTAAAATTTAATCGAGTCGTAAAATGTTCAACAAATACATATTTTGCTGTATATACATTTTCAAATATTTAGTTGAGCTCATTGTAAATCCAACCTTATTTACATAATGCTTATTTAATAATAAAGAGTTTTACACGCTATTCCAGTTAATTCTTACAGTTTTTAAGTCATACTGTTTTGAGAAAAAAAAATATTCTGAGACAAACTGCAAATTGAAAAGTTGAACCAACAGTAATAATAGTGTTTTCACGTTCCAAGTTCTTACCTAGTTAATGGTATGTGTATATAAAAATATCATACACGACAAGTTTTTATATGATTAAAAGTTGCAATAATACTCAATATTAAAAGCAATATTAAAAGAATTGGTATCAAAAATAGGTGGGAAAGGAAATAGTATAACTTGTAACTTGTATGAAATGAATTTAATAAATTCTACTTATAGAACGCCAAAAATACGAATTCGCGTGTCATTAAGCAAACCTTATGTCAAATCTCATACATTTTAGTTTCTAACTTCGTTAGTGATAATAGCGTCGTGTCTTGAATCAGGGTCCCAGACTTTTAGTCAAGATGCCTTCGCTAATAACGATGATAAAGTCCAAAAACAAAGATGTTCCCTAAATGATATATCACATGGCGTTTGACACATCAGTACGATATTTTTTTTAATTCTAACTTCGTCAAGCAATGGTAAATCGGCTAAAGCATCTGTATCAAAACTGTATCCTTCCATTTCTACTGGTGCTTTATGTACCCAAAACAATGTAATAAACACATTAAGCGTTACCAATTGTTTTTGTTTACATTCCAGAATATAATAGAATAAAAAAAATATATTTGTACATAAAAAATACATATAAAAACGTAACGCAAAATCATGTATTTTTATCATTTAACAGCAGAGTTTTGATACTAGTTACGGACGGAAAAAAATATCTGCGCGGTTTGGTGGGCTGCATGATTACTGAATGTAACTAAAAAAAATAAAGAAATAAATAAATAAATCTACTTTTGTAAGTTCTATCATAATAGCTACAAAAGCGAAAAAGCCTTTCGTTTCCTTTTTAGCCTAACTTTAACTGCTTATACTTCGTTAAAATTAAGTATTGAAAAACAGTGAGATCTTATAATATTATAATAGTTTAGTAGATTATCTACCTAAAACATACATTTGCAACAGCATTGACTTATACAAAACTAGGCACATTGAAAACTCTATTTCAGACATAATTATGAGTTTAACAAAATAGTATTCAAAAAGTTAAAACAATTCGCCTTTGCACCATCAACATTCCTGTCACAAAGCATTTCTGTTAAAAAGACAAAACATCTCTTAAAATATCCGGGAAAAAGGTAAGTTATTCTAAAGAGTTATCAAAGCACAACGCTGGTTGAAACTCTCGGGGAATGTCTTTGAGAAAATTGTTAACATAGACAGGCGTCGCATACTTCGGCAGCAATGTGGGGCGGGTATTTAGCTGCTTCAGTCATTTATTTAATTAAAGGTACGCCTTGCGAACACGACGCACGCGGCCTCACCGCGCGCGCGGCGACATCTTCGTAATTCACGCGATGATAGAAAATTGTTGAACAACAACGCGGAACACGCTAACAATATTGTTCTACCTACTACTTTTCAAGTGGACACATTCCAATTCACTGTAAGGAAGAGCGATAAATGCTAAAAGAACAAAAGAGCCTTAGATGAATACTGGAACTGGACTAATAGAAAAAAAAATATACATCGTTAAAAAATATGTTTGGAATGCACAAATTAAGCTCTTTTTAACTGATTCCAAAAAAGGAGGAGGTTTCTGAATTCGACCGTATACCTATATGTTTTTTTATGATAATATTTGAACTAGTAAGTAGTACTTTACTCATCTCACTTATGATTTGTTTTTAACCCCCGGCGCAAAAACG
The DNA here is from genome assembly GCA_905187575.2 of Celastrina argiolus. Classification (NCBI taxonomy): domain Eukaryota; kingdom Metazoa; phylum Arthropoda; class Insecta; order Lepidoptera; family Lycaenidae; genus Celastrina; species Celastrina argiolus. Next base: position 8,653,586 of record LR994599.1, on the reverse strand, counting down.
ACGGGGTTTTATAAGTTTGACGTGTCTGTGTAAATGTGTATGTGGCATCGTAGCTCACAAACGGATGATCCGATTTTAATACGATTTTTTGTTTGAAAAGTATATCAGTCGAGAGTGTTCTTAGCTATGTTTGGTGGAAATCGGTTCAGGTCTTCAAGGTCAGCAGTTTGTTAGGTGTGATAGCAATGTTACACGGTACATTTTTATTATGATTTAATTAGAAATATTCAGGTTGCAGATTTTTTGTACTTGTAATATTATGTTACAATATCAAATTTCATCTAGAAAACCTAGATCAACATATATCTGTCTAAGATGTGAGGAAATTTCTAGTTGAGTTACTAATTATTCAAAATTCGTAAGAAATTTGCGCTTGGAAGTAATTACTATCTACGAATTTTTATTCACTTGAGAGTATCGATAGGTATATTATATTGTGTCGTTGACGAATGGCCGTATCTTTAACTTTATATCACTTAGAAGAGCTTCAGGGAAATTTAAACTTGAGTATAATTTTTTTAAATAGACATACACAGACAATATAGAGATCATATTCTCATAAGATCTTTTTTCTTTCTTATAAGGTCCCGTGCCGCAACTGAGCTCTGTATATCCTTTGGAGGCCTCTATCGTCATGAAAGTTGTGACATTGAATTTATTCTAAGAAAAATATTTAAAAAACCATTACAATAATTCACATAGGTATTCATAGTAGATGCTCGCAACTCGTGTAGTTTTAAACTAAGGTTTTATGGCGTTTGAATATCAAACGCCATAAAACCAAACATTCATTTAACTCGTTTTATTCAATTCAAACTCTTTCATTGGCCAATCAACGGCTAAAACGCATAATTGTATAAAACCAGTCAGCCGGCATCTGGTATCAGTGATTACTTGCCTAATTGTCCGATAATCAGTCGTTAATTACAGGCTGCAGACCACGCGTGACGTCATTATGCAGGACTAGCGCTGTGCACAATCAGTAATATACTGTCATGTGCCACTTGATCCAATTTGTCACGACTGTACCTATAGTGTGCTGTGTACAATCGCTGTCAGAATTTCATTATTCATGCACTGTGACGCAACAATCTCTCTATTGTATGTTTTGTTGCCATTCTTACTATGAGATCTTAGAAATATAGTTCAATATCATTTATATAATTTACTAGATACATAATATATCGGGAAGATACTTACCTCTGCATCACTAAATTTTGCTGCAGTAAAAAGTAGCCTGGGCTGTCCTGCAAGTAAATCACATGGCGGGATAACTACCGTGCCCCAGATTTTATAATGCATACATAAACACTTTAGGTAGGATTTTAATAATAGTAGGATATAACCATAAATACGAATATTATACGCATGTGTAAATTATTATCTAAAAAATGCTAAAAAGTCCGGATTAATTAAATATTTTGAGCGGCAAGGACATCTATTTAGATGCAGGTATCTTGAAGGCAGCTCATTATAATTTAAACTACATATGCAGTTAAAATCATCAGTTAGAATTAAGAAAAAAAAATAACCTTATAATGCTGACTGTACTTAGATATACTATAATATAATCTTTTGCGGTATCTTACTAGAGGCGATGATGAACTTATATCAATCGCAACATTTTAAATTGTAGGGTAAAGTAACGGGTTAGCGTCATGAGCGTCACCACGCCATCGTCACGCGCGTCACATGCGTCACGGCGCGTCACAGGGGCCGTCAATCGCGGTGATTAGCGAGTGTGATTGCGCATTGATCGCTCGTTACCGGCTGTTTGCCGACGCTATGTGGGCCGGTGTTTTCGACACCTACATAACTATAGCAGACGCGGGCGGGTTACAAATGATACTGCCCAAGCAGGAACAATGGACAACAACGCATTCGTAAATTACCGCCATGTTTGCATCTATAGTAGACGCTAACAAAATGATATTGCAGCCTAAGCAGGGACCTTACTCTCCAAGCTGATTTAATTTTTATGCAGAATCGATCGTGCCGCGTGAAACACACTCTCGAATGACTTGACGTTTGTTTATTATATTCAGTTGATTGATATGGTCGGGAGTACCAAAAGTTAAGATCTAACGATTTTCTGTATCCTGGTTAATTTCAAAGTAATCCAAATAAAACACCAAAAGCCGTTGAGATCGAACTGATTCGATTCTCGATTGTGTCAGGAGTAAACTTGCAGTAACAATTGACAAATACGTATTCGTAACTTTGTCGCGTGTCAAAAAACAAATCGTCATATCCTTTACCAAACCTATTCCACATTTACATATATTCGTAGTAACCAAATTAGTGTAAATACCTAATAGAATGTGAAAAACTTTCGAAATATCAGAATTAAACAAGCTGGGGAATCGGTATGACGGTATCTTAGCCCCTAAAAGTATCGCTATAGTTATAGCGCTTTAAAAGTCAATAAAAAAGTGACAACTTTATTAAACTGTTTATTTACCGTGTGCGAAAAACGGTGACTTTATTAAATTCTGTATAGCGCTCGATGCAATGAGTTATTTTATCCTTTAATCCGTTAGCCCTATTGAAATATGAAGTAGTGCCATAAAAATCGCCATAAAACTGGGCGCAGGACGTGCAAATAAACGCAGCCTCGTCGTAAATGGCTCATAGCGCAGTTTAGCTGGAGCCGGTGTGTACAAAACAGAATAATAAATAGAATGTATTTATCTTTGTTTTTAGATACTAACATAGAGAGGATTTTTGGCTGCGAAACTGCAGGACCAATTTTTTAAAAGTCGCCAGGGACAGTTTAAAAAAAAATGTAAACCATAGGAACAAACATTAAATAAGTAAAGAAACGTATTAGAAAAAATATTAGATGCTTATTATCCTGATATATATAAATCCTAAGTCGCGTTTTCATTATATACCTACTCTGATCGTCTTCGTGTAAATATCAGGACTTTTAAAACGAGTTAGTTTTCTTTTTATTTATTTTTATAATTAGAACTTGACATTGCAAAAAAAGCTTATCTATACTAAAATAAATAAATAAAAATAAAATGCCTTTTATTTCTTGCGTAACTTCATTACAATAAAATATAAGTCTTACAATTCATGCATTAATACCTATACATTATACAATTAAAGAATTTATTATTATTAATTATAATTAATATAGATTAATTTACAATTTAAATTATTATTTATTATTACATTATATTGTTATTATTATTAATTATTACTTTTATTTTTATCTTATTATTATTATTATAATATTATGTTGAAATGCAAGAACCCCTCTTATGTGAGGGTGAAGGCCTCCTCCAGTTTTTTTTCTCTTTCTCTATCTTAACTACCATTAATTCAATTTCAAAAACAATTAAATGAAACGAATTATTTTACTTGTCTTTTATGCATTGCGCGGTCGTTCTTATTAATCACATAGGAGATTTTGAGGGTTTCACTAATTGGTCTATAACGCATCACATAAATTGCGTCCGAAAACAAAAGCCCGCGAATCGAAAGCTTCGGATACATAACAGGGCTTAACCGTATCAGGCGCAGGTGGGGCCGTGTGAGCATAATAATGATAAATTTGAGTCATTAATTCGCCGGGATTAGCGAGGCGAGTGCGCGCCGCCGATAGCCAAATATTAACTCAATTAGACGCGACGGCCATTCAAATGTCTGCTAATCCCGCCGTCTAAAGCCTTTGAATTAGGACTGGTCAGTCCCCGGGATTTAACGGAAGTACGTTTGACAGCTCGAAAATAATACGATCTTGTCGTTTGAGGAGTTCTGCCTCGGTTAATTACTACAAGTATACAAGCTATAATATGAGTGAGATACTTTAGGGTATGTATAGGTCCCGTATATCATACTCAGAGGGTTGAGGTAAATGGAAAAAGATCCTTAGGCTCTAGAATAGAGATGGGGGTCCCACAAGGGTCTATTTTAGGACCTTTTCTATTTTTAATTTACATAAACGACCTACCATACCTCATAAATGAAAAACATGGGATAGTATTATTTGCTGATGATATGTCTCTTATTTTTAATATGAAACGGCAAAATATATGCCATGACGAAGTAAATAATGCTCTCTCAATGATAGTACATTGGTTTAGTGTCAATAATAATCTTTTACTTAATAATAAAAAAACAAAATGTGTAAAATTCACATTGCCTAATGTGAGGCAAACTGAAACCAATGTGCTATTAAATGATGAACGTATGGAACTAGTGGATACTGCAGTATTCTTAGGTATTACGTTAGACTCTAAACTTCAGTGGGGCCCCCATATTGCTAGACTGGCCGACAAACTCAGTTCAGCAGCATATGCAGTTAGTAAAATTAGACAATATTCAGATGAAAGTACAGCACGCCTAGTGTATTTTAGTTACTTTCATAGTATAATGTCCTATGGCATTCTGCTATGGGGCAGTGCTGCAGATATAAATAGTATCTTTGTGCTGCAGAAGCGAGCTGTTCGGGCAATCTACAAGCTGGCCCCCAACACTTATCTTAGAGAAAAGTTTAAGGAAACTGGAATACTAACTGTAGCTAAGAGGTATATCCTCTCTAATGTATTATATGTTAAGAAAAATGTAAACCTGTTTATAAGAAAATGTGATAATCATAATAGAAATACTCGGAATAAGAATAAACTTGTTGTTCCAGTGACTAGACTAAGCAAAGTAAAGAATTCGTTTAAAGGCCAATGTATACGCCTATACAATAGGATCCCAGAAAACGTTCAAAATTTTTCAACTAATAAGTTTAAGAAAGTATTCAAAGAACGTTTGTGTGCAAAAGCTTACTATAAAGTTAATGATTATATGAATGATAGCACACCTTGGGAATAAAGTAGCCCCCTACAAGGCTACTTATATATAGTACATTCTATGTTATTTAGCTTTAGTATTGACATATTTATATGTAAATTTATACTTTTTTTAAAAAGAGAAATTTTCCATCTTTTTGGTAAAAGATGGCCCCATGCGAGTTTCTTACGCCGGTTCTTCTTGCTGGGCTAGTTCCCGAACCGGTGGTAGGCATCATATAGAAACGACGTTCAGAAAACATTTTTTTGTAAAATTTACTCTGAATAAAAATATTTGATTTGATTTGATTTATAGTTTACTGAGAAAGTACCAGCGCTGAAAGAGGTACTTTTTTTAAATTATTGTATAGGAAAATTTATGGTGAGGCATTTCTCATACAAATATATAAATCAAAAGTAAGTATTTCAGCGCTGGTACTTTCACAGTATACTCTACATAGGAGGCATATACGCACTCAAAAGTATTATCACTCATTTATTTTACATCTTGTATATAGGCGTTATGTTGCATGGATAGAAGTTAACAACACTTTTCTTAAATTGTATTAATTCTTGAAAAATAAACTTTGAGGCCAAACGAGCGTAATTTTGTTAGTCTTGGGTCGCAGAATTTCCGTTGCGAAAATTCTGCGGCGTTTGGTTTCATAGAAAAATCCTTGCTGATTCACACGGCCATACAAAATGAGTTGGACTTATGTATAAAACCGAATGCAACAGATTTTTTGCATAGAAGTTCTGAGACTCACGACTCACAAAATAAGGTTTCATTGGCCTCAACCTTAAAGTTAGGGCGTGTTTCACCAAGCAATTTTAAAGTTAATCCTTCGTTAAATATCATGTTGTTCCTCTCGTAATTCCTATCAATGAATGAGAAGGCATGGTAATTTAACAAGCCATTATTACTAACATGCGTTGGTGATATCAGCTTTATATCGACTATTAGGCTTTTAGTTACATTTAAGTTAACTAATAATATAATACGTTTATGACAGTTAAATAAAATTTGAAAAGTAAAAAAAATAATATAGAAACATAATACATAGGTATATGTTACGGACCAGGTGAATAATGTGGGCGATAAGTATAAATACTATATAATACCATATCGGGCTAATTTTAAGTAAAATGAGAATTGTTATAAAAATAATGTTTCATTACTCTGCTCAAAACGTGATGGACAATATAATGTATAATGTGCGATACAAATTAAGTCTTTGTATATTATTAAATTGCCCTCTTATGTTCTGAATATTTCATAGTAACTGGCCATTATGTATAATGCTCAATTTATTACTTGATCCATAACATATTATACATATACAATTATACATAGACTAATAGTAAATGTTAAATATTATAATATGTATCACATACAAAATACCTAGTATTTTTACTACATAAAGGAAATTCGTAGTAATAGTATCTCTACTAGAGTAGAATGTCAGAATAGTGTCGTAATCCTCGTATGTCAGTAATGGTTACATATATACACTGACGTTAAATTTATATTAATTAAACTAATATCAATGCTAAATCCTACGGTCAATTAATTAATGGTAATTTAGTTAATTATATTCCAATCTAGCAGACAAATGCATTGTAAGCATTAACAGATTAAGTTCACTCGCAGCCCTATTCTGGAATCAAAATATGCAATTGTAATGCATTTTGGAATATGTGAAAATATTTTAAATATACAGAGTGAATATTTAAAACGGTATGGTAAGCGTTATCTGAAAAAATCTAAATCAATAAAAAAATTAAAATTAACATACCAGTTATGACAAAATCAAACTATGTATCGGCTTCGCAGACTTTAAAATCATAGTACCTTAATAAATTTATGACTTTTATAGAAAAACCTCATTAAAAAATTGTGTCTTTCATGTAGACACATGCACGAAGCGAGGGGGGGGGGGAAATACGCGAAACAAACGGAACACACAGAAACAAATAAACATTATATTATTATAATTAAACTGTAATACCTATACAATTTAAAATCTATGGATTTAAAATTGTACAATACACACATGTGTACGATTTTTACCAAGGATGAAATGGACATGAAATTTCGGATACGGATGGTGGATATGACATTATTTCGAATTATCCGTTTGTTTCGGATAATTTCGGTTTTTTCACAGTAGAAAAACTTTTATTTCGTATTCGGTTACGGTTACGGAAGATATTTTATATCGGATATCCGATAGTTTCGGTTACGGTTACGGCGATCCCTGATATCCCCGTTTTTTACTAAACACAAAAATTATACACATTAATGAATGGATATGAATATGTAAAACAATGTTGTTCCTTCTGCGGGATTTGATCCCGCGCCCTCCAGTTTGAGAAATAATGCGCTCAACCACTGCGCTACAGAGGTCGTCAAACATTATTATTCTTTAATTTCAGGTATTTAACCTTTTTATAAAAATATTAATGCGATTCACTTCCCATCTATATTAATATAAATTTACCTGTGCTAAATTTCATACTAAGGTGTATTATTTTTTGTAGTTAGTTTAGTAAGTTTGTAGTATTTTCGTAAAACGGAGAGCAAAATTTTTACTGTAAACATTAATTTATACATATTATTATTATGATAAATATTGTGTTCCAGAATAAGGCTCTGCATGTCAGCGCTGACGAGACAAGATACAGTGAGTGGGCACTGAACTGGATTTCCGCTGTTGTGCATAACCAGATATGTATTGTTTTATTTCCACCTAACTAGATACCTAGACTACCTAGTCGGTCAACTATACTCCGTTCCGATTTAATATGAATCAAAAGTAAACAGCAAAAGCAATAATGGCAATTTATTATGTCTCATTACGTATGAGTAAAATGAAATCAGTAAGACATCGTAGTGTCTAAACTAATGATTCGATTTCAACCAATAAGGAGTCAATATATTCGTAATAAGACACAGGCGCGTAGTAGGGTTATTTAATATTTTTTATAAAATACTAGCTGACCCGTGCCCACTTTGTTGAGCATACAAACCGTTTAAACCTTTCCTGGACTTCCACGAATATTTCAAGACCAAAAATAGCCGAATCGGTTTAGCCGTTCTCAAATTTTAGCGAGACTAACGAACAGCAATTGATTTTTATATATAAGAAGATATAGAAGAAGAAGATTACAGACAGATGGATAAACTTAAACTAAAAAAAAAACTATTTTGAATTTAGAATTCTAACTATATGATTTACATAGCAGGTGAGCTAAAAATATTCTCTGACCATATTTAAAAAATTTCCTGTGTCTATTTATAATGCGCATTGAGTCAGGTCATCTTGTTTCAGACAATAGTTCATCTGTGCGGAAATCATCCATTGTATACTCTAGAGTCTAGAGGTCTAAAGTCTAAACATCGCAGAACGTAATTAAAAATTCTTGCCCTAATACTTAATTGCCTAACTCTAAGTTTAAATCAAAGTCATTACCTAAAAATAAATCTTAATACGTAATAAGAAATCGCCCTAAAAAGCAATTTTAAAACTCGTGCTATAAGGCACGTTTTGTCTCTAAAAATAATTCACTTTTTAATTTAAATAGGTACTATTATACATTCGAATATATATATATATATTTTATTTATCCTAACATAGATACTTAATAAGTATGGATTACGTTGTCGCGCTGAAAAGCACGTTTTTATTAATTCTCCATATTTTCCTCGCTAGAGAGCTCCGATAAACGCGTGCGATCGTTGCAAATCATGAAAAAGCGGCGCAAACAACTACGACCCTGCATTTTAAATTTGTAATATCTTCGGTAATATTCGCTTAAATTACATGCTGTAAAAATCATATTGATCTATAATATATGCACAATTTATTTAAGGTACTTAATTGGATAAGGATTAATGCTGTATTGTTTAAAATCACTTCGTAAATAACCAATTTTTAGTAAAGAATAAAAATGGTTATGGTGGGTTATCCCTAAGAGATAGACATATACCATCGCGGACTTTTTGTTGAAATTTTTAAGGTGAACAATACTGTAGTACATTATTTTGGTCTATCTCGTAGGGTTCAGTCGGCGTTTGCAAAATAAGCGCAAAAAAACGTGCTTATTTACGACATCACATTAGAAACCTTTAAATTTATCAGTGTTTCTCTACTATATTATGCATTAATTATACATACAAACCTTCCTTAAGAATCACTCTATCTATTAAATAAACCGCATCAAAATCTGTTGCGTAGTTTTAAAGATCTAAGCATACATACGGACAGACATACAGCGAAAGCGACTTTGTTTTATACTATGTATTGATGTGGTTATTTCAATTCCATACCAACAACCACACAACGAAAGCAACATTTTTATTTGCAGCGTAATAACGTTAACTGAAACAAACGTACAAAATCAGCTTCATATCAGATTGTCAATTGATACGAAACGGCCTTCCACAAAACAAACCCGAGCAAACTTAATCCAATCCGCGAGTGTAACGAAGTAAGACGCGGCTCAAACAAATTATTTGACATAATGTCGTTAATTAGAAACCCTCTTTTGTAACCGAGGGTAGGGTAATTAGGTTCGGATGCTCTGAATGGGTCCTTTTCTGCTCGTTACGGCTGAAACAAAGGGGCAAAGAAGTAAACAGACCTTATTCAGACAAGAATTTGCATTAGAGTTAACAATGAAAAGAAACTCTTAAGTATTGGCGTAGCTCAAGGCTTATTAATAAGATTTGATTATAAAGCGTTTATTATGCATTGTAGGCGACTTGTAGGCTATTAACTATATATTAATTTGAAACTAATCTTTTAGACGTACCTACTAAGTTTTTTTTAAATAAATGAATCTTATTTATATTTAGTAGTAGATCAATTTTTATTTTCAAAGGTTTAAAAAAATTATATATGTTGCTTTTTCGTTATTCTTGCGACAAAAAAAAAACGGTAAAAAATAAAAATATATATTTTATATTTTATATTTTGACAAAAAAAAAACACATTTCGAAGTAGTATAATCGTATCTCAAAGTTATATTGACTTTTCTTTTTACAACCTGTATAGCGCTGGACGGAGCATAAGTCCTTGTTATATTATAGATCTACCTACAGGACTTGCAATTTACATCAATGTCAATAAAATTCTGACATGTTTTTATCCATACAAACAAAAGAGAGACTTCAATTATTTTATACTGCTTAAAAAATTTGCTAGAACAGAAACACATATAACGTAATACATACAAAATATTGTATGCTTCACTACGTTGATCAAAGTGTGTCACGACAGCCATTGAGGGCGTGTTTCACCAAGCAATGTTAAAGTTAATCCTTCGTTAAATATCATGTCGTTCCTCTCGTAATTCCTATCAATGAATGAGAAGGCATGGTATTTTAACATGCCGTTAACACTAACATGTAGTAGTGAAAACTTAGTGAACCAGCTTGTTAATTTAACTTATTTTATAAATAAAATTAAGTTACCCCGGAATTGACAAGCCGTACTTATCATGATCATTTATCTAAAACACTCAGCTATCAAACAATAATCACTTAAAAAACTTACTATGAGGCCAGATTGACGTAGCGTTACATATATAGTAATAATAATTTTTATTATATTGTTCTAGTTGATATGATTGTGTATCTCTATACAGTGCGATTATAATAACGAGTTCATAGATCAGGATATTAATAGATATTACCGTTCTTTTAAATATTCAAAAGGTAAACTATTCTTAATAAAATAATAATATGACTTATGTGGCTAAGTTGCACTCATTAAATGATTATTTATAATAATTGTACAAAAAAATGAATGGATAGTTTTTATTTTTGGCTTATCTTATGATATTACTTTGTTAAACTTTTACAAATTGCAATAGAATTCAGTAAAAACCGTAATGGATTTACATAACAATTACATAATGTTTTTAATATTGAATTGTAGGACATGTATGTAATATGTATAGAAATTATGTCCCATTTGGCTGAAAATAATTTCTATACATACTATTTAGCATGAATCATCATCATGGAAAGTACCTAATAAATTTCTACCTCTAATCAAAGTCAAAGTCAAAGTCAAAAATTTTTATTCAGAATAAATTTTACAAAAATGTTTTCTGAACGTCGTTTATATGATGCCTACCACCGGTTCGGGAACTAGCCCAGCGAGAAGAACCGGCGTAAGAAACTCGCATGGGGCCACCTTTTACTAAAAAGATGGAAAATTTCTCTTTTAAAAAACAAATAAATATAAAAAATATGTTTACATATAAAATAGTCAATACTACTACAAATAAAAATTGCACTTTTATGCAATTAAATAAAAGAAAAAAAAAAGCCTTGCAGGGGGCTACTTTATTCCCAAGGTGTGCTATCATTCATATAGTCACAAACTTTATAGTATGCTTTTGCACACAAACGTTCTTTGACTACTTTCTTAAACTTATTGTTTGAAAAATTTTGAACGTTTTCTGGGACCCTATTGTAAAGGCGTATACATTGACCTTTAAACGAATTCTTTACTTTACTAAGCCTAGTCACTGGTACATCCAGTTTATGCTTATTTCTAGTATTTCTATTATGTTTGTCACATTTTTTTTTTAAATTGATGAATATTTTTCTTAACATATAATACATTTGAGAGAACATACTGAGAAGCTACAGTTAATATTCCAGTTTCCTTAAACTTTTCTCTAAGTGAAGTGTTGGGGGCCAGCTTGTAGATTGCCCGAACAGCTCGCTTCTGCAGCACAAAGATACTATTTATATCTGCAGCGTTGCCCCATAGCAGAATACCATAGGACATTAAACTATGAAAGTAACTAAAATACACTAGACGTGCAGTACATTCATCTGAATATTGTCTAATTTTACTAACTGCATATGCTGCTGAACTGTGTCTGTCGGCCAGCCTAGCTATATGGGGGCCCCACTGAAGTTTTGAGTCTAACGTTATATCTAAGAATACTGCAGTATCCACTAGTTCCATACATTCCTCATTTAATAGTACATTGGTATCAGTTTGCCTCACATTAGGCAATGTGAATTTTATACATTTTGTTTTTCTATTATTAAGCAAAAGATTATTTACATTAAACCAATGTACTATTTTTGAGAGAGCACTATTTACTTCGTCGTAGCATATATTTTGCCGTTTTATATTAAAAATAAGAGACGTATCATCAGCAAATAATACTATCCCGTGTTTTTCATTAATAAGGAATGGTAGATCATTTATATAAATTAAAAACAGAAAAGGTCCTAAAATAGACCCTTGTCGGACCCCCATCTCTATTTTAGAGCCTATGGATTTTTTCCCATTTACCTCTACCCTCTGAGTTCTATTTGACAAGTATGATTTCAAAAGGGCGAGAGCTGGACCTTTTACCCCATAGTGGTGTAGTTTCCTGATCAATGTCGTGTGCTGCACACAATCAAATGCCTTGGAAAGATCGCAAAATATTCCAAGAGCATCCCGCGATCCCTCCCAAGCTTCAAAAATATAACTTATCAAGTCGACGCCTGCATCTGTTGTAGAGCGTCCCTTTGTAAAACCAAACTGTTTTTCGTGTAAAATATTATTAACATTAAAGTGTGCAAGCATCTGATTTAGTATTACTTTTTCATATATTTTACTTAATGTTGGTAGAATAGATATAGGCCGGAAATTTGATGGATCCGACTTACTACCAGACTTAAAAAGAGGTATTAATTTACTATGTTTCATTAGATCAGGAAATACTCCACTTTTAATACAATCATTGAAAATAGTTGACAAGTAAGGTGCGATAATGTCGACTATCGATTTAATAACTTTCGTAGATAGACCCCACAAATCTGCAGTACTCTTAATATTTAATAAATTAAAATGTTTTATTATGTCTTGGGGCCCTATTTCTCTAAATCGAAAGTCGACTTCACACTCTTTTACATTTTCTTTAAGGAGTAATTCAGCATCAACAGAAGAGGCATTCAAATATTTAGTTGTTGAAACTGGAATGTCCGCGAAGAATTTCTCAAAAAAAGTAGCAACTTCACTGTCGGATGTAATTACTTTATTATCTATGTTTAGTTTAAAATCTGAGTTGCGACTGGCGACTCTTCCAGTTTCATTTGCAATGATTTGCCATGTTGTTTTAACTTTATTGTTTGAATTTTTAATAGTTTATAAATGCCAAGAATGAAAGCGTTTTATCTTTTATTGAAAAAGTTTTATTTAAAAAAAAGTGAAATGTTATATATTATATAGCTCCACATAATATGGTAGAATAAGAACTAAAATCGTTACTACTAATAGGGCTGGCAAGATACCGTCATTTTTTGTTCTACCAAAAGAGAAATCTACACTATCTATATAAGTTATACTGAATTTAATAAATTTACTTATTATCTTTCGAATTTTATACATAATCTGGCATTTACTGCCTCTAACCCTTCACAGAGTTGTGTAAGCAATATACATGAGTGTCCTATATTTTATAATAGGCAAATAAAAAAAATCCTTATTAAAAAAAACAGATGGTAGCAGTGCAATTACAGTTATAAAATTGAAGACGTGAGTGGATGAAGGTGATATACGCAAAATACATATTTTGAGTTAATTTTGTTCGAACTGTCACTTAAATATTTTAAAATATCGTAATAATATATATATATATAAATCATAACGTATCGAATACATTAATCTAATGATCCGTCTTAAAATAAATGTACTTAATACGTTACAACATATCATTAAATCTTTTAATGACAGTTTAAAGCCAATTTTCTGGGTAGAAATTTTTTGCGACGATATACCTTTATCCATTCATGTCTTCAATTAATAATAATAATAATAATAATAATAAAAAATAGATATCGCCGTCCCCAACACGAACAATTTAAAACAGAAACACAATGATAAAATCCAGAAATATATTCCACTTGCAGATGAAATTAGACAAATGTGGCACCAGAATACAGTTAAAATTATTCCCATCATTATTTCTTCCACCGGAGTCATACCTAAAACCCTCGCCTCTTCTCTGAAAACTCTTGACCTTCATAAAAACACGTACATCCAAATGCAAAAATCCATCGTCATAGATACATGCTCAATAGTTCGTCGTTTCCTTAACCCCTCCTCATCTTTCTCTACACCTCAATCATAACACTTCTTTTCACTCTTTCAATCAGGATACTTGGCACCAGCCCGTACCTGAGTCATTCATCCGGCAAATAGCCGAGACAACGATTCATTCTAAATAATAATAATAATAATAATATTTATGGACGCTTCACACCACGTCAATCTGGCCCTGTGCTAAGTATCCGAAGAACTTGTGTTACAGGTACCAGACAACGGAAATATATTTAATACTTTTATACTATACACATATTTAAGATTTTTATTATATTATACACAAATTTAATACACATCCATGACCCAGGAACATTGAAAACTTATTGTTCCCTCGGCGGGATTCGAACCCGCGACCTCTCGTTCGAGCACCCAACGCGCTCCACCACTGCGCTACGGAGGTCGTCAATAAAAAATAGCAATAAAAAATAGCAATACTATAAAATATATTTGACACTAATGACACTTCTACGTGTTACTTACTCTGTGACTGCTACGATGCTACGCGCTCTACGCCGTAGCTTTCTTTTTTTGAGTTCATAATTTCCTAATACACAACAATTTATGATCTCCTTGTTTATATATTATTGTTGTTTAAGTTATTTAAAAGTCATTGTAAATTAATCCTATTTTTACACCGTTAAAGGTCATGTAAATATTTTATTTTACATTTGTAAAATAAAATATTTACATCGGCTCAGGCTAAACTGCTAACTAACGTATTTTTACTCTCGGCAGATATTAAGAGTACCTATCAGTATAACTAAAGTACATAATAAAATATTATTTTGAAAATAATAACCCCTAGCCAAACTAAAAATCTAATTGTCACACTTTTATTTATTTATATGGGCAATTATGTCGATTACCACTTGACCAAATAAGTATATTATACATTAAGAAATACTCATTACCATTAGTTATTAACATTGTTATTTGTTTGAAATAAACAATGTTCCCATAATTGTGTTTGAGATTCTCAAATCTCTTTTGGCTCGACTACAATAATTGTGAGTCGTTCCGAAGCGACGTTAAATACGACCGAATTTAAGATAATTAACTTAGATTACGCAAACAGCGTGTCTCAACATTAAACCTGCTTTTGTCTCTCTGTATTATTATATTCTGGTACGGAGCCTGATTCGACGGTTCGCGATTTTCCGTGAATGTTGAATTGATGTAGGGAGTTTTCTTAATATTTTTCATGCCCTCCATACAAATTTAGCACAGTAATTATTTTTATATCGTGTTAGATACTAATAATATAAAAATTATTTAAAACAAGATATTTAATAATAAGTCTCAATTCTGTGTTAAAAGTGTAAAGTCAGAAATCCTGATTATTTACAGAGATACAAAAACTGAAACTGCACTCCTATTGAAAAAAATCTCGTTTTCATCAAAATCTTAACTTGTTATTTGAATGTATATAAAATTGTAGTACGCCAAACCGAGTAAATATTGAATATTGTAAAAACAAAAGTTCAACCGCCGTGATCAAATTCAATATCGGGTAACTTAAAGCCCATGCAAATTCGGAAAAATCTATTATAATCTGCATTGCACACCGGTGGACGCTCTTTTCATTCGACGCCTTTTGTTGGCGGATTCAATTAAGTTTACATCCGCGCCGAGGTCAGTTAATAAAAACCGAAGCCGACAAAAATTGACGCGTAAATCAATTCAATAAAGCACTGAACAATGCCCGGACACGATACCGGAAAATGACGCCGGCGCGTCCGTGCGCCACGCCGCGCCGCGCCGCAACCCGCAAGCAGAAAACGTTATAATAAACTAGCTGTGCTCGCGACTTCGTTCTCGTGGTTTATGAGTGACTTAAACCGTCTATGCAGCGCACGCAATGAAAGTCCTCAAATTTGAATAATTTCCCCCGTTTTTGCAACATTTCTCACTGACGCTCGCTCCTATTTGTTGCAGCGTAATGTTATATCCTAAAACCTTTCTCTATAAATAGACTATCCAACAAAAAAAGATTTTTTCAAATCGAACCAGTAGTTCCTGAGATTAGCGCGTTTAAACAAACAAACAAACTCTTGCGAGTACAGTAATAATAATGCCTCCCACGCCGATTTCGGTGACGGTGACCGGTTTCATTGAAAACATTTAAGCTGCAGGAGTCATTTTATAGTACATAAGTTTGTGTACAATACACAATACAAGCACTCTCTCTTCCTCCACTCTCGTAGCCCAGTGGGTCGGATAACCGAAACGACTGGCGGAAGATCAGGCGCAGGACCAAATTTTGACATACCCATCCGACGCATGGATCATCTTTCTTGTCAGACAATCAGGTGATCAGCATGCATCGTCGTAATCAAACTTGAAAACATTTTTTTTGTTGTTACAGCGCGGGAATCTCGCGTTATACGCGACGAGTACAGTACAATTACCTTAAGTACCTATTAATTATTATTGTTCGAGCTAATTACAAAGTCTGTTAATGAGTACACGCACAACACTAACTGGGTACACATTACTAGTTTCGTCCTTAATAAATGCTACATTAATGTAGTGACAACTTTGAGCACGCATAATAATATTTATGGACGCTTCACACAACTTATATCTGGCCCATGCTAAGTATTAAATAAAAGAACTGACAACTGAATTATGTTTAACAATTTTATACAAGGTATAACAACAGTCACTATAACTTTGAGATATGATTATATTACCTTTTTCATTCAAGAAATATGTCGAAAGGGCTCTCATGATTTAATAACATTCCTTCGGATACTGTGGGCTTTCGTGGGTAAATCGTGAAAAGAGAACAGAGTAACAATATCACTTGTTTATTCGTAATCACAATTTCTTTATAAATTCACTATTCACTACACTTTATGAATTTACTTTACTTTACAAGTATTGACACTAACGAAACATAACACGTTTCAAGACATCTCAACTTGGCGACCAAATCACGAATGAATTCAGTCTCGTCAAGAAAGTCCCGAGTCATGTCAAAGCGCGCCATAGACAAGTTGCGCCATTTTGCCACTTGGGGCGCGCTTCCGTCTCGTTTTGTGTCCATATTCATATCCGGCTCCGACACGGCCATTCTGATAAGTCACACGTCCCGTGTGATGCTTCTGCAAAAGAGAAAACCAGCTGCAATATCACGAGCCTTTCGCTCGGCCAACTCTGACCAATCTCCACAAATCATCAAAAATAAAGTTCAGATCTCAATGAAATTTTGTTTCAAATAATCTTTCAAATAAAATTCTCGATCAAAAAAATTTCGACATGGAATGATACCCTGGGTCATGTTACTTAAATCATGTTAAAACTGTAGGAACTGTACACAACTGAACACAAATAAACTAGTAAAATCTCTAACTCCACTACTATACCCAATTTCATAGACATAGAACTCACAAGGTTCATTGTCCCAGACCGCCAGTCAAACGCCCTCCTGACATAAAACGGACTTAATATAGTCCGAGTTACCGGTTACGAAATAACTGGACGGTCAACTTCATATTCGCTTATAGTACGGTAGGTAGAGACTTTACCCAACAACTCAAATTTGTTCATCATTAGCAAAATCTTTATCATTATCAACTTTCACCAATACATGACCCGAAGGAATCTTTCTCTAACGTATGTACAGTCATAAATACGCTTTGAAATTGCAACTTTTACAGCCTTATTTTCAAGTATGAAAAACAACCAATCGAAAATCTATTTACTTACGCCTTATTGCTTTCATAAGGTGTATTATTTGAACTATCTTTTTATCTCGGTTACTGTATAAAACAGTCAATGTACCTTCTCAACTAAGATTTGTAAAAAGGGTTCATAGAAAAAGACTATACAGAGTCTTCACACTAAAGTCACGAGATAAACAATTACGCTCACCAAATAAAACTCAATATCCAAATCTGATATTTCAATGAAGTACAGAGTGCAGGCCCCTTGGCGCCTGACGCCATCATCATAGGCCGATACATTGCAGCATTGCTGCATTGGCAGCAGTACCCAGCACAGCTCGACGCGCGCCGTCTGCGTCGCGTCGCGGCGCTCGTTCATTGAATCTCCGTCTGTACACAAAATTAAACAGCACAAAAAAATGATCAAACTGTCCAATTATGTTCTTTTTAGGGTTTCCTATCCGTGGGGTGTCGAAGAAAGAGTAGCACCTCGCTATCAACCATCTTTCCCGTGGATGCGCCCGCCAGCCCGCCTGCCAAACGTGGCGAGTATAGGCAACTACCCCCCATGTAATCGAATTAAGAGTACGAATTAAGGGAGGCTTATATCCAGAAGTGAACATCATAGCCGAAATGATGATGATCATCCAAGAGTAAATAACAGGAACAGAAACTTTGCTGTATGTTTGTTTGCCACCAGGTCGCAGCTCAAGAACCAAGCTATCGCAGTTCAAATATCGCGGACAATTATTATGAGATCAAAATGTTAAATTGACTTTGCAATAAATTTCATTTTATTTCCTTTCAACGATCTAACTAATTCGATAAAGAAAAGCTGTTACAGTAACAGTCTCATAATAACAACTGATCAGCAGCTGTCCCAATAATACAACTTGACCACTACATTTTAGTTGCACCATCGCGGGAATTGAACCCACAACTCTTAAGTGGAGAGCCACGCTCTGGTCACGTGAGCGATCACAATACCAGAAGACTCCCAAGTGCGTTTACAACCTTTCACATGATAACCAAGTTCACCGAAGCTGACTGAAGTCCACCGATGAACTTTCTTATCCACCTCAGCCACAAGCTCACGGCCTCTGCCACTGGACCGTTGAGTGTGTGCTGCCGCGTTCACCATCAACACCAGCCACAGGCTTCTGGAAATGTGAAATAAAAATGCGTCAATTCAATAAAGTTTATTTAAATCACAACCGATTTTCTTTTCGTCGCAAATTACACTATTATTGCCGTAACTTATAGTAATTCCAATCCGCCTAGTGTGAAAGTCATAGATAGACAAACATGTTTCAATTTTACAGCTTACAACAACAATATCATAAACTGACAGTTTTATTGCGGATCACGAATGTCCTAGCACTTATTATCAGTTATCAGTTTGTTTAAACACTCTCAGAATAAATAACAAACACGACATTATTTAAAGTTACTTTTGAAACTGATCAATGGCTATTTCTTACTACGTATGCGGTAACGCCAAATAAGAAATAGAACTGTGTACAAACTGTATGTATCTACTGTGATTAACACCCACTTGATGAACTTCGCTATTTAATAACAGGGATGTTAGGGAGCTCCGTAACCGTAACCGAATCCGAAATAAAACTTTTGCTACTGTAAAAAGGAAACTAATATCCAATATCCGTAACCAAAATTATCCGAAACAAATGGGTAATCCGATATCATTTAATATCCATATCCGTATCCGAAATTTAAAATCCATTTCTTCCCGGTTTAATAGACATGGTAAGTTTACGGAAATTTTAATTTAAGTCGTTTTAAACTAGGTAGCATCTTCCAAACAATATTTATACACGTCAATTGCTTTTGTTTATGCAGTGCAGGTGCACCGATACGCATACCGGATGTTGTTTATTTCAGGCACACCTAATAAGAATATAGTACATCCAATAACAAGTTTCAGGTGTTGGTAATCAATCGATATCGATACGATATCGACTCTATAGTACTATTCACCTTTCCTACTTTCTTACTTCACGTTAATGTGAATCCGTTGGAACTTTATCTATTCTGAAATGAACACCCAACAAATAACACGAATGCCTAATTGTATTATCAAAATACACGTCATGAGAATTGCTTATCATATTCTGATTTTGATCACTTTATTACAAACAGTACGATTTCACGAAATGAAATGTCGATAATGATCATCTGCTGATCAAACTTTCAAGTACTGCTGTATTACAGCGTGATCTACTTCGGTCAATCAAACAGTAATAATAATGAATATCTGTAAGACGTATGTCCTATGTACTAAGTACTTTTTTTTTACTTTGCGTTAATGATTGCTTATTCACTTCGATTATTTTTTTAAATAATACTTTGGTTATAAAACCAGAACCATTTAGAACTTTATAATGAAATAAGTAACGATCATGATACAACCAGTTCACATCATTGCGAAGCGAGTAGAGAAGTCCATAAGATGCACAATGCTTGTCTGCGCTGGTCGGACACCCAGCACGCTGGTCGGTCACCCAACAGCCAGCACGCTGGTCAGTCACCCAGCACGCTGGTCGGTCACCCAGCACTGCTCGTTCTCCCCTTGGCGAGGCTATGCATCATCCGGTCGAACATCATCCCAGTGTTTTGTCCATCTGCACATAAAACAAAACAGCAAAACAAAAGAACACTTTAGTGTCGGTACAATTTATTGTAAATGAAATTTTGTGACAATACTCGTATAAGCAAGATACTTTATGGACACTTGAAACACAAATTAATAACTAGTGTATTGGTCTTTAAAAATTATTTGAGGAATAAAAAGTTGGCTACCACCTTTTACCAAAACCATAATCAAAGCCTGTCGTTAAAGCGCCACTGCTGGTGTCGCCACCGTGTAGACGTCACGTCACTGTCATCATCACGTCACCGCTGTCAGTACTTCTACTCCTTCTTAATCATCGTGGCGGGATTATTGGTACATGGTATCCTTGCAGCACTCGGCTCACCGCTGTCCCGTCTTACCACAATTACGCCATGTACATAGCTTGCAAAGCAGCACGTGTTAGTACGTACTGCCCAACTCATGTGGATCGAGTTCGTATTGATTTGCAATGATTACTATTATCACTTTTTGCAGACTACACAAAAGATTAGGTACACTTTTTTTTTTTTTTACTACCCGCACTTTTAAGAAAAACCTGTCTCTCTTGCACGATTTGATCCCAGATTCTGATGTCGAAAGGGCTCTCATGATTTAATAACATTCCTTCGGATACTGTGGGCTTTCGTGGGTAAATCGTGAAAAGAGAACAGAGTAACAATATCACTTGTTTATTCGTAATCACAATTTCTTTATAAATTCACTATTCACTACACTTTATGAATTTACTTTACTTTACAAGTATTGACACTAACGAAACATAACACGTTTCAAGACATCTCAACTTGGCGACCAAATCACGAATGAATTCAGTCTCGTCAAGAAAGTCCCGAGTCATGTCAAAGCGCGCCATAGACAAGTTGCGCCATTTTGCCACTTGGGGCGCGCTTCCGTCTCGTTTTGTGTCCATATTCATATCCGGCTCCGACAAATATATGTTTTTTTTAATTTATTTTGTACAATATATATTTTTTTTACTTTTCTACAAAAAATAATTAAAAATACATCTTCAGAATGAGAACATGTAGTATACTCATTTTACACTAAATTACACTTGAATGATCCCAGAACATACAAAACAATTTTGTTCCTTTGACGGGATTCAAACCCTCCGGCTAGAATACTGATTCACTAAACTACTGAGCCTCATTCGTCAAAAAGGGATACAAGTGAAACGTAATCGACAAAGTACATCGATCGGAAAGAGTCACCCTTTGACATTACGAATTCCCGTCCACCTTGCCACGTCTCCGAATTAATCGCCCGAGAGCCTCTGTCTATTAAAGTTTCCTCACAACTTGTTTAAGAGGCTCAACTGCCTTAAAACTCTGCAGATAATGTTAAAACATTCATTTAAGTGCGAGCGCCGCCCGCCCGCCCGCCTCGCTCGTCGCCGCCCGCCCAACTTCGAATCGTCGTATAAATCTTCTAATTCCTGAAGCGTTTAATATTCATATCACCTCCGCTCGCGACAAACCCTTCTTATATACTTATGAGATTTGAGTTTTCATTAAACTTCAAATAAAAGGAAATTAACGGAAAGGAAATGTTTTGGTGGTCTTTTGAATAATATCAACGAAATTACTTTCATTTTAACAATTCTATATCTTAGTTTTTTGCTTAATTCATTTGTATTCTTTGAATGATTTGATAAAAATTTATGAATACCAGTATACTTAGAAATCCTAATATGTATTGTTAAGTTTTAATTCTTAAACCGATAAACAAATCGTACAAAGTTAAGACATTTGCGGTAAGTATATTGTCGTAAAGCGCTATTTTGTTGTCGATTGGTCGTAAACGTGTCTTCGATCTCGTCGGGTTTATGACTGTTCACGAGAGCGATCGCCGACAATGAATAACGGTGTCGGACGCTTGCCACATTTGTGAACTGTTTCGTCTACTCCTTTCTTAGGGTGCCCCCTAATGGCCTATTACTACCTACTATTTGTAGAACCTATAATCGGGTTGATTTTTCCTCCATATTTCTGACCGACTTTTGTATGACGTGTTTATTTACAATTGGTATATTCTATTTTTTAAATGCAAAAAGTCGGTCACCGATTATCGCTCGTGAGCGGGCACCCTAAAATTGAGCAATAACAATAATGAGTTAAACTAATCTTTACATCTTCTATACAAATAAATAAAATTGAAGTGTCTGTTTTTAACTTTCAATTAGCAACCTTTTACTAAATGCTTATGACATTTTAAAGGTTACTGAAAATGAAAATGCAATTGAAAAAAATGTTGTCTGTCTGTTTGTTCTGGCTAATCTCTGGAACGGCTGGACTGATTTTGTTGAGATTTTCACCGGTAGGTAGCTAAAGTAACAAGGTGTAATTTAGGCTGCAGCTTTGTTCCACTATCATGATTATCGTTGAGATAAGCTGTAATAATCTGAGAATAGGCTTGATCGATTATGATGAAACCTTTCACTAGCATACAGCTAATGACAACATTAGCTGTATGCCAGTAAAATATTCCATACCTACAAAGGTAATGTAACTTTTGGTCCAATCCAAAAAAAAATTGTGGTCGACAGACCAGAGTAAGCCGCGGGTAAAAGCTAGAATAAACGACGTGATAGTATTTTTATCGTTTTAGCATTTAATTTCTTCTTTGTTCGCACTATTGCAGGCTATATCTAGTAGACAGATAAATATATAATTAGGTTATAGGTATAAATTAATAATCGTTGTATTAATTGCTTACAATTATACTTCGGGGTTTGTCCTCGATATTAGTATTTCTTTTTATACTCTGTAGTATCGCTCTTATTTGTTACCACTTAGCACCTTTAAAAGTAAAAATATTGGTATTCATTAAAATAATATTTTTTAAAGTTATTATTTCCGTTTTAGCTTTTCTCCATCTTTTACCGCCTTTACTCTCTGGTTCCCAATTCTTCCTGTTACCTGCAATTCTAAGAACCTTCATTCGCTTTTGTGCTCGCCACGAACGCACAAGTGTTAACTTATTATTAGTGTTAACTTATTTTATCTTGAAAGTATAAAAGTATTTTTTATATAAATATAAATTTTAAAAATGCCAAAACGTAAAAGTGAAAATTCTTTAGATTATATTGTTAAAAAATTAAAGTGGTTAGAAGAAGAAATTAAAAAACGACCACGTCGTTCTCGATATAGACGGTCATCTTCGTCCTCAAGTAAATCTTCGTCGTCAAATTCCGATTCAAGCGAACAGAATGTTTATGGTGAGTTCATAATTAATACACGTTATTAGGCATTCAGGGAGTCTGTATGGATTATTCCGTCGCCTCAATATGATAATAATGCATTCAGGGTAGTCTGTAGGACTATTCGCCGCATATTTTAAAATCATTGCATTCAGGGTAGTCTATAAGGACTATTCGCGCATTATAAAATTATTTTTGCATTCAGAATAGTCTATAGGATTATTTGACGCAAAAACAAATTATTGCATTCAGGGTAGTCTGCAGGATTATCCGTCGCATAATTTGAAATTGCTCTTGTTTTAGATCAAAATGGGTCCGAAAATTTGGAGCAAATAACTAATGACGATAACTTAGCTATCCCATCTACCTCCGGGACACAAGAGCAACCGGTTGTAGTAGATCAGAGTAATTCTGATTTGAATCCAGTAGTCCTTGAAGTTTTAGGCATAGATCCTAGTACCGTCACAAATTATGGACCAGAAATAAATACGGAATTAGCAAATAGATTAAATTATATTTTAACGTCTGGGCTAAAAAAAGAGGAACGTACTGAATTTTCGAAACTGTATCTTGTACCTGAAAACTGTCAATTCATTGCGGCACCAGAATTGAATGCGGAAATGAAGGTAACGTTTTCTGAAATATCAAAAAAACGCGATAAAGCAATAGAGGGGCGCCAAAAAAGTATTGCAACTGCGATTTCTTGTTTGAGCCATGTGATCACATCACAAATTAGTTCTAGTCAATCGCCAGACCAGGAACTCCTACAAAAACTGGTTGATGCTACCCGTTTATTATGTGACGTACATTACAATGATTCTATATCGCGTAGGACTTTTGCTTTGTCGACAGTTAAAAAAGAACTTCAAGAGCAACTGGCTAATACTAAGATTACAAAATATTTATTTGGCGATAATCTCAGTGAAACTCTTAAGGTAGCTAAAGCAGTCAGTAAATCGGGTACCGATTTGAAAGACCAACAAAACAGATTTGCGGGTACTTCGTCAAAAAACTGGAAAGCGACGCCTGGGAAGCGCAAGCAATTCTCAGGCCCGTCGTCATCACGTCACCAGCGATCGGTTCCATCTGCCAGGACCACGCAAAATTCCGTGCACCAGAAACCACCCCCGAATCAAGGGAACTCCTGGAATGCGTCATCGCATCGACAACGAACAACACGGAAACGGTAAACGAGATGACGAGTGAGGTAGGCTATGCAGGTCGCTTAAGTTTTTTTATAAAGCAGTGGTCAATGATAACTAAGGATCGTACAGTTTTGTCATGGGTTAATGGCTATAAAATAAAATTCAATAAATTAGTGTACCAGCCAGG
The DNA here is from genome assembly GCA_905187575.2 of Celastrina argiolus. Lineage (NCBI taxonomy): Eukaryota > Metazoa > Arthropoda > Insecta > Lepidoptera > Lycaenidae > Celastrina > Celastrina argiolus. The sequence continues at coordinate 8,628,825 of LR994599.1, read as the reverse complement.
TCCACAATATACAGTAATTAAATCTAGATCCGAACAAATAAATTTTGATTCCGCAATCACTAAATTAAAAAATATAGGTGCTATAGTTGAATGTGACCATTGTCCTGGTGAATTTATATCAGGTGCATTTCTTATTCCGAAACCTGATGGTACAAGGAGATTTATATTAAATTTAAAACAACTTAATAATAATATAGACACAAAACATTTTAAAATGTAAATATCTAAGAATTGTTTTATGTCCACTATAGATCTAAAGGATGCTTATATGTTGATAAATATACACCCAAGTTCTAGGAAGTATTTAAGATTTTGCATTATCCAGGAAAATAATGAAAAACGTTTATATGAATTTCAAGTATTACCATTCGGTTTATGTACGGCGCCTTATCTATTTACTAAATTGTTAAAACCAGTGTTTAAAGTATTAAGATCTTGTGGGTTCTTATCATCCTGTTATTTAGATGACATTTTTCTAATAGGTAACAGTTATGAAGATTGTGTGCTAAATGTAAAGACAACTCAACATTTTTTACAAGCCTTGGGGTTCATTCTAAATTTAAATAAAAGTTGCTTAAATCCGTCGCATAGTTGCAAGTATTTAGGTTTTATTATAAATTCTAAAGATTGGAATATAAGTTTACCTAAGGATAAAAGATTAAAAATTAAAAAGGAATTGAATGACATTTTAAATAATAATCGGTGTAAAATTAGGAAGTGGGCAAAAATTGTAGGACTCTTAGTTTCAGCATGCCCAGGTGTAGAATATGGATGGATGCATTTAAAAGAATTAGAAAGATGTATATATTTAAATTTAGGAATTCACAAGTGTTATGATAATTACATGAATATTCCAAGTTATACAAGAGAAGATATCCAATGGTGGCTAAACTCTATAGATAATTCTGTGTTAAAAATTAAGGATAATAAATTTTGTCGCGAAATTTATTCTGACGCCTCAACAACGGGTTGGGGGGCAGCCTATGGGGACAAATCGGCAGGGGGACAATGGTCACAATCTGAAAAACTAGAACATATTAATTATTTAGAATTACTAGCGGCTTATTTCTCATTAAAAATATTTGCTAAGGATTGTTTTAACTGTCAAATACTTTTAAGAATAGATAATACAACAGCTGTCAGTTACGTTAACCGTATGGGTGGGATACGATATCCCATTCTTAACAAAATTACCAAAAGCATTTGGCAATGGTGCGAAGAGAGGAAAATATATATAACAGCTGCATATATAAAATCTGCAGATAATGTTATTGCAGATAAAGAATCGCGGAAATTACACCCGGATACAGAGTGGCAAATGTTAGATACAGGTTTCCAGAAAATAGTTTCAACATTCGGTTTACCGGACATAGATTTGTTTGCGAACCGAGTAAATAAAAAATGTGAAAATTACGCATCGTGGCAATTAGATCCTGACGCAACTGCAATTGATGCGTTTACAATTGATTGGGCAAAATATTATTTTTATGCTTTCCCTCCAGTAGCCTGTATATTAAAAACTTTAAGAAAGATAATTAATGACAAAGCCATGGGCATTATGGTAGTACCAAATTGGTCATCTCAATCTTGGTATCCTCTTTTTAGAAATTTATTAGTTTCAGACGTAATAAAATTAGAACCAAATAATTTTTTTATACCAAATTTCAGCAACAGGAACATCAATTCCACTACCCTGGTTGCCGCAGTGTTATCCGGACGGCAATGATTAGTAGGGGTGTTCCAGCCTCAGCAGTAGATATAACTATGGCATCATTATCAGATAATACTTACAAACAATACGGAGTATGTGTTAAAAAATGGTGTGAATATGCACATGTAAATAGTATTGATTTATTAAAACCATCAAAATCAATAATTTTAGATTTTCTTACAGAGGTTTTTAATAAAGGTAATCAATATCAAACAATTAATACATATAGATCCGCCTTAGCATTAATCTTTGGAGACATTATGCATAATGAAATATTTTCTAGATTTTGTAAAGGTGTATACAAACTTAGACCATCACTGCCAAGGTATAATATAACGTGGGATGCCAATGTAGTTTTAAATTATTTAGAATCATTGCAGCCTAACGAAAGTTTAACCTTAGAAAAACTTTCAAAGAAATGTATAACATTATTAGCTTTAATAACTGCACATAGAGTACAAACTTTATCAAAAATTTATATGAGTAATATAATTAGGACAGAAAATGAAATTATAATAAAGATAACAGATTTAATAAAAACTTCTCATCCAAAGAGGTCACAACCCATTTTACATTTGCCTTATTTTATAGAAAGATCTGAGATATGCCCAGCTAAAACACTATTAGCATATTTAAACAAAACTTCTCCTCACAGAAATAGCGATAATGTTTTTATTTCATTTAAAAAGCCACATAATGCTGTGTCATGTCAAACTTTAAGTAGATGGATTAAAAATACATTAGAAGATAGTGGAGTTGATGTGTCTGTTTTCTGTAGTCACAGTACCCGTCACGCTTCAACTTCCTTAGCATATAGACGAGGAGTCAATTTAGATGTGATTCGTAATACTGCGGGTTGGACAGGCAACTCCACTACCTTTGCTCGTTATTATAATAGACCTATTATTTCTAACGATTCTAATATGTTTGCCAAATCGATTATAAAAAATACATAACTAAATGATTATTTTGTATTTATGTTTAGGATTATTTCTCATAATTAATATCTTCATAAAGAGAAATAAATCTTAAAAAATTATATTTCTTTTGTTTTTCTCTAAACATCTACAGAGTATAAAAAGAAATACTAATATCGAGGACAAACCCCGAAGTATAATTATTGATTAAACGATCTTACCTGTAAGTGAAGTTCAATCAAAATTATACGAGGGGTTTGTCCGAAGATATTAGTAGGGAATCCCACCCACCCTAGTTTCGGTGGAGAACGCCCAAGCAAGAAATATAATTTTTTGGTTTTTTTGAACTAAATGAAGGTTCTTAGAATTGCAGGTAACAGGAAGAATTGGGAACCAGAGAGTAAAGGCGGTAAAAGATGGAGAAAAGCTAAAACGGAAATAATAACTTTAAAAAATATTATTTTAATGAATACCAATATTTTTACTTTTAAAGGTGCTAAGTGGTAACAAATAAGAGCGATACTACAGAGTATAAAAAGAAATACTAATATCTTCGGACAAACCCCTCGTATAATTTTGATTGAACTTCACTTACAGGTAAGATCGTTTAATCAATAAACATTTACACAATACGACTTACAAATTTTAAATAAAAACTTTGAGTAATTATGTTAGCAAAAGTCATGCTATAATATCTATAATATAATATCTATGGACGCTTCACACCACGTCAATCTGGCCCTGTGCTAAGTATCCGACGGACTTGTGTTACAGATACCAGACAACGGAAATATATTTAATACTTTCATAATATACACATAATATTTAAGATTTTTATTATTTTAATACACAAATTTAAAACACATCCATAACCCAGGAACATTGAAAACTTTTGTTTGTTGAGGTCGTCATTATATTATAAGGTAGATAAGTCCGTAATAAATCGTTTAATTCAATATTATGGTAGAGCATAACTTTTCGTGATAAAAGTCCCCTAGGCTCTGTGAGCGATCGGCTGAATTTTAAATCCTATCTTTATCCGGCATGTTAAAAGTTAAAACCTATCCTATAAGATCATCAAAGAAAAAATGGTAAGAGCTAATGTTTACTAAGAGTTTTTATTTTCGGTACATTTCTACAAATACTGACAGATTTATTTATTTATTGACTCACCAACAGAACAACATTTGGTACTTTCATAAAAAATAAAAACAAAATGGCTTAAATATAAAATGAGTCCTAATGATAGGTGAAGTACAACATGAGTTTGCGGCAATGAATATGAAATATGGAATATGAGATACCATGGATAATATCTTCTTCTTATATATCAAAATGAATTGCTGTTCGTTAGTCTCGCTAAAACTCGTGAACGGCTGAACCGATTTGGCTATTTTTGGTCTTGAAATATTCGTGGAAGTCCAAGGAAGGTTTAAACGGTTTCTATGCTCAACAAAATGGGTATGAGTCAGCTAGTATATTTATAAGATTTATCTCCCTATTGCCGCGGTACTTCATTGAAAGGATGCAACAAAATAATTTCGAAGTAAATGAAGTGTAGCCACTCGGGGAAGTGTAAGCAATTGCGGGAAGCCGCCAAAACACGTAGCTCGTTCACTCGGGTCGTTACAGTCGTGCCAATTGCCGATGGCACCTCGAGACCCGCCGAGACACTCCGCCCGCCTGCACAGATCTCGAAGCGAGGGGTTCACGTAAACTGGTCGTGTAATAGCCGTCTGAGCAAGTCGTTATGACGTCGCCACATCAGCGGTTCGCATACGATCCTTTCGCTCATTTGTGGCCGATATCACAATAAATGTTATCGTCCTAACCCGCTTTGAGAGATAGTAACTTTTGTTATGCTGTTTTTTACTTTGAATGAGTACTAATAGTGAATAATACAAGAAAAGATAATTACTTTATGAAGCAGCATACACAAAAATCTATAAAACTGCCATTTACTGAAGCCATTGTTCGGCAATAGGTTATAATTCAGGTGGGAATGAGGTTATAATTTGCAACATGGTTAAACTGTAGTTATGCCGTACCAGTAGCAAAGATTTGATTATAAAAAAAAATTAAGCATTTTTTTTATTTATTTACTTTCTTCACTTCTTAATCCTTTTTACTTCACTTCTTTATTAGTTTACTAAGATTCCTACATTCAATTATGTATTCTAAATTATCACGTTTTATAATATTTTAAAAGAGTTAAATGTGTTGTATCCTTGGGGCCTACTTAAGATGCCATCGCTAATTATCGCTTACAAAGTTCGATGACAAAATGTATGGGATTTGACATAAGATACGCTAAATGACATACATATACGATAAACTCCTGGAAGTTTTTGCGGCAAGATAAAGCATATATAAAAAAAAATTGTAACTTATTTTGAACAATAAAAGAAATTTAAAAAAAAAAAACATACCAAATCGCGATCATTCAGCGTACCTTATGTCAAATCCCATACATTTTGTTATCGAACTTTGTAAGCGATAATTAGCGATGGCATCTTGAGTAGGCACCCAGATATACTTAATATTAGTCCCACAGTCATGACCGTTAAACAAACAAGACTAAGTAAAATTATGCATAAATTATACGTACCGAGACATTAAATTACATAAAGAAATAAACAAACAAAGTCTCGTTGTATATTCAATTTGAGAACAGAGAAGGCGCGGAGTCAGCCGGCCGCCCAGAGAAAGCCCGCCCGCCCAAGTCATGTCCCTGTCCGCGATATTTTAAAATAAACTGCCCTTTTTATACTCCGCGACTTTTTATACCGCTATTTTTAAAGTCGACGTCTTCCCGAGCGTATTAATACGCGTCCTCAGACACCCCTTACATGAATAATTAGATGTTTCCTGGATTTATCCTCCACCTTATCTGTAAAACACGCGTTTTAAATTTGCAAACTCATTCTTTTCGCCTTATTGGGGATAATACATCTAAGCTCCGTCGCGATTCTGATTAATGCTTCGACTAAACTCGACTCAACTTTGTCAAAGATAACGGCAACGACGTGACGAGGCTAATTTTATTTTTAAATGGGTAATCTGCTGTTTATCTTTTGCCGTTTTTCAACTTTGGATCTGATGAAATATTTTTTTAGATAATTATTAATAGCAACAATAAATAATACAAATATATTATTTTTATCTTATTTTCACCCGACTACGACGAAACAAAAGAATCATGATAATGATAATGATTTTGGCTGTCTGTGTATGTATGTATTGGTCCATCGTAGATTAATTATATTATTTAGACCAGTTAACATCCTAAGGTTACATTTACGTATTTCAATATAGGTATACTAGCGACTCGTCCCGGCTTCGCACGGGTATAATGCTGGTTCTATATACACTACAGGAAAAATGTGAACGTTGTATATAAAAACACAGCGGCGTCGGCGTCGGCGCGGCGTCGGTTTCGGCGTCTCAGCGTCGGCTAATAAAAACGAATAAAAATCTAAACATACAAAGGGACATAGGGACAAAGAAAGCGACTTTATTTTATACTATGTAGTGATAATTCTGCCCGGGCAATTAATAGAGCTGTAATCAAGTATCTGTTATGGGAAAATGGCACTTAAGAAAAATCTTTCTGACTTACTGCTGTTTTAATTACCAAGGTAGAATTGACGTAGTAGGGTTTAAGATTTTCATGTCTTACATGAATACATTATTGACCAACCTTTTAGAAACTTCTTTTATAAGTAAAATGTGAAAAAAATAAATTGAAGTTTAAAATATAGCTGGTGAGAAAGAAGTAATATTAAAAATTACGCCAAAATTCTTCTTTCAAAAGAAATACTGTCAATAGTATTTTATGTGTCATTTTGAAGAAAATGCACAATTTGCAAGAAGTAATGCGTTGTTTATTATTATGTGTTTGTTTGTGTAAGTTTAATATATTAACATGTTAATTGCTTAACATTTAACATGTTAACATTTTAACATTAATTAACATGTTCATTACAAAAAGACACCGCAATCTCTCATTTGTATATTAGAACTTTAATGTTTAACTTAAGAAATACGTTGTATGAATGGCTGAGCTGAGAGTAGTTTATTGATATAAAATCATTAATTTGTTATTCTTTCAGGTGCAATAGGGAGTGAAGGAAATAGCACTAATGAATATGAAATGAAGAGTGGAACTTTCCCTTATATGGTACGTAATTTGTATAATGCTCTAGCATTATAGAAATGAGTATTTTACTTGTAAAATCGACTTCAGGAAGAAATTATACTAAGTAGCGTTTTTAAGACATTGTAGTTAATTTGTTTACTAATTAGAACGGTCAGCGAAATAGACATTAGACATGTGTTACAATGGAGACCACGCTAATATATCGGTAGGACGTCCTACAGAACGATGAACAGATGATTAAAAATTGTGGAGGGAAGCGAATGGATGACGACAGCTTAAGTTATGAATGGTTACCGCTCATTGCGGGAGTTCTACATTTATCAGTGGATGACGATAAGCTGATGATAATCATATTAAAATATGTTATTTGTGTGTCATTTTTACCATACTAGTAAAATATTGTACCTGTAAACTACGTGAATTGTATCGTAACTATAAAAAAAAAATGAAAGTTTTCATTCAAATTTGAATACAGCTTAAATTTTTAAGGTGACTTTCAAACTAAATTAAAATTACTATTTTGATATTCAACTTTATCGCCAGGCGATAGTTTACTACACGGATGATACGATACTGGAAGACGGGAAGAGGTTTGTCCGGAATGCGATTCTGATTCGTCCAAATTGGTTGCTGTCGTCCACAATCGTCGTCCACGACAACACAACCTTCCCCATCAAGACGCTGGTGGCGCGAGCCGGGGCTGACGCCATCGATGCTAACTTCACTCTGGACGAGGAAGACTTGGAGCAGGACCGCGAGGTAACGTATACGTACGAGGTGACCACATTTTACCCATATGTTATTATACCCGCTCTCGGTACTAACTACCCAATACCCATACCGTGAGGTATAGGTATTGGGTAGTTAACTACATACACTATACATCGGCTTCAATTACCTAAAGATGACCTTTAAATCCCTACGCTAACATCTAACTAAGAAAGAAACTGCTACAAGAAGTTGACTACATTATGACTCACACCTAAATTATCTGAGTAGAGATAAGTATTATTTTAGATTACTTTGATTTTCCCAATGTGCTTACAGAGTATATTATGTAGAATTTATTTCAACATTTTGATGACTTCTGTGGCTCAGTGCTTGGTGCTCGTGCAGAAGTTCGTGGGTTCGAACCCTGCCCAAAGAACAAATTTTTCTGTGTTCCTAAGTCATGGATGTGTAATATAATTAAGATATTAAATATAATATGTATAGTTAAAAGTATTAAATATATTTTCGCATACCCGTAACCTACTCCGAGTACTTACTACGAGGCCAGATTGACGTGGTGTTCAAGTTACCATAGATGTCTCTTTTAAAAACAGATTATACAAGTGGTGCAACCGTCTAAAGAGAAGATTGACGCTGGGGATTACGACTCTTTTCTCTCTCTCCTAAAGACCATAGTCCCGTTCAACACTACCTCGATGGTGGCACCGGCAGCTCTAGCAGAAGAAATCCAAGACTACGCGGGAAAAACTTGCTTCATTGTTGTATTTGGGGTAAAGATATGTACTATATTCTAATTTAACGACCTCCGTAGCGCAGTTGAGCGCGTTGGTCCTCGAGCGTGACGTCGCAGGTTCGAATCCCGCCTAGGGAACAAAAAGTTTTCTATGGTCCTGGGTGGATGTGTATTGTATGTGTAATCATATAATAAAAAAAATCTTAAATATGTGTATAGTATAAAAGTATTAAATATATTTTCGTTGTCTGGCACCAGTAACACAAGTTCATCGGATATTTAGCACGGGGCTAGATTGACGTGGTGTGAAGCGTCCATAGATATTATTATTATTTATGATACAGTAGCCAAGGGGTCAAAAATCAAAATCAAAATATTTTATTTCCAAATGAAACTTAACAAGCTATTTTTTTAAAGTCAACAATAAGGCTACCACCGGCACCGGTTCAACCCTAGCCCGCCAAGAAGAACTGACGTAAGAAACTTGAATTAATCGGTAAAAACGAAATACTACTACTGAGGCTTCGCTTCCTGTCTGTCCATCTATCTGTCACCGTAACTGCTAAGCAGTTAAAATTTTTACAGATGATTTATGTTGAAGTTACATTACAATGTCATAATAATATATTATATTCCCGTGGCGCTTTCCCTTAATTTTTTGGCCGTTTGTGTCATTACAATTTTGTACTGTCTCCCACTTTGCTTGGGGAGGGAAACTGGAATTCTTCCTAATCCTCCTTTTTTCTTCCGATTAATTTCGTTGTGGGTCCCAAGACAGATTTAGCTTGTCCCTCGGGCTCCCCTGAGATCATATCAAAGGGTTTGTCGTGATTGGTTACCGCTGTTGATCCTTACAGGAGTTGCAGTGGTGGGAATGTGAGGTAGGCCAAAGCCCGTTTTAAAGATGATTTATGTCTGATGCGGTTCGGAAACGACGCGAGTCCTTCTCGCAATTTTCTCTGACTGTAAAATATTGTTAATTACGATTATAAAATTAAAAAACTGTTGTTACTTCTAGTTCCCAAACAACTCTGAAGATCAAGTTCTCATGAAGTGGCCCATTGAGATCCTGCCGCGCGACTCGTGCCAGGCGAAAGGCGACAACTTTATTTGTTCTCTCTACAACACTAGTGCATCTGACTTCAACCTGTGTCCGGTATGTCTTAAAGTATTTAAAGTATATAAAATAATCTATTATTATAAGAAATAAAACTGGGTGATTCATGGTTCATATACTCGTATTAAGCCGAATATAGTGTGAAAAGAATGAAGCGTAGAGCATTTTTTGTTTTGGCATCTCATAAATTACTTACCATACCACGACAAATCACGATTAAAGATCTCACAAACACAAACACAGATGAGTTTCAATCCTGGTCAATTATTAGGTCAACGACCAGTGCGTTCTTGTATATAAATCTCTTAATTAATTCACTGATATTTTCTTCCATAGAGAAACAGAGGTGGACCGTTGGTGTGTGGGGAAAAAGTTGTCGGTGTTCAGACTTACATTAATGGTTGCCAACAACCACATTTACATACCGCAATAGCTTCACGGCGAGAGTTCATAGAGTGCGGTGTAAAAGAACAATGTGAGAACAACCCGTGTAACAACATTTGTTCAGCTTACGATAAAGACTCAACCACAACCGTCGGCGCGCGCAGAACTAGTGTGATGACAACGACAATGACTACAACAACTACAACAGCTGATGACCTGAAAGACGAAGTTAAAAGACGCAATATGGCACTAGATGTCGAAAATATAACATTAGGTGCAGCCAATGAATCGAACTTTGCATATCTAAAGGAGGAAATAAAACGAAGGAGTGATATAGTCGCGGATAATCTTGAGGCTGATACAACTAAGGAAGAAAATGATGAACTTGGAGTTAATGTAACAACTTGTAGTGAGTCCACAATGACGTCAGCCGGAACGACTTTTGTACGTATAGAGGCGCCCACGAGAACTGTTGATTACAAAAATCGAAATAACTCTACGAAGGTATTGAGAAAATTAGTTTCTTCTAGGAATAAAAATAACGAAGCATCGATTCACATTATAAATTATATAGTTCTTATTTTTACAATTGTTACGGTTATTATGATGTAGCCTTTTCGTTTCAATAAATTTCGATTATTCCATTACATGCATTTTCACTATATAGTCAGGGTTCCCCCATCAATTTTTTTTACTTGATTACTATCAAGCAAATTCCATGAGAAGCTTTATTTTGATGAGTCGCCCAATAGTTGCCTATACGGAACTCGCTAGCTAACAGAGGTAGCAATGATAAAAAATGACCATTTTATGATTCTCAAATATTTATTAATATTACTAACTGAATATTTTTTGGGTAAATCTCAATATAATTATCTAAGTTATTAAAAAAATATTTGTCGAACATAATCTATGGTTTGATTAAAGAGTCCTCTCTTTCCAACATGTCTCGATAACGAGGTCATCATAAATTTACTAACCAACTGATTTTCTTTTTTTTTCTTAGTTAATATTTTGATTATTTTGATGGGTCGTCCAACAATTCCTATGCGAAATTCTCAGTTGTATTCTCAATAATTTAACACCAGAATATTGTTCCAAATATTCAAAATTAAATTATTAAAACACATAATAAAAATAAAACGTGGGAACCCAGACTAATTATATAATAAGAAAGTGATGCACTTGCGAGCTTAATATTATAAGAACTCATTAGTTTAAGTAGACAGCTTTTAGAGAATAGTTGGAAGTGGACTCAAGAATGTTATCGCTACAGTCAATTAGCGAAACTACTCCACGCTCAAACATCCCACTCAAGTGATGAACTACCTACAGAGAACGCTTGCAGTACAAACAGCTGTATCAAAATAATTGCTTACGAGAATTGGCCCGTCTGAAGAGTGTGAAAAAGACGTCATTTATTGCCTCGTAATTAAAATACGAAGTCAATATGTTTATTGACAAATATTCCACATAAAAGTTAGAGGGGTAAAAGATGATTGAATATAAGCTGGTTTCATTATTCTATCTATTAACAACAAAATGTTGTTTTTAACTTTACGTTGACTGCAATCGTAACTTTAAGTTAATAGATAAGATATCGATAGATTATTGAAACTAACAATTAATAAAACCTAAATTATTGTTAAGCTTATTGCTCTAGTGGCAGTTTATAAAACTAAGTCTGTGAGTAGTAGTATAACTTCCGGTGATGGAGCGCCTTATAAAAATTTACAAAATGTACTGTCAACCTTTTTTTTGTAGTTTTACAAACTGCTCCTAGAGCAATTTGTTGAATAATAATTTAGGTTTCAATAATGGTTGGTTTCAATAACCTATCTGTCGCTTAAAGTAAAGCGATTGCTATTTATTGCTAACGTAAAGGTTTTAAACGTTTAGTTATAGCAGATAAGGTTGTTGAAACCAGCCGTTAATCAATCATGTCTTATCGCCCTAACATTGATGTAATAATACATAGTATTTTTTTTGCAATCAACGCTCTATGACCGCTTATTTTAACTGCTGGTTTATTACACTCCTCAGATTCTTGTAAAAAATAATTTTTATACAGCAAACTTTTGGTATAGCCGAAAGCATACAAAATATAGAAAAAAGGCTCAACTAAATTATAAGTACGCGACCCTTTCCAGCTGTCTATTAGCATAAATAATATTGTAAAACCCAAGTAAACATGTGCCAGTATTCCTTCAATACGGTCTGGAAACTTGATAATGCTATTAGTGCAAGCAGTGGAGGCGTTAAGCTTGCCTTACTTAATTCTACTTATTCAGAAAACTTTGCCCTACCGCCGTACCGTGCCCCTACTCAAATATCTTCAGTTGTCTGATTAAACACAACGTTTAATAAAATCTAAACTTTGCGCGAACTACTTACTTGTAATGGTAATTATAATAATGCCTCCGGAACCGATTTCGGAGACAGTGGTCGGTTTTTTTAAAACCAGGCCAGCTACGCAGGAGTTATTTTATAGTGCCCAAGTGTGTGCGCAATATTTAGAAGCACTCTCTCTTCCTTCTCTCTCGTAGCCCAGTGAGACGGATAATTGACACGACTGGAGGGAGATCAGGCGAAGGGCCGACTTTTTACATGCTCACCCGAAGCATGAATCATCTTTCTTGCAAGAAAATCAGGCGATCAGCCTGCATTGTCCTAACCACTTGAAAACAACATTTTTGTTGTTCCATTCCGAAAATCGAACCCACGACCTCCGAGTCGAGAGCTAGGATAACCACTAGACCACGGAGGCGTTCAAGGTAATAAGTAAATCGTCCGTAGATATTATTATTATGTTTTTACTTAATTAACTACTAGTATTTAGATATTATTATTATGTTTTTACTTAATTAACTACTAGTATTTAGTAAGTATTTTGCTTAAGACTACTAATATATTTTCTTTTAACAGTACCTAATACACGAAAATATAAGTGAATTCGAACATTATTCCGTGCAACGATTGAACTTGGCGGTATAATCTTGAGTGAAATTTCTTTAAAAGTTTCGCAGCACATTGGAATCGAAATGTATCTTAATATGAGTCGATGTGTTTAAATTCCAAAAGGGATCGCTTCGGGAAACCGTTATGCATATTTTAAAGTTAAATTTACTTACAAGCGACTCGCCCCGAGTGAAAACTCTACGGAAATATCTCTTTGAAGTTAAACTGCTTTATGATAATAAAAGGTACGTGATATTTGTTAATAATATCGTAGGGTTTCTACTAGAGGCTATTTCTTTTTCGCTCAGTGTTAGAATTAGATTAAAATTAATAACCCGGATTATCCCCTATACCTACTGTGGTTAAACTAGGTCCAAAAATGTTACATGCACAAAATAACTCAGGGTGTTAAACTGTTAGATATTTTACCTTTAGGCCAACTTGCTAAAACTTTTTGGTTAAATTAATAACCCATAATTATCCCTTAGTCTATAGTTAAGTTAGTCTAATTATAATTTAATCCAGAGTTATTAGTGCAAGGAATTTTAATTTGTCAGACAAGTTGGCCTAAGTAAGTTATTTTAAATTGCATACCGATTTATTTAATTTTAAGTCGTTTAGGTAATTCAGGCATTTGTGTTAAATATTTTGTAGTGAGTAATGCCTTTACAATCACTAATAGCAATAACAATATTATTGACATTGCTTGTTACAATACAATCGCTTCTATATTTTCCCTAAAAAAAAAATTAAACTTAGTTACTAAACTAAACTAGAGTTTGTTGTAGTGAAGATCGAGCGAGTGCGTTTACAACAATTATGTATACTATTGATAAGGTACAAATGATAAGGAGTACCGATTACCTCTGAAGCCACTTTATATTGTACGTTATGAAAATCTCTGCAAAAACAAGTGCTTTCTTAGAAGCTTCTAAAATTAGACAGAAAAATACTGAGTTTTTCTAAAATTATTTGATATAAAAACTAAGTTATACTAACTAAGGTATAATTTTAAGTAAAATGAGATTTGTTATATAAAATAATATGTTTTATTACTTTGCCCAGAAGGTTAAACATTCCCTGGACTTCCACGAATATTTCAAGACCAAAAATAGCCAAAACGGTTGAGCCGTTCTCGAGTTTTAGCGAGACTAACGAACAGCAATTCATTTTTATATATAAGAAGATAATGTCTGATATATAAGTAAGTCTTTGTATATTATTAAATTGCATCTCGAATTGGAAATATTTCATAATGACCGGGTATTATGTACAATGCTCAATTTATTACTTCAACTGGTCTATAAAAGATACATAAACGAAAATAAATATAGATATCTACAGCTCCCTTTCCATCCAAATGAAACAGGGTGAAGATAAAGCAATTTTTGGAATGACAGCAATTAAAAATAAAGACAAGCGTAGAAACAAAAGAAATTAATTCAACGACCTCATAAAAACAAATAAGCAGTTCATAAAACTTTTAATAATTAAAACTCGAATGAAAAGAATCTCTAGGGTAATGTTTCACCAGTTCTTATAGACCCCTATTTCCTCCGTTCCCTTAGAGGCAAGGATTAGGGGGAAGTGTTTCGGGTTGAGGTCATGTTATACTGGTCGTAAACAGGCTATCAGTTTGAGGAGCTTAATGTCAGTCGCCAGCAAGCATTTGGTTAATTGTAAAAAAAAAACAAGTAAAAAATGTTAAGTATACAATTGAGTAGGTGTGTAATTTTAGATGATTAAAAAAAAATCCTTTATCACCTTGCTGTTGTAAAAGTTGATTTTTCTTGAAGCAAGAAATGTTTAGTTTTTGGGCTCCTGAATGGCAAAAATATTTTATTTTATTTTATTTATTTAGGAAAACTTACAGCTTGATCATACAGGACAGTTTTAACATAATATCACAAGAAGGCCAATTACAAGTTTTCACAGACAGTTCTAGAGTAGAAAGAAAGGAGAAATAGACGTAAGACAGCAAAACAACAAATATTATAAGAATCTTCACAAAGAATATACTAAATTATACTAATAATACACAACACACAAGTACAATACGATTATTAAGTACATAAATAATATAATGATATATTATATAAAACAATTATGAACAATATTGAACCCTTATGGATTCGTCATGTCTGTCGGTCTGTCCGTCCGTATATCACAGTCAATTTTTTTTCGTTGGAACTTGGAACAAGAACTATACTGTAGCTTGGTTAGTACATAAGGCGTATTTAGATTTTCACACAGAAATAATAAAAAAAATCTAGGGTTCCCATCTTCCCATACTTGGAACTGAATCTCAATAAAAAATTATCAAACCCATACGTATGGAGATTTGGGTATTTATTGGTCTTCAAAAAATTATATTATGGTTTTAAACATTATTGCTTATTTTGTACTGAACCCTTTGTCTTTTTATTAAATTTTAAAACAGAATTAGCTGTTCTAATATTGTGTCCATCCAACATAATAATAGAATACCTAATTTAGTTGTAATTATATTACGATGACATGGAAATCGCTTTTAGCTAATTGATTAATGTTATGTTTGTCTTACGTGTATATCATTAGTAAAAATATATATGTTTTAGTCATTTACCAAGTCTCAAAAATATATTGAGACAAAATTAACAAATTACATAAGTAGGTAGTTACTTTATATCTACCTATACCAGCACCCTGATTCAAATCGCTATTATCACTTGCGAAATTCGAAAACTAATATGTGTGGTATTTGACATTAGGTTCGCTAAATGACAAGCGAATTCGTATGTCAAATTCTTCGTAAGAACTTCGTAAGTATTTATAGCGATGGCATCTTGAGTCAGGGCCCTGGGGGCTTACTCCCGAGAACAATCGAGAACCGAATCCGTTCGATATCAGTGGTTTTTCGTATTCGGTGAATTACTTTGAAACTAATCAGGATAAAGAAAATTATTAGATCGTAACTTTTTGTACTCCCGACCATATCAATCGACTGAGAATCAAAATAAACAAATGTCAATTTATTAGGAAGTACGCGGCATCATCGTATCTGAATCAAAATCAAATCAGTTTGGAGAGTAAGGCCCCTGATTCGAAAATTACAACGCAATCGTCAAATCTTCGTCTGTGTCGTAGGCAATTTTCAATCACTTTCCTATTTATGAGAGTAATAAAGCGACCGGGGAAAGTCAACAATCAATTTTGTGTTTCGATTTATTCCCAACCGTCTTAGTTTGTGCGCGGATAAAAAGAAGAAGCGCGTTCATTGAAAACGGAAATTATTGCAAGAAGCCATCAGCGTGCGCTTGGCTTCCTACGCTGTCTTTTATTATGGTTTTTGGGTGACACTGTTGTGATTTGCGGGCATTGGCCATTTTTTTACTGTGCTTTTGCACCTCTATTCTGCCTTCTAGCATCTGTGTTTGATGACCTTCGTCAAAGGAAGCTTGTTTGTCAAATAATCTAGTGAACCTTAATTTTTCACAAACATCCTTGGTTTGATGAGGCCGATATGAGCAGGCAAGACTTAGTGCTGAGCCTCAGACTTCGTTCGGGGCACCTTCCGTTGAATAGCTTTGCCGCATTGATGAAAAAAATTACATCTCCTAACTGTTCAGAATGCGACGTAGTTGAAGATGCTTATCATATTTTAACGGAATGTGTCCGGAACGAGGTTGAGAGATATAGGATTTTATGCCAATATAATATTAATGTTCGGGAGGTTGGAGTATGCAACAGCATTCTTGCCTTTCCTTTATCCCAGGAGGCAAAATTTTTATATAAGTTAGTTAAGTTAGGCATTAAGTTTAGATCATAAATGTTTATCGTATGTTCCTATGAGGGTGACATGCTCGCAAGGCGAACAAACCCTCGTTAATAAATTAGATAAAAAAAAAAAAAAAAAAAAAAAAAAAAAAAACCTTAATTTTTTTTAATTCATACAACATAAAATAAACTTTCCGAATCACTAATGTAATTATTGAAATTGCTACTTTAAAATAGGTAGGTAGGTGAAATTAAGAACAGGAAATAATTTTTATGAATTTATTATTTTCGTATCAATTTGTCTTTCCATTTTTTTACCAAGAGCTGATTGTTCAATCACAAATATTTTTATATGTCGAATAAACTATGCGACTATAACAGATTTTGTATGATACAATTAATGTCAAAATCACATATTTATTCGACTGACAAAAGTTGTCTGACGATTGAAAAATCATCCCCAAGAGGCAAAAGAACGCTTAGAAAATAACCTTAAAAATTATTTGATTTATGGGCAAATTTAAACTATTAAGGGCTCTCTCTTTATACTCTCAAAACTAATTTGATTTCGATTCAGATTCGATCGAATAAATTGACGTTTATTTATTTTGATTCTCAGTTGATTGATATGATAGGGAGTACAAAAAGTAACGATCTAACGATTTTCTTTATCCTTTCTAGTTTTAAAGTAATCCAAATCCAAATCCAAATAAAACACCAAAAGCCGTTTGTGATCATACTGATTCGATTCTCGACTGTGTCGCGAGTAAGCCTGCAGAGCTCTAGTATATATAAAACGCGTATTTAATAATTTTGTTTCTGTTTACTTATGAAATGAAAGATCTTTATCGATAACAATTCTATCAGAGGCGGTGGCGGCGGCGGGGGCCTCAGGAAATCACTGTGATTTTTCTCCCTTACACGGCCTCTACCAGCGGCTTAACATAATATCCAATTTCCATTCCATAAATATCGCGGACTAACCTTTACGTATGGGTTCTGCTGCGAGGGCCGATTATACTTCAGGCAATTAGGCGGGAAAGGTCATTTATGTAATATTTATATGTAAATTTATACTTTTTTTTTAAAGAGAAATTTTCCTTTTTGGTAAAAGATGTGTATTTCTTACGCCGGTTCTTCTTGCTGGGCAGAAAAAAATTTTTGTAAATTTAACTCTGAATACAAATATTTGATTGGATTTGATTTGATTTATGTTGCAGTTAAAACTCTTAACAGTCAAAAGAGCTTTTGACTAGCAAAATCAGTCAAAACTAGTTTATACTAGCAAAATCAGTCGAAACTAGTATTGACATATTCCAAAGTACATTTGACTGGTTAAGTGTTTTGACTGTAACATATACAAATTTATCGTAGAAGGACGATTCTGCTAATTAAATCCTACTATAATAAAGTTACGAAGCAACCTTGATATGTACAGCAACACGGTATTCTCATACACGTGATACTAATGGGTTTTAATTGGTTCAAACTACCAGCTTAAAAATGTGTTTATAATATTATGGAGATTCATTTTCAGTTCAAAGTGTAATCAAAGTTTAAGTTAAGGCTATCGGGGTTTCAGGTCCCATTTATTTGCCACAGCATTTTCAACAACGATCCAGAAGTGATAGGTGTAACTGAAAGTAATTTAATCAATTGTATATATTTTTCCTGTACTAATAAAATTCACACTATTGAGTAACTCTGTTCAATGTTCCTATATTTGTACAATGCACTGAGCTAATGTGAAAATATTTCTATCAGTATTTATATTGGAAAAAGAACAATTTTCCCATCTTTTTGGTAAAAGCGAGCCCTGCGCGAGTTTCTAACGCCGGTTCTTCTCGCCGGGTTAGTATAAGGCTTGTACACAAAACTGCGATGCGGCGTCGCATCGCAGAAATAACGTCACACGCCCATACAACACGGGTGACAATTCTATGGCTGTGTGACGTCATTTCTGCGATGCGGCGTCGCATTGCAGTTTTGTGTACAAGCCCATAGTCCCAAACCGGTGGTAGGTCCTCATGTAGGACAATTCTAAAAGTGTTAGTTTCTAACCTATTTTAAGGCGTTGATCCAGTACACCGTTCTAATCACTGGCCGCGTGTTTCATCAGACCTTGATATGTGGTACTACCATACCATAACGTAAACCCCCATACCGCGGCCCCCAAGGCTACGCCACCCTTTATACCCAATACTCACGGTAATAGCCCCTATTTGAAAATAAAAGTTTTTTTCAATCTCATTATCGTGTTTTATTCACATTACTTAAAATTATTATTGGGATGAAAAAAATCAGGATGAAAATAAAAGTTGTCAGTTAATTGGAACAATGTTTTTATTCAGCTACTTCTTTGGTCATATCATTGGTATGAAGAGAAGCGGACACGGTATTTATCGTCCAAACGTATAACTATACAAGGAATGTAACGGTCTACTATACAAGATGTACCGCCATACAGTCATTAAACATACGAAGATTCATTTCAATTATATCACTAAGTTATCTAATATCAAACATGTTTTATGATAAAATTTATAGAAACGATTTCCTAGTACATATTACATTTAGGAGGATATATTTTAATTTTTGGATACAATAGGCTACTTACATATAAGTTATTTACATAAATAATACAAACATTACAACAATGATCATGGAAAACTTAACAATTGTACAATACCTACAGGTACAAAATGAAACAACATGTGGCAAGTAGGAGCACGTACCTAGACCGGCTACAAAGTATCAAAACAGCCGGTCGCGGTGCTGTGAATACCAACATGACATTGATAAATTAACAAAAATCTTATACATTCAAATATTATTTACAAATTACATCAATTTAGTTACAATAACTAAAGTCGAGCCTCTCTCAAAGTACTCTCACAAGGAGTACTCCGACACGCCATACTTATGAGATCATGAGATATACTTAATCAAAACTACCTAACCTTTTTACACACAATTTTTCGTACAATTCAAACACTAATAGTCGATAGTTCCGCTACGATCTTACATCTGATACTTGGCGTAGGGGTGTGCCGAGTCTCAGGGGCGGAACTCTCAGCTGGTGGCCGACAGGCTGAGGGGCTTCAGGTGCGGGGGCGCGGCGAAGGCGGCGGGTGATGACCCTGACATGTTGTTGTTGAGGTCTCCGGCGCGCCCGGACCCATTCATCAGGCTCATCGCGTTACTGGTCTGTAAAAAACATTGTAATAAATACGTCATAAATTTTAATCATCAAGAAGAATATCAATGATGATTATGGTGACAAAGACATAATTGTCTTTATCGACGTAATCGTCGATATAGATGATAGAAGATGATACAAAAACGAAATACATGATACAACAATTATGATTGAAGTGACGACAATGACTGAAGAGGATATTATAAAGAGAATAACAATAATGATGGTCGAAATTACGAAAATAATTATAAAGATGATAGAAGTGTACAATAAGGATGATAGAAGTGACGTCACTGATTGAAGTGGATAGTATTAAGAGAATAATAATAATAATATTGATAGAAGTGGTAATGTATAATAATATTGATAGAAGTGGTAAGGTAGTGGATGATAATGATAAAGAGGGTGTTATAAAGAGGATAATAATAATATTGATTGAAGTGACGACAATGATGATGAAGAGGATAAAAATAATGATGATAGAAGTGACGATAATGATCATGAAGAGGATATTATAAACGGGATAACAATAATGATCATAGAAAAGACGACAATGGTGTTGAAGAGGATATAATAAAGAGGATAACAATAATGATGATAGAAATGACGACAATGATGATAAAGAGGATAACAATAATAATGATAGTAGTGACGTCAATGATGTTGATTATAAATCTAATACATACGTCAATGAAGTTCATATAAAATAAGAAGAGTAAAGTAACTCACCGGCGGAGGCGGCAGGTGCGTGGTCTGGCGCTTGAGGTGCGCGAGCGGCGGCGGGTTGTACGCCATGTTGGCGAACACCAGCCGCTCCTCGTAGTCGTACTCACACAGGATCTTGTTCTCGCACAGGTAGAAGCGGTCGCCGACGCAAAATCTAAAAACAAAATAATAACGTTATAAGATTATATGTAAAAAATAATAATCTTTATTAATATGGGAAACAAAAACGTGGAGAAAAGCTGTACGAGAATCTTGCGAAAGAAATTAAATTTGGCACAGTTTTTTTAGGAAGAGCGAAATGTAAAATACATAAAATTAATAGGAAATAAAAACAACCAGGTTTATTAGATAAAAAATATTATTTTTTATATAAATTTAAATTTATAAATAGTACACTACTGTATGTTTGATTGAACACACGTTGAAATTAGTCAATGAATCCCAATTTTTATTTCTGTGTAAGACGCAAAAAGACCTTAAGTAAATGTAATAAAAAATAAGAATACTAAAAATACTCTTTCCATTCTAAATCCCAAGAATAATCCCGTAAAAATAATAAAAATAGGTACCTAAAACTTTAAGATTAATTATAATGTTAACAAGAGCTTTTAAAATAGGCTGTCCTAAACTATCCGTAATATTGTATTGTTTCTTTGAAGTTAAAAATAAATTTACCTAACCTATTTATTACGTGATAAAATCAGCGACTAGCAACACAAACTAAAAACCCGAAGCCGCCACGATTTTATCTTTATTTATCATTGCCCACTTGTAACTTTCAGGAAACAACCAAAAAACGTCTAAGAAATAAAATTTAGTATCATCGAGTGAAAGGTCACCCCGAGGCAGCGCGGCCGATAACGTCACGCGAGCGTCCCTCAATGCGGCGGAACAAAAGGTATCGCCGCTTCGACTCGCCAGTGTCCGCCGCTGCCTGCGCCGCCCGCCGCCGCCCGCCGCTGTCCGTCCGGAACCGACCCTGATAACGCCGAGCCTTATCTCTCCCCTCCCCTCCCCCGCCGCTGTCTTCCCCCGCCCAGACAGCGAACTCTTTTGTTTCACTTGTCACAAAAATTAAGCGCAATAGCTGCGCTACAAATGTTTCTTTTTTAAGGGGCCAATTTCCACCGCAACTCAGTCGATTTCGCCGCTCTTAATTAACTTTATTTCCTGTTCTCCCGGCTCCCGACTTTTGTTTTTGGGGGTTGTCGTTTTGTTTCGCTATTTTTTGTCTGCTGTCGCGTAATGGAAAAGATGTAGAACGAAATTTTAATGACTGGGCGCGAGTCGCTTTGTGCGACGCGCCATTGTGCGACGCGGAGTTTGACGTTTTGCGTAATCGGACGTGTCTAATGCCTATTTACGGTTTCCCCAGCTTTGAAACAGACAAAAACTTTTGCCTTCAGACAAAAAAGATTGTTCGATATTAATCTGCGTTCCTTTGTGGTAAACGAATTGGGCTACTGTTTAGATGTAATTTACTAATTTTATTCTAAAGTTTTTGAATTGTAAGCATAAGTTTAGAACTGTTAAATTTAAATCAAGTATATCATGTTGTTGCAAGACTGAAGTGTGAAATGACAGATCAGCGGAGTCACCGCGCGACGGGTTGCGACCGATGTCGTATCGCCGGTATCGGCGACCGGCGACCGGCGCCCGGCACCGCCGCGGGCGCGCCGGCAGATTGCTACTAAATTATTTAGCCGTTTAGCGATATTCGCCGAGCCATCGCCCCCCGCCCGCTCCGATCGGACAGCCCGCAAATTGGATTCAGATTTCTGCCGGCCGTGGAAATTGATTTGTACGTGATATTTAATAGCCCGCTCGCTGTATTGTTAAATAAATGTATACGGATACAGGCAAATTAAATTTCCAGCAGCGAACGATTTTAATCACTCTTTTTTTACAATTGAGGTAACGTGTACATTGTATAACCTAGGTACCTATTTATTTACATTTGAAATATTATACTCAACATTATTTACAATTCTTATTAATACTGTCTACAGTCTACACCACTGGCGGTTATAAATTTAATTATGTTTATATTATTTACACTTATATTTTTTTACCGTGTTAGTATCTGTTTTCAAAATTACGAGAATTTCTAATTGCAAACGCTACTGCACGTATAACATGAATTAATAGATCTCGATAACTCTCGCAATAACTGAAAAGGGCAGCCCTTTTTCTGTATTATTCAGTAATTGTGTAGAGTTTTTCAGTTCTTGCATTGGACCATACAATATGAATGTAGAGTAGTCAATAGTCATGGACGAAGATCCCAGGCCCTTCGGACTACCTTTGTATTCTTACTGATAAAAATAATATAATTTTGTAGTATTAGTGTGTACATTGAACGTATGCATATCCGCTTTGTATCGTGGACTCATTTCTAGGTACAGGATACCAAAGTTACATTAATTGTACAAACTAATACAACAACAAAACAAGGTACATCATGTTATTAGTTAACACACTGTTGGTCTTACACATTAACGTACTTATACTTGTACCATGCAGTAGTACATACTACATACAACAGTATTAGTTGTTTTGCTATCTTACATTTATTTCTCCTTTCTTTCTCACTCTAGAATTGTCTGTGAAAACTTGTAATTGGCCTTCTTGTGATATTATGTTAAAACTGTCCTGTATAATCTAGCTGTAAGTTTTCCTAAATAAATGAAATAAAAATAAAATAGAACGTAAGATGTTCCTGGCGGCGCTGGGATCTCGGTCTATGAAATGAATACACAATGCAGCGTCACGTGAGATCACTAACACGGGGCTGGGAGGTCCGCAGCCGACGAATAAACCATGCCCAACAGCTCCAATCTTCGCGACCTCTCTATTATTTAAACTTACTCCTCAGATTGCCGCGCGTCCGCTACTATTTCACCAATTTTACCAGCCAATCTATTTTGCTCACGTTGTGAGTACGAATTGAATTACATTTTTTGGATTGAAAGATAAAAAAAATTTGTAAAAGTGGGTCACTTAACCTGTGATTGGGTCATAAATAATACTGAAATGTTTATGTTCTCTCGTAAAAATGGAAGTATAATAACTAATCTCAAAACAACCAGAAAATATTATTATTGATCATGACTTTGACTCTTTACTTAAAGTTAACATTAAGAAAAATAATGTTTAATGTGTTGCAAATTTGCTACTCTGCAGCAACGAAAACCATACAATTTACAAAACAACATATTAAGTAAATCATTTCATAATAATATCTTTCCTTTTTCGTATTGTGTATAAAAACAACAAAACCCTACTATTAAACGATAAATTTATGTCCAATACAAAAGTTCATCGATATATTTGACGATGCTTTTTTTAATTAAAATATTTTATAAAAATCACTTACATTTTTTACAATTTTGCCACTTCACAGTAAACCCTACTTTTCAACGGTACATTTTTATACAAAAGTTCGTCGATACACGATGCTTTTATTGATAAGTTTACACTCGAAACTAGTCGGATCATCGCTCAGCGCGGGTGAGCGCGAGGGAAATCAGGCGCACCTTTGTTCTGCGATATCTATAAACTCGATAATCCCTGCCCTACATAAATTTGATGCGAAATTAAATAAAAACTTTGAGGTTTCGCACGTTTTAATATTTAGGGCTCGTAACACCGCGAAGCGTTGCGAATTGCAAAGCGATACGAATAGAATAGAACAGTACTTTATTTGCATAGAATGTAGGTATACAAAAACAGATGTTTTCTAGGCATTCTTTTAAACACACAGGGAGGTTCACATGCGAACGTTCAGTATTGTACATTGGAAATTCAATTAATATTATGTGCTTAACAGATATGTCACCATCATACCTCACGCATTTTTTCTTGTGATCTTTCGTAATTAGGTGGATATGTGTTACATTGGTATGCCCTATTCTTAATCTATTCATAATTACTTGCTCCCTTCTATTATTTGATTTTAATTTACTTTTTTCAAAAACTGATTTTCTTATTTCACAGATAAAACTATATAATACTTAAGATTAACTATTTATTATAATTTAATATACAATGTAAGCCTAAAGTGGTCGCTAATGACCATAGATGTTTGAGCGCCCTAAATAAATTATTAAAAAAAACAGATGTTAGCAAAAATAATCAGACTCATTACAAATTGCCTTAACTCAAGCATGCAATCAATATACGATGCCGCAGCTTTTATTTTTATACTCCTCTAACATAGATCCTGTAGTGTGAATAAGAGAAGCACTATTGTATCGCGTCGCGGTATTGTGTGGGAGCTCTTAATTGAGATGCGATATATCTGTGATGATAAAGACCGAACATCTAGGTGAAGTGAAGTAACTATATCAAATCAAAATAGCGAATACAATTTCACAATAAACCAAGATTATTCCCGAAAGTTATTAAATACGTAGCTTTACTGATTTCTATTTCTATTTTAAATGCTTGATATGATAAAATTGTTTATGTTCATATTGCAAGACATAAGACATTTTCATGTAAGTTTATGTATACAGTAATAAAATATAACCAACTAGAGTACAATTATCAATACCAATTTTACAAACAGTATAGTAATATGAGTAATAAAACTATGAAAATATAATTGGTACACTGTACAAAAACAGTCAAGTTGGCTTAAGCGCTTTTCCTTTGCATGTAAGCTTTCTTATGTAGCGGAAAATTTAATCGCGCTCTTTGTTTGTCGTTCGTGAGTTGAATAAACCATACAGTGCCTTAGACGCTCTGTCCCATTCTCTCCTGCATTACCGTGAATATTTCATCTCGCTCTAAAGGAATCCCAAACTGGACTCGTATTCAATATAGTCCCCGTTCAATTTTTACTGCCGCGGCTGTTGACAGGTGGGAAAATTAAATGGGTCCGTGGCACGATTCACTTTAAATGCAATTAACAGCATGGCCGTCATTTGAGTCGTGCTGCATGCATGACGTACACGATTTCATTTTGCATTCTACAATTGCACGGATTTTAATCCCCACTTTTTGCGCCGAGGAAAAAGCATCGAGTTGCAACTCAACCAATTGATGATTTCAGACTCGTATTTACATACATTAACGTCTACATCTAGTGGTATTATAATTCAGACTCATACATTTACATACATTACGTGTCTATCTATCATATCTAGTAGTTTTATAAAATGGAAATGTTCGTTGGTTTATGTTAAATGTAAGGAAGAGTTTGCTTCCGTAGAAATGAATACTACGGCCATTTGCAAACTGTTTATTTGAGAATTCCTGTGTTGACAGATGAACTACAGAATATGAAACAGCTTACAATAAATAGCCTTCGAAACTTCTAAATCGATTTTTAAGTGGCACAGACGTAGGTTACTTTTAATCGTGGCAAAATATACAGTTACCGCGGGATTTCTCACGAACATTTGCGGGCAACATCTAGTTACTATTATATACGTTAGCTAATTGAGTAATGGAATGAAATAAAATTAACAATATTATATTTCGTTAGAAAATTTATATAGACTGGATAATTAAACTTTACAGACAAGGTCACGTACTGCCTCTAAAGATTAAAATAAAGAAGAAAAAGAGAGAAAAGAAGAAAGAAGTGAATTACTAACCTGTGGTTGCACTGTTGACAGACAAGAAGTTGAAGAATGAAAAAAAGGTATAGAAAGAACAAGTGAATGACTAACCTGTGGTTGCACTGTTGACAGGCGAAGCACTCCAGGTGGTAGACGTTGCTGCGCGCGCGCATCACCATCTCGAACGCGGGGATAACTTTGTTGCACGCCGCGCAGTAGCCCGTGTTGCCGAACAACCTGCAACAATAAAATAAAATGTAAATCTCTACCAAGTAACTTTACATAATCGTATTGAAACGAGGGAACGATGATGGTCATTTTATCGCTTTTTTACCCAACTACGAAGCTAATTGCCACGCTACGTATATATTATATAATTTCAGCTGTGAAGTTATATTTCACATTCACTGTCGCAAAATACTCTCCTTTCTTTCAGTTATGACGTCTATTTTATGAAAGGTAGTTGCTTGAATACACACCAAAGTCAGTCAGATCAGTTAGTCAGGTGGGATAGCAAAGGCTACCCATTTCTGAAAGATGGTTTATGGGGATGGTACTATTCTTACACTAGTAATTTACTAGTAACCCACAACCAGTTAGTTATATAATATAATAATAATAATATCTATGGACGCTTTACACCACGTCAATCTGGCCCTGTGCTAGAGTCAAACTTTTGATTATGACAATAATATTCCTATAGTACCTTAAGTAATCCCTCTTGCAGAGTATCAGGTTGGCGCGCGTGTAGAGTGTGTGGCCGACCTCGCCGAGGCGGCAGTCGCAACAGCCACACTTGAGGCAGTCCTCGTGCCAGAGCTGGTCCAGCGCCTTCAGCAGGTACCGCTCCGTGATCACCTTGCTGCATCCCGCGCAGATCTGCAGTACAAGAGTTAGGTGATAACCTCTTTAAGGATATGCTCAAGTGACAGTGGGGAAGGCTACTCCTTCAGAGAGGAACACAAGCCTTTATAGTAGGATTGCGAAAGGTTCGCCTATCTGGTGAGCCGATAAAACTGGAGTTTTTGGAACCTCTTTAGGTAGATTAATTTACAGCATACAGCAGGGTCACATTATAGGTCATATTATGTTATATTGGGAAGGAAAATACGATTATATTTTAAGGGTTCTGTACTGACGAGAAAGGATCCAATTACTAAGATTGTTGTAAGTCTCTCTGTCACTAGACAGCACAACAAAAACTAAAAATAGAATAAAATAAATTTGATAGTAGCTTTTTTTTGCTAATTTTGCACTCGATGTATAAATAACACTTGTAGGTGTTGTATACGTAATTGTGGCATTGTATGCCTCCGTGGTCTAGTGGTTCAGAGCTTCGCTCTCGACCCGGGTGTTGTGGGTTTGATTCCCGCGTTAGAAAAACAAAAAAATGTTGTTTTCAAGTTTGGTTAGGACAATGCAGGCTGATCACACGATTGTCTGACAAGAAAGATGATCCATGTAAAAAGTCGGTCCTGCGCCTGTTCTCTCGACAGTCGTGTCGGTTTACCGTCCCACTAGGTTATGAGATTAAAAGGAAGAGAGAGTGCATTTGTGTTTTGCACACACACTTGGGCAATTTAAAATAACTCCTGCGTAGCTTGAAACCAGTTCAATGAAATCGGGTACCGTCACCAAAATCGGTGAGGGGAGCTATTATATTATATGTAATTATCTGGTTGCTGTTAATCGTTTAAATTGAAATCTCTATCGATACTATAGTTTCAACGTTTTGTACAAACTAAATATTTTCTATTAAAGCAGTTAG
This sequence comes from Celastrina argiolus, assembly GCA_905187575.2. Taxonomy (NCBI): domain Eukaryota; kingdom Metazoa; phylum Arthropoda; class Insecta; order Lepidoptera; family Lycaenidae; genus Celastrina; species Celastrina argiolus. The sequence goes on along the minus strand of LR994599.1, from coordinate 8,601,098 downwards.
ATTAGGTTAGTTATGTATTTGTGACCTAGTTGTCCTTAAACCACACTGATAGTAGCTATACTACCAATGTGATACTTACCTACGTAAAGCAAATTTCCTTAAAATACAATGCAATAATACAATAACACCTTATTTTATAACTAAGACGTACAAAACAAACAATATTATCATTAATATTATGCAGTTACGCATGATAATATGTCATGTATATAATAATAATTAATAAACATTAAACAATCTATACCAGTCAAAACCTACTAATAAAAATATTGTTGTTGTCTTTGTATGATACGTTGAAAGAGTCTATTGACTGATTATTACCATTTATTATACCATAAACACCCGGCGACTTCTATTTAGAGTTTATTGTAAATATACCAGTGCTAAAAGAGTTACTTTTTTAAAATTATTGTATGGGCATGATGTTGCGGCAATTCACATAGACACATGAAAGTGTAAGTATTGGAAATGTATTTTTTTTGTCAAATAAAAAAATATATATTATTTACTTTTTACCATTATTTCTAGAATGATAAAATGTTGTAATTATACCTAGGTAAGATATACAAAAGTTGCGAACACACCTACTTGTATTTTAGCTATGGCGTCCACTAACCTATCCTCCCACCACGAAATACTTTGGTGAGGTTTATGTCCAGTAAGCCTCACTCACCCAAAGTAGTAAAGTAGGGGGAGGTTGTTGCCTATACTGGCCACGCTTGCCAGGCGGGTTAGCGAGCGCAGTGTTTAGATAATAACAATGTCCACGAAAACGGTGCTGTCCATTTCCGGATATATACCTAATAGCCGATTTTATTGAAACCAGGCCAGCTACGCAGGAGTTATTTTATAGTGCCCAAGTGTGTGCGCAATACACAGAAGCACTCTCTCTTCCTTTTATTCTCATAAACCGATACGACTAGCGGGAGGCCAGGCCGCAGGACCGACTATTTACATGCCCATCCGACACATGGTGACATTATAGACGTGATCAGCCTGCATTGTCCTAACCAAACTTGAAAACAACATTTTTTGTTGTTCCAACGCGGGAATCGAACCCACGACCTCCGGGTCGAGAGCGAAGCTCTGAACCACTAGACCACGGATATATTATATTCCCTTTTACGACACCCTTGGGTTCTTCCTCCGGTACCCACGGAAAAGGCTAGTAGATAAGAAACTGACCTGTGGCTGCGGCTGCTGCGCGGGCGCACCACCGGAAGGCACTGCGGTCGGCAGGGGCGAAGCCCGGGCCTCCTTCGTCACGTCCATGGCGAGCATCTGGGAGTCGAGCCCGGGACTGCCGCCGATCTGCTGCGGCGTCCGCCTCTCGCACTGCTGACAATAGAACAGACAATTTATATATAATTACTAGCTATATATACTTCTAGTACGTCCAAGTATGTGTACAAAGTTTCATGATGATCGGTTAAGTAGTTTTCGCGTTAATGCGTTACAAACAAACGGACATTTACATATTTTATAGTATTAGGGATATTACATATTAAATTAGATGACAATACCTATAATATGTATAGAATACCTGAGGCGGGAAGGTAATATAATATATTATGAATTGTATCTTAGGTACAGTTAAGTAGTATCTAAATTTCCAATAAATATATTTATCTGAGATTACCAACTTGTAGATATTCATTTGTATACTATAATTAATTTGAAGCTTAAAAAAGAAACTAACCTAAAATCGTGTAGCCAAATTGTCTGTAATTGTTTTAGTAAACGTTTGAATACGTGTTTAAACTGTCTAAACACAGTGAGTCTTGTCCTAGCATGAAGTCATCAACATCGTTCAATTAGTGTCCATATAAAAACGAGCTACTGAAGCGGGTCATCCGAACGTTAAACACGATTCCTAATTTAGCACTGCGGCCTAAATATTGGCTACGAATAAAAACTTATTTAAGCTCCGACAATAAATGGCCGCTGTAAAGTGAAGCACGGAGCGCAGTCACGGTTGATTAGCACTTTAAATACGAAAAATGTTCAATTATTTTGTCGACACATTTTACAACTTTTTGACAACCCTATAAAAATCTGTCAGGGCTGTATTGGTGCGCTAAAATTTAAGCCTAATTGAAAAATGTATGCCGATCATTCAATTAACAGAAGCGCAATATATTCTACATACATTGTTTTATTTATCTTTAAATTAGTGTGTTAATGAGGCAGTCTACTAATTTTATCTATCATAATTTAAAATGGAATTCCCTTGTTTCCTTCTCATTGAAATCGAACCAATATCGCATTACACGTTACAAAGTCCGGTAAAATAGTAAATTGACCAAAACAATACGTAAAGCCATGACGGATAGCTCCACCGATTTTTGTATGTTTTTGAGAGTCGATCGGAAAATAATAGGTATCGGATACTGGGCGGAAGTATGCACCGAGCATACTTAATCGAACCTTTGTTTATTGTTCGAGAATTACGCTGCGGAAAGGTGCCGGCCTAATTAAACTTTCTTTTTTTAAGTCACTTAACTTGGCATTGCCACTGAAATATTCTGCTCGAGGATCTAAGTTTCTCAAATATTTATTTGCACTATTCTTATAAGAGGATGTTATTAGAAATATTGAATTAATGAATTAATATACTTGATTGTGTCCAAAACAAATACAAAAATAGAAAGAATATTGTTATTAGTTACAAGTAGATGAACTATGGTTCATAATTATAACGTATAAAGCGTAGGTGAATATATGATACTTTTTCATACAACCAAAAATATTTGTTACGGCGAAAAAGATTTTTACATATTAATTAATGAAAGAATACAAATGAATGAAAAGTTCACGTAAAAAAGTAGCGGACAATGTCTCGTCATTTGTACGGCGCGTCACGACGTGCTGCCAGCTGCGAACAATCACATGCAAATGAAGTTACTGATGTTCCCCGCTACCGAAAAAATACTGAATCGAAATTAATTCCGCAAATGCAAATTCGGTAACGGGTTTCGATACTTATTGACGACTTTTTAGTTTTCAGCAACCGGTTCGGCAAGATTAAATGACGTTGTTTAAATTGATTGCTATTATTATGTAGACTTCTAGTGTCTAGACTCTAGACCAGTGATTCCCAAAGCTCAGCGACTATTCTATTACTAGTTTCTACAAAAAAATACTGTGAAACTGTTAATTCGAGTTTGAAACTTAGCGACAACGCAAATTCCATAGATATATATAATCTTCACTTTTTTTTCGAGTTGTATAATTTGTTTTAATGTACATAGCTCTTACAGGGGGTCCACCGGACCAGCAAAATTTTTAAAGTGGTCTATGAAACAAAAGACTTTGGGAACGTCTGGTCTAGACAAAGAGATATTTTACAAATATGTAATAAAGATGTTAGATTATTAGCCCCTTTCTTTCGTAGTAGCTTAGTGTATTTTATAGAAATCTTCCAACCAGACCAATATCTGAAATCATTCTACACTATTCAATTTTCAGTACGTAGTAAATATATCAATGTGCAATAACACTTTGCGCTACAATTCGTTTCTTTTTTCGGGAACAGACAGAGCATGAAGCGAGCTATCGTGAATAATTACCGCGCCCGGTGACAGCGACACGCCACACCACTCACACCACTCACACCATCACCACCACGACAACAGGCCGTGGCGAATGCCGCCGAGATTAGACACAAAAAATCGCGCCGTCCATTAACTGCAACTTTCAAACGTCAATACGCACGAATTAAGCTTTAACTGCAAAAAGGTTTCCGTTCGATCGGCCGAATGTTTGTCGGTTTTCGAGAAATTCGTGACATTATTGAAAGAGAATTGTAAAAGTAGACAACTACGTATCATCAAAATAAAATGATGACAGTGAGACAATGCACATTCGACAATCTTACAAAACAGTTGTTGTCAAATGTTCCTGCTTAGGCTCCTATGGGGTTAGCAGGACCAATTGACATCTACGTATTTATCGAAAGAAATTTGTGTAAAAGTTATGACAGGGGCGCCATACTAATTACTACGAATATATTTATAGTTTCTGCTTGGCTACTATTCTTTGTTTACTTTTTATATCATCCTTCATCAAAGCACTAAGAAGTATTATATGTAATCAGTAATCAGCAATGTGCTTTGAGAATGGACATGAAACATCGCCGACTATTTCAGTCGGACGCTGAAGTCGGTCTTGCCCGCTGGGGGGTGCTAGCCGCTAGGTAAATTGAGGGATAGCGCGGCCGGGACTCCCCCGATACCGTAAATGATTAATACAGACGCGGACCGAGACCAATTACCCGCACTCCAAATTAGAAACTATTTTAAGCCATTAGTGGCCAAGTTCATAATCAATTATACGTTACAGCTCGCAGTTCCGCTCGGTAATCGGAGTTTGTGGTCCCGGAGCGAGCCATTATGACGCCGTGCGGGCCATAAAGGTTTTTGTTTCGAAAAATTTAATGCACATTTCGAATGCATTCATCTGGAACTTATTAATATAATTTCTACAAACTATAGTTTAATTAAATGCAATATTAACGCTGCGGTTTAATATGTTTAATGTGTATCGCGCCGGTGCGTGCTAATAAGCAAATCTGAGTCCATTTGGTAGACTGGGACAAGTGCACTTCGCTAATCATAATTCATCAGCGAGATTAAAGAATAAGCGGCCCCTCTCCCCTGCCAGTGAGGGAGACCTACACCTGCGGGCGTAACGAGATGGACAGTCGCCTATGATGGTGCTATTATTTCATTACAACTTACTTACGTTATTGCCTCGCGGAGTATCTCCTGGTATAATGAAATATTGACGATTGCTTTCCTAAACGAATTACTGCGAATTATTATACTCTATGCGGTAAAATTCCACCGATACGATCCTATTATTAGTTTATCAGACATTTTAATATTCAATATGATTATTATCGTATCCTATTGTGTGTTAGGGTGAAATACCTATTATAGGCTCTCGCATGCAAAATACACTGAAATATCAAAATTAGGCTTATATACGGATGGTAACTCATAAAGTCATGATCTTATGTCCTATGCATAAGTTTGATTATAAATGTATAACAAATTATTATTATTCAATATGTATCTTACTAGATATAACTGATTGAATGTACTGTCGGTTCTGATGGAATGGAAATTCATGTTCAAAAGTGTAAATAAAAGTTGTGTGTTACTAGAGTTAAGATTGGGTGTATATTATACTACTCTACATTAGTAAGTAGAGCATCCTTAGTGAGAGCAGTTATTTTGCTGATTTAAAAAAATATATGTTTCGTACGAGGAATTATAAAACTCCTCAGCTTGCCACACCAGTATCCATTGTTCAATCTAATATAGTAAACTTATCTATAATATTTTTATACTAACATTACAAAGAGTAAAGGTTTGTTTGCATTGGAATCGACTCCGCAAATTCTGAACAGATTTTGATTAAATTTGGTTTACATACAAATTAGACTACGAGAAAATACATAGGCTACTTTTTACCGCCGCAAAATGTAAGGTTCCAGCGAGATTTCATTTTGTGCACAAGTCGCGGGCTACATAAAGTGTACAAATTAATTGCTATGTTTACACAACGCCAACGCTAAACTTTAAACCACTCAAAAGTACAACGTACAAGCCAGCGGCACTTACTGAATAAGAAGCTTACAATGTAATAATATTTGGTTTCATAGTATAATATAATTTTTCATACTTCTCCACTGCGATTGTGTATAATAGGGTGACCTACATCATGGACGACAAGAAATTGTGTTACAGGTACCAGACAACGGAAATATATTTAATACTTTTAAACTACACACATGTTTAAAATTTTTATTATATTATACACAAATTTAATATACACCCATGACGCAGGAACACAGAAAACTTTTTAGTTCCTTCGGCAGGATTCGAACCTGCGGCCTCCCGTCAACGCTCTCAACCACTGCGCTACTGAGGTCGTCGAAAAAATTAATCAGCAAAACGAAGATCCAGTGTATAAGCTCAATATTCTATGGATTTTCCCCGTTTTTGCAACATTTCTCACTGACGCTTCGCAGCATAATGTTATATAGCCTAAAGCCTTCCTCTATAAATAGACTATCCAACAAAAAAATAATTTTCCAAATCAGATCAGTAGTTTCTAAGATTAGCGCGTTTAAACAAACAAATATAATATTAGTATGGAAGTATAGATAATGAACGAATCTGGATATCCACTAATATCCAATACTGTGAATTAATAGCTATACTTCCGCAGCGGTACAGCGATATTCAAACATTAATAAAGTCGGATCGGACGGTCGTATAATCGGACCGGTTCGGTTGAGCCCTATCGCGTGATCTGGTCCATTGTCCGACAGTCGTTGTGTTGATCACAAGGGAGATTATTGAGGCAATTTCGCGTTTATTGTTTTCAGGTGTCTCCCGCCAACTGAGCACCATCCTTAAGGAGATTTGAATACCACTAAATGTTTATCGGTTATGAAACAATGTAGTTTTGATGGTATTTCGATATGAAATGCAATGGTCTATATGAGATAGATGGGTAGATTATATGTAAAATATAATATAGTAATATTAATCTATTATATTAAGAAATATTACCGTATAACTATTTAATTAACATTTTTGTATAGTTTAGTAAATACATCGAAAAATTACATATAAGTTTCTATATTCTCTTTCAATATTAGGAAATAGACTACATCATTATTTTACTTACGGGTCCATCATATTGTACAAAAAAAATCATTGTAGTAAGATGTAACGCGCATAAAGAGACTAGCTGACACCAGGGCGGCGATTCTCCGGCAGTGGAAAAACGTTCATACTCGAATAAATCGTCGACATTCGGAAATTTTAAGAACGATGCACACTTGGTGTATTCTCAGAACACACTGAAAAAAATCCGTTTATTACTTATTTAATCATAAGTGTGGAATGAGCAAAGAATAATCGTTCTTAGGCTGCCGGCATAAGTGTGAAAATTCTTTGTACATTTTTAAGTGATAAGAGTTCATTTTTAACCGACTTCAAAAAAAGGAGGAGGTTCTCAATTCGTCTGTATGTATAATTTTTTTTTTTTTTTTTTTATGTATGTTCATCGATATTTTCGTCAATTATTGACGGATTTCAAAAATTTTTTTTTTGTTGGATTGAGTTCACTTCTGGGGTGGTCCCATTTTCACCAGGTCAGGATCTGATGATGGGATCCATGAGAAATCGAGGGCAACCACCGAAAATTGTATGCTCGTATGGTGTTTTTGTTACGTAATTATGTCTTACTCAGGTATATGCTTCAGGGTGTCAACATCTGATGCTGCTGTGCTGATGATGAAGCTACAGTACTCCTTAACGGTTAGGAGTTGGAAGGCAGTACTGCAATTGGTCGATGGAAACTATTTAGTAGTATGTAGGGCTAACATGTTGCTTGTGAGGTATGCTTGAATTAACATCTGATGCTGCTGCGCTGATGATGAAGCTACAGTACTCCTTAACGGTTAAGAGTTGGGAGCAGTACTGTAATTGGTCGATCGAATGTATTAGGTTACATATGAAATTGGCGTTTTGTCGTACTGGCCACTTTGATCTTAAATATATCCTGTTTAGTTAGGAATTCCAAATTAAAATTTAAACAGCTATTTACTCATGCATTTGTGTTTTGAACACCGTAATTCATTTGTTTTATTCTCTTTTGCTTTTTTTTCTACGTCACTCATTTCACAAAATGGATAACTTAAAATATCGCATTATTTACGAGTACGAGCACCGTGGCACCAGTGCTGCAGAAACGGCTCGAAGAATTAATTATGTGTATGGGGGTGGTGTCGCAATAGAAAACACGGTGCATTTTTGGTTTCAACGATTATTTTTGAAGTCGGTGCCAGCCTGCTGCCTAGGTAACGTAGTCTGTTGTGTTGTTTGACGCGCGCGGCCGGCAAACGCAAAGCCACACACACGGCAAAATACAATTTATACTAATAAATTATAATGCGGAAGGGTTTGTTTGTTAGTTTAAACGCGCCAATCTCAAGAACCAATTTGAAAAATTATTTTTGGAAAATTTGAAAAATTTTTGTGTCGGCCAGTTTTCTTAATTAAATTTATTTGTTTGGCTGGCACCGACTTCAAAAATAAGTGATAACTGTAAATATTTAAATAATTAAAGATGACTTTGTTAAAGTATTAGGTATTTAGTAGTAAATATTTAAATAGTTGTAGATATATAATATGCATTAAGTAGATAAATTAGGTTATTTATCGCTTTTTAGTTATGTAGGTACTGTTTTTGTTTGGTTAAAGTTTTTGTCGTTTGTGTTTTTTTTTTGAAGTCGGTTTAATGTACAATATGCTTACGCATATTTCGCTGCTAAGAAAAATCGTTCTTGTTAGAGGGTAATAAGAGTAAAAATTCTTTACTATTGCATATTACTTTTATAAGTAGTTATATTTTAAACGGCTTATTTTGTACTTGTTAGAACTTGTTAGTTGCGTTTTGCAGGTCGATGAAGTAACGTGTTTTCATTATTTTACTCGACGAAATGTTTCGTATTGTTTGTTTGTTTTGGTGGTGCGTTTAGGTTATACAATATCGTTGACTTTTAAAGCGTCAATAATACTCGTAATTAATCATTTTTGTTGTAGACGTAAATATATTAACTATGTTTGTTTAATTTTTTAGTTCACATTAATAAATTATATAAATACTAGCTGACCCGTGCCCACTTCGTTGAGCATACAAACCGTTTCGCCGAATCGGTTCAGTCATTCTTGGGTTATGCTAACCAACATATTTTGCGATCAATTTTTATATTATAGAATATGTAAGGTTTACTCCGACAGATCGATTGGTAATTGTTCTATTGGTACCCCAGAATACGTGTTTCATGAATCGTTCGAACTTTTCGGTAGTAGAACGGACAACTTCATACATACGGTGGCGGCTGGTAGGTTATCAAATTGGTGGTGCACTTTTCTTACTTAGCTTTAAAAAAACTTAGCGTTAAAAAAACGCTATGGGAAACTTCAAAGACATAAAGTGATTTTCTTGTAAATATTGTTGTTGTTTATTGAAATATTAATATTTTAAATACCTAAGTATAATATTATGTATTATAAACGTATCAATTACGTATTTCGTCAATCATAGATAGTTAAAATAATTTTTACCCGACTTCGGCGAAGTCAAAAGGAAGGGTACATGATTTTGGCAGTTTATGTATGTATGTAGCTCGCAGCAGCTAAACTACTGGTCAAAATCCAAAAAATTCTAAATTCAAAACTTTTTATTTCCATAAAGGTTATTAAATAACACGTCTTATAGAATTATCCTACAATATGATGCCTACCACCGGTTCGGAAACTAGTCCGGCGAGAAGAACCGGCGTAAGAAACTCGCGCGGGGCCATCTTTTAGCAAGGTCCGATTTTAATGAATGAGGTGTCAATCAATTCGTATTGTTGCCGCGAGTAACATAGACTATATAAATTTCATTATCTTAATTGAATTTTTTTGAATATAGTTTTTTAAGTTTAATTTTGAAAATCTAAAATCGTTTTTTAAACATTACACCCACTCTCAATAACGACAACAATTTAGTAATAAAAACTACTTTTTAAGTTGCTAAAATAAGTAAAAACTGCACAGCTGTGTATGGTCTTTTGTCGCTTTATGATATTAGCCCGCAATAAACTTGACTGTCGGCATCATGCATAGTGAACTTTCTAAGAAATTCGTTCTTTTGTTTACAAATTGGGATTGCTTGCACGTGTTGACTGTTTTTGACCATTACTAATAAGTAGGAGTCATGGATTATCTAACGTTAACATATTCTTAGTTGGTCACAAACTTTCAAACGGTAAGCGTGGCTAGTAAAAGAAAATCACTGTGTATTGACGAAAAAGTATTACTGATACGCGCAATAGAAACGGAACATATGGGACATATATCTACTATCACTAATCTGAAATAAACTTTTTTTTCACATACATACATACATACATACATACATGCATACATACCTACATACATACATACAAACATACATACATACACACATACATACATACATACATACATACATACATACATACATACATACATACATACATACATACATACATGCATGCATGCATACATACATACATACATACATACATACATACATACATACATACATACATACATACATACATACATACATACATACATACATACATACATACATACATACATACATACATACATACATACATACATATGTACATACATACATACATACATACATACATACATACAAACATGCATACATACATACATACATAAATACATCAATACATACATACAGACATACATACATACATAGTACATACATGCATACATACTTACATACATACATACATACATACAAACATACATACATACATAAATACATCAATACATATATTACATACATACATAGACTGCCAAATTATTTATTTGTACATGTGGATTCGGACATCTACCGGTCCTTACCACTCGTTGGATATCGGGGACTTTTTCACGATTTACTTCGACTGTGAAGATCTGAGAATACACAAGTGTTTTTCGTTCTTAAAATTTCCGAATTTCGATGTTTTATTCGAATGTGAACTTTTTTCCACTGCCTGAGAACCATGCGCATTACGTGTTTTGTAAACCGCTCGAACGTTTCGGTAGAATGGAAAAAATCATGAAAAAATGTCATGCGGAAAATGTTCTAATAGCGAGAATCGCCGCCCAGGGGGCTGATTACGCAACTTGCGTGGCTTTCACGACCGTGGGCTTCAACTGTCATTGTGACGTTAAATCTTTTTAAAACACGATTTAATATGATTTTTTCAATGATTTTATCAAATTAAAAGTGTTTAAAAAAAAATACGTCACAATGTCAGTTGATGTCCACGGTCGTGAAAGCCACAGAAGTTGCGTAATAAGGCCCCTGTACATGCATCATTCAGCATATTAATTAAGTTTTACATGTGATGAAATCCAGTTACACCTATCGCGAAACCCGCATCATTATTAGAAACTTACAAACTAAATACAACGTTATATTAACATAAATTTGAAATCAGAGAACTATCGTACTAACTTGGCACCCACTTTAAGGAATGATTTTCGAAAAAAATACACGTACTTTATGAATTTTACTGAATAACCTTCATAATGAATTTCATTCGAATAACTTTAAAAAACGCCCAAAGTTTCATACTAACTTTAAACCCTCGCTTTATACCCTTAGGGGATGAATTACGTAATATCTTGTCTTAGGCAGAACCTACGTCTTAAAAGGAACCCCCACGCAAAATTTGAGGAGTCAGTGACCTATGCAGATGGAACTTAACATAGCTACCTGTGTTAAGTTCCTGAGACCTATACCATAGCTTGCTGTCCCCAACTTTCAACTTACTCTACTAGCGTAGTAGTAGTAGAACTAGCGAATTTGTATACTTTTAAAAATATAGTTTTTCTCTAGTGAAGTTACTTATACTTTAGAGATTTATTTATCTATACAATAAAAACAACAGTACGTTAAATCCTCCATATTTGATATTAAGAAACATGTAAGATATAAAAATAAAAATCTCTGGGATCTTAATTGGAAAACAAATAATTCATCAAAATTGTTATGGGCAAGAAATTCTATTTTTGAAAAGTCACCATCTTCGTTTAATTGTAGAAATGACCAATTAGTGATTACCAGATTGCGTATAGGACATACTAACATAACTCATATCCATCTTATTACTAAAAAAGACATAAATAAGTGTGGATCTGACTTATCTGTTTCACATTTACTTATAGATTGTGTAGAATTTAATTTAGAAAAAATAAATTGTAACTTACCAAATAATTTAAAGCAATGTTTGAATGGGAAAGGTTGTACCTGTACTTTAAAATATTTAAAACTGATTAATATGTATAAATTTATTTGAGTAATAATTGTATTAAGGTGGTCGTTAAATGACCTAGATGTTAATACGACCTTAAATAAATAAACAAAAAAAAAACAACAGTACACTATTATTATTTTTTTTTTAACTAATAATGGTATTCTTCCCAACTAAATAGACACGAAACAATTGAAACAACAATTTCAACTAAATTTGACAGCTAGAAACTAAAGTAACCGATACTCAGGTACAGAAAGTTAAAAACTTTACCTCCAATGCATCGAGAACAAATAAGATAGGAGCGGTGTCAAAACTGCCAAAAACAAAACTATAAAGTTTGCGTTATACCGGATAGATACGGCTTTATCTATTTGCGATGTCGAACTCAATTTGGATCAACAACTTCACTTTATAACTCGCACTAAGGTGTAGTTAACCGACTTAGAAAAGAAGAAAGGATGTATATCGACCAATGGATTTAAATAATTTTCTACGATTAATCCGACGCTTGAATAAATCCGAAAATCTTATTTTGTTGTATAACGCTTGTCATCATTATTATCAAAACAGGCCCTTAAGGGCGTGTTTCAAAGTTAATCATTCGTTAAATATGATGTTGTTCCTCTCGTAATTCCTATCAATGAATGAGAAGGCATGTTATTTCAACACACTAACATGCGTTGGTGAAATAGGGACTTAGCCAAGTTTTCATTCTAATTACAAGTATTTCACGCATAACTAATAACATAAAGCTCAAATTACATATCCAACTATATAGCTATAACAATCATTATAAAAAACGCTTGTACAATGCAATATTTTGTCAGTGTAATTTAATTATATACTTGCTTGCTAACAATTAAATTAAATATTTGTAGTTTCAGCACTTTTTATAATTCGTTTTAATCCTTTATACGAACGGATGGGTATGAAATTTGTCACTTTGAAGTTTATATAAAGATCCTTCTTTATGTAAACTTCAAAGTTACCATGCACATGTTAATATTTCTTAAGATAATAATAATGACGATTCACTGCTCGTTGACGATATTACTTGGCAACAAGACCATATCCCCGTGTTTTACTTAGCGTACTGCCTCTGTTTTATTATATTATAAAACAAACGTCTCGAATTAATTATGATCATACAAGTCGCCTTTCTTATTGATCGTAAACCGTTTGATAGCAGTTATAAAATGTTCCCAATTGTATTCATGATAATTTATGATGCATGTTTATTGACGACTTTATTGCAATAAAATGCTTTACTCCGGCGTCACATGAAGATCACAATCTCCTGTACTCGTTTTAACTAATGTTATTAAAACGTAACTGTTGCTCGAAAACTTCTAATTAATTAAAATAAAATGCGTCATACAAAGCAATAAACTTTATAATTATATTAAAAGTACACAACCTACTTGTACGGTTTTATTATTAATTACTATAATTTTAAAAATGGTCGTAAAACTAATATTTAATAAGTTAATGGACAATTTATAAATCTACCTATAACAATTTTTATTGGTTTATCTAAATACATATATAAGAATAAGGCAGTAAATTTTACTTATAAATATACATTATATAATTATATTATAGGACTGTCATGTTATTTTTATAAAGTCCTAAAATTTAAGTTAAACAAAAAATTTATAAATACTTTTTTTTTAATCATAATAACGGAATATTACTAAATAACTAAATTACCCAGCAATTCCGCCTGCATAAAAACAATACTGTAGTTTTTCGAGCCCTATCTGTCAATCCAGGATGTCGGCTTCCTGCATACCACATTGTATCAGAAGTACTACAGCCCTTTGCGCGCGAAGCAACAAACTTTCGCCATTATAATATTAGCGCGTATCGCCAAGAAAAATGATTTCTATCAAACTTCCCGCAATGAGCGAACACGTCATAAAGTAAATTAAAGTTAAGCCTATTACTGGAGCGAGTTATAAAATAAGGCGAAGACTTCATACATTACCCGCCGATAACCAGAACAGACTCGAGACACAAGCCAGCCCCTTTTAGTGAAATTGAAAACTTTTTCTGTTACTCATACCGAGCACCGAGCACGGACCGCGAGTCGCGACACCGACCATTTAAATCAATTGCCTTTTGTAATTAACTTACTCCATTATTGGAGTGCACTCCCTCGTTACATCAATTAAAATTCAATCTAGATATATCAAAGTACAACTTTTAATTGCAACTAATCAAATACGAGATAGTGCGCTTCCGTTTGTGCTCATATATATTTTATGTTGTTGCAACTAGTCGATATTAATACATCATCGTTATTGTTATAGTGTGACCCGGAGGATGGCAATGCTATGTACATAGTTTAGTTACTAAAACCGAAATTATATAATATTTTATGTATTTACATTTTATTAATTTAAAAAAACCAATCAAATCATTTGCAATTCAAATTTACTATGGTAAACTTATTATCCGTCAACGACGAAAAGCCAATGAGGCTATAAAATTATTTTGTGTCAGTTCAGTCTGTATATATGTTTGTTGGTACCACCGTACCGACTGTTTTGCTGATCCGATTTAAATGAAAGAGATGTCAATAGAATAATATCCCAGGGGCCTTACTCTCCAAACTGATTTGATTTTGATTTAGATACGATCATGCCGCGTACTTCCTAATAAATTGACATTTAGTGTATTTTGATCCTCAGTCGATTGATATGGTCGGGAGTTCCAAGAGTTACGATCTAACAATTTTCTTAATCCTGATTAGTTTCAAAGTAATTCACCAAATAAAATACGAAAAACCACTGATATCGAACGGATTCGGTTCTCGATTGTGTCGGGAGTAAGCCCGCGTTTCGTAAAATACTACTTTGTAGTAGATGATGTTTTTTAACATGTTTAATATTTTTCATAGCATTATTGTAATAAAACATTATAGACGAGTTGGAATCTAATTTTTACGAAAACCTTGTAGTCACCGCACTGGATACCCACAATGTGTACAAGTGTATAATTAAACTGATGGTACGAAGTTTTTAATTAAATAACATAATTGGATCCTCTCATTTCGTAATGGACGCCCGTATAATGTAATATAAATAAAACTAATAAATTTGATTAGCCCCGTCCCCATTACGGGATATTACAAAATTATCGAGCCGTCGACGTTAGTGCGGACGGTGTGCAGTGCCCTTCCGAGTCCTGCAGCCCTGCTCTATAGGGACTAGGGAGGGCTACTGCTTATCAATTAATAATAATCGAGTCAAAGCAAATCGAATAATTATTATTTACTTTTCATAAATCAGCTTCGCTGCTATACCAAATTACTAATTTCATTGTGTCGTGAGTCCGCTATTGCACTATTTGCTGCGTTTTTCTAAACAGACATAGTCAGAAGACAAAAAAGGACGTTTTGAGTTAGTTTATTAGTGTTAGTGTATAGTGTATACCTAGTGCAGATAGACTTGAAAAAAATCACACGAACTAAGTGATTTCCCCTTAATAGAGACAATAAGTAAGGTGCTGATGGACACATTCATAAATTTGTTAACATATAAATAATTAGCATTTTAAGTTATAAAAAAATACTCATTAGTCTTTAGGCTTATATTGTAATTGTATGTTGTTAAACATACAATTACAATCTATGCATTAGAAACATCATACAAATAAAAATATATATATTTCTAAACAGACTTGAAAACAACATTTTTTGGATTTCCAACGTGAGAATCGAATCCACGACCCCAGAGGTCGTGTCGAGAGCCAAATTTACTGGATCACGAAGGCGTCACGATTCACCGGGTTGCTCTCTTTTGTCGCATAAACACAGCTCTACGGAGGTCGTCAACTACTAAAACTAAATTACTAAACTAGATTTTTTTTTGTAAAACATAAGTATAAAAATATATTTTCTTCCCGGCCTTAATTAAATGAAGTTCTAATATACTTGCAACATAAATTGATTTGAGGCAATCTTGACGCAACTCTTCTAAATAATGATCTATTTTGATCTCTATGCTTCCAGCTTATGACAAATTGCATCGTCCACTGCGACCGGTCGAAAATAAATCTTTGTGGAATTGTGAATTTTATATGTTGGAAATAGAGTAAGAATACAGAACTATTAACAATATACACATAATATTATTTCTTTACACTAAAATGTAGTATTAAAATTCTGAAAATGGAATTTGGCGTCAATACTAATTGTTAGACGTGACATTTAATTTATAGTTCCTATGATTTCCACCAAAGTGTCGTAGCAGAAATGAAAAAGCAAATGTGCATTCACAACACACACAACACAACACACACACAACAGCGAGCGATTAGCACGATTTTTTGACGTTCAGAAATCGATCAAATCCCACGATTTTTGCTAATCACTATTTTTAACCGACTTCCAAAAAAAGGAGGAGGTTCTCAATTCGTCTGTATGTTTTTTTTTTTTTTTTTTTTTTTTTTTTTATGTTTGTTACCTCAGAACTTTCGCCTGGGTGAACCGATTTGGATGATTTTTTTTTTATTTGAAAGGTGGTGCTTCCCGTTTGGTCCCATTGTCACCAAAGTGGTGACCTGATGATGGGATCCGTGAGGAATCGAGGGAACTCCTCAAAATTTATATGGAAACATATATCGATTGTGATTTTTTCTTAAGTAGCCCAAGCATATGTTACCAAATAGTAAGATTTTGCACCATATCCTGGACCTAAAGTACTGAACAGAACTTCTGAGTCCTTAGAGATACACGTTTGAAAATTGCAGCGTTGTTTAAAGAAATGCAAGCATACGCCACTACGTCAATTACAGTGTTGTACCAGTGTTTACCAAAGTGGTGACCTGATGATGGGATCCATGAGGAATCGAGGGAACTCCTCTAAATTTATATGGAAATATATATCGATTTTGATTTTTTCTGAAGTTGCCCAAGCATATGTTACCGAATAGTAAGATTTTGCACCATATCCTGGACCTAAAGTAGTGAACAGAACTTCTGAGTCCTTAGAGTTACACGTTTGAAGATTTCAGCGTTGTTTAAAGAAATGCAAGCATACGCCACTACGTCAATTACAGTCGAACTTGGTCTCATAGTTATCAAAGTGCATGCCTGATGATGGTGTCATGAGGAATCGAGGGAACTCCTCGAAATTTATAGGAACACTCATAGTAATTTTGTATTTTTTTAGAGTAACATGCTTATGTTACTCGATATGCTTATGTCCGTCTAAAAACAAACATAATTTTGAATCAACTATCAAGGTATACCGCATAGATCAGAAACAGGCATACAGGACTGCTTCGTCTTTGAAGTTATACGTTTGGAAATTACGACATCGCTTAAAGTACTGCAAGCATACTTTAAGCGATGCCACTATATCAATTACAGTACTCAACACCACCTCTGTCTTCACCAGAGTAGGTATCCATATATACTATCATAACAATATGACAAAATAGGTAAATATTAAAAAGGGAAAAAATTGTTTTAAGCCAAATAAAGAAATGTAAATCGACTAAAAATAATAAAATAGTTATATAGAAATCATATTCAGTTTGGCTGGTACCGACTTTGATATTATTAAAATTTGTATATCATTTTATAGTCAATCAACTTGATATATAAAATTTTTGCGCTGCTCTGGCGGTAAATATCCCTACTCAGTCTACCCATAACTAAAAATCTTAAAATAAAATAATTTTAAACAAAAAAAAAACCGACTTCAAAAGGTAAACTAAAAAGCAAAAAATAAATTTACTTCGCACAAAGTAATACTTATTTTCACTTAAGCAAATAAATTTATTCTATAATTTTGAAGTCGGTGCCAAGTAAGTACTTCAACAACCTTACTGCAATATCAAATTACTAAATATATGTAGGCAATCACAGAAAAAAGAATCATAAAAAAATATACAACTATCAATGTAACTATTACTATATATATTATGTACCTACCAAAGTACTGGCTTACAAACTAATATTAAATGAAAACAAATTATGAAAGAACGCTGGACTTGGCACCGACTTCAAAATTATAGAATAAATTTATTTGCTTAAGTGAAAATAAGTATTACTTTGTGCGAAGTAAATTTATTTTTTGCTTTTTAGTTTACCTTTTGAAGTCGGTTTTTTTTTTGTTTAAAATTATTGTGTAATCAGCTGGCCGGTCCTTCTACACTAATATTATAAAGAGGAAAGATTGGTATTTTTGTATGTAACGACTTAACTCAAAAAGTACTGGACCGATTTCAATAATTCTTTTTCCATGAGAAAGCTACATTATCACTGAGTAACAAAGGCTATACAAAAATCTATTGTTGTTCGTTAGTCTCCCTAAAACTCGAGATCAGCTGAACTGATTCGGCTATTTTTGGTCTTAAAATATTCGTGGAAGTCGCGGGAAGGTTTACACGTGGTTAATATGGACGCCCATAGATATTACATTATTTTATATTTTTATAGTTTCTAATCGTGGTATTTACTGTTATTTTTAAATACTGTCATGTTAAATGTGTGTACGCTTATCGCGGCTAGGCATGACCACAAACTGGTAAAGTATTTTTTACATTTTTTTTTTTACATACATAACTTTATATTTAAAACCTATGGACTCACACCACATCAATTTGATCCCATGCCAAGTTTTCGTACAACTTATGATACCGGTAAGACATCGAAAAAATATTTAATACTTTTATTATATTTATTGCACATCCTTGAACAAGGAACATAGAAAACTATTTCATCCTTAAGCGGGATTAGATAGATAGACCTCCAGCTTGATCATCTCAATTTCTGAACTTAAGAGTACCTTAGTATAAGCACAAGGTAGATGATATTATGTAAGTATAGTCGTACCTTCCTTATGTACTTGAAATAAGTACTGGAAAATCGCGTTATATTATGTGTCATTTGTTTTTTAAGTAATAAAACTTAAACAATATAATAGTTTACAAGTAATAATATTTTTATTTTATTTTAATAATTATACTTTTTTAAATCAACGCTGAAACTTTTATAATAATTAACACGCACTGCAAATATAAAAAAATATCACAATAATAGAAAATGTATCTATTTTTTACAATAATGTATACTTACAAGGCTCATAAAGTTAGCGAAGTGCGAACACTTGTAACAGCGTAAAGAACACGAATCCAGAAGTAAACTCGCACAAGACTACGCCGTGAACGTACCTACGTGCTCTCGGCCTGGCGTCCCGGTAAAAACTGAATGAACCGCCACGCGGCACAACACTATCAGTCCTTCCTGTGATAACGTAATGAGCTGTGTTTGTTGTTCGGTAATTAGGAACAATATAGAGATGTGTATACATCGTTTCGCCGGTCGATAACTTTTAATTAATTTATACATACAGGATATAATTTTTCGGATTAAATTATTATGTTTATCAAATTTGAGGTGACGTGTACTACTGTAGTTCCATAAATTATTTCGAACAGGCGGTTATCCTAGGCTGATAAGTAGGTGCTAAGTAATGAGAAGTATACATAGTTATGTATACTTCTCATTACTTAGCACTGTATGACTAACTAGTCATTTTCATATTTTTTTATAAAAAATATGTTAAAGTTGCTTTATTTTTATTTTATATAAAAATAATATACTTAGGGTCGATTTTTCAATCGTCGGATAACTTTTATCTGTTGAATTTTGACATTTGTGACTTTGACATTTGTTTCATACAAAATCTGCCAAAATCACATATTTATTCCTAAGATAAAAGTTATCTGACGATTGAAAAATCGGCCCTTAATGAACATTTTTGACAACAACTCTTACTATGGAAGTGTAAGGAAAACTGGACACCGCACCGGCATTAAAAAACACGCCGCGCAGTATCGGCCACACGGCCATGAATTTATAGAATAACCAGGTCAAAGTTTAACATCACCGTTTATTTTTTTAAATACTGAACAACTGAATACAAGCTCCTATTTCCATATCTTTTTTTTTATTATGTATTCAAAAAATAGATATGGAAATAGGAGCTTGCTCAGTATTGTAAATCATTAAGACATATTTAATAGTTATTTTCAAATAAATTACGCCTTTTGTTTGGAAAGTTAACTCGTATTGCAAGTTGCAACAGCAGCTATCGCTCCAATTAGTTGAAATTTTATTTGCTGTAATGTGTTCTGTTTTAAAGCAATAAGAAAAAATACTGTTACTCTTTGGTATGTGTGGTGTATGGTTTCCATTCTGCAAATTTTTATACTTGAATACATACAGGTAAAAACGCGAGCCAATTTAATCTCGCCGGCCTGTGAAAATAGTTTTCACTTGATACATTTTTCCAACAACACTTGTTGCTCCTGTTGTTGTACTATTATTTTAAGCCGTCCAGGAGCCGTAGTTTATTTTCGAGATTGTTCGTCCATGTAGAAAAAAATAGTGATATTATTTTTCAATTCCCATACAAAGGTGGTCGGTTCGGCGCCAAATTGGTTGTATTGTCAATTTGGGCAGTGCGTGCCGGAGCGCAGATGGAATGTTTATTTTCAATTTCCGCCATTTTCCCGCCGCGCCGGCCGCAGGATTAGGACGCGGCATCGAGCGGCGCCACTATCGCCAATAAAACATGCATTTCTGACACATTTTTATAATATCAATGCGTATATTTATCCCCTTACGAATAAAATATGTACACACTGTATAATAACAGGGATAAAACATTATATAATAGGCATCATATAGAAACGACGTTCAGAAAACATTTTTGTAAAGTTTATTCTGAATAAAAAAATTTAACTTTGACTTTGAAAACGGTAAGTTTGAAAGTAGTAAAATTATTGTATTTTATGATTTATCCTTATCAAATCCGAATGTCGATGTATAGGTTAGCTTCATGTATTTTTAAGAGTAGTAGATACAAAAATAGTACAGTAAAATCACGTTTTTGTATGTTACAAAAAAAACAAAAATGTGATAATTTTTTTTCTCGATGTTAGTTACTAGTTACTGATAGTTGTTATTACTGGACCCGTGTATGCCTCGCAATTGGCTGTTTTTTTAATACCATAACAATTTAGTGGAGGCGTGAATATGAGATTCGTCATCGTCATCAGGTCACGGGAGCAGCCGCACTAAATGCTGGTAAATCGCTGTCGAGCGTGCCGCACGATTGAACCTCTTGATCTATTAGTCAGTTCATACCGAGACGAAATACGGAGCGGCATTTTATAGCAATATCAACCGTATTAACTACACCATAAAATAAACGTTTCATTGCAAGAGCAGCGAGCCTTAAACTCTACATAAACTTGGTATTATTTCATGGTACGATTTTCTAAAAAATAGGATATTATGCATTTTGGCAGATTATATAGAGAGTAAAGAGAACAGTCACTATAACTTTCAGATACGATTATATTAGGTACCTATATCTACTCATTTTGAAAATGTCTTTTTTTTTGGCAAAAACAAAAAAACTTTTTTTACTTTTTACTATTTCTTATTTTTTTGTCGTAAATATAACGAAAAAGTGAAAAAAAAAATATTTTTATTAAAAAAATACATTTCTAGAATGAGAAAATGTAGAGTATAATCATATCCCAAAGTTAAAGTGACTGTTCTTTTTACACCCGTTATATGTTTGTTTATGCTACTGTAACGCCTAAACAACTGAAACGCATCTTCTACTGATGGGTATTACGACGTACGAGTCGCTGATGATGTTGAACTTTTAAAGTCACAAACGTCATAGGCCACGTTCCCACGTCCTTTGGCCAACAAATCACATTAGCGGCTTAATTGCACCTCAAAGTATCCCCGGGGAAGCAGGAAACTTAAATATTAGCACATTTTATTATCCTGTTTGATCACAACTTCCTTTCGTAGCCGGCGGCGGCGCTACCGGCGCGGCGCCCACACAAGGGGTTACCTTGTGTCTGTGTCCCCTACAAGTTACAACAACTATGGCTTTTAATAACTACAGGCAACATATAGGTAAATAACTTTGATGTTTACGATGTTATATCATAATAATAGTTTTATACGCCAGCCAAGCATGGAAAATTTTTGTGTGCCCAAGTATGTGCGCAATGGATAAGAACACTCTTCCTCTAATCTCCTAACCCTGTGGCATTGATCCTTTTATATTATTATTCAACTTGCAAGCATGTGACGTCACCGTTTTGTACGACTACTATTTGGTGTATGTATGTTCGTAAGACTAATAATACTGCGTTAAACAATCAGCCGTTTCGTTGTAGATATTATTTTTAGTATACAATTCCTTTTTCAAACAACTTTATATGCAATATTTACTTAATAAAATCAGGAAAATACCTTATTGTGCTGACTGTACCGCGATTTCCCGCCACTCGATCGACAGCTACTTAAATGCAGTGTTTGCCAACATTACGCTCGCGGCAATTTGCCTGACATTCAGTTCCAAAACGGTTACTTACTATTAGATCGCTTCTAGGAAATGCTGATATTCAGTCCAAGCGACATTTCCAATAGGCCGATATCCAAGAAGCGAATTCGTTATTTACTCCTCTGTTGTTTCCAAGAATAGTACCTATATGTAAAGTAATCTCAAATAGTAACTATATGTAAAGTTTATGTGACTACTTAGTTATATTAAAAGGTGGTATTTCAAACGTCAATTTGTCTATCCTAAGAGGAAGGAATGTAACTCCAATATAAACGTGAAATATACAGTTTGTTTGTGAACTCTTTATTTCGTAGGCCTGCATTAGATACTAACATTAGTAGGTAAGGTTTATAATCTACAATTAAAATAAAAAATCATATTTGGCGTACTGTATTGAATGGAGCAAGTTAAATTCGATTTAAAAAATCAAAGTCAAAGTCAAGTTAAATATTTTCATTGCGAAATTTTACAAAAAAAGTATATATTTACATATAATTATGTCTATACTAAAACTTAATAACATGGGTAAATGTAAGGCTAACAGTTTGTTGCCTTAATACTACAGCAAGTACGACATAACGTAGTGTAAGTTTAAGAAGGGTCACAAGTTAATATGTCAATAACTATGGCTACTACTACAATATTACATTGTAATCCAGTCATGTGGTCGCACGTATTACAATATTACATTGTAATCCAGTTATGTGGTTGCACGTATTACAATATTACATTGCAATCCAGTCATTTGGTCGCGCGTACTACAATATTACCGGCGCGCCGTTCGCCGCGCGCCGCGCCGCGCCCGCTCGGCCAACAATGCTCACGGCGCGAATGCCAGCGCGTTACACGGATGCCATCGCTCGGGCTTATTAACTCTCCTTTAATTAAATTATTAGAAATCTCGAGCGGGGCTAATTAACGAAGAATTCCAACATTTCGGTCCACCTATCGGGTATTAATTAAAATTGACAGAGCCGCGGGCGTACGTGCGCCAAATATCGACTCTATATAATGCGATGATCACTCCGAGCTAATTAAATTATGGAGGTAATGGTGCATGCACGTGATACCGGCCGAGAGAATTTGGGCTCTACAACACCTGACATGTTTGTGGACAATATTTTAATTATCCATTTAAATTTAAATAATTACGGGTTTGTTTGTGACTTCGAGTGGTTCCTCGGAAATGTGAGCTCTTAATTTTACACCGCTTAATGCCCTATCAAATTTAATTGACACTTCAAAGTCACTTTGGCTCAAAAGTTGCTTAAAGTTACAAGAAAGGATATATCTTGATCACGTAAAGTCCTAATAAAACGAATGGTTCTTTAATTTCTAATTTAATAAATAAGGAAGATCGTCGATTTTATTATTAATTCGTATTTATTGTTATTATTTTAATACGTATGTATGAAGTCAAATTGTGACTAAAACAAGAAACATGCTGCCAGCCATGTGTTTGCAAAACGTGTAAATTAAATTAGAGTTGTTATATATATATACTTACAATCATATTCTGAACTTGTCGAATTTTCATTTTGTAATGTTGAAACTAATGAGTCGTCATACCTGAAAATAAGAGGATTAATTATCAACTGATTTACACTTAAGTGTTAAGTAAATCGCAATATATTAATGTATTGTTAAAGATCATAATAAACGTACGTACGTTATAGCATCACTAATATATTATTATCAACACGTGTCTAATGTACACTCCAGACATCCGCAACATATGTTTTAAATATTTGTTTAATTAAAGCCATATTCCCATTATTCGCACGCTAATATATTATTATTACGCCTTTTAATAAAATTAAATGTAAAAACGACGTAATATGATATTTCCCCCATAAACGGCAGAATTTCCTGCGGGCCGTAACGGCGTAGGCTCGGCGTGCTATGGGCGCAGCTACATTAAAATGAGTAATTATAATAAAGCTGATATGTCCTCATAATTAACTAAGCCCGATGAAGAGTGCTGCCGCGCTCCGGACCGCGCGCCCGCTAAGCGTTTGCAGCGCTTTTACCTCGATTTTTTACGTTGTGTTATGTCAGTTTATTATTGCTGCAGGCAGCGAAATGTCAACAACTTTGTGGAAAACATATTTGAGTTATACGGTGATATTTTAAATATTATGGAGACATATTTAAAAAAAAATACAATATTATAAAAAAGTTGGGATTACGTTTATTTACGACATATTTCCCGCGATAAAAATAAGTAGGTACCTAGTCTACGTCCGGTGGTCTGCTCTAGAATTTCATCATAATGGGCCCAATAATTTCGGTGCCTATTTACTGCAAAGAAGCGAATAGTTTCCTATTTGAACCATCGTACATAATATATGCCATGCCATAATGACGTTTTATATTAATAAGTTTTGACCTATAAATATTGATAAGAGAAGAAACAAAACTTTAAATATGCCTGTATGTAAAAACCTGTTACAAGCAGTGAGATTTTTGTTTATTGAAAAATATTGATTTTAAATATTTTTTATTTAATCGGCGGTGTCTGTACAGCGCTCAGCGTTGCGCAACGCTGCGCGGGTGCCGCACTAGCGCTAATTAGACGGAGTGACAACCCACTCCCGCCATAAAGCGCTGCAGATTTATCGCCGCAGATTATTTATATTATGTTTATTAGGCGCTGCCCTCCGTGCCTCCGTCCGCGCCCTCCGAGCTTTCTACTAATTGAATGACGGGGATTTTATGTACACTTACGTGATACCTGCGCTGCTAGCTTCACTCTGTTTAGTTGTAACTTTTCTATATTTGACACAATATTGACACATATTTTTAACATTAATTAACCCCGTAGTATATATTTGTGTTGTATATTTGACGTCAACCATGGTTCACTTCCACAAAAGACGTTCTCTTGACGCGTCTCTTTAAACGTGCTATGGATTCCCTTTTCTATAGGATCCCCAATTTATAAAAGTTACCGCTGTTTTTTTTTTTCATTTACGGGATATTTCTACAAATAGTTTTACTCTAGGTAATATAATATATTTCGGTATGATTTAGTTCGTTTGATAAACATGAGGCTTATTTCATGGAAATGACTGTCTACATTAATTGTACAATTGTCAATTCCATGGTTTGGACTGATTTCTGTTTTACATTAAACTCAGGCAGCATTGCGTATCGAACATGTTCTACTTGAATCTAAGCTGATCGTATCAATATAAGACTTATATCAAGCTTAGACTTGTCATGGTAGCTATTATTTACATAATCACCACTGATTTTAATTAATATCTCATCCATTTAGCCTTAGGTATAACTTGTAAGGCCAATTACAATTCATCGACACAGTAATTGGTATCGTTTCTGCTACATAAATCGAATGCAATTCTAGGAACTTCTTAATAAAAAATAATATAATATTTAATTAAAGATAAACGGCAAATTTAACAAGTTAATTAGCAGGAATCATTAAAACTCAAATTGTTATGTAAACACTGTGTTTAAAATTGATATGAGGCATAAAATCACTTGTCATTTACTTTATGTAATGATTTACAGAATCAAATAGGGATACATTGGTTCTGATTTACTCGTTAGTTAAAAAAAAAACAAACATCAAGATATGAACTACCGAGATATGGAGGTCATTGACCTCACTCTGAGACACATGTAATTACAAAAAGTTATTTTGTTACTTTTAAAATCAGCAGTTAGTTTTAAAACAGTTTTGAAATAAGCAGTCACACCATAATATGACCTTCTCAGCATAAGCAATATTAGATATATTTTATAAGCAGCAAATTGTGTACCCAAACTTATACACTACTACATTTTAAACATATTAAGTTGTATACCCATTTTTGGTACGATTTTAATAAAATGACCCACCACACATTCCCACCGCTGCAACTCCTATGTAGCCAGGATCGACAGTGGTAAACCCAACAACCCTTTGATAATATGATCTCAGGGGTGCCCGAAGGACATGCTTGATCTGTCTTGGGAAGTTGGGAGTTGGGACCCGTAATGAAATTAATCAGAAGAATGAAGGAGGAGTAGGAAGTGTGTGAAATAATAATAATAATAGCCCCTCAGCGATTCCGGTGTCGGTAGCCGATTTCATTGAAACTAGGCCAGCTACGCAGGAGTAGTTTTATAGTGCCCAAGTGAGTGCGCAATACACAAAGACATTCTCTCTTTCTTTTACTCTCATAACCCAGTAGGACGGTAAACCGACACGACTGGCGAGAGAACAGGCGCAGGACTGACTTTTTGCATGCCCATCCGAATGAATGAATGATCTTTCTTGTCAGACAATCAGATCAGCCTGCATTGTCCTAACCAATTTAAAAATATACATGTCGTGTGACCACGTGTTACCATTAGTAGGTATGTAATATTCGTGTAATAGTTAGGGAGTAAAAAGTGTGTAAAGTACGATTACCATTAGTATGTAATCGTATACCAATATTCATGTAATCGTTAGGAAACCCGTCAATAATTAGGCGCGACAGTGGCCGTACTGTGTATCACCATAAATCACCTAAATCACGTACACAAGTTATTTTGGCAATCACTAGATACACACGTGATTAACAACGCCTCCTGCCCGCAACTGATATATTGATATTGTCAACCGAAATAACCGATATTTTCGTATAACGCTAGCGTTTTGACAGCCCTAATATCTAATCATAAATTTGTTACATTAGGGCTGTCAAATTGACATTTAAAATATAGGTTGTTTTTTTTTATAATGGTATTTTTTGGTAATGAGCAACTTGTGACAATCGTTTTGAGCCGAAGTTCGTGGGATTGAAACCGTTGAGAGCGCAGAAAGATGACGTTCCTGGATTTTGGTTGTGAATTAAATATGTCATGCATAATATTTTAATTATATGTATGATAAATACAAAATGTAGTCTGATACCTATAACACAAGTTCTTCGAGATCTCAGCTCGGGACCAGATTGACACACCGTGAAATCCATAGATTTCCAGCGCCTAAGGACCTCTAATTTTAAATATTTCCAAATCTACAGCTCGAGTCATTAGACGCGTAACCTGATATGATATTTCAGTAGCGAAACATGTCTCGGAACCTCAGTTACACATGTAAAATTAATTAACACCAATTTAAAATAAGTCGAAAAAGCTACGGCAGCGCACGCAAAATTAAACGTTATTGACTAATTTCTAGAATTTGATTTGCGATGGCAAAATTGAAACTGTCCTTATCCACGGCCAGCGTTATCCGCGCTCGTATCTTTCGTTGATTTGTTGCCTTGTACAGGGTGCAGTGTGTTCTGAAGCTAATTAATTTTAATTGGATCGCAATGCATCTATTGTATGCACGACTTTTGACCCTCGCCTTTATTCGCTACGTTATTTTAATTCTTCACATTGGATTCTAGACGTAATTTGCTTGTGCAATCGTTAATTATTAACAGTTACATTACCAATTATTAATACCAAAATTCTACTTTGATTCAGACGAGTTATGTATAAAAATAATATGCACCCTACCTACACCATTTGTCTAGGTCATACTTAGAAAGATTTATCTTGCTACTAGCTGTGCCCGCGACTTCGTTCGGTTTTTGAGTGACTCAAGCCGTTTAAATGCAGAGCACGCAATGAATGTTCCCAAATGTGAATAATTTTCCCCGTTTTTGCAACATTTCTCACTGACGCTTCGCTCCTATTGGTCGCAGCATAATTATAATATATAGCCTTCCTCTATAAATGGACTATCCAACAAAAAAAGAATTTTTCAAATCGGACCAGTAGTACCTGAGATTATCGAGTTTAAACAAACAAACAAACTTCCGCTTTATAATCATCACTACATAGTATAAAACAAAGTCGCCTTTTCTGTCCCTATATCCCTATGTGCGCTTAAATCTTTAAAACTACGCAACGGATTTTGATGCGGTTTTTTCCAATAGATAGAGTGATTCAAGAGGAAGGTTTATATGTATAATACATGCATAATATACTAAGGCAACATTGCTAATTTTAGAGGTTTCTAACGTGATGTCGTAAATTAACCTATTTTAGCAAAAACGCTGCCTAAACCCTACGAGTTAGATCAAATTAATGTACTACAGTATTGTACACCATAAAAAGGTCTACAAAAAAGTCCGCGATGGTATATGTTTATCTTTTAGGGATAACCCACATTAACCATTTTTATTATTAACTTTTTACGTGAAAAAATGGCTTATTTACGAAGCTATTTTAAGCAATACGGCATTAATCCTTATCGAATTAAGTACCTTAAATACAGTGTGCAATCAATATAGATCAATATGGTTCCTTACAGCATGTAAATTAAACAAATATTTTCGGAGATATTACAAATTTAAAATTTGCGTTTGCGGCGGGCGGACGTTGCAGGCTTAGATTTGAGCGTTGACTGTTTTTCACATGGCCAACTGTATGTCGCTCTTTCAAGATTAACCTCAAGAGAAAACATGTTTCTATTGTCTAATGACAAGAAAGCTGTGAACGTTGTGTATAAAGACATCCTGTAATATATTAATTGTTGTAAAAATAAAATAAATACCTAGGTAAAAATGTAAAAAGTAAATAAGTAAAAATGTGTAATGTAATAAAAATTGTATGAATTTAGATATTCCAAAGATAGCAGGAAATCTTCATAGTAAGTATAGGGAAAGAGGAATTGATTTACTCCAAATTTAATGCGTGCAGGCCAAGGGCAGTAATGAATGAATCAAAAATACTGGATCGATTTTAATCATGTTTTCATTGAGTGACATAGGCATATATATTTTATGCCCGTGCAAAGTTGGAGTGGGCCGCTATGTTTTTATATACAACGTTCATAGTTTTTCTGTAGTGTATTTAATTTAGTATCAGCATTGCACCCGTGCGAAGCCGGGGCGGGTCGCTAGTATAAGTATAAATTAAAAATATTCAATCAAGAAAACATAGAACATAACAAAAAAATACTATAAAAAATGTATGCGATTGCCGCATTGTTTATAAATAGGCATAGGGTAATTCAATTTGTATTGAAAAGTTGATTTAATAATAGACGCAGTATGCGCTTACGTTAATCCGAGCATTACGTGGGGTAGGCTCGGCTCGCGACGGATTTGCAACAATCTCTATTAATTTTCCGCTCGTGTGACGCCTTTTGGAATCAGTTCTACGAATTAAAACGTCAAGAAATGTCCAATGTCCGATTAGATTTTATTCATTATTTTCGTTAGGTATAATCTAGGTACATACTCAGGGTTCCCTCATTTTTAAACATAATTATTATCAAGCTAATTTTCCATGAGTAGCTTTATTATGCTGAAAATGCCCAATAGTTTCGTATACGGAACTCTCATTTGTGGTAGCTAACAGAAGTAGCAAGGATAAAATATGTCGATTTGATTCTCAAATATTTATATCATAATACGTACTACTACTGTATAGTAGTAGTACGTATTATGGTATAAATATTACGGAAATTTAGCTTGATGGTGATCAAGTGCAAAAATGGATGGGGAAACAAGAAAAGATTAAGGGCTTTTACAAGCTTATGAATGTCAACTGTGCTGACCTGCAAACAGTTATTTATATTAAACTGTTAAGCTATTTTTAATATCAAACTTTTATAATTTTGAAAAAAGAATTAAGTTTTTATTGTTTTTAGTTTTAAATTTCTTTTGCAGGGCAGTGTGCGTTCCTTGGGTTGCACTATACTTCGTTTTAATCGTTACGATATCCTTGCATAGTAAAAGATACATAGGGACAGACAGACAGCGGAAATTGAGTTTGTTTTATACATACATAATATTATGACGACAGACGATGCACTAAATATGCAATACGAGGATTCCCGAAATATTTTAGAAAAATAGTTTTTATATAATATTTAGAAAACTGTCCTTGTTTGTGTAACAGCCATGATGGCCTTGCAAAAACGATGTTTTTAAATGAAAAATAATACCCTTTTTCAGGGACAAGTTAGAGTCACCTGTATAATATTGTCCTGAATACTTACATTTTACGATCATTTCGTTACAAACTTTTTATGGTATTTTTATAGCAAACATTAAGCAGTCATTATGAATTTTATCACTCAAATCCAAATTACTTTTACATCGATAAGTTGCCGCTTTACATAATGCGTCATAAAACCTTATCATTTCGACTACTGCCAAAGAATATAACATGCATTACTTACTTAAACATAATAAAATATAAAATTACTAACGTAGTGTAATAATAAACTATCTATATAACTCAAATAGATATGTACCTAATCATTAACAATTTACAAAAATTTTAAACATAACACACTGCTTAAACTATTACGGGCGTGTTTCACCAAGCAATGTTAAAGTTAACGCCATGTTAAATATCATATTGTTATCCCTCTCGTATTTTCTGTCAATGAATGAGATGGCATGGTATTTTAACATGGCGTTAACTTTAACATTGCTTGGTGAAACACGGCCTTACAATAATACATCGTTATCGAATGAAAACTGTATATGCGCTGCTATTTTTATTCGACAAAGTAACCAACGTTACTGCAACTGTTACAACCCACAGCGCATTACATCCGTAAGTGACACCCGTCACGTCTATCATACACACGCATTCATCGCTTCGGCCTCAGCGCGCTCCGGGCAAAAAGCGGGTAAACGTCGCTTACTTGTTTAATCTCACGAGCGCGGCTAATTGTCCGCGGAGTGACGACGACAGCTCGCGAGCGCGGGGTTGCCGGCGCGGGATCCCGGCCGGGGGTCACGTGACCCGTCACTCGCAGGGAAATTAAAACATTCCGCCATTATTATTTTCAATTCACAGCGCGCATCCCGCCGTTTTTATTGTCCGGAATTTGAATTGCATCTTTGGAATTACATCTTTGAAATAGATTCTCGACGTCATTTTTAATTTCACTGAAACCCTATTAGGGTAAGTGAGGAGTCTTCCTAGTCTTACTGTCACTGTTTGGTGGAATGACCTTAATTTAACTATAGTTTCAGTACTCTTTATTTTCTTAGTTACCAATATATACGTCGTCAATTCGTCACTATAATATTATAGTAATGAATTGTATACCCTATATAGGTATATTTGCAAAATATTTTTGCTGTGAAGGAGCTAATCGGCGAGACCGCAAAACCACCGCCTTCACCCACTACCGAATTATCGTAGTTATAAATATTACATCCACGTCACGAAATAGCCTCTGTTTTATAATATTAATGTATTTTAATCCTTCCTATTCACCTTTTTATTTATTATTTGACTTACCCAGATGTATAAAATAACAAAAATGATACTTTTATAAAAATAACTACCGCGCTGAACCGCACTACAGCGCACTATAGCCGCTAATCCGTGCTGTACAACGTGGTTATAGCACGGCATAGCGCGCTATAGAGCGCTATAGCGTGGTACAACGTGATTATAGCACATCATAGCGCGCTATAGAGCGCTGTAGCGTGGTACAACTTGGTTATAGCACGGCATAGCGCGCTATAGAGCGCTGTAGCGTGGTACATCGTGGTTATAGCACGGCATAGCGCGCTATAGAGTGCTATAGCGTGGTACAACGTGATTATAGCACGGCATAGCGCGCTATATATACGCCACGATGTACCACGCTACAGCGCTCTATAGCGCGCTATAGCAATGTACCACGATACAAATGTACCACGGTACAACGTGGTTATAGCACGGCATAGCGCGCTATAGAGCCACGTTGAACCGGCCACCCGTCAACGGCTGTTGGCGTAGATATTTAATAATTAAAAATCACCCCAAACCGTGCAGTGTGCACACACACGAGGTACACGCGGCACATTACGCTTTAGGACTTTTTAATTAAAAATATTTACAACTAGTATATTTTCACAGCCCTCTATGTAAGCACAATATTGTATTTTAGTGTCTGCAAATTTCACTGGATGTATTTTATCCGAATAAAATATATAACCCAATATTGAGCTTCATAATACAAAAAAAATACAAAAATCTTCGTACAATATATGAAAATTAGGGAAACAAGTCATAATTAATGAAGTAACATTAAGATACATATATTAAGCAAAACGTCACTTTCTTAAATATGAAAAATATTTACCAAATTCTTAAACATACGGAAAATAAAATCAAACCACTTGCAGATAAAACATAGCACCAATAAAAATTAATCCTTATTTGCTGTCTCTACCGTTCCTGAATCGTTTGTTACTCGCATGCCTTAATAATGGAATAGAAGTTTGCATCGAACAAACAAACTATTTTTAATTTCCGCTTCATTTAAACGGGCATAGACGATATAGAAAAAATAGCAAACATTCATAGTGAGTCCAATAGGCTAATCTCAGTTATTAAACCCCTAGCCACCACCTGATCGCCTCCCCGCCATAATAGAAATACCAGGGACTTATTATTAAAATTGCTGCTAAATTGCTCCCCTCTTTCCTTGAAATTCGTACTGAAGATATTGAGCACTAATATTTGTCGTTGTGTAGTGTACCTCATAAATACAAAACAATTTCAATTGTTTGAAAACAAATTATGTTTTGTGTTTTTGAACATTAAAAAACTTCAACTTACATATATGACATTTTAGGGACTATTCACATAGTATATTATTGTGTTTTATTTATAGAAAACTATAATTTTCCCGCGATTTCATGTGCAAAAGAAAATTCCGTCTGTACTTTTTCCGCGATAAAAAGTAGCCTTTAAAGAGTATCTACTCTATTCCGGGATCTCACGGAGTTGGTCCTCGTGATCTACTTTATATTTGTAACAAACTTCATCATAATTGGTTCAGTTATTTTACAAATAAACATACAATCACAATATTGTCTTTATACTGCACTCATAAATAAAAGCTGTTATATATAACCTATTGGAGCTTTAAGCAAGTGAAAAGCTTAGTTCTTGTCGGTATCAGTAAGTGATATTACTCGTTCGTAAGCGTCACTACTCATTAAGATAAAGTTGCAGAAACTCGTTTAGATAATGTTTATAAATGATTTATTACATTACTCACTAATTAGTCTTTGAATGATTTTTTAATCGATGTTACTATAGCTCCCTGTCAAACAAATAATGTAAAACTATAATGATTTAAGTACCACTAAAAAGATATTAAGCTTTTAAATATAATGTGCGAACGAGAATGGAACAACCGATTGTGACGTCACTTCGTTAAACCGACTTAGGGCGTGTTCCTTTAGGCGCTCTTTTTACTCTGAACGCTCAGATCATTCTTAAAGCTAGTGGAACGACTGACAGATGTCAAAATTTAACATTTCCTTTATATGCCATAGATTCTATTAATATTTTAAATTAACAATAATAACTACATTAAAAAAGAATCTAGAATAAATTTGCTCGATCCTTTAAAAATAACATCGAGATCAGTGAAATCTGTGAAATCTAAGTAAACGTCAAAAACAAGATGGGTAAAAATTTAATAGTAGACTCAAAAACATGTTTGGTAAAACAAATAAAAAAACATGGATGTTCTTATTTCTATGTAATAAAGTTTAGTTTTAGCACCCGTTGCAAACAGAGGGGTTATTAAGTTCGTTGTGATATTTATTTGTGTGTATTGTATTGTAGCTCTAGGTTTTTGTTCGAAAGCACACTACCACGCTATTGTTTTTATATTAATCAATCAATACATTTATTAATATATAATACAAAATGTAAAAAACTATAAACTGACAAAGAATTTTTATTCAATAAAACACTAACACTTTGTCGCAAATTATTCGTGCTTGGGCTACTGAATTAACAGAACTTCGACATGTGACCGTTCACACCGGCCGCACCAGTTTGTTACAAAATAATTTCAGTAATTAAAATTCAATTTACCTTTAACTACTTGGTGTGAGGCTGTGAGCGTACGCAACCTATAACCAGCTTCATTGGCTATCGAAATAAATTCGTATTGAATTACATTATACAGGATGTAAAAAGAACAGTCACTACAATTTTGAGATACGATTATATTCTACCTTTTCTTATTTTCAAATATTTTTTTTACCTTTTACCATTTCTTTTTTTTATGCAATTAACTATATTATTATAGCAAAAACAACATTAATTCTAGAATGAGAAAGGTTAGTATATCCCAAAGTTAAAGACTGCTCTTTATACACCCATACACTTTTGAGAATGTAATAGAGAATATAGAGCTTTGACATATTTACGCCTGGTTTCTGAAAGGCTGATTAAATCGTCAATCAGAATCGGTGAACATCACTCGCAACAACGCTCGCACTCGCTATGTACTTACCAATACACATCCCGAACGAGTTAGTAACTCAAAATATGTTAGATGATCGACGATTTTATTAGCCTTTCAGAAACCGAGCGTTAGTTAACTTTTATTATTGGTTTGTTTCATTCCGATTCCATAGACAACAATTGCATATATAAGAGACAAAAGAATTTCGACCACAGAACAACTTGTTGTAACAACAGACAACAAAAATAGCAAGCAATTAAAATTAAAATAATCTTATATATTTTTCGTCAGCTATAAGGTATAAGGTTAGTCTATGAGGTATAATATGAACAATGAACGTTCATATAACCTCTATAGAGGAAGGTACCGGGGGAGTTGTGAAGTAGTATTCTGTGGAGTATAGCATCTAGTTTCAAAGCCCGGGCTTCTTGGTAAGTGGATTAATTACGAAGATGATCTCCAGCCAAATTAGCCCAACGTCGGTGTTTCCTTTCCGAACAGACATTTTGTTCGCGATATAATATACAGTGAGCCACTTTGCCATATTGAGCTACTATAGTTTACCCGATAGTGATAAATGTATAAGGGCCTATTTTTCAATCATCGGATAACTTGTATCTGTTGAATAAACATGTGACTTTGACATTTGTTCCAGTTTACAAAATCTGCCACATATTTATTCTTTAGTTATAAGTTATCTGATGATTGGAAAATCGGCCCTAAATCAAATATCACGTAAAATTGACATTCAAAAGTGCCACTAATTATGGTCTAATTGAATAAATATCTGAATCTGAATATCTGAGTGAATCAAAAAGGAGGGGTTATGATTTTGACCTGTGTATGTGGCTATGGATGTTCATCTGTTCCCTGATAACTTCTAAACTAGGATAATGAGGTAAATGAGGTGTCGTTGAAAGTCTCTTTATTGTTCGCTGGTTATAGGCTACATGACGTCACGTTAAAATTGATACAGCGACCTATTAATAGTAGACATAAAGAAAAAAATATATTGACAGTGTCGTGTGGGGTATTAAATAAAAGAGCATTAGTTAGAAGATTTAAAATATGAATTATTATTAGATGTTACTTTTTGCTTGCAATTTGGTAATTGCATAGATAGAAATGCAAATGATCTGGTGATCATTGCAAGAATTTATCAGAGGGCGATTTTAGTAGTCGTTATAATAATGTTCTACCTACACTTAATTATCTGGCATTTTTGGAAAATATCCACATATTAAACGAACAAAATAAAAAATATTTTCGCAATAAAAAACTATAAAATTGTGTAAAACTAAAATTATTCATGTACTTACATTTAAACTACTTACTTTTACTTTTAGTTTCGCAATCTTCTAAAAACTTATTTGAAAATTTGTCGCTATGCTATATTTATCGAGCAACAGACACCACGCAAATCACACTATTTCGTAGATTGTGCAACCCTGAACCTTCTAAAACGATTCTCGAGTCGCGAAAGCTAGGGCACAAATTACCAGTGACCAGTTAAAAGATACACAAAAACATCAAAGCAACAAAATGTATAAAAATATATAGAGCTGTGTAAATGTATACAGCTTTTCTCGGTGTTTATTAGCAGGATGAGCTCCGATATTGCTAATTGGCTAGTTGGCACGCCTTTATTGACGTCGCCTAGATTATCCGCTTTTCATAAATTATAAATGTTTTTAGATTTTATTGCCGCGTCAAGAACGTTCCAGATTATTCCGTGGGTTTTTTATTGACGTCAACGTACCGGTCACAAAATAGAACTTCACTTAGATTAAATAATTGTATATCGACTACGTGAATTATGTAGCCTATGTCACCTGGGCTATCATTACAAGGCTAACTATGTCTCTTTATTTAAAATCAAAATCAAACAAAACAAATATACGTATACATAGACTGACAAAATCAATCGTAATAAAACACTGTTTAATTCATCGCACACTCTTTTTTAGTCCTGTTTATATTTGTCTAATATCTAACTGTCAATAAAATACTATAGTAGTATGGGTGGCCTGGGGCCGTATTATGATCTTTTACAATACCAGCCTGGTTCCAGGCAATTCAATAATACGGTCTTAAACTACCTTGTTATTTTTCATATTACAGCGAGATGATACACAAAATGGATCCACCCTAGTTTCGTCATCTGAAAGTGACATTCGGAAGCAAGTCCAGTGTCAAGTGTCCGCTAACTAGCTGTCATCATGCAGTTATTATGTGATCGTAATACGAAAATTCCAGGCAGCCATGTTGTATGGCGTAAACTGGCTGGAATTAAGAGCTTGTAATAGGCCCCCTGGGGCCGTATTATGATCTTTTACAATACCAGCCTGGTTCCAGGCAATTCAATAATACGGTCTTAAACTGTCTTGTTCTTTTTCATATTACAACGATATATTATTCTGAATGAATCCACCCTAGTTTGGTTGTCTGAAAGTGACATTTTTAAGCAAGTCAAGTGTCACGCGCGTCCGCTGACTTGCTGTCATCACGCAGTTATTATGTGATCGTAATACGAAAATTCCAGGCAGCCATGTTGTATGGCGTAAACTGGCTGGAATTAAGAGCTTGTAATAAGCCCCCTGGAGATATTACAGTCTAAACAGAGATATTACAGGCCATATAAGCATAGGCTTATATGGCCTGTAATATCTCTGTTTAGACTCCAGATCTCCAACGAGTTACAATTTCTATGTCAAATGATAAATTCAAGACTATGTTAACAACCAATGTAATTTGTGGAGATGAAATAAACGTTTATTTATTATTTATTTATTTACACTGGCATTTATATGTGTTATGGCAATTGTTGACACAGCATTAGGTCCATTATATTTAGCCCAGGATTTCTCTGATACTCCCAGGATTCTTTGATTTTGTTTCACCGGTATCTGTAACATGTTCTCGTGTTTAATAGCGCTTAGGGTCACCCTCATCCTACGTAGCGGTCTCACTTCTAACTGGATGTAAACTCTCTATTATAAAGGTGAAATAAACTAAAACCGCACACAACAACTAACAACCACGTAAACTGTGCAGTTTGTATAATCCCCGGTTCACGCACATCCAATTATTCACGGTGCGGTTTTAGACAATATATTACAATCCACGTCATTAGTATTTACATTCCCATCATTCATTTACTATTTTAAATGTGTTTCATTATTTTTTACTGTTGACATAATGATCTAACTCAGACTCCCGACACAATCGAGAATCGTATCAGTTTGATTTCAACGGCTTTTGGTGTTTTATGTTAAAGAAAATTGTTAGATCGTAACTTTTTGTACTACCAACCATATCAATCGACTTAGAATGAAAATGAACAAACGTCAATTTATTCGAGAGTACGCGACACGATCGAATCTGAATCAAAATCGAATTAGATTCAAGAGAAAGCAGAACCCTAGAGGATTGGCAGCAACAATTCTCAACTATGTATTCGTAACGTTATCGTATGGGCGCCATGTTAATTATCATATAAAATTTCGATAACGCTACATACGAACTCATAGCCGTCAATGTTCCCGCCAACACCTCTAGAAATGGTGAGAAGCTAAGATAGTACAGCATAGCTCAATACACAAATAATTTAAGATCAAAGAGTGTTTAGAACACAAATTTTATATTTACACGTGAAGTAAAATATATATGAAGCTTTTATAAAGCGGGTAGCAGTATTGAAAGCGGCAAATAATTCAACAGCTGTCTAAACAAGGTATACATCGATGGTAAATAAATCTTAGCAAACAGATTCAGCGGTGCATTGGTGGCCAATCGCTTGGAAACCGGGAGGAGAGTGGCGAAATAATAGCTCATTTACTATCAATGGTCGCCCACTCTAGCTTATACAGGCTGCAATATTAATGAGTGATAATACTTTAGGATGTGTATGGGTCCCGTATACAGAGTTCACTGTGAAAGTACCAAATTTAAAGATTTTACTAGACTTTACGACCTTATTAAAACGGCTGGACCAAACTGAATGTTAATTGCTAGAGACAGAGGTAAGTATAGACAGAGATAATAATAATAAATTAATGTAAAAAAAAGTTTAATATATTATATTTCTTTACATAGACTTAAGTTAAATTTTATTGTATGTATTAGGCAGTCTATTTTTTATGTTAAGTCACAGCATGTTTTTTATTGCAAGGAATAAAAGGCTTTTTTGTTTTATTTTACTAGGCTTTAAAGAAGTAGGCAAATTAATGACGTTGGGGCACTTCTCAGAAACATGAGAGTCAAAAGTAAGTCTTTCAGCGCTGGTACTTTTACAGTAATCTCTACTACTCCGTAAAGTATTACAACTGATTTATTTTACACCTTCTATAGGCGAAAACGTTTCATATATCCAACTCTGCTACTAATAATTTAAATGCGAAAGTTAGTAAGAATGTATATATTATGTATTTTCTCTTTCACGCAATAATTAATAAATTTGGTATGGTAGTATTTTACATTCTATATTATCACATAGTCTATATTTTACCCCAGCAAAATAGGCGATTTCACGTTGCGAAATAAGTACAGGATGATATATATTATATAGTTTTTGATAAAAAATCGATGGTTTTTTAAGATTTTTTTAAACGATAATAAAAATAACAAAGATTTTTTTATATTCTGAACTATGCTATCATCTAAGAGAATTTTGTAGAACAAAAGAATATGATAAGAGAATGATTTAAACTTTAGTCAAAACTTGCGAAGTTTAGCAGCTACGACTGTCAAACTAACCCAACGAAGTAGATCACGAAACATATTTATTAACAAATCACAATAGAAACTGTATCCAAATTGGCTACTAAATATTCAAAAGCAATAGGCCGGACGAAACATACACCGGTAATTCCACAATGGCGGTCTAATTCAATTTGAATCACACACAATATTCTATTAATGGTGACGGACAGGTGTAATCAAGCGCCCCGCATGGCCGCATTGATCCGCCTGCGCGTGACGCGTGTGATGACGAAGCCCACTGCACGGGGAGGTTACGCGTTTGGGAAAATAACCCGAAAATTATAACTGCCACTGCAACCTAGACACGCTTAACGTACCTTCATAGGCACGCATCAAGGCGGGCTCCAACCACAGGCTATATGCAAAATAACTTGTAAATTGCACCGATAACATCCATACTGCATGTCATCATTGGAACGTAGAAACGAAGCTCCGTTGCGGTGTACTAACTAAACAAGTAAATGAGCTTAGGCCTTTGCAAGTGTGGGCATTAGTAAGCGCAAATGATACTTATAACAACCCGTAAAAACGCCACACAATATTATGCCATAATTTGTATACAATACACATGTCAGGTTGCATGCGCTGCGGTGCACGGTAAGGATATGCATAATTTGGGTAAAACGTCCCCAAGCTCGTCGACTTCAAAATGGTACTGACAACACTGCAACGGCCTCGTCCACGCATGTCGTCATGTATGTGGAACCAGTTTGATGAGCATCTAAAACGATCGGCTAACGTGGGTTATTGCGCACCTCATACTCCATAATGGTGAATTGAATCCATCGCTAACCACGACGAGGATGTACCAAAAACAAAAATGTTTGGTGTTTGACATAATCAACGCTGAGTGACTTGAAGCAATGTGAGTGAGATTTGTTATTTTCGTTAATTTTTGTAAGAATTAAAAAAAAACAAATATAAGCTATACCTCCTTCACACAAACTTACAATTTAATTGCGCCAAATTCACATAACTCGCGGTACCTATAGTTTTCGTTTCACGCGTTAATATAATTACACAATAGATAGTGAAATATTGACGGAGCGCCGGCCGCCTCAGCAACAGCTGTCACAATACCGCTAATGAATAAATAATCCAAACAAACAAATAACAAGAGATGCCAATTACACAATACACTAATTAATTCCAAACATTGTGTAGTGGACTTAATTAGAGCAGGCATCATTATTAAACGTACGAGCGTTCACCCCGCGCCCGCCCTCGCGTCCGCCCCCGCCCCCGCTTCCGCGCCCGCACCGCAAACAACAGCAAATTAATATTAATATATTGGAATCAGAAAAACCGCACAGGCCAAGATTATATTGCTCACACAAATGTTAATACAGGTACGATGTTGCACTTGTCCCAAATTAAACGTCCGTTTGAGGAAATCTGTTCTAAGAATTTGCTAAATCTAGGAAATATAAAGAAAATATCTCTCGCTCTAGTGATTTCTATACTGCGATCATAATAACGATCGCATTTAAATAAACATTAAAACACTTGAAGATACTTAACATTTATAATTATAAAAGTACCTATCGTAACTACCTTACCTTTTTTAAAATAATTTGTTAAAAGCTTTTTTTTGTATCAATCATAAAAAGCATAAACGTTTTAATGTACTAATATACCGTTGTTTGACCAAGCCTCGCGTAGACCGCGCTACGCTGCGGCGTAGACGCCTTGTCCTGCGGCAACGATGTACCTTATACTACCCTACTGTCAAGAAGGGTATAGTTTTACTTTGTAATATTACAATAATAGCACACAACTTTTATTTACACTTTTCCACTTTTTATTACGTTTTTATAAGTTTTCATCGGTCGTGTTTTTGTAAAAACTTATTAAAACATAATAAAAAGTGGAAAAGTGTAAATAAAAGTTGTTTTTTATAATTGTGAACATGAATTTCCATCAAGAACCAACAGTACATTCAATCAGTTATATTTATGATATTACTTCTAAAATACAATTAGGTATTTGACATCATGTGATATTTAAGATTATTTTTACATTCAGAAATATAGGTAAAAACAGCTTGATATAAGTAAAAATATTAAATTTTATGCTCATAATTGGTACTATTTAAAGTTACAAAAAAATATTTTAAAATGTAACTTTTTTCATAATTACTGTAAATGCCACATCAATTTTCAAAAATTTATAATAAATATATTTCAATTAAATTAATTTTTTAATTAGGTAATATGTATTATTAAGAGGTTATTTTATTTACTTAATCATTTTGTTCTAAACAAAAGGTTTTAATTAAAAAAGAAATTACTTTGTCGTATTAATGAGGCAGATTTGACTAGATCTAGTCTAATGTTTAGTTACCCACATCACGTGCTATAAGGTCATTTGTTATTTAAAATTATTTAAATATACTTTTACCAATTAAACAAAATTTCATATACCTTAGAGAGAATTCAACAAAATTAATTTACAAACACACCTACACAACATGAGCAAACAAATAAAATATAATACTTTATTTTTAACACTTTAAAATTATGCAATATTAATCAGTTAATGGAATCAGGCGTTACTTTGCGGAAATCCATAGCATACAATTTAAATATATTATATATCTAGCAATATCCCGCGAAACAATTATAACCACAACCTGCAAGCAGATGAGTGAGTGTACGCATAGGCATGCGTTTGATGCACCTCCCTCCTCCCACACTGCTTATGCGTACACTCGCAAGCAAAAAACATGAAAACACCACCACCACACAAGCAATAATGTTAACACGATCGTGCAAAGTCCCACCACCATGCAGGTTGCAAAACTCGACGCGCGTTTCGCTCCGACCCCGGAGCATCCTCAGGATGTTGACTCTGCGAACAATGTTCGTTAAGTCAAAACAAAAGACTTTGCTTTGCTTGCGAGTGTACGCATAAGCAGTGTGGGAGGAGGGAGGTGCATCAAACGCATGCC
Source organism: Celastrina argiolus (assembly GCA_905187575.2). Taxonomy (NCBI): domain Eukaryota; kingdom Metazoa; phylum Arthropoda; class Insecta; order Lepidoptera; family Lycaenidae; genus Celastrina; species Celastrina argiolus. The sequence goes on along the minus strand of LR994599.1, from coordinate 8,558,883 downwards.
TATGCGTACACTCACTCATCTGGTTGCAGGTTGTGGTTATAATTGTTTCGCGGGATATTGCTAGATATATAATATATTTAAATTGTACAATATTAATCAATTTGCTCAATCTATGCTTATATATTTTTACCTATAATTATTACTTATTGACGAGACTGTATAGATCAATTTAGATATTTGAAGGACGCGCTGCAAACTTAATGAGCACTCCTTTTATTTGTGTATAACTTATTGAGTTACATTATATTATTGTACTAAATATATAATACTAAACGTGAAATATAAATTACAATAATTAAATAGTAAAGTACATACAAAAATAGTAAACAGATTACACGTCAACCTACACACAAATCATCAATAACTTTACACACTAAAGAGAAACAAAACAATATAAACTTGAAGCATAAAACGCGTATTGCTAAACGTAAATAAAGAAACAACTTTACTGCGTTGTAATAAGACGGTCCGGTCTCCGGTGTAACAGCGGCTTTTTAATATCGCAGCCGAGCCGGCCGCAGTGTCCCACGAAATATTTTCCATTAATAAAACGCGAAAAAGGAATATTACATATGAAAAAGACATATATCCGTATCGTCGGACCCGCCGCTATCTCCTCCGAAGGTAATAACTTCTTTACAAGTCCAAAGTCCGAGGGATTGAAAAGCAATTTCACCAGGACTGCCCCGCCGCCCGCGCCGCCCGCCCCGCACCCGCCCTCGCGCCCAAACGGACTCACCATATTTCTTTTTCGCCGCTACTGTAATTCGCCTTTGATTTAATCTCGAGAAACAAATCTTAGAATGTGAAACTAGCGATAGGCATCGCAGGAGCTAGTTCCACTGATTGGATCGTCCCCGCTGCGGATCCGACTATATTTGAATCGGTCAAGTGCTTCGCTATTTGTTCGATTCTCGTAAAAGATTGCATTTCTCATTTTACGGAATCATGTTACATTTAAGTGAACGATACTTTTGAAATTTGTATATTACATTATCAACATTTTATGTTTGGTACCTATACGTCTGATACAGAATATGATTAAGATAGAAGTTTTAATTTGGTTCGTATTAATTAAGTTGACATTATTAGATACATGATAATATACAGCGATATTAATAGAACATACATGGGACATGATAAAGCCAAAATAGGTATAACATAAAACCAAAAAAAGTTGTAAAAACACAATGTAACTTAAGAAATGTATTTGTGGGCTGTGTGCCCATATTATTTACAAACCAGACTACACCGCAGAGAGGACGCACGAAAGATTTTTGTTGCGGACCTATTTTTCTCACCAACTACCAAAGCCAAAGAAAATATTGTTTAGCTGCAGTACATTTGGCAACGTTTGTAATACAAAATAATGAATCGAAATGTCAAAATGACCTCTATAGGTATAAAAAATCCAATTTTAGCGACATTAGGACACGATTTCAGTTCATTAACAAAAATATGTATACATTATGTTTCTTTACTTTTACACTGTTATTTGTCCGCAGATCAATTATAATATATATTTTTTAAATTACACAGAAATATGTAGTTAACGGTTTCATTTCTATTACGATTTTCTGTATATAAATGTGCGCGCGCGCATATCCATACAGCCACATCATCAATGGATGTATGCGTCATCTTAAAAACAAATAAGATAACAACGTCAATAACAAGTTGCAATTTCACTGCCTACATAACCACATTGACGTTAACATTACAATATTAGCAGTAAATAATCTGCTAATAAACAATTTAAGTCCTTATTCCATCAACTTAGTGCTAATCATTTGTCTAATGATTGTGTCGCTTTCGTGAACTAGTGCTTCAGAGCTTCGCACTCGACCCGGAGGTCGTGGGGTCGATTCCCGCGTTGGAACAACAAAAAGTGTTGTTTTCAAGTTTGGTTAGGACAATGCAGTCTGATCACCTAATTGTCTGACAAGAAAGATGATCCATGAGTCGGATGGGCATGTAAAAAGTCGCCCCTGCGCCTGTTCTCTCGCCAGTCGTATCGGTTTACCGTCCCACTGAGTTATGAGAGTAAAAGGAAGAGTGCTTCTGTGTATTGCTCACACACTTGGGCACTACAAAATAACTCCTGCGTGGCTGGCCTGGTTTCAATGAATTCGGCTACCGACACAGAAATCGGTGAGTGTAGCTATTGTTTGTCTAATGTCATGCCTACTCTTTCATTAATAAGAACGAAAGATATAACGATCAACCTAAACATTGCATTGGCGAAATTGGCACTTTATTTACTAGTACAAAAGAGATGGCTAGAAATAAAAATATATTGAATCTATTTGCTATTGAACATCGTGGGGCATCTGTAATAGTAAAATTGTATGTAAACCCCAGTCAATTTGAGTGGAAGGGCCTCTCCGACCGCAGATCGGTATCGGCCGAACAGTTCACCGCCTTATTTATATAATCTGACTGTTTGCGAGGGACAAGCGGCCCTAAACGCTATTCTCTTTCTCCACATTAGAGGTTCGAAGTGACACTTTTGCAGTATCAATATTTTATTTATGTTTCACTCTGTTTCTGAAAGTTTACAGATGGTGCTTAGTGTCGATAATCATATTTTTACAAATTTTATAATTGTAAAATAGAGATACATATATCTAGAAGAAATAGTTATTTAAGTTGACGTAAATCAAAAATATTTAAAGCTTGCCCATGTCTTTCTAGCAAACGATTTGTTACGTCACGAGGGCTTTAAATTTAAATATTCTTTCATAGTAGCGGACTGTGACGTCACAAGTCTTTCTTACTGTAAAATAAATTGCCTGTGATTATGTTATTTTTTTCTTTACAAATATGAATTCTAGACTAACATTAAACAGATGAAAAAATGCACTAACCTATATTATCACTAAAATAATCTTATATATAAAATTGAATTGCTGTTCGTTAGTCTCGCTAAAACTCGAAAACGGCTGAACTGATTTGGCTATTTTTGGTCTTGAAATATTCGTGGAAGTCCAGGGAATGTTTAAACGTCTTCTATGTTCAATGAAGTGGACACGGGTCAGCTAATGAGCTATACAATATACATATAAAAATGAATTGCTGTTAGTCTCGCTAAAACTCGAGAACGGCGAAACCGATTCGGCTATTTTTGGTCATGAAATATTCGTGGAAATCCAGGGAAGGTTCAAACGGCTTCTATGCTCAACGAAGTGGGCACGGGTCAGCTAGTAATCTATAATTTAGTCTTTTTTTATAAAACATTTTGACATATTCCTTTTATTTACATATATTATATAATAGTTATAAAATTATAACTTTTTTGTTGGTGAATTAAGCACAAAAATTGTTAAGACGAAGTAAATGTTATTGGTAGAATGTTATTGGTAGACTGTAGCTGAAGGTGTATACCGTAGAGCTCGCTCACGCGTCCAACCATTTTCTGCGCGAACGAAACTGTATATTGAATACAATTTTAACACAAAATACTCTACATTGTACCGGGAATAAAATATTAGAATCGCTATGCGCGTTGTTACAAAACTGTTTTAAATATCATATGATTTTCTTCCTGGAAATGATTTTTATAAATATAGAATCTGCTGTACATATGAAACTGTTATGATGCATCTCTTCCTGAATATATTTTTAATTTCATAAATAAACGTTATATAAAATTGTTATTGAATTTGCCTTGTTTTCTCTGAAAGTTAGGGATGTAGTTTTATATTTTTCGACATTCGAAATCGATAAATGTCTTTGATATTCGACATTATTCTTTTATCTAAAAATATCTTAATCTATTTTTTAAATTCCGGCCCTCTTAGTATAGTATGGGATTTGCAATTAATAACGTATAAATATATGCTTAATATGTATATTTGATTTCTGAACCAATGTTTCCCTAGACGTGGGCGATCAAAGTACTAAAAATGTTGTATGAAAAAAAGAAAAAAATATTTGTTTTCGTTAAATCGCGGGTTGCGACCGCGGTCGCGCCATTTACCTCAGTTCAATTTGCGCCATACATCAGCCGGCAGAACACGGGACTCTAATACACTTACGCCCGACGTTTCCCCCTATTATACATTCTAAACAATTGTGAGCAATTGTTTTATTAAAACGGACCTTTTTTATCAATGGGTAGAGGTTTTGTATCGATTTCACAAGATCAAAATCATTCCGACTTTAAAGTCGTTGTCGACAACGACGACGTATCTTTTATCAAAATCGGCTAACGTCTCACAGCTGAATACCGAAGCGATACTTAAATTAAGAGGTGCTCACGTCTCACGCAGCTGTCCTTGTCTATCCAATGAGTGACTATGACAGCCTATGATCTTAACTTTATTTCGTTTTTAACCCCCGACGAAAAAACGACGAGGTGTTAGTCCAATTTTAATGCGGTTTTTTTTAGTTTCAAAGTCGAGTCGAGAGTGTTCTTAGCTGTGTTTGTTGGAAATCGGTTCGGGTCTTCAAGGTCATCAGGCCGTTTATTAGGTGTGATAGATGTTACACGCTAAGTCGGGGCTTTTCTTTAATTTTTTATTTAGTTTATTAAACTTTGTGCCACAAATAGGTCCACAAATGTTCAAACATACATAGTCCGATATACCACCCACCAATATACCCTCTATTGTGTCGTAGATAAGCCCCATAAATTGCAAACGGGCTTATTCTAATTCCTATCATTATTCTCAAATCCATAGAGCGTTGAAATGAACTTCATAGAACGGTTTTCACAAAAGTCGGAAAACCGATTCGCAATAGCCGCATTACGAAAACAATGCCGTCGTGTTGTCGCCGTCACAAATGCTTTTGTCATTGAAAAATTGGAGAATTAAGGGGCAACTAGCCGTAGTCAGCACGCAGGTCTCAAACATTTGTCGTCGGAATAACAAGTCGAGATCGTTTGTCAGCGCATGATGAATGCATGCTTGTAATTGGATCCGGATCGCGAGGCGATCGGACTCGCTCGCTCGCCAAATGAAACTCAAACTATATTCGTTATATTAATCGAATAGGTATTTTTTTCCAATTTTTCGATTTAGTTTTAGGAAATATCATGTCGTGCCTGTTTAGTTATTTATAAATATTTTTTTATTTATTTACATAACTTTATGCATTTTACAAAGTTGGGGTTAGTGCCTTATAAATTTTTCATCAACATTCTCTACCAGCCAACCTTAGGGTGATGGAGAGATAGTGTAAAGAAATCGAATAGAAAGCCAAAAAAAATATCATTTGTTAGAAATTTTAGTTCAAAAATGCACTTGATTACTACTTATTATATTTCGGTCGCCATTAAATGAATGTATTTTGTCGATATTACAGTCAGTATAGCGATGTCGTTTACTAATGGCGCTTCTTTTCTATACTAAGTCCCGATTTCACCAACGCATGTTAGTGTTAACGACTTGTTGAAATACCATGAAATACCATGCCTTCTCATTCATTGATCGGAATTACGAGAGGGACAACGTGATATTTAACGAAGGATTAACTTTAAGATCGCTTGGTGAAACACGCCCTAATTCTATAAACGAAATATTTGTTTGTTTACACATTTAGGCACCGACACAACATAATATTGCCAACAGTCTGTACCACGATTCATATACCAATCCGAATATCAATATATTCGGATTGGAGTGAAGAGAATGACGCGTAGAGCATATTTATTTGGCCCCTCGAATAAATTACTTACCATAACGCGTCTAAAATGACCACAAAGAGAGAATCTTACTATGCTGGCTCGCGCGCTCCTAGTAAATATACACACGAACGCACTGGTCTTTGACCTAACACCTGACCAGGGTTGAAACTCATCTGTTTTGTGACTTTTATGGAGATCTTTCATCGCAGTAAATAAGCGACATTTAAATTTAAAGCATTACTTTGATGTTTACATAAAAATCATTTTGAATATGAAAGAAATATAGTGCGAATCGTCGCTTTACATTCTCAACCTCGTATCTACAAAACTACAACTTCAGTAGAGTTAAAAAAACTTAATAATTTTAGATTTTATTGACATGGATGTATAATGTACATAGCTGAAGCTTGTACAAAACAAAATCCATGTCATAACAAAATCTAATATTATTAAGTGTTTTGACTCTACTGCAAAGTTGTAGTTTTTAACCGACTTCCAAAAAAAGGAGGTTTCTCAATTCGACCGTATGTATGTTTTATAGATACGATGTTGTGAAGGTAAAGCGACAAAATGTCGTTGGATCAACACGTCTTGATACTGGAAACGGATAATAATCATCGACAAAGTCAACAGTAATCGGCTTTCAATTTAGCAGAATTAATACCAGCTCCAACGATACCGCAGACGAGACACATTATAGACGGTATCATATTTCGCTTTGTGGCCGATAGCCGATACCCGGACCGCTACTGTAACTAGAGTCAACACTCAATATCTGAATTCTTGCAATTAATACGGTTGCAATACTATGTGATTTGTTCGTATTTGTCTTAGCATTGAGTTACATGCAAATATGACGGGTGTAAAAAGAACAGTCACAGTAACTTTGGGATAATATTACACTACCTTTTCTCATTCTAGAAATGTTTTTTTTTTTCAAAAGTTTAAAATGAATTTATTTTTTTGCATTTCGTTATTCTTGCGAAATTAAAAAAGAATTCGTAAAACGTAAAAAAAAATGTTTTTTACAAAATAGTTTAAAAAAATTACGTTACTAAAATGGGGAAAGGTAGTATAATCATATCTCTATGTTATAGTGACTGTTCTTTTTACACCCAGTATAATCCTTTTATAGAGTTCACCGTGTACAAAGTAGCAACGCTGAAAGAGTCAGTTTAACTTAATTTCTGTTATACGTTGTACATTTTGTTATAGCGTGTTTCAATAACTTATCTAGTATACCTATAATAAAAGATATAGCCATACAATTTGACAGCTATCTTTTCTAATAGATAGACAGGTTATTGAAACGCGCCATCGCATCGTAGCATAATACTCGTATGATATCTCATAAGTATAATATAAATATGACATCACCAAAAAAAGTTAATTAAACGCTTTTTTGGAAAGTCAACAGAAATGGCTACCACTAAGGTTTATGTTATGAGACCATCACTGAGCTAAATCTGTCAGCGTGTTTTGAAACATGTATCAAAATAATTCAAAATATGCATAGCTACTATCGGTAAATACCTTTCTTTGAATTTGTTATTTTATAATTCATTTGACGCCTACAATTTTGAGAGTCAAGCCGTCTATGACCCGCGCCTAGTTCCAACGAACTCTATTTTCTATTTACTTACAAGTACAGCCGGTTGGCATAGTTAGTTAAGCAATAGTAATTTAGAGTGGACGTACGGTAGGTGCGCGCCGGCCCACTGAGCATTCAAATTGCCGTGGCGGGAGTCGCTATTCCCAGCCGCTCATTACGCCCGTGTTTGCTACTCTACTCCACGAATCAAGTGCAGAGGAAATGAGTTGCCTATGAACGGGTATTAACCCCGTTGCGGACGCCGTGACTACCGCGCGAACTATTCCGGAATCGCGCGACTATTGCCCGAGGACTATTACGAACAATTGACAGCAACGCATTCGATAAGTTGTCGATAGAGAATTGTGAAAAGTTAGTCTATGGTATTTACCCCGTTAAGACTAATTTTTCCAAAAACGCGCGACTATTGCGCGGCTATCCTCCCGAGGACTAGCACGAACAATTGACAGCAACGTATTCGTTAAAATGTCGACAAAGAATTGTATAATAAATATGAAAGCACATTATTTGCTACTCTACTTCACGAATCAAGTGCAGAGGAAATGAGTTTGTCTATGGTATTTACCCCGTTAAGTGATATTTATAAACCCCGTTAAAACTACCGCGAGAACTATTTGAGGAACGAGCGACTATTGCCCGAGTAATAAGACTATTGAGCCCTACCCTTATAGTCAGATAACATCGCTAAAATTATAATTAGCAATTGAACATTTTATTCGGAATCAAAATGTAGGTATATGCCATAAGTGGCACACGAATTATACCTGTGTCACTTAGCGAAGTTTTTGTCAAGACGCCAAGCGATGGCATCTTGACTAAAGGATCAGGGAATAGAACGAACAATCGTAACGTTATCGAAATAATTGTATTAAATTATGATAGCACCCACATAATTGGAATGCGATAACGTTACGAATGTGTTGACAATTGTTACTTTGACTACACACGGCTACAAGACGACCGACAAATCAGGTTATACCTTTACTTTTTGAACTTATTTCTCGGTAATAAGGTTCAAAGCTACTGTACCTAGCTGTGTGAGTGTATGAGAATATCTATAAACCTCTTGCCCGCGGCTCTATGCGTGTAAAACAGTATCCCATGGAAACTCTATGCCCATAACATATAAATAGTTTATGGAATGAATTTAAATATATTATATCTAATAATATCCCGCGAAAAATTATAACCACAACATTATTGCTTGTGTGGTGGTGATGTTTACACGTTTTTGCTTGCGAGTGTACGCATAACCAGTGTGGGAAGGAGGGAGGTGCTTTAAACGCATGCTTATGCGTACACTCACTTATTTGTTTTTCGTTATCATTTTTCGCGGGATATTACTAGATATAATATATTTTTTCATAACAAGTAAATAAAAAATACATGTTCCTAAAAAAGCCCCACAAGCTCATAGCCCATTTTCCATACAAGAAGTAACTTTTAAAAGTCCATAATTCAATATTGAAAAAGTAGTAAAACGGGAACAGTTTGTCCCCTACTTAATGCCGGGTCGTCATTTACATAAAATCGGGCCGCGGGAGCCCTATTACAAACTTTTGACGATACTTGTTCACCATTCAAATCTGATTAGCTATAAATAGGAGGACTTAATATGTTCAAGTATTTTTATAATTTAGCTCCCTACTGGCCAACTTTGAAGTTACCAAGTAACCTATATTACAAAAATCCGATCGGTCATTTGATAGGTAAGTTAGACGGTTTTTAATATGCATATTAAAACGTTCGATTATTATTATAAGTAACATTGAAAAAAAAATTGTTTTTGCATTGAATTGGGCTTCGAAAATATTTGACCGATTTTGATAAACTTTTGTACACACGAAGAATGTACCACGGTGAAGGCAAAAGAAATATTAAGAAATATTTTAAAATGTCTTTATTACATTTCCTTTCTCAGTATCCGGAAAAATGTATTTCTGTTGCATCACATAACAAATAACAATATGTAATAATAATTTATGTTATCTATATTTGGTTTACTCTCACATACGATTCACGAACCCACCAATTAGAGCATCGATAAGTTATAAGCTCTCACGATTTCGTCCCAATAGGGTTATCGGGGTCGCCAATAAAAAGTGAGTGAAGCTGTCAGCGCTCAGTGTTGACGTCAACGACTCTTCTCGCTGGAGATAACCCGCCGACCCACCGCGACTTCCTCCGTATCAACAATAGAAAAGAATATTCAGCTGTTGAGCTACCGAGCCAATACGGAATATACAGGGTGTTATAACAGCAGTCACTATAACTTTGGAATATGATTATACTACCTTTTCTCATCATATAAATGTACTAACTTAATTAATCGAATAATTTCGAAAAAGTTTTTTTCAAAATTTATACTTAAATCAACCAACATCTTAGTTTACTTACATCTTATAGAAAATATTAATATTTACAAATACAGTGGAACTCGGTGAAGTAGGACGGACATGTGTGCGGAAAATGTGAGAAACTTCCGTAACTGAAACACTCATGCTGAGGTCCCAACACTTTATATATATGTTGACGCCTACGTGGGCTAGTGGTTCAGAGCTTCAGAGCTCTCTAACGGAGGGTTCGATTCCCGCGTTGGAATAACTAAAAGAATGTTGGTTCCATGTTTGGTTAGGACACGTTGAACACCTGATTGTCTAAATAGAAAGACGATCCAAAGAAAAAAAGATGTTTTTCCTGGGCATGTAAAAAGTCGGTCCTGCACCTGTTCTCTCGCTCGTGTCGGTTTACCGTCCCACTGAGTTATGAGAGTAAAAGAAAGAGAGAGTGTCTTCGTGTATTGCGCACAGTCTTGGCTATAAAACTTGCACTATAAAATGACTCCTGAGTAGCTGGCCTGGTTTCAACGAAATTAGCTACCGAGTACCGACACCGAAATCGGTGAGGGGCTATTTTTATGCAAATTCTAGCTGATCCGTGCCTACTTCGTTGAGCATAGAAACAGTTTGTAAAGAAATTTAATTTTAAACAACCAAAAACCCGAACCCGAACCCGGTACCAGCAAAGTGAAACCTGCAAGCCCGGAACGCGGAAATTTTCAGCTTATTTATTTTAACATTTTCTTTTATAAAAACCTTCTGCCAATCATATCAAACGCAACAAAAAAGAATTGGCCAAATTGTTGCAGGCGTTGTTGAGCTATGCGCTTACCAACACATTTTGCGATCCATTTTTATATTAGGTATAAGATATAGAAAAAAAAATCGTCTAGACCGTCCATCGCGTAAATAAAGTTACGTAATTAAGTTTGCGACAGGTGGCATTTTCAATATGTACATAGGTAGTAGTATCACCGCATATTCAGTGAGTCACCTAATTTCATAAACAGCATCCTTGAGGTTTCTCATTATTTGTAAAAAATAAACATAATTGAACTAACCAAGAGGAATTTCTTAATTAGCGCGGGCGTACACGTGCATAATACGCCGAACCGGGCCAATTGCCGATAACTCTTTAATTAACCTGCCTAATAACGCCTTATTTGCGTTCGTACTAATTACGCCAATTATGGAAGGTCGGTGGTAAATTACTTTAAATGTAGATAAATGTGTGAATTACGCAAATAATAATTACATTATATCTATGTACGCTTCACACCATGTATGCTTCACACCATGTCCATCTGGCCCCCAACTAAAACCTCCCAATGTCCTTTTTCACGCTTTTTGATTAAGCCATGGGAATTGCTATACTACCACAACTTGGCGTATTGCCTCATCGGGCATCATCTTGGTATAGATGACGGCGATGCTGCCATCTTTCTTCGCCAAGAGCTCCCCGGACATTAGGGAGCTCTAGCCCTCTGGATCTTCGGTAGACGGCAGACCCCGGTAGTACCGTCTACTGATCCATTCACGACGCTCTGTTCAGCGCATTTTCCATCTGGCCCCGTGCTAATAATATCCGAAATATAACTTTTGTTGCGCTCCAAGGTATCAGACAACGAAAAGAATATATTTTGATTCTCAGTCGATTGATATGGTCAGGAATACAAAAAGTTGCTATAACCATTTTCTTTATCCTGATTGGTGTCAAAGTAATCCACCAAATAAAATACCAAAAACCGTTGGGAACGAAGTGATTCGATTCTTGATTGTATCGGGAGTAAGCTTGCTGACTCTCCTCACGCTCGAAATTTAAAAGTTCCTTCATTTGTGACATGATTCCAAATCGCAACTGATTCTATTAGAAATATTATTTGAATCGGTCTGAATAAATGTTTTCAAAATTCGAAATCATTTTTCTCGATTCGATTTTATTCAGACTGGATTTTTCCAGTAAACCAGAATAAAATTCGGCATCACCATGTTATATTCTTCCTTTGTTTAAATATCTTTTATTGTATAATAATATTTTTTTAAACTCCGGACAAACCTATTGGTTTGTGTAAAAAATGTTAAAAAATATAATGGTTTTTGGAGTGTTGTAAAACAATTGTATTAAAATACCTTTCTGAAAAAAAATTTAAAAAAAACCTACTAGAGAAAGTAAACCTACTCTAACCGATTTCGAACGTCGCGTGTTCAGCAATAGAGGTGTTGTTGATACTTATTATCAACATATTGTGACGGCTACGAGTAATAAGACTAATAAGTAATAAACATTCGCCTGCGTCACAGTGGAGTCGCGAGTCACACTCACGCCAGCCGGGTTATCGCCGCGAGCCCAATGGGAGAACGATGTGACTGTCCTATGAGGAGACTGCTTATAATAATAATACTATTACACATTGTTAAGATAAACAGCACAATACGCAAGCGAATTACAGAGCCACCGTGTCATTAAAGTGCTTTAAAATAATGTTTTCAAGTAAAATACTATTTTGAAAGAAGATATTTTGTATACGCTAAAATCCGTAAAGAGATAAAGATAATAATATAAAGTAGATATCAATATTATTTCATACCTATATAATTAAATAAAAGCGCGCTAAAATGCTTCCAAATACATTGTTAAGATTGAATCGGATCTGAAGTCAGGCAGTGAGCCTAGTGCGAGTATTTGTCACTGCTCACGGTGAGGAAGTTAACTACAATTTGTATGGCATCGGAACACCAGTTAGTGCTAACTATGGTAATTAATTCGATGCAATACAAATTGTAGTTAACTTTCTCAGCAGTGACAAAAACTCGCATTAGGCTCACTGTCCCACTTCAGATCTGATTCAATCGTATTTGGATGCATTTTAACGCGCTTTTATTTGATTACATCTTCATCAAACTGGATATGAAAGCTAGTGCATAGTTATTAAGTAATATAGATATCTACTTTATATTATCTTTATCACTTTAAGGATTTTTGCGTTTACAAAATATCATCTTTCAAAATTATATTTTACTTGAAAACTTAATTTTAAAGCACTTTAAAGACACGGTAGTTCTGTAATTTACTTACATATTGTGCTGTCGAATAATTACTAGTAATTTCATATCGTAAAGTACTAATTAGATACTAATAAAGACACAGAATATTGCTTATCTTCTATAGCTACAGGGCTTTAGTCGAAGCGCGCGAAGGCCGAAGACGCTCAGCCAGTTAGCTGTTTTCATTCACTGTATTGTAACGCTAGATGTTGTGACAATCAGCCGATTCTTATGACTATAAGTTGTGGCCTAGTCGATAAAGCTCAATTTGCTATAAACGAAAGCTATGATTCTTGTGGTCATAAAAACCCCTCAAGTTTTTGACTTAAACTTTAAACTTAACGCTTTAAATTCTGTTAACATTTTATGACGTCATACAAAATATGTGTTTATTAGACGTTGACAGGGAAAGAGTTAATACGTTTAGTGGCGTGTGCTCCGGTAGTAGCGAAGTAATCGAATAAGTGGGAAGAGAAGCCTGCTCCGCTGAAAAACAACCGGCAATCTAATTATTGGTGACCAGGGACCTCTGTGACTTACTGGTTGCGCTTCGATGCTTACGATAGTAGTGTGATCAAATACACCCAAAGGAGTACAATATGTTTTCTGTGTTCCTGTCTCATGATAATTATATATAATTAATTCTAAATGAAATGTATGTAAAAAGTCTGAACTCTTAGTATATATGTTTGGTACCCGTAAGATTTTCACACGACACCACGGCGGCAGCGGAGCCGCCTATAAGTCGTAGGGAAAGTAAAGGAAATGGCACTGTGGTGGTGGGATATCGTGAGAAATTCACCTAACACTAGTTCTTCAGTAGGTTTCAATTAAAGTACTACACTTCGATTATAATATTTGAAAAAACTCGTACAATAACTAGCCGATACCTTTGCAAAAGGGATTTCGAATTCCGATACTAATTTCATTACTTTCTATTTGCATAAAAATAGTTTAATAATAAAGAGTAATTATAAAAAAACTGTAAAAATAAATAATTTAAAAACATAAAATAGTAACGAAGTGAGTAAGAAGTATGTAACGGTCGAATACTAAAACAATATTAAGTGGCGCTTAAGTTGCATGCCTTGTCTTTCGTCAAGCAGTGAGTAGTGACAGTGATGGCTTGTTAATAGGACGACACTTAACTTTATTCAGCATTTCAGTATTCGCCTGTAAGTCTCTACTTTTTAACCCAGTCCCGTAGACCCACCAGCGAGGATTTGAATTTTTTGTAGCCATTCGGCCATTGGTCTAAGGTCTGCGACGCCGCAGCGGCAGCGGCAGCGCATTAATTTTCTTAGTATTTATATGGAATATTTCACACGGTGCCGCGGCGTCGAGGAGTCTTAGCCGCAGCGACAGCGGCGCCGTGTGTAAGGTTCCGTATATACCCTAGAAAAATTAATGCAGCGGCCCCGCAGCGGTAGCGACGTCGCTAGGCCGTGGTGTTATGTGAAAACTGCGTTACATTGCTCTAATAAAATCACATAGTCGCTAATATAAGAAATACAATTATAGTTCGAGCGGCATATTGTTCGATAGTGCAAAACTAAATAATAATTTTTAATGATACAGAACAAAAAACATAATACCTATTATAAAAATAAAAATCGCTCTATTTGTAATCGGAAATGCATCAGTCTACACAAAACACGAGAATATTGAATAACCTATTAATTTCGTTATTAATTGTAAAGTCAATTAAACGTGTTCAATATTGGTAGTGAAGCAAAAATATTACTATGTATCGTTATTTGCCTACCATTTGATACGAACAATAATAAGACGAATCGACACTTTTGACAACAAACATTTTTAATTTTATTACAATGTTTATTTTTTCCAAAATATGTCAGTTTGAGTTAAAATCAAAATTCTAATGTTGCAGATTTAGCTTTTGTTGTACCATGACCAATGCCCACAAAGAAATCTTTATGTATATGTCGCAGTCATCTGATTGAATCCGCTATTTAATTGAATGACTAGCGCTTTCATTGAATCCTGTTTTTACCAACAAATTTTAGAATCCGAGACCAGGACAGCCATTTAATATTTTAGTTTTAAACTTCGAAATTTCCGAATGTGTACTTATAAAACGAACATTAAAGTAAATTAATAAAAAAATATATCAACACATTGCTATCTGTACCTACGTGCTGTTTGACGCCATTACATAACCGCCTAGTGATTCAATTAAATAACCAGATTCAATAAGATGACTGCGACATATACAAATTGAATTTGAATATTTAATTCTTATGTGAGATGTGTATATCTAACTAGCTAACCTGTGCCCACTTCGTTGAGTATAGCAACAGTTTTCTTCTTCTTACATTTAACTTCTACGAATATTTCAATACTAAAAATAGCCGAATCGGTTTATCCGTTCTCGAGTTTTATCTAGACTAACGAACAACAATTCATTTTTATATATAAGATATGTATATCTAATAAAGAAGGTGTGATAGCCCAGGTAAGCCGTAGGTACAAGTTGTACTATTCCGTTCCAATTTGACTGCGGAACGTGAGGGCAATTAGTGCTACCAATTCGGGGTCCCCACGTCACCTGTTATGAACCAGTAGACCAAACATGTAGAGATGTGCAACTCCTGAGTGATATACAAGGTGTAAAAAAGGCCTATACTAATATTACAAAGCGGAAGAGTTCATTTGTTTGTTTGTTTAAACGCGCTAATCGCAGGAACTACTGGTCCGATTTGAAAATTATTTTTTTGTTAGTTAAACGAACTAACAAAAAAATAGAGGAAGCTTTAGGTTATATAACATTACGCTGCGACCGATAGGAGCGATGTGTCCGTGAGATGTTTTGCAAAAACGGGGAAAATTATTCACATTTGGCGACTTCGTAGCGTGCGCTGCATAGGTAAACGGTTTAAGTCATTCGAAAACCACGCGAACGAAGTCGCGGACGCAGCTAGTGAGTGGTAATACTTTAGGGTGTATATGTACCTCCTACGTAGAGTATACTGTGATAGTACCAGCGCTGAAAGACTTACTTTTGACTTTCACGTTTGTATGAGAAATACCCCAACATGATAAATTTACCCACACAATAATTTTAAAAAAGTACCTTATTCACCGCTGGTACTTTCTTAGTGAACTCTTACTACGGGACCCATACACACCCTAAAGTATATATCGAATCACTCTTTAAATCTCTACTGTTACAAAATATCTTTAATTTTATATAAATAAGGCTCATATGAAGGCGCACGGATATACCTATAGAGCGAAAAGATTTAGACTGAGATGAATTCAGGATAACCCACAACAGAAAAGGATGGACAATTATTTGAGTGTTTGCGAATATCATATTGTGTTGTTTTGTTCACCTGTTGTATAATATTTAAAGTCATGTAATGGAAATAGTTTGGCTAAAAATGTATAACATTAGTACCTCAAAAATGTCTACTTTTTAAAATGCAACTTACATAGTGTGAAATAAAGTCGTTATTCCATCGACGTTGGACTCCACTAGGAAAACTCCATACAAAATTTTCATTAATAAAATATAATTAATTAGGAACAGTATAAAACGTGAGCTCAAAACTAAACAATAAGTAAGTAAGTGTAGATAGGCATAGCGTACCTAATAATATTTGTTCAAAGCTACGCCAATGTAGGTTCTGATTTTCAATAATGGGTCATTATGGAAAACCAGTTAATTAAAAGCATACCTCGATGGTTTATTAATAAAGTTAATATAATATTTAATAAGTAAATAAGTTAATACATAATATTACAATCTTGACAAATATGGTGTTTGTTATTCTTTCACGCAGAGCCTTCTGATTTTAGAATAAATTGGAATTTTAGACCATGTAGCTAGCTACATATTAAGTGATATTTAAATACAACAATAATAAAGTAAAAGTCTCTATGAGTTAATATGCGAAATGGTGTTCTCATGAACATCAAACCAAAGTCACCATTAAACTAATATTAATTAAAACGTGGTTTTGATTGGTCGAAATTGAGGTTCTGGAACATACTATTTATCACAAATGTAAGGATTGTATGGTTGTCCCGGGATTTAGGCGTACAAAGTCGAGAACCACATCTAGTATTGCATATTCTCATATATAGTATTCTCATGAACATAAAAACCAAAGTCACCCTAATCTAACACTAAATATTAATTAAAAATCAATTACGTTTTGATTGGTCGAAATTGAGGTTCTGGAACATACTTTTAATCACAAATGTACGGTTTTTGCGGGATTTTTACGTACGAATTCGAGAGCCACATCTAGTATTACATATGATCATGATCATGGGACAAAATCGTATAATCCTGGCTGTAATTATTAACATTAGAAGCGCGACCGCGGCGGACGAGGGGCGGGCGGCGGAGGCCGGGCGGGGGTTGAGCGGCTGCGATCCTCCCCGATTAATTTATATTTTATACTATCAGTCTAGTTAATTAGTAATTGCCCAGCTTCATAATTAGCCAAAATGAATTAATGGACGTTATCCAACCTTGCTTAATGAATTTAATTGAAACCTAATATTGCCTTGCTTTGAATTTGCTGAGTACACACTATTTAGGTCAATAATGCAACATACATTCTCTATGTTCAGATTTATAAAGTACGTAAACTCCTTAGGCCAACTGGCACTTTTTAATTTTACTTTTAAATACATACCTACATTCGAATTTAGAACGAACGCTACTTAGTCGTTGAATGGAACATGTAAGCGACTTTGCAATGTTTGGTTAGGGTAACTTTATGAACATAAAGCAACTTAAAAGATACCATAAATAACAAAATTGATGGCATGACATGCTTTATTCTGATTTTTATTGTATTTTAAATCTTAATTTACACAATACCTACTGTTTATTAACTTTTAGATGGAATGAAAAAAGTCAATTCTGTCAAGAGGTCAGGACGCCGGTCGCTACTACCAGACGATAATGACACGAAATTTGATTAATGTTGTCCGATGAACGTAGAGAAACATCCTCAGGTCCCAAATTATTGTTATCATATTATTTTAATTTGCTCACCTCTAATTATTTTTTATATTAATTCAGAACTTCAAATTAAAAACAATTATTAATTAAGTAACTAAAATAATATCCCGCGGTCCTTGAAGCTTCATTATAAAAATTCAAAGATAGTACGAATAACTAATTAAAATTATGTTCTCTTATATCAAAGCTAATTAAAATAGTGGAACGAGTACAGGCAATTCGCGGACGATACGGTATAAAATGTCCCTTAATTGCGCTCAGTAATTATAAGAACACAGTCATAATTATACAGAACGCCCTGGTCTAGTGATGTAGCTCTAATGAGCCACTCTAATTAGCGGCAGGATACGTTCTAATTGGCTTTCGGGACATCTCCGCCTTCAAACTATAGTGTGTTCGAGTTCGAAGCGAGTCAAAACTGTCGAAATTGACCATACGAACGTAGTCTTGAAAATAAGTGTCGATTTTATGATACGACTAGCTGTGCCCGCGACCTCATTCGCGTGGTTTTTGAGTGACTTAAACCGTTTATGCAGCGCACGCAACGAAAGTCCACAAATGTGAATAATTTTCCCCGTTTTTGCAACATTTCTCACAGACGCTTCGCTCCTATCAGTCGCAGCGTAATGTTATATAGCCTAAAGCCTTCCTCTATAAATGGACTATCCAACAAAAAAATATTTTTTTCAAATCGGAACAGTACTTCCTGAGATTAGCGCGTTTAAACAAACAAACAAACTCTTCCGCTTTATAATTATATTAGTAATAGATATCTAAACTAAGTGATCGGCCTACTGAGCTTACTTCGATTTTGAAGTAACTTAGAGTCATTAGCATTGCATTGGTGACGCATTTCAAACTTTAAAAAACGCTTAAAGATTTAAAACGTGGGGTTTTAGTCGACTCGACGACGAATTTTACAGGCTTTTAGGTAGATTACAGTAATTTTACAAAAAAAGTATAGTTACATACTTTTTTTGTAAAATTACTGTAATCTACCTAAAAGCCTGTAAAATTCGTTACCCTTTTATTTTGGCTTCGCTGTAATCGATAAAAGTAAATTACAAACACCCATGTAGAGAGATAGGAGTAATTACTAATTATTTAAAAAGTCAAGATGCAACAAGGCTAATTTTACTTTTTCGATAATATTATATTTGCTATGCAATTTATTAAAAAATATATATTATTGCTAAGCTGAAAATGATGCAATATATTTTTTTATTGTTTGTTTGGACTGAATAGACTTCGAAACTATTGGACCGAATTTGATGATATTTGACTCAGATAGTAGGTAGGTAGTAATTATTCTATAATGAAGTTAACTATCATAAAAAATGTCATCACAGTCCGTCAACATGTTTAATTTTCTGTTTGAGCTAAACTTCATAATATTTCTCTTCAACTTGAGTACTTAAATCACGTTATCAAAAAGATTATCTCGCGGTCTTTCTAAGGAACTAAATGTTATCTTAATTGCATTTTAATTATTATTTTTCTGGTTTCGTTATTTTTTATTATTCACTATAAAATATTTTCTTTAGGAATAAAATATTATTAGACGACAATCTAAAATATATTTAGTCTTAGCCATAATTTTATTATTTTCTTATACAGTCTGCTCTAAACTAAAGGGACACTTCAATTAATAATTATTCCTTTAAAAAATCCTTTTGTGCTTAGTAGTTATGACGGTGTTATGATGTTTGTACCAGAACACACATCAAAAACTCCACGAACCAAAACAAACATAACAGTTTAGAAAACATCGCACTCTTTCCTTGACAACTGAAAATTATGTCAAATGGTTTTGAGAGAACAGAAAAAGATGAAAAATTTAATTACAACGTAAATTGGTAATAGTAGCAACATACAACATTGCCAAAAATATTCTTATTTTGACAATTCGCTCTCAGCTTACAGAGAGAAAATTTGAAAGAAATTTATGATTTGTATTTTTTGTTTTCTCAAATGTTTTATACCTAAATAAATATATAAAGAATATTTGCTTTTATTCGCCGATAGTTAAATATTTTAATTTATATAACTTCTAATTAATATCATGACTACTCTACGCAATTTTTTTCACCCCGTAGGTAGGTAATAGGTATATTTATTTTTCGGTAACCTATCGATAAAACTGTTGGAAAATATTCCATTCGTTATGATCAAAATTACTTTTCACTGTTGTTATTATGAAAAGTCTACACTGATTAAATTGTTTACGTAAATAATGTTTAATTGGTTACAAGTTACAAATTAACTTTAGACGCTGTGAAAATTAATGCGAGTACTTACACATTTCTTATCTTAATTAACTAAGAACTGATGTTTTTTTTATTTTTTTACGACACGATAATTAGCCCCGGGTTTTATTAGTTTTCCTCGGCGTACAAGCGCGGTGGAGATCATTAGGCGAGCTCTTCAAAGCTGTCGCCGCATTACACTAATTGACGCAATTAGAGGGATTGCCGAACGGAAATAAAAGTCGACTCACCTTCATGAACCGCCGGCCCCGACAATTAGCCGCAGAGCTAATTAGCTATCTTCTCTCCGCCCGGATCAGTCTATTCACTCAAACTCTCACAGAAACCGTGTTCATAACTCAGTACGACACTGCACTGAAAAGTTTTGCCGCGATCGTGTTGCGATGGATCACTGGCGCGTGACGTGCGTTCGCTGCGACGGCCGGGCAGCGAGTGAGCGGGACTCGAGAACTCGAGACTAGGCGGGGAGTCGGTCCGTCCTTTTCCCGTCCGCTTCGCAATTGTGGAGCTTTTCGCGCGCTTAAACGTGGCGCTTACGACCTTAAGCGCGAGGGTCGCCGCTTAAAGCCGTAAGTGGGCAGATCATGCACTATTGCATTTAGGCCTTAAAAGCGATACAAAATTAGCTTAGGGTTTAATAACACCTATTACATCTCTTTTTATGATCGTTTCAAATTGTAGACTGAAGGATGTAGATGGCGTAATCTTTAACCGGCACTACAAATAGAGCCTAACTATCGGTTGCTCTAAGTATCGCTTTAATTGGTATCAGTGTTGTGTATAAAATTTCCATTCCGGAATAAATTGTTAAAATGTAATATTTTAAAGTAAGATGTTACTTATATGCAAATTGCCTATGTTAGTCCACTAATTGGATAATAAGTATCTTATATACTACCTACATATTATTATACTTATGCATATTCCAAAACTAATGTTGATACCAATAATTATTATAAATAAAAAAAAACAAAATAACTGAAAATTATACATAAATCATATTAACAATAAAATAAATAAAAGTTAAGGATATGGAGTTCCACCACCTTTTCCATAACAGCGAAGTCACCGTAATAGGGTCCTTTTTTTATACCCTTTGGGTACGAAACCCTAAAAACAGGGCTTGTTTTGAGATCACATAAATAAAATGCATGTCACTTACAATGCATCGCATAATAAGTTGCCAAAAGTGAAATGAAAGCTTGCCGTCTGAATTTCCCAATTTTGTCGAACCGTCGGGACTCGGGAGTTTGAATGAAGGGAAAACAATAGCCTAATTGAAGACATGAATGGATGAAGGTGATAAGTGGCAAAAACTTTTTACCTGGAAAATTGAGTTTAAACTGTCACTTAAACATTTTAGGATATGTAGCAACTTATTAAGTACATTCTAGAGACGGATTTTATATTAAAGTACTTAATACGCTAGAACGTATTCTAAAATGTTTAATTGAGCACAGTTTTCTCGAAATCAGAATTTTCTACATTTCACTGTCATCCATTCAAGCCTTATTAATGTTTTATTAGATATGTCGCAGTCATGTGATTGACTCTGCTTATTTAATTGAATGTTTAGCGCGGTTATAGGTATAATGGCGTCAAAAAGCTCATAAAAATAGCAATGTGTTGATATTTTTTTTGATTAATTTAGTTTAATGTGCGCTATTTTAAAATAAAATATTAATTGGCTGTCTTAGTCTCGGATTCATTGAATTTGTTGGTAAAAATAGAATTCAATGAACGCGCATTCATTCAATTAAATAGCGGTTTCAATCAGAATTCAGATGACTGCGACAGATACATGACGTACCTCCTAATTTAATTACTTCATTAAAATTACAATATAGCCTAGCAAATCTTATAAGTAGTTTTATATTCACTTCAATTACAATGTAGAGTCGATTTTTCCCACTTTTGTATTAACACCATACTATATAAAGGTTACACACTTTTGGTTTGTGGAACTGAATGTAACAAAATCTTATATATAAAAATGAATTGATGTTCGTTAGTCTCGCTAAAACTCGTGAACTGCTGAACCGTTTCGGCTATTTTTAGTGTTAAAATATTCGTGGAAGTCCCAGGAAGATTTAAACGGTTCATCACAAACTGTTTCTATGCGCAATGAAGTGGGCACGGTTCAGCTAGTCTTATATATAAAAATTTATTGATTTTCGTTAGTCTCGCTAAAACTCGAGAACGGCTGAACCGATTTGGCTATTTTTGGTGTTAAAATATTCGTGGAAGTCCCGGGAAGGTTTAAACTTTTTCTGTGCTGAACGAAATGAGCACGGGTCAGCTAGTATTACCTAAATAAGGGTCTTTGCATTGGTGAAATATATAAATGTAATAATATTCGAACTCTCTCATATGTTTAAAAATAACAATTAAAAAAGGAAATTAACGCAATCTAATTAATAAATTAAACAAATAGCATTACATGCAAGTTATGGAACGCGCGAATGCCGACATTCTTCAAATTGCATGTGGGTAGATATTATTGAAATGCACAATACAATTTGTCAATTTATAAACATTTCACAATTCATAAATATACATGTAAGGTAGCGTGTTTTACCTCGTTGGATTTTTAGTTATTCACTGTTTATTTCAATTTTAGTGCTTTTATTTTTTATACATCATGCACATAATGCCTTGCGGCAATAAGTCCGCCTAGACTTAATGCCTCAAGGCATTTTCTACCAGTCAACCTTTTGATGATTAGAAACAATAGATTTAGGTAAATAACAGATTTTGTATATAACAAATATCAAAGTCTCATGTTTATTCGACAGATAAAATATATCAGACAATTGAAAAAGCAGCCCTTAGAGACAAATAAAGTAGATGCATCCCAAACAAGGTATTGGACATAGGAATAATTTTAGGAGATATAATGAGATATAATGTACTAGAGATATATTTGCATATTTTAGAAAGTGACTTGCCAAAATAACAGAAACGTATAACATTCTAAGAGCCAATATGCGATATGCGCTTAAAATATTGTAAGCGTGCGCTTGTGCATGAATATATTTATTGTTTACTAGCTGTGCCCGCGACTTCGTACGCGTGGAAAAGTGATTTAGGGCACTTTAGTATTTTTAAATATATTTTTAGTTTATTGGCGCAACCGCTGAGAACTTTCGCTAATAGGTACTTCCCAGTGCATCCCAGTGTTGATCCCGATCCAGCAAGACACGTACCCGGCAAGCCTCTTGGTATGCAGGGTATAATAATAATATATTACTATCCTTTCGGAGCTCGGCAAAAGAAGTAGGCCTTCGAACAATATGTAGAAGTCAGCAAAGGTATTCGAAGTTAGGATAATATTATTCGAATGCACCGTATAGACCCAGACAATTTTTCAAGTTAATTTAGTAAAGTATTTAACTTCGATGTCCGTCTGTCAGTCTGGGTGTCAAAACTTTAACACGTGTAGGTATCAAGCTAAAAATCATATTAAAAACTCAGCTCTACTGTCCCTTCTGGCTGTGAAAAGAAACAGGCATCTTGGCCACATCTACCCAAAGATTCAGCCGTTTATATCGCTAATTTTCGCAATTTTCGACACGCCAAAGGGAACCAAAACCTAAAGGGTACTTCCCGGGAATAGAAATTTGATATGAAGCAACATCTTAATGCACTATTAAAATGTTGCTTCATATCAAATTTAAACGACATAGGATAAATTGCGAAACCATAAAAATATTTTCAATTTTTTCAACTTATTACCGTTTTTGTCATTAATGTTTTGAAGTACTTATTATTAAATTTAAACTTATATTGCAATTACTAAGGTCTTTAAAACGGAACTCTCGGTTAGACATGGGCGCAGCGGCACGCCCCGCCGAGGATCCAGCAGGCTTACTCTCGACACAACTGAGAATCGAATCAGTTCGATCTTAACGGTTTTTGGTGTTTTATTTGGTAGATTACTTTGAAATTAATTAGGTTAAAGAAAACCGTTAGAACGTAACTTTTTGTACACCAGACCATATCAATCGACAGAGAATAAAAATAAACAAACGTCAATTTCTTCGGGAGTATGCGGCACGATCGACTCTGAATTAAAATCGAATCAGTTTGGAGAGTTAGGCCCCAGCTCGGCGCGCCGCGCCGATCGGCTTTAGTAGCGTTTTTTATAACCTACCCTAAGATTAAAAATAATAATAATATAAATAAATGAAATTTTGTTTTAAACAAAATATAAAATAAAAAAGAATAAATTTGAATGCTTGAAGCAGCGCGGTTCCCGCCGCGCTTCATACAAACGTCCAGTATTTTTTTTATTGTCATATATCTTCAAATCAAAGCGACATCTATATAAATTCATACTACCGGTACTGCCTGTTAGCACATTTTAATAGTATTTTTTACCCAGCAGTGGGGTGGAGTTCCTTTGGTTGACCTTCGCCAAAATTCCTACCTACCAGCATCTGATACCTACACTACACCCCGACTCGGCGGCGCGGCGGTCGAATCACGGCGAAACGATTTTAATTTTGCTATATTATCTCCTAAACTATTAATTATACTTGCTAGGTATAAAGGGCAAATATAGTCTTCATGAAATTCTTAAGCCAACTAACGTATTAAAAATGATGAGGATTAATACCGTGATGGTATAAATAGTTTACCAAAAACCGCTTAACTGCCCGTTTTTTTAGATTATCGCGAAAGGCTTTCTTTTAATAATACAGTTAATTAAGTTGATTTATACAATAAATGATAATTTATTTCAATTTGTGAAGCAAGTTCAAAAATACAATTTTTATATTATTATGACACTGTGGAAACACTCTTCTCAGAAAAAAAAATCTGTTAGGTACTTATTTCAAGTTCTAATCTACTTTAGTGCCACATTCTATTGCTTCGCGTCACTGTGTAAGCGATCCCCCCGCGCCCCCCGCATGAACCGTTCGTCCGCAGCCCGCGCGCGCGAAATTCCTCCGACTTGCTTCCAATTTATCGTCACTGCTCGGCTCCTATGTATCGTAGCGTTATGTTATATAGCCTATAACCTGCCCAGGAATATGGGCTACAATCGTACCAAGTTTGGTTAAAATCCCTTCAGTAGTTTTTGTTCCTATCGCGCACATACAGACAGACAGACAGACAGACAGACAGACAAAAATTTTACTAATTGCATTTTTGGCATCAGTATCGATCGCCAATCATCCTCCAATATGTATTTTGAAAAAATATTCAATGTACAGAATTGACCTCTCTACAGTTTTATTATAAGTATAGATTAAACGCGCGCTTTGTAAACGAGTGGCAGAGTAGGCGCCACATTGAAACGAACTCAAAAAAATCTAAGTCCCAAGGTACAACAGGAACCACTACATGAAATAATATGGCGGAACTTAACTGTGACCATTGTAATTTAATTGAAAATTAACATTAACAAAACGCAACATTTCTAGAATTACTGTCGTCGTGTTGCCGGCTACGCCTAAACGTAATATAACTGAATACTGTAATATACGTACAAGTCTAATCTTAATTACAACCTTCTATCTACTATAACATCTTATAATAATAATCAAAACACAAAATATAATAATCTTCCTTAGATTAATAATTGGTCTCAGCGCGCTACGACGTAGGTACCAAATATTAATCTAAGTAATCTTCTTTTTTTTTCTTCCCGTGATCTCAGATATGAATTAGTTTTGATATATTACTATTTGTACATGTGGAATAATATTCAATAATCATACACGAGCAGCTCGTAGCTCGTAGGGATCTGGCCCTTTATGGCCCTGTTATCTTTCTTTTCTTACGCGAGCAGTGCATTATCAATTACGGTGCAGCAAAGGGGTGCCATAAATAAAATTTATGACCTACAATCACAATACTTACAATTAATATTTCAAGTATGACCGTTTGAATATGGAAACAAGTTTAATTCGTATCAGTAAGTGGTTTTTAATTTATTAGTTATTTTATTTGATTTTATTTAAGTTACTCATATCTTCAATGGTGTTCTTTACATTTCGAAATCTCATGCTTTCTGACAGCTATTATATTATGAACTTTAAAGATTATAGACAACGAGATTATTTGGCCTGTTTTTTGTATGTCTTCTTAGTTATAAAGCACGGTAAAAGTGAAGGTTTGAACTCGAATCTATCATAAGTAAAGAAAAAGATTGATAAAAAAAGATAAAATAATAAATAAATATAGAACGATTATTTTTTACAAGTAATTTTACTTATACTTCTAGACTTTAATTTCTTGTTTAGTTTATAGTTTAGATAATAATGAACTTTACGTAATTTCTGTAAGTTTCAAAGTACGAGTATCTATTGTAAATAAATATCTTCTAACTTAAGAGCTTCGCTCATCTCGATGGAGCTTTCTCCATTCCTCATATAAAAGTAGTTAAAAGAATAGGTATGTTGTATAATACATTTCGATTGGTCATTAGAATGATGTATTTGTATGTCATATCTGGCCAGCATCATCGCCAGATTGTCGTATTGATGACGTGTTTGGTGTAAAGTATGAATAACTCACAATGAGCATTTTACGCCAGTATTTGATTTGCCATTTGAATAGAATAGATCAATTTAGACGCACATGACATGAATACGCAAAATTCCTAAATAAATCGAAGGGTAGACTTGCTTGTATCAATTTGCAAGCCATTCAAAGCGACGCGACCCCACCAAAAAATTAATGATGTGAAGCGTTTAAAGTATAAAAATAGTTATCGATAAAAACTATCGACTATTAAGGTCGATAAATAAAATGTATGTTATAACATTTCATACAATATTATATATAAATATTGCTGTAGGTACATAATATAAGAGTAACCACTAACCATTATGAATACATGCAGGAAGTCGGTGTAACAACATTACATAATTATTAATAATAGTAAAGCACAAAGTAATATTTAAAAATGTCTAGGAAATTATCTATTCTTATTATTTTGTGCGTCATGTTGCATATAATATATTAATAAATAATAAAGAATTTCTTTAGGTACTTATATTTTTAAATTATTATTAATATGTACAATATATCTACCAGACATTGCAATAAGGAAAATTAAATATTTTACAAAGGTAACATTTCAACATTAAATTTACAATAAAGCTTGCGTAACTAATGTTATATTATTATATTTTAGTACTTTTTAGCACCACCACCATAATATTATACCTATACAATATGCTATTTTTATTTTGTATATACTTAAAAAGTTGGTTTCCTATACCCAAAATCTCAAACGATGAAAAATCACAAGTCATCGATATCATAAAATGAGACACGTCCCAAGCACTAGCGAATCATCAAGCGACCTACCGGCCTATATTGACACACTTATTTCTATACACCCTTCATCTAACTGTGTGATTCACTAACACATTAATCATCCCAAAATCTTTCATACCTTCAGTGATTTCGAACTGTAATAATCTATTAGATCTATCGGAAGAAATTCAAAATTAGAATAAGTAATTTAAGTATTTTTGCACATAACATATTCTGTACTTTAAAATTTAATATTGGGATGAAAATTATATTGAAAAAAATTTGCTTGTACATGTGTGTGCAATTCAAATGAAAACTTGATAATCTGCTGTACGTATTCCGTTTCTCCTTTTCATTCCTTCCTCTTTGTTAGAAACTTAATCCGTTCGACATACATCACTTGGTCGTGTGAAACATTTACTATTTTACAAAGATTTAAAAGCGCCTTACAGTCCGACACGGGTTTCATTGAATGCTTGAGCCAATTAATCACTGTTATCGGGTTGTTTCGTCGAGTTTTTCGGGGCTGACCGTAAGCGGGGCCATTGTGCCACGCTTTACCCCATTACGGGCCCATTGTGTGCGCGAGTGATGGTGGCTGCGACCGCGCGGTCTTCGCTCACTATTAGTCTTGAGTCTTGAGGGTTCGGATGTTACACCAAATACATTCCATTATATCGTTCATTATACTTGCTAGTACCTATTGATTCTGTTTAGGGATTGCAAGCTAGCGGAGTTTTCAATATAGATGGATTCTTGCTGGATTGACCAGGGGCCTTACTCTCCAAACTGATTCGGTTTTGATTCAATTCAAAAATTCAAAATTCAAAAAATTTTATTTCCAAGTTAAACTTAACAAGCTATTTTCGGAAAGTCAACAAAAATACTACCACCGGTTCAACCCTAGCCCGCCGAGAAGAACCGGCGTAAGAAACTCGGACGGGGCCATCTTTTAGCAAAAAGATGGAAAATTGTTCTTTTTTAAAAAGTGTATACATAATATTTATGTTAACAATTTCATTTCAGATTCAGATTCGATCGTGCCGCGTACTGTCTAATAAATTGACGTTTGTTTATTTTGATTCTCAGTCGATTGATAATAATATGGTCGAGAGTACAAAAAATTACGATCTAACGATTTTCTTTATCCTGTTTAGTTTCAAAGTAATCCACCAAATAAAATACCAAAAACCGTTGAGATAGAACTGATTCGGTTCTCGATTGTGTCGGGAGTAGACCTACTGAATCCAGCTGGTCCAGCGCAGATCCAGCAAAACGTGGAATGAAAATAAAAAAACTAAATTTTTATTA
Organism: Celastrina argiolus; assembly: GCA_905187575.2. Taxonomy (NCBI): domain Eukaryota; kingdom Metazoa; phylum Arthropoda; class Insecta; order Lepidoptera; family Lycaenidae; genus Celastrina; species Celastrina argiolus. Next base: position 8,530,406 of record LR994599.1, on the reverse strand, counting down.
CTCTCTTATTAATATTACTTCTCACGTACTCTTTCACCCATTTGGTGATATCTTATATCAATAATTTGCTTTGGCTTTTTTCAACATTTGAGATCAAAAAAATTAACTTAAAATAAAGTTAATTTAAAATCAACTTAAAAAAGTAATATTAATGAATGATAATACTTTAGGGTGTGTATGGGTCCCGTGTGTAGAGTTTACTGTAAAGTACCAGTGTTGAAACAGTAACTTTGTTTTTAATTATTGTATGGGAAATTTTATGATGTTGGGGCATTTCTCATAGAAACATGAAGGTCAAATGTAAGTCTTTCAGCGCTGGTACTTTCACAGTAAACTTTACATAGTAAGCACATGCACATCCTAAAGTATTATCACTTATTTATTTTACACCTTGTATACTAATAACATTACCGAATTACAATATTTTAGATAAAGTTTAGTAAGTTTTAAGTAAGTAAGCATAATCTTATAACGTTTATGTTTAATGATAAGACGTCTAATCAGTAGAAAAATAGAAATTGATACGTTTGCGGATCCACTGCGCTGGATCCAGCACCATATGCTGGATCCAGCAATTGCAATCCCTAATTCTGTCGCATGAGTTTGCAGTATGTTATATTAGTTTGAGGCCAGTAAATAAATTTATCTTATATCACACCAGTTGCCGTGGTGTGGAGTTCCTAGAACTCCATTCCTTTCTCTTTACCTTTTGAAGACGCCCAGCCAAATGTAGAGTTGATTAATTCATCGAAAATTTCATACATAGATTATGTATGAGTACCTATTATAAAATTATTACCTGGCTATCACTGGTAGTTACCATATATTATCTACTCCTCTGTGGTCTAGTGGTTCAGAGCTTCGCTCTCGACCCGGAGGTCGTGGGTTCGATTCCCGCGTTGGAACAACAAAAAATGTTGTTTTCAAGTTTGGTTAGGACAATGCTGGCTGATCACCTAATTGTCTGACAAGAAATATGATCCATGCGTCGGATGGGCATGTAAAAAGTCGGTCCTGCGCCTGTTCTCTCGCCAGTCGTGTCGGTTTGCCGTCCCACTGGGTTATGACAGTAAAAGGAAGAGATAGTGTCTTTATGTTTTGCTCACACACTTAGGCACTGTAAAATAACTCCTGCTTAGCAGGCCAGGTTTCAATGAAATCGGCTACTGACATCGAAATCGACGAGAGGAACTATTATATTATGTACCAAAATGATCTGGCAGATAATGCATCACGAGTTACAACGTCAGACCCGAACAAACTAAAAACAGTAACAAAACATTATGTGTAATAATTAATTGGGTACTATAATAATTGAAGACATGAATGGATGAAGGTGATAACGTCGCAAATTTCTCATTTCAAGAAAATTGAGTTCAAGCTGTCTCTTAAACATTTTAGAATATTATGTCGTAACCAGTCGTAACGTATTAAGTAAATTAATCTAATGAATCGTCTTTAGAGTTCTTCAGTTTGTAACTCAACATAAATGTTAATATCCCATCCCTCTTAATTTACTCAAATCTTAATATCCGAGTTATTAAGTTAATTTAAATAAAGCAATTGCGCCTTAAACTTCCCCCAATTGAGTTGAGCGGATGTAACATAATCCTCACCTCTTTGGCGCCTGCCCTTAAGTCCCGGCAAAGAAAACAACAAAATACAAATTTACATAAATTAAACAGAAGGTGTATTCAGTTTGCGAAGTGTGCTAATGACAGATTAAGGCTGTACTTCCTCCACGTGACGTACTTGAAGCCTCTTGCAAATGAAAATTTGTCAAGAAATTTACTGGAAAACTTAGGCTCTCTCATCCATTATTGAAAGGTTTAATATTATAGAGAGCGATGTAACTCTTTAGGTAAGCACTGTAGTGCCTGGACAGGCGGTTTTAAATGTCGTATGGTTGCCCAGCATAGACAATATAGTCAACCTAGTCCAGAGGAATGACTAATCAATACGTCTGGAGTATAGAAATTGTTGGTATTTGCGGGTTTGCCTCATGATGTTGTCCTTCGCTGATAGAGCTTCCGTATATTGTACTTAAGATCTGAGAGCCCGCAACCTTTTGAGTGAGAATCATTCGATGGCTCCAACGTAATGTATCGTATGTCAAAAACGCTTTCTTTAGACATACGATATATTACGTAGGATGAATCGCATTGGTCCACCCACTAGGGTTTTAACGAGCCTAAGATTAACTTAAAAAAGCTAAACCTATCAGTCGAGTTTTATGAGTAAGTAAGATAAAAACCTTTATATATATACCACTGTTTAGTGCCACAGCATATGTGTTATTGTTATCAGGATCCAATTACACGTTTAATAATAATACACTTCTAGTTAATCGTATTTTACTTTATTCTACTACGTAGATAATACAATATACAGTATCTTATAAATAACTATGTAGGTACATTGATCTCACCTCTAGGGGGGCTCCCTAGGGGACTAATATTAAAACCTATCTTAGGCATCAACGTCAATGTCATCTTTGACATCTAGTTGTTTTAAATACATAATAGCATTATGTAACATCTCCCTTTTTCGAGAAACGCATACAATTTAATAATGCTTAAAATATACATGATTACAAAATATAACTTACTAATTAAATTTCTCATGTATGTACAATTTAGGTTGTTTTACAGTTCTACCAGATCTGGTAACATAATCTGTACCTATTTGCCTTTCCACAGGAACACAGTTATCATTATGCCTACTAATATCCTGAGAATTTTCACTCGTGAAACAAATAGGATTTATGGGAAGTATATTGCACGTATCATGACCAATATAAGAAGGATCTATTTTTTTAAATTCATCTTTACTGTCACCCGCAAAAGAGGAAGGAGGATTTATCTTTTTTAAATTATTTTTCTTATGTCTAATATGCGCTCTATTTCTCCTATATATAACACCATTCATATCGGTAATATAATGAGACCTACCACAATCTAGATTTCTATGTATTACACCAGGAGTCCAAAAATCTTTGGGATTCTTTTTAAAATAAATGTCATCTCCAGGCTTAAAGACTTCATTCCTTTGCCTTGCACATCTGTCAAAGTAATATGTCATTTTGTTTTTATTTTTGACATAAGATTTTTTGTAAACAGAAAATTTTACTAAATTCGGTTTTAGTTTTTTACACAGGACAGGTATATTCATACGTAAACTCCTAGACATTAATAATGATGCTGGGCTGGGAAAATCGCCTTTAGCTGTGTTCCGGTAGTGTAGCAATGCTAAATATACATCGGCAGCAAGTGTTTCACCACGTTATCAACGTTGTAATTCTTATGTAAAGAAGCTAGCTCAAAATATTTAGAATAGTAAGATTACTAGGGAGAATTACCTTGTCTGTGTAGATACACAGACAAGGTAATTCTCCCCATCAAAATAAAATAAGTCAACCCCTACTCGTTCCCAAGGGAGTTGTGTAATATCATAACACTTCAAAGGTTCCTTATTTGTGTTAGGTTTAAATTTAGCACATACCAGACACTGTTCAATTAAATTTTTAATGTCTGCATTTATATTGGGCCAATAAACTGTTTCCCTAGCAATGTTAAGTGTTTTATTTATACCTAAATGACCACAGTGAATTTTATCTAATATTTGCTTTTGTAAAGCCTTTGGGACTATGAGCCTATTGCCCTTAAAGAGTAAATCATTCATTATATGTATTTCACCTTGAATATTCCAATATGGTTTTACCAAACAGTTAATTTTGTTTTTGCTTGTTGGCCAACCATTTTTTATATAAGATTTAAGTAAATTTAATGATTCATCTTGTTTACTTTCCTTTAAAATTGACTCTAAATATGACTATGATACTGAAATATTAGAAAAAATTGAATTGACATGATATTGTAAATCTTGTTCATATTGCGGTACATATGTATCAGTGAGTGAAGCTCGTGATAGCGTGTCCGCTATATACATATGTTTACCAGGTACATAAATTACTTCTAAGTCATATCCTTGCAACGCAAGCATCATTCTCTGCAACCTAGCTGGCACTTCATGAAGAGGTTTTTTAAAGAGATAAATTAAAGGTTTGTGATCTGTATGAACGGTAATAGGACCTCCATAAATATATTGATGAAATTTATTACAACCAAACTGTATAGCAAACAATTCCTTTTCAATCTGAGCGTAGTTTTGTTGAGAGCTTGTCAATGTTCTTGAGCTATATGCAATTGGTCGCTTATTTTGCATGATCACAGCGCCCACTGCATTCTTGGATGAATCTACTGACAAAATTAAAGGTACATTGCAATTATAGTTAGCTAACACAGGTGCTTTAGTAATAATATCTTTTAGTGATTCAAAACACTTTTGATAATTATCATCCCATAGGAATGGTATATCCTTTTTTAACAAGTTTCTTATGACATAAGTTTTGTCTGCTAAGTTTTCAATGAAAGGGGCTAAAAAATTTAACATGCCTAAAAATCTTTGTAAATCCTTAATATTTTTAGGTGTAGACATATTTTTTACAGCTCTAATTATCTGGATCAATTTTAACACCATCTTTGCTAAAAATATAACCCAAATATGTTATTTCTTCTAAAAGAAACTTACACTTGAGCTTGTTTAATTTCAAATTTACCTGCCTAGCCCGTTCTAAAAATAATTCTAACCTCTTATTATGTATTTCAATTGTCTCCCCATATATTAAAATGTCATCACACCAAATAATTATGCCTTCAATGTCCCCAAATAAATCAATCATAGTTTTATAAAATATTTCTGTTGCAGTATTAATCCCGAAAGGCAACCGTAGAAATTTATAGCGACCAAATGGGGTCTGAAATGTGCACAAATCACTACTTTCTTTTGTTAATTTTATATTATAAAAACCAGAGAACGCATCCAAGTGGGAAAAATATTTAGCTTTAGACAATTTTGACCTGACTTCATCAATATTTTTAATAGGATAATGACTTCTCAATAGATTTTTATTTAAATATCTAGGATCTAAACATACCCTTAATCCTCCTGCCTTTTTCATGGTAATGACTAAACTACTTACCCATAACGTGGGTTTGTTAACCTTTTGTATAATTCCCAGTTGTTCCATGATTTCTAATTCTTTCCTTAACGGCTCGATGAGAGCAAACGGTACCTTCCTCGGGGGATCTACTCTTGGTATGGCATCCTTCTTTAATACAATACTGTGTTCATATGGAAGACATCCTAGGCCCTGAAAAACATCATTATATTTGATTACAATATTGTCACATGTTTTTTCATATAGGTTATGTATATTTTTCACAATTTTATTGTCATTTTGACAATTTACAGAGAAGTTTTTTGTTATTAAATTTAACTTTATACAAGTTGGTAAGCCAATTACAGTTGGACAATTCAAACTTGTTATTACAAAAGTAATTGTTTCAGGCTCAACTTTATTATCTAATAAACAGGATACATTAGATACTGCCACTATGGGAATTTCATGACCATTATAAGCAAAAATATTATAATTTTTACATTGTTGTTTGTCCTTATTTTTAATTTTTAGGTTTGAGCTTTTACATGTGTCTAAAGACATCATATTTATATCTGCTCCAGTATCAATTATGCAATCTACTCTTTTATTGTTTATATTAAGAAAATAATGCCAAGAATTATCATTTTTACTTAAAATTGTGCCATTACTATTACTTTGTGATTCAATGTTGAACAATGTCCCTACAGTAAATCTCTCAGCACTATTTTTTGTTACTTCATCATCGAGATTTGAGTTGTCTACTTCAGAAACAACATTCCTGACATTATTTTTCTTATAACATAAATTAGTAAAGTGTCCATATTTAAAACATGACCTGCATTTATGCTTCCATGCTGGGCAGTTGCGATGAGCATGTGTTGTGTTGCATCTCCCGCACGTTGTTCTGGACCCGGGTGTGGCTGATCTTCTTCGTTCATAATGCGGCACTGGAGACCTGGTTTTTCTCCTATGCTGGTGCGATGAAAACGATGATGACGGAGAACTGTTCTGACGGTTTCTGTGTATCTTGTATACGGTGGCATCTTCTCTTCTTTCACCCCCATTGATTGAATCTTCACTCTTCTGTGCCATAGTGAGTGTTCTACATAGCAGCTTGGCTCTTTCCAGGGAGAGATCTTGTTCTTGTAGCAGCTTTTGTCGAATTTGTGAGAAGTTTGTGGCCATGTTAGCGATGAGAATATCTTTCACCAGGGATTCACGAAGCGTACCAAACTCACATGAATGACTTGCATTTTCTAGCTCCATCAGAAAATTGTCCAATGATTCGTTCACACGTTGTTTTAATGTGAAGAACCTGTGTCTTGCAACTGTCAAATTCTTCTTTGGTTCAAAATATTCAACAAATTTCTCCTTAACTTCTTTGAATGTAGAACTGCTTAGGTCCAAATTGAAGGAGTTGAAGATGTTTAGACCTTTTTCACCCATAGAGTGTAGCATAATAGCAATCTTCCTTTTGTCTTCAGTTTTCTCCATTCCCGACACCAGCAAATATATCTCGAACGACTGAGTCCATTTTCTGAAGTTTTCAGCATTATTGTTGATGATTTCCGTCGAAATTTCCAGCTTTTGTACTCCGTTTGCAGCCATTGTCGTCATTGTTGTTGAACCACACCCAGCCGGTCTCGAAATTTCTTTTTTCGCCGTTCTCGACGTACCCTCTCTTTGGTTAATATTTTCTTTTTCTTCTTCTGACACCATGTTTAGTGCCACAGCATATGTGTTATTGTTATCAGGATCCAATTACACGTTTAATAATAATACACTTCTAGTTAATCGTATTTTACTTTATTCTACTACGTAGATAATACAATATACAGTATCTTAACTATGTAGGTACATTGATCTCACCTCTAGGGGGGCTCCCTAGGGGACTAATATTAAAACCTATCTTAGGCATCAACGTCAATGTCATCTTTGACATCTAGTTGTTTTAAATACATAATAGCATTATGTAACAACCACCAAGTACAATTAATAGAAAATAACAAATCATATCATAATAATAGATATTAGAAACTAATATCTGGTAAACTATTATAACCTTATCGAATATAAAGCCCTTAAATGTGTATATTAAAATTAAATTTATCTACATAACATTTGGTCATAAGCACACAATCTACATGTATAAATTTAGCGAGATTCATCATTCATTAGACCAAGAGCAATATGATGTTGAATTCCGTTGAATTCGAATATAGACATTATCTTTAACTGTGCCATCCTAGACTTCGTAGAATATACCTTACCTAGCCCAAATTATTTCACCAAAAAGGCCTTCGTTAGGTATGTATAGGTATGTTGTATGTGCCTGTATGTGCCTAATATGTAGAGTTTACTGTGAAAGTACCAGCGTTGAAAGACCTCCTTTTGATTTTTATGTTTCTATGAGAAATTCCCCAACATCATAAATTAGCCCATACAATATTAAGCCCATACAAAATTAAAAGTAATTCTTTCAGCACTTGTACTTTCACAGTAAACTCTGCATACGAGACCCATACACACCCTGAAGTATTATCACTCATTGATATTATATCCTGTATATATTATAATATATGTCGGAGTTGAAACGTAAGGCTTGCAAAAAAAAAAAAAAAGAAAGCCTAGCAAGTTTAGTCATATTTGCCAAGAGGCCGGTCGCCACTTACAAAAGAGGAAGGAGAAGACGTGTGTCACCGAGGAGAGAGAGGACTGGGCTGCGCGCGATGGGATGGCGGGGCTTGAGAAAAAAGAGAGTTGACTAAATTCGCTTACGTTCAATGTCTGCTTTGCATTAAGTACTTGTAGCAATAGGTTTGATTGTTCATAATATAAACACGTTCAGCTTGGTGTTATTATTTCCAATATCCTATAAAGTGACGCCCACAAAATACCTACGTTCCGAAATCAGAGTGGGATATACCCGCAAAATCAAGATAGATGGTTACAGGGTACCTACAAATTGTTGGATTGGATATGGCCTTGCGGACATTCAGATCACGTTGAGACGGAACAGATTATATTACGGAGCCTCCACTACCAAAGGCAGCATGGTATATGCATAGCAGAAAGACGATTGATGGGATTACAGCGCTGCTGACGATGGTAACGTGCTGACAATGGGAATGTGACGATTTACAATGTGAATGTGACGATTGACAATGGGAACGTGACGATTTACAATAGAACCACGATATTGGCTAGTCAACGACAGGTCTTGGTTATAAGCTTGATGGCTTTGGTAACAGGTGGTAGCAATCTTTTTATTCCTCGTTATAATTTGGAAGCCTTCAAAGTAAATACAATTTCAAAGTTTCCATGAAATTGCTTGCCCAAAAATCTAAATAAACTTTAAAGTTTAGTGTTCGTTTGTATTGCTGTTTTGTTTTATTTGTAGAGGGACAATACATTGGGATAATGCTGGACTGGACGATGCATAGCCTTGCATAGCTTGCATGCTTGCCCGATGCATAGAATGAGCTTTGCTGGGTAACCAACCAACGCAGATGAGCATTGTGTATCTTATGGACTATTCTACTTGCTTCGCAAAGATGTGAACTGGTAGTATGAGTATCATTACTTATTTCATTGTAAAGTTCAGAATTAGTCTGGTTTTATAATCACAGTATTGGTAACAGAAAAGAGATTCAAAGTAAAAGATCTTACAGTATTTTGATACTTAAATTATGTGAGTTTTAAAACTTGTTATTATACTAGCTATATTCTTATTAATAGAGTGAAATCAATACAGTTAATAAAGAAGAAATCAAAGTTTGATTTTAATGATAATAATTATTATTACACAACAAGTAAAGGTCTTATGCAGGTGAGCACAAGTTGTAAACAAACAGGCTTATACAATAACATTGACATGTTCTTTGTAAATATTGTTTACATGATAGTAAGTAGGTAGACAAGTTTGTAGGAGCGAGAAAGACGATTCAAAAAGAATTAAAAATTTATTTAAAGTTACAACTTATTAAAGTTTAAAACTTAATTAGGATTAACAGGCAGAGCTTTTACAAGTTATCTTCGGTCGGGACACAACCAAGCAGAAATTCATGCCACGATCGAATGGCCCCATCGGGAGCCTTTACAATAGTTGAAACAAAATACAACAAGACATGTGTGTTAAATAAACAAAGCTTTGGTCATAATTAATCTTGGGATGCAATTAATGTGTTATCCCTTAGTTTCTACGTGAAGTCCATTTTAAAGTCAAGTGCTGAGGGCTTGACAAATCACTAGTTACAACAAATCTTAAGAGTAGTCAATAAATCAATAAATTGATCATGGGGTCTTGAGGGTTAACATAAGTAGGTAGTGTGAAACTACATACTTAAATGTAATTTTCATTGGTGAGTTTAAAACAAAGAAAAAAAAAAAAAGAGTATCTTTAAATAATGTCTTGTACATTGTTATTTATTCCTAAGCTGGCCATAAAAATATCTGTTAAAGTAAATTTGGAATACATATTACCTACAGATTTAACAGACTTTTACTTTTTAGAACATTATGCGATATGGAATAGTTTAAAATTCGTCCAACAGGATAATATTGTTTGTGATATGAGTTTTATGGAATTAACACATTTTAATTTCATGTTTCAGAAGTTACTGTATGTAGGCTGGAACTAATGGTGAACAAGGCATCACACACTCAACGGTCTAAGAGTCTCAGAGGCCGTGGCAGTCCACTGATGCGGTGGAAGATTAGAAAGTTCATTGAGTGACTTCAGTTAGCTTCGACCAACTGGGTGATTTTGTAAAAGGTTGTAAACGCACTAGCGAGTCTTCAGGTATTATGAATGACGAATGAATCGCCTCCGTGGTCTAGTGGTTCAGAGCTTAGCTCTCGACCCGGATTCGTGGGTTCGATTCCCACGTTGAAACAACAAAAAAGGTTGTTTTTAGGATTGGTTAGGACAATGCAGACTGATCACCTGACTGTCTGACAAGAAAGATGATCCATGCGTCAGATGGGCATGTAAAAGGTCGGTCCTGTGCCTATTCTCTAGCCAGACGTGTCGACTTACCGTTCCGCTGGGTTGTGAGAGTGAAGGGAAGAGAGTCCTTCTGTGTATTGCGCACACACTTGGGCACTATAGAATAACTCCTGCGTAGCTGGCCTGGTTTCAATGAAATTGGCTACCGACAACGTACCGTTCCGCTGGGTTATGAAAGTAAAAGGAAGAGAGAGTGCTTCTATGTATTGCTCACACACTTGGACACTATAAAATAACTCTTGCGTAGCTGGCCTGGTTTGAATGAAATTTGCTACCGACACCGAAATCGGTGAAGGGAGCTATTATTATTATTATGAATTACTCTGGGGTCCAGTGGTTTAGAACCTAGTACTCGATGTGGGTTCGATTCCCGCGGCAGTACAACTAAAAATGTTTATTTTTGTCAAGTTTAGTGAGGACAGTGCAATCTGATCACTTGTTATTGTGTGACTCTAAAGTAATAGCTTATTTTCATTCAATCAGTTAGATCATTGAAAGGAAATTAAATTAATTTTACTGCATAGTGAAATCTAACATTTTAATCTCATTGTTGTTGCTGATATTTAAACCGCGATAGTTTTGTTCTTGAGATACAGCCTGATTAAAGACAGACAGGCACAGCGAAGTCTTAGTAAATAAATCCCTAAAAGAACTTAATTTTAGATAGTCTGAACATTTTTTTGTGCTGTTTCATTTTGTGTACAGTGGATCGAGCTTCGAGCAACGCTAGCGACGCAACACGACGCGACGGAGCGCGGCGAGCGATGCAGCGCAGCGCGGTGGCGCGGCGGCTAGACGACTGTCGTCTGTACTTCGTTGAAGTATCACATTCGAAACCAAAATTATTTGGTGAGCGTAATTGTTTATCTACTGACTGTAGTGTGATACTGGCGGAGTCGGGGTCTTCACAGACCATACGCTGTGCATGTGCACACGGGTAGCCGCGGTTAACACAAATGTGTTAAGCGGTTGACGTATGTCGGCGATGGAGCCGTGTCATAGAAGTCAAATTCTGATGACAATATTTGACCTACCAGACATCATTTCGTAGCAGCAACCATTAAAAGTCGGTACCTCTTGGGGCAACTCAAGTAGGACGCGGAGCGCAGCGGGCGTGTGATGCTGGAAGGTTGGGGTCTACACAGACCACATGATGTGTATTCAATGAGTGATGCACACGTGTTAGCCGTGGGGAGAACACGTCGTGTTACGCGGCTAACGTATTTCGACTAAAGAGCCCTGGTCATATAGGCATTACCTGAGACTTTGCGTAGTTTATTGTTGTGCATTAAAGAAGTTAAAGTATCTGTTGAGATTACTATTAGAGATTAAACTAGCAAATTGGCCTAAAATTGTAGAGTCAGGTTAGGCCGAGCAAAAGGCTTGTGATATTGCAGCTGGTTTTTTTTCTTTTACAGGAGCAGCACACGAGGACGTGTGACTAGTCAGAATGGCCGTGTCGGAGTTGAAACGTAAGGCTTGCAAAAAAAAAAAAAAGAAAGCCTAGCAAGTTTAGTCATATTTGCCAAGAGGCCGGTCGCCACTTACAAAAGAGGAAGGAGAAGACGTGTGTCACCGAGGAGAGAGAGGACTGGGCTGCGCGCGATGGGATGGCGGGGCTTGAGAAAAAAGAGAGTTGACTAAATTCGCTTACGTTCAATGTCTGCTTTGCATTAAGTACTTGTAGCAATAGGTTTGATTGTTCATAATATAAACACGTTCAGCTTGGTGTTATTATTTCCAATATCCTATAAAGTGACGCCCACAAAATACCTACGTTCCGAAATATATTATATAGGCTATAATATTAATTTATTTTACTGTGAAAGTACCAGTGCTGAATTACTTTTTTAATATTATATACTTTCACAGTAAACTCTTCTTATTAGGCACATACACACCGTAAAGTATTATCACTCATTTATTTTACATCTTATATTATAATACAACATAATCAGGTTTTATAATAACAATTATTATAAAACCAGATTATTGTGTTGCAACTACGAGCTAATAAGCGCCGTGAAATCGTACAGTACTATATAATTAAATAAAAACTTCGACGACAAAAACTATAAGGTTATTAGAAATCGGAACGAGTCATTACGATATTTTTGATGTTTGGACAAACAATTTAGATATTTTTTTATGTGTGTATACCGATTACGAGATTTATTATCCGAATTGCGTGACAATTAAAATTGTTGTTTATTATTTTCTATCTCAATAATTTACAAATACTACTTTTTAGAATTTTGTTTTACTAATATGGCATAACCTAACATGGCTAAAGCGAAACCTATACAATATATTACATAATATTATGTAGCTTCATGCTTGAGTTTTTGTGTTTCTAAGTCATAGATGAGAGTTAAATACAATAAAAATGTTAAGTATAATATACTATAGAATATGTATAGTATACTATAGTATACTATAGTATACTATACTATAGTATACTATACTATACTATATGTATAGTATAGAAGTATTCGGTATATTTCCGTTGTCTGGTATCCGTAACACAAGTTCTTCGAGAACTCAGCACGGAACTAGATTGACGTGGTGTGAAAACGTCAAAAGATATTATAGGATTATCGAAGCTTCCTTCTGAATTTTATGTTGCTTGTTAGTGCTGTTATAACGAATTACCTACATAAATCATATGCTTTTATTAATTCCCGTTTTATTGATTTATTCCCGTTTCTTGTGAACTACAATATAGTAGTTATTATTTTTCCGTGTTTTCTAGAACTGGATCCTATCTATGCTATGTCTTGCTATAGTACTATCTAAATTGCACTAATTTCAGCTCTACGGCATGTGTTATCAGTGCGGAACAGGGCTAATCCTAACCAATAATTATTATAATTATGTTGGTATAAAAAGTTACTTTGCTTTACAGATTATGCAATTTTCTTAGACACGCCTTTTAATGTAGTTATTACTTTTCGACATAATATTAATTTCGTCTTATATTTATTAATGATTGCAATAAAATGTCTTAATACTAAGCGTGTCATTGTTGTTAATTCAGCGTGAAATGCGCGATTTCTGATCGCTGCGAAGCGTGCGCTACGTAAATGCAGAGACGTGGGTCGCTACGCACTCGAAACAGGGGCCTTACTCTCCTAACTGATTCGATTTTGATTCAGATTCGATCGTGCCGGGTACTCCCGAATAAATTGACGTTTGTTAATTTTGATTCTTAGTCGTATTCATATTAAGGAAGTACAAAAAGTTACCATCTAACGATTTTCTTTATTTAGTTTCAAAATAACCCACCAAATAAAATACCAAAAGCCGTTGAGATCGAACTGATTCGAATTTCGATTGGGGCCGGGAGTAAGCCTGCTGGCCCATATAAATAAAACAATCTCAAACCCAACCTCACTTTTTGAACCTATTTGACAAATAAGAAAACGTTTCGATTCACTTTTAAAAATTAAGTTACATACTTAATTTTTTTCTTTTTAGAAACATAAAAATAATGATTATAAAAATATAAATTATGCTTATTTTAGTGTTTTTCTGTAATCTATAATATCAATAATACGGTATAAAAAGAAAATAAATTAAAGTACTTACTACTTTAATTTATTTTCTTTTTATACCGTATTATTGATATTATAGATTACAGAAAAACACTAAAATAAGCATAATTTATATTTTTATAATCATTATTTTTATGTTTCTAAAAAGAAAAAAATTAAGTATGTAACTTAATTTTTAAAAGTGAAATAATACGTGTAGTGAAATAATAAATATCAATAATACGGTATAAAAAGAAAATAAATTAAAGTACTTACTACTTTAATTTATTTTCTTTTTATACCGTATTATTGATATTATAGATTACAGAAAAACACTATGTAAAATTAATAAAGTTGTTCACTTTCGAAAGTGAAACGAAACGTTGTTTTATCTATCAAATAGGTTCTCAAGTGAGGTTGAGTTTGAGACTTCTTTATTTATACGGGCCTTAATTAGTATGCATTATGTTGAGACTAGACTTGTATGCATTATATTATCGAGACTAAATTTGTGAACACTAAATGTGTATGCATTATTTTTTTATTATCGCACAACACAATAAAGTGGCCACCCCACCCACGTCATACTTTTTGTAGGACCGTTAATCGATCAGATTTTGTCCTCTATATTACTTCTGACTGACTTTTGTATGACACGGCACTACTGTAATGAATATGTTTTGTTTTTCACTTTAAAAAGTCGGTCACCGATTAACGTGAGCTTATTTTTTACAAATGTATTACATAGATCATCAAAAAGTAGATTAAATGCTGTTTCTTATTCATTTCATTTGAAAAACCTTTTATCTAACTTTTCATCTAAAAATAGTTAGGTATGAAAGAAACTGATTCTGAGGCATAACAGGGTAGGAACTAGTCAACTTATCCGAGATTATGTTTTGCAAAATATGTTGCAGTGGGACTTATCAGGAACAATTGATAACTGCGTATTCGTAACGTACTAAAAAATGTAAAAAAAATATGACAGTCATATAATTCACATTCGTGAATTTTACAAATTACGTAGTCGTCACTTGTTCCTGCTCGGGCTACTGGTGATAAATAAGTTGCAAATCACAATATGAAGTGAAAACTTACATTACAATACGTTTTTATTTGGAAATATTTGACAATTTCATGGTACAATAACCGCTGGCCTCACTTTTTTACCCGCGACAGCCGCTTGCACAACCAACCATAATGCATGGGCCGATTGAGATCTTTACGAGATCATTGAAGAAGTAGGTAAAAGAGCGAGAAGACACGAAGACAGTATTGTACTAGCAGGCACTACTTCCGAATAAAAGAGATTTACATAGTGAGTACATAAAAAATATGTTTATTTCATCAAAGTAAATAAAAACAAAGTTGCTTAACTTATGTTATTTATTCTTATTTTATTTTGTTTATTAATTCACAAACAGAACATCATCCGGTACAATTCAAACAATTGTTTTGCTTACAGTTAAAATGAGCTCTAACGACAGGTGAAATACATAATGCTTTGACAAATTCAATAATCTCTTATGAGATTTTAGTCATAAGGAGTTGCTGACAACAGAGTGATTAATAGGTAAGTAAGATTTTACACTTATTGACAGTAATTTAAAAATTACACTTAATAGGTATTACTAAATGTGTGTGTTGTATACACACATTTAGTAATACGTGGTAGAACGAGAACGATTGTTTGTGTGGCACCATAGACCATGTAGACAAAGGACTGTAAATGAGAATATTGCTTCCAATTTTAATGTCACTTATTTAGCAACAAAATGTGTCATTTGCCTAAATGCATGAATGAAAAAAGTGGTGTAAATCTGTCAAAACTTATTATATGATTGATCATACAATGGGTTTTCAATGCATAATTATTTTGGATACAGCATACTAACATTTGTATGTGAAAGGATTCGAGTAGTCTTAAGGCTATACCTATATTTCTTCGGGACCCCATGGCTAAGCTTTCAGTCGCCATAGCTCTACAAAGACCAAACAGACACAAGGTGATTAAAAAGTAAAGTATGTTAGTCTGTAAAGTATTTATAATATGGTCCTATGCAGTATAAACGGTATTTAATTTAAGTAAAATTATCTGTTACGTGCTGGAGAATAAATAGCACCTCCCATCAACCATTCTTCCTGTGGGTATCGTAAAAGCCGACAGAGAAAATATACAGATTCACGGTGCGTATATGAAGCCGAATATAGTGTGAAGAGAAGGACGCGTAGAGCATTTTTTGTCTTGACACCTCATATAAGTTATTTACCATAACGCGACAAATCTAAAGATCACATAAAGGATAAAAGTCACAAAACAGTCAACGACCAGTGCGTTCGTGTGTACAGACTAGGAGCCTTCGAGCCCCAGCATAGTAAGATTCACTCCTTGCGGTCATTGCTCTACGCGTGATTCTCTTCACACCACGCTTGCTATATGACCCATGAATCACTCTGTATATCCGGAAATAGACAGTTTCCGTGGACATTGATATTATAAAACTGCATTTACCAACCTGCCTTGCGTGGCGAGTATGGCTCCCTGATTTTGGGTGAGGCTTATGGCCATTGGCCATTGGCCATGACTATTCAGATCCATTTACCATCGTTATGTCGAAGTTTTTTTGAATCTGCTTATTTAATTAAACTGACAAGCGTTGTTACTCAATGGCGTCAAACAGCTCGCACAGAAAGCAATGTGTTGATATATTTTTTGATTAATTTATTTTAATGTGCGATATAATAGTACATACTCATTCAGAAATTTTGAAGTTTAAAAATAAAATATCAAATGGCTGTCTCGGATTCTAAAATTTGTTGGTAAAAACAGGATTCAATGAACGCGCTAGTCATTCAATTAAATGGCGGATGCATCCGCGACTGCGACAGTTGCATGACGTCAAAGAACCAGAGCAAGTCGAATTGAACGTATGTGACTAATTATAATCTGCCGGATTAAACTGATGAGCGCCCCGCGGCCCCACCACAGCAGGAGCCTGGGAAAAGCAAACACTGTAGATAAAACACGCATGCAGTACCTATCCCATATTCCCGTCTCCCTCCCGTCTTAATGAAATACCCGAGATAACCTGCGTGGTTAAGGCCGTGTTTCACCAAGCAATGTTAAAGTTTACGCCATGTTAAATATCATGTTATGCCTCTCGTATTTCCTGTCTATGAATGAGATGGCATGGTATTTTAACATGGTGTTAACTTTAACATTGCTTGGTGAAACACGGCCTAAGAGTGCTCAAACCGAAGGTCGCGGGATCGAATCTCGCCGGAGAAACAAGAAGGTTTATTGCGTTTCTGAGTCATGGATGTGTTCGGATACTTAACACAGAGCCAGATTGTACCGTGTGAAACATCCATAATGTTTTATCTTGTTGAAAACGATGAAATACGAATTTCTTTTTGTGATTTTCGAAATAAATTTTCGTGAAAAATAGTAACGCTATTTTAAATACGCCTATGAATCTTTTTACACCTCATTAAATTCGGACCAGTATTTTAGGCGGTTATCGATAGAGAGGACTACATCTGGATGAAGTGACAAAGCAAATAAATACAAAATTTATTCGCAAAAAACAACGCTTCCGTAAAAAATATTAAGAACTTAGCTTTACTGTTACTATATTTATGTTTAAAAATGTATTTCGGTTTTTTTCCATTGTGGAATTGTATTGATCACTTTTGATTTTGTGTTTGATTTAATGGCTTCACCAAGTTGTTGGGTGCGCTCTATCAGCCTATTGTTTTAAAATCTAAGCAATTTTCTAAGCAAACATCTGCCTCTTTCCCTGCTTATTTATTAAATCACTACACGTTTCCCGCCACTTCATACACGCAAAATGAAATCCACTTTGCAGCGGTAAAAAGTAGCCTCTACGTTAATCCAGCACGTAAATTACTATACCAAATTACATCAAAATCCGTTCAGTAATTTTTGCGTGAAATAGTAACAAACGTAATATATCCACACATACAAAACACATCTATACTAATATTATAAAGCGGAAGAGTTTGTTTGTTTGTTTGTTTAAACGCGAATCTCAGGAACTACTGGTCCAATTTGAAAAATTCTTTTTTTGTTGGATAGTACATTCGTAGAGGAAGGCTTTAGGATATATAACATTATGCTGCGACCAATAGAAGCAAAGCGTTAGTTATTAAGCGAAACGTTGCAAAAACGGAGAAAATTATTCACATTTGGGGACTTTCGTTGTGTGCGGTGCATAAACGGTCAAAAACCACGTGAACGAAGTCGCGGGCCTAGTATAATATTAGTGGGATAAAAAACAAACCGCACGCATCTGTATAGTTGGAACAAATATCTCGGCGAGGCAATCGTCCATACAGCACGTGGCTTGGCCGTAAAATTAAGTAAATCCGTTATTTTTAAGGCTGAGAAATGTGCGGGCGATCGGCCCGGACGCGATAACGGCACACATTTGTAAAGATTTCCGCAACGTCCGCCTACCCGCCGCTGCACTGTTTTGACCATACGCTGGCATAGAGTTAGAAATCATTTTGACAGTGCACACTGCACACATCTTCTTCTTCTTTGAAATGAAATGAAATGTTCTTTCTTATGAATAAAAATGAATTCCTGTTGTGTCTCGCTAAAACTCGTCAAAGTTCGATCTCAACTCTCAAGGTTTTTGATATTTTATTGGATTACTTTGAAACTAATCAGGATAAAATCGTTAGATCGTAACTTTTTGTACTCCCGACCATATCAATCGACTGAGAATCTGATTAAACACACGTCAATTTTTTTCGGGAGTACTCGGCACGATCGAATTTGAATCAAAATCGAATCAGTTTAGAGAGGAAGGCCTCTGGAATGAACTCCCTGAAGCAGCACTTAATTTAATATTAACGTTAATCAGTCGTAGAGGAGACATAGTAAGCTATTAGTTAGATAGCTATTCTTTAGATAGCTATTAGTTAGATAGCTATACTTTGGATAGCTATTAGTTACATAGCTATTCTTTAGATAGCTATCAGTTAGATAGCTTTTTCCCTGATATTCATTCGAGGGGTTTGTTTTGGTTTTTTTCTTTTTTTTTATTGTCTTATTATTAATTACATTGCTAGTTAGCATTAATTACATAGGTCTTGGCAAGCACATAATTTTATCATTAAATTCAAAATAAACGTATAAAATGCGGTCGTACAAGTACTATCTCGGTGTTGCTTAGTTACTTTCTATGTAATAGTCAATTTAATAAAAATATAATAATTGTTTTATTTGATGTGAAAACAGAAAAATATTAAATAAAAAAAAGATTAAAAATCATAAACCTGAATTCGCTAATAAAATCTAAGCATCAGTTCACACTGAATTACGCTAGAAAAAAAAAAGAACTTGAAAGAGTATATAAGTATATCATTCGTCTGCCGTTGCAAGGTTCGATGCTAATAGCGGGTGCGACCAAGGCTCTACCTTGACCATTTTTGTACCTATTGCATTTCTGAATTTCAAATTGAATTATTTTCTTGTTTCAGCCTTTTTAGACCCATTTTTTGCGAAGTCGGGTTTAAGATTTTTAATATTTTTTTATTAGTCTTGAAATATTCGTGGTAGTCCTGGGAAGGTTTAAAAGGTTTGTTTGCTGAACGAAGTGGGCATGGGTCGGATAGTTATATTATATTAACCCTCTTACGAATAAAAATAAAAGTTTGTCCGCAGTATTGCGGACCCGCCACTGCACTTTGCAATTTATAACATTTGACTTTTGCCGCGAGGCTACTAAGGTTTTGGGTGTCAGTCAGTCTGCCAAAGCGGAAATCTCAATGACCGTACCTACGCCAATTTATTAATTAGCATGCCCTGTAGTTATTAGTAATCAACCAATTAATAATATACATAATATTTTGATTTTTGCTCTATACAATATCAAATTAACAAGATTTTTGAATATTAATGTTTTATAACTTGATCCCAGTACTTGTATCTACTTAATATCTCTACTTTGGTTTCTGTAGGTTCTATATGAAAATTTTACGAGATTAAAAGATATTTAAAATGTAGAGCTTCGTTTGCCGCTAAAAGTAAAATTAAATGTAGAAGTAGGCAGCATGATTGGGTTTTGTAGAATTATCAATTGGAATTTCAATCAATGCATCGTTAAAAATGGTATACCGAAATAAATCAAGTAGAGTCTTTACTTAATTTATTTCGGTGCCAAACCTAAGAACTATGGTATGGAGCCGTATAAATCTAACAAAAAATAACATTACATAAAAAATACAAACATCTTAGCTAACTATTATCGTATCTACAATAAGAACTCCTCATTATAACGGGTGTTATGTTATGTATACACCCTTGTGTCATTCTAGAAATGTATATTTTTTCTTTTTTTTTACAATAAATTTCAAAAATATATTTTTATTTTGCTTTATTGTTATTTTTGCGACAAAAAAATAAGAAATGGTAAAAAGTAAAATAAAAAATAATTTTAGTTTTTGACAAAAAAATATAAAAAAAAATACATTTCCAAAATGAGTTAAGGTAGTATAATCGTATCTCAAAGTTATAGTGACTGCTCTTTTTACACCGTGTATACCCAAAAATTAACGCATCACTCATGAGCTTGTCTGCGTGTTTCTAAAGACTGTGGCCCCATGTGGGTACTACGGCGGATAATCTGCGAATAAATGGAAATTGATTTTAAGATCGCGTTTGGGCAGTGCTAGGGCATGACAAATATGGCGGCTTACTGCCCGGAGCCCGGGGCTCGGACCCTGTTTGATCTCATTGTTATTGAAACCGTTCCCTTTTGTAAATACAGAAAAATGTTATGTTGACGTCTTGTTAATAGAAGCTAATTTAAGTGCTATACATGTGTAGGCTAATAAATACTATTTATTTATAAAGGCTGTAAAATAATAAGTGATAATAGTTTAGGGTGTGTACGGGGTCCCGTATATAGAGTTTACTGTGAAAGTACCAGCGCTGAAAGAGTCACTTTTCTTTTAATTATTGTATGCGCAAATTTATGACGTCGGGGCATTTCTCATACGAATATGAAAGTCAAACTAAGGGCGTGTTTCACCAAGCAATATTTAAGTTAATCCTTCGTTAAATATCATGTTGTTCCTCTCGTGATTCCTATCAATGAACGAGAAGACATGGTAATTTAACAAGCCGTTATCACTAACATGTGTTGGTGAAATAAGTCTTTCAGCGCTGGTACTTTCACAATAAACTCTACATATCTTACATCACACATTACTCACTTATTTTACATCCTGTATAAGAGAAAATTGTATATTATTAGGTTATTGACGGAAAAGTCTAAAAAGAAGTTTTGCAATTGTTTGCAAAGCTAACGTTGCATTTACTTAGCAATGTACAATAAGTTAATCAAACGAAATATTTAATTTAACATTTGCTTATTTTAACAACTATAACAATATATAATACCTATTATGAATATAATATTATGATTATTGATAAAATTAAAGAAGACGAATTTATTTATAGAGTCATAACATTGAAAGACCTCATAAGATCTCCCCATAAAACCGTCCTGCTTAAGTAAAGATTGTTTCTATGTAGAACAAAATTCTTAATGAAAATTAAAAATACTGTATCAAAGTTTTTTACTGTCATAAAGTCATTAAGGATTACAATTTTTCAAATTGCATACCTATCCATGTAAAAAAAATCAGTGCATGTAATATTCAACGAAACCGCTCCACCCCTTACGGGGCTAGGGTTTACATCGGTCCGGATTTAACCGGGATATGTCCTGGTATAGAGGAAGTAAGGGGAACCTCTTCAAAAAGATCCTTGCAACAAATTACTTTTATTATGTTTAATTACATACACCTGAAATTAGAAAAAATAACATGCAGCCCAAACAGGCACAATTTAATAATAATATAGCCATTTGGCGATAGGATACAATTTTTTTTTGCGCTAATTACAGAATATCTCAGTGTGCCTTTTGACATCTTAGGCATATTACTAATGAGTTAATGAAAGGAACGATGGTAGAGCTAGCCCCCATTCTCACAAACATATTTAATGAGACACGATTTCCAGCTACGTATTCGTAACGTTATTGAAAAAGAATTGTATGGAAATTGTGACAACGCCCATAAAATTGCCATTCGATAACGTTATGAATATGTAGAGTCCAATCCGCAAAAATGCCGTGGCAATGAATGGAACTACTTTTTATTTTTGTGTGAAAATCTTAATGCGGTATACTCAATACATCTACTTTGAAAGTTTTAACTTATAGTTTTTTTGTATAGTTCTTATAATCTCGGAGGGTTCCGTTTTCTACCTTTTGGCTTCGGAACCCTAAAAGCCGGATCTTAGTACCTAAGTAATACTTTTTACCCGTTTTGGGCTCGGCTCGTCAAGCGACAACGATAATATATATTCCCGTGGTGATTTCCCTTAATTTTTTGGCCTTTTGAGTCAATACAATTTTGTACTGTCTTCCACTTTGCTTGGGGAGGGAAACTGGAATACTTCCTACTCATCCTTTTTTTTCTTCTGATTAATTTCGTTGTGGGTCCCAAGACAGATTTAGCTTGTCCCTCGGGCACCCCTGAGATCATATCAAAGGGTTTGTCGTGGTTGGTTACCGCTGTTGATCCTGGCTTACAGGAGTTGCAGTGGCGGGAATGTGAGGTGGGCCAATGCCCGTATAAAAAAAAGCGACAACGATAAGAGTCCAAGTAGGAGCTGTTAATTTTTCCTGCTTTTCCTAATGCATTTCCAGGTTCTTCAGCTGCAAAATACAGGTCTCCCCACTAGTCCTGATTATCAATGTTGAAATGGCAACCCTACGCAGGGCCTAATTGACCCCCTCCCCGCCCCCCCCCCGCCGACCGTCACGTGACGTCACTCATCTACATCACAACCGGGGCTGATGCAAATTTAAATACAGTTTAAATTCTTCTTTTTGGCGCGGTATTTTTTCGTTACGGCCGCCATCGCGTCAGATGTTGCACGACTTATTAATACGTCGAGTTTAGTTTAGTTTAATCAAATATTTTCGTATAAACAAATAATATCATGGATGCTTTCATACCTTTCTACTCTAAGTAAATCTAAGTAAGGTTACCAATGTAAGGTATACCTTATGTAGAAACGCATCATTCCAAGTTTGTACAGTTCTCTTCCAATGATAATGACGAAACCGGACGTTTCCGAGGAGTTTAGCACCTTGTAGAATGGACAGTGGACACCTCGTAGACGATACGGCATATGTTGAGTACATCGGTGCACTTCTTGTGTTTGTACAGTTTTCCAGTGTAATGCAACAGTTATAATTATATACCTTACACCTTACAGCATGGTTTTTATAGAATTATTAATAGGAATTTCAATCAATTAATCTTTAACTTTGAATTTGGTATAGGCATCTACTTGATTTATTTCGGTGCCTAAGCTAATCAAGCTTTTATATCATACTTATTGCTATGAAACCATTTCCTATTGTAAATTCAGAAGAATATTATTTTGACCTATTGGTTTCGCCGAAGTTGGGTAAAAATAGAGGTTATAGATGATAAATAGTGTGATGTGTGGGTTAATGATTATTGTAATTGTTTACAGGTACTTGAATATTGAACATAATATTAAAGTTATTGAAGGAAGTATAAATAGTAATCCACAAAATAAAAGGTATTTGGTTGGTGTTCAGTTATCTTTAGAGTTGTACCCCTGCTACAAACCTGCATTAGTCAAATTATAAAAGACTGTCAAGATCCAACTCATTCAGAATTCATTATAAATGTAGATCACAACAGACATAAAAACCTTTCTCCATTTAAGATTTGATAAATCGTATATTGTTAATCCCCCTATACATTCCTAACACGTGAGCAGGGGATAAAGGTATACTTCTTTGTGAGTTGTAACGCGCAAAGAACAAGCGTATAATAGCCTTCGTTCATTCAATTAAAAATGGAACGTTGAAACCGAACGCGAAGAAATTATGCAGCGTGAACATATTACTTGACGAAACTAATTGTGAAAATAAAAAGGTTCGCTATAAAAAAAAGTATAAATTCGTGGGAATTAGGTGGCGGTAATGAGTGGCGTAAAATTTTTTCGTCTGCACAATATTGTATGGGGAGTCGGGGACATAATATCCGGGACGCAACACATAAAATGCAGTTTAGATTACAACCACAGGGCTGCCACAGCTTTACTTATTTTGCTTTTTATAAGTGCCTAAGGTATAGGGCCAACTATACTCCGTTCCCATTGAATCTTATATATAAAAATTAATTGCTGTTCGTTAATCCCGGTAAAACGCGAAAACGGCTAAACCGATTCGGCTATTTTTTATCTTGAAATATTTATGGAAGTCCAGGGAAAGTTTAAACGGTTTGTATGCTTAACGAAGTGGGCACGGGTCAGCTAGTATAATTATGCTAGTAACATATATATATAAATATTTATAAAGAATAATAATTTTGATCAAATTAAAGTGTTTTTTTTTTCTATATTGTGCGGTGAATAAATAACGTTTAATTTGAAAGCGTTATATCTGTACATTTTTAACATTTTTATTATCACTGATATCCTTATCCACCTTTCATCCTTTAAAACATTAAAGGATGAAAGGTAGATAAGGATAAACAGTTAGATAAACTTATATTATGTCAACACCCAATTAAAATACAGTTGTTTGAAACGTTAGCAAACGTTTAGATGTCGAACACAATCAATCCTTTGCCTTTTATCCGAATATTTATGTTAGTCGTAACTCGAAATACTTTAAAATTTTAAACATCGCCAACCCTAGTAATTTGCCACATCAACCGGGCAGTAGCGAATAGACAACTACTGCACGCAGGGCGCTTGGCAATCCCGACCTTAAGTTCGCATAAAACGAGCCGCATTGTCGTCCTCACTTGTAGTTAGGGGACGTGTGTATGACGTTATAAAATAAAATTGAAGCCGCAAGGGCGCTCGGATCTAATTAAATGATAAGTAGAATCTAAGATTAATGGCTAAGAATCGGACGACTAGATCTTTAATGTTTTGTGCTTTGTTTGCGTGTAATTTCATTAACTGGATGTATAGAGTAAGCTTGAACAGTGACGTAAATAAGTAGATAAATTTAAGCACTATTTTTAAATGTAACAATAATTGTCACTTTGGTAAGTATTAAGTAATAAGTATCTTTTATATGTAAAAATGAATTGTTGTTCGTTAGTTTCGCTAAGACTCGAGAACGGCTAAACCGATTTGGCTATTTTTAGTCTTGAAATATTCGTGGAAGTCCAGGGAAGGTTTAAACGGTTTCTATACTCAACGAAGTGGGCACAGGTCGTCTATTCTTCTTCTTATATATAAAAATGAATTCTTCTTCTTATATATAAAAATGAATTGTCTCGCTCGAGAACGGCTGAACCAATTCGGCTATTTTTAGTCTAGATTCGTGAAAGTCCAGGGAAGGTTTAAACGGTTTGTATGCTTAACAAAGTGGGCACGGGTCAGCATAGTTATTCTGTTATAATCGATCAAGATAAAAGACAAATCAGCAAATCTAATTCAACAAACAATTAAAACAAAATAACATAAACTTAGTAAATGTTATTTTAAAATACCTAATAAAAAAATTAATCCTTTAATGTATAAGTAACCATTATTATAGTATAACTTTTAACAACAAAAAATGTTGTTTTAAAGTTTGGTTAGGACAATGCAGGCTGATCACCTGATTGTCTGACAAGAAAGATGATCCATGCGTCGGATGGGCATGTAAAAAGTCGGCCCTGCGCCTGTTCTCCCGCCAGTCGTGTCGGTTTACCGTCCCACTGGGTTATGAGAGTAAAAGGAAGAGGGAGCGTCTTTGTGTATTGCGCCCACACTTGGGCACTATAAAATAAGTCCTGCGTAGCTGGCCTCGTTCCAATGAAATCGGCTACCGACAACGAAATTGGTGAGGGGAACTATTATAACTTTTAACAGTTTTAACTTTGACCGACCACTCCAAAACAGAATGACGCTAAAATAAATGCGCACCCTCGCACAACATAATCGCGATAATAAAAGATTTATTAGCCGAGTCGTTCTCACGACGTTTAACCACTAGTTAAAATAATCCTTATTTATTCTGTGGTTAGAGCGAGGCCGATCTTAATGGTATGTAATCCTGTTTCGGCATTAACGGACGCGCACCGATTAGGGGACGATCATGGCTTTATGGCCATTGCATGTCATTAATGGTATCGATTGCATGAGTGTCGCATCATACATGAACCTCACACACACATCATAAACCTCATAATAAAAAAATAAGAGGATTGGAAACCGCATGGTCTATGCCTCGCCGTGTAATTACCGGGTCACGCACACACATGTAACGAAACTGATGTAAAAAATAGACATGCATACCATTTTTTATCAACTTATCCGATACAACCAATGCCACGTAGAGGCGAGTTGCTGAACTAAAAACTAAAAAGTATCACCGCTGTGCCGGTCGGAGTGGGGGGTGTCCAATTTGATATGGTTCAATAAACTTAATATGTAACTTTTAGTTCACAATGTTAAACCTAGATGGCGTTATTACTTATCTGCAGTTTTCAACATCGCGCTATCGAAAACATTAGTGAAATATATAAGTATTGTGAAGGATTTTTATTGTTGTGTGGAACTTTATCGAAAATATGATTCTTATTAGTAACGAGTTTGAGTTATTATTCGAAGATTCGAACCCCACCACCCAAAGGGCCAAGTAAGTGTTGTTTAGGGGGTGTTAGGTTTTTATTGTTCTGGATTCGGTCTCCACGCTCAAGGCCCGCGATAGAAGCTATGCAATAGCTTAAAAAACTGAATAGATTTCTGAAAAATCGTTTTTTTTATGAAAAAAATAATAGTTTTTTAATCATCAATTTTTTCCACAATTACATTAACAAACCTTAGTTATTTTCATAAGCACTTTATTTTTAAACGTAAAAAAATATTTGAAAGTAATTTTTCATTAGATTATTCAATATTAATGAAACATACTTGATAGAAAAGGTTAACATAATATTAGAATCAACTTCAACGGAATTAAAATAGAACGGTGTAGGATTAAACGACTATCTCAAAAAAGAGGTGCGGCCGTGTTACATAAAAATATGATAAAAAATTGATTATTAATAACAGATTTTTAGAAAGAAATTATCAATTATTTCAAAAATCGATTATTTTTCACATCCCTAATCTCAAGCACGATATTAGCAAGATGGTTTGAAATGGATTGTCGACTTTATAGAACTAAATGAAATCAGCGGGTTTACTCCGATTTCATTTTGTTCCATCGACATAGCCTTGTCTACTCAAGTCGCACGCGTGACGACTTAAATACATGTCATTGGTTCAAGCAGGCCTCTGTCTGTCATGAACACCGCAATTGTGAATCACAATTAGCTTCAGGCAACAAGCGTGAAGCTTGCTGTCCGCGTGCCGCGGCCGCACACGCGAGCTGTGTAAACGTTGCGGAGTTGCACTAGTCTTTCAACGACAGATTTGCACTAGTCAATCACAGTCAGATTTGTTTATGCTAATTAGAGAATTTCCTGTGGTCGAATTTCGAATATTATTCAAAATATTCATACGTTTTATTAAGTTCTTTGCCTCTTAGATATTATGCGAGTGAAAAAAAATCTGGAAGAAAGGTTGACAATAAATGTGTTAAACCTACTGTTAACGCATATTATTAGTATAAGTGTGAGTAATGTGTGATAATATTTTACTTATTTTATCATTCATGTACCTACCTACTTCTATGAAGTTCTACCAACTTGATTTTAAGAAATATTAGCAATCTGCTGATTGATAAGCTCTTCTCTATAAATGTTGGAAAATTAATACTCCGCCCAATGTTTGTGTGTAAATTACCATTGTTTATCGTAATAAATAGATATTACAAATAAATTAACGAGATATAAGTTTATAAATTATAATCTAAATTATAAACTTTTATAAGTTTCGAGCGAATACATCGCACAATGCGTTATATCCATAAAACTGTCTGTCATATTGGCGTTTATTTTGCCTGCAATGAAGTAGTGCAGCCGACTGACATAAATAAAAATCAGTAGCGCAGTATCTTGCATCAATGCATCCAGTCGTATTGTATGGACGTCTGGTGTCTGTGAATGGCAACTTTATATCGGCAAACCAAACCGAAACGTGCTAATTGATCGTTTTCTGCCAATCGCTCGCACAACCCGCAGGCTCCATCATTGCTGTAGACATAACAAGTTACGACGCAACGTTCAGGCCAGTGTCGAATTTATGGAACCTAATTAAATTAGCGGATTATCCCCCAGTTTCTCGAATGCTATTCAAATGAATGATCAACTAACATGGCATTCAAATCAACAACCCATATTGAACGCTGATTGGTGAATTATCAGACACAAAAGAAAGGACAGATATTTTATAATTACATGACGCTCATTGCAAGGTTGATTAAAATTCCACGCTTATTAGTATTAACGTCTTGTTAAAATATCATGCCTTCTGTAATATTTAATGAAGGATTAACTTTAACATGTGTTGGAGAAAGTAGCACTTACTCTGATTTCATTTAGCTCCATAAAATCGTAACTCAATTTCTAAACAACTTGGCACTAGCGTCTTGATTATTTTTTGCTTTCTTCATTATTACGATTATACGTGAATAATACCCGTTCAGGCTTGTTAACTCAAATGTTAGCTGATCGACGATTTGATCAGCCTTGAAAGGCTAACATTTGAGAAACCGGGGGATAATGTATTCAACTCCTAACTGTCAATAAGATTCGCTAACTGACACCGAAGATGTAAACAGATTGCGTATGTGGCTAATACTATACACGTCATAAACTCACATCGGCTGGTTCGAATTAAGGGCAATTAGTGACGTCATCGGCTCCCGGGGGTGTCATCTGCGCTCAATTTATCGGAACTTTTTATTGGATCCGACTGTCTTCCCGGGATAGTTGCAATTAAGTAGTTCCCTTATCTCGTTAGGTTTTTACACGGGAACATCCTCTCTGAACGGTTTGATATCGGTCATACCTAATGTTTAGTACGCTAGTACTTAGTAGTAATGAGAGTAATGACATATGTTAGTAAGATGGTAGTCGGTATGGTAGAGGACCATTTAATTTTTAACCGACTTCCAAAAAAATGAGGAGTTTCTCAATTCGGCCTTTTTTTTATGTAAGTATGTACACCGATTACTCTGAGGTTAATGATCCGATTTGCGTGATTCATTTTTATTTCCATATCCCATGGTTTTTTTTATTGGACCCATAAAAAAATTACATAGTTTGTACCTGTAGTTTTATGAACGTATTACACCAATTTTCAGAGGGAAAACATATTTGACGGTACATTTTTTTATATAGATAATTTATGTATATTATGTAGTTGCAGTGCGGCTAATTAATTTTCTCTTTCGCATTTATAATTGACTCTCGACACAAAAAGGAGGAGAAAATTATAAATATGGCGTCTGTCAGTCTGTCTGTAGCATAATAGCAGTGTAGCTACCAAACGGATTTTTCTTTTACTTTGACTTGAGACACAAAAAAAACTACGTTTATAAACCCGACTTTAACAATACCACATTATAAAAGAATTATTTTATTTTCATGTTTTTTAGTTGTTGGAGTGGGTTTTTTAAACGTAGTTTCTTTTTTATTTAATATAAACAGACGTAGACAATTATTTGGTTGTTCTATCTGCTTGACATTTTCTCATTCTAGAAAAACAGAACATTCACTGAAAACGACCTTTCGTTAACACTACAAGATCAAGAAAGAATTCTCTTAATCTAGCTCTAGCTCCGATCTTTTTGTAAACCCTTTCTATCCTTCATCTTTCCTATAAGGATACACAAAAGTAGTGTACTTACAAGTAAGGACTAATTACAAGTTACAACGAAATATTACTATATGCATTGTTATACACTAATAATATATTGGCAAACATTTTATAACGGTAGTTTAAAGACACATTGAATTGATACGTTGGCTACTTTTTATCCCGCAAAACAGCAGTTCACTCCCGACACAATTAAGAATCAAATCAGTTGGATCTCAACGGCTTTTGGTATTTTATTTGATGAAGTGCTTTGAAACTAATCAGGATAAAGAAAATCGTTAGAACTTAACTTTTTGTACTCCCAACAATATGAATCGACTGAGAATCAAAATAAACAAACGTCAATTTATTGGGAAGTACGCGACACGATCGAATCTAACTCAAAATCGAATCAGTTTGGAGAGTAAGGCCCCAGCGTTCCTGTGGTATACTCTGGAGTGGAGCTGCGGGCGGACGTACATTTAACATCAACAAGCCCCACTTATATTACTGATATTAATACGAAAGCGCCTCCGTGGTATAGTGGTTCAGAGCTTCGCTCTCGGCCCGGAGGTCATTGGTTCGATTCCCGCATTGGAATAACAAAAATGTGGTTTTGGTTAGGTAAGGTTAGGACAATGCAGGTTGATCACCTGACAAGAAAGATGATGGGATGATCGGATGGGCATATAAAAAGTCGGTCCTGCGCCTGTTCTCTCGCCAGTCGTCTCGGTTTACCGTCCCACTGTAAAAGGAAGAAAGAGCGTCACTTGGGCACTATAAAATAACTTCTGCGTAGCTGGCCTGGTTTCAATGAAATCGGCTACCGACACCGAAATCGGCAAGGGGAGCTGTTATTATTAAAAGGAAATCAATCGAACGTTGCACCCATAGTCGAAGTATAACTCTTTGGGAACACATGGTAGTTGAAGAAAGTTGTAAGTATGGAAGCGGTGATCGATCAACATGCGGAGGTGCACCCTCGGGGAAAAAACTTGAACGGGCGGAGCTGATTTATCGGCGTAGTTAGAATTATCGCCATTTGCAATTCTTGCCGCGGAGGGCTAACAACTTGGATAACGACTTGCGCGATTTGACTTTGTTTGTCGAGAGGCTGTCATGTGTCAAAGTAATTTAACTAAAGTTTTAGCTAAACCACTTATTTTAGGTCATGTTAATTACTGTTAAGAATAGTCACTACAACTTTGAGATATGATTATACTACCTTGTCTCGTTCTAGAAATGCATTTTTTTTTAATTTAAAATTTTTTGTTTTTGCATTTTCGTTATTCTTTGTTAGTCTTGATTAAAAAATACATTTCCAAAATAAGGAAAGGTAGTATAATCGTATGTAAGTTATAGTGACTGTTCTTTTTACACACTGTATTCATGGACCACGAAGTACGCATAGCTTATGTTACAGGGGCTAATCAGCAGGGAAAGCATCTGTGAAAGTACCAGCGCTGAAATAGGTACTTTTTTTTAATTATTGTATGGGAAAATTTATGATGTTGGGACATTTCTTATCAACACACCCTAAAGTATTATTTATCATTCATTTATCTTATTACGAATCTATTAATACTTGTAATATTTAAATCAGTTCAGTAGTTTAATCGCTACAGCACACATACCCACATAGATTTCAAAATTAATTACCATTCGTATTTGGTTTTCCCATCGGGAAAAATGTCTAACGCTATATCTCAAGTTATCTAATTTAAAACTAATAGTTTCAGCCACTATCGATAGTATAATGGTAACAAAAACCACACTCTTAACTTGGCTGGAGGCGGGAACTGATCACCCCCCGGGGACTACCTCAAGGGACCTCCGCGTCACCTGTCCCGGGAAATAACTTGCGGCGGATGTGTTTTTTTTTTCTTTTTTGCTACTCTAATCTCGTAAGGGTACTTAACATTTTAAGAGTAAATATTTATGTCGTAAAATGCTGCTTGGTTTGGTAGGACACAGGGAAACAGACGACCAAGAACTAAGCCCATCATTGGTTAACATTTAATTAAAAGCCAATATTATGATGTCTGCCTGATTATACGACTAAGAACTGGGCCCATCATTGGTTAACATTTAATTAAAAGCCAATATTATGATGTCTGTCTGATTATACGACCAAGAACTGGGCCCATCATTGGTTAACATTTAATTAAAAGCCAATATTATGATGTCTGTCTGATTATACGACCAAGAACTGGGCCCATCATTGGTTAACATTTAATTAAAAGCCAATATTATGATGTCTGTCTGATTATACGACCAAGAACTGGGCCCATCATTGGTTAACATTTAATTAAAAGCCAATATTATGATGTCTGTCTGATTATACGACCAAGAACTGGGCCCATCATTGGTTAACATTTAATTAAAAGCCAATATTATGATGTCTGTCTGATTATACGACCAAGAACTGGGCCCATCATTGGTTAACATTTAATTAAAAGCCAATATTATGATGTCTGTCTGATTATACGACCAAGAACTGGGCCCATCATTGGTTAACATTTAATTAAAAGCCAATATTATGATGTCTGTCTGATTATACGACCAAGAACTGGGCCCATCATTGGTTAACATTTAATTAAAAGCCAATATTATGATGTCTGTCTGATTATACGACCAAGAACTGGGCCCATCATTGGTTAACATTTAATTAAAAGCCTGTATTAGGACGAATGTATTATAATAATAAATAGTCTGCTTATAACAGACAAAATAAGAGAACGATGTACCAAAACCTGTAACACCATAATATTGTACCTTATTTAAGCAAATAAATGATTCTATTCTATTCTGTCTGATTATGTGATAATCAGACAGACATCTTAATACTTAAGACCCTCTTCACTACCTGACACCTGTTCTGAACTTCTGACCAAGAACTATACGCAAAAAAAGACGTTGTTTGTTTCGGAACTTTACCAATTCGTCATCGAATGTGAATCAACAGTCATCATTTTCATAAAAATTATCTTACCTAGATTGCTACAACTAACCCAACAAGTATTAAAATGACGATGACCTCCGTAGCGCAGTGGTTCAGCGATGGTGCTCGACCGAGAGGTTGCGGGTTGGAATCCCGCCTAGGGAACATAAAGTTTTCAATGTTCCTGGGTCATGAATGTGTATTAAATTTGTGTATTAATATAATAAAAATCTTAAATATGACTGTGTATAGTATAAAAGTATTAAATATATATTTCCGTTGTCTGGTACCTGTAACATAAGTTCTTTGGATAGCACAGGCCCAGATTGACGTGGTGTTAAGCGTCTATAAATATTATTATTATTAAGTGTGTTTTACCTAATTTTAATGACTGACGTTTGTTCAGATTGTGTTTAATTTAAGAATGAAATATTATCTCAATTCTCAACCACTCGTTAAAATTTAGGTAAGCAATAATTTATGATATAAACGACATCGAATGTCTATTGTATGGGTCATTATTTTCATACAATTCTCCTTCGATAACGTTACGAATACCTGGATGTTTTAGCTAACGCCAAGGTACGAAACGCGATAAAATACAATCTCTACAAACCTCAATCGTTACGATTTAGGTTAGCAATAACTTCGTCATATAAACGTTAATCTAAGCGTAAACTAGCTTGTGACCCCAAGTGTAGCCAGGCAGAGGTCACATTAACACCCGCCTGCTCCTCGATGTACGGCCATCCGACGATTATCTCAAACTTAACCCCCTCGTTACAGACCTTATTTGTGGCTGTAACTGTTTCAAATTCCACCTAGGGCTGCGTTCACAGTTGTGACTGATTTTGTACTCGTTTATTTTGGTATGTAAAAAAGAGAAAAAATATTTTTTAAATAACGTGACTGCGTACAGTATGTCCCTTTTAATTTTATCGTAAACAAATTCGTTTATGACACGACACGAATACAATGATTATATATGATTATTGTTTGCGACTATGAAACCATAGATTATATTCTACAGCTGGCAGTGTCAAAATGGCGTATCTTTAATGTAAAAGTTTTTTATTTGTTGTTTGATCTGGTTAGTTTCAAAGTAAGTGTTGGTTGATACCAATTAAAACACCAAAAGCCGTCGTGATCGAACTGTTTCGATTCTCGATTGTGTCGGGAGTAGGCCTGCAGCGGGCTTACTCCCGACACAATCGAGAACCGAATCCGTTCGATATCAGTGGTTTTTCGTACTTTATTTGGTGAATTACTTTGAAACTAATCAGGATAAAGAAAATTGTTAGATCGTAACTTTTTGTACTTCCGACCATATCAATCGACTGAGAATCAAAATAAACAAATGTCAATTTATTAGGAAGTACGCGGCATGATCGTATCTGAATCAAAATCAAACCAGTTTGGAGAGTAAGGCCCCTGGTTACCCTTTATAATAAGATAAATGAACATGCAATAATTAAACAAGAAATAACCAAAATATACATAATAATTATTGAATAATTACCAAGAAATAACCAAAATATACATAATAATTATTATCTGGTTAGATTAAACAACAAATAAAAAACTTTTACAGTAAAGATACGCCATTTTGACACTGCCGGCTGTAGAATATAGTCTATGGTTTCATAGTCAACCAATAATCATATTTTTATGTATTGTATTCGTATCACTGGTCGTGTCATAGTCGGGTTTGTTTCAAAACCTACTGTTATCATGTCACAACGTGCGTTGATGTTATTTTCATTCGCTTTATGTATTTCAAGCCATTATTAATTGTAGGTTTCCTATATTATAGTTCTACCCCCTGTTCTTTAAAACCATATGTATATATGTTTATAATTAATTATTAGATATAACGTCTACATACTTAATAAGTATTATAATAATACAATTCTATGTTCGCAGAAGTCAAAATTCATAAAATGGTACGTAGTAACTACCTATTTGCTTTACGTATTAATAGGTACATAATATGTACTATAGGTAGGCAGTAAGTACGTACTACAGTATACTACAGCGTTAAATAATAATAACGAATTTAAGTAAGTTTCAAAGTAAGTGTTGGTTGATACCAATTAAAACACCAAAAGCCGTCGTGATCGAACTGTTTCGATTCTCGATTGTGTCGGGAGTAGGCCTGCAGCGGGCTTACTCCCGACACAATCGAGAACCGAATCCGTTCGATATCAGTGGTTTTTCGTACTTTATTTGGTGAATTACTTTGAAACTAATCAGGATAAAGAAAATTGTTAGATCGTAACTTTTTGTACTTCCGACCATATCAATCGACTGAGAATCAAAATAAACAAATGTCAATTTATTAGGAAGTACGCGGCATGATCGTATCTGTATCAAAATCAAATCAGTTTGGAGAGTAAGGCCCCTGGTTACCCTTTATAATAAGATAAATGAACATGCAATAATTAAACAAGAAATAACCAAAATATACATAATAATTATTGAATAATTACCAAGAAATAACCAAAATATACATAATAATTATTATCTGGTTAGATCAAACAACAAATAAAAAACTTTTACAGTAAAGATACGCCATTTTGACACTGCCGGCTGTAGAATATAGTCTATGGTTTCATAGTCAACCAATAATCATATTTTTATGTATTGTATTCGTATCACTGGTCGTGTCATAGACGGGTTTGTTTCAAAACCTACTGTTATCATGTCACAACGTGCGTTGATGTTATTTTCATTCGCTTTATGTATTTCAAGCCATTATTAATTGTAGGTTTCCTATATTATAGTTCTACCCCCTGTTCTTTAAAACCATATGTATATATGTTTATAATTAATTATTAGATATAACGTCTACATACTTAATAAGTATTATAATAATACAATTCTATGTTCGCAGAATTCAAAATTCATAAAATGGTACGTAGTAACTACCTATTTGTTTTACGTATTAATAGGAATAGGTACATAATATGTACTATAGGTAGGCAGTAAGTACGTACTACAGTATACTACAGCGTTAAATAATAATAACGAATACATTAAAATGAACCCACCAATTGTATTTTCTTCTCTTGTAAGACTTTGAAAAATGCAATCATTTGAACTTACCCTAAGCATTCATACGGCGTCCTCTTAGCTGTTTTCCGAATGAGATGCGACTCGTATGGCCACTTTGGTCCTCCCAGCCGCTATTTGGCCGGCATCGAACCTGCACTTACAATACCTATTAACTTCTACGGCTAAGAAAAGATACCTCGTTGGCTTTTCAACTGTTTTATTTCACGACTGCTGTACTTTATACGAAAAACGTGAATTGTCTTAAGTTTGGTTTTGATGTTTTTGTGTTGAATCGAGGAATTACTCGGAAACGACTTATTTTTACAATACGTGACATATTATTATGTTAATAAAATATAATATTTTGTGTAGTATATTTGGATATTATTGCAATGTTTTTTTTTAACACGTTGACGGTTAAATAGATAATATAAAATCCCAATAGATGCGTGCGAATATACAACGTTAATCGAAAAATTAGTGATAAAAATTTTCTGGCGTAATTCTTGAGTTATTACTTTTTTATACGAAAAGTAGTAAACGACTTTTAGATACTGTCCTATTTATTATGAGAATCATAATAAATAGGACTGTTTTAAATAATTTACAAAAACACGTGGACTTTTATTTAACTGGTTCGCACCCCTTTTAATTATTTACCGCTCTTTTAATTATTTTAGCAGCTACTTTCACAGTATTTAATCGCCTCCGTGATCAAGTGGTTCAGAGCTTCGCTCTCGACCCGAAGGTCGTGGGTTCGATTCCCGCGTTGAATCAACAAAAAATGTTGTTTTCAAGTTTGATTAGGACAATGCAGGCTGATCACCTGATTGTCTGACAAGAAAGATGATTCATGCGTCGGATGGGCATGTAAAAAGTCGGTCCTGCACCTGATCTCTCGCTAGTCGTGACGGTTTACCGTCCCACTGGGTTATGAGAGTAAAAGGAAGAGAGAGCGCTTCTGTGTATTATGCACACTCTTGGGCACTATAAAATAACTCCTGCGCAGCTGGCCTGATTTCAATGAAATCGGCTACCGACACCGAAATCGGTGAGGGGAGTTCACCCAAAATTGAGTTTTTGAAGTACCAGTAATAGCTGGCAATGAAGAAGGCTGGGAACACCTCGACTCTTTCGAGAGGGAAAGAAAAGAAGTCTTAATGACCTTCTCCCGCAGGCGTACGTCTAGGTCGGTCATAAAAAGATAAGATTCTTTAACAATTTTATAGTTACAATTATCAACAACTAATGCGGTTCCCCGCAAACCTATGATTTCGATTTTTAACATCGGCTCTAAAATCATAAGGTATGAGTTGTCATTGCAAGAAGATTTATAAACAATGGGGCTGTGCCCCTCTTCATCTAAACCGTCATTGGAAATAATATTATTTTCTAAATTTAATTCAGGCTCATGAGCTCTGAGACTATACATGTAAGTATTATTTACATTAACAGATTTGTTATCATTATACGAATCCGCATCATGACCTACAAAAATATTATTATTTATGGGTGGCATAATATGTGAAATACAATTATCATAATACATATGCCGCTGACTATACAATTTGTTAACTTACGTATTATATACGTATTAATATCAGAGCCGTGAAATGTGGCACGGAAGTTTATTATTGATCTAGCCGCTAGGTCTATGAACTTCCGTGCCGGGTCTCACGGCTCACTTCTTACTTTAAACGCAGTAGATAATAATTAATAAACCCTAATTTAAACTATGTACACTGTACAGGTTGATTCAAGGTTAGGCAAGGATATATGAACCATGAATCACGCTGTATAATAGGTATGTGAAATAAAAAAATAACCATATAATAATTGAAACTTTATTATTTACAAATTTCATATGTACACCGGTAACAAAATAACTGTTCAAACGACAAAGACGAAACTAATCATATCACAGTTGCACAAAACTTAACTACTTACTAGTTACAAACATTTATTAGTATCTACTTTTGTATTATCGAGTCCTAGTCACATACTAAAAATCACGAGAAATAATATTTTTTGTAAACAACGATCTTCGATGAATGAATATAATCATAAATAAAATAAACTCAATGTGTTGTTTTTTTTTTCATACTGATTCAAAGGTTGCGAACCCATAAGTGTTTATTTACATTCTTCATTCTGTCTCATTTTATTCATTCATTTATTTTTAATCATAAAGCAACATAATACTTATGAACGTACGATTTTCTCTATTTCTTCGTCATTAAGTACATAGAAAGTGAATGGTTCTATACTGTTGTAAGTGTTGATTTGTTGATGTTGATTCTAACTAAAACAAAACATGAAAATGAAACATGCTACAATACTTTATTCTTTTTTCAGTTTGGCCAAATATTTTGTAAACCAAACAATAATATGGTTAATATTTTATCATGTTTGTTTTTTAAAACAAATTGCCAAATACCAATAACTAACAAAACATTGCTATTGCATTGCACAACCCCCTTTTTAGTAAAAATAGCTAATATCGCTGACACATCTTGTCGTCTCTGATATGTTGGAAAAGCCACTTGACAGACAAAGACAGCAACACGGTTATCCGTGTAAATATAGTACGGACACTATTGTCCGTAGTATATTTTGCATTGATAAGGGGGTGTAAGAATAATATAATATAGAATACACTTACAACGTTTTGTCAAAAATTTTATATAATATCTATTTCTTACTCAAAAGTAATAATTAAAGAAAAATCACACCTCAAATTTTGTATGCGTTATATATGTATGTATTATTCTCTACAGGCAGTACATTAATAGTATCAGAAAATCCTTATTTTATAATATAATGCACACTCTATTAACATAATAATATTGTACAAACTACCAAATCAGTAAACTAATAACATAAAAAATACATACCATACTTTTGTATAACAATTGGGCATGTATGTACATTGTACAGACGAAGTCAGATTCGGTTTTACATTTTGGACCTTATCACGTAACAATAAGGTTCAAAGGTGTTAAAGCCCGGTCTGTCGGTGACTACCTATATTAATATTTATGACAGTACTGTTCAAATAAATGTTAACACATCATAAGAAGTTGGTCTTTAAATTTAAATTGGTCTTCTAGTTGATTTTATGTAAATTAGTTCTAAGCGCAACTATCATATAAACAATTAATTCTACTACAGTAATTCGACACACATTACATAAGACCACAAATAGGTTTGTCAAATATTATTATTAGCAGTGAGATCATCTAATAAATTTATATTAACACTACACGCATATTTTTATTTGATAGCTGACCCGTGTCCACTTCATTGCGCATAAAAAACCGTTTAAACATTCACTGGTCTTCCACGAATATTTCAAGACCAAAAATAGCCAAATCGGTTTAACCGTTCTCGAGTTTTAGCGAGATTAATGAACAGCGATTCATTTTTATATATAAGATGATATTTTTGTATGTCAATCACTCAAAAACTATTTGACTGAAAAAAAAATCATTCGAATGTGAAAGATTCCAGACACATAATATATTTTCATGACCGTGCAAATTATAAAGCTGGTAGATTATAATACAGTTTAAATGTATGGAGAATGGAAATAAAACAAATATTTGACTAACTTAACTACTGTACACAATTGAAGACATTAATGAATCAAGGATATGTAGCAAAATTCTAATTTCGAGAAAATTGAGTTTAAACTGTCAACATTTTAGAATACGTCCTAACTCGTAACTTATTAAGTACATTAAATTAAAGATCAGAATCAATGTACATAATACGTTACAATATATAAAATGTTTAAATTATAAATTAATCTAAAATTTGTGGGTATTTTTTTTGCGACATAATATCACCTATTCACACACGAATAATATAGAAACACAAATCATGTTTTTATTTATTACAAGAAGTAACATAACATGGATTTGAGCGGCAGTTATTGTCCTTAAATGAAAACAAAAAACGTATTTTTTATCCCGTAAATTTTTAAATTACCAACTAATTAATACTTGTAAGGTGCATTTGGGGTAACTTCAGAAGAAAAAAAATGGGGATATTCCGAAAATAGCAAATAAATGCCAAACAGAAAGTAATTTCGTGCTCTGGCAACATTAATCGAGAGGCGATTTTATTCACCTTCCCCGCTTCAGTTCGTTCGAGTCGTTAGCTAGGAGTGCGTGTGCGCTAAGTTAATTTTTCCGCGCCAAGAGCATTTTAACCATTTTTTGAGATTATTGAAATTACCCTATATTGTTTTACACAGAAATAAAATAAGTTACGTAACATTTTGTTCCCTTTATAAAATCTTTGAAGTTTTTAACGCTCTTATGAATAGGTTATGTTGCTTTACATTTTTCGATAAATTTTTCCGATTTCTTTTGGAATACGACTTTTGCTGGTTTTAAACAATTGCAAACTCCCTATTACTTTCATTACCAACATGTTGAATAGAATAAACCATAAATCCATGAATGAAGAAAAAAAATATACTACACTCTTTCTATGCTATTAATATAACATAGAAAATTATTGTCAATGTATTGTATAACCAAATGTAGTATAGTAAGTCTAGAACGCTATCCGATATACACGATTTTAACTAGATGATCTCATTGCCACAATCAATATTACAACACACAATATTGCTACAAACAATACAATTAATGTATTTAACCTTACGGACGGAGAGCATCGTATTTTAAAATGAAAAGTGCCAATTTCACCAACGCCTGTTAGCAAATCGTTTGTCTAAATATCATGATTTCGAAACGAGAGAGATGATCATCGATTAACTTTTAAATGCGGAGAAATTGACACTTTTGTAATTGGACTAAGCAAGAGTGTAATGAATCATAAAAAACATATTATTATATTATGTACGGTTGTATTTTTAGTCCGTTCACATTTATTTTACCTCCGAGATTATACAGGTGATTCATGGTTTATATATTAAGTCGAATATAGTGTGAAGAGAATGACGCGTAGAGCATTTTTTGTTTTGGCACCTCATATACATTACTTAATATAACTAAAAACAATTCAAAGCTCTTAAATGACCACAAGAAGTGAATCTTACTATGCTCGTTTACTATTTTAATTTATATTACTGGGCTCGCTGGCTGCTAGTCTATTATTAAGCACTGGTCGTTGACCTAAGACAAGACCAGGATTGAAACTCATCTGTTTTGTGACTTTTATGGAGATATTTAATCGAGATTTGTCGCGTTATGGTAAGTAGTTTATATGAGGTGTCAAAACAAAAAATGCTCTACGCGACATTCTCTTTACACTATATTGGGCTTGACATATGAACCATGAATCACCCTGTAATGGAATCATCTTTATGTCGTTATAATAAAGGTGCTGACATAGATAAAATAACTCTGAACGCACTGTATGGGAAGACAGTAATTGTGGAGATATTTCTATTTATAATATTAAATAACATTCACATTTACGGAGTTGTGCTGAGTGCAATATTAAGGCACCGAGGCAGTGTCTTTAATACCCGGTTTCTTGAGTTAATTTGTCTGTAGTATATATACTACCGAATTAATATTCATTTTGGTTCGTAGAGTGTGTAAATCGCGTGTCCGAACTATAAAGTGACAATAAACTTTTTCATAACACTTAATTAGCATTGCTAATAGATGGCGCTATCTCATTTTCAACAAGGAAGGAAAATTGAAAACTATCGTTTTTCTTAGTTAAAATATAAGATATCCATTTCGTTCCTACAGTAACAAATATTGTAGAATCAAATTAGTTACAGTGCTAAATTGTAACAAATATATTGACGACTTTGTCAAAAACCTATTTATCAGTAATAGATTGGATAACTGACTGTTGACTTAGAATATCTTATAGGTACTCTAAACTCTTAGTATAAGGAGTTTATCTAGTTTATGTAGGACCCTCAGAAACCGGGAATTCGGTGACGTCCGTGATATGTTTGGCCAATCCATTAAAAAATAGACTAGTTATTTAGCTTGACGCGTAATTCTTAGGAACTACTAGTTAAAACAATGCAGATGGAAGTGAAAACAATATCACACGTTAATCCGGTAACCCCCGCAGGCTGATTATGTGTCTCGCAACAGCAATTCGACAGGCGTGAATTGTACAATTGTATACAATATCGCTCTCAAGTGTATACGTTTGACAGCGATATTGAAACAATTGTACAAATTACGCCTGTCGAATTGATGTTGCAAGATACATAATCAGCCTACCGGTTTCATTCTATTCAAATAAATGATCAACTAACTTGGCATTCAAATCAACAACGCTGATTGGTGGAATAACAGAGAGAAAGGAACGGACAGATATTTTATAATTACACCACGCTCGCATTAGCAAGATTGGTTAAAATTCCACAACTAATAATAATGCCACGTTAGTTAATCATTCATTTGAATAGCGTTCGAAAACCGGGGGTTTGTATAGATTACAGTGTTGCCAGAATGGTTACTTAGCATCTTAAAAATTTCCAACGCACTTAACGAATACTATATACATTAATTATTAAAAAAACAAGTGTTAGGAAGAAGGTATGTCGTAATTAATTTTTATATTTGGTAACCAAAACGATGACAGGGGGAAATACTTATATAAGTTAAGCTCTCTTGCGATGTATGCGTAACGTAACGCACATTAAAAACAAACCCAATGTACTTGAATAATCAAGTGGACACACAATGTTGATTATATTTAGTCCTTACGTATACAAAATCATCCATTTTTGAACACCAAATATAGTGGCATCTGAAAGAAAAAATAAAATCTATTATTATCAAGTACGCAGTCAGAGTAGACACAACTTGTATATAGAGCGCTTTGACACGAGCCGGGACAATCTTGGCGAGATTGGAGTCATACGTATTCTTCTTCTTCTTTTTTTGGCATATGCCTCCCCCTCAATAGGAGTTGCCAGTTGTCATTCGTATTGCAATCGACAAACAGTCAAGACGTCTTGAAACTGTCATGTTTCGTTTAGTGTCAGTACTTGTAAGTAAAGTAAATTTATAAAGTGAAGTGAATAGTGAAATTTATAAAGAACGCGCCCAGTTGCTACTGTGTGCAGTTGAATCGGAGGATAATACTAATGATTCTTCCTTTCAAAATAAAAAAAAAAATCACACACTGCCGGTTGTATAGTTCGTCCCTGATAAATTTAACCTGAAGGTAAACAAACCGAAAACATCAAAATTTTCCCTTATCCACTAATTGTGCACACTTATCAACACTTTCACAGGTATATTAAAGGATTACACTTAATTATCCAAAACATTTTATGACAATTAAACGATAATGAATATGTTTAAACATCAAATGAAAATCTTTCACAGAAAAATACGCCATTTTGATACTGCCGATTGTAGAATATAAGCCTATAGTCTATGGATTCATAGCAAACAAAAATCATTGTATTATTATCGGCCAATTGGTATCACTGACCAGTCTTTGGTTGTGTCATAGACGGGTTTGTTTACGTTTAGGTTAAACTCATCTCGGACGTACTATAGAATATAGTCTATATATAGTCTATGGATTCATGTAGCCAACAAGAATCATTGTATTAATATTGGTCAATTGGCATCACTGACTAGTCTATGGTTGTGCATGGACGGCTTTATTTACGTTTGGGTTAAATTTATCTTGGACGTACTATGTAAGGAACAATTTCCTGCATATACTAACTACGTTTACATTACTTTTTTTTATTTATAAAACAGTAAATGAAGAATGAGTACTAACCATTATAGCCCTGTGCTAATCCTCGTTACTTCTGCTGAGTTCGCTTCCGGACTCACTGGCTGAGGTCGAGCGTATACTAATCGACGTGTCCTTGAACTGACTGATGAAGTC
This sequence comes from Celastrina argiolus, assembly GCA_905187575.2. Taxonomy (NCBI): domain Eukaryota; kingdom Metazoa; phylum Arthropoda; class Insecta; order Lepidoptera; family Lycaenidae; genus Celastrina; species Celastrina argiolus. Next base: position 8,487,170 of record LR994599.1, on the reverse strand, counting down.
TAGAAGTTTCTGAAGGTTCCGTTGTGTTTTGATCTGGTCCGCCAACAGCTGACGTTTCTCATCGCTGTGCTCGTCCAAATTCTCTTTCAATGTTGCCGCGCGCGCTTCCAGTTTCCTCAGTTCCACGCATAGCTCTATATTCTTCTCGTGGAGCCTCTTTCGTTCGGCTAGCTTTTCTGTAATATAAGAATACTGCATTTAAATTTCCATACTGCATTTAAATTACGCTAAAGTGTAGTCAAAAAAGTATGTGGCAACACAAGGACCCATCACTTATCGAGAGCTGGCGTTCAAGCGTTCTTTGTGTTATATTACGTTAAGCCGGATACTTACTAACGAACACATATTGTGGGTATAGGTACGAACGTGGTTCGTGAACTATATACCCGGTGCCCTGTACCCGGCTTTACATAGATATATTCGTGAGAACGCAATTCAACTCTTGTTAGGTTCATTAGGTCAATAAAGGTTACACGTTCAGACGTGCCGGCGTAGAGCCTGCGGTCTGCGGTACGCGGGAGCAAGCGCGGGATCGGGCACCGGCTCTCGGCACGTGCCGCAGCCTCTGCCCGCTGCACGACACCAGCAGCGACGGCGCGTCTGTACTCTCCTGATGTTGTACGTACCGGCGTAGAGCCTGCGGTCGGCGGGCGCGGCGGCGGCGGGGTGCGCAGGCGCGGGGTCGGGCAGCGGCGCGCGGCACGCGGCGCAGCGTCCGCCCGCCGCGCCGCAGCCCGTGTGCTGCCGCACCGAGCACGCACCGCACGACACCAGCAGCGACGGTACGTCTGCAAACAACAGCACGTTTTGAAGTTATAAACGCATATTACTTTTCATGATTCGATGCAAACGGGTACCGTGTTTGTACTCAAAACCCATCAATTAATAGATGACTGGTGCCAGTTTAGCCAAGTTGGCATCGAAAGAAACAAAACTGTATGGGATTTGAAATAAGCCTCACAGAATGACATAGCATTGCTTATGTCACACAGTAGATAGGTATATCAAAGACACGACGTAGTACTAGAAAATGGTATCACCCTAACACTGGCAATTCGTCTGGCTATTTTTGTTTTCTTCGATTTCCAATTGATAAAGGGTGACGTCCAGGCACATTCCGGAAACCGCCCTCTAGCGCCACTATTGAAAAATAAAATACTAATTACTAATTTCGTTTTGTATCTTCTTCTTAATTAAGGAGTTGAATTTAGCTTAATGTGATGTTATGCTAAAAATATGCTTATCTTTATTTTAATGTCAATATTTGTACTTAATTCCGCATATTTACATTTTATAATTTACAAACGTTAATAGTATTGACATAATATATTGCAATTTTTTGTATTAAACATAGATTGTTTCGGATGGTAGGCCATACTTATGTCAAATCCAAACATTTTTGTTGTCACCCTGTAATTACCATTCTTTCTGCAGTCTGGCAATTGCTAGAGAAAGAGTTAACCATATGCCCCGAATAGATAAAGAAGAATGAAAGAAGAAGAAAAATTAGCAATGGCAAATGGGCTATTACTATAATTTGACCTGGATACAATTTTACGAAGTCACATTCAGAATTTATGCACCCTACATAGATAGGTACAATATGATACGTGAAAAACCGCACATAAAGTGTAGCTTTAGAAATATCACGTTTCACTGCGGAAGTATAACCGACCGGTCGTTGCATATGGATCTGATATTATTTCATATTACATTATGCATTGACTTGAATCAAAAGTAAAGGCAAATCCAGGAAGGGTAATTTAGTCTCTGTAGGTATGTTTGTTTCACCTTAGCGCCTAAACCTACATCCAATACAGCCTGTTTAACATATTTATTCTTCGGTTTAGCAGTTTCCAGCTCCTGTGTCTGTCTGTAATATCGCGGTAAACAGCAATTCACTTAAGAACCACGGGCTAATGCTAATGCTAAATGGAGAATGTTCACAAATTTTTATTTTTGGCTCTCTGTAAACTATATCAAAAATAAAAAAGATGTGTGAAAAATGATTACGTTACGTCATGTAGTTTCCGAGATATATTTATTTCCAGAACTCGCCGCGGTGACGTCATTTTCTAACACTTTAAATGTAAGAATTTGAAATATCTGTAAATTCATTAATACTTGACCTTTTGCAATTAAATAAAAACTATTCTATTTGTATACATACAATAAAATATATTAAATGACAAAAATATTACGACATACGACATAACGTAATATTTTTAGTAGTTTCCGAGATTTTTAATTTCAAATTCTTGACGCAGTGAAGTCATTGCCTGCTATGGGCCACGAAATTTACAAGGTTTTCTATGTAAATTCATTAATAGCTGGTCTTTTTAATGACAATAGTTTTAAACGATTTTGTATACCTAGTAACATCCATCATTACAGTTCACCAGTGTACAACGGACACTACACGTTACACGTTTTATAAGAAGTTTCCTTGGTTTCATATAACACTTAAAGAATTGTCCTACAAATTAGTAGTAACAGTAACAACTGGGCGAATTTAAAAAAAATCCCCATCTTTTTCCTTATGGCCCGGTTCGGAAACTAGCCCGGCGAGAACCGGCGTAAGAAACTCGCGAGGCCATAAGAAAAAAGATGGGGAAAATATTTTTTTTATATATATATAAATAGGTATATTGATAACAATATTATGACTTCAAAATAAAATTATAAAAATAAAGTGTACAATGTCGTAACCTAGCATAGATGCGCCTTTAGCATACAAACGTTCTTTATCTACTTTTTAAAATTTATTTATAGAGAGATTTTGAACGTTTTCTGGAATCTATTGTACAGGCGTATCACACCGTTTTTTTTCCATACTTTTCACTCACCGTTTCTGCCGCAACCATGGCATACTTTCTTGGGCGAAGTGTACACGGGCTCCACCGACAGGCCGGGCGGTAGAGCTGTCACCCACGACGGCTTGTTACTGGACCAGCTTGCTGCAATGAAAATAAGTGTGTCTCTATTTTGTAACAAAACTGGTTGTATGTAAAACCGGCCGGCTGATTACGTAAAAGCAAATATCGCATTTTTGCTATGACACTAGCGCCAAAAAAATAGTAGCAATCATAGGAACTATTAATTAAATTTTACATCAAACAAACACTGACGACAAATTAATTTCTCTGAATTTTAAAACTTTGAACTGCTTTTTGGCGCTATTGCCCTATTTAATACCTTTTAAACGTCGATAAAGTTTAAGCGTAAAAAATGTGATTGCTTTACTTTTCTAAGATAATATGAGGGGTTTAAAACCTTAAAAAAGTGTACTCTGTACTGCATGCCTAGCATAGTAAGTTTCTCAATGTTAAAAAGGGAATGAGCGAGACTACCCCAACACAAGTAATCTCTTACTTAATGGGGCAGCCTCATGATTATGTTGTAAATGATTAATTTGAGAAATAAAAATATTTATTTATTTTATTTATTATTTATAAAACCAATGAAACCGGCCACCTTCACTAAAATCGTTGTGTTGTGTCATTATTATTAAACTATAAGTGTAAGAAATTTCATGTTGCTCCATCTGCGCAAATTGCGTAAAAAGGGGTACAAAGTCCACGTATTAATATATAGATTTGTAAAAAAATATCATAATAGGTATACATTACTGTTAATTAGAGATTCATTTTATTGGAATCCAATAAAGAGCTTTTTTTTTCATCTTGATGAATAAACAACATACCTTTATTTTCAGTAGAAGACCCTGACGGCGATCCTTCGCGTGATGATTTATTTTGACTCTGAAAAAAGCAAATTAAAGATTAATTAGCCATTACAATATTTAAAACTAATTGGGAAGTTTTGACGCTGCTTAGTTTATGTCATCGACTAGATATAACATGCAAATTAGCTATCTGGCACCTTTTTTAGTCATCATCTACTGTAGATGATGAGTATGTCGAAACCGGTCGTGTATTTTAAGTAATAATTAATGTAAAATAACAAATAAATTGGAAAAATGTGCAAGTAGTTTGTATTTTACTATACATAACATTAATTTCCACCAAGAACCTACACTCAATAACATACATCTGGCACCTATCAGTAGACCGTACAACAGGACTTACCATTACGGTTAGTGTAATAAAAAAACAATTTTTATTATCCTTACTTTATTTTCAAGTATCACTTAAGTCATAATTATTAGTCTTATTTCGTACAAGATATATCATGCGCTTCATACGAAGTTGATATCCAAGCCTAATCGCGTCCCCAACCTGACCGATGCGTTTTATTAAAATTCATTAACAGGAAATACGAGAGGGATAACATGATATTTAACGTAGGATTAACTTTAACATTGCTTGGTGAAACACGCCCTTATGACTAAATAATTTAAAAAACCTAATTAGGAGGCAATTTAGGACTTCTAAATTTAGTGAGGTGAACACATTATTGAAGGGTAACACAATTCTTAAGTGCATTACCTGTTGCTTACGGAGTTTAGCTGATCTTGTCTGCGGTGGATCACTGTGGGATTGCAAGTATGAGAACTGGTTGTATTTCTTGCGTTTCTGAAATTGAAATAGTATATATTGAGCTACTGATTGAGCTTTTTAAATAATTGATGATTATTTAATTATTATTTTGTTGCAGGTCCTTAGTGAAATCTTAATATTACTTACTGGAAGCATATCAAAGTTTTCATAGAGGAACTCTTTTCTATTGGTACCGGCTGTGGATCGTTTCCGACGTTCGCTCCTCTTCTTATCTATATATTCCTTCTGCAAGGTTGTCACTAGACCAATAAGTCTGAAATAATAAAAAAAATTACAAAAAATGTTTTTTTATAATATTATATATTTTTTTATAATATTATATATTTTTTTATAATATATTACTAGCTGTGCCCGCGACTTCGTTCGCGTGGTGAGTATCTTAAGCCGTTTATGCAGCGCACGCAAAGAAAGTCTCCCAAATGTGAATAATTTTCCCCATTTTTGCAACATTTCTCACTGACGCTTCAGTCCTATTGGTCGCAGCGTAATGTTATATAGCCTAAAGCCTTCCTCTATAAATGAACTATCCAACAACAAAAGAATTTTTCAAATCGGACCAGTAGTTTCGGAGATTAGCGCGTTTAAACAAACAAACAAACTCTTCCGCTTTATAATATTAGTATAGATATGTTGTGTTAAAATATATACCTCATAAAAACTTCCTTTGCAATTGGTTCACCCGGCTTTGGCATAGGTGGGGGTGACGGGGTAGGCGATAGTTCTGTACCACGTGATGTCTCAGAATCTGACCGCTGCTCTGACCAATCATCTTGCATCTTATTCTCACTAAAACAGTCATTCACAAAGTTATTGTTGTTAAATATATTTTATAAAATTCTATTTATTTTTAAAAAATCTTAAAAGTATCACTGTTTAATGAAGGGTTTAAAAGATTTAAGATTCCTTTCTTCTCGGCGGGCTTGGGTTAATCTTTTTTGTTGACTTTCCGAAAAAAGCTTGTTACGTTTCATTTGGAAATAAAATATTTTGAATTTTGAACATTGTATGTGTATGTTGTACAAGTAGGTAGCTGTAGGTTGTATGTGTACTTATTTAGTCGAGTTCACTTTGGGTCATTAGTATGTAACATGTTGACAGAAGAGAGAATGCACATTTTAAGCCTACCCTCCTATAGCTATGTGCAATAGCAATAGCTTTGTACTGTCCATTATTAAATAATATTTCATTAGCAAAGTCCTAGGAAGCTAAGCTAGTATGTTCTGAGAGGATGCACTTAAGATCTATATAAAATATTTCATGCTGTTATTTATAATTTCATGTTGACTTACACCAATGATTCCTTGACTTTGTTGAGAGCATTTGCAAAGTTGCTTCTGCTATCTTGGACAATATTTGCCTGTTGAGAATATTTCCTGACATATTTTTCCTTTTCATCTGTTTCACTGTTGTTAGAATTTTCTTTTTCGTTGCTTTTATTCTCAATATCTGAATCTGATCTGTACCCATGGGCATTTTCAGTCTTGACTTGAATTTCATTAAGAACTGACGGCTTTAGCAAAGAAACAGTACGGCTGCGGCCCCGATGCTGTGTCTGATGATCTCGCAGTTGTTGCGCCACATAGCGATTATCATTTTCAATACTGACCTGCTTGTTCCTGGCCCTTAACCTTTGTTGATACAACTCTAATTCTCTTCTCAATCTGTCTACAACCCTTTTCTAAAATGAACGTTATTACACACTGTCAGAAATTAGATCCATTACAATACTATTTATGCATTTTAGTATTTATTCGTGACCATTTACAATAAATGGTCATGAAAAAATATTATTATTATTTTTGACTAAACTAAACAATTAAGAAATAACTTACTTGGGCTTGTCCAATAGCAATAATTTCTTTTTCTGCTTCGTTTACTTTACATTTAATATGCATGTTCTGAAAAGTAAATGCCAAAATAAAAATTTAAGAAAATATTTCTATTCTAAATAAGTAACATTATACAAAAGTCTTACATTTTCGTCCTCTTGCAAACGCGCAACCCAAATCTAAAACAAAGCAATTTTATTTAAATCTTTTGCTTGCGTTATGTTGATATTTTATTATGTAAAAAAGTATTAAATACCTGATGAATTCGAATAGCATTCTTTAATTCAGATTGTGTTTTCCGAATATCTTCCTTTATTTCATTCGAAACTTCCATTATGTTTATCAGAAGAATATATTCACTTTCTAGTCTTATTTTGTCACAAAACTAAATATTTGTACTTTATGTACTACGAACAAAAAAAAAAAGTACCTTTAAATTACGTAAAACAAAGTCAATAATATTCTAAAAGTATTTTGAGGACATTGATAAAATTATACTTGTTCGCAACTAATATTATTGTATGTTCTTTAAATTTTAAATCACAAATAAAACAAACTCACTTTTACATACAGTTTAAAATACTTCAAATCACTAATTATAATAGAACAACCTTTTCTATTTAAATATTATTATTAAATAAGAACTAAATTAATAAAACCTAATTACTTTGGAGCAAAGTTGAAATTCATTGCTTGAGTTGAGATAATAATATGTGTAGTAATATTATGTATATTAGAGAATTCACAAATCGCAATTCGCAAGCGACTAGTCGCAACCATAAATTAAGTCGCAAGTCGCAACAACTATCAAGATTACAAGATTACAGGAGCAAATAAACAATGCTACCAACCGTCAACTTCCGCTTCTGCTTAAGCGCCATACCGACGACCCAGCTTACGTAGTAATTAATACTTAATCTGTGGACCCAGCTGCTGGCCCAGGATGCTGAAAGTCGTACCGCGCATGGCTTCGATTTGGGGATGCGATCGATGCTAAAACTTTCAAGGTATTTTTAAGTTTCGACTTTTAGATGAGCCATTTTATTGTGTTTAGTTAAGTTTATGGCGATCTAAATATGGATACGAAAACTTTCCCGCCTTTTTACACTTACCAATAGTTTAATTCTATGCGATTTAAAAAAACTGTCTGTCAAATGCCAATGTCAATAATTGTCAAATGTGACAATGCGAAATCGCAAATTGTCTCTGAATAAGGAAGCTAACAAATTGTGCACGCTACAAAATCTATAGCATATAATATTATTTAGCAAAAATAGAAAATTAAATTAATAGATACCTTTGGTATAATAAAACTTTCATAAAAAGATAATACTTGCATAATTTACTAAGGCCCATGTGTTTATATAATGTATATAAGAAATCTTAAAAACAACTAACTGGATTGTTAAGATTCCTCAACCGGATTGTGACTTGTGTGAAAAACTTAAATTTTAATATGTCTGTAAAGCGGCAGGCGACGACTGAGCTTAACCATGATAATTGGGACCAGGAGGACCCCAAAGAGGAAGATGACGATGCGGGAGGATTTAAAATAGCATCAAAAGACATTTTAGAAAAACGTGTCATAAGAACTGCTAAAAGACGATCTCAAGTTTCTGGAGAGGAGGTTAGATAAATTGCCTATATATTTGTACAAATTTTAAGAATAAACAATAATTCGTCATCTGCTATCTATTAGCTTCGTACACTTTAACTAAGATCATTTTTTTATGTATAAAATGTTTATGAACATTTTTGTTACTATAAAATACCTCTTTTGTGCCTGCTGTACTATTTTTTTACCTTTTTATATGCTTTTCAAGGTAGAAAATCGAACTTTACTGTTTATTTTAGCCATCAAATAAATAAACATAGATTTTGAGGAGTTATTTACACATTTTATTATGCATTACAGAATAAAAAGAGTGTCTTCAGTGGATTTTCTGGATTCAATAAAACCCAGCCATCGTCATTTGACTTTTTATCAAATTTAACCAATGGTAAAAATGTCAACTCATCTACACCAAAAGCAGAACCAGCAATGACATTTGGTACAAATAACACAAAAACAAGTGTATCTAACAGTGGTTTATTTAATACTCCTGGAGCAGCATCAAAACCAGCTGATACATCCAAAGATTCGTCACCTTTATTCAGTGGAACTACAAACAAATTAGGGTCTGGTTCATCACTGTTCAATGTCTCTCAAGATTCCAAACCAGTCAATCCTTTTAATAACCAGCTCCCATCTTCAGCCTTTGCGAGCTTTTCACCTAAGACATCAGAAAATTCAACCACAACTCAAAGCTCAGCCCATATATTTGGTGTGAATGCAACACCTAAAAATTCCACAAGCTCTAACAGTTCTACAACTAGTACTTTTTCATCCTTTAAAACAGCTTCTACATCAACTCTTACAAAATCTAAACAAGAAAATGATAATAAAAATAATGAAACTGAAGATCCCAAAGCAAAGTATTACAGCAAGTTAAAGGGTTTAAATGTCAGTGTGTCTGATTGGATTAAACAACATGTTGATAAGACACCTTTGTGTATTCTATCACCAATATTTAAAGATTATGAAAATTATTTAAAAGAGATTCAAGACGAATATGAAAGTACCAAAGCAGAGTCTAAAAGTGAAGAAGCAGCTAGTGTACCAACTACAAACACTACTACATTGACTTCATCTCCCTTTGCTAATAATACCAAGTCATTGTTTTCGTCAGGTTCACCCAGTACATTTACTACAAGTGACAAGCCCAACTTTTCTTTTGGGACAAACACAAATTCTAATACATCCAATTTAGTCACAGGTAATCCTGGCGTTTTTGGTATAAAATCCCCTTCAGGAGTAGATTCTAGTGCTGCGTCACTGAGTAATGGTAATGCTCCATTCTCATTTGGAGTGGGAAAACCTTTTAGTTTTAACTCTAACATAAAGGCATCTGAAGAACCTCCAGCTAAACAGGAAAATGAAGAAGATGAAGATGAACCACCTAAAGTGGAATATACACCGGTAGCAGAAGAAAATAGTGTATATGATAAGAAATGTAAAATCTTTGTAAAAAAGGATGATAATTTTGTTGATAAAGGTGTTGGCACATTATACATTAAAAAAATAGAAGAGTCTGGGAAACATCAACTGCTTGTAAGAGCCAATACGAGCTTGGGAAATATCCTCCTTAATCTAATTTTAAGTTCATCACTGCCAACAAAACGCATGGGCAAAAATAATGTAATGATGGTGTGTGTTCCTACTCCTGATTTTAAACCACCACCCGTACCTATATTGATTAGAGTTAAAACGTCCGAAGAAGCTGATGATTTACTGAGTACTTTAGAAAAATATAAATCATAAACTCATATTAACAAAAAGTATCTATGCAATATTATTTTTTTGTAACTAAGTTGTAACCGTTGCATTTGTGCATTTTACACAATATAAATGAATTAATTGTAAATCTACATTCCCAGTTTAATTGTAATCATTATAATTGTTTGTTGAATATTCAATAAAAATTCTAGATCCAGACCTTTTGCTTAATTGTTAATATTGTTTTATATTTATGACCTCGGAAAGAAAAGGCAGAGTAATACAACCAGGCAGTGAGGCTGGTCCAATGTCAAAACTATGACTCGTAAAGATAAATTATAGTGTCACGCACACATGTAACAAAACTACACCTTCCTTGTAAGGCAAGCTTAACCAGGTTTTTCACCTAACTACAACAAAGTCATAAGGAAGAGTTCCATAGGTATATGGTAGTTTTATCTGTGTATATTTGTTCCACCAAAGCATATAATTACAGATTGGATTTTATGAAATAGGTGTCAATAGATTTGTATAAAGTTCTAGTAAGCCTGCTATACAATCGGCGTGTTTGACTTTCATAAGAAAATGTGGTTTTGATGGATGGATGGGCGTGTAAAAGGTCGGTACTGCGCCTGTTCTCTCGCCAGTGGTGGTAACTAACTGGGCAACGAGAGTAAAGGAAGAGGGAGTGCCTCTGTGTATTGCCCACACACTTGGGCGCCATAAAAATAACTTCTGCGTAGCTGGCCTGATTTCAATGAAAAAGGGCTACCTTTCACGGAATTGGTGTAGGAGCATATTATTATTATTACTTGTGGCGGTACTACTAGCGCCACAAACTGCATTCATGAAGTGGTTTTCCGGCGCTATTTATACAATATCCAAAGCCGGATTTAGAGGTCTAGATGCCTCGGGGCATCAAAGGAGCGGAGGCCCTCTCGCCTAACTCAACCTCGGTGGTTGCAGGCAAGTACCACACCGCACCCCACTCAGCCATTGGGATGCTCTTCTTGATGTCTAGCTCTATCGGGCGAATTGATTAATTAATATATAAACTTCATTATTTATCACATTGCTCGGCCATTAAGATATTGCTACTTGACAATTGGGCAATTTGATATTAAAGCTAAACTTGACGGGGGACGGGGAGGGAACCCGCTTTGCATATTCAGATACTGTCCTTCAGCCAGTGGCTCATGTGGGCGGACTTCAAACTATTACTTATTTTTGAACCCGGACGAGTCTGTGTGTGTATAATATGCTGCGTATGTTAACCAGCAAGTAAACTACCGCCGTACCAAATATCATCAAAATTCGTTCAGTAGCTTTTGCGTAAAATCTTAACAAACACACATTCACTCATATACTTATGTCTTGAGATGTAACCTGGTGAGTGGTGACAGACATAATATAGGCACAGCGAGAGAAGACTGGCAGCGAAATCTTAGAAAAAGAGTCTTTTTTTTTCCCTTAGGGCGGAACCCTACAAATGGTTATTTAACATGTTTTATCACTTCGCCCAAAAGGTGATTGACAATATTACCCCGGCAATTTAAATCTTTGAAGAGTTATATTATTAAATTGCACTCATACGTGGTAATTTTTCATATTGCCCGGGTATTATTTATAATTCGTAATTGTTTACGATATAACCTAAGTATATAATATGTCGCAGTCATCTAACTGAATCAGCAGTTTAATTGAAAGACTAGCGTGATATTGAAATGACGACATTTAATTGAATGAATAAAGGACAACTCGTCAAGTTGTTTGATGTAACTAAATTTTAATCACCTGACTGATTTTACGTCCGCTCTGTTATAAGGGCTTTGTTGCAGTCCGCTAACTATAATTGGACGTTGAGTGACGCTTGTTCAATCAACGTTCGGCCTAGTAAATCAATTAAATAAATGTCGTCATTCAATGAAACTGCTGATTCAATCGGATGACTGCGACATATTATACAACATCTGAAAACTAGTGTGATGGTTATCTGCCTACCAAGCATACCACCTCAATTGGTTGGAGATCTTCCTTTTGGGTTTCCACTTGTATTTCAAAATACTTTTAGTTTTCATAAATGACAATTGGGATGAAATATGATGTGTATTATATGGAAAAAATAAAAGATATTAAATATAATACAAGTCTGTATTAATATATTACAAATCTGGGGGATACTTGCAGTATAATAATATGATTTTACAAGTCCATTGCATTAACACAACTTACTAACAATAATCAAGTTAAAAAAATATTGCTGGATACCTTAAGAACATTATTATAATATAATAACTATATTATGCAATATTTATTTGAAAATTCATTGAAGTTTTATGTGAATTTTTCTGACTATATTAATATCAACTATTATACTCTTTAAATACTATACAAAATCAAATATTTTGTTATAATGTAACAGAATAAACAATACAATAAAAATTATATAATATTTTTTTCAAATATATTATGTACTTCCTACATAACTACTCATATTTGTTTGCCCTAACCCACCTTGTATTCTTTGCATATGGATTTCTATATTATTTTGAAATAGTTTTCGATATTGTGGATCAAGTTTTAATTTTATTTTATCCATTGTGCCCTGTAAAACACTTAACTCATATGCATTTTTATTTGAATCTGATAAACTTTTTACTTGTAACATTAATGCAGTTAGATCTGTAATAAGTTCAATTACTTTAGGATTTTGTAAAGACCCATTATTATTTTTTTCCACTATTGATGATGCTTCATCATAACATTTTTCTCTCAGTTGGGATGGTGCAAGTCTGGCAGCCAAACTCGGTCCAGGTGCAATTTGCTGACAAAATACTTGAATTTCATTAATATATTCTTGCATATCTAAATTAATTCTTTCAAGATCTGTTACAACAGCTGCATATTTTCTCTTAAAGTCATCAGGCATTTTCTGCTCAAACGACTTCCTTTTTTCAGCCTCACAATTGTATTCTTTTAATCTATTAATTTTATTTCTCTTAGTCTGCAGCACCTTTGTCAATTTTATTACCAATTCTAGAAAGTTCAGCGGATATGGGCCATATCCATTGAAGCTTGTAGGAACTTCAATGTCCTTTGATATCATTGAACACCCTATCATAGGATCGCCATTCTTATTCTTAGTGGGTGATGATGGTTGATAAAGATTGAATATTTCCTGCATAACTTGACGAGGTCTGAATTTGTGGGTTATACTTGATAAATTAATAGTATCTGCTGGATCATTAGACAACACTTCATAATCAGGTACAGAATGAGTGCCTAGTTTCGGTCTTTCAAAACTTATTCTGTAAGTATTATTAGATGTATCAACGGCATCAATACATCCCGTAAACAATCCATCCTGAGGTTTACGAAGCCTTGCTGTTACTTTAGTTCCTACAACTAATTGCATGGGTATTTCATTGGGCAAGTCTTTTACACAAATATCAGCTGTTTTCCTTTGTTGTATATACCGAATAAGTTTTCTTTTTCTTTCTAGTTCTTTACGTTCTTCAGCAAAGAAAGCTTGTGAACATCTCCGGGGTTTTCCCATCATTCTCCTGATCTTAGTCCATTGCATTTGGGTAAGGTTTTTGTTTTTTAAAAGAGGGAATGACTCTTTAAGGCATATCATAAAATCATTTTCGCCATCAAACAGGGCTTTATCTATATTACTATAGAAGTATTCAAAACATACCCATTTATGAGCTTTAGGTAATTTTAGCAGATTTCTTAATCTCATACCAATTCTTTGACCACTTTTTCTATCTGGAGATTGATTGTTCGGTTTGTCATCATACTTATCATCAGTAGACTGACCAGTCATAGGAGACCTTGGCTTCTTAGTGCTAGACTTTTTATTAGGAGTCTTTACCAAAATTTTGGGTGTCCTTTTTGGTGACTGTCTGGGCGGTGAAGTATTCACAAAGTCATCAACAAATATAAATTTGTTTTTCGTTCTGATACGTGCTGGCATACCCCTTGCGTTAAGTTTCTGTACAGGTTCACTGGGCGTAGGTTTCGGCGGTAATTTAGTACCTACCCTGTGGAGTCCAAGTGCGGCCGGACCAAACGCTGGAGGAGCTTCATCATCATCCAAATCCGATTCCAATGGTTCATCTTTGATAGAAATTGATAATCTTGGTGCTTGTTTTCCATCACTGAATTCATCTGGTAAACCACAAAAACAAGATTTAACTCAATGGATTACAATATTATTCACAAATGACTAATGGTATCATAAAAATAAACTATGTAGCAAGTATTTGCCGCAAGAACTTCCAAAATCAAAACAACTTTTAAATAATATAATGTGACAATTCCGCAACAAATTTGAATTTATTTGAATTTTGAACCAGCTTCAAACCATTTCAACATTCGAAATTAGACGGGAGCTAAAGGAGTAAAATGAGACCGTGGTCTAAACTATTTTAAATAGAAGTTTCAAAAAGTGGCATTATAAAATTTTAACACCGTCAATTTTGCCTATTTTTTTAAATAAACAAACTTACTTTCCCATTTATCCGCCATGTTGATTTGTGATAATTTTTATTCAATTTGAAGACGAAAGCGCCAAGCCTGCCAAATTATGTTGCCACATCTAAATAAACCGAAAATTTAAAGAAGTCCCGCAGAAATCATATTCAAATTCAAATTCAAATTCAAATTCAAAAAATTTTATTTCCAAGTTAAACTTAACAAGCTATTTTCGGAAAGTCAACAAAAATACTAAAATACTACCACTAACATAACTATGAACATAACAACTTAGCTATAAATTATTTAAGACTTTAGTTTTAGTTCATAGGTTGGGATATTCAAAGCAGTATTTAAGCATTTTTGGACATAAGTCAAAACCTGTAAATAAAAAACCCTATCTTAATAAATTTTCTCCCTTTCACAGAAACAAAAGTCTTAGATCATGCTATACTTTTAAATTAAACTATTATAATAATAACATGAAAAGTGTGTAAATAAACAATTAGTTTTATGAGAAATAAAGAAGTCTTAAACTTTATCTTAGACTCTAGAGCCGAATCTATCTAGAGTCTAGCTGATGAGTTGGTACCTACCATAAGTTGGTACAAATCTTTTCCGTACCTACCTAACGCGACATGTTTAATTACAAAATAAATTACGTTTTTGTATTTTTCATTTTATGTTAATTGCATAGAATAATAATATCTAGAAGTCTATTACGCGTGGAAAATTGACGAAAATTGAACTATACGAGACTATAAGAGATTTTGTCCTAATTTATCCCAGAACAAAGAAACCTATGGTACTGGCTTAAGCATGTACTTTGCCTGCATACATAAATAAACAAACCCGTTGACTAACATGGCGGATTATTTATTTATTTATACATCATGCACATTTTGTACATAGGCGGACTTAATGCCTCAAGGCATTTTCTACCAGTCAACCTTAAGGTGATTTAGAGATAAAAGTAAAGTAGATGCATTCCAAACGAGATATCGGACATAGGAATAATTCTAAATTCAATAGATATTAATATAAATAATAAATATATTATGTAATATATTATAAGTATATTATATAAAATAAATACATTTATAACACTTATAATTCTTTTATAAAATGTATGAGAACATTAATAATTACAATAATAGACAATTTTAATAGAAAATTTGACAGCAAGGGAAAACTATACTAAGACTCTGCCAAGAGTTTGTGATCATTTTACGCTTTGTTTACATGTCAAACGTTGTCGTTGTGATATTTTTATGGTTTTCGTGTGATTTTCGATTTAATTACTGTGCAAAACTGTAAAATAATTCTGTATTTATTATATAAGGTACCATGAAGTACTCTGTAGTAAGTTGTGGCCTATGCAAAATCACCGGTAAGTAGCTAACAATTATTTAAATTGTTGTCTATTGCTTAGTTTATTTGTTATAGCTATTGCTTAGTTTAAGTGTTTAAAAATTTATTACTTTTCCTGGCTGGTTTGAGCGCAATATTTTCAAAAAGAAAGAGAGTGATTCGCCTAATACGCCATGTTTGTCAATGGGTTTGTTTATTTAGGTATGCAGGCAAAGTACATGCTTATGCCAGTTCAATAAGTTTCTTTGTTCTGAGGTTTTTATCATAAATAAAATGATAAATGTTTAGGTATTCGGCACATGGATGGACTAACGAAAACCGTGGACCCGTGGAGCCGTCTTCTATACATTGAGGCCTAATTACAAGACTCAGGCCCAATAGTTTTTTTTTTAAATATTTTTTTAAGTCGAAAAAAGCCAGTTTTCAAACTTCAAACGACTATAAATTTACTTTTAACTGCAATATTGGGTATACAATTTATTTGGATAGTTAGTCACGTAAGGACAGTCATGTCAGTTAAACTTTTGAATAAAATAATTCTATTAGTGATCTCCTCACAGTGAGAAAATTATACGTGTTGCACAGAGTTGTACTTAATTCTATGGTTGCATAGAAAACTACCCCAATATTAATGGAAACAAACAATATCCTGCCTAATCTATATATGATATACATCCGACCGAATAAATCTGTCTAACCGACCGAGTTATACCTTAATAATACAAATTAATTGACTCGATTTTTATTTAATATGTGGTATCTTTTGACAATCCATCTTTATACACCCATCCAATTGTATACTTTATACCCGTATTAAACAGTTGAAATCGATTCGGCAATTAGTTTTTATGATTGCGCTAGATTTTTTAAATTGTTAATGTTAATATAGGGGAAATCGAAACTAAGGCTAATCCAAAATTTAAGATCTTTTTTATATCGAAACTTTCAATAATTTTGGCTTTACTGCCAAATAAAAAAAATACGGTTGACACTTGACATAATTTATTTGACAGAACTTTGACGTTTGTGAAAGTCGTGAATCAGAAAAAACTTTATGTATAAATATCTCTTTCTAATGAATTAGAGAGCTATTTCCTTTAAATTTAGTAAAGAAATACCTAGTTCATTTATAATCTCAAAATGAATTATTCAAAAATTTTAATACTGCTTTTTAGTTTCGTCTACATTAAAAATGTGAACGGTAAGTAAAGTTTAATTGAGGTATGAATCAAGTTTTCAAGGTAAAGTGAGAGTTATAAGAATTGATGATTTAATAACATTGCAAGAACTGTTGTTTAGTTTGATAATTTACCTTAAATATTTTAAACTATAATAATATACTCACACTACCTTTATTAAATCTTTTATATTATTATGTTGTCAGGAAATGAGTGTTTGGATAAAAAGTATTTATTTATTTATTTATTAGTAAGTATTAGCTGTGACACCCGAATAATGAATTACATTATTCTGAATAAATCTGAAACAAATAAATCAAAGGAAAACCAATATAACCTCTTTAGGTTACAATTACTTTTAATTGTATTTACAGGTCTCCAAAAGCGGTGTATTGGATGCCGATCTAGGGGTGAATTGGGTTCTTGTGGAGACCCTTTCCCTTTTAATGTGACAGACCCAGAGGCTGAAGTTGGTATTCATGTTGTTGCTTGCCCGTCGGGCTGGTGTGGAAAAATGATAGAAGGCACCACAGGAGCATTCCGAACTGATGGTATTTTTATTTTTTAGACCATTCAATTCAAACTTTTTGTGTAAAAAATTCAAAATTGAAATTATAATTGAATGAGTATCCTACACTTGGGTAAAAAAAATAATCTCTATGACATACAGCCTAATGTGATTATTATATTCACTAACATGCTCTTATCATCTTGTCTGAATATTTATTTATAATTAAATATTTGTTCTAACTCTAACTGTATTGCAAAATTCTGTTTAAATATAACAAATTGATGTTATCATATTTCAACAAACCCCTGATCATATTATTCATAATAAACTACAAAGAAAAATCAATTTATATCATATTTTCTTTGCATTTAATTTTTGCTGATGATTTGTTTCTGTAAATTCACTTTACTGTTTTCAGATTACGGTGCTGCTACTCAGAGAATGTGTCTGCAAAGGTCTCCGAGTGACGACGAGGAGAGATGTGCATACACAGTTTGGAATCACAAAAAAGTTTACATGTGTTTCTGTACTGGAGATCTTTGCAATAGTGCAACTAAGGTGCCAATATCTCCTGTGATTTTATTTACTGTTTTGGTAGTAGCATATAATTCCTACGCAGGAAGTTTATGATCAGGTAATTGACAATTCCAACTTTACATAATACCTGATGAAGATTTCTTATAAAATTTATGTGTTCTTCTGTGTTCAATGAAAATATGTTTGTAATAATTTAAGAAAATAATTTATATACTATTTGATCAGATTCAGATCAGATTTGAATTGATATTAATTAATTACATTCTGACATGGATTGGTGTTAAAAGATCCAATAGAAATCTTTCCGAATATTTGTGAATCAAATGCTATGAATCAAGATACAGAACATGACAATTTTCTGTATAATCTCCGTTTGGTCAAGTAGATAAATATGTTATGTAAATGATAAATAATATTCAGGTGTATTAAAATATAATGTTATATAGAACTTTCACATATTATTAGGATGACTCGTGAAAAGCCAGAGAATATTGAAATCTACTAACTACTGATATACAAATCCGTCCATTGTTTTATATAATCTCTGTTTGGTCAAGTAGATAAATATGTCATGTAAATGGTAAATAATATTTAGGTGTATTAAATAATGTTATATAAAACTTCCCAATATTATTAGGAAGACTTGTGAAAGCCAGAGAATATTGAAATCTACTAACTGCTGATATACAATCCGTCCATTGTTTTAAGTTGTAAAATATGTTAGTTATAATGTATTATACTGTATTTATTAATATTAAGTCCTATATTCCTTAAAAGTTGAAGTTGAAGACAAGAAACACTGCCGTTACACAGTATGACCATAGATAAAATACAATGTATTAAAAATAAATGTAGATAAATTTGTATGGTAGCTAAAAAAAATACTCCAGTTTAATCCTTTATTGAAACAATTCTTCTGTATAATAATTGAAAGATCTGTATGAAATGCAATCTTGTTACAAGGTGTAGTTAATTAAGTTATTTAATAAAAATACATAAAGGGTTCTGTACAGTTCAGTTTTAACAAGAATATGTAAATGATCTGCAGGTAGTACAGCTAACAATATCATAGAACATAAACTACACTTTTTGATAAATTTCAATTGAAATACTCAATAATTAGTTTAAGCTCCTATACTGGTACTCCAGTACTAATAAAAGGGTAAAAATTATATTGTGATACAATTTTTTTTAATGTAAGTATGTACTTAATTTTTTATACTCTTGTTGTAAGTATACCTACTCACAACTGTACGATTTTATATTCAATTTATATTTACACATGAAATGTATATTAAATATGAGGTATTTTTATATTTTTGTATTATTATATAAATATGACACATTTTATTTTTTATTTTAAAATAAATTCCCTGGTCAAACACAACATAACTAGAATAAATTTTAGGTTTTGTTTCTTTTATCAATCTACTTCGTTAACATGTTACGATAGGTATTATATTCGACTTTGCACTGGCGATTTCGATTATCAAAAAAATAAAGTTATGAAAATGTAACAAAAATAATTTTGTGACTGTCAGTAACAAAACTACTCTGAAAGGGCATTACTATTTTTTATGACTTGTTTATTTAGTAGGTGTGAGAATAGTACATGAATTATTTTTATACCTATGAGTGATAATATAAATAGCAACTTTGTTTTAGGTCAATATACCTTTCTATTCGATAATATGATCTCATTATAAACAAACCTCAATAAGGGCGGCTAGAATGTTTCTAATTTCGCGCAGACAGACAAAATATAACACATGAATTTGTTCCATTTTTTTTCTTTAAATCGGAGAATAAAAATATTTATTCTAGTTAGTTGATATTTTACAAAGTTGCAAGTCGGTGGTCAATGTTAATTGTTAAGTCCTATAGTAAGGCCACGTATGGCGTATGCTGCCGATGCGATGTGGCTTCAAATTGTTGTCGATCCTTAATTCCTGGTTCTCCAAGAGCGACTGTATGTGTGGAATGTCGTGGAAGTACAGCAGACCGTGCCGACGGGATTTGGAGACAGCTGCTGTTGCTTCCGTGCCATCTAGTAGATAAGGGTCATTATCAACCTCTGAAAAAAAACCATTAAAATCAAATAAAATACTCATTATGCGCCTAAGTCACGCTAACGGTATAGTTAATTATTAGGTACTTCATTAAATTATAGTCAATCTAGTTTTATTGTTTTCCCGGTTCAGTACCTACTCAATAAGTAAAAATGAGACCCTAGACTGGTCTATCATCATTCATCAGGCTGTGTCTCTTGAAACATGCAAGCTTGACAATTTAAATGTTCATAGCGAACATGTATTTCAGTCGTAAATTGTTAAAATAATATCAAATGAGAGTTGAGACACCAACGCTTTTTTGCTGTTTTGTAGGTACGAAACCTTTCTTGACTTGACTCGCACTTGGCCGGTTTTTTATTTTATGTTGGAACCTTTTAGATTACACGCCCTCCATTTGAAATTAATTTAAAATAATTTTAGTCAATGTGTATCAACATAAACGGTACCTACTCAAACATTGGGACACGTAGTGATTACATTCTCTTTGCATTGGGACAGCGCCATCTTTTGTTGTTTGGAGAATTTATTATTTTTTTTTATTAAAGTTGTAGAAAATCAATAACCTGTTTCTCCAATATCCAATCTCCGAAGGCTGGGCCCGAAATGGGGAGGTATCGGCGGCAGAAACAGCCCGTTCGGCCAAAGCGATTCTGGATCAGGCGAATCGACTTTGTAAGGCGAAGGGGGCAGCACTGGTATAGCGTAATCTGCGAATAGGATAAACTTCATATTAATTATTATTTTTATAATCGCTATACACGCATGTCGTTAAACAACTATCCCAATGATATACTTTGGGGGAGACTTATGCCTAGTAGTGAACGCTATTGTTTATTCGTTATATTGTACCTCAAGCCATTTTTCTTTTAACATCCCGTTGCATTTCTGTCATTTGTACCTACTAAGTTTAAATTCGAAATGATTTCTCAGAAAATCTCACCCATTTGATTGTACTGCCAAGGTACAGTCACTCCATTTTGGCGAGGGATCTCTTCGACTTGGAACGGTATCGCAGGCTTTTGCCGCGCGTACCCGGGGCCATGACCTCGCTGCGGCCCTGGAGAACATACTTCACCATCAGCTTTTGATGTCCTTACTATTAGGTACACTTATTAAACATGTTTTAGATAAGTATGGAATAGTCAATGAAGCTGACATTGTCGCTGACAGATAATCCCTAATAATATGTACCTAAGTATGTGAATGTCCGTTTGTTTCTTACGATATTATACGATTTCAGGCGTAAATAAACTACGTAAACTACCTAATCGATCATCATAAAACTTTGTACAAAATGTTCTAGGAGGTACTTATTCGAAGTAATATATATAATATTCCTATGGTGTTACTCTTGCCACTATATGCCACTATAGGTACAGGACCTTTATGACGACAACATATTATTATCCCCATTATAAAGGAAAAAAATATGTAAAGTTGGTAGATATACACTATACCTAGCTACTTTTCTAATTGACCCTTAGGGTTTTATCATAGGTAGTAATCATCTTCATTCATGAAGCAGAGAATATAGGTACTTAGAGATAAGAGATTGTAGGTCTTCCTTCTAGTGCGCTCAAAAGAGGGCGCTACTTAGGGGCTACTTCCTCTGAATGTGCTTAACTGACTTTGACATACTCTCTCCTATCTTTAGGTGTTCTCTACTTCATAAATGAAAATGTACTACCTATGATAAAACTGTAAGCGTCAATTCACACCGAGAGGCAACGCGGTGCGGCATTTTAACATAGCGTTTCAAAATTGGACTTTATTTACAAACACAAGAAGATATTACAGTTAACTGAAAGAGTTCGAAATCTTATAAATGTGCGACGCGTCTGAGTTGATCCTTAGCTTACTTCTAGTTCCTCTAAAACTAGTTGCTGGATGTCTGTTCGCTCTCACAGACACGGGGTCGCCGACGCCATGAGTGAAGCTGCTCGCAGGTGTGTTGACAGTGACGTGTGACGCGAACTTCGTCCGTGTGAGTTCGTGAGATGACGTCGTCTTCATAAAAGCGAGGCTGATGAGGCACAACACCAGCTTTTGTGAGGGTTTCTGTAACAAACACCTTTTTAAGTAAAAATAAGTATTAAGAAATCTGCTTTATCGCCTTTATCATTTAAGTTAAGAATGTAACTAAAATGTAATAGATACCTATCTAACCGTGTATCTATACTCGTAAGTATTTATAGCTCGTTTCAAAAAACGTATAATCACATCTTTTTTTTTTGCTCAATTACGTACTCGTATTAATGTTAACGTAACACCAAACATCTATAGGTATATCTCCGCAGAAACGCTACTGCCCGTTTCCGGGTGTACATAATATAGGCTATATATTATATTCATTTTACGACACCCACAAGAAACCTATAGTATATAGGGAATGACCTACGACCTTATCAAAGTAAATTATATTTACATTTACAATGTAATAGGTAAGTACTAAGTAGGTACAATGATTTCTTTGTGATAGCATCGCCGGTTGCGTTCTACATTTATATCATTTCCATGTTTGGTATAATCTTGTACCAAATTTGGCACTGCACAAGTGCACTGATCCTTTTTGGAAGCCTTAAATGGCAAAATACAACAAAAGCACATAAAACTTAGGATATTTAACATTTAGTTAGATATACTTCATGATAAGACGACCTCTCGACTCTGGGGCATAGTGGTCGCGTGTACGAGTCCCGCCGAGGGAACAACAATTTTTCAATGTCGTCATGGATGTTTATAATAAAATACTTACATACCTACCTGATATGTTCAGTATAAAACCATTAAAATATTTCTGGCTCTGGTCACCGTCGTAGGTATCTAATAAGTTATACTCTTTTGGTCAAAAAAGTCCATTTCAAATGTACTTTTCTCCGACCGGCGTAACTGGACGATTCGCAAGAAGACACAACCGCCGCAATGAGTTCACATTATGTAGACTGGTTTTAAGTAATATTCCCAATGCAATGTGTTATTAAACTAGAAGTCATCATGGAAAGATTTTTGAGTGAAAGTGCTCTACATATTGGAGATGGACTTTCACTTAAAAGTATCCTTTTATCATTAAACTCTAATATTGAAGTTTACGTGTACCTACTTCAGAGCAAAGTACGTTCGTATCACCAGTGACTCGTCTCTTTACCGGTTAACGTCTTATAAGAATGTACCTATATACCTAGTTAAGTATACTTAGTTATAGTTAAACCCACAACTTTTTTTAAATCCATCGCCCCTAACATTGTCAGGGCTCGTTAATTTTTAATTTTTTTATTCTTTAGTTTTTTCTTTTCTTTTTATTTTTTTCTTTCATACAATTTTAAATTTTTGTCTTTATTTATGTTTTCCATTTCACTAAGAACTCACAACCCTTCTAATCTTACGGATGATCATAAATATACAAATTACCTACAATGCATTCATTCATCACTGTTAATGGTTATGTCATGATGTTGTAACTTGTATGCCTATATTCAATGTTGTCAGCTCATCCAAAACACGCCCTTTAAGAGTAGCTTTAAAGCGTTCAAATCATCACATTAGTAATCCAAACTCTGCAAATTGCAAAGCATATATTACGATGTCCTGTAGCAGAGCAGCAGCATCCTGATGGCAACAGCAAAACTCGACTACTGCTGTCAGGTCCGGTAGAACTCAACACTACTGTTCAGCTTCGTTGTTGTCAGCAGCTAAAACACGGTCGTAGGAATCAATCCGACCTCCAAATTTTTAGTTACGAGGGAAGGTACTTAACCTTATCTCGCACTTTCGCACTAACCATCGCCTGTTATACCTTGATGATCATTCGGCAGCTTTTTGTACCTTTTTGCGCACGTCATATAACTTCTATCTTTACAAATTTTGCCAGGTGACGATTGGCACACTGTTATGCCTCCGACAGCTTTATGGTCCTACGTATTTAGGTACATATTATCTTTTAAACGTTACACATTTGCCAGCTATTTTGCGATGGCTTATCTTAGTATTCATCAGAAGTCCATTCATGATGATTATGCCATCTTGGTAACGCATAACCGTTGTCACTTATCGTAATGGTGCGAAATTAACAAGCTGGCATATTACAATAAAAAAAATTGATTTCGAATTTCGAATATAACGAAATAGTGATGCTGTAATCGGTTTGATTATGTTTCGGGTAAATATTAGCTCCAAAATAGGTCAGTCTTAGTATCGCGATTGTATTATAATACTTTATATTACCAAAATAATGTCATATATCAGACTCATAAAAAGCCCTAATAACTTTGAATGAAAATAACATTTAACTTAATTACTTTAATAATAAAAAGTTATTAGCAATGAGTTTGTCGATACGTATTTTTATGCAGCTAAAATCACAGTTGATTTCCGTCATCAAGGATGAAAAGATGAGATCTATGATGGCCGTGATATTGTCTATGGCGTGGTCTCACGCTGGCGCGGTTGCGAGTTGCGAACTTGCGACAGGTTGTCGTTTATATCGGACGAAATAACGAAATCCACTTTGTATCCATCAATTTAATCGTACTAATTTTTATGCAGTACTGTTACTTTTTTGAGGAGGTCAAAATATTATGCTAGACAGGTAGTAGGATTGGCCATGGCATACTGAGTAGGTATCTAATATTTAAAGTTCAAACTTTCCTAGGCGAAGCCTATGCCAGCTGCGGGATTTTTGTGCTCAAGGTGTCAGATAGCTGTTTTTATTGTCTGTCATTTGGTGTTACTAGTGTCTCGATGCGCCTCTCGGTTCTCGAGATATTTAATTTTATGTGTATTTTTATCTTGGGGCCGCTATTATATTAGAGTCTTCGAAAGATCATCTACATAAAACAACACTGGTCGACAGGTTTGTCCCGGGGTTGTTTTGTGTGGGTGATCCCCGTGTGGGGGGAAGTATTTATTATTACCTAGGTTAGTTTAATTCCTTATATAGGTAGTGTTAGTATTATTATTTTTTGGTGTTGGGTTTTATTTTAACGTATTTTGGCCTCCCGTCTTGTTCGGCATTTGGAGGAAGGCCTGGGGCCCGGACTTTCTGATTCACAGTTCGGGTTTCGAGCCGGTCGGTCGACCGTCGACTCATTAGGGCGCCTCAAGTCGGTGGCAAGTGAAGCGGAACGCCGGAAGGAGGTGGTGGTGTCTTTGGATATCGCCAATGCCTTCAACGGTCTCCCTCATGGAGGAGGAAAGGACCCCCGCCGGGTGCACGTCTCCTTATCGGAGAGATGGAGGTCAGGGTGAGCCCAATACTTAAATGTTTGGGACTCACTCTGGATGAGAGGTGGACCTTCGGCCCCCATTTCCAACTATTGGGGCCGAAGGTCGTGAGGGCGGCATCAGCGCTGGGCCGGCTCTTACCGATTATAGGGGGCCCCAGCGAAGCCTGCAGGCGACTGTACTCTGGAGTCTGTCGGAGTATGGCCCTGTACGAACCCCCAATATGGGCGGACTCCCTCACCACACGTAATAAGGCCCAGCTGCGAAAAGCGCAGTTGGTCATAGCGGTGAGGGTAGTCAGAGGCTACCGTACAGTCTCCTGGGTGGCAGCTACTGCTCTGGCTGGAGATCCGCCGTGGGAGCTCGAGGCGTTGGTGCTCGCCGAAATGCACCTCTTCTGCGCTCAGAAGAGGTTGCAAGGTGAGGTGCCGACTTGGGAGGAGTTTTTACGATTGCGGAGGCTGGGGCAACAGTGGTTGCTGCGGAGGTGGGGTGAGGTTCTGGCGCAGGCACCGTATGGTAAACATACGGCCATCGCACTGCGTCCAGTTCTTGCGGCTTGGATGCGCCGCAAGATGAAACCCCTCACCTTCCGCCTTACACAGATGCTCACCGGACACGGATGCTTTGGTGCGTATTTGTGTAAGGTCGCCAGGAGGGAGCCTACGCCAGCCTGCCATGAATGCGGCGCTGCGGAGGACACGGCCCAGCACACCCTTGAGGTGTGCGATCGTTGGGCCGTGCAGCGCCATGATCTCATGGCAGTGATTGGGCGGGACCTCTCGCTCCCGAACATGGTTCGCTGCATGCTCGAGAGCGACGAGGCCTGGCAGGCGGTGGTCTCCTTCTGCGAAAACGTCATCTCGCAGAAGGAGGCCTCGAAGCGGGACAGAGAGATAGATTCATCCTCTGTTTCGCTTCGCCGGCGCAGGACGGGGGTGCGGAGGCGTCGCTTTGCGGCCCTCCCATCCCGTCTCCGGGTAGAGGGATGGGTAACCTCCCCGGCTTTGTCAGTCTCGGCGCCGTTCAGTTTACCGAAGTGCTCTCATAATTCGATGGAAGTCCGGTCCCTTATGAGGTAGACCAGCCGGTCGGGGGGGCCTGGCCTGTGTTTTGAAAGATCCAGGGCACGCCTTCCACTAAACGGCTGATGGCAATCCGCAAGTGGTTTTAGTGGGTAAACCGGCCCTAGAGAGCCGGGAGTCCCACATACCCCTCGGGGACCCTCCCGGTGGGATGCGTAACGAATTTCCCTTGCGAAATCAAAAAAAAAAAAGATATCTAATAAAAGGGTTTGGTTAAATTGATAAAGACAATTTACTTAATATGTTCAATCTACATAATATTAACTATTTTTTTACTTTTTTTACTTTTTTTTTACTCTTTTTTTACTTTTTTTCGGGTGTAGGCGTGCAAAAAGTTAAGTTGAACTTTTAACTGCTCCTTAACCAAAATTATAAATTAATTATATTAAATCAATATTATGTAAAAATTTATACCTGCATCTACTAGTGTCACAATCTCCTATAATTGCAATAATAAGATACAGTATATAAACACTGTTTTCTTAAACAAATTATATCACTTGCACTTTTGTCAAAATTTGCTGTTATTTTTCTCTTCCACTTGTTTACAATGGAGTCCTTGCAAGAATCAATAACACAAATGAATAAGATGTTTAACTCGAAGATGATGGAGTTCCAGCAGGAGTTGTGTGCGGTCCAGACTACAAACACCTCTACAACACTGGCATCTGATTTTTGTGAGTTCAAAAATTTTATATTGAATGCACTTAAGATGATGCAGGCTCAGTTGGAAATATTGATGGATGCCTATGATCAAACTGAGATGAGGCACAGAAGAAAGATTTTGCTTGTGCATGGAGTTCCCGAAGCCAAAAAGGATGCACAAGAAGTTAATGCATCTTTGTTGTCTTCCCAGTTAAAAGTCCAAGACATAAACATTTCTTCAGTAAAATATTGTCACCGCTTGGGACTCTTAAAGGAATCAAAACCCAGACCGATCTTGGTTAAGTTTCAGAATTTTACTGATCGGAATGAGGTTTGGAGGGCTAAGACCAGCCTGAAAAATTCCGGCATCACTCTATCAGAGTTTTTAATTAAAAAGAGACATGAAGTGTTCCTGGCGGCCAGGCAGCGTTTCGGTGTTACAAAGTGTTGGACATATAATGGCTCTATTTTCGTTGCTAGATCTGATGGCTCCAAAAGCCGTGTTTGTAGCATAGCGGAGTTGGATGCCATTTCTGATCTCTGTGGTGATATGGCAGAAGTCACATCTCAAGTTCCGGCATCCAAAACCAAAAATGAAACTGGAACAAGACCAAGGCGAACCAAAAAGTAAATAGTCTAAGGGTAACATACTTTAAATAATAGCATGGTAACTTTCTCAATCTTCACATATATATAACGGAGTGCGGTATTTTGTGGGCGTCACTTTATAGGATCGAAATAATAACACCAAGCTGAACGTGTTTATATTATGAACAATCAAACCTATTGCTACAAGTACTTAATGCAAAGCAGACATTGAACGTAAGCGAATTTAGTCAACTCCATTTTTCTCAAGCCCCGCCATCCATCGCGCGCGACCCTGAACAGTCCTCCCTCTTTTGTAAGCGGCAACAGGCCTCTTGGGAAATATGACTAAACTTGCTAGGCTTTCTTTTTTTTTTTTCTTTGCAAGCCTTACGTTTCAACTCCGACACGGCCATTCTGACTAGTCACACGTCCTCGTGTGTTGCTCCTGTAAAAGAAAAAAAACCAGCTGCCATATCACAAGCCTTTTGCTCGGCCTAACCTGACTCTACAATTTTAGGCCAATTTGCTAGTTTAATCTCTAATAGTAATCTCAACAGATACTTTAACTTCTTTAATGCACAACAATAAACTACGCAAAGTCTCAGGTAATGCCTATATGACCAGGGCTCTTTAGTCGAAATACGTTAGCCGCGTAACACGACGTGTTCTCCCCACGGCTAACACGTGTGCATCACTCATTGAATACACATCATGTGGTCTGTGTAGACCCCAACCTTCCAGCATCACACGCCCGCTGCGCTCCACGTCCTACTTGAGTTGCCCCAAGAGGTACCGACTTTTAATGGTTGCTGCTGCGAAATGATGCTTGGTAGGTCAAATACTGTCATCAGAATTTGACTTCTATGACACGGCTCCATCGCCGACATACGTCAACCGCTTAACACATTTGTGTTAACCGCGGCTGGCTACCCGTGTGCACATGCACAGCGTATGGTCTGTGAAGACCCCGACTCCGCCAGTATCACACTACAGTCAGTAGATAAACAATTACGCTCACCAAATAATTTTGGTTTCGAATGTGATACTTCAACGAAGTACAGACGACAGTCGTCTAGCCGCCGCGCCACCGCGCTGCGCTGCATCGCTCGCCGCGCTCCGTCGCGTCGTGTCGCGTCGCTAGCGTTGCTCGAAGCTCGATCCACTGTACACAAAATGAAACAGCACAAAAAAATGTTCAGACTATCTAAAATTAAGTTCTTTTAGGGATTTATTTACTAAGACTTCGCTGTGCCTGTCTGTCTTTAATCAGGCTGTATCTCAAGAACAAAACCATCGCGGTTTAAATATCAGCAACAACAATGAGATTAAAATGTTAGATTTCACTATGCAGTGAAATTAATTTAATTTCCTTTCAATGATCTAACTGATTGAATGAAAATAAGCTATTACTTTAGTGTCACACAATAACAAGTGATCAGATTGCACTGTCCTCACTAAACTTGACAAAAATAAACATTTTTAGTTGTACTGTCGCGGGAATCGAACCCACAAATTCGAGTACTAGGTTCTAAACCACTGGACCCCAGAGTAATTCATAATAATAATAATAGCTCCCTTCACCGATTTCGGTGTCGGTAGTAAATTTCATTCAAACCAGGCCAGCTACGCAAGAGTTATTTTATAGTGTCCAAGTGTGTGAGCAATACACAGAAGCACTCTCTCTTCCTTTTACTTTCATAACCCAGCGGAACGGTAAGTTGTCGGTAGCCAATTTCATTGAAACCAGGCCAGCTACGCAGGAGTTATTCTATAGTGCCCAAGTGTGTGCGCAATACACAGAAGGACTCTCTTCCCTTCACTCTCACAACCCAGCGGAACGGTAAGTCGACACGTCTGGCTAGAGAATAGGCACAGGACCGACCTTTTACATGCCCATCTGACGCATGGATCATCTTTCTTGTCAGACAGTCAGGTGATCAGTCTGCATTGTCCTAACCAATCCTAAAAACAACCTTTTTTGTTTCAACGTGGGAATCGAACCCACGAATCCGGGTCGAGAGCTAAGCTCTGAACCACTAGACCACGGAGGCGATTCATTCGTCATTCATAATACCTGAAGACTCGCTAGTGCGTTTACAACCTTTTACAAAATCACCAAGTTGGTCGAAGCTAACTGAAGTCACTCAATGAACTTTCTAATCTTCCACCGCATCAGTGGACTGCCACGGCCTCTGAGACTCTTGGACCGTTGAGTGTGTGATGCCTTGTTCACCATTAGTTCCAGCTTACATACAGTAACTTCTGAAACATGAAATTAAAATGTGTTAATTCCATAAAACTCATATCACAAACAATATTATCCTGTTGGACGAATTTTAAACTATTCCATATCGCATAATGTTCTAAAAAGTAAAAGTCTGTTAAATCTGTAGGTAATATGTATTCCAAATTTACTTTAACAGATATTTTTATGGCCAGCTTAGGAATAAATAACAATGTACAAGACATTATTTAAAGATACTCTTTTTTTTTTTCTTTGTTTTAAACTCACCAATGAAAATTACATTTAAGTATGTAGTTTCACACTACCTACTTATGTTAACCCTATGATCAATTTATTGATTTATTGACTACTCTTAAGATTTGTTGTAACTAGAGATTTGTCAAGCCCTCAGCACTTGACTTTAAAACGGACTTCACATAAAAAAACTAAGGGATAACACATTAATTGCATCCCAAGATTAATTATGACCAAAGCTTTGTTTATTTAACACACATGTCTTGTTGTATTTTGTTTCAACTATTGTAAAGGCTCCCGATGGGGACATTCGATCGTGGCATGAATTTCTGCTTGGTTGTGTCCCGACAGAAGATAACTTGTAAAAGCTCTGCCTGTTAATCCTAATTAAGTTTTAAACTTTAATAAGTTGTAACTTTAAATAAATTTTTAATTCTTTTTGAATCGTCTTTCTCGCTCCTACAAACTTGTCTACCTACTTACTATCATGTAAACAATATTTACAAAGAACATGTCAATGTTATTGTATAAGCCTGTTTGTTTACAACCTGTGCTCACCTGCATAAGACCTTTACTTGTTGTGTAATAATAATTATTATCATTAAAATCAAACTTTGATTTCTTCTTTATTAACTGTGTTGATTTCACTCTATTAATAAGAATATAGCTAGTATAATAACAAGTTTTAAAACTCACATAATTTAAGAAGATACTGTAAGATATTTTACTTTGAATCTCTTTTCTGTTACTAATACTGTGATTATAAAACCAGACTAATTCTGAACTTTACAATGAAATAAGTAATGATACTCATACTACCAGTTTACATCTTTGCGAAGCAAGTAGAATAGTCCATAAGATACACAATGCTCATCTGCGTTGGTTGGTTACCCAGCAAAGCTCATTCTATGCATCGGGCAAGCATGCAAGCTATGCAAGGCTATGCATCGTCCAGTCCAGCATTATCCCAATGTATTGTCCATCTACAAATAAAACAAAACAGCAATACAAACGAACACTAAACTTTAAAGTTTATTTAGATTTTTGGGCAAGCAATTTCATGGAAACTTTGAAATTGTATTTACTTTGAAGGCTTTCAAATTATAACGAGGAATAAAAAGATTGCTACCACCTGTTACCAAAGCCATCAAGCTTATAACCAAGACCTGTCGTTGACTAGCCACGTCAATCTTGTCATATTATCGTGGTTCTATTGTAAATCGTCACGTTCCCATTGTCAATCGTCACATTCTCATTGTAAATCGTCACATTCCCATTGTCAGCACGTTACCATCGTCAGCAGCGCTGTCATCCCATCAATCGTCTTTCTGCTATGCATTATATATCATGCTGCCTTTGGTAGTGGAGGCTCCGTAATATAATCTGTTCCGTCTCAACGTGATCTGAATATCCGCAAGGCCATAATATCCAATCCAACAATTTGTAGGTACCCTGTAACCATCTATCTTGATTTTGCGGGTATATCCCAATTTCTGATAACGGAGTGCGGTATTTTGTGGGCGTCACTTTATAGGATCGAAATAATAACACCAAGCTGAACGTGTTTATATTATGAACAATCAAACCTATTGCTACAAGTACTTAATGCAAAGCAGACATTGAACGTAAGCGAATTTAGTCAACTCCATTTTTCTCAAGCCCCGCCATCCATCGCGCGCGACCCTGAACAGTCCTCCCTCTTTTGTAAGCGGCAACAGGCCTCTTGGGAAATATGACTAAACTTGCTAGGCTTTCTTTTTTTTTTTTCTTTGCAAGCCTTACGTTTCAACTCCGACATATACATATAAATCTATAATTCTGCTTTGCCAATATTCGCTTCTCATTAATCATTCACTTATAATTTTATTGTCCATACTTAGATCTCATAGTTACTTATTTCTATGCATCATCACTAATTTCTTTTGTCACAAATTGTCGGTATTTCGAAAATGAAACATATTTAATTTTGTAATCTGTACTTTTTGAAAATGTTTGCTATTGTTTCATTTTCTTCAACACGAAGCTTTTGACAGATGTGTTTCGGTGACGTCTGACAGGAGTGAGTGATAGTTATTCTTCTTCGTCTTCTTAATGTCACTTTAATTATAATTTTTTTTTTGTTTTTTGTGTGTGGACATGAAATTTAGCATGAGCCATTATGTACTTAACTGATTTCTCTTAATCTAGTATTATGTATATAAATTGCATCTTTGTTATACAATTTTTGTAACTAATAAGCTGTGCTTGTACTTAGAACTTTATTATTATATCTCAGTATAACTCCATTAAAATTTTAATTGCCAATTTGTGTTGGGCTAGCATCTCATCTTAAATCTAATTATATTTTGTTAGAATAACTGCTCATATTTAGCTAGGTGTTTAAAAAATAATAGGCATGTTTGGATTCTTTCCATTTATTTACCTACTCTTTTTCTATTTATTTACTAATTTTATTATAGCAAATTTATTTATATACTTATGTTTTTTTTTATGACACAGTGGGCTGCAGGCCAATTATATTTCAATTGTTGTAGGATAATATATTTATAGTGTTTTATATATTTTATTTATATTTAGTTTGTATTATTATCATGAATGTAAGTGTTGACTCATTTGCTTCAGATGATTTTTTATCCATTTCTTCTAATAACAGCGATGATAGTTTTCAAAGTGCCACATTTATGTCTCTTAGGGATACCATAACTTCAAATTTTAACACAGTTAACAAATGTTTTAAGGCCGTTCATATTAATGCACAGAGCATTCCGGCTCATTACCCCGACTTGCTTGCGTCTTTTGATCGGGCTAATGTTGATGCTGTCTTTATATCGGAAACGTGGCTTAAGCCTTGCTTACCATCAACATGCTACAGTTTACCCGGTTTTAAGTTAATTCGCAACGACCGCATTGGGAGGGGTGGAGGTGGCGTTGCGATTTATCTACGTTCAGACTTGTCCTACACTATTATTAGCTCGTCAGCGCAACCCCCTCCATCTGATGCTCTCGAGTTTTTGCTGGTAGAAGTCCAGGTATCGCACTATAATAAATTATTACTCGGGGTCTACTATTGCCCATCAATGCACAATGATTACTTCTCATCCTTTGAAAATACGCTTGATGCTTTTACACCGTACTACGATCATTGTGTTATAATGGGCGATTTCAATACTTGTCTACTTAAGGGTGATAGTCGATCGACTAAACTTAGTTCAATTTTAGATTCATATAATATGAAATTACTACCTCTGAATCCTACCCACTGCTTTCCAGGTTCCCGTCCTTCCCTGCTCGACCTAATCATAGTCTCCTCTCCTAATCGTGTTACTACGCATGGACAAGTCTCAGCTGATATGTTTTCATACCATGATCTTATCTATGTCGCCTATAATGTTCGCCCTCCCAAAGCTAAGGTAAAAACTCTTCTTCAAAGAAATTTCTCTTCGATGAATATTGAAAGCCTAGAGGAGGACGCACATAACATAGACTGGTCAAACTTACTCTCAGCTGATTCCATTAATGACAAAATTGATATATTTAACGCTAAACTTAAATCTCTTTATGATATTCATGCACCTGTTAGGCCCGTTAAAATCAAACATCTTCCCGCTCCCTGGTTATCAGACGAAATCAAATCTCTGATAAATGCTAAGCATGCAGCCAAAGCCAAATTTAAAATAAAAAAGACAGAAGAATATCGTAACAAATATATTAAAATCCGGAACCGCTGTAATATGATGTGTCGTGACGCACAAAGACGTCATATTCACGCCTCCGTTGAGAACGGGGATCCGGCTAAAACATGGAAATTTCTCAAATCCCTCGGCGTGGGCAAATGCTCTGAACCGCAAGACTCTCATAATATAGATATAGATTCACTTAATAACCATTTTACTTCCTCTTTTAATCTCGACCCCAAAATTAAATCACAAACGTTAAATTATATTTCTTCGCTACCTATATTGAATTCTGATCCGTTCCTTACTGTTCCAGTTTCCGAGTGTGAGATTAAAAAGCACATCCTTTCCATATCGTCAAACGCAGTAGGAGATGACGGTATCAGTCGTAGAATGATCACACCAATATTAGATATAATTGTTCCTGTTCTTGCACACATTTTTAATTCATGTTTAGAGTCTTGTACCTTTCCTGATGCCTGGAAGGCAGCTTACATAATTCCTTTACCTAAATCCTCCTGTCCTAAGACTGTGTCTGACTTCCGTCCTATTTCCATCCTACCCTTTTTATCAAAAGTTTTAGAGCGAATCATTCATCACCAGCTTACGAAATTTGTTACCCACAACAGCTTACTCAGTCCGTTCCAGTCCGGTTTTCGCACTGGTCACAGTACGACTACCGCATTGGTAAAGGTAGCTGATGATATACGGTCAGGTATGGATGATAAAATGCTTACTATTCTCACACTTCTGGATTTTAGTAATGCCTTCAATTCCATAGACCACGATATTCTGCTAGCCCGGCTTGCATCTTTAAATCTTTCACCATCAATAATTAATTTAATTCGTAGCTACCTTGTAGGACGACGGCAGAGAGTTAAATCATCTGATTATTTCTCCGATTGGAGTTATATCTATGCCGGCGTGCCTCAGGGTGGTGTGCTATCTCCTCTTCTGTTTGCAATTTTTATAAACCCTATAACAATATCGATTTCATCATCCTACCACTTGTATGCGGACGATCTTCAAATATACACACAGTCTCCTTTGGACAATCTGAATTCCGCTTTTGATCTAGTGAATCACGATTTGTCGAATATTTGTGAATGGAGCAAGAATCATGGACTTCTTATTAATCCTATTAAAACTCAATTAATTGTAATTGGTAGCCCCGGGCTAATTTCTAGAGTTGACCATGATTCTTTACCTCCTGTCCTTATAAATGGTGTAGCAATACCTTTCAGTAAAGTGGTTAAAAACTTAGGAGTGTACTTTGATGAATATTTATCGTGGACGCATCAATTGCAAGAGATTAGTAGAAAGGTTTTTTCTACCTGGCGTTCCCTAAAACGTCTACGATATGTTCTTCCGATACCCACTAAGGTAGTTTTGGCTGAATCCCTACTCCTTTCCCATTTAGATTATGCGGACGCTTCTTTCACTAACTTGACGGAGGAACAACTGAACAAATTGGAGCGCCTTCAAAACCTGGCTTTGAGGTTTGTTTTCGGTTTACGTAAATTTGACCATATCTCCGAGTATCGCCTCAAGTTAAAGTGGTTGCCAATCCGCTACCGCCGTGACTCTCGTGTTCTCTCCTTCCTTTATAACATCCTATTTGACTCCCATTGTCCCACTTATTTAAAAAGTAATTTTAACTTCCGTACCTCTGACAGACTGGAACTACGATCTATATCTAATCTTCTTCTTGACATTCCTATCCACCGCACTAAATACTTTAATTGCTATTTCATTGTAAAATCCATTTCCCTTTGGAATTCTTTACCTATCCATATAAGGCAGGCTGAAACTATACATCGCTTTAAAACTCTTATAAAAAATCATTATCTGGAATCATATTGTGTCAACCCTTAACTTATGTAACTAACACTTATTATTATAAATTAAAATATCATGTAGGTTTATCTATTGTATATATATATATATAGATATATATATTATATTATATTGTATACATATATTATATATTTATTGTGTTTATGTATTATTTTATTTTATTTACTTTTATTTTATTAAATATACTTTTGCGCAACTCCCATTCTCTAGCATTGTTTTCTCTAACACCATAAGGTTGTCTGGAAGAAATTGCTATCTAGTAATAAGGCCGCCTTTGTGTGCATGTCTGATTTTTGTAATGTATATTTTTTTGTTTTTTTGTAACTTGTTGTGTGCACAATAAAGTATATTTGTATTGTATTGTATTGTATTTTGTACCACCTAATAGGTACCACGAGATTATAAATTATACTTAGGGCCGATTTTTCAATAGTCAGATAACTTTTATCTGTTGAATAAACATTTGACTTTAACATGTGTTCCATACAAAATCTGCCAAAGTCACATATTTATTCCTCAGATAAAAGTTATCTGACGATTGAAAATCGGCCCTTAAATAAATAATTTATGGAAGTTTTTCTTGTAAAACAATATTCAAAGTTTTCGCTTCGCGTAGGTATTATTATGTAAGACTAGCTGTGCCCGCGACTTCGTACGCGTGGAAAAGTGATTTAGGGCAGCAGTTCAAATACATTTTTAGTTTATGAACACTGTCGTTTGGATATTTAAAATCACTAATTTATAGTAATGCTTCTTTATACACGGTATTAGACGTGCATAGGCAAAAGAAGTAGGCCGATGGAGTAATAATAATAGTTTACTGTCAAATAATGGCCGTTTTTGTCGTAAATGTTTTGAGGTATTTTTTCTATGAAAATGCTAACACTTACTAAAATACTATTACTACTATTACTTAAAACTACCAGCTCGAAAAATGACCGTGTATTATTAACCGACTTCAAAAAAAGGAGAAGGTTCTCAATTCGTCTGTATGTATAATATTTTTTTTTCTTTTATGCGAACGGGACTACTTGATAGTACGCTCATATACGCGACGAAGATCTCTGTACTGAGATTTGTATGGACTTTACGCCGCAGCGACTGCAGACGATGATCGTTTTCACACCGACGCTGCGCTGCTGGTGCCGTGCGCCAAATTTTTGACAAGTCTACTCTCGGTGCGCAATTCCAACTCGGACTTGCCCGGTTATTTATTTATTAATTACCTACGCTAACAAACATGTAGCCTACTTAGGGACTTTACGGTTAAAGTACTAACTTCCTTTAGACGACAAAATAACAAAAGTCCAAAAGAAAGAAAAAACGCAAGCCGTACCTAGCATGAAAACTTATAAATAAAAATATCATGAAAAACATAAATCTTACTTATATTGACATAACTTTTCTAATTTAAATGTACCTATGACATCTCATTCATATCTTGAAAACAAACTATCCTACGCCTATACTTTATGAATTGTATTTGCAAAACCTAAGTATATTAATAAAAAATAATAATAAAAATAATAAATAAATATATAAATAATAATAATAGATAATAATAATAAATATAATAATAATAAATAAAAAATAATAATATAATAATAATTTAATTGTTTCTTTTAGTTTACCTTTTGAAGTCGTTTTTTTTTGTTTAAAATTATTTAATTTTCAGATTTTTAGTGATGGGTATAGACTGAGTAGGGATAATTCTCTATTGATCAGACGACGATTATTTGAGGACGGAAAATGAAAAACAAAAACGATTAGATAAAAAAAAAATAGTAGAAAGAGAAAAAGTCTACCCAGCCTAGCCTGGCGTAAGCCAGAGATATATATTGTACTAGCTGACCCTTGCCCACTTCGTTGAGCATAAAAACAGTTTATGATGAAATTCAACTAAAAAAAACAACCCCTAACTCGGGAACGCGGAACCCGCAACGCGGGAACCCGGAACCCGCAGCATGGGAACCCGAAACCCGCAACCCGCAACGCGGGAACGCGGAACCCGCAGCATGGGAACCCAAAACCCGCAACGCGGGAACCCGGAACCCGCAACGCGGGAACCCGGAACCCGCAACGCGGGAACCCGGAACCCGCGACGCGGGAACCCGGAACCCGCAACGCGGGAACCCGGAACCCGCAACGCGGGAACCCGGAACCCGCAACGCGGGAACCCGGAACCCGCAACGCGGGAACCCGGAACCCGCAACGCGGGAACCCGGAACCCGCAACGCGGGAACGCGGAACCCGCAACGCGGAACCCGCAACGCGGAACCCGCAACGCGGAACCCGCAACCCGGAACCCGCAACGCGGAAATCGCAACGCGGAACCCGCAACGCGGAACCCGCAACGCGGAACCCGCAACGCGGAACCCGCAACGCGGAACCCGCAACGCGGAACCCGCAACGCGGAACCCGCAACGCAGGAACGCGGAACCCGCAACGCGGGAACGCGGAACCCGCAACGCGGGAACCCGGAATCCGCACCATGGGAACCCGAAACCCGCAACGCGGAACCCGCTACGCGGGAACCCGGAACCCACAACGCGGGGACCCGGAACCCGCAACGCGGGAACCCGGAACCCGCAACGCGGAACCCGCAGCATGGGAACCCGGAACCCGCAACGCGGGAACCCGGAACCCGCAACGCGGGAACCAGGAACCCGCAACGCGGAAACCCGGAACCCGCAACGCGGGAACCCGGAACCCGCAACGCGGGAACCCGGAACCCGCAACGCGGGAACCCGGAACCCGCAACGCGGGAACCCGGAACCCGCAACGCGGGAACGCGGAACCCGCAACGCGGAACCCGCAACGCGGAACCCGCAACGCGGAACCCGCAACTTGCAACACGGGAACCCTGAACCCGCGACGCGGAACCCGGAACCCGCAACACGGGAACCCGGAACCCGCAACGCGGAACCCACAACGCCAAACCCTTCCGTGAACGTTGCTGGTTCTGCGCTGTCAAATGGAATAAATAGTATCCTATGTCCGTCTACTGGCTCTAAGTTACTTCCTCACCAATTTTCAACCATATCGATAAAGCCGTTCTCGAGTTATAAATAATTCATTTAACTAACACCGTAACACGACTTACTTTAATACAAAAAGCTGATGTAAAGATGAAACTAACATAAGCTAACGCCCGGTGAATGCTCCCGTCACAGTCGGTACAGCCGATTCGGTGATCATTAGTCAGATAACGATGATGATGATGAAAAGAAGCCTAAATTAATCCTTATAACTTTAGCTATCTACCAGTGAAAGTCTCGTTAAAATCGGTCCAGCCGTTCCAGAGATTAGCCGGAGCAAAGAGACACGCTAACAGACAGACAGACATTTTTTTTTAATTGCATTTTCGTTTTCAGTAGCAAGAAAAAAAAAGACAGAACAGACAGACGTTAACTTCGCACAAAGATAAATGACGACATAGTGGCGTCATATCATGACGTTTTCGATTTTTTTTTAATTGTTCGTGAATTATGACCATGGATCTAACTCCTTCGATCTGATTTTTAAATTAACATTTATAATATATTCTTAATACAACTTATAACTTAAGTTCTTTTTTTAAATAGGTATATTTATAGTTGTTAAAAGATTAATCGATTTTTTGAGTAAGTCTCTAGTGTTTAATAAGAAAAAGTGTTAACTGACGTAACATTATCACGACGTTTATTTCATTAAATCATAATTTGTATATTATATTTAAGATCGTTTATCAGTGAAAGCAAATCGTAAAAAACTCATATTGGTTATGTTGACAATAAATATCTAATAATTATTAAATAAAGTTTAGTAAATTCTGCAGTTTTAACAAAAAGAAAATATTTATTTTATTATGTCGTCGTTACAACGTTACGTCGCTCATTTTTGATAAACTGTCAAATGTTACCTATTAAAATGACCCGACTATTTATTAGTGGTGGACAAATAGTTTAATGAATCCAAATAGTTTAAGTTTATGTTAATACGTTATTTATAGCATTTCATAATTTTTATTTTCCATTTGTAAACAATGTCGTTACCATGACACCAGTGTCATATAAACTGGCAACGACGTGAATCGATTGAGCCCAGGTTCAAACCCCGCGTGACTATCACGTATTTTCTTCTTTTTTCTAATTTTCTGCTTATTTTTTTCAACATTTTCTTTCATAATAACCTATTCGTGACAATAACGAACATACCGTAAAAAAATTGCGAAATTGGTCAAGCCGTTGTCGAAGCGCACACGACGTAAGAAATTTTGGAGGTCGTTTTTTTACACTTTGGGCTACATTTTTGGGGTTTTAGTAAGGAACCCTACTTTTTTTAAACATATAATATAGCCTATGTTCAGCGCTAGGAATGTAGCTTTCCAACGGTG
This sequence comes from Celastrina argiolus, assembly GCA_905187575.2. NCBI lineage: Eukaryota > Metazoa > Arthropoda > Insecta > Lepidoptera > Lycaenidae > Celastrina > Celastrina argiolus. Next base: position 8,447,434 of record LR994599.1, on the reverse strand, counting down.
AAAGAATTTTTCATATTGGTTCAATGGTTTCGGAGCCTATTCCATTCAAACAAACAAACAAACAAACAAACAAACAAACAAACAATCAAACATTACCTCTTTATAATATTAGTATAGATATATAGTTAACCGCTGCTCTGGCGTAAGCCAGAGCAGCGCGAAATTTTTCAATATATATATATCTATATATAGTTTACTGAAACGCGAAATTTTTTGATATTATAGATCCAGGATAAGGTGCAAAACCTTACTGTTTGGTAACATAATATGCTAAGACTACTTCAGAAAAAATCAAAATCAATATATTATTCCACATAAATTTTGAGGATTTCCTTCGATTCCTCACGGATTCCATCATCAGGTCACCATTTTTGTGACAATGGGACCAAATTTAAATTATACCCTACACAACATAAAAAAAAAATTAAAATCGTTTCAGAAACGATGAAAATATCCGCGAAGAAACATAAAAAACAAACATATATTTACGAATTGAGAAACCTCCTCCTTTTTTGTAAGTCAGTTAAAAATATTATGTTGGTTATTTCATGTTACAATCTACCTTTGTGCCAAGTTTCATTTAAATACGTTGAGTAGTTTGGCTGAAATACCGTCAAATAGGTAGCTACAATTTTTTGAAGATCCCACGGGAACCCTTACGTTTTTCGGGATAACAATTTCCAATAATGCTCTTCAGGTTATAAGCTACCTGCTTACCGAATTTCATTTAAATACGTTGAGTAGTTTGGCTGAAATACCGTCAAATAGGTAGCTACAATTTTTTGAAGATCCCACGGGAACCCTTACGTTTTTCGGGATAACAATTTTCAATAATGCTTTTCAAGTCATAAGCTACCTGCCTGCCAAATTTCATTTAAATACGTTGAGTAGTTTGGCTGAAATACCTTCAAATAGGTAGCTACAATTTTTTGAAGATCCCACGGGAATCCTTTCGTTTTTCGGGTTAATAATTTCCAATAATGCTCTTCAGGTCGTAAGCTACCCGCCTGCCAAATTTCATTTCATTCCATACAGTGGTTTTAGCGTGATGCGACGACAAACATTCCCATATGGACAGACAGATAGACAGACACACAGACAGACAGACAGACAGACAGACAGACAGACAGACAGACAGACAGACAGACATTTTTTTCAAAAATGTTATTTTTAGGTTCTGTGGCTTATATAGACCCCCTTTTTTAAATTTTCCCTTAAATATTCTTAATGTACAGACATGACCCCTCTACAGATTTATTATATGTATAGAAGATAATATTATAGTAGATGGGTAATAATATACCACACTGTAGGTATATGTCCTAACTCTAATATTAAGGCAAACTTAAAAAAATCCTGTAAAGTGATCTAATTATTTATGTACAAATTAAGTCAATTATTCTTTAATCATCTTTACGTAGACAATAAGATAGACTCATGAAGTTAATAATTAAACTTTAACAAAACAATGTCTCAAATTAAGATTACAGAGACAAAATTACTTGTAACTTCAATAAATTACGTGTTTATTGAAGTTTTCCATTACTTAAGTATTTGTGTCAAAAATTTTGGATATGTACAGGCTACGATAAGTAAAGGCCAACGGTATTTTCCTTGTTTTTAATTGAAATAATTAGATTTAATATACATCAATGAATGTCAAAAACATTTTGGTGAATTAAAATGTTATTATTTTCAATCATCTGTGATGAAATGTTTTTAGTTCTCTATAAATAAAGCAGGTATTAGGTATGTTTTTTTTCGATTGATTGATAATTAAAAAAAAAATTTATGCATTTTAAACAATTATACCTAAATACAAATAAACATAATCTACATCAATAATTCATTGGATTGCAAAGGAAGTATCCACCTCGGGTGTGTTTCAAAGCTTTGTAATCTTGTCTTGTTCCTGCTTCCTACGTCATCATTTCGACCTAGGAAGTTGGTACGAGCTGATACCGCTGACGTGGTATCAAAGAGAATAATAGCCCAAATTAAGCCGCTAATGGAAGTAAAATGTGAGGCAGATCAAGGTGAAACAGATGTTATTAAGAGCAGCGGCTTTGTTGCTCGTCACAACGGTACACGATTGATAGATACTCTACAAGTGTTTAAGTACTTGCTGGATAACAATTGTAGCTAAGGTAGATAAAATTATAATCTTTGTTATACATTACACATTTTGTGTGTATACCTATATACATTTTAAAGGAAACAATTTTTCATCTTTTTGGTAAAAGATGGCCGCGCCCGTGTTTCTTACGCCCGCGCCGGTTACTTTGCTGCGGGCTAGGTTTGAATCGGTTTTCGGAAAACGGCCTTCGAAAAAAACTTCATTTGGAAATAAAAAAAAAAATGTTGGATTCTTCATCAGTGAAAATGTGTCACGTTGATGGATTGAGAGCGTCAGCGGCGTGCCTATAATAAAAATAACTCATCTTATACCTACATAGTTTGACCGAAACTATTGTCACATCTGCATGGAATACATAAATTAGAGGAACTGCGAGTTGCGAGATGCGACACATGTGTAATAGCGCTTATTGAAGAATGGTAAGCCATGACCTAGGGTCAGGACTCGTGAGTATAATTTAAAAATATCTAGATCCACGGGTGTAAAATCTCGGTGTAAAATCAAACATAAAAACCATTAAGTAGTAAATGAGTCATGTATTCGTGGTAGAACGAAAACGCGTGACACAAAAGTAAGTCATTTGCTAGGATTCTGTAATCTACGCACGTCACGATATTTTCTAGCTCAGTGTCACACTTCCGCACATCTCGTGACATTGTGTCACAATTTGTCTTCCACTATAAATTTAGATTAGATTGTTATCTTGCAGTTCAGCTTTACTCGCTTTTTTTTGTACAATGGGATCATTGTAAACGAAGCCTAAGGGTGCCTTTATAATGCTTCCAATTATGTAATTAATTCCCCACACAATATAGGAAAACAAAAGGACAGGAAGGACTAAATTTGGTCGAATTTCATATTCACTAGGCGGAGCCAAAAGATAGCATAAAAAATATTTACCTTTGGCAGTGATGGCACAAAACAGATAATGAATAAAAAGCCTTTAGGTTACGTTGAAAATGGAAAGGAGTACAAATACTTGAGAAGCGCGGGCATTAGAACTCAAACTCAAAAATGTATACTTTTTTATTTTTATAGAATTGTATTACATGATGCTTGACGCCGATTCGGAAACTAGCCAAGAAGCAACTCCCGCGGGGCATCTTTAAGAAAATTTGGGATATTCTTTTAAAATATATGTATATACATCAATTAGGGTTCAGAACCGGGAAATCCCGGTACCGAAAATCCCGGGATTTCCCGGTTCTTTGACTACTGTTATAGAACCGGTTCTCAACTCAAAAGAACCGGGATTTTCGGTATTTTCGGGATTTTTTTTCCCTTAACAAAAAATAAACGCAACGGGCTTAGAAAGGTACTTTTGTATTTAAATTACACATTGTGGCATGTCAAGTTAAAGGATAATATATTTATTGCTATACAATGATTAAAATATCGTTATACATTCACTTCCATTAAAGTTTTACATAGATATAAAGAATTTTTATAAACATGAGTAATATTATATAATACTAGCTTAGGCCGCGGCTTCGGGCAGGTGGAATTATTGTATTCGTAGCAAAAAGTTTTTTCCAAATAACACTACAGCTGCAATGTGGTTTAGATATTGTTATAGCAATAAACATATTATGAGTATCACTATATTTTAACCAATGCATATAAAAACTTAATAAATTGTATACTTTTTACACCTTGGGTTACATTATTGGAGTTTTAGTAAGGTTCCCTTTTTTAATATAATAAAGCCTGTGTTCACCGTTGATGGTGTAAATTTCTGACGGCGAAAAACGCTTTCAAATTTTAACTTAAGTTATGATGTTATTCAAAATATTCTTAACAGATTTTACTATCTCAACATATTAAAATAAATCTAGGGGAAATGTCTGCTCATTAATATATATATTTAAGTCAAAATCAAGATTTGGGGTCTATAAAGGCCATAGAACCTAAAAATAATAATTATGAAAAAAAGTACTGTCTGTCTGTCAGTCCGTATGTGAGTCCGTACTGAATGGAATAAAATTAAATTTAGCAGGCCGATAGCTTCGAATCTAAAGGGTAATGTAGGATATTATTATCCCAAAAACGAAAGGGCGCCCGTTGGATTTTCAAAAAACAGTAGCTACTTATTTGATGGTATTTCGGTGAAACTACTCGACGTATTTAAATGAAACTCGGCACAAAGGTAGATTGGACCATGAATATAATAACAGGATTTTTTTGTTGGGATGGGAGGGATCATAATTATAAAAGCTGTATTTTTGAACTTGCTTATAAAACAAAAATTTATTATGATTTTTTGTATCATCGTATTTATCTGTATTCTGATTTCTTTTAAAATATAACAATTAAAATAAATAATATAATCTTTTTGCTACTACATACAATTTTATAAAATATCTTTGAACTATGAATTTTTGTTGAATCAATTTATCTGTTGGATAAAGTTGTTAAGATTTTTGGAAGATCCATCTTTTTAGCCAGTAAAACTCACTTCGATATTACATTCAAAGGGTAAAAACTTACTTTCACAATATCTGCGTTTAAAATTTTAATTTCTGTCCAAACATTATACCGCATTTCGTGCGATTGGCTAAGCAGAAAAATAGTTTTAAAATGTTTTATCCATACTTAATATTATTTCAAACGTGAAACTAACTATGTCTGTTACTTTAAGACTCATGAACCGTTTTACCGATTTAGTTTAATTTTGGTACGGTGATAAGTTTATAATAAATAGGACTTATCCACGCCGAGGCAAAACTACCGAGCAAAGTAGGATTCAACGTCACGTATATAACGTGACATTGATTCCTACTAACAAAATATAATTACTTATACTTATACTTATAAAACTCCTCAATTTTGGTTGGGTTTTTTGTACTACACAGTATTTTACAATATTATAAGTTTTAATAGATTTACACCGGTAAAATAGTTTTTTGGCTCATGATAGATCGTAGATATAATATGCAATGTTTTATTTACCTATTCAAAAGTAATAACTTTGCAAGAGCGGGAGGGAATCTGCTAAGTGTGCCTTATAGGCTGGCTAATCGTTATACATAATATACGCCTCGGAAAAAAATATTGTAGTGCGTATGATCTGGCCAGAAACTGGATAGTAGATAGTCATAAGATTATTGGTATAACATTATCTTAACCATACTGCAGCCATAGAGTTATTTGATAAAGAACTTTTTGTTACGAATACTATTCTACGCGCCCGAAGCCGCGGAAAACGCCCTAATATTAGAGACGTTAAATTAAATAAAACTTTATCAAAGGTTAATTTATAACGATATTTTAATCATTGTATAGCAAATTAATGTATCATACTTTAACTTGACATGCCAAAATGTGTGATTTATTTATAAAAAGTAGTTTTCGAAGCCATTGTATTTGTTTTTAGTCAAGTAAGAAAAAAATCACGAAAATACCGAAAATCCCGGGAAATCCCGGGAATTCCCGGTTCTGACTAGTGCCGGTACCGAAAATCCCGGTTCCTAAAAATATACCGGTTCTCGATACCCTAACATCAATGTTATGACTTACTTAATTCTTTTTTTGATCAAATCAAATCAAATCAAATATTTTTATTCAGAGTAAATTTTACAAAAAAATGTTTTCTGAACGTCGTTTCTATATGATGCCTACCACCGGTTCGGGAACTAGCCCAGCAAGAAGAACCGGCGTAAGAAACTCGCATGGGGCCATCTTTTACAAAAAAGATGGAAAATTTCTCTTTTTAAAAAAAGTATAAATTTACATATAAATATGTCAATACTAAAGCTAAATAACATAGAATATACTATAAATAAGTAGCCTTGTAGGGGGCTACTTTATTCCCAAGGTGTGCTATCATTCATATAATCATTAACTTTATAGTAAGCTTTTGCACACAAACGTTCTTTGACTACTTTCTTAAACTTATTAGTTGAAAAATTTTGAACGTTTTCTGGGATCATATTATAATTCGTTTAAAGGCCAATGTATAGGCGTATACATTGGCCTTTAAACGAATTCTTTACTTTGCTTAGTCTAGTCACTGGAACAACAAGTTTATTCTTATTCCGAGTATTTCTATTATGATTATCACATTTTCTTATAAACAGGTTTACATTTTTCTTAACATATAATACATTAGAGAGGATATACTGAGAAGCTACAGTTAGTATTCCAGTTTCCTTAAACTTTTCTCTAAGAGAAGTGTTGGGGGCCAGCTTGTAGATTGCCCGAACAGCTCGCTTCTGCAGCACAAAGATACTATTTATATCTGCAGCACTGCCCCATAGCAGAATGCCATAGGACATTATACTATGAAAGTAACTAAAATACACTAGGCGTACTGTACTTTCATCTGAATATTGTCTAATTTTACTAACTGCATATGCTGCTGAACTGAGTTTGTCGGCCAGTCTAGCAATATGGGGGCCCCACTGAAGTTTAGAGTCTAACGTTATACCTAAGAATACTGCAGTATCCACTAGTTCCATACGTTCATCATTTAATAGCACATTGGTTTCAGTTTGCCTCACATTGCCAACAAAATGTGTAAAATTCACATTGCCTGTGAATTTTACACATTTTGTTTTTTTATTATTAAGTAAAAGATTATTGACACTAAACCAATGTACTATCATTGAGAGAGCATTATTTACTTCGTCATGGCATATATTTTGCCGTTTCATATTAAAAATAAGAGACGTATCATCAGCAAATAATACTATCCCATGTTTTTCATTTATGAGGTAGGTATGGTAGGTCGTTTATGTAAATTAAAAATAGAAAAGGTCCTAAAATAGACCCTTGTGGGACCCCCATCTCTATTCTAGAGCCTAAGGATCTTTTTCCATTCACCTCAACCCTCTGAGTTTTATTTGTTAACTTAACATAGGCACATGGAGATAAGATTTAGCTTGACAAATTACTGCGGGACTTCATGGAAAGGACTCTACCTACGAATACTGTTTTACTATAACTTTACATAATCTACGTCTTCGATTATGTAAACAGCTAAAGTTTCCTAGTTCGCTCTTTTGTTTGGTCTATAGAGTATAGAGCTATAAACTATAGAGAGAGGTCAAGAGTCTGGACTCTACCATAACGGGTTTCGATTTAGATAGCATCAGGAAAGGTGCTACGTCATATTATCCGACTTCTCAATGTAAAAGTTTTGCAACAAGCACTTTGAAGAAGCGACAGATCGTTTAAGCAATTACAATAGTCTGAGATTCCAGGCCCGCTAGACTTCCCTTATATTTTTACTGATAAAATCTATGTAATTTCTTTGTATTAGTGTGTAGTGTGTACAATGAACGTATGGATACCTTGGCTTGTTTGTGTCGGGGTCAAATTTTAGGTAAAGTTGCCGTTTATGATGCGAAAATTGTACTCAATTTACTAAATAAATATATAAACGTTTATTCGCTAACACATTTGAACATTGCATTTAAAACAAGTAAAAATATATATACCTATTAACAATATAAAATTATTCGTTAGGTATATTATTTTAAAATATTACGAATAATTTTATATTCGTTATATTTCAAAATAAAATAAATATACCAGTACAGTTTCTCTTAACTTATTCTGAACTGAGATTATTCTTTCTACATGCATGATTTTACATTTTTTACTTTTATGAAAACTACTCTAAAATCGGTGTAAATTTCACTTTATAATATGTACATAATTGCTATAATTCTACAATAATATACAAAAGTACATTTTTGTACCTTTGGTGCCTAAAAATTGACCAGCTGCACAAACTAATGGGTAAGCATACTTTTATTACATAACTAGCTGACCCATGCTCACTTCGTTGAGCATACAAACAGTTTAAACCTTCCCTGGACTTCCACGAATATTTCAAGACCAAAAATAGCCGAAACGGTTCAGCCGTTCTCTTGTATTAGCGAGTCTAACGAACAGCAATTCATTTTTATATAATACTAGCTGTGCCCGCGACTTCGTACGCGTGGAAAAGTGATTTAGGGCAGCAGTTCAAATACATTTTTAGTTTATGAACACTGTCGTTTGGATATTTAAAATCACTAATTTATAGTAATGCTTCTTTACACACGGTATTAGACGTGCATAGGCAAAAGAAGTAGGCCGATGGAGGAATAATAATAGTTTACTGTCAAATAATGGCCGTTTTTGTCGTAAATGTTTTGAGGTATTTTTTCTATGAAAATATATTACTAACTAGCTAACAATTCCTACTACCAGCTCGAAAAAATATGACCGTGTATTATTAACCGACTTCAAAAAAAGGAGGAGGTTCTCAATTCGTCTGTATGTATAATATTTTTTTTTCTTTTATGCGAACGGGACTACTTGATAGTACGCTCATATACGCGACGAAGATCTCTGTACTGAGATTTGTATGGAGTTTACGCCGCAGCGACTGCAGACGATGATCGTTTTCACACCGACGCTGCGCTGCTGGCGCCGAGCGCCAAATTTTTTAAACGTCTACTCTCGGTGCGCAATTCCAACTCGGACTTGCCCGGTTTTTTATTTATTAATTACCCACGCTAACAAACATGTAGCCTAATTAGGGACTTTACGGTTAAAGTACTAACTTCCTTTAGACGACAAAATAACAAAAGTCCAAAAGAAAGAAAAAACCCAAGCCGTACCTAGCATGAAAACTAATAAATAAAAATATCATGAAAAACATAAATCTTACTTACTTATATTGACATAACTTTTCTAATTTAAATGTACCTACGACATCTCATTCATATCTTGAAAACAAACTATCCTACGCCTATACTTTATTAATCGTATTTGCAAAACCTAAGTATAATACTAAATTACTTCGCACAAAGTAATAATTATTTTCACTTGTACTGGAAAATAAGTATTACTTTGTGCGAAGTAAATTTAATTGTTCCTTTTAGTTTACCTTTTGAAGTCGTTTTTTTTTTTGTTTAAAATTATTTAATTTTCAGATTTTTAGTGATGGGTATAGACTGAGTAGGGATAATTCTCGAATGATCAGACGACGATTATTTGAGAACGGAAAATGAAAAACAAAAACGATTACATAAAAAAAATGTAGAAAGAGAAAAAGTTTACCGCTGCTCTGGCGCAAGCCAATTAAAATCGTTTCAGAAACGATGAAGATATCCGCGAAGAAACATAAAAAACAAACATATATTTACGAATTGAGAAACCTCCTCCTTTTTTGTAAGTCGGTTAAAAATATTATGTTGGTTATTTCATGTTACAATCTACCTTTGTGCCAAGTTTCATTTAATTACGTTGAGTAGTTTGGCTGAAGTACCGTCAAATAGGTAGCTACAATTTTTTGAAGATCCCACGGGAACCCTTTCATTTTTCGGGATAATAATTTCCAGTAATCCTTTTCAGATCATAAGCTACCTGCCTGCCAAATTTCATTTAAATACGTTGAGTAGTTTGGCTGAAATACCGTCAAATAGGTAGCTACAATTTTTTGATGATCCCACGGGAACCCTTTCGTTATTCGGGATAATAATTTTGACGACCTCCGTAGCGCAGTTGGTTGAGCGCGTTGGTGCTCGAACGAAAGGTCGCGGGTTCGAATCCCGCCGAGGGAACAAAAAGTTTTCAATGTTCCTGGGTCATGGATGTGTATTAAATTTGTGTATAATATAATAAAAACCTTAAATATGTGTATAGTATAAAAGTATTAAATATATTTCCGTTGTCTGGTACCTGTAACACAAGTTCTTCGGATACTTAGCACAGGGCCAGATTGACGTGGTGTGAAGCGTCCATAGTTATTATTATTATTATTATTATTATAGTAATCCTTTTCAGGTCATAAGCTACCTGCCTGCCAAATTTCATTTAAATACGTTGAGTAGTTTGGCTGAAATACCTTCAAATAGGTAGCTAAAATTTTTTGAAGATCCCACGGGAACCCTTTCGTTTCTCGGGATAATAATTTTCTAGTAATGCTTTTCAGATCATAAGCTACCTGCCTGCCAAATTTCATTTAAATACGTTGAGTAGTTTGGCTGAAATACCGTCAAATAGGTAGCTACAATTTTTTGAAGATCCCACGGGAACCCTTTCGTTTTTCGGGATAACAATTTCCAATAATGCTCTTCAGATTATAAGCTACCTGCCTGCCAAATTGCATTTAAATACGTTGAGTAGTATGGCTGAAATACTGTCAAATAGGTAGCTACAATTTTTTGAAGATCCTACGGGAACCCTATCGTTTTTCGGTATAACAATTTCCAATAATGCTCTTCAGATTATAAGCTATCTGCCTGCCAAATTTCATTTAAATACGTTGAGTAGTTTGGCTGAAATACCGTCAAATAGGTAGCTACAATTTTTTGAAGATCCCACGGGAACCCTTTCATTTTTCGGGATAATAATTTCCAATAATGCTCTTCAGGTCGTAAGCTACCTGCCTGCCAAATTTCATTTCATTCCATACAGTGGTTTTAGCGTGATGCGACGACAAACATTCCCATATGGACAGACAGACAGACAGACAGACAGACAGACAGAAAGACAGACAGACAGACAGACATTTTTTTCAAAAATGTTATTTTTAGGTTCTGTGGCTTATATAGACCCACTTTTTTTAATTTTCACTTAAATATTCTTAATGTACAGACATGACCCCTCTACAGATTTATTATATGAAATACCTTCAAATAGGTAGCTAAAATTTTTTGAAGATCCCACGGGAACCCTTTCGTTTCTCGGGATAATAATTTTCTAGTAATGCTTTTCAGATCATAAGCTACCTGCCTGCCAAATTTCATTTAAATACGTTGAGTAGTTTGGCTGAAATACCGTCAAATAGGTAGCTACAATTTTTTGAAGATCACACGGGAACCCTTTCGTTTTTCGGGATAACAATTTCCAATAATGCTCTTCAGATTATAAGCTACCTGCCTGCCAAATTGCATTTAAATACGTTGAGTAGTATGGCTGAAATACCGTCAAATAGGTAGCTACAATTTTTTGAAGATCCTACGGGAACCCTATCGTTTTTCGGTATAACAATTTCCAATAATGCTCTTCAGATTATAAGCTATCTGCCTGCCAAATTTCATTTAAATACGTTGAGTAGTTTAGCTGAAATACCGTCAAATAGGTAGCTACAATTTTTTGAAGATCCCACGGGAACCCTTTCGTTTTTCGGGATAATAATTTCCAATAATGCTCTTCAGGTCGTAAGCTATCTGCCTGCCAAATTTCATTTCATTCCATACAGTGGTTTTAGCGTGATGCGACGACAAACATTCCCATATGGACAGACAGACAGACAGACAGACAGGCAGACAGACAGACAGACAGACAGACAGACAGACAGACAGACAGACATTTTTTTCAAAAATGTTATTTTTAGGTTCTGTGGCTTATATAGACCCCCTTTTTTTTAATTTTCACTTAAATATTCTTAATGTACAGACATGACCCCTCTACAGATTTATTATATGTATTATATGTATAGATAATGCTATAAAATTATATTAAATTTCATCAGTGAGAATATACGAGTACATTGGCGGGCATGAGATCTCGGTCTATAAAGAGATCGGTCAAGTAATAGTAGGCAGTCAAATGTCTGCGCCACACCTAATTACCGATCAGCGTATCATTACCGACGTTTCTTTATACCGACAGCCTGCTCTCAATCACGAGTCACGACTCGAGTCCATCTTCAGGGTCCCACCCACGAGCTATAATCGGTAACCGATTTTTTGTAGGTGAAGAATACTGATTGCAATTGTTTTATTTATTTAATTTTTATTTAACAATTTATTGCACACACGATACATTTACAATAGGTAATACAATTTACAAAGAAAGACGACACAAAGATACTGCTTATTTCTAAAAAGAAATTTCTTCCAGCAGCCCTACGGAGCTACCCTATTGTTCAACACACGTCATGCAAAAGGTCGTTCAGAAATGATATAGTGGAAGAATCAGGCCGATTATTGTTTCTACAAAAAGTAAGCCGTCTGTGGGCACCCTTACTGGGTTCTGCAAATGATCAAAGTTATTTACTATTTAGACCATGACAAAAATAGGTACGCTACTAAGTGGGCCTTCTAAGTTGTTTATGATTATTGGTTTTGTTAATATCAGCACTTTACGACTTGGCTGTTCAATATTCATAGTACTAGACAGTCTCCAAGTGAGCGTTGGGTCTTGAATATTCCCTCTTCTTTCAGTCTAGTATGAGGTAATCGACCCTTCGAATGCTTCCCTTCGCCTTCGAAAGGTGTAAAATAAATGAGCGATAATACTTTAGGATGTGTATGTGCCTTTTATGTAGAGTTAACTGTGAAAGTACCAGCGCTGCAAGACTTACTTTTGACTTTCATGTCATAAATTTTCCCATACAGTAATTAAAAAAAAGTACCTCTTTCATCGCTGGTACTCTCATAATAAACTCTATATACGGGACTCATACACGTGTTATTAGCGTGCAAAATCGAGAGCAAAATTTAAAATTATTACATTATCTACTATGTACTTCATAACTTCTTTGTCATTTGGTACCTGTTTCTAAAATAAGAAGATTTTGTAAAGCGATAACTAGATGATGTCTTTGTATACATTCAGATGTATTTTATACAATGTATTATGATTTTAAACACTTCAATGTTGTGTTATCTACATACGACTTGAAAGTTGAATCTTACAGAATGATGAAAGGATATCATTTAAGAGCATTCCAGATATTATAACACTATCGTTGGTGTTAGGGGTGTGATATTTGTAAAAAAAATAAAGATATATCTAATGACATTTTTAAACAAAGAACGTTTAAATATAAGATAGTAGGTAGGTATTGTAGTAGGTACACTAAATTTTTAAATAAATTTATGGTTGTGAATGTTAATAGACTTGTAGAGAGTAGAAGTGTACATCACACATAGCATGAATGAAATGGTATCTTTCTACGTAAGAATAGACAAAACGGATGATAAAGGTGTCTTTTGTTGTGGTAGGTACTTAACTGTAATGTAATGATTTAATAAAATTGTTGTATTACTAAATTTATATTTCCGATATTTCGTCGATGTAGGGAACTAGACTTAGATAATTAATGTTAACTCCAAAGTTAGGCTGACTGAGTCCCGATTTCACCAACGCATGTTAGTGTTAACGGCTTGTTAAAATACTATACCTCCTCATCAATTGATAGGAATTACGAGAGAAACAACATGATATTTAACGAAGGTTTAACTTGAACATGTGTTGTTGAAATTGGCACTTAATCTATAAGATGTACTGCCTTTAAATAAAGATTAAAAAAATACAACAATTGGTCACCAAATGGAGGCAACCCTTTTTTACGAGCTCACGAATGTGATCGTGGGCTGTCACAGTAACGGTCACGAAACCAAATCACAGGACTCAAGGACAGACATCACACATCTACGTATTCAATTTGTATGTTGCGACACCTCACTTTTGTCTGTAGGTACAGTGACACCTAGGACAATCTAGGCCTGTATAAATAAAACGAAACTTCTTCTTGAGAACCTATTTGACAGATAAAAAAAACGTTTCGCTTCACTTTAAAAAATGAAGAACTTTACTTATGTTACACACTTTTTTTTTCTATTTTATATTTTTAAAATATAGATTATGAATGTTAACCTATATGTATCGGCGCCAGTGTCAATTTGCTTAGCCGCTCAATTGAGTACCTATCTCATATTATGTCAAGATAATTTTTATATGTTTTTTTAACATATAAAAATTATCTTTGTATTAACCTGTTTGTACTAACTTTTATTAACATTAAATGAAAACATATGTTATTGAATGTACCGTAGGTTCTTGATGGAAATACATTTTATTTAGTAATAATACACTAAATACTTGCACTTTTTTCCCACTTTATTAGTTTTTTTTTTTTTTTTTAAACTAATAAAGTGGGAAAAAAGTGCAAGTATTTAGTGTATTATTACTAAATTAAATGAAAACAATGTGGTTCAACCAAAATTGGCTCTTCGGTACATATGACCATCAGAGAGATAAATCATTGTATTGTACAAAGTATGTACTATTTACGTCTTTAATTGACACCCGTATAAGAGCTTTAATCCGGATTTCATAATACCATGCCTTCTCACTCATTGATACGAATTACGAGAGTAACAACATGATATTTATTTGGATTAACTTTAACATTGCTTGGTGAAACACGCCCTTAGTCCCGATTTCACCAACGCACGTTAGTTTTAACGGGTTGTTAAAATACCATGTCTTCTCATTCATTGATAGGAATTACGAGAGGAACAACATAATATTTAACGAAGGATTAACTTTAACATTGCTTAATGAAACACGCTTTTAGTGCCAATTTCATCAACACATGTTAAAGTTAATCCTTCATATAATATCATGCTATCCCTCTCGTATATCCTGTCAATGAATGAGAAGGCATGGTATTTCAACAAGCCGTTAACACTAACAAGCGTTGGTGAGTTTTTTAGATTGGCTCACGAACTTTAGGATTCGCCATGGTCATCACCTTTATCTTATTAAATTAAGTGTTAAATAAAAAAAGGCCTTTTTACTAAAATGCTGGTTGGCAAATAGCTTGTTAGTGGCAGTGTTTTTATAGCAAATTCTATGAAAAACGTTAATTTTATGTAACTATAGTACGTCCGAGATAAATTTAACCTAAACGTAAACAACCCCGTCTATGACACAACCAAAGACTAGTCAGTGATGCCAATTGGCCAATATTAATACAATGATTTTTCTCATTCAGATCAATCCATAGACTATATACAGGGTGTAAAAAGAGCAGTCACTATATCTTCGTGGGGTAATAACCAGGCAAGAGATATATCTATTGGTACTAGTCATTCGCTTTTAATCCACTGTTTTAAAAATTTAAAAATTTTCAATAGGCAATGTACAACGTGCACAACACAGCGATCAGCTGATAGCGCTGAGAGGTCAATAGCACGCGTAAAATGTTCATTACGTACTAGGGCAAACATTATAAAATTTAAGAATTTAATGCAGAACGTTGTTCCAAAGTCCAAACAGTTCAGCCTTGCGACTAAAAACCCAAAAATAAAAAAAAATCATTTCTAGAATGAGAAAAGGTCCTTTAATCATATCCCAAAGTTATAGTGACTGCTCTTTTTACACCCTGTATAGGCTTATATTCTACAATCGGCAGTGTCAAAACGGCGTATTTTTTCTGCGAAAGATTTTCATTTAAACATATTAATTATTTTATTGTTTTAAAATGTATTGGAAAGTGAAGTTTAATCCTTAAATATACATGTGAAAGTGTTGATAAGTGTGCACTGTGCACAATAAGTAATTATGGGAAAATTTCGATGTTTTCGGTTTGTTTACCTTTATGTTAAATTTATCAGGGACGATTTAGACGAACTATACATGAATATCAACATTTTTAATCAATCTTAGCTGCTAACTTTCAAAATCTCAGTAGCTGTTTTAAATAACTTAACAACCGTAGTTAAAGTAAATAATCATTACCATCTATTGTAAATAAAACTGCACTCTCAGTGTTTCGTTGAAACATTGTTAGTTTAACCTTAGTTTAAGATTCGCAGGTACAAACCTTAGACTACCTTAATTTATGTGAACACCAAGGGCAAACAGAACGTGATATCGCCATAATTGTATAACAAAAACGTTTCAACACTGATTGATGCACAATAAGTTTAATTGAGAACATTGAATAATTGTGATTGTTAAAAAATCTTATTACAGTTTAGAGTGCTCAGACGGCTACTCATACTGAGCTTTTAGCTAATTGCCATCGCTTATTACGATGGCGAAGTTAGAAATACAAAATGTTTCTATAGGATTTGACATGAGCATCGCTAAGTGACATCATTATAATTATTTTAGCTATGACGTCCGCAACAGGGCCCTGATTCTCATAAATCGAATATAGTTTCTATTGTCAATCTGTCCCGCTCGCACGCGCATGATTTGACGTGCATACGAGCGGGATAGACTGTCGTTCCAAACGAAGTTCGAGCCACGAGAATTGAGACCCTGGACATAAGCCACCCCCGAAGTACATTGCGGGTACATATACTAGCCACGCTTGGCAGGCGGGCTGGAGAGCGCAGTTTTCAGATAACAACATGAATGTCCGCAGAAATGCTGCTGTCCATTTCCGGATATACAAGGTGTAAAATAAATGAGTGATAATACTTTAGGGTGTGTATGTGCCCCTAAGTAGAGTAGGTATACCGTGAATGCACCAGCGCTGAAAGAGTTACTTTTGGCTTTCATATTTGTATGAGAAATTCCCCATTATCATAAATAGTCCCATACAATAATTTAAAAAAAGTACCTCTTTCAGCGCTTGTAGGTACTTTCACAGTATACTCTACATAGGAAGCACATACACATTCTAAAGTATTATCACTCATTTATTTTACAACTTGTATATTCGCTCTGTCACCTTTTACGATACGCACAGGAAAGATGGTTGATGACGAGGTGCTATCCTTGCTCCAGCACCATACGGATTAAGGATTAAATTGGCGATGTGAATTCCGATACATGTTTGTCTTCGAACTTCGTTGTCGTAAATATCGACGGTAACTGGGAATGGGAATTGACATAAGGTTTGCTAAGTGACATACGAATTCGCTTGTCTTTTAGCGAACTTTAAGTCGAACTTCGTAAGTAATAATAGGGATGGCAACTTGAATCGGGGCCCTTAGTAAAAAAATAAAACCTTATTACTAAAACCTAAGCTACTTTTGTCGCGCTGCGTAATAATTTATTTCAGACATTTAGTTTATCAGGACGTTCTTTGTTTCTTTAAGGGCTATGTGAAGCCAGTGCGGGGGCATTCGTTTAATAAAATATAGTAAACAAGTTAATTAACAGTAAAAAATACCTAACTGTTCTGCGGTATTGTTTGCGGCGTCTATTACTAATTGTTTTATAATTGCGAGATTGATAATACCGCACTTCTGAGCCACTTTTCCTAAATCGAAAATAACTTCTCGTATTCGTAAATTTTATTATTATTATTTAGTCTAAACTGTCTCACTGCTGGGCAAAGGCGTCCCCCAGTGTCCTCCAGGTATATTTCTTTCTTGCGCTACCTTCGTAAATATGATGTAAAATTGAAAAAAAATTATCAAAATCGATGCAGCACGAATGCTAACTAGGCTAGTGAAGGGGACCTCCTCTATCGTCGTTAACTATTCAGCTCGGTCTGGCTAATTTTGCGAGAAATCCGGTAATTGCTTTACCGTGATCCACGTTTCTCACACAGATGATAAATTTTATATGTAACACAAAGGTGATCCTTTTGTGGTAAGTAGATCTACTTCTACACTTAAGTAGATCTGCGTTTTTTTGTAAGTAAATCTGCGTAGTAAATTGTTGGCTGTTTACGGTGTTTTCTCACTTCTTGGTGAGTTACGTTACAAATGTATAGAATCTACCATAAAAATAAGACCTTCATTAAATTGGGGGTATACATGTATCAGTGGCGATATCGCATCCGTGGTCTAGTGGTTCACAGCTTCGCCTTCGACCCGGAGGTCGTGGGTTCGATTTCCAGGTTGGAACAACAAAAAATGTTGTTTTTATGTTTGGTTAGGACAATGCAGGCTGATTGTTTGACAAGAAAGAGGATCCGTGCGTTGAATGAGCATCTAAGAATGGGCTGATCTCTTGCCAGTCATATCGGTCCCACTGGGCTACGAGAGTGAAGGAATAGGGAGTGATTCTATGTATTGCGCAGACACTTGGACACTATAAAATAACTTCTGCGTAGCTGTTATGGTTTCAATGAAACCGGCCAACGTCACTGAAATTGGCGTGGGAGGCATTATTGTTATTATTATCAGTGGAGAAATCTGGTCTCTTACAGAGGAAATCCCTTGCTTGTATATATTGATTTGGATGAGTGTCTGCAAAAGGTAAGGGGTAAGTGAAGGCAATGGGATGGAGTCGCAGGAACCCCACGCCACTGCAAAATATTTAGATTTTTCATTAGTTAACACTATTTTGTAAGTAAATACATAATCCGCGAGTCGCTGGAGTAAGTATATAATCCCCTTAAACTATCTTTCGCGTGTAATAGGCAACAGAGGAAATATATATATATCCGGAAATCCGCCTGTCAAGCGTGGCGAGTATAAGTCCCTCACGAAAACGTCCGTAGTAGACGTCCTAGCTGGAACGGCGAGCGACAACGAAATATCTAAACACCTAACCCACAGCATTCGTAAGTTGCGAAATTTGCGCTGAGCTAGTCAGGTAAAAATACCTATCATTCAGCCACAGATAGATATTTACTCTAGTACTTAGCTCCGCCCACTCCCAGTGCACCGATATGTTGCCCAATGTATTGTAGATCAGCATCCTGCGATTTACAACTCTAAAGGTTTTCGAGGCCGATTGCGTAAAATATTGATGATGACTAATTACGTTCCCAATGTTACCCGGGCTATTAATATGAATCTATTGACACCTCTCATTAAAATCAGATCAGTAGCTTAGGCGTTACGGTGGAACAGACATACATAGTAGACATAAATATACTGTAAGAATTATTACCCTTTTGGCTTCGAAGTAGTTGATTAAATATAACCTAACCACGACTGTCAGGACACGGCTTATTCAAGGTAAAATAAATGATTGATAATACTTTAGGGTGTGTATAGGTCCCGTATATTATATAGAGTATACTGTAAAAGGACCAGCGTTGAAAGAGTTACTTTATTTTAATTATTGTACGGATAAAATTTTATGATATTGGGGCATTTCTCACACAAATATGAAAGTCAAAATTATGTCTTCCAGCGCTGGTACCGCTGGTACCTACTTTCATAGTAAACTCTACGTAGGAGGCACATTCACATTTATTTTACACATTGTAAATGTGTTCGAACATATCATGAAATCAAAGTATTTTTAGTTATTGTTTAATTTCGCTTAAAAATAATAATCCTCTAAGAGGGTTGCACCAGGACTTGGGTCCAACAAATAACTATGTTAAGTTTTTTTTTATCCAACAGAAATAAGGACGTGACAGCTCCTCATGATGGGTGTCCTGGGGGAAATGTGGGACTTATTACGTCATCGGAGCGGAACGGAGGATATATTATCGTCCTCTCTGTTCTGCTCAATGGCCCCCTTTTGCGAAATGATGCCAGTCAGGCCTCATCGCTCTCCAGTTTGCAGCGCACTACATCAAGAGCGAGAGGTCTAGCATGTTTGACCCAAGTTTTTAGTTTTATTACTAACTGCTGACTGATAGGTAGACAGACAAACATACGAACGGAGAGAGTGAAATTACAAAGGTTTCTGGCAGGGGATACCGAATTTTTTAAATTGTTTTATTTTTTTAAAATTAGGTATGTATGTATTTAGGTGCGCTGACGCTATCCAATCCGGATAGTACAAACTATTTACTTACCTACGTGAGTATTAGTTTAATAGATAAAGAAGCATAACAAACAAGTTCATTATTCATAGGTATAGACAAATTATTAATCAAATTCTATAGAGTCAGTATGTAAATATTGTCTATAATCTCAAGTGTTTACCTACTATCGTGGGCGTGCGTTGTGGGGTTCCAAGATGATTTGGACTTGTTCCGCGATGGAGACTTTCACCAGGAAAAGTTGGGGTCACTCTGTCTACTGGTTCGGTAATGTGTATTGTGTACTCTATATAATATCAACAGTAAGCCGCTATGAAGGAAACTGGATTCACAAGTTCAAGAACTCCAAAACACTGTACAGTCGAAGACAGATTTCGTGTATCACTTTTGAGTCGAACTTGTAGTAGTAGGTAGTTGTTGTAGTTTGGAAGTAAAGTCACCTTTATAAAAAAATCCATATTTATACAGATTTATTTGTATAAATCAACCCAGGTTGTGGCATGTACCAATGAGAATGATTAAGGAAACCCTCTCATGGTTGGCCCCAGACCTATTAAACTTCTTAGTCGTATTGATTCCTCTGGACTAGGCCGACTATGTTATGAGAATGTCGTATAATAGGTATGTGCTTGGAAATCGTGCGACATTTAAAACTGCGTGTCCCAGGCACTACAGTATATAAAGAGTGGTTATTTCGCTCGGAGAATAACAATATATAAAGAGTGGTTATTTCGCTCGGAGAATATTGTTATTCTCCGAGCGAAATAACCACTCTTTATATACTGTAGTGCCTCGGAGAATAACAATATATAAAGAGTGGTTATTTCGCTCGGAGAATATTGTTATTCTCCGAGCGAAATAACCACTCTTTATATGTATACTGTAGTGCCTCGGAGAATAACAATATATAAAGAGTGGTTATTTCGCTCGGAGAATATTGTTATTCTCCGAGCGAAATAACCACTCTTTATATACTGTAGTGCCTCGGAGAATAACAATGTATAAAGAGTGGTTATTTCGCTCGGAGAATATTGTTATTCTTTATACATTGTTATTCTCCGAGGCACTACAGTATATAAAGAGTGGTTATTTCGCTCGGAGAATAACAATATTCTCCGAGCGAAATAACCACTCTTTATATACTGTAGTGCCTGGGACACGCAGTTTTAAATGTCGCACGATTTCCCAGCACATACCTATTATACGACATTCTCATAACATAGTCGGCCTAGTCCAGAGGAATCAATACGACTAAAGAGTGGTTATTTCGCTCGGAGAATATTGTTATTCTCCGAGCGAAATAACCACTCTTTATATACTGTAGTGCCTCGGAGAATAACAATGTATAAAGAGTGGTTATTTCGCTCGGAGAATATTGTTATTCTCCGAGCGAAATAACCACTCTTTATATACTGTAGTGCCTCGGAGAATAACAATGTATAAAGAGTGGTTATTTCGCTCGGAGAATATTGTTATTCTTTATACATTGTTATTCTCCGAGGCACTACAGTATATAAAGAGTGGTTATTTCGCTCGGGCCAGCAACAAAAATGCTGTTTAAAGTAAATTTATAGTCTCAACCGGAATTTAAATAAAAAAAATGTCTATGTGATTTCTACATTTCATTTTACTTAAACAATTCGTGATAATATGTTAGCAGTTAGGCACTGTTTCCCAATTAGTTTTTCCTACGTACTACTTCAAAAAAGACTTCAAACCTGCGTACCCCTTACTGTAGCAATGATTTAAAAAAAAAAAATTATAAAATATAGGTATGTACCTCGTTATGAAATAATACTTTGGAAATTGTTGGTTTTATTGATAGCTAGCCGCGCGTACTCCTTTTTGCAACTTCATGTACCCCTGCGGGTACGCGTACCACTAATTGGGAAACACTGCACTAACGCCCGGTTTCTGAAAGGCTGATCAAATTGATCAATTGATCAAATCAGCTAATCTGAACGCTGATTGGTGAACATCGCTTCGCAGTCACTGTTTTCACCAATGAGCGTTCAGATTCGCTGATATGATCAATTGATCAATTTGATCAGCCTTTCAGAAACCGGGCGTAAAGGTTTAGGAGGTAAAACAAGGAGGGACATGACATAACGAAACGTTCCAAGGACCTAAATTACGGTACCCTAAAAAGTAACAAACTGTAATTGGTTCAAGTGTTATGTTTCGCCTAAACCTACAAAATTGATAGATCATTCAATATGATGTAACCTTGCGGTTCGATAAAGTTGTACTTGATGATCTCATGACCTTTACGATAGTTTAACCTATAGTGAGTAAAAGTTAAAGAATGCGTTTCTACATTACTAGGTACTTAGTCGGTATTATACAGAGCGTTTGATAGAACGTAGTCAATATAGTGTGAAGAGAGTGACATATAAAACTGTTGGGTAAAGAATTAAAATGACTATCATTTTAATTTACGTAATTAGTCGAGTTACAATTTTTTATAAAAATTGTGGTGGCTATTATTATTATAAATTGTGGAATAGGATTAATAAGTTTGTTAATTATAGTACTAGGTGTCCTGTCGCGGATGTATGCAATGTGTCCCCGCGGCTCCGTGATGGAGTGATGGAGTGTCGGCGAGTTTTTAGTGAGTAGAGGCTGCGTCCAGTTCTCTTAATGCGCGTCAGTCACCCGCGGAGTCCCCATCTACCTCGGAATGCGTAATGCATTTTCTCGGCGAAAAAAAAGTACTAGGTGTCCCGGCAAACTTCGTAACGCCTTAGAATTAAGTTTCTTGATGCTCTGACAGAAGCGCCGCCTAGCGAACAGACAGACAGACGCGACGCAGGACATTGTTTATAATATTTAAGGATTATAAAATAATATTTATAAAAATATGTCTAAGGTGGCTTGTTTCTGTAACTATACAGTGTGTCCCACGGTTCATATATTAAGCCGCATATAGTGTGAAGAGAATGACGCGTAGAGCATTTATTGTTTTGGCATCTTGCGATAAAAAATGCAAAGGTCAAAAATGACAACAAGTAGTGAATCTTACTATGCTGGGGCTCGCGGGCTCCTAGTCTATACACACGAACGCACTGGTCGTTGGCCTAACACCTGACCAGGGTTTAAACTCATATGTTTTGTAACTTTTATGGCGATCTTTATGGTAAGTAATTTATATGAAGTGCCAAAACAAAAAACGCTCTACGCGTCCTTTTCATCACACTATAGGCTTGATATAATATAAACCACGAGAAATAGGTGTTTATAGCATATCTAAGCACGATACACCTAGTTCAGTATGGTTACAAGAAAACATTGACATACGTTAATTATTAAATGAGAATTCTGACAGCGCCAGCGACCATACAATTGACATTCGATAAGTTACGAATACGTAGTTATCAATTGTTCCTGCTTGGCCTACTGGTGTAACACGAATGTAGTGCACTGTTATAATGTTGTTCTAATGATGGGGGCGATGACGTCACCGCTTTCCTGTCCCATAACACTAATGATATTCCACGCGTGTGCTTCGACTTGCGCAGGCGATGACTTCATTCATAAGAAGTTTCAATATAATGTGAATTGTAATTTGAAGGCATCTGCAACCTAATTTTACATTAAAAAAAAGATATTATTCAGAAATTAATACTAAAATAAAATAAGTTGAAGGTACAAATAACGCTTCAGGTATCTTGAACAAGTATAAATAGGAATTTAATATATTAAATTCCTATTTATTGCATTATCAGAAACCGGGGGCTATTATAATAGCCCCCGGTTTCTTAAGGAAAAGCTGTTTAAATCAGCTAAAATTTGAGTTAACAAGCCATTCTGAATGCTCATTGGTGAACATCACTCGCAACAATTTCGCTCACTCACTAGATAGGTACGTTCACCAATGAGCGTTGAGAATGGTTGGCGCGAATGGTCTTGTTAAAGCGTAAATTAATATTTACTAAAATCGGGATTCAAGTGTTAATATCTTCACGGGATTGTCCTACAAATAGTTTAAGGACCATAATGGTTCTTACTAATTTTATTATTGCCGTCTTCTTTCACAAAATGAACTTTTATTGAAAATCAATGAGAATAAGCTCGATATATTATTGAGTTTTTAATAGACTGCTCATAAGTCATGACCATCAAGTACATCTTATGTCACTATACTAATATTTACAAATCATCTACTTTAATTAAGTTTGAAGTAGGCAGAAGGCATGCAATAATATTGACTTAATTTATGTTTGTAGGGATTAATTTTATGCGATGAATGCTACGTATTAAACTGAGTTGTGAGACATGGCATGGAAATTCGTAGACCGAGCTGTTGTTTACTTTAGTGTGTGCCTCCCATGTAGAGTAATATACTGTGAAACTACCATCACTGAAAGACTTACTTTTGACTTTCATGTTTGTATTAGAAATGCCCCAACAGCATAAATTTTCCCATACAATAGTTTAAAAAAAGTATATTTTTCAGCGCTGTTACTTTCACAGTTAACTAATACGGTACCGATACACACCCTAAAGTATTATCACTCATTAATATCATAGGACGTATATAATAAAGGAAGTAGGACAAATAAGTCTCTAATCTTATATCACTAGCGACGAGATAATTGCGACTTTTTCGCTCTGTACCAATATGAGTTGTCTTAGAATTAATTACCATCACCATAAAATTTCTGAAATAATTCTCTCCTCTTCAATAATCTAATTTATACTAATGTAAATTGTTCTTCGATCTTCATTTAATGATTTGTCAACACAACAAAATCCGGATAAGCTATCCGACACTAGAAGATTGTGGACTAGGTCCTAAGTCGTTTCAGCTATGTCGTCAACTGCTAGACATAAGACGGGGAGGAAAGTATTTATTTATGGCACAAAGTAGATATATAACAGAGACACGACCTAGTACTAGAAAATGGTATCACCCTAATACTGGCAATGCGACTGGCAAAGGGTGAAGTCCTTAGAAATCCCGGAAAGCGCCATCTAGCGCCACTATTGGAAAATACTAATTAGTAATTTAAAGCTGCTACTCATTTCCGGAAAATATATTATTATTTTGCGACACCCACGGGGCAGTGGGGAGGTGCTATTCTCACTCTGGTACCCCACGGAATTGTCCTAAATATCATCCAATTATAATTCTTCTCCACTTAATTGCTGTTATCTGTGAATTGTGATTATAAAACCATGCAGCAAGGACATTATTAAACACTCAAAATGCTTTAGGCGCATGATTGAATTATCAATTAGTATTAAGGTCGTTTTTAATTACTTATGAAATAGAGAAGCAGTCACGATTGTACATACAAATCCGGGAATGCATTGACAGTATTAAATACTAATATGTAATAAGAGGTCGATCTTTGTATGTACTGTCAGATCTAATACTGTCAGTGAAGATAACATTGATACTGGAATCACGATACTTCGTGTAGTATCCGAAATATTTAATCCCGACAAAATCATAACTTGTAAAAACTGCCAAGTCTTGCTACTTAGTTTTTCTACCGTGAAAACAAACGTCTCACAAAATTGTGAGATTTGTTGCCAAGCCGGGGTAAGTCGATCGGTCTAACAACATCATAAAGTGATCATGTTATCAAAATTATTTAAAATATTTTTTGTTTTTAGTAAATTGTAGACTTGGCAATTGCCGAAATATACCGTTATTGAATGATTTGTACCTATTGTTCGAAGTAACCACATTCAAGCCTAGCCAACCGGAGGAATGACAAGTCAATCTATAGAAGTTAACCTTGTGCGGGGTTCCTTACGATGTTTTCCTTAACCCTTAGAGTGTCCGTATATTGTATTCGAAATAGGAATAGGTCTCTTTCCCAAGTGCGAATCAACGGTCTAGCACCATACTGAATTCAGGATCGTAGATCTTGTCTCTATCTTAATTCCAGAGACACCTAAAAAAACTAAATAGCCATCCCCAATGGCCACTAATTGCTACAGCACATATAGCACATAATATTATGCAGCTCTTACTGAATATGAGCCTTAAAATTAGGCCTGTTCCACTAAGAATAAAAAATAAAATATATTTTTTTATTTCCAAATAAACTTTAAAAGTTTTCGGATCGAAAAAATGGCTACCACTGATTTCAAACAAGCTTTATTTGGAAAGTCAACAAAAAATGGCTACCACCCTTTGTCGAATAACATATTCGGTAGTTTTGTTTCTGCTTGCCTATTATGGCGAAGGCAGGTTCTCTTCAGAGGGAAGCCTAGCCTGCATCTGGTAGTCTAGTAGTTTTTAAAAGGTAAGGAGGTAAGGACTAGTAAGGAGTAAGTGAAGCCAACAGAAATGGAGTATGTACCTACCCCACGCCACAGCTGTCACCTATATAAGGTTTATAGAGGTTTCTGTTGTCTGGAAGAAACTGCTTTAAGTGAGACCGCCTTTTGTACAATAATACCATTTATTGTGTGTTTATGTCGTTTCTATTATATTCTTCTAAATTGTACATGGTTTGATAAGTGATACTCGTATCGTTACACGTAATTTAAGATTTGGCACAAACCTCAGCACGACCTTGCAGTTGTACTTACTTATTATGTTATTTATGTTATTCAAATATATTTGAATAACATAAACCTTTCCTTTTTGATGAATGAACTTCTAAGGCGTATGGAGGTTAATAAAGCTTTATGCTACACATATTAAATAGCTGTAAAGTTTATAAGGTCGACTGGTATAACAATATGGACTCTTTGTATTTGTGACGTGCTAAATTCTCGAAGAACTTGTATTTACGAGTACCAGACAAATTTTAATACTTTTATGCAATACATTGTATTTAAGATGTTTATTGTTTATCTTTATACCCATAATGGACACACATCCATTAGCCGGGCACAAATAAACCTTTATGTGCCTTAGTCGGGTTTCGAATCCACGACCTACATCCGTCACGAATAAGAAGAAGGATGTAAACAATGAATATTATTAGAGTATTGCTCATTAATGAAGTCTAGATTCTAGATTCTGATGAACTTCGTTTCGACAATCAGTCTGTCCCGCTCGCACCCGTGTCAAATCTTACGTGTACAAGCGGGACAGACTGACATTCGATACGGAGTTTCAGGTACGAGAATCGGGCCCAGTAGGAATGCTATCTCAGACACAATTTGTATTGGGTAAGTGCGGCGCGGCAAGAGGTAAGCTTAATGATTTAATTGAGATTAATTTCACAAAAGTAACATAGCGCTACTTTTGTAGTACAACAGACTCTACAGGTCACACGTTTCTGTGGAATGTTATAAAAAATGCATTTGTTGAATGAGAAAAGGTATACAATCCTGAAAGATAACGACGCACCATATATTTATCTATATCCTCATGATAAATACCTAAAGCGGTTCCTCCATGGTATTTCATTGTTAGTATTGTTTTCTGAATTAATTTCACAAAATTACGTAAAGTGCTTGTAAACAACAGTTCGCGATGCAACTGACTATTAAAGTATGGGAAGTCTTTATTCTTTCAGGTAGCCTTAAGTCATTTCCCAGAACACCATTAAAATGCATAACACAATGTGAAATTAATTAAAATTAGGCCAAACGCTTAATTTGAGTTACCTAAAAGATGGCTGTGATATAAATTCCTTACCTACCTATGATTTTCTTAGATATAAATTCGTCAGTGTAATACATTTCTCTAGTACATACCTAACAATTTTTAGTATACTTAATAATCTTCATAACATAAAAATAATAATATTGCATATAATGTAGGTAGGGGACTCTTACCTTTTACTTAGGTGCCTACTAAGTACAAAACAAAAAAAAAACAATAAAATAATATTTTTAATTAGACAATAAAATTAACGTTATGAAAAAAAAACTATGTGTAATAAATGCAATTAACTTACCATAATAACAACAATAGTAGGTAACTAATAAATATTGAATAGAAATTTAAACTTATTCGGATTTCGCGATCGTTTCGTTTAGCGCGCGAAATGTGGGATTCACGCGTCGCGTACGGCTGTCTTTTGATTGTGTTGTTTGTCAGCGGGTCCATCGGCTTCAATACCGCTCACCTCCCTCGCAGCATCTTTCTTTCAAAGCACGTGATGCGTTTGAAAGCACCACTTATCATTGGGAATTTTGTAGAGCGGCTGCAATTGTTCGTGCAATGTATCTATGTTAGTGACTAGATAATGATAGTGCACTGTAATGCTTACCAAGTAATACCAAGTAGGTATTACCTACATAGTCAGTTAGTTCCTACGTCTTATTATTAACTTGTTGATTATTATTTATTCATACTAGTCTTCAAGCCGTAAGGTACCTACCAGGTTTTCGTGACAGCCCGAAACCGAAATATTCCTTTATCGAACAGGATTTCAAATCTTTCTGTTGTGAAAAATTATTGCTTATTAAACTGTATGTACCTACCTATTTACCTACGTTCTTTTTCATACTATGCTTATTTTTTATCGTAATAAATATTACATAAGTATGTACCTACCTACAATAAAGTGAGCTTTAATATGGTTACTAACTTAGTTACTTATTTATTGGATATGAACCGTTTCACTCGCGATTCTATAGGGGATTATCTCACAAGGTCAAAAGTTCAGTGGTTAAAAGCAAAGCTCAATATCGAGGGCGTGTATTTAAAATTTCAATGCTATCAGACCCTCTAATTGCGGATACTATTAGGGTTTCACTATTAGAATTCGAAGACTTTGGCTGTATGCCAACTTCTTGCAAATTATCCGGCTCAACGGTTTTAATTTCATTCTCAAATCTCAACTAGATACGTGTGCACAATTTTTCATTGACTTTAGTTCAGATTTGGACAAAAAAAAACTTAGAATCTATGAGTTCACTCAGGTTACGTCAAATTATAGGACTTTTTGGATAATTTTATTTAGAGAAATTTCAAGTTTCGTGGAAATTTTAAAATGTTTATATTTTTTAATAAATTTTATTATTGTTATCGAGGTGGCTACTGAAATGTATTCTCACAATTAAATATGGAAGAGAACCAGGTTATCGAAACTGGTTATAAAGATGAAGACGAAAACGCACAGAACACTACAGATTTTATCTTTGATGATGAACAAGAAGATCATAATATTGTAAAGGATGAGACTGAGTCTACCAAAAAAGACTTTTCTAAATCAACTTCTCTGCATTCACAAAAAGAAATAAAGGAAGGTGTAGATAATGAGCAACAAGAGATAGTCGAGGACCAAGTGATTAAAAAGGAAGTAGAAGACGCAGATGATCTCGAGAAATTTAAATATGTAGGAGAGCCTCCTCCAGATCCGGCAGCACCGTATAATTTGACCGATTCCAGTGAAGCACTCAAACCACCCTTTGAACTAAAACCTGATCAATTGGCCGAATTAAGAGACCTCTGGAATCTCTATCAGGACTATACACCGGCATATACCGATATAAATGGGTATATCACGGAAAAAGAATTAGTTTATATGCTAAAATCACTGTTTTTGTTGCCGTATACACCTGAACAGCTCCAGGAGCTGATTGCGTTTTTTGTTAAACCTCCTCATCCAGAGGGCCATATTGAATTTGATCAGTTTGTTAAAATAGTTATGATCAGATACAGAGACATTTCAATGGAAGATAACTTGCGATCGGCATTGCAAGCCTTCGATCAGGGCGAAGGACTAATAAACCGTGAAAGTATGAGGGAAGCTTTGACGACTATGGGTCATAAAATGCCTGTGAAACAAGTTAATCTGTTAATAAAAGAAGTGGATATAAGAAATGATGGTTTGATTGGTATCGAAGACGTTATGGCAACAATTTGTATCGATTTGATTTTCGAGTAAATAAATACACAAGTAGGTACGTTTAAGTACCTAATGCCGATGTTGGAAATCATTGTACCCAATATTATTATGACAAGTAAATATTACATTATAATTTACATTTTCGTTTCATTTCATCCTTCTTTTCTACTGCTTTGCACCGCCTGTTGATTTCGGCTGCGCAATTTCAAAACCTAGCAAGGGACAAATTTCGAAAAAAACGTGTTTTTAGTAGACGCTAATGACAAGGCCATAACGCACAAGTTCGCAGTGTCAAATCTGTCAAAATATTAGTTTTAATGGAAATACAAATCTAGCAAGTCCACATCGCTTACAAAAAGTTGCCGCCAAAACAAATTCAAAACCTAGTATGGCACAATGGCAATATTAAAACCTAGCAAGGGACTGTTCCTTGCTAGGTTTTGATCTTGTCGTTGTGCCTTGCTAGGTTTTGAAAACTGTCGATTCGAGATAAATTTCGCGCCATATTTTAGTAAGTCGCAAAGTGTTGGCGTATGCGGATCATTCGTGTTTGTTCTTGCAAATATTTATTGTTTACGATGGCTCAAAGACAGTTTTATCGTTCGTCATTGATGTTTAAAGCCCTGAGGGACAAAAAGGAATGGTAAGTACAAGAATTTTAGTATACCTACAGTTAAGAACCTCGATAAGTTAAAGTCCAAGGGAAACACAAAATATTTTAAGTTATACAGGTTTTAAGTTATCAAGGGTCTAATACGTTAGGGATAGTTTAATATAGAGGTAGGTATGTACATAATATGTATAAAATATATAATATAATATAAAAAGAAAACTATCAACACCCACATTAATTAAATATGATTATTTTATTTCTGTATTTTATTGAACCAATCCTTCTGACGCATTCGAGTAAAAATAGGAACAAGGGTACATACATACATATTTTGTACATACCTACATCTATATTAAAGTACCCCTAACATAGATCCCTGATAACTTAAAACCTGTATAACTTTAAATATTTTGTGTTTCCCTTGGACTTTAACTTATCGAGTTTCTACCGTATATACAAATTGCTAAATGTCTATTTAATGCATTTTTTATGTTTGTAATGAATTTTACATTAATGTTACTCAGAAAAATATTCCACTTTCTATAATAACCTATTTTGTGAGGTTTGTTTGCTTTATAGATATTGTTTTTTTTCTTTTCAGCCAAAATTCTAACGTAGTCACCACAACTGAAAACGTCAACACTGCCTCCAGCAGCCTTGATCAACAACCCGTAACTGTATCCAATGATCCAATACCAGGTCCGTCAAAAACATCTGAAATTGATAACGATAATGTGTCCGAGATATCAGATTTATATGACAGCGACGATTCTGTGGCAGACCCTGACTTTTCAATAAGTGATTTATTTAGAGCTCCAATCGAATCAGACGACGATTTTACAGATCTCGTAAATTTTACAGAAACTCGACAACCTACTATTCGCTCAATACTTCCAAAATCCGACGATATACAACCTAATGAATCTATTTTTATTGCAACCTACCCTGATTCCATTATCTTCAAGGACCAACAACAAGCTAACAGTTATATATTCACAGATTTGACTGAAACTAATTCTCACATATTAGGTCGGACTGAAAAAAAAATTATAGAAAGAAATAAACTAAAACATCCATTTATTGAAGAGATGTGTGGTAATGGATGTAAACGAAAATGTAAATTATTTTCAATAGAGGAGCGAAAACATAATATATGGGAAAACTTTTGGAATTTGTCATATGTACAACGGCGGCATTTTTTAAATAAATGCATACGAATTGAAAATGTTAAACGACGCAAAGTTACAGAACCTAATCCTAATTCTAAGTTCTTTAAAACGGAGAGTCGATATTATTATTTAACAAAGGCTGGTGAAACTCTCAATGTGTGCCGAAATTTCTTTTTGAACACCCTTGGATTTAAAACAGATGCAGTAGTTACAGAATTGAGTAAAGCTATAAAGCGTAAAGCTTTTTACGAAGATGTGAAAGAGAACAGAGGAGGCAAGAAGAAGCGCTTAAATAGAAATGCTATTATGGATCACATTTTAAGCTTTAATCCAGCTGTTAGTCATTATAGACGACGTAATGCTCCATTAGCAAGATATTTACCACGAACTTTAACTCTTAACTTTATGTTTAATGACTTCAAAAAGAAAAACCCAAACGAAATTAAATTTTCAAAAGAAATATACCGGCAAACATTAAAAGATATGAATATTTCATTTAAATTTCCATTAAAGGAGATAAATGTGCGATCTGTGGAGAGCTGGAAGAAGAAATGAAACAATATAGTTCAACAGAAATTCCAGAAAATGTAACATCGAAATATGATACTCACAAGGCTAAGGCTAATAAAGCTATTTGTAAATATCAATTAGATGCTGGAAAGGAAAATACTAACACCATTCGTTACTTTTCTATGGATTTGCAAAAAGTCATACTGTTGCCTGATATGCCAAAGGTAAAAGATTCTTTCTTTTTAAGTAGACTGGTTGCATTTAATTTAACTTTCGCACCCTTACAGAAAATGTCCAATATCAAAAGTACTTGTATTGTTTGGCACGAAGCTTGGGCCGGAAGGGATGCCAATAACATTGTAGATGCCTTTGTAGCTTTTCTGGAAAACCAAAGAGATCTGCAACATTTAATCATATGGTGTGATAATGAGCGGTTTTTATTTTGACAGTTCTACTAGTTAAAAAAAAATGCTGATAGATGGCATTCAACCTAAGTAATATGTCAAGTCCTGTGTAAAATGTCAATTTCCGCTTTGTTTTTTGTTTGTTTACTTTTCAACTTTCTTTCTTTCACTTCCAATAGTTTATTTTTTATTATTTGTGCCCTGAGAACGAAACTAAACATGGCTAGTCCATGCGCAGTACAATTTTGTAAAAATATAGGTAACCACCGCTTTCCCCAAGATGAAACTCGGAGATCAAGATGTATAGAGGCTATCAAACATATAAAAACAGGATTAACTATAAGAAAAAAATCTAATTTAAATATACCGACCACTTAAGAGTCGAAAATACTCGGCAAAAGGCTGAAATTTGTATATTTCTTAGAATGTAGGGGAGTACTAAACAAGAACTTCCCGAAATCCCTACGGAAACGGGAGAAAAGTGTGATTAATTATATATAATGTATGTAGGTTTCCTCGGAAGTGTAGGAGATCACTTAGAAAGGAATTTGAAAGGATTATTTTTGTGTATGAAACAGCATACCTACAGCGACTTAACCAGATGAATAATTTCACTACCTAAAAATTGATAAAATCTGGCAACGCTAATAACCACCCAACAAAGATCACAGATTTTTTTGACATATTACATTATGCAAGCGCCATCTTACGGTAGTCTCTGTACCTAAAAGTGACACTTCGAAAACCCCTCATTGCACAAGTCAAAATAAAAATTGGTTTCTGTATACTGCCCTTGTAACTATAGTGAACTGTGGATTGTACGACATAGAAAGCATAACTTTAAAATATTTGACAAAAGGCCATACTCACATGACTGCCGATGGCGTACATGGCAACATTGAAACACATATCAAACGACAAATTGCGTTATTTGACTTCGAAGATTACAAGCAGGTTATATTTAAGTGCAGAAAAAATATTGCAGTTCTAGAAGTTAAAAAATCCTATCAATGGTCTAAGAAAAAGCGGTCTCCAAGACGACATGATGAGAATGACCTTTTAAAAAAATTCTTACTGAATCAAGTCGTAGAGGTTAAATTTATAAATGGATGCAGAAACTTATTCTACAAAGAAGATTTTAATGAGGCATAATTTGTTTCAACAAAATCTGCAGCCCCTGACGCCAAAATCTTACTTGCTTAGTTTTATAGCTAAAAGTAGGCCACGAATTTACCCTTACATGAGTTTTTATCTCCACGAGAGTGTACAAATATGCAATTATTTTGTAGCAAAAACATAATTTTTCCTTCACGTTACTTTAGAAGCCTGATTTTCAAGTTTTGGATTCCAGTGATCATAGATCTGAGTACTTATTATGATTTTAATTTCAACTCGATGATTGATTCGTGCATGCATTTCTGAAAAAGGATCTTTTAATAAAAAAAATTGCCATTGCTAGTTTAGAAAAAAATTATAATGGTCAAATGTCATAACTTATTTGACAAATGTCAAATGTCATTTTAGTTTAACAAAGTCGTTTCACGTTTGGTGACTTTCAATCCCCTTAGTCGTCTGTGGTGACTTTTCACTTTGGTGTTTACACTTTACTGTTTTTGATTTACCGGCCACCGAATTAACTCTCAGTATTTCCTATAATGCTTGTTAAAAACATGAATTTTTTGTGTATATTTATAATATTATTGAGTTTATGTTACGAAAGTAAGTCAAGTTTTGTAAAATGTATGCATACAAAAGACTATGTGATCTGAGTAAGGGGTGTGGCTTTAACAGCTTTTGAATAACAATGAATGAAACTAATTCATGTACAGATCAAGGTTCTCAGCTCCTATTCATATATTATGTTACAGTTCCTACCTAATCATCTACAACTTGTTATTTTTGATTATGTTATAACTTATTCTAATTGTAGTTTATTTTCAGGCTATGCCATTTGGTGTTACCAATGTACACCAGCAACACCTGGTTGCAATACACCATTCAATTGGCGCGGCATAGGGTACTTAGGCAACCCGTGTCCTGATGTTGAAGATGTATGTGTCAAGCTCATTGAAAGGAAAGGAGGTATGTCAAACATAGCTTTGTTACTCTTCTGTAATTATAGGACTCATCATATCAGCTATGACTTCCACTACGGGACATAGCCTCGTCCAAAGTATTTCATAGGGTAGTTGCCTATATAATACTCAACGGTTTTGACAGGCGAGTTAGCAAGTGCAGTGTTAAAGTAATAATCATTTCCAAGGAAGCACTGCTGCCTATTTCCTCTGGCACATTATACAACACCCACGAGAAAGTTGGTTGATCGGGAGAAGCTATACTTTCTGCTCCACTCCACAGATAACAAAAGCACTTACTATAGTCAATATGTAGTCGATATGTAAGTGTAACTATATGTTGTGCGGTTTTTCAGAATATGTTAAACAATTTGTAATGTAAATTATGTTGTAAAATACATTGGGTGCTATTAGGTATAGTGTTTAATTTAAATGTAACACCCTGATTATTATTTTTCAGCAAAAGAAGTAATAACAAGAGACTGCTTAAGCAATTTCAAAGCCTTCCGAACAGACATTCCTGCTGACACATATGAAGGCTGCAGGGGTGCAGCTAAGGATGTAAATTTAGCAAATTATGTTAATAATTCAATAAAAGAACTGGACATCAAAAGGTATTTGTAAAAAGAATATATTTTATAAATTATGTAAAATATTTGATTAATCCTCTTTAAGACCAAATCAATATTCTAGAACTCTTAATAACTTTAGGAGTCAAAATTAATAATACAAATAACATTTAATGTAATAAGTACACAAAAAATGCACAATGTTACATGATGGCAAATAATAATATATTGGATTCAAATCCTGCCCAAGGAGTAAAAAAGTTATGTTTTCCTGGTTCATGGATGTGTATTAAATTTGTGTATTGAAATAATAAGAATCTTAAATATGTGTATAGCATATATAATATATTTCCTTTGTCTGCTACCTGTAACACAAGTTCTTTAGATACTTACACATGGCTAGATCAATGTGGTGTGAAGCGTCCATATATATTTTTTCCTAATTTTGAATTATTTAAAAAATAAAATTATGCTAGTAGGCCTAAAGAGTATCAATACATATTTTCAATCATGTGTCATAAATTACTTTCTTTGTTTGTCTCTGTAGATCAATATTAACTATAAAGAACTTGTTAGAACTTAGAAGTTTCTTAATAAAATATTAATTTCATCAGAATTGCTTCTGTGTTATTTTTATCAGATTTTTTTTCTTTACATAAAGGTATGGTAAATGACAAAGTACTTGTCTTAGTTATGATGCATTTTTTTTTATTTTAAATACTTTACTACAACTACTCAACAACTTGGTTGATTAAATAAAGTTTTAATGTTATTTAAAACATTGATTTAGCAGAAAAACTGGTGTTTGTGAGTTTTTATTTTAATTATTTTAGTATTAAGAAATGTGTTTGTATTTCAGGGATTGGTTTGATGAAACAATATGGTGCTTCTGCTTCCTTGATCACCGTTGCAACAGCGCTTCACATGTTACACACTCAATAGTGCTTCTTTGCTTTATAAATATAATTTTCATAGTTCAAAAGTTAGCCTTTTGATAGGCACAAGAAAGTTAAAAATAATGTTAAAGGTAAAGTAAAACAACCAAATAGTTCCATTTGTAATAAGGTTAAATGAAAACTTTAATATATTATGTCTATATCTTATGCGAAAGTTGCCTTAATACATAATTATATTGAAAAGTGAGGAAAAATTTAGATCTTTGCACAAAATATTACAGTTTTTGCATTTTTTGCACTAGCAATAGCAAATCTAGTGCCTATTTACAAATATTTACTATTTTTTTATGTTGAACCCATTTACATTGTAATTTTTTTTTATTACTGTCTATACTATATGTTATTGTCTATGACATTATGTGTATTGTGACAGTGTAATTTTTGATTTCCTTGAATTGTTACTAATCCGTCCTTTAGATAGCAACATTGATATAAGTAAGTATTATTAATATTTAGGATAAGTAGTTGATATTATGTATTTTTTAAATAGAAACACTGGCAGCTATAAACAATTCTATTATTTATAGGTTATGAAAGTTGTCAAAAAATTACTAAAGCTGTAAAGTATAAAATGTCAATTTTAGCAAAAAAAAAAGGAAATAAAAAGACAACTTCAATTTGTTACTAAAAATGTGGTCAACTTGAAAAAATATCATGTTACAATTCTTATAACAGTACTCTTCTCTAATGGCTTTAACTATTTTTATGGTTGTAAGCTATTTCTCATAACCCTCAAGTGAAAGACCATATCTACATAAATATAGTACGTCCGAGATAAATTTAATCCAAACGTAAACAAACCTGTCTTTATCACCATCATACACCAACCATAGACCATTCAGTGATGCCAATTGGCCATTATTAATATGTACAATGATTATTGTTTGCTATGATTCCATAGACTATAGGCGTATATTCTACACACACGGCAGTGTCAAAATGGCGTATTTTTTCTGTGAAATATTTTCATTTGATGTTTAAACATATTAATCATTGTTTAATTGTTATAAAATGTATTGGATAATGAAGTGTAATCTTTTAACATTCCAGTGAAAGTTTTGATAAGTGTGCGCAATAAGTATTTAGTTTATGATCTGATATTCAAGACTACATTATCTCAATATTCACCCCTCATTAATCATCCGCACCAACCATTGTTAAATAACGACATTAATAATACTGTAATAATATTTAAAACTTATATGTGTTAGTTTTCACTTTTAAGTATTTATTTATTCCAGTTCATAAATAATATCGTATGTTAGCCTACCTAGTGATATGATATTTTCAATGACATTCCGTCCAGACTCCAGATATACATTTTTTATAAACGTTAAGTATACAATTTAAATATATTATTTTATTGTACTAGCTATAAACTACTCAGCTGTAGCTATTTTAATAAATTTTTACAACATTTCACAATTGTTTCCTTGCCACGTAGCGCCTCGGGCCGAATGCTGAAACGATGGAATAACTTAGAGCTCCTATACCTGCTGCTCCCTGATCACGTAATTTTGTCCTTTGGTGGCCGCCATAGATTAGAATAATACTTATTACTTTTAAATAAAGTGGGCTCTCTGCTATTAACATCGACCGTCATTTTGAAATTGAAACTTTTTAAAAACACCATTTAAAAAGTTGAAATGAAATTTTTTGAAATTATTACTTTCTAAATCATATTTTAAAAAGTTCAAACGTCATGGCACGATTTCCAGCGATGTCATCTTGGGTAAGCCCCCTATGTATGTCACCAAAGTTTTCACCTGACCTAACCAGGTGTTCTCGTCGTTCCGCCAATCAGTGGCAGTCTGTAAATTTATTTGGTATTTCAGTATTTAACCGTAAGTTTGTAAATAGGTACGCAGTTTTGCCAACTTCTCGATTTATTCCAAAACAAAAAGGGAACCTTAACCGATTCCGTGCGGATGGCGCCCTAGAGGCGCCATAGGTATTTTCTGTAAATGGCGTATGGCGCCCGAGGGGAGCCAAAATGTTTACCTGCAAAACTCTGATAAAACGCCATTTTTCAGTGGTTATCCGTAAATGAAAGTATCCCTATTTGTCACGTAGATTACGATTCCAGTGTTAGTGTCGGGAAATTGCATTAAAACGCATACTTCAGGAGTCGTAAACCTTTTATAATCAGGTATCAATGAATACAAATACATACCTATTTGATAGATGTTTATTAAACAATTGTCACATGTTCATGTTTATAATAATCAGTCTGTTTGATCATTTCTATATTCAACCTTAGATATAAGTTTAATTAAAGTTTTAATAAATATGTATATATGTTAAAATTAACAACTTTTATTTAAAACAACCCTTTGCACTACCTTTTAATTTAACAATACAATTAATTAATGTAATCAACATACTCAACAAGCAGAAACAGATCGATGCATATCGACCCGTTTCTGCTTATTTTCTCTTAAGCATTTCTATCATTTTCTGCAACAATTCATTTGATACGAACTGCCCAAAATAATTGCACCCAAGAAAGTCCCTGGCGCTTGGCGCCTCAGAGGAGCCACGAAAAATTTGTTCGCCGACAGGCGCTATAGTTTGAAAAATCTACAGCCGCACTGAATCGGTTAAAGCTTTATTACCTTAAGGTCCTCGTCGTGGTCTTGAATTAAGAATCTATTTTCAGTCATTGGCCCGACTTTATTGAAGTTATTTAGATCGTTACAACATTATGTAATGAAAATGTAACTATGTTCTGAAGGCTACCCGAGTACTTACAGGTAATGTCATGTCTCTTGATGGATTGATTTAGTAGGTACTTTGTAAATACTAAATATGTACTAAGGAGATACCTACTCTAATTAATAACGACTGAAGGCTGTATTGTTGGTTAAACTATATGGCGCTCAAGTAATTATGTAGTAATAATACACTAAATACTTGCACTTTTTTCCACTTTATTAGTTTTTTTACAAGTTATTTCTTAAAATATACGACCGGTTTCGACATAGTCATCATCAGGTGTAGGTAGATTTAAAGTCTTCAAAGGTAAGGGGCATGTGTGTTGCCGATAGGAATGGAGTTTTAGAAACAGCCGTACCTATAAGTGGCCCACATGGCTCTGCTAATGTATGTTTCGATATTATAAATTCTATAATTGTAATAATTGATCGGTTGGACACAACTTTAATATACCTTAATAGACAAATAAAAATTGCTTTGCGATACGTACAGTAAACACCATCAATTTAATTGTTCTGAATATTTTACTTTATAGGTTTCACTTTAAAAACCTTAATCCACTTTTCAGTCTGGAAATGGTGTTTCATAGAACACATTGACTTTTGGAAGCAATTATTTAAGTTAATTAATTAATTAAATTAATGTTTTAATCAATTTTTAGTAACAGGAGGTTGACGATGGCCGAATATCTGTCGAAGGATATATTGGAGGACGGTCTCGTGCGATCTTTTGCGCCTATTCGTCTTCTACAGATGGCGCTAGGTTCAGCGCGGGTGGACGCGAGAGATCGCTTCGTGACGTCACCCACCCTGGGCCAGAAAATCTACACCACAGCTCTGATCCTCGCCGCTATGTTCTCTTACTCAGCTATAGTCTACAACTTCATCTCGCAGTTCAAAAGCTACAAGTATTTGCAGTACTTAAGCCACGTAGGACTGACGCTCCACTTTGCAATTCACGCCTCCGCCATCGTCCATTCGAGGTTTCTAAACAACGCGGCCAATGTGCGGTTCTACGTTCAGTTGCAGGAGATCGATCGGAAGATGAAGGTGGATAGAAGCCCCTACTTCTACCGGCTCCTGTTCAAAATCAATTGCCTACATACGGTGCTATTCACATTGATGTACTTCATTTTCTCGGCGACTCTGTTGCTTAGAAATTTAAATTATCACGCGATTTTCGCTTCGGGAGTGTTTTATTCACAATTCGCGTGTACGCTAGAGTGGATCTTCTTTTCGAACCTGATCGTTCATATATATTCTCGTTTGAGCTTCGTAAATTCTATAGTATTGAATCATTTGCAATCGATATCGACTTTCGACACCGATAATATCGCGGATTTGCACATCTTAGATAAGGAATTGCTGCAAAAGTTGGCGATGGAAACTAACGACTTCACGAGCAGCCCCACCGACGAGTACTTGAATGAGATATTAAATTTAATTCATAATTTTACAGGCCTCTACAGATTTCAGGTATATTTTCTATTTTATATACTTACCTACTTAATTAGTTCAACTCATATTGGCTGAAAGTCATGTTTTTCAGCTAAAGCATAATATTTTAACACGCTTTAATTAGCTTGGGTTGTATGTAAGTATGTTTGATACGGAATCTTTGAGCATAATTTTCACCAATTTCTAGAAATCTGATTATTTTAAATTTTGCCTATGTATCCTGATACGTCTCTTAAAACATTGACAATGCAATTAAGCGTGTTTTTAACTATTACTTTTCCATTATTAAGGTACAAATTTGTTTTACGGAAATTAGGTGATAGAGGTAGACGCTAGTGATAAATGAAGACACGCAGATTGCCGACGCTCGCTATTATATCGAAAAACTTGACACTGTCGTGCCTTAGCAACCTTCATGAAAGCCACTAGGTACCTACTTAATGTACATCTTGTATTTTCAGATGTTTATGTTTTGTTTCAAGTTTGTCGTCATGAGTTTGGCGATATTCGAATTTTGTCTTCTCGTCTTGCAATATAACGTAAGTAAATCAGACCATAAATAGGGATCTATCTATTTCACATGTTCTACTTATAATACTGTTATTGGAAGAGGATGTGAAAATCGATTAATTAAAATTCATCATCATCATTCTTTCAGCTATGACGTCCACTACTCCCCCCCACAAAGAAATTTATGAGGGTAGTTCCCTATACAATACTAAACTCGCGAGTTACCAGGCGAGTCTAGGGTTATCAGGCCTAAAAATACAAAATACTGTCCGACATGTCTAAAAATTCTTGATGATTCTTGATGATTGAAGACAAATCCTTGAACCTGATTTTGAAAAAAAGTCCGGTCACGCACCTGTATTAAATAAAAATTATAGTATTAAAGTACGTTTTTATTTAAATATATTATTTAGACCCATATTTTTGGTTTTTACGTATTTTATGTTCGATATATATATAGGTATATATATTATTTTATGTTTAGATATGATATGTTTTAGACATGGTATTTAGACCCGTATCTATTTTTGGACATGCAAGTATGAGTTATGACAAAAATCCGGTCTGACATAAATCTGGGCGGAGTCCGGTCTAACACGTAAAAATCGGACTAAACCGGCTTTATCCGGTCAGATGGTAACCCTAGGCGAGTCGGCAGAACAATGTTCACGGAAACGCCGCCCATTTCCGAATATACATTCCTACTGTCGTATTTTAACGACACCCACGGGAAAGAGGTTCTTTCTTTCTTTCTCCGGCACCCCATAGATATTAAAATTAATTAACCTAGGTATTTCATTAATACTCAGATCCCGTTGAGAACGGAACTGATTGTGCTGCCTATAGCGTGCTTAGGCGACTTCGGGTTGTTGATATTTATCTGTATCCGATGGGAGAGGTTCTTCAAGCAGATAAATGAGACTAAGCATTTGTCAACAACAATCATGGCTACGTATACCGAAGGTGAAGTAACAATATAATTGTATAATATATATAAGATCTATTATCTTTCAATTTACTTGTACTAAAATAACCTTAGTTATTACAATGCACATTTTTTACGTTTTTACGAAATATCACAATGGCATCCTCTAGATTTCGTTAATCACGTGACGTAGATGACAGTGTTGTACACGGCAAAATTAAATTAAAGAATTAATACTTACAGTAATTACTTTACATATATTTTTGGCTTTGTATAACGGCAATGACCTTGAACGTTTATTTGTATGGAGAAAGAGATATCGCGCCGACCGGAGCGTGTTGAAATCGTTGACTCGTTTTATTCACGCTCGCGTTACTAATATACAAGTAAAATAAATTAGTGATAATACTTTTGGGCGTGTATGTGCCTCCTATGTAGAGAATACTGTGAAAGTACCAGCACTGAAAGACTTACTTTTGACTTCATGTTTGTATGGGAAATGCCCTAACATCATTAATTTTCCCATACAATATTTAAGAAAAAAGAACCTCTTTCAGCGCTGGTACTTTCTCAGTCAACTCTATATACGGGGGACCCATACACACCCTAAAGTATTATCACTCATTAATATTATAGCCTGAATAAAGAGAAAAAAGGTTCTAACGTGAAAAAGGGTGTACTTTTTATATTGTTTTAAGCTATATCAAAGCAAAAATATCAATTTATGAAACTATAATCCTCTAGAAAACAAAATGAAGGGCAATTATTATATTTTATCCAATAAGAACAGTATTGAGATAAATGGTTACAAATTACTCCAATTTTCAGTTTATCGCGTACCTACTCGCAGCCGAGATTCGAAATGCGAATCCGAATGTAAAATATTTAGATACCCGGACTAGTGATATTTTGACGACCTCCGTAGGGCAGTGTGCTCGAGCGAGAGGTCGTGGGTTCGAATCCCGCCGAGGAAACAAAAAGTTTTCAATGTTCCTGTTTCCAAATTTGCGCTACTCTCACAGTTACTGCATTAGGTCCATAAACAATTTTTTTTTCGCGGCTTGTGTTGCATTTTTACCTTTTTTGTAATAAAATTTTAATATGTTCGAATTTCTTCATCAGCATCACTCATTAAATTTAATAACAATAAGAAAAACAAATGAAAATTTCGCATATTTTACCTAATTTAAATTTGGAATTATTGTCTTCTGTAAAATTAAAACTTTTTATTGATACCAAAATCAGCCAGATACTATTGGAATGTACTGAACTTGTCATAAAATCTTTTGGGTATTTTTTATGATAATTTTGTACATACTATACCTATTGCAAAAAGACTTTTTCCCCAACCTTTTATAAACCATTACCGCTAAGCTAGACAATTTGGGGGTTATTTAAACTTTTAAATTTTGTTTTAGGACCTCTTAGAAAGAAAGCGGCTACGATGCTGAAGGCCATAGAGGAAACTCCTCCTCAATTCTCCGTCTACGACATGTGGAACATGGACGCGTCTACTTTATTGAACATACTTAGTATTATAACAAGCCTCACTGTTACCTTACTTCAGTTTTCACTACTTTAAAACCTTAAGAGGAAACACCCCTGTTGAGAGAAATACAAAATAGGTATTTATAAAATCTATTGCTGTCTCGCAGTGCCTTAGCTAGCCAGCACTAGCGCGATAGAGACAACTGCAACTTGGACTGAAATTACCTATTAAAAGTACCAGAAATCGACGTTTAGGGGATTCCTGTTTCCTCCTCCAAAACGTAACCGATTTAAATATTTTTTTCTGTATTAGCTAAAAAAAGAATTGAGCTAGGTTCCTATTTTTTGCTTTTGTTGTTTATTGTAGTCAAATCTGTTTCCTAGATATTTAAACATAGCGGAGAGTTTGGCCATTTTTTTTAGGTTTTTAAACGTCCATATCTCTTTAAATAATTAATTTATTAAAAAAAGGACAAAATAGGGACGTACAAACAATATCCATAAATATTCAGGAAAAAAATTGTTACTCTAGAGGTGTTCCAGGGAGGAAATAGAAATCCCCTAGACCCCTATTTTTGTATGGAAGAAATTTCGTGGTGTTTCCTCTTAAGGGCGTGTTTCACCAAGCAATGTTAAAGTTATTTATATATAGTTAAAACATTTTTTAAAATTATAAAACGAAAATCCTCTGGTGTATAATGAAATTTAGTACATATGTTTTTTGGGATTTTTCCAGAATATAAGACCAGTATTGAGAAAAAAGGTTTCAAAGTACTCCCAGCATCGGTGCGTCTTAATTTGTAGTAATATTTCTAAGATTCAAATGTGTTATTAATACAAAAATAGGCATGACTCGTTAACAGTACACTAGATAGATATCGTGTCAACGCAAGAAATTCGTTTCGGCGAATATCAGCTCATTTCAAAAGTGAGCTGTTCATTTCATTTAGTTCGCCTTGAACACTGCCAACGTCAACACGTGTTACAATGCCGCAATGTGTATGTATCTAGATAAAAAAAATCTAGATTTTTTTAAATTGGAGTTACATAATTAGCGATTTCAATTCACCGAATCAACTTTGAAATCTTTTAAAACTTATAACTTAGTTCGGTATTAAACAAATGTAGCTCTTTTAGATCAGATTTTAACCTGACTTAACCTTGTTTTTGTATGGGACACCTTATCTAGGGTATTGTTGATCGAATATTAAGCTATAGTGGAAAACACAGATATAAATCAAATAAATCTTGATTTATTTCTGTGGTGGAAAACATGACGCTAGTGTCTGCGCTAGTGAGTTGAGACCAGGCACTAAGTTTTATATATTTTTCAATGTATTTTGATTTATTATGTATTTGTATATACTTGGTTAATGGTTGCTAATAAAGAGTTTGAAGTTTGAAAACCACCGCGCCTCCCTGCTCCATCGTAGTTTTGTACTTTCTACGTCGCTTACACAAACGCTACGAAGCGTAGCTACATCACTTCAACTCGTTACGCCAAGTTCTACGCTGTAACTACCTATTACATGCTATTACTATACTACGCTGTAACTATCTACGTCGTGAACAAGAATTTTCTGAACTACAGGGCGAAAGTATGTAAAATTTGATGGGAACAAATGGCAGCTATTCTGTATCGAATAAAAAATACGTCGTGTAACCTTGGAGTAAAGTAACAAAAAGTAAAGTAAACGGGTACATTAAAAAAAGGGCGAATTGAGAACCTCCTTCGTTTCTGGACGTAAATTATTCTTTAATTGTGCTACAAAAACATGGCGCGTAACAGATAAAATATGTGACTTAGAAACGCGTAGCAGAAATATAGAGCGTAACAAAAAACGTGAAGATTACAATATTTTCTCTTCTTCAAACACTTAGGTGTCCCCGGTCTCTCGAACGCTATTCAAATGAAGGATCAGAAAACATAGTATTCAAATCAACAATCCTTATTGAACACTGATTGTTTGACAATGTTCCACCAATCAAAGTTTAATACAATACAATACACCACAACACAATACAATACAATATACTTTATTGTGCACACAAAGGCGGCCTTATTACTAGACTAGCTGTGCCCGCGACTTCGTACGCGTGGAAAAGTGATTTAGGACACTTTTATATTTTTAAATATATTTTTAGTTTATTGGCGCAACCGCTGACAACTTTCGCCAATAGGTACTTCCCAGTGTATCCCAGTGTTGATCCCGATCCAGCAAGTCACGTACCCGGCAAGCCTCTTGGCATGCAGGGTATAATAATAATATAGTACCATCCTTTCGGAGCTCGGCAAAAGAAGTAGGCCT
The DNA here is from genome assembly GCA_905187575.2 of Celastrina argiolus. Taxonomy (NCBI): domain Eukaryota; kingdom Metazoa; phylum Arthropoda; class Insecta; order Lepidoptera; family Lycaenidae; genus Celastrina; species Celastrina argiolus. The sequence goes on along the minus strand of LR994599.1, from coordinate 8,402,462 downwards.
TCGAACAATATGTAGAAGTCAGCAAAGGTATTCGAAGTTAGGATAATATTATTCGAATGCACCGTATAGACCCAGCCAATTTTTCACGTTAATTTAGCAAATTATTTAACTTCGATGTCCGTCTGTCTATCTGTCTGGTTGTCAAAACTTTAACACGTGTAGGTATCAAGCTAACAATCCTATTGAATACTCAGGATCTTCTGTCCCTTCTGGCTTTGAAAAAAACAGACTCCTTAGCCACATCTACCCAAAGATTCAGCCGTTTATCTCTCTAATTTTCGACACTCCAAAGGGAACCAAAACCTAAATTTGATACGAAGCAACGTCTTAATAGTGCCGACATAGGATAAATTGCGAAACCATAAAATTATTTTCAATTTTTTTGAACTTACTACCGTTTTTGTCATTAATATTTTGAGATATTAAATTGACGGCCGAATACTGAAACGTTAATCAAATATAGCAATCAGCTGAATAGCGCTTAACTGTAAGCAACACTCACATTTAATTGGCATTCACAAACGCTACTCAACCAAGTTCTGGGTACACTCAGCTAAGTGGACCTGTAAGTAGCTGTTAAATATTTACGCCATGGCAACATTCACATTATCTCGTTTTACGCAACATCGTCTAATTGTTTATTATTTACTGCCTTACACAGTTAAGCCAAAACAGTAAAAAATCATATATATTTTTATTTTTACTCATCAATATATTTAATTAATTAGGTTTTAATCAATTAAACCACAAATTTTTGGCAAATAAAATAAAAATATGGAAAACCTAATGTAAAAACCAGCAACGACATTGTCTTAGAACGGAACACTTTTGACAAGTGAGTGATACTGCTGAGCCCGCGATTTTCAACAAATTTAAAACATTTTTCAAAGAAATTTCCAATTTTATTATGGGGGAAAAAAAGAAACGTGGATCTAATTATACAGTGGCGGAAAAGAATATACTGCTGGTTAGTATTAGTAAAAATGTGAGTATATAACAGTATTTTGATTAGTAACAAACTTGTTTTTGATTATATAAACAAACTTTTCTAGATATCAACACCTAATAGAGAATAAGGAAACAAATTCTAGTATGATTTTAAAGTTGCTGTTGCTGCTAGTGGGTTCCGGACATGGCTGCACCTCTATGAGAACCTCAAACAGCGGTCTAAAAAGAACATAGCTAAAGGAAATGTAATAATTCCCATGACAATACATAATACTATCACATACACATAACAATTTATGTTATGTGTATTGTGTACATATAGTTCTATTTTGTATCTCTAAAATCACATTTATATACTTTCAGCACCTTCAGTTTTATGAAAAAACAAATAATATTAAAGAAATTCTAACTATAGCTTCAGTAGATAAGGTTGGTAATTTATGTAAATGTACCAGTGTAAAAAAAGATTTTAAGCACTACCTACTTACATAAATTTAACAAGATAATTTGTGTTTTACAATGGTGGGTCTTACCAAAGCACACTTATACAGACAATAATAGCATTGAACAGACTGGGGCATCTCCTGATATATTATACGAAAGTATTGAGATTGGTAAACAATTCTATAATTTTAATTTTCATTATTGAAAAGTATCATACATGCATTAATTTATATTTCGTTTTGATTTTAGATTATGAAGATAGTAGGATAGTAACATACAACATTACCATGCCAGGAAGAAGAGGTTCATGCACTGTTATATCCAACCAAACTAATTATATTTTAGTTACATAATATTATGTATTGTCATAAACATTTAATGCTTTTTAATGAATTGAAACCAATGACTATTTTAACTAGTTTCTTACGCCGGTTCTTCTCGCCGGCTAACCTATTTGGAAATAAAAGATTTTTCATTTTCATTTTTTTCATTTGCAATTATTAAATATATTATTGCATGGTAGCGGTGTAAATTATAATTTATTTATTTCCATGTCTGGAACCTTTTTAAGTAGTTTGCATACTTGCAGAACCAAATTTTTGTGGTGTGAGGGGGTGTCTGTAAGCATTATTTATTTGTAATTAATAAATATTTTTCTCAGAACAAGTAAAACCTAAATTTATGGTATCAAACAACATTAAATATCAATATTTTAAAGCAAAACTACATAATGCAAAAATTTTAAAAAAGTATTTAATAAACAAGAATAATATGGAAATAAACAAAAGATTGAGATTACATAAGATGCAATCTTCTAAGAAAAAATAATGTGTAGTTATTATTTTGTATGAATTTTGATATGATGATTATATTGAGCTTAAAAAATAGGTCAGTACCTATTTGTTAAGCTCAAATTATTTTGTTAAGTTGTTGATATTTGTTAAAAATATATTTTATAACAAGGATTTCTAAATAAATATTCTGTTTAAATTGTAAAATGTGTATTAATTAGCATAGATCTCACAACAAATTTTTGATTAACATTTAAGCCAAATGGGTTGTGGTTCCTCCTCTTCAACATTCTGAAGTGTCGGTTCTTCTATATAAAACATCCTGTCTGGATAAAGCTATATTGTGTAGCACTGCACATGCCACTATGATAGGAGGAATATTGTTTATTTTAAGTCCTAGACCATTCTGCAAACAGCAAAACCTCCTTTTCAACACAACAAAACGCCGTTCAACTGGATTTTTTGTGCTTATTTGTGAACGGCTATATGGTGCTTCTGCAGATATTGTCAAAATCACCTCTTTCTAGCTGAGCACACAATGGTGATTCATTAAATATAGTACAGTCATGTACTGATCCAGGCCATCTTGTGACTACATTTCTGATCCAGTTCTGAATCACACATCATTTGGACATTTACAGAAAAGTAGCCTTTTCTATTTTTATACAGTTCAGATTGATCTCCCCCTAAAACAAGCATAACATAAATTAAATATTAATTGAAATCAGATTTTGATTATTGATTTAGAGAAATATATATATAACATACAGACCTGGATAATTAATTTTCATATGGTTGCAGTCTATAGCCCCTACAACTCTGGGGAAGTTTGCAATACTATAAAAATCATTGCCAACTTGCAGACATTCTTGGAGTATTGGCATATTTATGTAAATCGACAGCATATTCGCTATTTTAGCCGCACAATACGATGGACAGTAGGCTGTTCGACGTGAAAAATATCGCCTATTACACGTTGATAACTGCTGGTGGCATAAAATCTTAAGGTTATTAATATTTGGTCCACTGGCTGTATTGATCTGTTTCTTCTTGTGCACGGTTTTATCAAGTTCCCGAATCCAGACTCCAAATACAATACTTTTCAATCTTTGGAAACACGGAACCGCACATCATTACGAAGCACGAAACTCCACATCATTATAGATTTTAAATGTATTCAGCTTATCAACATTTCGGTGACTCACGGACGGTCTTTCATGATCAGAAAGAGAAGATATCGACGATAAAGACATATTTTATCTATTTACAAACACTTTTTAAACCTTAATTAAAGATGTAAGAGACCTCTTGACCACTCTTAAATACAAGCGACGCTCAAGTCAGTTTTGACAGCTAATTACGGTTGAGTGACGTTCCAGTAGACGATTTTTTCACTGAGTAACGCTCATGCGGAGTTTAAGTGTAACTTATTTCATGGTTCACTTAAATCTAAATGTCGCTTAAAATTTACGTTTGAGTATACGAATTTTCTATGTAAGTGGTACTCAAAAATTTAAACAACACTTAAATATTTGAGTTGCGTTTCAGTATTCGGCCGTGAAACATATATTGCAATGAGGGGTTTTCGAAGTGTCACTTTTAGGTACAGAGACTACCGTAAGATGGCGCTTGCATAATGTAATATGTCAAAAAATCTGTGATCTTTGTTGGGTGGTTAATAGTAACTGCCAGATGCTGTTTCATACACAAAAATAATCCTTTCAAATTCCTTTCTTAGTGAAACCTACATACATTATAGCTCGCTTCGATATCTTTGATTTTTGAAACAAATAATTAATCACACTTTTCTCCCGTTTCCGTAGGGATGTCGGGAAGTTCTTGTTTAGTACTCCCCTATACTTAGATTCTAAGAAATATACATGCCAAATTTCAGCCTGCTGCCGAGTATTTTCGACTCGACGCTAAGATAAATTTTACCTCTTGGGGCTCTTGCCAAATGTGATGACGGAGAGATGAAATCTGCTGGCGTAAAGTGAGTTGAACATAATAAGAAGGATTTTTTTCTTATAGTTAATCCTGTTTTTATATGTTTGATAGCCTCTATCCATCTTGATCTCCGAGTTTCATCTTGGGGAAAGCGGTGGTTACCTATATTTTTTCAAAATTGTACTGCGCATGGACTAGCCATGTTTAGTTTAGTTCTCAGGGCACAATTAATAAATAATAAACTATTGCAAGTGAAAGAAAGAAAGTTGAAAGGTAAACAAACAAAAAACAAAGCGGAAATTGACATTTTACACAGGACTTGACATATTACTTAGGTTGAATGCCATCTATCAGCAGTTTTCTGAAACTAGTAGAACTGTCAAAATAAAAACCGCTCATTATTAAGGTATTTAAAACGAAACTCTCGGTTAGACATGGGCGCAGCGGCACGCCCCGTCGAGGATCCAGCAGGCTTACTCTCGACACAACCGAGAATCGAATCAGTTCGATCTCAACGGATTTGGTGTTTTATTTGGTAGATTACTTTGGAACTAATTAGGATAAAGAAAACCTTTGGAACGTAACTTTTTATACACCCGACGATATCAATCGACATAGAACAAAAATAAACAAACGTCAATTTATTCGGGAGTATGCGGCACGATCGAATCTGAATCAAAATCGAATCAGTTTGGGAAGTTAGGCCCCAGCTCGGCGCGCCGATCGGTTTTAGTAGCGTTTTTTTATTATATATAACCTACCCTAAGTATAACAATAATATAAATAAATTAAATTTAGTTTTAAAGAAAATATAAAATAAAAAAAGATTAAATTTGAATGTTTGCAGCGCGGTTCCTGCCGCGCTTCATACAAACGTCCAGCATTTTTTTTTTATTGTCATAAGTTTTTTATTTATGAACCGATTGAGATGAAATAAATGTTACGTCAAGACTTAACATTTATTTTTATTACTACAAATATGATTGAACCACATCTAAATCGGATAAGCCGTTTCTGAGATTAGCGTGCACAAATGCACCGACAAACAGACAAAAATAAAAAAAAAATTGTTTTGGGTACTATTGCATAAATAAAAGTCTCCTATAATAACACAGGCACAGTTAGCACATTTTAATGGTATTTTTTACCCAGCAGTCTACACTACACCAGCCCGGCTCGGATGTAAGACGTCACGCAGCAGCCTGCATTACGCGGCGCCCGGTCGAATCACGGCGAAACGATTTTAATTTTGCTATATTTTCTAAACTACTCATTATATTTGCATGGTATAAAGGGCAAATATTATAGTTTTCATGGAATGCTTAAGCCAACTAACGTATTAAAAATGATAAGGATTAATACCGCGATGGTATAAATAGCTCTCCAAAAACCGCTTTATTGTCCGTTTTTTAGTTTAGCGCGAAAGGCTTTCTTTTAATTATACAGTTAATTAAGTTGATTTTATACAATAAATGATAATTTATTTCAATTTGTGAAGCAAGTTCAAAAATACAATATTTATATTATTATGACACTGTAAAAACACTGTTTTCCCAGAAAAAAAATCCTGATAGTTAGGTACTTATTTGATGTTCTAATCTACTTTAGTGCCACGTTCTATTGTTTCGCGTCACTGTGTAAGCGATCCCCCGCGCCCAACGCACGAACCGTTCGACCGCAGGCCGCGCGCGAAATTCATCCGACTTGCTTCAAATTTATCGTCACTGCTCGGCTCCTATGTATCGTAGCGTTATGTTATATAGCCTATAACCTGCCCAGGAATATGGGCTACAATCGTACCAAGTTTGGTTAAAATCCCTTCAGTAGTTTTTGTTCCCATCGTGCACATACAGACAGACAGATAGACAGACAGACAGACAGACAGACAGACAGACAAAAATTTTACTAATTGCATTTTTGGCATCAGTATCGATCGCCAATCATCCTCCAATATGTATTTTGAAAAAATATTCAATGTACAGAATTGACCTCTCTACAGTTTTATTATAAGTATATATATAGATTATACAATAAATGATAATTTATTTCAATTTGTGAAGCAAGTTCAAAAATACAATTTTTATATTATTATGACACTGTGAAAACACTGTTTTCCCAGAAAAAAAATCCTGATAGTTAGGTACTTATTTGATGTTCTAATCTACTTTAGTGCCACGTTCTATTGCTTCGCGTCACTGTGTAAACGATCCCCGCGCCCCCCGCACGAACCGTTCGACCGCAGGCCGCGCGCGCAAAATTCATCCGACTTGCTTCAAATTTATCGTCACTGCTCGGCTCCTATGTATCGTAGCGTTATGTTATATAGCCTATAACCTGCCCAGGAATATGGGCTACAATCGTACCAAGTTTGGTTAAAATCCCTTCAGTAGTTTTTGTTCCCATCGTGCACATACAGACAGACAGACAGACAAAAATTTTACTAATTGCATTTTTGGCATCAGTATCGATCGCCAATCATTCTCCAATATGTATTTTGAAAAAATATTCAATGTACAGAATTGACCTCTCTACAGTTTTATTATAAGTACTAGCTGTGCCCGCGACTTCGTACGCGTGGAAAAGTGATTTAGGGCACTTTAGTATTTTTAAATATATTTTTAGTTTATTGGCGCAACCGCTGACAACTTTCGCTAATTTAATAGTTACTTCCCAGTGTATCCCAGTGTTGATCCCTATCCAGCAAGTCACGTACCCGGCAAGCCTCTTGGTATGCAGGGTGTAATAATAATATAGTACCTGCCTTTCGGAGCTCGGCAAAAGAAGTAGGCCTTCGAACAATATGTAGAAGTCAGCAAAGGTATTCGATGTTAGGATTCGAATGCACCGTATAGACGCAGCCAATTTTTCACGTTAATTGAGTAAAAAACTTCGATGTCCGTCTGTCTGTCTGTCTGGGTGTCAAAACTTTAACACTTTTAGGTATCAAGCTAAAAATCATATTAAATACTAAGGATCTTCTGTCCCTTCTGGCTGTGAAAAAAAACAGACTTCTTAGCCACATCTACCCAAAGATTCAGCCGTTTATGTCGGTAATTTTCGTAATTTTCGACACTCCAAAGGGAACTAAAACCTAAAGGTTACTTCCCGGGAACTCAGAATTTTTAAATTTGATATATAGCAACGTCTTAATAGTGCCGACATAGGATAAATTGCGAAACCATAAAAATATCTTTAATTTTTTTGAACTTACTACCGTTTTTGTCATTGATGTTTTGAGATATTAAATTGAAACTTATATTGCAATTACTAAGGTATTTAAAACGAAACTCTCGGTTAGACATGGGCGCAGTGGCATGCCCCGCCGAGGATCCAGCAGGCTTACTCTCGACACATCCGAGAATCGAATCAATTCGATCTCAACGGCTTTTGGTGTTTTATTTGGTAGATTACTTTGGAACTAATTAGGATAAAGAAAACCGTTAGAAATAAACAAACGTCAATTTATTCGGGAGTATGCGGCACGATTGAATCTGAATCAAAATCGAATCAGTTTGGAGAGTTAGGCCGATCGGTTTTAGTAGCGTTTTCTTATTAACCTACCGTAAGTATAATAATAATAATATAAATAAATGAAATTTAGTTTTAAAGAAAATATAAAATAAAAAAAGATAAAATTTGAATGGTTGAAGCAGCGCGGTTCCCGCCGCGCTTCATACAAACGTCCAACAATTTTTTTTAACTGTCATAAGTTTTTTATTTATGAACCGATTGAGATGAATTAATAAATATTAAGTCAAGATTACTACATTATTATATGATTGAACCACATCTAAATCGGATAAGCCGTTTCTGAGATTAGCATGCACAAATGCACCGAGAAACAGACAAAAATTCAAAAAATTATTGTTTTGGGTACTATTGCATAAATAAAAGTCTCCTATAATAACACAGGCACAGTTAGCACAGTTAGCGGCTGTGCGTGGTTAAATTCAAGCACCGGAACTGCCTGTTAGCACATTTTAAGGGCAGGTAGTCCATCAAAGTCCGCGCTTTTAAGTTTTTTAAAACAACCTGATACACATGCAAAAGTGTTTTGAGTTCTGAAATAAATATATGTATTATTTAAGGATATAATATATTAAAATCCGTATTCAGTTACAAGATTTAATAAACTTCACTCGATAGAAAAAAATCGTAAAGTTAGCTCTTTTCGTGACGGGTTTACAATATCATGACTAAATTACTTATATTTTAAATTAGATTTTTGTACTTAACAAAGCTGCTAAATATTTTTAGTAAAATTCGTAGAGTTACTTCTGATAAAATGTTTGTTTTAATTTCAAAGTTTTATTAACTACGAAATGCGCCAGAGCGGTGGCAATCCCAGCCCGTTAGTCGTCCGCGGGCGTTCACGGACGACGGACCTGCGTCAGTTTATTCCGTGACAATGTCTTCCGCGACAATTTCAAGATCGTCGTGGGCAATAAATAACGCAAGCAAAAGTGCCATAGTATAAGACTATCAGTAGTACTACTACTGAATTTCGCTATGGTAATTCATATTTTGTTTGTATTGGCAGTAAATACTAATACCTGAATACCTGATAGCGGGTTAGTGGGGGGGGGGGGGGGGGGGGAGTTTCGTGGGGGTGACTATGGATGGGTCTAATATATACAGGGTGTAAAAAGCGCAGTCACTATAACTTTGGGATATGATTATACTACCTTGTCTAATTCTAAAAATGTTTTTTTTTTACAAAATTAAAAAAAATTTTTTTTTTTTGCTTTATTGTTGTTATTGCGACAAAAAAATAAGAAATGGTCAAAAGTAAAAAAAAGTTTTTTTACTTTTTGACAAAAGAAAAATAAAAAAAAAATACATTTCCAAAATGAGGAAAGGCAGTATAATCGTATCTCAAAGTTATAGTGACTGCTCTTTTTACACCCTGTATAGTATACAGGGTGTCCCAAAAATCAACGATAAACCGAAAACGGGTGATAGGCCAAGTCATGACAGTTATGAGAAAAATGTGAAAAAAAATCTTTGTCATGTATTTTTCACATTATAAGGACTTTTAAAAATATCGGAAAAACTGACACCCTGTGATGGTCTTTCATGTCCTAAGACTACAAATATTACTTTTTTGTGATTTTTTTTTCGGTATTGTAGTCAAGGGTTAGTCCCTTCTGTAAATCACAATTCATAATTTAAACATACCTGCCTCAGTTTTCAATAAAATGGTGTGTTTTGCCCAAGATTAAATTCAAAATAATTACTACACCCAACTTTAATCGTCTGTACTGTAAAAAAAAATTACTACAGTATTTTGGCAAGTAACTTTAAAAGATGGCGCATTTAATCTGGATTCCAAAATGGTATGATACTTGCTGGATTACTTCTTTGTTGAGGAAAAAAAAATTTTTTTAACGGAACCGGATGTTAGGCCAACTCTGTTTAAATTTTTAAAATGTTGGTATTAAGTTGTTATGTGACGACGATGAGTGACGTCATCTTGTCTAGAGTGAGCGAGACAGACAGTGACGCTAAGTGCGGGTGCTTTTTTATTAAAAAAAAATTGTATTGCAGTGTAGGCATTTTTAAGACTTCAATTTTCAGGTATGAATACAACGCTCTTTTGAAAATGTGAGTGGTTGAGATACAGAACAGACGCCACCTTGTTATCAAGTATGTAATTAGTTAGTTTTAGGTGCAAGTTCGAAATAAAAGTCAGTCAATGGATTTCTTCAGTTATTACTTTAATTTACAAAGATTTACAGCAAATGTTCGAATTGTTTGCCTTCAGCTCTAATGCAAGCCCTACATCTTCTTAAAAATGATCGCGTAATAAGACGGGCGTATCTTCTTGAATTAATGTGTTCAGCAGCTTCTGTAATTTTTTGGCGCAGCTCGGCTAAATCTCGAATTGGTTTAGAGTACACTTTTTCTTTTATTGTTCCCCAATAAAAGAAATCAATGGGATTTAAATCAGGTGAACGGGCAGGCCACGAAATTGTACCACCCCGCCCAATCCACCTATCGGGGTATTCTCGGTCGAGAAACTCTCGTACTGTGCGAGCGTAATGTGCTGGGCAGCCATCTTGTTGGTACCACATGCTGCCGTAAATGTTTAGTGGCACTTCTTCCAACAAATCTGGTAATTGGTTCTGTAAGAAGTCCAAATAAACCTCGGCAGTTAAGTTCTCCGGTAGCTCAAATGGACCAATAACAGTACCATTCAAAATTCCCGTCCACATGTTCACCTTAAACCGGTACTGCGATCTGTCTTCCCGCATCAAATGTGGATTATCCACGTGCCATTCGTGCAAATTATGGAGGTTCATGTAACCATCTTTTTTAAACGTGGATTCGTCAGACCACAGAATTTTTTCAAAGAATCGCGGATCATCTCTGTATCTCTGCAACATCGTTTGACAAAATTGCAATCTCTCTGGGTAGTCTCGGGGTAACAGGCTTTGTACTCGTTGTACATGGTAAGGATGAAACTGGTTCTTTTGCAAAATACGATGTGCAGTACTTTTGGGCACTCCGATGTTCTCTTCAATCCCACGTACTGAGATACTCGGGTCTTGTTCGACCGCCTCGAGCACTTCGTCCTCGTAGGGTATGAAAGGCCTTCCCTCGCTGGTATTTTGATTAGGGAATCGACCCTCTAAGAGTGACCGATGCACGTTAATAAATACCCGATAATCAGGATGACGCTCAGCGTTTGCATAAGCATTCTCCATAGATGAGATGCATATTGGTGTATTCTTGTGCGGTGTATCGAGATGGCATGATAACACACTACAATGGAATCACACACTACAACCGAAGATACGACAATAAAACAAGTCCAGGGTCGTCAGAAACGGGGCAGATAAAACCAAATCACAAAGCAAATCAAGTCCAATAAACAGAAGCACAGTTGTAAGTACGAAGTCAATACGGATACAGAAAGATGCGCAATGAACGAAAGATCGTAACGTACTGCAGTTTTGCACGTTCATCACTGTGTTGTCGGGTTGGCGTCACTATCTATCTCACTCGCACTGAGCGTCACTGTCTGTCTCGCTCACTCTAGACAAGATGACGTCACTCATCGTCGTCACATAACAACTTAATACCAACATTTTAAAAATTTAAACAGAGTTGGAACTCAACATCCGGTTCCGTTAAAAAAATTTTTTTTTCCTCAACCAAGAAGTAATCCAGCAAGTATCATACAATTTTGGAATCCAGATTAAATGCGCCATCTTTTAAAGTTACTTGGCAAAATACTGTAGTAATTTTTTTTTACAGTACAGACGATTAAAGTTGGGTGTAGTAATTATTTTGAATTTAATCTTGGGCAAAACACACCATTTTATTGAAAACTGAGGCAGGTATGTTTAAATTATGAATTGTGATTTACAGAAGGGTTAGTCATGACTACAATACCGAAAAAAAAATCACAAAAAAGTAATATTTGTAGTCTTAGGACATGAAAGACCATCACAGGGTGTCAGTTTTTCCGATATTTTTAAAAGTCCTTATAATGTGAAAAATACATGACAAAGATTTTTTTTCACATTTTTCTCATAACTGTCATGACTTGGCCTATCACCCGTTTTCGGTTTATCGTTGATTTTTGGGACACCCTGTATATGACCCCTCCATAGTCACCCATATCTCAGCCATTACAGCACCTACACTCCCGAGTGAGGGTTCCTTAGAACCGGGAGAAAAAACCCATCCCAAACTCACTCCCACGAAACCAACTTCCCCTCCTCCCCAGGTAATTTTCCCCTCGGGCCAAATCTCAGCCGTAAGAGCATCTACACTCCTGTGTGAGGGTTCCCTAGAATCGGACAAAGGAGCTCTACATTTTGGCACCGTGCGATTTTCGAAAATCATCCCCTAACTCAAAATATACCCTTCAAAACTTTTTCCATATAATAAATATACAGGCTGTAAAAAGAGCAGTCACTATAACTTTGAGATACGATTATACTACCTTTCCTCATTTTGGAAATGTATTTTTTTTATTTAGTTTTTTATCAAAAACTAAAAAGAAAATTTTTACTTTTCACCATTTCTTATTTTTTGTCACAAAAATAACAATAAAGCAAAAAATAATTTTTTATTTTGTAAAAAAAATGAAAAAAGACGTACATTCCTAGTATGACAAAAGGTATCAATCATATCCCAAAGTTATAGTGACTGCTCTTTTTACACCCGTTATATACTGTGTAAAAAAATACATTTCCAAATTGAGGAAAGGCAGTATAATCGTATCTCAAAGTTATAGTGACTGTTCTTTTTACACCCTGTTTAGTACTGTGTCAACAAAATTTATATTTTCATTATAATAAAGAGGTTGTCCCGTATACAAGGTGTAAAATAAATGAGAGATAATAATTTAGGGTGTGTATGGGTCCCGTATGTAGAGTTTACTGTGAAAGTACCAGCACTGAACGAGACACTTTTTTTTATTATTGTATGGGCAAATTTATGATGGTGGGGCATTTCTCGTAGAAACATAAAACTCAAAAGTGAGTCTATCACCGCTGATACTTTCGCAGTAAACTCTTTAAAGGAGGCACATACACACTCTAAAGTATTATCACTCATTTACTTTACACCCTGTATATTGGATAATCCTTGAGTGCCATTCATCCAAATTTGAAATTGTTTTTGAGTACACCTCTTCCTTTAGTCAGCCCCAGTAAAAAAAAATCAAGATGGAATCTGGGGATCGAGTAGGCCACAAATGAGACCCCAAACGACCGATCCATTTATTTGGATATGTGGCATATAAATAAGTGCGAACGTTTGCTTTTTGCATTTCAATAGTAATAAGTTCGTAATAGTATTTAGTAAAACGATGTATTCCATTTATCAATTTTGTAAACTGTATTAAATACCCACTTTTTAAATATAGTTGGCCACTTAGGTTTTAGTACTGTTTTTGTTTACTCAAACATGTCGAAACTATTTTGCTATCAAATTTCATACTGAAAACTTAAATTTATATTTTTTTTGTGAAAGGCGTAATAGATTCTATTCACTCGTAATATTTATGTCTATAGTTATCCTACTGCATATTTGTATACTATGTCGTTGGCGGGGGTCATGTGAGTTCACAATCGCTTCGTCCGCGCGGGGCAGCGCGCGCGCTGCCGTGATTGCGCTAAATGCCTACTTCTTCAGGAATACCTGCCCTTAATAGTATTTTTTAACCCAGCAGTGGGGTGGAGTTCCTTTGGTTGACCTTCGCCAAAATTCCAGCCCGGCTCGGACGTAAGACGTAGCAGCCGGCGCGGCGGCTCCCGGTCGAATCACGGCGAAACGATTTTACTTTTGCTATATTTCCTAAACTATTCATTATATTTGCATGGTATAAAGGGCAAATATAGTCTTCATGGAATGCTTAAGCCAACTAACGTATTAAAATGATAAGGAATAATACCGTGATGGTATAAATACTTTTCCAAAAACCGCTTAATTGCCCGTTTTTTTAGTTTATCGCGAAAGGCATTCTTTAAATAATACAGTTAGGTAATTAAGTTGATTTTATACAGTAAATGATAATTTATTAAAATTTGTGAAGCAAGTTCAAAAATACGATTTTTATATTATTATGACACTGTGGAAACACTTGCCTTCCCAGAAAAAAAATCCTGTTAGTTTGGTACTTATTTCATGTTCTAATCTACTTTAGTGCCACGTTCTATTGCTTCGCGTCACTGTGCAAGCGATCCTCCCGCGCCCCCCGCACGAACCGTTCGTCAGCAGGCCGCGAACGCGAAATTCATCCGACTTGCTTCAAATGTATCGTCACTGCTCGGCTCCTATGTATCGTAGCGTTATGTTATATAGCCTATAACCTGCCCAGGAATATAGGCTACAATCGCATCAAGTTTGGTTAAAATCCCTTCAGTAGTTTTTGTTCCATGCGTGCACATACAGACAGACAGACAGACAAAAATTTTACTAATTGCATTTTTGGCATCAGTATCGATCACAATCATCCTCCAATATGTATTTTGAAAAAATATTCAATGTACAGAATTGACCTTTCTACAGTTTTATTATAAGTATATATATATAGCAATTTCTTCCAGACAACCTTATGACAGACAACTTTAATAAGGGTTGTTGATTGGAATGCCATGATAGTTGATCATTCATTTGAATAGCGTTCGAGAAACCGGGGGTTAGTCATCTTATCTAAAATTCTTCTAGCATATTACAGCAACGCAAACTGCATGAGAGTGATCGTGAGTGTGGTGAGTATGCCGAAGATGTTCAGCAGAGTGGAGGCGTCCATGTTCCACATCTCGTACACGGAGAAGTGGGGGGGACCCTCCTCGATCAGCTTCACCATTGCGTTTGCTTTCTTCCGCAGGGGACCTGAAATGTAACAACATTAACATAATAATAAACATAATGCCTGCCACACCGATTTTGGTGACAGTGGCCAGTTTCGTTGAAACCAGACCAACTACGCAGGATTTTATAGTGCACAAGTGTGTGCGCAATACAAAGAAGCATTCTCTCTCTTCCCTCACTACGAGAGTGTCCAGCCCAGTGGGATGGATAAACGACATGACTGGCGAGAGATCAGGCGCAGGACCGACTTTTTACATGCCCATCCGACGCATGGATCATTGTTCTTGTCAGACAATCAGGTGATCAGCCTGCATTTCACATTAATATAAACTAGAGGTTGTCCCCTTGTTAAAATTCGACCATAATTCATATTTTCAATTTTAATTTTTTAGGTCCTTTTGCATTTTAGCTGAAACGCACGAAAATAGATGTTGTCTATAGAATCTAAAAGTGAGTGGAAGTATTTCCATGCGGAATTATGAAGCGCAATAGATTTTACAACCCTGTACGTTCATCGACTACAAAATTTAAAAATATAGTTTTTACTCGTAAATGTTATAAATAAAGAAATGGATGGCAATTATACCTGAAGTGTGTGTAGCTAAAATTTTCGTCGCTATATTCTTGGTTTCACACAGTTCCTTAAAAAATTCATCCCATCGGATACAAATGGTGATCAATATTATAAAGTCAGCCATCAAAACCATTGGTCCAATGAAGCGGTCTACGCCCAAATTTAACTAAAACAAATACAAAGATATTAAATAAGGTTCAGACTCAAGCCTGTTAACCGAGAGTCGAAAATTTTTACACAAGGGTATATTCCCTATAATATATCTACAGAATATTATATATATAGGTAATTTTAAATTAAATTTAAATTAAGACTAGCTAGTTGAAATAAATTATTATCTGAACTTTAAACATTTATATTATACAAAAGACTAAGCTACATATTATTATATACCTTTCAATTTAGATTTCCGCTGGGCCGCTTAATTTTAAGTAGTTTATAAGGGTTAGTACTTAGTTATAAGGTAAGTTATACAAATAAGGCCTATAATCAAATAAGGCCTGTAGTGGGAAAAAGTCTTTTAAAATATATTTACATCAAAAATACTTCACACTTACATAAACAAGAGCACCACGATTCTGAAAACAATCCCCGAAAGGCCCGGTCGCGATCACAACGACGGTAAAGGCCAATTGTCTGTCGAGCATTGGTGTTTTCATTGCGCGCTATTAATTTGTCGTCATTTATATCGAATATTAATACGTTATTCTTTAAAGTTTTGTTTCAAGTAACGTATAAGGATTACAATATAACTCATCAAAAAGGTAACTATGACTTCAAATTGTAATTTTCAAAATATGCGAATTAAGTACAGCTTCTAATATTTATGAAGTGCAATGTACTAAATAAGGCCTACTTTATTAATAGGCCATATTTCTGACCCTAGCCTTATTAGGAATTTACTCAATTTTAACTTTATTATGTTTGTTTACAGATTGATCATCTTAATCATTTTTAAATGATGACCACCGAAACATTTAAGAAGCGAAACAATTAATTCTTCTTCAAAAACAGAGTGTGACATCGCAAATGTAAATCCCAACAACGTTACTTAACCTAAGTCTGATGGCAAAGACACTAAAGATGAAGAACCTCTGGCTAAAATTGCAAAAGACTGATTTCCAAAAATGTATGCCTACTCCTGACTACAGTGTTGTTAAGGACCGTCCACGTAGGAAAGCTTTAAATTATAAAGGTCAACGAGTTACCAAAGGCTTGACAAAAAGTGATGTAGACGTATTTGTGTTTCCTAATTGTCAGGGAAATTGATTACCTCTACTAGTACTTATTATCAGTAAGACTGATTAATGTTCCTAAGCAAATTATGGTACTTAAAACGTTCCAAGGCCTTATTTAGTTACCTTGCTTAATTAAGGCCTATCGAAATATATTTTAATTTTCAATATTTAATATTTTTTTTTGGAAAATATGTTAATTTGCTATATTTTTTTTGTATGGATACGTTTTTTTTAATATTATTCTTTATTTGTTGTTGATATGCGACTTCAAGACTGACTTGCAATTCAAGCAAAATATTTAGTAAAATAACTTGGGATGTTGCTCAAAGATCTCATGGAAATACTTGTTAAAGGCCTCAGATATACATATTTTATGTAGTTAATACTCTAATAACAATATTTCTATAATAAAAATATGATGTAAGTATAAAGGCCTTGTTACATCACTATGTTTTTAAAAGGCCTAAGGCTAAGGGTTCAGATTTACCTCTTTTTAAGTGATTTTTAATTAAAGATTATAATATGTTTTCTTAAATAATAAAAGTTTATGAACCGAAGAAAAATGTCTTGCTTTTATTTATCACTATATTCCAATCATTTATCAGATTATGAGTGTTTGAAATTAGGTAGGCCTTATTTGTATCACTTACCTTAGTACTTTATCATAATAATTTTGTAATTATGAACTAGATAATGTTTAAAAACCAAAAAAAATTGTACCTACCTAGTACCTACAGACCCTTAAAATAACTTACATTCGTTTGAAGAACCAAAAGACCAATTTCCACGCTCAATGTCGACAGCAAAACAAATTTAACGCAAAAGAAAAACATCTGAAACAAACATTAAAATATTAAAACTTTGTTCTAGCACAAATTAATGAAACAGATCTTCTAAAATTTAATGACATTTATTTTGAAAGTAACTTTATAAGTGAGGGTAAAAGTAAAAATACAAAGGTAAGTATAAAAAATGCATTACTAAGGTACCTGAAATCGAAATAAACTTGTAAACTGAAGCAGAGCATCGAAAACTTGTTTCAAATAAACGTCGGTGTCACTCGACACGAAGTCGCTGGTCTCGGCGGCTAGCTCCTTCAGAGATGTCTTGTGGATGATCTTTATAAACTTATACATTCTAGAATAGGAGCTGTCCTCTATGCCCAAATAATTGATCATGATCGAATTTATGTAACGTACACGCATATAGAAATATATGATCAGATTAGAAAAGTACATCCATTCGAACGCACATGTGATCTGCGCGTGAAATATCCAAATGTAGCTGAGACCCTCCAGCCAATCGGCGACCAGAGCCGTGAAGAAGAGGCTGGCCGGGATTAGGGTCCACGCCGCCACCGTTATAACGCTGGTCTTAAAGAACACGTCGTGGACGTACGCCTTTTTTTCAATTCCCATACATCTATCGATCTCATGCAATTGCATGAAAAATTTGATGTTGTCCTCGTTGTTGATGAAACGAACGTGGAAAATGTTGAAAACGCTGACGAAATGGTGAATTCCTAATATAGTAAATATCAAACAGAGCAAACTACGATGTTCCCGCATCAACGAAGGATAGTATAGTACGAATAACACGTAGAACACTGATGTTAATATAATTATTATACCCGAGTACAGTTTCTGCCAGACAGTTGGTGACGTGACGAAGCAGTCTCGAGCGTCGATCCTGCAAGATCCTAACACCTTTTGCATCCAGTGAAATGGCGCAAAAGATTTGATGAAACTCTCGTGTAATATATCGTTCGAAAGGAATTCACTCATTTTTTATTCTTTAAGTTTAACTGCAAGAATTCAACGAGTAAAGGTAGAATGTGATGAACTAGATAGTAATGACAATGTTCGTTTTAGGCATGCTTTTACCTTTGGTTACTTCCGATAATCAAATATTAAATGGAAACGGCCATCGTTATAGATTAACGATAATAATCTATAAAGGCGGTTTGTTTCCATTTAATCAATTTAAATATTCGAATTAGTTCGAACTAAAATAAAATAATCATTAACTAAGTAATAGTAGCTA
Organism: Celastrina argiolus; assembly: GCA_905187575.2. Taxonomy (NCBI): domain Eukaryota; kingdom Metazoa; phylum Arthropoda; class Insecta; order Lepidoptera; family Lycaenidae; genus Celastrina; species Celastrina argiolus. The sequence goes on along the minus strand of LR994599.1, from coordinate 8,384,145 downwards.
AAATATTGTGTTAGTAAATTAAGCAAAGTAGTTGTTATTTCTTATAATCATAATATAATATAAAAAATAACAATTACTTTGCTTAATTTACTAACACAACGTTTTCATAGGCCTTTATAATTTATGACACTCATGCATAATATATTATTCATGTCTTCCTTTAATCTTTAATTTTATCAAACAACCGTTACCCATTGCCAGAAAGATATAAAAGATACAACAGAAAAGTGACAAAATGAGTGAATACTTGTCTAGGGATATTTTGGAGGAGGGCTTTTTGAGGTCTTTCGCGCCTTTTCGTTTCGTTCAGCGTCTATTTGGCTCCTGCAGAGTAGACGCTAGAGACCTGTTTGTTACCCCCCCTACGATTTGGCAGAAGATCTACTCCGTTATTCTAGCCATTGTCACGCTATGCTTTTTGTTTGTACTCGTTGATATATACCTCCCGCAAATCTATGTACATAAAAAAAAATACTATTTATTCGTATATACCGCCGTTTTCGACTATCTAGTATATCTTGGCACACTCCTTCATGTGCGTTTCTTTTTCAATGACAAAAACGTTAAGTTTTTTATCACTTTACAGGAAATAGATCGTAAATTGAACATAGACGGTGCGAATTATTTAAACGGCTTCCTATTTAAAGTGAACATAGGGACCCTTTTGGTATCATTTTCTTTTGACGGAATATTGTTTTTATTTTCGGTAGTGGACAACTACAAGGTCACATTGTACAGCGCCGGCGAGTTCTTCTCGCAGCAAATGTGTATTACGGAGTGGATGCACTACTCCAATATAATACTGTTTTTCTACACACGCATCTACTACATAAACACAATAATTATGAATTTTTTGAATCTCGATCACGACTCGTACATCAAAACGAACGACTTTACTTTCTTCAACAAGGAAACTGTGCTTAAATTAGCAACAAAAGTGAACGACTTCCGAAACAACAACGTCGTTGAATGTTTAAAGGAGCTACTCGATGCTTTTAGAACTTTCACAATTCTGTATCGGTTTCAGGTAAGGCTTCACCTCCATTTTTATATTTTCACCGCTACGTAATTCTACATAAAATATATTAAAGGGGAAAGATGGTTGGGACGAATATTAGTCCATTGAAATGTTACATTTTTTAGGCCTTACCTTGCGTTTTTTAGAGGACGCAATTTTATTTTTTTGATGTGTAGGGGGGGTCAGTGTAAAGCTAAAACCAAGTTTGTGGGGTCGCCACCCTTGTCCCACGGCCGCCATCTTGAAAATAGGGGTTGAAATGGTATTTACGATATATCTCTTAAACTATTTATTTTATAAAAAAAATTGTGAACATTTTTTGTTGCAAATTAAATTCTCTACATCTTTGCTCCAGTAACTTTTTGTCGTAGAACTATAAATAAAAAAGTTATAAGCGAAAATCTTCGGAAATTTGAGAAAAAAATTTATATTTTTCGATGTAACTTTTTTTTTATCATTTTACGAAAAAATGATATTCGACCATTTTTGTACATCGTTTTTTGAGGAACAACTTTTATTCGCATCATTTTTTCATTAAGTCAATAGCTAAGGTGTTACAGCGCTCCGAAGTGAGTACTATTTTTCAGTACTCTTAACTATACCTATATTATACGTGTGTACCTATGATAACTCATCAGTTATTGTTTGTTTTTTTTTCTTTTTTTTTACTTTATTATTATAACTTTTTTAATTACAAATTTTGAATTTTATTAATAATTAATTATTGACTCTTTTCCCCACCACCCACGAGGTAGAGTCTAGAGGCGCGTTTTTTTTTTTGTTGTTGTCCTTTCATCGTTAGGATTCTCCGCATCCTATAATGCCATTTCATTATTCGAAGATTCTTGTGCTTTTCATCCGGCGCGTAATATCTTACCTCATGCTTTTTTTTTTTTTGACAATGCTGATTATAATAGCAATACAATTGATGGTAAAAATACTTTCCATGCGATGGGTGGTATTCAATGCGTTACACCTTATAACAGTATCGAAAGTGATACCAGTTTACCACGAGTATCCAAAAAAATACCTGCTTCAATAAAATCTACACTTGGATTAATTCCTCTTTCATCCTACTCAAAAGGCAAAACCGTTGGTCTCAGTAAAATAAATGTTTCAGTAATTGAACGGGCCACACAATCGACCAAACAAATTGTTCCTACACCTTGTGATTTGATGTGGCTGTATGGTAAATGGTCATGCACTGTGAATATCAGCGGATGGAATGGATTTATGATCGAAGCAACTGATGATTTTCGCTTATAACTTTTTTATTTATAGTTCTACGACAAAAAGTTACTGGAGCAAAGTTGTAGAGAATTTAATTAGCAACAAAAAATGTTAACAAATTTTTTTATAAAATAAATAGTTTAAGAGATATATCGTAAATACCATTTCAACCCCTATTTTCAAGATGGCGGCCGTGGGACAAGGGTGGCGACCCCACAAACTTGGTTTTAGCTTTACACTGACCCCCCCTACACATCAAAAAAATAAAATTGCGTCCTCTAAAAAACGCAACCCAAAATGTAACTTTTCAATGGACTATATATAAAGAGTTGAGGGGAGAACCAACCCCGATAATATTGTATAGTTTACGATCATCTTATGGTTAGTATTATAACGCGAATATAAATAAATCAATCTCTCTAAATTTTATTTCTCCCAATAAATCTTATTGAGTTGCAGTGACGTTAGAACCTAATTACGGCCAGCCTTGGCGTAAAAAAGAGGATGAGAAGATGTAGGCCTAGCTGAAACTATATTGAATAAGCAAAGGAGAAAATCATCGTTGTGTCAAGAGTGGTCAAGACTCAAGATCGAGATATATGGCGATTACTCCACCGACAAAAACCTTAGCGCTTACGATTTGAAATAACCACATGCGTAAAACTCTTAGAGCACACTGGTAGTAGATCTACTTTGGTATACCGTACTTTGGTATACCGCAATATATCATTATGATAAATATGAAACCTCTCGTGTCCCAAACAATCCCAAAGGTAGGGCACTTAAAGCGTGGCCTTAGCCAGTTTAACCTCGTCTAGATATATTGGTCTATGGCTAGTGCGAATATGAGCTCATGGCGCGCACGAAGGTCTCATAATAAAAGTCGCCTGTTGGTCGAAATACTTACTAGCTTTCTGCATCTACCGGCCTTTCATAATCTTATGGTTGCACACTTCACGATAAACTGTCTCAACACGTACTAATATGTTCGTGGGATTGTTTCAGATGTTCCTGTTTTGCCTGAAATTCGTGATACATACCATTGTATACGTTCAGTTCTTCATTGTGTCAGCACAAGATAACGTTAGTACCTACATTTAAATGCAACACAGATAACGATATCTCCAAAGTTTCTGTTCGATCCAACTCAAAATATTAAAACGCAAAGTGACGATCGACAGCCATTGATTGATTTTTATTTATGTGCCTGTATAATATATGTGTATAATAAACCTGTATAATATATTATGTGCACGAATCATCGGAGCTGTTAGGAGGTTTGATCTTAAGTCTTAAATATGGTCGAGCATAAGTACCTAATCATAATGTAAACAAAACTTAATATGGGCGGTAACGCTTCTAATTCAAACGTTAGTTACCAGTTACTTTGAAAAAATTAATAACAAAGACGGAGTTAGTTGAATTTCATTTTAAGGACCGAGAAAATGCTTAATGTCATGGTGGCTGTAAATAAACCATACTGTCATTCAAAAGGATCTTCATTATTTATTTTACTTTATTTACAGTTACAAATGACTCAAGAGCGAATTTTTTTGCCGGTCAAATGGTTGAGTAACGCGCTGGTTTTGATATTCATCTGTTTGAGATGGGAGAATTTTTTTGGTGAAATAGAAGATACGAAGCATCTTTGTACTATAGTCATTGCGACTCATAAAGGTACGCAATTTGCATTTTGTTTCCTTTATTAATGTTAGTTTATAAATTTACTTTAATCATGTTTATTGAATTTTCAGGACCAATAAGGAAGAAGGCTGCTAGAATTATTAAGATAATTGAAGAAACGCCTCCTCGCTTCACAGTCTACGACATGTGGAATATGGACACTTCCCTGTTGTTAAAAATGTTTAACATAATGACGACTATTATCATAACGCTATTCCAATTTGCACTGCTTTAAATTACTTTTAGTTTATTATAATGTAGGTACTTTGGGCTCTGAGTCAAAAACTGCAAGTACGTACAAGCAAAGACACCGAGAGTCGAGACTTCACCTACTATAGTACGTCCGAGATAAATTGAACCTAAACGTAAACAAATCCATCTCTGACGCTCACAACCATAGATTAGTCAGTGATGCCAATTGGCCAATACTAATACAATTAAAGGCTTATATCAAACAACAAACTTTGTTTGTTGTTTGATTGTAGAATCTTATATTCAAAATTTCGTATTTTCTTCTGTGAAAGATTTTCATTTGATGTTTAAACATATTAATTATTACAATTTAAATATATTATATATCTAGCAATATCCCGCGAAACAATTATAACCACAACCTGCAAGCAGATGAGTGAGTGTACGCATAGGCATGCGTTTGATGCACCTCCCTCCTCCCACACTGCTTATGCGTACACTCGCAAGCAAAAAACATGAAAACACCACCACCATACAAGCAATAATGTTAACACGATCGTGCAAAGTCCCACCACCATGCAGGTTGCAAAACTCGACGCGCGTTTCGCTCCGACCCCGGAGCATCCTCAGGATGTTGACTCTGCGAACAATGTTCGTTAAGTGATGCCGCCCGCCAAAACACCGCCTTATATTCCCTACAGCTACTACCCCTACCAACTAGTACCCCCACCAAACAAGTTAATAAGAGGTGACGAAGTAAGGTTAGTTTGGTCATTCAACAATGCAATTCTATTGTTGTTCTTTACTTTAATTATTTCTAACTGTTCCAACACGCTCAGTCGAAAGCCTTTATCACATTTATGTAATATCTTATAGGAATGACCATCTGGTATATTGTGACTACTATCTAAAAGATGTTTGGCAAAATGTGATTTATCATGATGACCATTTCTATAAGCCGCGATATGTTCTTTATACCGAGTCTCAAAGTTACGTCCAGTCTGACCTACGTATACACTGTCGCATTCAGGACAATCGATTCTGTATACACCTGATTGATACTTTAAATCAATCCGGTCTTTATTATTACATAATTGATTTTTTAAAGTATTATTCGTCCTAAATGCGACATGCATATCGTTATTTTTCATTATTTTGGATAAACGTGCAGATACCTCACCCATGTAGGTCAAACTGGACTTATATCTAACTACTTCCTTATCAGAGGTCCCTGCGTACAAAAACTTAACCAATTCCTTTTTATTTTTAATATTTAACATATTATCAATTATTTTGGGATTGTACCCATTCGCCTCAGCAATTTGATAAATTATGTTTAACTCTTTTTGGTAATTTACTCTACTAAGAGGAACAGAAACTAATCTGTGAATATAACTATGAAAGGCCGCGTGTTTGTGTTGCCAAGGATGACATGAGGATGCATGAATAGTAGTATTAGTATACGTCGGTTTGCGAAAGATCCCAAAACTGTGTTTATTATCAACTCTAGTGATAGATAAATCTAGAAAATTGAGAGTATTATTATCTTCACATTCTAGTGTGAATTTTATTTTAATATGTTTTTTATTAAGATTTTTAAGAAATACGTCCAGTTGTCTCTGTGTACCCGTCCAACAAAGTATGCAGTCATCTACATATCTATAGTAATATAAAATGCTCTTATTATTAACAATATTTCTCTGTTCAAAATCGTCCATAAATATTTCAGCCAGCAAAGGACTCAGTGGTGAGCCCATTGCTAGACCGTCTTGTTGAACAAAGAACTGATTGTTAAATCTAAAGTAGTTTTGTTCCATGCAGACTTTAGTAAGGGAAAGCAATTCATCACCTTCACCAGGAGGTAAACGTTGTTCCAATGCATTACCCAAAATACCCAACGTTTCCTCACACGGGATATTAGTGAATAAACTATCTACATCAAGCGAGACTAATTTGCAACGGGGTGGCAAAGTCACATTTTTAATATGATCTACTAATTGTAAGCTATTTTTTATAGCATAAGGTGGTCTAAATGAAAGCTTTTGCTTAATAATGTAATTAAGTGACTTTGCTAACTCGTATGCTGGTGCACCTATGTATGAGACAACTGGACGCATAGGAATATCAGTTTTGTGAATCTTTGGCAAGCCGTAAAGTGATGGCGCGCGAGGATTCATTGGAATAAGTTTCCTCTTTGCTGATTCGGTTTGGAAAAAGTGTGAATTTTTGTTTATGGCTAATTTAACCTTAGCCACAAACTTATTTGTTGGGTCAGAAGATACCCTTAGAAATTGGTCACAACGAATCACGTTATTAACTTTCTCCGAGTAATCGTCGCGCCTCATCACCACTATTGTGTTACCCTTATCCGCTTTAGATACAACCAAGTCATTATTAGTTATTGTTTGTTTTAATGACTTCAAAGCAACTTCTTCAGGGTTTATCGAAAAACCGGAAGGAGTACCCTTGATTTCATTAGCTAGTAGACCCTTAACCATATTGTCCTTCTTATTAATCAAAACTGCCATTTCCGAATCTACCGCAAGCATTTCCAAGGCATTTTGATTAATCTTAGGAGAAATATTATATTTAAGACCCTTTTCCAGAAGTGTCATCTCATCCTTGGCAAACTGGACATTGGTTAAGTTTTTGACGCGAGGGTGGAAAGAAAAAGGTTCAGACTGTGATTCTGTATAGGATTGTACATTCCTCTTTTTATTTACTAAAGCCTGAAGCTTTTTCTTTTGACTAACATACTTAGCATGCACTTCGATTGATGCGAAACTACGTGCTTTTTCATCCAAACAATCGAATTCTAAGTTATGTAATTTGAATGAGAGCTCGGTATAAAGAACTTTGAGATGTAGTTTTAAATTATCTCTAACGGTAAACCAATGACGCGTCTCTTCGTTAAGCCAGATGGACTCTGCTTTTTTAATAGCCGTATTGGCGGCTCTACTGTGCGTGTTGGTTTTAACATTAATATAACTGGGAACAACATTAAGATGTTTGCATTGTTGATTGAACCAAATATTTTGGGCGGCAACTCGATGTAATTTTGTTAGCTTAATATAGAGTCGTGCCTGTACGGTCATGCTCACCGATTTTAAATAGTTAATGGAATCAGGCGTTACTTTGCGGAAATCCATAGCATACAATTTAAATATATTATATATCTAGCAATATCCCGCGAAACAATTATAACCACAACCTGCAAGCAGATGAGTGAGTGTACGCATAGGCATGCGTTTGATGCACCTCCCTCCTCCCACACTGCTTATGCGTACACTCGCAAGCAAAAAACATGAAAACACCACCACCATACAAGCAATAATGTTAACACGATCGTGCAAAGTCCCACCACCATGCAGGTTGCAAAACTCGACGCGCGTTTCGCTCCGACCCCGGAGCATCCTCAGGATGTTGACTCTGCGAACAATGTTCGTTAAGTGATGCCGCCCGCCAAAACACCGCCTTATATTCCCTACAGCTACTACCCCTACCAACTAGTACCCCCACCAAACAAGTTAATAAGAGGTGACGAAGTAAGGTTAGTTTGGTCATTCAACAATGCAATTCTATTGTTGTTCTTTACTTTAATTATTTCTAACTGTTCCAACACGCTCAGTCGAAAGCCTTTATCACATTTATGTAATATCTTATAGGAATGACCATCTGGTATATTGTGACTACTATCTAAAAGATGTTTGGCAAAATGTGATTTATCATGATGACCATTTCTATAAGCCGCGATATGTTCTTTATACCGAGTCTCAAAGTTACGTCCAGTCTGACCTACGTATACACTGTCGCATTCAGGACAATCGATTCTGTATACACCTGATTGATACTTTAAATCAATCCGGTCTTTATTATTACATAATTGATTTTTTAAAGTATTATTCGTCCTAAATGCGACATGCATATCGTTATTTTTCATTATTTTGGATAAACGTGCAGATACCTCACCCATGTAGGTCAAACTGGACTTATATCTAACTACTTCCTTATCAGAGGTCCCTGCGTACAAAAACTTAACCAATTCCTTTTTATTTTTAATATTTAACATATTATCAATTATTTTGGGATTGTACCCATTCGCCTCAGCAATTTGATAAATTATGTTTAACTCTTTTTGGTAATTTACTCTACTAAGAGGAACAGAAACTAATCTGTGAATATAACTATGAAAGGCCGCGTGTTTGTGTTGCCAAGGATGACATGAGGATGCATGAATAGTAGTATTAGTATACGTCGGTTTGCGAAAGATCCCAAAACTGTGTTTATTATCAACTCTAGTGATAGATAAATCTAGAAAATTGAGAGTATTATTATCTTCACATTCTAGTGTGAATTTTATTTTAATATGTTTTTTATTAAGATTTTTAAGAAATACGTCCAGTTGTCTCTGTGTACCCGTCCAACAAAGTATGCAGTCATCTACATATCTATAGTAATATAAAATGCTCTTATTATTAACAATATTTCTCTGTTCAAAATCGTCCATAAATATTTCAGCCAGCAAAGGACTCAGTGGTGAGCCCATTGCTAGACCGTCTTGTTGAACAAAGAACTGATTGTTAAATCTAAAGTAGTTTTGTTCCATGCAGACTTTAGTAAGGGAAAGCAATTCATCACCTTCACCAGGAGGTAAACGTTGTTCCAATGCATTACCCAAAATACCCAACGTTTCCTCACACGGGATATTAGTGAATAAACTATCTACATCAAGCGAGACTAATTTGCAACGGGGTGGCAAAGTCACATTTTTAATATGATCTACTAATTGTAAGCTATTTTTTATAGCATAAGGTGGTCTAAATGAAAGCTTTTGCTTAATAATGTAATTAAGTGACTTTGCTAACTCGTATGCTGGTGCACCTATGTATGAGACAACTGGACGCATAGGAATATCAGTTTTGTGAATCTTTGGCAAGCCGTAAAGTGATGGCGCGCGAGGATTCATTGGAATAAGTTTCCTCTTTGCTGATTCGGTTTGGAAAAAGTGTGAATTTTTGTTTATGGCTAATTTAACCTTAGCCACAAACTTATTTGTTGGGTCAGAAGATACCCTTAGAAATTGGTCACAACGAATCACGTTATTAACTTTCTCCGAGTAATCGTCGCGCCTCATCACCACTATTGTGTTACCCTTATCCGCTTTAGATACAACCAAGTCATTATTAGTTATTGTTTGTTTTAATGACTTCAAAGCAACTTCTTCAGGGTTTATCGAAAAACCGGAAGGAGTACCCTTGATTTCATTAGCTAGTAGACCCTTAACCATATTGTCCTTCTTATTAATCAAAACTGCCATTTCCGAATCTACCGCAAGCATTTCCAAGGCATTTTGATTAATCTTAGGAGAAATATTATATTTAAGACCCTTTTCCAGAAGTGTCATCTCATCCTTGGCAAACTGGACATTGGTTAAGTTTTTGACGCGAGGGTGGAAAGAAAAAGGTTCAGACTGTGATTCTGTATAGGATTGTACATTCCTCTTTTTATTTACTAAAGCCTGAAGCTTTTTCTTTTGACTAACATACTTAGCATGCACTTCGATTGATGCGAAACTACGTGCTTTTTCATCCAAACAATCGAATTCTAAGTTATGTAATTTGAATGAGAGCTCGGTATAAAGAACTTTGAGATGTAGTTTTAAATTATCTCTAACGGTAAACCAATGACGCGTCTCTTCGTTAAGCCAGATGGACTCTGCTTTTTTAATAGCCGTATTGGCGGCTCTACTGTGCGTGTTGGTTTTAACATTAATATAACTGGGAACAACATTAAGATGTTTGCATTGTTGATTGAACCAAATATTTTGGGCGGCAACTCGATGTAATTTTGTTAGCTTAATATAGAGTCGTGCCTGTACGGTCATGCTCACCGATTTTAAATAGTTAATGGAATCAGGCGTTACTTTGCGGAAATCCATAGCATACAATTTAAATATATTATATATCTAGCAATATCCCGCGAAACAATTATAACCACAACCTGCAAGCAGATGAGTGAGTGTACGCATAGGCATGCGTTTGATGCACCTCCCTCCTCCCACACTGCTTATGCGTACACTCGCAAGCAAAAAACATGAAAACACCACCACCATACAAGCAATAATGTTAACACGATCGTGCAAAGTCCCACCACCGCATGAGTGAGTGTACGCATGTGCCTATGCGTACACTCACTCATCTGCTTGCAGGTTGTGGTTATAATTGTTTCGCGGGATATTGCTAGATATATAATATATTTAAATTGTATGCTATGGATTTCCGCAAAGTAACGCCTGATTCCATTAACTATTTAAAATCGGTGAGCATGACCGTACAGGCACGACTCTATATTAAGCTAACAAAATTACATCGAGTTGCCGCCCAAAATATTTGGTTCAATCAACAATGCAAACATCTTAATGTTGTTCCCAGTTATATTAATGTTAAAACCAACACGCACAGTAGAGCCGCCAATACGGCTATTAAAAAAGCAGAGTCCATCTGGCTTAACGAAGAGACGCGTCATTGGTTTACCGTTAGAGATAATTTAAAACTACATCTCAAAGTTCTTTATACCGAGCTCTCATTCAAATTACATAACTTAGAATTCGATTGTTTGGATGAAAAAGCACGTAGTTTCGCATCAATCGAAGTGCATGCTAAGTATGTTAGTCAAAAGAAAAAGCTTCAGGCTTTAGTAAATAAAAAGAGGAATGTACAATCCTATACAGAATCACAGTCTGAACCTTTTTCTTTCCACCCTCGCGTCAAAAACTTAACCAATGTCCAGTTTGCCAAGGATGAGATGACACTTCTGGAAAAGGGTCTTAAATATAATATTTCTCCTAAGATTAATCAAAATGCCTTGGAAATGCTTGCGGTAGATTCGGAAATGGCAGTTTTGATTAATAAGAAGGACAATATGGTTAAGGGTCTACTAGCTAATGAAATCAAGGGTACTCCTTCCGGTTTTTCGATAAACCCTGAAGAAGTTGCTTTGAAGTCATTAAAACAAACAATAACTAATAATGACTTGGTTGTATCTAAAGCGGATAAGGGTAACACAATAGTGGTGATGAGGCGCGACGATTACTCGGAGAAAGTTAATAACGTGATTCGTTGTGACCAATTTCTAAGGGTATCTTCTGACCCAACAAATAAGTTTGTGGCTAAGGTTAAATTAGCCATAAACAAAAATTCACACTTTTTCCAAACCGAATCAGCAAAGAGGAAACTTATTCCAATGAATCCTCGCGCGCCATCACTTTACGGCTTGCCAAAGATTCACAAAACTGATATTCCTATGCGTCCAGTTGTCTCATACATAGGTGCACCAGCATACGAGTTAGCAAAGTCACTTAATTACATTATTAAGCAAAAGCTTTCATTTAGACCACCTTATGCTATAAAAAATAGCTTACAATTAGTAGATCATATTAAAAATGTGACTTTGCCACCCCGTTGCAAATTAGTCTCGCTTGATGTAGATAGTTTATTCACTAATATCCCGTGTGAGGAAACGTTGGGTATTTTGGGTAATGCATTGGAACAACGTTTACCTCCTGGTGAAGGTGATGAATTGCTTTCCCTTACTAAAGTCTGCATGGAACAAAACTACTTTAGATTTAACAATCAGTTCTTTGTTCAACAAGACGGTCTAGCAATGGGCTCACCACTGAGTCCTTTGCTGGCTGAAATATTTATGGACGATTTTGAACAGAGAAATATTGTTAATAATAAGAGCATTTTATATTACTATAGATATGTAGATGACTGCATACTTTGTTGGACGGGTACACAGAGACAACTGGACGTATTTCTTAAAAATCTTAATAAAAAACATATTAAAATAAAATTCACACTAGAATGTGAAGATAATAATACTCTCAATTTTCTAGATTTATCTATCACTAGAGTTGATAATAAACACAGTTTTGGGATCTTTCGCAAACCGACGTATACTAATACTACTATTCATGCATCCTCATGTCATCCTTGGCAACACAAACACGCGGCCTTTCATAGTTATATTCACAGATTAGTTTCTGTTCCTCTTAGTAGAGTAAATTACCAAAAAGAGTTAAACATAATTTATCAAATTGCTGAGGCGAATGGGTACAATCCCAAAATAATTGATAATATGTTAAATATTAAAAATAAAAAGGAATTGGTTAAGTTTTTGTACGCAGGGACCTCTGATAAGGAAGTAGTTAGATATAAGTCCAGTTTGACCTACATGGGTGAGGTATCTGCACGTTTATCCAAAATAATGAAAAATAACGATATGCATGTCGCATTTAGGACGAATAATACTTTAAAAAATCAATTATGTAATAATAAAGACCGGATTGATTTAAAGTATCAATCAGGTGTATACAGAATCGATTGTCCTGAATGCGACAGTGTATACGTAGGTCAGACTGGACGTAACTTTGAGACTCGGTATAAAGAACATATCGCGGCTTATAGAAATGGTCATCATGATAAATCACATTTTGCCAAACATCTTTTAGATAGTAGTCACAATATACCAGATGGTCATTCCTATAAGATATTACATAAATGTGATAAAGGCTTTCGACTGAGCGTGTTGGAACAGTTAGAAATAATTAAAGTAAAGAACAACAATAGAATTGCATTGTTGAATGACCAAACTAACCTTACTTCGTCACCTCTTATTAACTTGTTTGGTGGGGGTACTAGTTGGTAGGGGTAGTAGCTGTAGGGAATATAAGGCGGTGTTTTGGCGGGCGGCATCACTTAACGAACATTGTTCGCAGAGTCAACATCCTGAGGATGCTCCGGGGTCGGAGCGAAACGCGCGTCGAGTTTTGCAACCTGCATGGTGGTGGGACTTTGCACGATCGTGTTAACATTATTGCTTGTATGGTGGTGGTGTTTTCATGTTTTTTGCTTGCGAGTGTACGCATAAGCAGTGTGGGAGGAGGGAGGTGCATCAAACGCATGCCTATGCGTACACTCACTCATCTGCTTGCAGGTTGTGGTTATAATTGTTTCGCGGGATATTGCTAGATATATAATATATTTAAATTGTATGCTATGGATTTCCGCAAAGTAACGCCTGATTCCATTAACTATTTAAAATCGGTGAGCATGACCGTACAGGCACGACTCTATATTAAGCTAACAAAATTACATCGAGTTGCCGCCCAAAATATTTGGTTCAATCAACAATGCAAACATCTTAATGTTGTTCCCAGTTATATTAATGTTAAAACCAACACGCACAGTAGAGCCGCCAATACGGCTATTAAAAAAGCAGAGTCCATCTGGCTTAACGAAGAGACGCGTCATTGGTTTACCGTTAGAGATAATTTAAAACTACATCTCAAAGTTCTTTATACCGAGCTCTCATTCAAATTACATAACTTAGAATTCGATTGTTTGGATGAAAAAGCACGTAGTTTCGCATCAATCGAAGTGCATGCTAAGTATGTTAGTCAAAAGAAAAAGCTTCAGGCTTTAGTAAATAAAAAGAGGAATGTACAATCCTATACAGAATCACAGTCTGAACCTTTTTCTTTCCACCCTCGCGTCAAAAACTTAACCAATGTCCAGTTTGCCAAGGATGAGATGACACTTCTGGAAAAGGGTCTTAAATATAATATTTCTCCTAAGATTAATCAAAATGCCTTGGAAATGCTTGCGGTAGATTCGGAAATGGCAGTTTTGATTAATAAGAAGGACAATATGGTTAAGGGTCTACTAGCTAATGAAATCAAGGGTACTCCTTCCGGTTTTTCGATAAACCCTGAAGAAGTTGCTTTGAAGTCATTAAAACAAACAATAACTAATAATGACTTGGTTGTATCTAAAGCGGATAAGGGTAACACAATAGTGGTGATGAGGCGCGACGATTACTCGGAGAAAGTTAATAACGTGATTCGTTGTGACCAATTTCTAAGGGTATCTTCTGACCCAACAAATAAGTTTGTGGCTAAGGTTAAATTAGCCATAAACAAAAATTCACACTTTTTCCAAACCGAATCAGCAAAGAGGAAACTTATTCCAATGAATCCTCGCGCGCCATCACTTTACGGCTTGCCAAAGATTCACAAAACTGATATTCCTATGCGTCCAGTTGTCTCATACATAGGTGCACCAGCATACGAGTTAGCAAAGTCACTTAATTACATTATTAAGCAAAAGCTTTCATTTAGACCACCTTATGCTATAAAAAATAGCTTACAATTAGTAGATCATATTAAAAATGTGACTTTGCCACCCCGTTGCAAATTAGTCTCGCTTGATGTAGATAGTTTATTCACTAATATCCCGTGTGAGGAAACGTTGGGTATTTTGGGTAATGCATTGGAACAACGTTTACCTCCTGGTGAAGGTGATGAATTGCTTTCCCTTACTAAAGTCTGCATGGAACAAAACTACTTTAGATTTAACAATCAGTTCTTTGTTCAACAAGACGGTCTAGCAATGGGCTCACCACTGAGTCCTTTGCTGGCTGAAATATTTATGGACGATTTTGAACAGAGAAATATTGTTAATAATAAGAGCATTTTATATTACTATAGATATGTAGATGACTGCATACTTTGTTGGACGGGTACACAGAGACAACTGGACGTATTTCTTAAAAATCTTAATAAAAAACATATTAAAATAAAATTCACACTAGAATGTGAAGATAATAATACTCTCAATTTTCTAGATTTATCTATCACTAGAGTTGATAATAAACACAGTTTTGGGATCTTTCGCAAACCGACGTATACTAATACTACTATTCATGCATCCTCATGTCATCCTTGGCAACACAAACACGCGGCCTTTCATAGTTATATTCACAGATTAGTTTCTGTTCCTCTTAGTAGAGTAAATTACCAAAAAGAGTTAAACATAATTTATCAAATTGCTGAGGCGAATGGGTACAATCCCAAAATAATTGATAATATGTTAAATATTAAAAATAAAAAGGAATTGGTTAAGTTTTTGTACGCAGGGACCTCTGATAAGGAAGTAGTTAGATATAAGTCCAGTTTGACCTACATGGGTGAGGTATCTGCACGTTTATCCAAAATAATGAAAAATAACGATATGCATGTCGCATTTAGGACGAATAATACTTTAAAAAATCAATTATGTAATAATAAAGACCGGATTGATTTAAAGTATCAATCAGGTGTATACAGAATCGATTGTCCTGAATGCGACAGTGTATACGTAGGTCAGACTGGACGTAACTTTGAGACTCGGTATAAAGAACATATCGCGGCTTATAGAAATGGTCATCATGATAAATCACATTTTGCCAAACATCTTTTAGATAGTAGTCACAATATACCAGATGGTCATTCCTATAAGATATTACATAAATGTGATAAAGGCTTTCGACTGAGCGTGTTGGAACAGTTAGAAATAATTAAAGTAAAGAACAACAATAGAATTGCATTGTTGAATGACCAAACTAACCTTACTTCGTCACCTCTTATTAACTTGTTTGGTGGGGGTACTAGTTGGTAGGGGTAGTAGCTGTAGGGAATATAAGGCGGTGTTTTGGCGGGCGGCATCACTTAACGAACATTGTTCGCAGAGTCAACATCCTGAGGATGCTCCGGGGTCGGAGCGAAACGCGCGTCGAGTTTTGCAACCTGCATGGTGGTGGGACTTTGCACGATCGTGTTAACATTATTGCTTGTATGGTGGTGGTGTTTTCATGTTTTTTGCTTGCGAGTGTACGCATAAGCAGTGTGGGAGGAGGGAGGTGCATCAAACGCATGCCTATGCGTACACTCACTCATCTGCTTGCAGGTTGTGGTTATAATTGTTTCGCGGGATATTGCTAGATATATAATATATTTAAATTGTATGCTATGGATTTCCGCAAAGTAACGCCTGATTCCATTAACTATATTAATTATTGTTTAATTGTTATAAAATGTATTGGAAAATGAAGTGAAATTCTTTAATATACCTGTGAAAGTGTTGATAAATGTGCACATTATGTGTGTAAGTGAAAATTTCGCCATTTCTGCCATTTTTGTAAAATCCATTTATTGGCACGGTTGTCAAACATTGGTGCCAATAAAAAATATTATTATTTCAGCCACGACCACTTTCAAAATGAAGCCTAGTCTGAAGAAGTCTAGGGAATAACGTAGTAAAAAGTATGACCATGACTGATTCAGAAGACTAACGTGACCTAATAATTACCTACTTATGATGAAACAATTTTTGTTAGGTTTTTACATCTACCTTCAAACTATACCTATGATATTTTAATATATTAATTTTGTTTATCATACAAAATGTTAGCCTGCGTGTCTTCCAAATATACTTACACTAGGATATAAGTTTGACGTTTCTGTATGTGTGTTCGTCTGTTTGTCTGTGGCATCGTAACTACTAAATGGATGAACCGATTTTGGTCTAGTTTTTTATTCAAAGCTGACGTGATCGAAAGTGTTATTCACTGTTTGACTATTCAGGGGTTAGTTAAAAAAAAAATTTTCCTTTTCTGACTAGAAAAAACTCGAAAGGACAAGAGTTATCCAATTTATTGCAGTCAATCAGAAATTTTACGCGTACCTACATATATTTCAGAGACTGTTTTTGTTAGGTTTTTACTTCTAACCTCAAAATATGATGAAAACCAAACCAGAAATATTTAATCACGAGTTTACAACAGAGTTCATCTACAGTCATCGTTCCCACTTAGCAATATTCAGTAATTATAATTTATTTTTGGTTTATTGTTTGTCTTTAAGCTTCCTAACCAAAAAGGGTCATATCAAACTACAATTTTTATTATTTTAAAATATGGGATGTTTTCCATTATGTCCGTGTTAGTTTATATTATTTATATTTTCAATACTACTAATATAGAACGATATTAACATCGTTTAGTTTTGATCATATTATAGTTTGAGGGTAGACAATAAAAACCGATTGAAAGTATTTGAAATATGTATATACATTCGCGTGAATCGCAGTTATACCTACCAATTTCACTAAGAATAAAATCGATATTCTAAGGTATATTGTGTACCTAATTTTTAAATAACCGTCTATAATACCCGTCAACATATCACCTTTATTATTTACTAGCTGACCCTTGCCCACTTCGTTGAGCATAAAAAGAGTTTATGATGAAATTCAACTAAAAAAAACAACGCGGGAACCCGAAACCCGCAACGCGGGAACCCGGAACCCGCAACGCGGGAACCCGGAACCCGCAACGCGGGAACCCGGAACCCGCAACGCGGTAACCCGGAACCCGCAACGCGGGAACCCTGAACCCGCAACGAGGGAACCCGAAACCCGCAACGCGGGAACCCTGAACCCGCAACGCGGGAACCCGAAACCCGCAACGCGGGAACCCGGAACCCGCAACGCGGGAACCCGGAACCCGCAACGCGGGAACCCTGAACCCGCAACGCGGAACCCGGAACCCGCAACGCGGGAACCCGGAACCCGCAACGCGGGAACCCGGAACCCGCAACGCGGAACCCGGAACGCGGGAACCCGGAACCCGCAACGCGGGAACCCAGAACCCGCAACGTGGGAACCCGGAACCCGCAACGCGGGAACCCGGAACCCGCAACGCGGGAACCCGGAACCCGCAACGCGGGAACCCGGAACTCGCAACGCGGAACCCGCAGCATGGGAACCCGAAACCCGCAACGCGGAACCAACAGCATGGGAACCCGAAACCCGCAACGCGGAACCCGCAACGCGGAACCCGGAACCCGCAACACGGAAACCCGGAACCCGCAACGCGGAACCCACAACGCGAAACCCAAACGCAGAACCCGCAACGTTCACGGAAACGCTGACAGAATAAATAGTATCCTATGTCCGTCTACTTGCTCTAAGCTACTTCCTCACCAATTTTCAGCCATATCGATAAAGCCGTTCTTGAGTTATAAATAATTTAACTAACACGACTTACTTTTATACATATAGATGTATAGATTACTCCTACTAACATAAGCTAAGCCCGGTGAATGCTCCCGTCACAGTCGGTCCAGCCAATTCGGTGATCATTAGTTAGATGACGACGATGATGATGATGAAAAGTAGCCTTAATTAATCCTTATAACTTTAGCTATCTACCAGTGAAAGTCTCGTTAAAATCGGTCCAGCCGTTCCAGAGATTAGCCGGAGCAAAGTGACACGCTGACAGACAGACATTTTTTTTTTAAATTACATTTTCGTTTTCAGTAAATATCGTTGCCAATGCAAAAAAAAGCAGAAGATATCGTTTAAAATGTCATATGCATTTAGAAAAACGTTGCTAATTGAAAGTTACATACTGACACTTAAATTTTATTTATTTGTATAGATGTATAGATTTGGAAAACTTCCCCAATCTTGGCGTTTTCACTGACGCGGAGCGGGGCGCATAGGAACTTAGTGGTTCCCAAGCGGAGTGGAGCAGAGATTTCGAGCATAGTGATTGGTCAATTCGGGTACCGCAAGCTCCTGTCCGCCTCGCCCCGCGTCAATGGAAATGCAGCCAAACGTCTATAACGTCTAATGGTCGTCATGGTAACCACGTTGTTTACAAATGAAAACAAAAATTATGAAATGCTATACATACCGTATTTATATCAGCTTAAACTATTTGGATTCATGTTTTTGTTAATCCTAATAATTTTATTAATCCAAATAGTTTAAGCTGATATAAAAACGGTATTTATAGCATTTCATAATTTTTATTTTCCATTTGTAAATAATGATGTTGCCATGACAGCCGTGTCATATAAACTGCCAACGACGTGAATCGATCGAGCCCAGGTTCAAACCCCGCGTGACCATCACGTATTTTCTTCTTTTTTCTAATTTTCTGCTTATTTTTTTCAACATTTTCTTTCATAATAACCTTTTCGTAACAATAACGAACAAACCGTAAAAAAATTTGCGAAATTAGTCAAGCCGTTGTCGAAGCGCACACGATGTAAGAAATTTTGGAGGTAGTTTTTTTACACTTTGGGCTACATTTTTGGGGTTTTAGTAAGGAACCCTACTTTTTTAAAACATATAATATAGCCTATGTTCAGCGCTAGGAATGTAGCTTTCCAACGGTGAAAGAATTTTTCATATTGGTTCAGTGGTTTCAGAGCCTATTCCATTCAAACAAACAAACAAACAAACAAACAATCAAATGTTACCTCTTTATAATATTAGTATAGATACAATAAATGATTGTATTTATTGCAATGTAATGAAATTTTAATAAATTTTTTGGTCTAACAAAAATTAGTGTCAATAATAGGTAATAAGTACTGCAAATAAAAGGTTTAGCTATGCCAGCAACTGCCATTGTGGGTTTTTTTTAAACGTACACTTTATTAAATAAAACGATTCAATTTATTAATGAAAAGTACTTTAAAATATTCCCCAAAGATTAGAAGACTAATATAAATGCTTTTTTCTTTGATAAAATATAATTTTACATGCAAATTTTACCAGTTTAATGGAGTCGCTGCTTAAAGGGCCAATATTTGGGTGGTTTTCCCCTACATTCACGTTAAAGGGATCCCAACGCTGTGTAGTTATACCACGTCATTAAATATATTTTATTCACGACTAGCTGACCCTTGCCCACTTCGTTGAGCATAAAAAGAGTTTCTGATGAAATTCAACTAAAAAAAAACAACGTGGAACCCGCAACGCGGGAACCGGGAACCCGCAACGCGGGAACCGGGAACCCGCAACGCGGGAACCCGGAACCCGCAACGCGGGAACCCGGAACCCGCAACGCGGGAACCCGGAACCCGCAACGCGGGAACCCGGAACGCCCAACGCGGGAACCCGGAACCCGCAACGCGGAAACCCGGAACCCGCAACGCGGGAACCCGGAACCCGCAACGCGGAACCCGCAACGTGTGAACCCGGAACCCGGAACCCGCAACGCGGAACCCGCAACGCGGGAACCCGGAACCCGCAACGCGGGAACCCGGAACCCGCAACGCGGGAACCCGGAACCCGCAACGCGGGAACCCGGAACCCGCAACGCGGGAACCCGGAAACCGCAACGCGGGAACCAGGATCCCGCAACGCGGGAACCCGGAACCCGCAACGCGGGAACCCGGAACCCGCAACGCGGGAACCCGGAACCCGCAACGCGGGAACCCGGAACCCGCAACGCGGGAACCCGGAACCCGCAACGCGGGAACCCGGAACCCGCAACGCGGGAACCCGGAACTCGCAACGCGGAACCCGCAGCATGGGAACCCGAAACCCGCAACGCGGAACCAGCAGCATGGGAACCCGAAACCCGCAACGCGGAACCCTAACGTAGAACCCGCAACGTGTACGGAAACGCTGTCAAATTGAATAAATACTTAGTATCCTATGTCCGACTACTTGCTCTAAGCTACATCCTCACCAATTTTCAGCCATATCGATAAAGCCGTTCTTGAGTTATAAATAATTTAACTAACACGACTTACTTTTACATATAGATGTATAGATTACTCCTACTAACATAAGCTAAGCCCGATGAATGCTCCCGTCACAGTCGGTCCAGCCAATTCGCTGAACGTTAGTTAGATGACGACGATGATGATGATGAAAAGTAGCCTAAATGAATCCTTATAACTTTAGCTATCTACCAGTGAAAGTCTCGTTAAAATCGGTCCAGCCGTTCCAGAGATTAGCCGGAGCAAAGAGACACGCTGACAGACATTTTTTTAAAATTACATTTTCGTTTTCAGTAAATATCGTTGCCAATGCAAAAAAAAGCAGAAGGTATCGTTTAAAATGTCATATGCATTTAGAAAAACGTTGCTAATTGAAAGTTACATACTGACACTTTAATTTTATTTATTTGTATAGATGTATAGATTTGGAAAACTTCCCCTTCTTGGCGTTTTCACTGACGCGGAGCGGGGCGCATAGGAACTTAAGAGTTTCCAAGCGGAGTGGAGCAGAGATTTCGAGCATAGTGATTGGTCAATTCGGGTACCGCAAGCTCCTGTCCGCCTCGCCCCGCGTCAATGGAAACGCAGCCAAACGTCTATAACGTCTAACGGTCGCCATGGTAACCACGTTGTTTACAAATGGAAAACAAAAATTAGGAAATGCTATACATACCGTATTTATATCAGCTTAAACTATTTGGATTCATGTTTTTGTTAATCCTAATAATTTTATTAATCCAAATAGTTTAAGCTGATATAAAAACGATATGTATAGCATTTCAAAATTTTTATTTTCCATTTGTAAATACTGATGTTGCCATGACAGCCGTGTCATATAAACTGCCAACGACGTGAATCGATCGAACCCAGGTTCAAACCCCGCGTTACCAATACGTATTTTCTTCTTTTTTCTAATTTTCTGCTTATTTTTTTCAACATTTTCTTTCATAATAACCTTTTCGTGACAATAACGAACATACCGTAAAAAAATTTGCGAAATTGGTCAAGCCGTTGACGAAGCGCACACGATGTAAGAAATTTTGGAGGTCGTTTTTTTACACTTTGGGCTACATTTTTTGGGCTTTAGTAAGGAACCCTACTTTTTTAAAACATATAATATAGCCTATGTTCAGCGCTAGGAATGTAGCTTTCCAACGGTGAAAGAATTTTTCATATTGGTTCAGTGGTTTCAGAGCCTATTCCATTCAAACAAACAAACAAACAAACAAACAATCAAACGTTACCTCTTTATAATATTAGTATAGATAACTGACTATATATTTTAACAAGAGCTAATATAATAATATGTAGTAAACATTTTTTTTTTCAAATCCATTTCATATCTAAGTCTATCTGCCAGGTTGGCAATATATTTATTAATAAAACGTTTTGTTTAGGTAAAAACTTCCTAATATTGGTTATTGCCGATATCCCTTTTTGCGAATTCAATATCTAAGTTAAAAGTGTGGCAAACTATAATGCAAACACATACAAATGAAACATCAATAGTTTTTATAGTAGGGTTTCTAAATTACTAAAATATCGTTACTATTAGGTAAAATAAATTAAAAAGTAAAATTAGTAGTGTTGTTACTTTCACAGTAAACTCTATGTATATGTCGCAGTCATCTTATTGAATCAAGTTATTTAATTGAATCACTAGGCGGTTATATAATGGCGTCAAACAGCTCGTACAGATAGCAATGTGTTGATATATTTTTTGATTAATTTACTGTAATTTTTTTAGTTTTATTAGTACTCATTCGGAAATTTCGAAGTTTAAAACTAAAATATTAAATGGCTGTCCTAGTCTCGGATTCTAAAATTTGTTGGTAAAAACAGGATTCAATGAAAGCGCTAGTCATTCAATTAAATAGCGGATTCAATCAGATGACTGCGACATATATACGGGACCCATACACACCCTAAAGTATTATCACTGACTTATTTTACGTCTTGTATATTTTGAAAATAATTCTATTTTTTTTTTAATTGACACATTAATTTCACAATTTTAATTCAGTAACGAGTGATTATGTAGGACATAAAATGTTTCACATTTCCTTAATTCTGATAATCAAATATGAATTAATCTATTACAACGGTTATTTCCAATTAATCAATTAAAGTAATCGAATTAGTCCATACTAGAAAAATATAGTTGCTATATGAAAAAACAATAACTTTATTTAATTTACTAAAACAATATTTTCATAGGCATTTATAATTTATGACACTAATGCAATTACAATTCATGTTTCTTACTCCTTTTAATAATTAACATTATCAACCCAACGTTACATATTGCCAGAAAAATATGAAAGATACAGTAGTCCACTGACAAAATGAGTGAATACTTGTCTAGAGATATTCTGGAGGCGGGTTATGTGAGGTCTTTCGCGCCTTATCGCAGCGTCCAGCGCCTGCTCGGCTCCTGTAGAGTAGACGCTAGAGACCTGTTTGTTACCCCCCCTACGATTTGGCAGAAGATCTACTCCGTTATTCTAGCCATTGTCACGCTATGCTTATTCTTATTACTCGTTAATATGTACCTTCCGCTGACCTATGTATATAAAAAAAAATATTATTTAGGCGTGTATATAGCCATTTTCGACTACTTAGTATATCTTGGTTTACTCCTTCACGTGCGTTTCGGTTTGAACGACAAAAATGTACAGTTTTTTAATAAATTGCAGGAAATAGATCGTAAATTGAACATAGACAGTGGGAGTTATTTAAATGATTTTCTGTTTAGAGTGAACATAGTGACTATTTTGATTGCGTTTGGCTCTGACGTGATATTGTGTTTATATTCCCTGGTGAATAACTATATGATTACAATATACGGTATCGGCGAGTTTCTCTCGCAGGAAACGTGCATGACGGAGTGGATGCACTACTCCAATATAATACTGTTTTTCTACACACGCATCTACTACATAAACACAATAATAATGAATTTTCTGAATCTCGATCACAACTCGTATGTTAAAACGAACGATTTACTGTTTTTCAACAAGGAAACTGTGCTAAAATTGGCAACGAAAACGAACGACTTCCATAACAGCAACGTCGTTGAATGTTTGAAGGAGCTACTCGACGCTTTTAGAACTTTCACAATTCTGTATCGGTTTCAGGTAATTCTTACCTGCCTTTATATTTTCACTCTCAGTTGGACATTTGATTTGATGACTGAATTCATTACGTTTAATAATATTTATGGAAATTTTTCAGATGTTCCTGTTTTGTCTGAAAACTGTGGTACATACAATTTTATTGGTTCAGTTCTTCATAATATCAGCACAGAATAACGTGAGTACATTTTTATTTCAAGTGCCTAGATGACTGTAAATTACTAACACTCCTAAATACCTAAATAGTAAAGCTAGTCCGTTCCAATTGTATGTACAATATCGACAAAGTTCCTTCTCAACGAGTTTATTAACAGTTTCCTCAGATACGTTCGCCTCAAAATGTCATAACAAGTAAATAACAGCATTCATAGAAGCTTGTTGAGCGATTTTGATCTTATGCCTGGTCGAGGGGTAACTTTTTCGATAGCATCTTATGTTAATTGTCGCCTGACTATAATGCTTCCAATTTAAATGTTAAAAGACAAAACAGGTCGAGCTTCATTTTAAGGACTGAAAGAACTTATGAAATTTTTAACTCCTTTGGTGTTACAAATGTCATGGACTACGGTAATAAGTCAGGCGATCTGTCTGCACGTTTCTTGTCCTATTTAATGAAGATGAAGCTTTATTATTTATTTCTTTACAGTTGCAAGTTACTCAAGAGCAAATTTTTTTGCCGGTAAAATGGATGAGTAACGCGCTGGTTTTGATATTCATCTGTTTGAGATGGGAGAAGTTTTTTGGTGAAATAGAAGATACGAAGCATCTTTGTACTATAGTCATTGCGACTCATAAAGGTACGCAATTTGCATTTTTTCCTTTATTATTGTTATGGTTTCTAAATTTACTTTATTCATGTTTATTGAATTTTCAGGACCAATAAGGAAGAAGGCTGCTAGAATTATTAAGATAATTGAAGAAACGCCTCCTCGCTTCACAGTCTACGACATGTGGAATATGGACACTTCTCTGTTGTTAAAAATGTTTAACATAATGACGACTATTATCATAACGCTATTCCAATTTGCACTGCTTTAAATTACTTTTAGTTTATTATAATAGACTTTGGGTTCTGAGTAAAGAACTGCAAGTACATACAAGCAACGATGCCGAGACATTCACGTTATAAGGATGCCAACGCTATACTGTGTACCATGTCATTAAATATTTATCCACGATAACTGATATATATTTTAACAAGAGCTAATATAATAATATGTACTAAACCATTTTTTTTATAGTCAAATCCATTTCATATCTAATTTACTCGTATAATATAATAAGTCTATCTGCCAGGTTGGCAATATATTTATTAAGAAAACGTTGTGTTTTGGTAATAACTTCCTAATAGTGGTTATTGCCAATATCCCTTTTTGAGAATTCAATCTATAAGAGGTTAAAAAAAGGTGGCAAACTTTGTATGAAACATCAATAGTTTTTATAGTAGGGTTTCTAAATAACTAAAATATCGTTACTATTCAAAGAAATTAAAATGTAATTAATAATTTTCATAAACAACCCCAAGTTGGGATTTCGTCTTGCGGGAACCGTTATATGCTCAATGAAGTGGGCACGGTTCAGCTATTGTTCTTCTTCTTCTTTTATTTTTGGCAACAGCGGTTGCAAGTGTAGCTATTGTTATATAAGAATATAAATAGTCAAGTGTCATCGTCAATGTTATTTTTAGCGAGATAACGTAAGTCTATAAAAAAGGGCAAATATGCATCCTTGTAGGACACCAAATTCTATTTTGGTGCTAGTGGACCTTTTATTATTTACTTCCACCATTTAAATCGTATTGTTGAGGTAAAATTCAAAGGTCGAGTGACGATTCTCCATATTATGCCATAATGGTGTGATTTTCTGATTTATGTCGCACGTTCCATACAGTGAAAAGCTTTGGAGAGGTCGTAAAGCACACCTACAAAGACCTATATCTATACCTATCTACCCTTAGTAGTATCCTCCAGCCAATCGGAGACCAAATGAAATCCTCATCTACGAAGTAGGTATACAAGGTGTAAAATAAATTAGTGATAAATACTTTAGGGTGTGTGTTGTTAAAAATGTTTAACACAATGACGACTATTATCATAACGCTATTTCAATTTCCACTGCTTTAATGCAAGCGTTCTGACCCTGGTTTTCTGTAAGGAATTATTATTTATACAGTCGAACCATATTTACATAAAGCCCACTTTGAGTGTAAAACAAAATAAATTAAAATAAACTTACTTATAACAGAACAATATCGATTTATTTATTAATCGACTTTCTTAAATGCCCGAATTCAATTAACAAAAAGCAGTTTGATTGATATTATATTTTAATCAGTTTCCTATCGTTTCATTATTGAGTAAAGTCTACGCGACGCCAGGACGGTACTCGTTTCTCTTCCCATTATTTCTAATGGAGAAGCGTTTGGAAACATTGTCGGTGGAACGTCTAGATGATGACTTCGTTGGTGTGTTTCGACCTATTCATACACTGCAGATGATCTTCGGTTGTCTGAAAGTTAACATAAAGTACGGATATATAACAAGTGCTTCTCACATTTACATCTTCTACTCTTTATGTGTTTGGGCGCTCAATATACTCACCACTATACAATTCGTCACGAAATGTGATTTAAAAAGTGATGCAGTATTCGAGAATGTTTTCCTAAAAATTGGGCATAGCATTTACGTTACCACGATTTTCGTTACATTTTTGCACCATTTGATTTGCAACAGGAACAAAATGAGCGCGTTTTATGTAAAATTACAAAGAATCGACAGAGAAATATCACTGCAAGGCCAGGCAGTGAATAGAGATATAGCACGAGTGTGTATTATTGCGTCAGTGTCTTCCACGACCTTGAACATGTTTTGGATAATTCTATACGACTTGTTCCTGATGGAAACCGGCATCTGGTACACATACTTAACACTATTACCGACGATCGGCAATTTATTAGACATGCTGATGTGCTATGTGATCCTATATTACATACTTAAAAGATTAGAGTACATAGAGTCCCAGATATTGGTCGTCGAAACAAGAAACTCGTTGAACGTTATACAACAAGACGTGAAGCGCCTGGACTGCACTTGGAATATGATGTTAAATGGGCTACAGATGGTAACTAAATCGTTATCGGATTTTCTAGACTTATTTCAGTATCAGGTAAGAAAATATTGAAATACGTATTAGCTTCGTTGTTAATTCTTGAAGCAAGCTTTATATACAGTTTAATGAGAACTGTTAAAATAGACTAGGATGAAATTAGGTGCAGTTAAAATTTTATTAGGGGAAGATTTGTAGAAAGATAATATTGTTTAAAACATTGCTTAAAATATTTAATACACTATTCTAACCTACGAACTAGTAGTGTATCACCTTTGTCTTGTACTAGCTGACCCGTGTCCACTTCGTTGAGCATACAAACCTTTCCTGGATTTCCACCAATATTTCAAGCCCAAAAATAGCCGCATCGGTTCAGCCATTCTCAATTTTTAGCGAGACTAACGAACAGTAATTGATTTTTATATATAAAACTAGCTGACCCGTGCCCACTTCGCTGAGCATAAAAAACCGTTTAAACATTCCCTGGACTTCCACGAATATTTCAAGACCAAAAATAGCCAAATCGGTTCAGACGTTCTCGAATTTTAGCGAGACTCGTTAACGAACAGCGATTCATTTATATATATATACATATATAAGATCTATGATAAGATGAGGACTATTACAATTATTTTAATTCAATTTTAAAACAGTGTGAAGCGTCCTTATTATTATTAGAAACCCAGGCGTGTCCACAGCTTAACTCCGCTGTATCGCACACGGTGCAATAATTCAACAATACGGGGGAAATGTGCGTATGCAGCCATCACCGTGGGAGTCCAACTGCAGAACTTATTCTTATACTTAACTTCAGTAGAAACTCACTCTTAATTTGTAATTTGTAATTCGTAATTTAAAATGTTTAATTTATAAAGTAATTTTTAAAATTTGTTTCTTTTTGGCAACCAAGACTGCACGTTACTATATCTAAAATTAACAAAAATAACAACAACAATACCTCAGATAACGCATTCACAGGTACATACGTTATATGAGGTGCCAAACCAAAAAATGCTCTACGCGTCATTCTCTTCATACTATATTCGGCTTAAAATATTAACCATAAATCATTCTGTATATCTCGTATGTTCTCAGATACTGAGTTTCACTTGTCAGTTGCTGCTGTGGATGATACTGACGGTTCAGTGCGTTATCTACAAATTTAAGTATCAGGTAAGTGTCAAAAATGCAAACAACTTTACAGATTTGCTCATTTTATTTCCTCATTGTGCGCTCGACATCCTCAAATTAAATTTAATTGATCTAAAAAACTATCAAAATTAGGAACTTTTGATTGTAAAAGTAACGTTAGCGAATTGGCACCGTCATGCTTTTTACACAATTATCATTTGTTAACTTAATTTTACGGAGATGTCAAATATTCCTGCTTGGAATAGCTTGGCTGATGAATTTTACTAAATTTCTCCATTACCACTATCGTATATAACATTTCTAGATGTTTTCCGCCACTTCGTACTTCCATAATGAAATTCTGTAGGAACCGAACATTATGATGCTGTAAAAGCATGTAAATTACCCACATGTCATTAAAAGCCGTGCAGCAGTAGCTTTTGCGTGAAGACATACATACTCACTCAAAACTTTGACCTGTCTTCGCTTGATGAAATGAATAATATATAATATTTCAAATATTGTAAAAGTAAAACTAATAATAGCGTTTAATTTAAACTTCTATAAATTCAGGTGCACGTCTCTACTTCCTCAGCAGCTTTTGTTCTACTGACGTTAACATCCTTGGGCACGATGATGATTGTTCTTTGCCGCTTGTGTGTTATGCTGTACTCCAAAATGGATAATATTAAGAAGACCTGCTCAGGCATACGGTCTTCTAGTCAAGGTAAGGTGTAAGAGTACTGCGTAGATATTATGTTAAAGTATGATTTTATTTAGACTTTGACGTACATTTATAATATGACTGATAAAACTAAATTAGATTTTTTAATCTAAATTAGTTAGTAAGTAGCGAGTTTGCATTTTGAATAAAAATAATCAATTTTTTAGATCATGACAAAAAGAGCATTTTTTAATAGAACTATCGAAAGGAAGGTAGACCATAAATGTAAGCCATTATATGTACTTCTAATTTATTCTTACCAGAATTACCTTCTACTAATTTACCCGAGTCCATGCAACATATCTGTATTTTTTGAAATGGCTTTAAATATTTTCTAAAGGGCTTCACAAATTAGTGAATTAAGACAATTAGTAGATTACCTACTAAAATTTTATTTGAATCGACCGAAGAGGTATAATGACGTAATGATATTACGGCAGATAATCCATTTTTAACTATTCGTGACATTTTTTTAACCATTAGATACTATGAAATTAACGTAGTAATTATGGACACTGATCGCTTATTTTTCCAGAGAAACTAGACAGTGTTCCAATAGCGAAGTGACTTATGATACCACAGTCATTTTGTACGAGAAATAAGGTTAAAATTATTATACTAAATTATAACGGGTGTAAAAAGCACATTCACTATAACTTTGCTATATGTTTATATTACCTTTTCTTATTCTAGAAATGTAGATATTTTTTTTTACAAAAAACAAATTTTTTTTGGTTGTTACCAAAAAGAAATACATTGTCAAAATTAGAACAGGTAGTATAATCGTATCTCAAAGTTATAGTGGCCGTTATCTTTACACACTGTATATTATTTAGATGAGATTTAGATCCACTAATTTCTGCGGGACTTCTAAGGGACCAAACAAAATCCTTTTAATATTGTACTTAATTATTTTTTCTAGGTGTATCTAAGATATATGCAAAGCGGATGCTTCTTGTGTTGGAAATCAATAGCAGTTTAACTGTGTACAATGTCTACACGTTGAACTCTCGTCTCCCATTTCAGCTATTTGCAATTATTGCGTCCTACACTATAATACTATTGCAATTTGCAATGCTGTAAACGGTACTTAAAAAGGTAAACAATATTGTAACTGACTTTTTCTTTTACAACTTATTTGATTATGAAACTGAAAATAATTATTTGCAACAATACTTATAAGTAAACCATTTCATTACAGATACGCTAAAGGTGCAAAGTGTACTTTGAATATCAGTAGAATAATTTTGAGCTGAAAAGGGTTATGATAATTTAGGGATAGTAAAACAATTAGTCTAAAGATATAGGCAACTTAAAGTAGAGAGAAAAAATGCCAGAATTTATATCGAAGGACATATTAGACGAAGAATTGACGAAAGTTTTTGCACCTCTACGAATTATGCAAACGGTTCTAGGCGCCTGCAGGGTGGACATAAGACAGCGGTTTGTGACTCCACCCAGTATGTATCAAAAAGTGCACACATTGTTCGCTCTACTCCTATGCATTAACGCATTTCTCTTTATTTACTCCTTAGTCTTCTTGAGGTTCATCCAGAACACCAACATACTGATACTGTCCTTCTTGATCCTCGTAATGAACTTCTTCACGTGTTTCTTCACCGTTTTACACGTGAGGTTTTCCAGGAACGAGGAGAACGTACAGTTTTACAAATATCTTCAGCATCACGACCGACTTATGAAAATTCATCAAACGTTATTCGTCGATCGAGCTCTGTATAACGAGAATTTGCGTATCGCTGTGATCTTCTCATGTACCGTAATAGTTTTTTATATTATCGCTCTCATACAAGATATATATTTTTGGACGTACATCGGCCTCGCTTACACCCAATCTGTGTGCACTTTGGAATGGTTGTACTTCTGTAATCTTATAAAATATTTCAACACCCGCGTGCGTTTCATAAATGGAATTATTTTTAATCACTTGAAAGTGAATTGCGAGGAAATGTGGCCTGTGAATAGGATCATATTTTCGATAAGGGGAATAGAAGAGTTCGAAGCGTCCGATGGACATGATTTCGAAATAACAAGCATTGATGTTTACATAAAAAACTTTTTTGATGACTTTAAAAGGTTCGAAGTTCTGTATCGATTCCAGGTAGGTACTATAACATATACATGGTGTAAAAAAATCAGTCACTACAACTTTGAGATACGATAATAGATTTGAGATAATTTTTTACTAGCCAAAAACAAAAAAATTTTTTTTTTACTTTTTACCTTTTTTTCTATCGCAAGAATAACGAAAAAGCAAAAATATATATTTTTTTAATTTTTGTAAAAATATAACAAAAAAATACATTTCTAGAATGAGAAAAAGTAGTATAATCATATCCCAAAGTTAGAGTGACTGTTCTTTTTACACCAATATAAACAAATGTGGTTAAGTTACGATAATTTACTTTATTTGTAGATAAAATTTTGCCATCTATTTTTCAGATGTTCCTGTTTTGCATAAAATTTGTTTTAAACTATTTAGTGATCGTGGAATGGGCTCTATTAGGTATTTCTAGTACGGTAAGTTCTTCAATCAAATCAAAGAAAATTAAAGTTAGTATTGATCACGGTACCGCCAATGAGGCAGCGACAAAAAGTAACCTATGTCCTTCGGTAAATACTCTACATATATCTGTGCTAAAATCATCTCAATCGGTCCAAAATTCGAAGCCTATTTAATGCAAATAAACAAACAATAAAATGTTCCCAATCTGTGCGTATATTTATCACGAATATAGTGCCATCACAGCAGCTCTCTTACAATTAGCGACTCTTACAAAATACGAAACAGATTTAAACAGAATAAAAAACGTACAGATGAAAGATACATGTACAGAAATAGGTATTGTCTGTTGTTGTGTTACTAAGACTAACGTTAGTACGCGCTAGCTTAGCTTGGTGTAAAAGGCATCGCCAAAAATTCTAAACGGCCTCGCATTAAAAAAAGTTTGTTAAGCTATGATGATTTATAAAATTGGTTGAACAAATTTTTTGTTTACAGGTTATGAAGCCGATAGAGCGCATTGTAGTTCCACTGTCCGGGGTCTCTGATGCGTGTATTTTGATACTGATTTGTGTCAATTTTAAAGTACTTTTTGGTCAAATCAAAAAGACGAAATATTTGTGTACCACAGTCATGTCAATTTATTTTAAAGGTAAGCTAATTTTTATAGCTACCCGTAAACCTTAAACGGCCGACATCACATCACAGGCCTCAGCCTCGAAATGTGAGTCTCTGCTGCGCCCTAAGAGATGATAAATAGGCGCAGCCTCTACTCACTAAAAACTCGGCGGTAATCTGTGTACCAGTCTTGCGGGCCACGGAATCGTGTGAGCACACACCGCGACCTACAAATTCACCTAGATCTTCTTTAGGAGTTTAAAAATAGTTAACCAAATTCTAGACCTATTTTTTGACTTACTAAATATGCATAAACATTTTTGTATGAAACGGTCAGGCCGTTTCAGATGAGTTCGACCGCTAACATTGTGATAGACATAGGCGCCGAGAACATTTTTCCGACATTTCATAGAAAAAACGCCACTAGAACCGGTCGACGCACCGATTTTGGCCATGTCTACACTGTGATAACGAAATTCAATGGCACAAATTTCCTGAAGTATACAGGCTGTAATATTAATTAGTGATACCTAATACTACAGTGTGTGTATCTGTCACTCCCGTATAATATATAGTTAACTGTGAATGTACCAGCGCCAGTGGCGTAGCGTGCCTTGGCGGGGCCCCGTATAAAAATTTGTTTGGGGCCCCTTATGAAGGTAAAATGTTTCTCACAAATGAACAAAGAAATGTTTTCATAAAATTACAATAAATATTTTGACGACCTCCGTAGCGCAGTGGTTGAGCGCGTTGGTGCTCGAGCGAAAGGTCGCGCGTTCGAATCCCGCCGAGGGAACAAAAAGTTTTCAATGTTCCTGGGTCATGGATGTGTATTAAATGTGTGTATATTATAATAAAAATCTTAAATATATGTATAGTATAAAAGTATATCTTCTTTATCCTGCCCTTATCCCACTCTAGATGGGGTCGGCACAACATGTTTTTCGCTTCCATTCATCTCTATTATTCGTCATCTCAGCACACACCTCCTTATCACGCATATCTTTCTTCACACAGTCCATCCAAACCTTTTTTGGTCTACCTCGACCCTTGTATCCTTCCACATCCATAGCCATGACCTTCCTTCCAATGTAGCTTTCATCCCTCCTCATTACGTGTCCATACCACGACAACCTTTTATTCCTCAACTTTTCAGTCACAGCTGCTACTTTTAAACTTCCTCTAATATATTCGTTCCTAATCCTGTCCATTCTTGTCACACCACACATCCATCTCAACATTCTCATCTCCGCCACGTGTACTCTTCTTTCATCGATCTCTTTTGTTGCCCAGCATTCAGATCCATACAGTACG